>JADMNL010000025.1:401423446-402673446 GCA_016271365.2 Neoceratodus forsteri
GGGGAGAAAAGTGGAAAAGAGCTCCAGCTGGATGATGTGGTCCCCGCAGCGCGCCACCTCCGAGAAGGCACCTCCCTGGCATGGATCCGTTTGGGGTGGGTTGAGTCACTCCCCACCACTCTGCCACGAAGGGTAAGTTGTGGGGTGCACAAGGGAGGGGGGCTAACCTTCGGGGTAGGGTATGCTGGGGGACAACTGATGGCAGAAGCTTGGAGCTCGGAAGAAATAATACATAAAAAAAAAATCAAAAAGCAGTATCCTTTAAAAAAAAAAAAAGAATCCTGTCTGAAAAAGAGGTGCTGTTTGGTGGGCCGGCCTTTTAGGGGCAACGGCTAGGGAACTGCATCACCTGAGTCCCTATCCCAGGTCTGTAGTGGCCGGCAACAAGAAGCTGAGGTAACATCTGAGTCTTCGGGTTGGGGGGAGGGAGGTCACCTCACTGCTTTGCTGCCCTCTGGTGGCCAAGCAGCTTGCGAGCCTTGCAGAAGGTGCTAGATGATGCTGTCTCATCCTGCACTTACATGCCATTGTGTTTCTGTTTTACCATCAGTGCTAGTGCCTCTGTGAATGGGGGGTCCGAAAAATTTTAAGAATGCCATTTTCAAACTCAGTACGATTGTATTTACAGTATGCATCTCACTTTGGACTCTACCAGTTGTTGAAAATCAGCTGGAGTGACCATCAAACTGATTAACTGCTATTTGACAAAGTCAAACAACCTATGACTCTTGCACTGGCTCCCAACATGTCACTTTCAGAATCCTGTAGCTTAGCTGTTAGAATCCTGTAGCTTCGCTGTTAGAATCCTGTAGCTTCAGAGATTTGTCAGCAGTGAGATGTGGCAGTGAGCTGCCCTGGGCCTCTGCCTGTGGGGATTCTTATAATAGAAATCCATGAGAAACATCCAAGAATGTACAAGGAAGACCTTAGTCAGGAGAGGGTGCATGTAGATCTGGGTGGCACTGCAGATCATCAGATGCTACTCGGCTGTTTCATAGGGAGGCTCGTGGCTACTGGCAGTTCATAGGCTGCATGCTCAGCTCTTCATAGCTGTCCAAACAAACAAAAGCAATGGAAGAGTTAATAAAGCTGACTGTTAGCAAGCATGCCTGGGCTCCCTCCCCCTCTTCCAATGATTCCCACTGCTCTGAGACAGAAAATTGCTGCCACCTTCCTGACCTCTAAAGTATTTGTACTGCTCATTTGGCACCTGGGGTGGGGAACAGCGGAGAACACAGTGGTACATTCTTAGGAAAAGCTGGTTTATGAGCAATTACAGTTCTGTGGGGTGCAGGGTAGCACAGACTGGTCACTTAAAGGAAAAAAGAGAGAAAATAAGTACCCTGTGATTGGTTTTAATTTTATAGATGTGCGTAATGATATAGGCAAGGGGCGTGCTTTGCCTCCTCAGAGAATAGCTGGAAAGGACAGAAGCAGTCCAGAGGATGGCTGCTAAAATGGTAGAGGGGTTGCACGAGAAACCATACCAGGGGTAGCTGTTGGAGCTCAACATGTGCTTCCTGGAGGAGAGCGAGAGGGACATGATTAAGAAGTATAAGTACCTCACGGGAGGTTAACAGGTCTCTTTCACAGGAGAAGGAGCACCAGAACATGGGAGCTACATGAAGCTTGGGGGAGCGGATCAAGAGGGTGCAAGGAAACACTTCTTCCTTCTTCTCAGAAAGGGTGGTGGAAGCCTGGAACAGTCTGCCAAAAGAGGATAGGCATATGAGTAGAATAAATAGAAGTAAGGAGGTGGGAGGAGGAGAGACACCTGTGACCAAATAGATTCCATGGTGTAGTGATAGGCAGGAAAACAGGGTAGACTAGACAGGCCTACCGGTCCTTTTCTGCCGACACATTCTATGGTCTGTTTTGGTCTGGGATGGATGTAGGGCGTTTGCTTATTAAGTCTGGTAGAACAATTATCTGGGTAGACATCCTACAGGTCCTTTTACATGGATCTTGTGCCAGTACTGACTACCTCAGTGACAAATAGGCAGCTTATTATACCAATGGATACAGATGTGACAGCGGAGACACTTAACTCAAACAAGTGCTAATTTATTCAGAATAAACTTGGGTCAAACATTACCATGACTGGCACCTCATGATCCCTGGGTATAAATTATATAAAAGTGATAGGGTAATGGCGGGGTGGCAGTTTACATCAGGGGGGTATATTATGTATGAGGGAGGAGTCGGATGAAGGAAAGGCAGAAATACTGTGGGTTCAGTTATTGTCCGGTAGGGGAAGGAAGGTAAGTTTGGGAGTGGTTTACAGATCTCCCAACCATAAATAGAAGAGGGACAAGGAACTATGCTCGCAATTATTGAAAGCTGCAGAAAAGGGTGGGGTGGTAATAGTGGGAGACTTCAACTTACCCAAGGTGGACTGGAGCTTTCAGTCTACATCATGCGTCAGAAGTCAGTTGATTTTTGAAGCATTACAGAATGGGTTTCTGACTCTCGGAGTGTCAGAACCCACCAGGGAGGAAGTGATCCATGATCTGGAGCTCACAAATGGGGAGCATATGTAAGACACTGAGGTCAAAGATCCTCTGTGTGATAGTGATCATGACACAGTCTGAATCCAGCTGGATATGGGTAGGGAAAACATGCCCACTAAGACTAAAGTACTGGACTTTATTTGTTTTTGTTGACTGGGTAAGTACACTAGACATGACTTATGCCTATATTCAGGAACGACCCAGGAGAGTGCAAAAACAAAGAAACTTAAATAGTAATATAATGCGATCAATAATAGATGAATAGTAAAAAATAGTGTAATGTTTGCTTTCGATGTTGCTAGTGCTCGGTGTTTTTACCGAGCGGTATATTTGTATTCACTGTTTTTTGACAGCACGGTATAGTGCCGAGCTGTTTTTGTTTGCGACAGCACAACCCTGTGCCGGTATTTGGCAACGGGGATTCAACATCAAAAAATATAAAATAATACATTTAGGAGCCAATAATCCCAGGACAGAGTACTATCTGGAAGGAGTCCGGTTATCTGTTACAGAAGAGGAAAAGGGTCTGGGTGCTATAATAACTAGCAACCTAAAGCACTCCATGTAGTGTAAGAGGCGGGCTAAGGCAAACCAGATGTGGGGTGCATTGCTGGGGATCAGCGGTAGGCGAAAGGAGGTGATTCTGCCCTTGTGTAGGTCACTGGTGAGGCCTCATATGGAGTACAATTCTGGCACCCTTTCCTTAAACAAGACATTATCTTGCTGGAGAAGGTACACAGGAGGGCACGAAGATGACTGCAGGTCAACAAGGGGTATGAGGAGAGGTTGAGAGACCTAAACATGTACTCACTGGAGCAAAGGAGTGAGAGGGGGTATGATGAGACTTTCAAATACTTAAAATGAATGAATAGAGTGGATAAGGAGGCTCTCTTTAGGCTAAGTGGAAACCATAATTACAAGGGCATTGTCTTAAATTAGAAGGTGGGAAGCTTAGAAGGAATTTAGAAAGCAATTCTTCACTGAGAGAGTCTTGGACAGTTGGAATGCACTGCTGGAAGAAATGGTTTAGTTGAAAATGGTGAGCAGCTTCAAAAGGGGGTGGAATAGATATTAGGGGGAAGTAAACGTTCTGAGAGTGGTGGGTAGAAAGGTTGGGAGGATTGGGGAGCGGGTGCAGGGTCAGTAGCTCAAGCGATGGACCCTGCAATTATGAGCAGGCTAGATAGACTGAATGGCCTTTTTTTGCTGGCTAATTTGTATGTATGTAATAAAAGGACAGAATAAAAGTAGAGAGTTCAAATCAGTACATTGAATTTAACACACAAAGCATTAGAGTCTGGATTGTACCCCTTCGCCCTGCACCATATATGTTCAAGTGTGAGGGACAGAGTCCTTGGCGCCCAAACTGTGAGCCACTGTCAGAGTGAGGTCTGGAGAGCCATGGTTCTTCTCCTGAATATCACAAATGGTCTGTGGTCTCCAACATGTGTAGGTTGTCCACTTGACTCCTGGGTTCAACCTCCCACACATTCTATGACCTTTGTGGACCTACCCATTTTACTTGCAAACTGCTGTCATCCTTCCTCGCTGCAAATATGCTCCTTGCATTATTAATGCTGCAGACCTGCTTACCCACAGCATTGCTGCCCGAACCTGTAGAGCCTTTGGAGGTAAAGGAGGCTCCCCCCCTTGGTCCTACACTGATACCAAGGTCTACTGAATCCCTCCCTCGAACAACCCTACAGTACCCCAAGCCACATGCCCCCAACACTGGCCACCTAACCCCGTGGCATCTGGGAAGTGCTACAGGTTTGCCCAACATGGCCATGTCTTCAGGACCAGATGTCTGCCCCTCCTTCCTAGAGTAAAACCTGGAGACTGAAGCACCACTCAGAGCCACCAGAAGCATTACAATAATGTTAATCCTAGTGTCCGCAATGACCACCACAATCCAGGACCTGTTGGTAGCTCTGGGTCCGTCACCTGTAGCCAAGGACTGCTGAACATAGTCTCCCTAAATATCAATGGTCTCCTACCTAAATTTGTCCAATTTGAGCTCAAACTGTGAGCTACCGTCAGAGTGAGGTCTGGTGAGTCATGGTTCTCTTCCTCCTGGATATCACGAATGGTCTCTGGTCTTCGGCACATGTAGGTTGTCCATTTAACTCCTGGGTTCAACCTCCCACACATTCTATGGCTTCTGTGAGCCTACCTGTTCTACCTGTAAACTGCTGTCACCCTTCCTCGCTGCAGACATGTTCCTTGCAGTATTGATGCTGCTGAGCTGTTTACCCACAGCACTGCAACCTGAACCTGTGGAACCTTCAGAGGTAAAGGAGGCAGTCTTCCTTGGTCCCACACTAGAGTAAAACTGATCTGTAATAAAGGTGTGCCACTTTGCACTTGGTGCAGGTAACCGCATTTATAGTTGTCTCCTTTACACATTCACTAACTAGCTACCGTTACCTTGCAGAATAAAGCTCCAGACCTATTTGCTAGCCAAAAAAGCTGCTCCTGGGCCCAACACTTCGCTTTAACAAATTGCTTCCATACCATCTCTAACCAGTACAAGACCAGGAATATGGCCAGGGAAAACCCTTAATCCTCCTTTCTAGCGAACTCGGCTCGGCAAGCAGTCATTTGCTGTCAGGCTCGCTAACTGGTTAAACCAACTGCCTTATTCTCTGCTGAATCTCTCCAAGATGAATCAGTTTTAAGATATCTTTGCGATCTGCCCTTGCAGTCCAATGCAACTGCAACCATTAAACTGTTTTATTCAGTTTCACTCTGTAGATATCCTCAATCAGTATAGATTTTTTCAAAACTGTGTATGTAACTGATCTAACTTAAGTACTCTGAGCTTGACTCATCTGCATTTCCTCTGGAACTGTTTATTGTATTGGTAATGTGTTTTGTGACTGTATATTTAATGTGGAACCTTTATAAATGAGCACCTGTACTCACAGGTAATCTTAAAAGTTTTCAATAAATAAATGTTTCTATGGAAATCAGGGTTCTGTTTTTAATTATTATTATTTTACAAAGTTTTATTCCTTTGGATCCTACTGTCCCATCACCCCGATGTTGGGTGCCACCCAAGCCAGATGGGTGGTTGGCTGAGTGGTTGCCTTCACAGCTGGCGCTAATGTCACTTGGTATTTGGCATGCAGGGGATGTGCGAATCTCTGGTTGCCCAGGATGTCCCTCCCCTGAAGCTGAGCACCACCCCTCTTTGACATTCTAGGTCCCCAGCCAACCTGAGAGTGACAGTCTGCTTGAACATCAGTCCCAGTGGTTCAGGGTTATCGCATGTTGCACAGGCACTAGTCAAGGTACAATGCTCACTCCAGCTAGCAGGTGCCTAGCTAAATTATGTGACAGGCTGTAAAAACATTCCAGTGGCCCGGCAGTCAGTGGCACAAAAACATTAGTTTTGGGAGGAGGGTGACTAGATCTGAAAAGACATGTTCCACATGGACTCTTACTAATCACTTTTAATTTTAACAAGTAGCACTGTTTAGATGAAGGCTCTTCGGCCACAGAAGCGGATGGCGACTTGCTTCACCTTGACCTTAGCAGTGGTAGCAAAGTTGATGACGGAGAACTCCCAGTTGCACAGTAGAATGGAGGCCCTTGCAAATGAAGCCAGGGCCTACCACATCAGACTAGTGGGCATTCTGCAGGAGGTAGGAGGAGAACATCTGCTACAATTTATTACTAAATGGCTCAGAGGCAAATGTGCAGCTACCAGAAGACATTGCAGCATAATCATCCACCAAGGCCTAATGTATTTATGTGAGAGGAGTTCAAAATACTACAAATGTCCCTCACACTGTCCTGCTTAAGAATTCTACTGTTGAAGTGAAAGAGAGAATGCTGTCGGCAGCCTGGATGGCATACCCACTTGTAACTGATGGCAAGGACATTAAAGTTTACCCAAACTTTTAGTTTGCCACCCATAGCAAACGCAAGCAGTTTGACGCCATTCAGCCCAAACTGTGCAGGTTGGGGATAGTGAATTCCTTTTTGTTCCCTGCAAGGCCTGGAATGTGGGCCATTGGACTGAGAAGGCAGCTAGGGAGTTCCACTCGTGCTGCCCTCTCGAGGGAGGAAAAAGGTGATTGATGGATTGAGTGAATAATATGTCCTGGACTTGTTCTTCGTAAGTCAAGGTTTTCACAGTTAATGTGCTTTCCTGTTCCACTGACGTTCCGGTATGAGCTCTTCTATTTAATGTTTCCTGGTATTTAGGGGTTTTATTTAGTCCCAGCTTGTTAAATATGTTTGGATCCTGGAAGGGCAGGATGGTGGTGACTTCTCAGAAATGGACTAAGACTATGGGGAGAGGCAGTCATGTTTCTACTCTCCTTGCTGTGCCTTTAAGGCTGTTTATGTAATATGCCATTTGCAAGACTAGCCTTGTTATTAAGAGGACCCTAGGTTCGAACCAGTTCTGGGACTTTTCATAACTGCCTGCCACTCTGGTATGAAGCGGCTTACAGTATAAAAATTTAAAACAGATGCTTGTAAGTTAAAGTTAATATCCCTCTGTTAGCCAAGGATGTCATTCTCTCCCATGGCTTTATGTTATGACTATACTGATTAGACTAGCCACTGTGAACAAAAGTTATTAGTTATGTATGGAATATGCTAATTCATTGTTACAGCAATCACAAGGTTATGGCAAAAACAACCTTTTTCAACAGTTACCTCAACCAGCACAGTCATCGTTCTGACTAGCATAAAGTGTATAGTGAGCCGTTGTTCAGCATGGATTTCCAGTCTTGCTGAAATGTTGTTATGCCACAGTTCAAAGGTCATGGAATGTCATAGTACCCTTTTGTTGTACAACAGTATATCAGCTGATTGGAAATCTGTGGTTACCTGTGCTGAGAACCCCCACGCACACAGTGTTTAAAAAAAAAAATAAAACTAAACTGCTGAGCTTTGAGAAGCGGGAGAGAAAGACCAGACACAAACTCACTGCAGACAAAAATACACTGATAAGCCCTGTGGTAACTATTTTTTTTGGGTAACTTGCTGGTTTTAAACAATACTGTTAAACAGTAATTTCAGCCCAGGCCTCCAGATGGCTCTGCTTTAGCACACACCACCGGGGCGGGGTGAGACTAATTCTAAATAAATAAAAACAAAATGCACAATATAAAATTCTGGATGGGCAACCTCATCAATGCAGTTCTAATGCCTCTCACAAAAATACTGAATCAGTCATTCGGGCAACTCCCCTCACGGTGGTAAGCTGCAGTAGTGGCCCCTATCCACAAGAGTGGCGATAGAGTCCTCCACTCCAACTACCACCCAATCTCCATCCGCCCCCTCTTTTGTTGAAAGCCCTGGAACGGATTGTTGCTGACCAGTTCTCTGATTACCTGACCAGATGTAACATTCAATGCCCAAAGCAGCATGGCTTCAGAAAAAGTCAGCACCGCTTCTGCCCTACATGAATATACCAACTTTATCCACAGAGCTCTTGACCATGGCCACCTTGTGGGGTCAGTGTACGTGGACTTCACAAAGGCCTTCAACACGGTAAATCACTCCCTCCTCATTAACTCCTTCAGTACCATTAGGGCCTCCACCGAAACCTTGGGATGGTTCAAAAACTACCTAAAAGACCGAACCCAGCAAGTAAAAATCAATGATGCACTATCTTCCAGCCAACCCGTTCATCAGGAATTCTCAAGGCTCCATCCTGGACCCCTTATTATTCAGCCGCCTCTTCCTGAACTCCCTCCCTCAAGCCTGCTCTGGTAATCTACTCCTTTATCGGATGATGCGGTGTTGCTCTCAGCCAGCCAGACCCACATTCTCTAGCTGGTAGTCTACAAGTCATTTTCTCAGCTCTTGAAGTATGGGTCACTCAACACAAACTTATCATGAACTATAAAAAAACTTAAGTCCATGCTTTTTGCTAGCCCCCACCACAGACTAAAATGTGCCCCGCTTACCATACTCGACAACCTCAATGTCCCAACTGTACAAGTCCCATCGTCTTACCCATACCTGCGACCTCTACGCCCAAACTGGCTGGCTGCAACTATCAAACCATCTAAAATGCCAAACCTGCATTATGGCAAAAAAGATAACCTTCGGACTTGCTCTCCCTGGTGTCCAAGCCCTCCTCAGCCCAAGTAGAAATCCCCACCATACCAGGGGATTTGAGACTCAACTTCTGCTGATTCCTCGCTGCTGAACATCAATGGGTCAACGCTCATTTGCCTACAGGGCGCCAAGCTGGTTAAATAATCTCAACAGAGAAATCTCCTCCACCCCCAAGTTTGGCCCTTTCAAATCTAGGCTCCATCTCTCTCCCTCTCTGCCTCCAGTACCTGCGACTGCCACATGTAGCCAGTAACCCGAGCTAGCCTCTCAATATTGCCTCAGCACCCCAGGAAGCACTTTATCCCCTTTCCCTTGGCCCTTCTCCCCCCTTCCTTCCCCATCCTCCCTCCCCTCACCCCTCCCCAAAAGACTGCACCTCTATGTTTTATGCACAATGCCTTGGCAGCTCATATCCTCCCAGTGTCTTACCCATGTCTTGTAATGCTGTTGCACACCTCATTTGCCCCGACCTGTTCTGCCAAAAATTCGTGCACCTTCCTCCAGTAACTGATAGCAAACTTGTTTAACCTGTTATCCTGCCTTTATTTCTGTATTACCATGCGTTGTTGTAGTTTTGTCATACTGTCCTCAAACTGACATGGAACCTTTGTAAAAGAGCCTTGGCTCAAAGGTACTTGTAAACCTAGACTTAAATAAATAAAAAAAAAAAAAAACAAGTCCAGACCTTTAAATACCTTGGTGTTACACTGGCCAACACTCTTATCATGCAAAGAAGTACAGGTTAATGCATCTGGGAAACAATAACCCAGGGGAAGAGTACACAATGGGGGGGGGGTGAGTTAATAACAACAACAAAAATTGAAAGAGACCTAGGAGTAATTATATCAGATGACCTAAAGATAAGCAAGCAATGTGAGAAGGCAGGAAAGAGAGCTGGGGGATACTGGGATGCATAGGGAGAGGCATCAACAGTAGAAAACAGGAAGTTGTTATCCCTCTGTACAGACAGTTGGTATGGTAAGGCCCCATCTGGAGTACTGTGTGCAATTCTGGAGACCCCATCCCCGCAAAGACATAGACAGAGTGGAGGCTGTTCAGAGGAGGGCAACCAAAATGGTGCAGGGTCTGCACCAGAAGACATACGAGGAGAGACTAAAGCAGCTTAATATGTAAACTCTTGAGGAAAGGAGGGAGAGGGGGATATGATAGAAACTTTCAAGTATCTCAAGAGAATTAAAGTACAAGAGGGTGGTATCTTTCAGAAGAAGAGGTGTGCAAGAACAAGGGGGCATAATTTGAAGATAGAGGGGGGTCGGCTCAGAGGTAATCTTAGAAAGTATTTTTTCACAGAGAGGGTTGTGGATGCATGGAACAGCCTTCCTTAGGAGGTTGTGGAATCAGGAACAGTGGGAGAATTCAAGAATGCATGGGACAGACATAAGGCAATTCTAGTGGGGGGGTAGGAGGAAGTAAGCTGTTGATTAACTAGAATCTGCAGCTTATCCATCAGGTAGGAAATGGAAGACTAGGTGGGCCAAAGGTCCTTATCTGCCGTCAAACTCTATGTTTCTATACATGGAGCACATCAACACTGTCTCCAAGGTGGTAAGCTGTAGGCTAGGATACTCTCTAGGCATAGAAACAGTGTGACCCAAGAAGCACTCCTAGCTGCAGTTACCAGCTCCATTCTCTCAACTGTGGACTATGGCCTACCCAGTTACGGCGCTGCCACCGAAATGGCCCTTAAAAGAATTAACACCGGCCTCAACAAATCTTGTTGCCTGGTCTCTGGTTCTCATAGCTGCACACACATATGCAATTTATACTCCAGGACAAACTGGCAGAACCTCAGAAACAGGATCAAGTACCTTACCTGTTCATACACGGAGAGAATCAGCTTGGGCTTAGCCCCTCCCAGCTTCCGGCACCTTCTCACATGCGTCCCTTACTTGCACAGCACCAGGAGTACATCAAGACACACCTTCCAAGTCCCTTTCTGCCGCACCTCGCAAGCCAACGTTCCTTTAGCTTCCGGGCTCCTAGCTGGCTGAATGGTCTCCCAAAAGCTACCCTAAATGTACCCAAGCTTGGTCCTTTTAAGTGTCTCCTTAGACAACACCTGGTCACATGTAGCTGCTGTGACTGCCCCACTTAGCACCCCAGCTATCTTATCCTGTCCCTCCCCTCTGTTCACTTCTCTGCCCAACCCCACCCTTGTCCATGCCTGCCCACCCTAGTTTTCTCAGTCTCGCCCCTATATTTCCTAGGCCTGCCCCCAAATTGATACCTAGGCCTGCCCCTGCTCGACCCACTCTCGGTTCTTCCTCCTAACCAACAAAACTAACCTCTGGTTACCCATCGCTGGGGATTTAATGCCTGACTTTGGGAGGTCAGTAAGCTTGGTTTTGCAGCATGCGGCTTCGAAAGGAACATTGTGTGGTGGGTTATGTGCCCACCCAGAGAGAACATCCTACCAATGTGGCTGTTACAAGAAACGAGTTAAAGCCACGTTGCAGCTTGGCCCTGGGAGAAGTGAGACATGGTCGATGAGGTCGGCTCTCTTATTTATTTTATTTGTCACACCATATTTATGCAGGATACCCCAGCTGACATTCACCATCTCCTTTCCAGTGCGGTCCTGCATCTGTTTCAGCAGCTGGGCACAGTGAAGCACAGGCAGTTTATGTGACTTGCTTAAGGTCATAACAATGAATATTCTGCTGTAGTGAGGTTTGAACCTGTAATCTCCCAGTTCAAGCACTAGACCACACTACCCCTTACCAGTAGGCTTCTGGAGAAGAATCTCGCTGGGCAAAAAAAGTGCCGCCACCACCACCACTACTACTACTGTACTTGCAATAACCTCAGTGCTTATTACTCAGTGACACAGTGAGTGAAAGTCGAGCCCTGCCTGTGCAGGAGGTCACAGCTTGCCAATTTAAGATTCCACATTTGTCTTCCACTGAAGGGGCTGCTCCCACATCACCAAACCCTACAGTGTGGGGCAGCTTTGGGAAGGTACCTACCTAGTTGTTTGACCATGTGTATTGCTCCTCCACAGACTGGAATCACGTTTCTTCTGTATGTAGCTGGTCGGACTGTCTGCGACTGCAGCACCCGCCAGTAGCACAACAGAATGCAGTGATGTGGTCCGACTGCAACTGCTGCTCTTTTTTGTATTTAAATTTTTTAAAATAATTGTTATATACATAATACACATAGCTGTGAGATACAGTAGGTAGCAAGAACGGTATGTCAGACTACAGATAGACCAATAAGTTATGGGGCGAGGCAGCGATCAAGTGGAGGCAAGGTGTAGGCACATCAGAACACCCTGTAGTTCAGTTTTTGTTTAACGATATCCCCTAAAGTATCAGGTGGTAAAGTAGTATGCCCTGTAAAGTATGTGTAGTTTTTTATTTGTTTTATTTATTTAGTTTTTGTTGACCAGGTAAGTGCACTAGAAAAATTCTGCCTGTTTTCAGGCACGACCCGGGGGAGGGGGATATAGATGAATGCCAACTGACCTTGAACCAGATTAAGCTGTTGGTGGTATTTTTAGTGAATGAGGGAAATTTGGCCAGGACACTGGGGAAATTCCCCAACTCTTGTTTCGATAGGTGCCATGGGATCTTTAACATCCACCTGAACTACCACCAATCCAGGCAGATGGGACCTTGGTTTAACGTCTCATCTGAAAGACGGCACCTCAGAAGTGCAGCACCCCTCTCATGCTGCACTACAGTGTCAGTACTGGGATATTAACCCAAGTGCCAGATGTGGGACCTGAACTCACAGCCCTCTGATCTCCCGGCCTCAGAGACGAGCGTGATACCTACTGAGCCACTGACACTGTACAAAATTAGATGACATAAGCAGTAACTTTATGGAGCAAAAAGTGGGTCAAGAGTCATGTAATAAATTTGTCAGGGTCTCTAAATCTCCTGAACTCCTTCCTCCCTCTCTGTCCATTGGTAGGTGGGCCTTTCTATTTGATAAATTCACAGAACTATCTGGTGCTGTTGCTGCAGTGTAGGTGGGAGGCAGTTTGGAGCCATTGTCTGGTGACTGCCTTTTTAGCCACCAATAATAATACTGGAGCAAGAGACCGTGAGCGGACCCATATCCTAGCAATCTAGGAGAGCTCACAGAAGTGTTGCTACAACCTGCCAGAAGTGCTGGAGGACGGGAAAATACCAAAAAAATGTGGGCATGGTCAACTTCACAACTCCACATTGTCTCCAGCAGCTTCTGCAGTGTGGACCCATATACTTGATCTGCACGCTGGGAGTGCAAAAGTAGCGGGATGTACATTTACATGTGAATTCTCACCAAAAAGGGGAGGAACTCACTTTCAGGGCAGCCAGCAACTAGTGAGTCAAAAATTCTGAGGTAATCGAGGTCTATAAATCCTGATTCCACCTGTGTAAGATACGGTCAGAGCTGTGTGACGTGCCGTCCTCAGTAACGGTGCCTAATCAGGGGCTGCCATGTGTCTCCCTTCAAAAGGAACATAAAGCTGCAGAGCAACTAGGGGAACCTGGGTCGAGAATTCGGCAGTGGGGGGGCACGGTGAGAGTGAAGAAGGTGACATTGAATTTGTAGATATCTATTGTGTTCTCGTCACGTGATGCCAAATTGCTAGTGGGGAGACTGAAAAGGAACTCCTTCTCATTTAGATGTAACCCCTAGGTGCTGCTATCCCAAGGGCTACCACCCCGCCTGCTTGTCTAGTAGCAGGTTAAGGGGCCTAGGTTCTGTAGCTGGTGCCTCCACCCGGAGGTCAGGGTTGGTAGTGGTCAAGCTAACCTGGGCACAGCCCTCCGGGACACTGTAACCCCCCTTTTTCCTTACTAGTGGCCGGAACAATACACAATAATCACTTTCACAACATCCCTGATACACCACACAAGTACCCACACTGTTTGCACTTACCACCAGGGCATTCCTCTAGTTCAGCCCTGGGGACCCCCTTGTAAAACAAGGTTATACACAGCAAATAACAGCATTACGGTACTCTTGCACAAACTGGAGCCACAGTCAGGGTAAATGCAAAAAAAAGAGTTAGATCTGATTATTTAAGGGACTTGAACAAGGGAGGGGCATAATCAGGTAAATTTGCTTAAAGGCTGTATCAGTCAAACAGTTATGCATGCACTTCAAGGTCCATAAACAGTCACACACCCTGGGTACCCAGATGGAGAACGTTGGGCTAGCCAGGAACGTTGCAGCTGGTTGGGGCCCTGTGATGGAAGAAAACAACATGCACCACACATACTAATTGTAATCTGGAGGGCTCAGTTCATGAAAAGAAAACAAGACAATCAGATGACACACTTTTAGATTAGGCTGTTGTTGCAGGGAGCTACCCTGATGATTACTCATGATACCCCAGGGTTTTATTTAACTCTAAAAATTGATTAGCGTTTTGCTCATAAAAGTGCTAAAACACTGTGAAAATGCATAGCACCTACCTCACTGTGTTTAACAAACATAACACTTCTAGAAAACCTATACAAATACTTTCTGAACCATTAGTATTGTCCCAAGAAAAAAACTGCTAATCAATTATTTAAAACCCTATACCCAAGACTGGACACAGGCTGGACGAAAATTGAGACTGCAGGTGGTTGATCTGGAGTGCCAGGAGAAGCAGGTCCCACATGATTCGTCGAGGTGTCGTTACTATTCAAGCATGGAGCAGGGGCTGATCCCCAGGCAGGTCTCTGTCGATGGCTTTCTCTGTGCTGCGGGTAGTCTGGCTGGGCCAATGTGGCAAGGCCGAGGCCAGATGGAGACAAATTCGGATGCAGTCCGTTTTGGGCTGGATACAGCTTCCAGCAAGCACAACACAGTTCACACAGTGGGGAACCAAATCACGACCCACTAACAACCCACAACACATTTACATGTAAGGAAATTCTACAGTACCAGGCAAACCGCTCTCCGGTCACAATCACAATGTCTCTGCACAAACCGGGGATTCAAAAGCAGCTGGAAGTCCTGACAGGCCGATCGCATTCAGCAAAATCTTCGGTCTTCTTTGGGTTGATCCTGGTCACAACTCAGTGGCTTACTTCGTTCTCACAAACTCGGATTCAGTTCGAACTGATTCTCTTCTCCCTCTCAGGGGCAGTAGGCAGGCATGCAGACCAAAACTCAGGCCTTTCTACAGAGACCGTCTTGAGCTTTTGCCTCTTCAGCTCCCAGCTTAGATCTGACTCAAACTGCAGCCAGCCTGGGTATTTCCCCAAGATCCAAAAGGTTCGGTTGGCTGATTCATCTGTCAGTCACAACAGGAGTTCCCCCGTCAGGTGCAAAAAGGCACCAAAAGCTCAAAACTACAGTTCCTACAGATTTTGACTCCAGACATCTCCTGTAGTCCGGCTCCATTTTAGGTACCACCAGTACTGATTGGTCCATTCTCAGTCCCGGGCCAAATGGTGGGGATAAACAAAACAATCTTGCTGCAAAGAAGGCAGATTAGACAAACTACGTTATCATTATCACTCTAAATGATTTTCAGCAAATAGTTGCATCTTTCAACAGAGCTCCCTCTCAGATTACTTATGACTGCAATTAAGGCAGCTCTTAAAGAGACAGTACACAGAGGCTATACAGGCACTCTCTGGCAGTCACATTTAAACTGCTAAAACGCAGGACACCAGCCTGGCAGTGAGCATTTAGACAAGCTCAAGGAATGATTTTTTGGGAACCCCCATTTGTAGGGGGGTTACACCCTTCCTGCCTGGAGAAAACTTACGCCCGTTCAAGTCTGTACCATCATGCATCAGGTAACATAAACTTATTACTTTACTATATATGTTCTCTACACTTCACAATACTATATCCATTATGACAATACATTTTGCATATTTCACACAGGTAAATTGAACATTACTATACTGAATTGGGTAATAACTTCTTGTACCTTAAACAATGCAAGAGGGGCCGTTCCTATCAATAACTTGGGGCTAGAGGGGCAGGGCACCATGGTGAGAGGGAAAGACAAGTAACCTGGAATTGGCTGTCAAGCTCAATTTGGGCAGTGAGCTTGGTGAGATATAAACACCTTTGTGCACCACATTGAGAGGCAAATCCACTGGCCTCCCTGGAGAATCATAGCTGAAACGCAATACTGGCTTGGCAGCTCAGCCAGTCTTTCTCTAGGAACAACCACAGTCTCTGTACTTTCATCAGCAGTCTTGGGGCTTTCATCACTTGCGAGGGGTGCCTCTGTCTGGATGGGAACATCCAAACTTGGGCCACTGTCGGTTTCTTGCTCTGCAGGCTCTGTTTCTACAATACTTGACTCATTTTGCTAAGGCTTAGGCACAATCAAGCTTTGAGGCACTGAAGGGGGGTGGTCAGCACTCTCATAGTGTTCTTCAAGTTATGGTATGTCAATAGAAAGACTGAAACCCTCAGCCCATTCTTCAGGCAAATCATACAGTTCCACAATACACAAAATCCTCAACATCTTCAGACGATACTTTGCACTTCACTTTCTGGGAGCATTGGCTCCAAGGATGAAGCTGGGAGGTAAGGCAGTCCAGAAGGCCCAACTTCATCCCCACAATTTATCAGGGGTTACCTCAAAACAGCTAACTCCGTTCATAAAAGGGTAATAGGCATGGTCGTATTCACTTTCGTCAGAAGTGGACTGACAGTCACTATCATTCTGGGCCTGCTGCAGAGGAAACCTAAATCTGTGACCACTGGGGTAGGTTGACTCTGTCTCTTTCTTGCAGCAGCATGAGTCACGGCCCAGGTGACTCAATTTCTGGGGGTTCAGCCTCAATCATGACTTGGCCGATAGGTAGCAAGTGGTTATGGTGCATGGTCTTGACAGCTTTGGAGTTGTTCTCTGGGCGCTCTTGTACACAGGTAAATCCTCTGACTTTCCAACTACTACATGGGAAGATGGTGCCACCGATCAGCAATTTTGTGTTTACCATGCAGTCCCAAATTGCGTAACAATACAGTCTCCAGGTTGAAGCTCTTGAGCCTTTTACTTTTTATCATGCCTCTCTTTGTTGGCTAGATTTCTCTTGGGCCATTGTCTGGGCCAGTTGATAGGCATGGTTCAATTGAGCTTTCAGTTTTTGTACAGATTGCAAGTAGTTTTCGGCTCTGACCCCATCTGGAGAGACCCCAAAACAGACATCAGCTGGCAGCCGGGCCTCTCTCCCGAACATGAGGCAGTAGGGGGAGACCCCAGTAGCATCATTTTTCGTACAATTGTATGCGTGTACCAAGGTGCTAATCTGCTGGCTCCATTTATGCTTGTCTTTTGGGTGGAGGGTGCCCAGCGTGTCTAGAAGGGTGCGGTTAAAACGTTCTGGTTGAGGGTCTCCCTGCAGGTGATGGGGGTGGTTCTTGACTTTCGCACCCCCCCAGAGAGAGCATTTCTTTGATTAGTTGACTGTCAAAGTCTCTGCCTTGATCAA
The DNA here is from genome assembly GCA_016271365.2 of Neoceratodus forsteri. NCBI lineage: Eukaryota > Metazoa > Chordata > Ceratodontiformes > Ceratodontidae > Neoceratodus > Neoceratodus forsteri. Next base: position 401,440,452 of record JADMNL010000025.1, read on the forward strand.
AATGAATCCGCTGGGGAGCATCATAGTGGACGAAGAAATTTTCCACTAATACCTTGGCCACGGTAGACGCCTTTTGATCTTTGGTGGGAAAAGCTTGTGCATACCGTGTGAAATGATCCGTTACCACTAACACATTGCCAGTGTTTCGCTGATCAGGGTCTAAACTCAAGAAGTCTATGCAGACTAGTTCCATTGGGGTGCTGTTATTAATGTTGACAAGTGGGGCAGCCCTCTGAGGCAGGGCTTTTCTCTGCAGATAGCGACTGCAAGTCCTTACATGGTGCTCAACATCGGCCCCCATCTTGGGCCAGTAGACTCGAGATTGTACTAGGTCAAGGGTCCGGTCGATACCAAGGTGGCCCATATGATTGTGGAGGGACCTTCAAACCAAATCTTTGAAGGCTGTGGGTAGGACCAATCGTTGCTTATCTACTTGGCCACCCCGATCTGTTGTCTCTCTATACAACAACTGATTAAGCAGCTTCAACCTGGGGCCTTCTTTAAACAATAAAGCAGTTTGCAAGTCAGAGGAGCGCAACTTGGACACATCTTTCCCTGCATGAAGGGCATCAAGTGCTGGCTGAATCATAGGATCTTGGGATTGAGCCCACTGAATGCTGTCATTGTCAAATTGAGGTAGTGCACTAATATATAGAGCAGAGAAGTGGCAATAAGCAGCAGGTATGCAGGTGTCAGAAGGGCTCAAGCAATCTACTAAACAGTCCACTGTGTCCGCAGACATCTATTCATCTCTGTCAAACTTTTGGCACAGTGCTCGAATGTCCGGTTTAGACAGCGTGACCCAATCACTCTTGGAAGTGGGCCTTCATGATAGGGTGCCAGCATCAATATGGTTCAGGCCCGGTCTGTATTCGACAGCATAATCATAGGTTGATAATGCAGAAAACCACGGGTGCCGAGTGGCGTCTAACTTAGCTGAAGTCTATACATAGGTCAATGGGTTCTGGTCAGTCTTCACCAAAATCTTTGCCCCATAGAGGTATTCATGAAACTGGAAAACGATGGCCCATTTTAGGGCAAGGAACTCCAACTTCTGCACAGAGTAGTTTAGTTTGGATGGGGTCAAGCTTCTACTGGTGAAAGCTACTGGTCTCAGGCCATCCTCATGGTCTTGATACAGCACCGCTCTTAGACCCTGCAGTCTAGCGTCCGTATGCAGCCCATAGGGTTTGGTGGGATCAGCATAGGCGAGGATGGGGGCATGGGTGAGCTGGTATATGATCTCATGGAAGGCTGCTTCACAGTCTGGCATCCAGTGGGGCCCAAAGAGTTCACCTGCGCGGAAGTATACTTTTTCTGGTTCTTTAACGGACCCTTTTTTGTATTTACAATTGTTAGGAGGGTAACCCTGGGTAAGGTTCAAGAGTTGGGTGAATCACCTTGAATAGTCTTTTATGAACTCATGTAATAGCCACAGAACCCCAGGAACGTTGTAGTTCTTTCAGATTATGCGGGTCAGCCAAGTAGTCAGTGCTTTAACCTTACTAGGGTCAGTCTCTATCCCTTTTGTAGATATTATGTGCCCCACATACTTCACGGAGGTTTGGAAAAACTGGCACTTGTCAATGGACAGCTTGAGGCCGAAGTCTTCCAGTCAGTCTAGGACTTTAAACAGTCAGTTCTCATGCTTCTCTAAGGTGCTCCCAAACACCTTTGTCCATAATGAGTGAAAGCAGCCTATTGTTTATCCAGACAGTTTATTCCACAGCAAACTCCCAACTGTCATTTTATTCACAATAAAATAGGCATTGAGAGCTCAGAACCATTAATTTTATTGTCAGTAAGATGCACAAAATAGGTGATTTGATACCTTTTTGTGCATCTTAGTGTACTAGGATCAGTACGGCTACAGACAATTTTATTGTCAGTAAAATGATCGTAGTGACATCATAATCCTACCTTACATTCTGATTGGTCTGCCCTCAAAACAGCTGCTAAAAACAAATGCATAAGCCGGCCCAGTGGTGCTGAGGGTTGAGGCACTGGACGCCACACACGCGCCATGCCGGCGACCCGGGTTTGGGAACGGACCTGGACCATCAGGGGTCGGCAGGGGAGGGAGAGGATTGCGTGTCCGGAGGACTGCTCTCCTCTCTCGGGGTGAGTTGTGGGGTGTTCCTGGCGCTGTAGCAGCTTCCAGTGGAAACTGGAGGCAGCACAAGCACACGGGATGCCGTGGGGGTGGGACGATGGCAGTCTCCAGCAGCAGAGGTGTGGTGGAAAAGCCACACAGGAGTCGTGCACACCGCATACAGGGGAAACACACAACAAGGAAAACTCCTAGGCGGACTTAGGAGCAATGGAGCCTAGAGCCTAAGCGCACATCCTGATGGCGGGCCTGCGTCCCTCGGCTCTCCCAGTCCCCACCCAGACAGGCCGCCAGGTAGGCCCTCACCAGAGGGGTGATCCGGGTGCTGGACAGGTCCGAGTCCAGGAGGGGTGCCTCAGTAATGTGTCTCCGGTGGAATGGAGGTTTCAGGCTGGGAGTAAAGGCAGTGGCTGTGAGGCACTCTGAGAGATGCCCTGGTCCCCAGTAGAAAGAGACTGTACAAAAAAAAGTGTGTAGGGAGGGGTGAGGCATAGCTGCCACAAACTTCATTAAAAAAAAAAAACGGTGCCACTGGCATTTTGCAACACACATGAAGCATAATAGTGATATGATAATGTGCTAGTTGGCTCACCATCGTCAGCATTAATGTGATTATCTTGTGAAGATGAAGTACTTGACCTTCAGCCTCATGCTTCCTTCGCTTGACAGTCACATTACTGCTTCACATAGTGAGCCCACTGACTCATTATATCTAGCCAGTCTGGTTTTAGGTTTTAACTGATAATGCCTGAAAAAACATCACTGGACTTTTTTCAGGCATTAGGTTAAAACTCCCGAATGCACCGGGACTGCTGCTTAATCACTGACCAATTTCAATGCCTGTTCTTTGACGCTGATGGCTAAGATGAAACGGTGACCCCTCATCACGGTGGCTGTGTCCTATTGAACCCACCAAAAATGTATTACGTGATTTGTTTACAGACAATTTCAGCTGTGAATCCTAGCACTTTCGGTAGTAGTGTTGCAGTCACAGCACTAGCACTTTCTGATAATGCAGTGTAAGCATTTTGATTGTTAAACATGACTTTTAATCCTTTAGAAAAACAATATAAAGAAAATAAACATTAGACAGCACCACTGCCTTCGTTTATAAACACAGGAAAAACACAGTTTTTCAAAAAACTTAACCGAAAATCCTGTAACATTGGCAGGTTTGCTCTTCGAAATCTTCATCATCGTTACTTGTTGGCACAGATAAAATGGCTGGCATTTGACTTAAATGATGCAATTACTCAACTGAGGCTTTGGGTAAAATTGTACTAACAAGCCAGCCAAGCTGTCTTGCTAAGAGCTTGACACTGCAATAACGTAACTTAAAACCTGGGGGCCTAGTAATACCACAGACTGTGTAAAACAACACATTAACAACTCCATGAGAACAAGAGGCCACGACTTGAAACTGAGGGGAGGTTGGGGAGGTAGATTCAGGCCAACATGCGCAGGTTTTTCTTCACAGAAAGGGTGGTTGTTCCATGGAATGGCTACCTGCCAAAGTCATTGAATCCAAAACAGTATGGGGATTTAAATTGACTTGGGATAGGCACAAGGATAGTGACAAAAAGTAACTGAGTTGGGGTGAGGATCTGGGCAGACTACATGGACCTTTGGTCCCCATCTGGCGTCAACGTTCTATGTTTCTTTATTCCTATGTAAAATTAACCTGTGTTAGGGTTTTGTTTTTCCTTACTAGACTAGTTGAACTGTCAGGTTTTGAAATAGCTATTGTCATGACAGATGCTATGTTGGCTTGCATGACAGTATCATGCTTTTAAATAAAGCTGAGGTTAACAAAACAAAAACCTCAGGGGCCCAGTTTCCAAAGGCCTGACATGGCCCAGTGACCAAGTCCCCTGCAGTAACTCCCTGGTGCATGGAAAATCCCTGCACCTGTGAAAATGCTATTTTAAGCATTTTACGCGCACCAGTGGCATTTTCCTTTTTCCTGGCAGCTGCAGGAAAAATGCTACACTTGGTAATACCAGGCATAAGCTGGGCAGCTAGCACAATGGTGAGCGGTGCAGCTTGCGATGCCAATGACCTGGGTTCAGGGAATGAGCCTGGGACATCGAAGGGCCGACTGGGGGAGGGGGGGTCAAACATCCCCCTTGGGACGCTGTCCACCTTGGGAAGGGAGGGTTGCATCTCTGGTGCAGCACCATCACCTGTGTGACCACAGGTGGTTGTGTAGCCATATCCAGGCTCAGGGAGGGAGGATTATGGCGTGTGTGCATGGGCACACATGTCCCACGTGTCATTGACATTATGCGGTCCAGAGAATAACAGAGAAAACCACCCTTGACCAACGCAGGATGACACCCATCTCGCACCACAGGCCCCTCACCGCCAACCACGGCGCTGTCCCGACACTACACTCTCACCCTACCAGGGGATTGGGTCAACCCCAAGGGCTCTGGCCTGGGGGGGAAGCCAGGGAGGAACACAGGAGAGGTAGGTCACAGACAAGGTGGGTGACAGGGCTGGGTGTGAGGTAGGGCCGATGGGGCTGGTCAGGATGCAGGGAGAAATAGTACACTAAATAAAATAAAAAATAAAAAAAGTTAATTTTTTCCACGGCTGTACAAACAAATATGTACAAGCTGCTATAAATTGAGGAAAAGGTTGCAAAGATGCAACCTCTTTGAAAAATGAGCACACTTCGGGGAAAATTGCCATTGCGTAAAGAAACCCTCCCTTATGTAACAATTTTTCCACTTTTGAAAATCTGCCACCCCCCCATTACAAAAATGTTTATATATACATCCACTGGAAAGTGGGGCTTATGCTGGGCATGCACGTATGTGTATGTATAAGTGTATGCCCAGTATAAGCCCCACTTTCCGAGTCATTTTAAGGCATTTTTACCCAACATTACACAAAACTGATTACTTGCCCAGTTCAGCTTTCTTTGTGCTGTCAGAAAATGTAAGTAGCTGAACTCGGGCACAATACTGCTGATATGAACATCGGGAGGCAGTGATAGGGAGAGACCATGAGGATCCCGAAGGGTCACACGAGACTCTCTCCAGGATCGATTTGAGGTGTGCTATGTAAACGCACACAGATGACAGGTGCAAAAATGTGAAGAGACCGCAGCAAATAATTGCGGTGCAGAGGGGCACCGTGTAAATGCGCCTTTAGTTAACAGTTGCAGAAAACACGCTAATGTTCCGTCACTGTAAAATACAAGCCTGCAAAGCACAGACTAACCGATCTCCCCAGAGTTACGTGTCGGGCCCCCTGAGGAAGCATTAAGGTAGTGCAGAGCATTGGGGATATTGGTTAGTCTGTGTTTTGCAGGCCTCTGTTTTGCACTGATGGAATGTTAGTATTTTCTGCAACTATTAAACAAGCTATCAGTTTCACTGACAGTGAGTGCACTAATGTTGTCTTTTCTGTTTTGCAGTTTGGCTGGCGCGCAGGTTTGTTGGCAGCACCGCTGTTTTTTCTTGGTGCACCTTTGTCTTTGAGTCTAACTGTATAGACAACAACTGGTAAGGTCTTGGAGCTGACCACTGTCAGCACCCCTTATGGCTGTGTTTGGGGGCCACGTCACCTTGTACGATAACCGGGGAAGGGAATGAAAAGGGCCCAAATGGGGTGTTTGGGTTAGAACCAAAAAGTGTTGGGTAAAGCAGTGTCATCAGAACTGAAATCAAGGCCGGCTCCATGGCGCCGAGTGAAGGGGTTCACTCGGCACACTGGCAACCCAGGTTCGCGCCCCAAGCCCGGGCGTCAGGAGTGGAAACTGACAGGGAGGGAATACAGTGTGTCCATTCGATGCTTCCCTCCTGGGAGGGATGGGACGAGCCTACAGGTACCTGGGACGGATTGGATGAAGTCCTAGACATCATGCTGCCTCGATGCGACGTCAGACTTCCCTGCTTCACGGTTGCCTCTGACCAATAGGCTACAGAGGAGGTGGGAGGGGAGAAAATGGGAAACATTGCCCCTGGCTGACTAGATGACGGCTGCCAGTACCGTCACTGCAGAACAAGGAAATGTCCAGAACAAGTAACTGTCTGCTCCAATCCCCCTCCACTATGCCCGGGATATGAAGTTGTGTCTTGTCGGCACTTCCTCCCTGGAAGAGGAGGACACTCCCGACACAGGGATATGTCGGGTTACCCAGGGACAGTGGTGGTGTGGGGCAGACGGCGATGAGTGAAAGCAGCGGCTGGGGGCTTGGCGGCCTGAAGGAGATGCCACCGAGGGCCAGGGCAGGAGCAAAAGAAATAACACACCAAAAAAAAGTACTGAAATCAAGTTGGCAGATACTAGACAAAACCTCCAAGAGCCTTTCCTTTGCCAGTCAGCAGCCTTTCCTCTGCATGTTCTGCTTCTTAGCCTTGGTTACCGTCCCAGAGTTGAAGGGGAGTTTTTTTGGTGGACAATTCAACATTGTTTTAATGCTGGAACCCTACAAAAGCAGCATTGTTTGGGCTGATTGGCTGCTGAAGCTATTTATTTCTACTCTTGTAAGGTAGTGGCTTTTTATTCCCTCATGTTTCATCATTCTGAAGAGGAATTGGAGCTGACAGGTCAGAATGGAGGAGGGGGAGATTTCTTGTCAGAAGAGGTTAGCAGGGGTCCTTGAAGGGCAGATCTGTGCTTGGGTAGAAAAGGCAGTCTCCATGCCACACCCCACAGTCAATGTTGATGACTTCTATTCCCAAGCCTCCCCTCCCCATATTCCCTGAAGCCATCCTGTATCAGCTGCTCTCTGTCAGGTACCATAGCAGTACCTGTTGGTTACCGTGTCACTGTGCACTGTTGTAAGCCTCTCCGCAGGACTGCAGCAGAGCTGCCTGGGGACAGTTCAGTAATACAAAGGTGCTCCTCCCATTTCCTTTTCTCACTCTCTCTCTCTCTCTCTGGGTAATCTCCTCACCTGCTCAAATGGCAACTACCAAAACACATTACCCTCCTGTTGGGCATCTTGTTAGGAAACTTACTGGGCACAATGTCATAATTTCAAATCCTGATGTAGCCAGTGGTGCAGTATTTGGAACCAAATACAGTAAGTCATGGAAACCGGCCCCTCAGTACCCTGTAACAGCTATGTGGCAATTGCTATCACCTGCCTGTAACAGTTGTACAGGCAGGGGCAGACTTCCGTGACAGGTTTGTAAGGGTTGTCATGCATGGAGAATAATCTCGGGCAGTTGCTGAATGTTTTCAGATGTAGAGAACGGATGCAACCCTCTTGGGGTGTGACGCTGGCCACGTGGCTTTGGTTTTTCATTAAACTTTGAACCCAGTTTGTGGGAAAGGGGATTGAGAGGTGTGCCTCTTGATGTACTCTGCTTTCTGTTGGTCTGCGCACTCCTGACGCCAGTTTCCTGTTTGCTGCCATTACAGCTGGCAGTGTTGCTGGTGCGCTGCAGAACACACAATTCCTCATTTGAAGTAAACTATTAGGCCTGTTTGGTGGATGCAGTTGGCCAACCAAAAAAAACCAAAATTGACCAAAGAAACAATCAAAATAAAGATTCTTTGACAGAGATAATACCTTTTATGTTTAATGAATATTTTGGTTTTGAAACGTTTGAGACTTGCCTGATGATTAAGAAGCCCTTAGAGATTCAAGATTTTGTGCACCAAAATTATTATTTGGTCAAATGAAGGAATCATTATACAGTATTTGCCAAAACATGTCTTTGTTGCTTCTGAATTTCAGGGACTATGAGTTATTACTGAAAAAAAAACAATACTGTTATATTCTTGGAGGCATCCTCCCAGTGGAGGGGGGACCTTTTTTTGGGTTAGTTTTGATCTGGATCCCTTTCTTTTTCACCATTTTATCCGTGCCCCTCTTCCCCCGTTATTTGGACCACAGTGGCTGCACCTGTTCCTCGGGCCTGATGGGTGAGTGTGCGTCTGCCTTCATGACCATTACCAGTGCCACCATGTGGCAAACTATTTTGGAGTTAGTGTTTGACGGGTACCTAACACAGTTCCAGGCTTCCTTTATCCGAACTTGCCCAAAGGTGTGTCTTGGTGTCACATTTGTGGGTTCTAGGCGCAGCTCAGGAGTCTAGTTCATACCCAAACAAACCTGGCACTACAATACTAGGGAAGCATTGTACTGTTGTTGTATGCCATCCTAAGATGAAATGTTATATACCACGGTGCTTATGCCCATTTCTGGTGCTGTCCAGGTGGGTTTCACAAAACCCATTGCATTTTATGGCAAGAGGGATTTCTTCCATGTTGCCTCTGTCCACCAGAAGCCCCTGTGAGTCGCTTGGGTTTTTGACTCACTGATCCTTGTGTTTTGTCATACAGATCAAACTATTTCAAGCCATTCACACATATACTACACATACACGCTTTTCCATACTCTGTGAATTGCAGATTCAGCACACAGAAGACCCATGCCAGTTTCACAAAACAGAATGGCAGTGTCTGGGTTTGCAGTGTGAAGGTAGTTCAACTCCAGTGAACCATCTCATTTTCAGTGGGTTCTGCTTCTACCCTGTGTTACAGCTGGGTGGCTGGAAGCACATGGAGGTTGAGTGACTTCTTGCCAGAGGTTACACTGGGGAGGCTAGCCCAGTAGCATTGCCATAGTGGGCATCACATACTATGCCATCAGCCTGGGTCTGTGGTTCGAGCCAGGATTCACTGTCGTGGACTGGCAGACGGATTCAGCATCCCAGAGCACGTTCACATTTGGATAGGGACGGATGGCACTCCTGCTCCTTGGTCTTTCCAGGGTGCACTGCACTTGAGAGGCTGTGTGTGGGAGAGAATAGGCTTGGCTGCCTGTTACCACTGTGACCTACTGTAGTTAGGCATAGGTGGTAGTCCTCCACAGTGGGAAGGATGAAAAGTGGTAGAAACAGGTAGAGCTTAGGTGAATGATACCACCATGCTCCTCCCCCACATGCACAACCCAGCTATGGCACTCAGGCTTTGGGTCTATTGGCCCCACCCCTCTTTGTACCAGAGTGTGTTTAGATCTGTCCCTTAGCCATCCAGCCCTGCCCTGAGTAGTATGGCCAAAACATCAGCGGTGAGAGATGCGTAGTGAGTACTTAAGGCTAGTAACAGCATGTTTAAAAATACTGGCTGGCAGTATAGTCTAGAGGTTAGAGTAACGAGCTGTGAATTAGCTTGGTGCATCCAGCAGACTTTGGTTTGAGTCCCACAACCTCCACTTGCATACTGTGTGACCCTGAGCAGGGCTTTACCCGGTTATTAACATACTAAAATGGCAGCAGAATAGGCCTAATGTTCTTGCGTGCCTGCTCATTTGTCAGCCCCCACCCTGGGAGCTGACCTTGCTGCCCCTCGTCCTCTCTGGCTTCTCCCTACCCAGTCCCGGATATTTCTACTGCACACGACTTTGCATCCAGAACCCTTCCCTGTACCTGTCCCACCCCTCTTGAACCCTCCACCGTCTCTACCTCCACCAGCCCCTGGGTAGCGCATTCCATGGCTCCACCACCCTCTCAGTGAAGTAGCATCCTCCTTTCTCTCTTGATCCCCCCAGCTTCCACCCATGCCCTAGTTGCCCCCCTCGAGCACCTTGACTGCTTCTCCGCTATTTAACCCTTCATGTACTTGAAGACTCTGTCATGTCCCCCCGTCCCTTTCTCTCTTCCAATGCGTACGTATTTAGCTCTTAGAGCCTCTCCCCATAGGTCCTGTCCCCAAGCCCCAGATCGTTTGGTTGCCCTCCTCTGGACCCCTCCAGAAGTTCAATGTCCCTCTTTAAGTGTGGCCTCCAAAACTACACGCAGTATTCGAGGTGGCCCTCACCAAGCAGTTATACAGGGGAGTATCACTTTCCTCCTTCTGTAGGTGATCCTAGCGATGTAACCTCAAGATCCTCTTGGCCTTGGCCGCTCCTCCTACATGTCTCAGAGTTGTTCATCTTGACATCCACCACCACCCCAGGTCCCTCTCAGCCATTGAGACTTGTAGCATTTCCCCAGGGTGTACTCTTGGCCCAGGTTTCTGCTCCAGATGCAGTACCTTGCATTTCCTGCATTAAACCTCAGCTTCCACTTCTAGACCACCTTTCCAGAGCCTCAGGTCCCCCTGTAGGCCACCTCCCTCCTCCCATCCACCACCGCCTCAGTTTTGAGTCATCCGCAAAGAGACTTATCTCACTCCTGATACCCTTCCTTATGTCAGAGACATAGGCATTGAACAGGAGGGGCCCAAGGACTGATCCCTGAGGGACCCCACTAATGACCCTCCTTGGGGATGAGACTATGCCGCCAACCACGACCACCCTCTGGTCCTGGAGTCAATTGCCTATCCATCTAATCATCTGGTCCCTCCCATTTTCCCAGCTTATTCAACAGGCCCCGTGAGGAAAAAGAGTCAAACGCCTTGCTTGAAGTCAAGATAGAGGACGCCCACCGGTCTACCTAGGTCCAAGGCTCTTGTCACCCAGTCACAGAACTCCACCAGGTTTGTCTGACACGATTTCCGGGATGAATCCATGCTGCTCATCGTCCAGGCACCCTGACTTATCCAGGTCCCCTTAGCCTCTCCTTGACAATGCCCTCCATCACCTTGCCCACCACCATGTCAGGCTGGCGGGCCTGTAGTTCCCTGCCACCTCCCTTGATTCCCCTTGTGGATAGGCACTATATCGCCACCTTCCAGTCCTGGGCACCCACCCTGTCCTCTAGAGAGATGGTGAAAGTCTACTAGGGTTTCTAGACATCCGCAAGTTCCTTCAGCACTCTGGGATGTAATTTATCCGCCCCGTGCTTTCTCCATCTTAAGGGACCTGAGGGCTTCCTCACTCTCTCTCTGCCATGATTTCCACCTCCGCTACCTCGGCCCCCTGCCTTGTCTTCCCCTCCTGCCAGTGATGGCCCATCCTCTCCCCAGACCCATGATCGGCAAGGGTCTCTTAGTTTCACCATTCTCCCAAGTATGATGCAGCCCCGCCCCATTTCCTCAGGAAACTGAGGTGAAGTACTCATTTAGTACCTCAGCCTGCTCCCCGGATCTTGTGCCTATTCCTTCCGCTTAACCTGCTAATTCGCCCTTCACCCTTCGCTTTTCCCCAATATAGCTAAAGAACCCCTTATTCCCTCTCCTAATTTCCCTTGCCAGGTTCTGCTCCTTCCTTGCCTTAGCCGCCCTCACCACCCTAGTGGCCCTTCTGGCCATTAAAGAAGAAGAAGAAAACACTGATGGCCGAAAAAGACCATTGGTCCATGCAGTCTGTTCTGTTTTACTTAAGTGATGCAGTAAATGAAGACTGTGTATATGGGTCAAAGGAGAGCCTGCCGTATTGGTGAGGAAAGAAAAATAGAAAGGAAATAAAACTATTGCTCAGTGAGTTGCAGTACTCGCCGTGGTGGAACACAGAAGCTGCATGCTCCTATCTCGTGCTTCAGCGCTCCGATCGTAGACTGCTTTCTCTGTTCCGGTGCCAGCCAGTTGTTGTCTGCAGCCTTGGATCACCATGTCATAACAGTCAATGCATTAGAAAATAGCTGGCGCTCAAAGGGTTAAACAGTGGCAGCAGCACAGTGGTTCAGAAGAAAAATGTTGAACCAAATGACTTGGACTGGCAGGGTCCCATTATGTCCGCTGACTGACTGGCCACAGAACTTGCTTGTAACATGCCAGATATGGGATAAGTTTCGCACTGCCTGTCACTCCAATCTCAGTTTAACCTTGTTTTTTTATGTTGTGACATTGTTTTAGGGATACTGCAGCACGCAGCTGGGGGACACAAATCTATAGCATTGCCCAATCCACCTGACTGTCTGTTGGTTGCTAGCCAAAATGGCTTCAATTACATACTACAAGCACTTAACATCCAAGTGAGAGAGATGGTGAGGCAGTGTGGCTGAACAAGTAGAATCCCAGTCTTAGGAACCAGTAGACTAGGTTTGAATCCCACCAAGACTACTTACTGTGTGACCCTGGGAAGTCCTTGACCTCCCTGTGCTTCTGTCATGCTAGCTGTAAAACATGATAGAAGTAGGACCCCACCACTAACGAGATACGGCATTCAGCAGTTAGGCCATTCTGGGTTCACTAACATTTGTTAAATAAATGACACTGCAGCACTGCAGGAATTACCATCTGCAGCTGGCATCTTGAGTGTTCTGGGTTTTGTCGAGTCTGATGAGAGGATTTGGTAATGAGAGTGAGGATAGGAGACTTCAATTAAATGTGACTCAGTAATCAGATAAACATGACAGTGGCTCCAGATGGCCTTTGTCAGCTCAAGCTGGAAGTGACACACCTCCCTGTTAGAGACTTTCTAAGGGTGAAAATTTCATTGTGCCCTTAAGACAGCCTGAACTCATGCTGATGATATGAGCTGGAGTCTCAGGACTCCCCCTTGTGGCCAGGCCCGATAAGCTGCTTAAGCTTGTCAGTACTGGAGACTTGTGGTGATGTGACGATGAGAAAAGTAGCATCACGGATTCCTACCCAATTTAGGACTGCACTGGAAAAATCTTGTAATAACAGTCCTTACCCTGATCATCAGCATTCCAAATGATTGTAGAGAATGGAAACATTGATGTTTGTTGTCAGAAGCTTGAAGACCCAAAAAGATAACTTTATTTGAGTTTGAAGTCACAAGTGACTTTAAAGCGACAGATTTCTGAACACACGGGTTTGTCAGCTGGTTTACTTACAGTGGTAGAGACGTGGTGCTTACCGCGCTATATTTGGAGAGGTTCTTGGTTGCGTTACAACATGTTTCCGTTGTTGATTGAATTACAAAAGCAGAGAGCAGCAGGGGGATTTCCGGAACGTGCCACAAGGTTCCCAGTTTCCCATCAGTCATGTAACTAACTACAAAGCACTGGCCCTCTGGTACACCTGTAATTTGCACACAGGTGCATTTTGTGGGTGCTGGCCAGAACATGTTTTCACCTGTAAAACAGTGCAGATTGTGGCACTTTGCATGAAAGGAACTGCCGACTGGAGGCTGTACATTTGCCACAGTTTGCTGCTCCTGTGGTGCGATGAGTTGGCATGGAAATCCAGGACCTGACCTTTAGAGGGACAGGACATTTGTGTGAATGTTACAATGCGGTAATGTTTGATACTGTACCCAAACTCTACATATTTAACAGAACCTGAATAAAAGTTGACACAATTTTTTTTATTGCTATATTTTCTAGACAACATTCTGTATGGTTTTCTTCATGGAACTAGGAGTTTTGAATCTCAGTGCATGGGTACAGATCTCCGAGTATGAGACGAGAGCAAGGCAGTTTCATTTCTTAGGTACTGTTTCTGGGGCTTGGGGAATGGTACAAAGCAAAACATTAAATATACGATGACGTGAAATGAATATGGCAAGCGTTACAAAATATGAAAAATTTCTCCACAAATACAGCAAATTCCAGCTAGCTTGTAATTTAAAAAATAAATGCCAATAAATTAAGTTTGGCAATCGCACGGTTAAAGAGATGGTGTTTCAGGGTGCTTTGAAGCCCCACCATGCTGACAGGTAACACATTGGAAAGTATCGGCGTAGCAACCAGGAAGGATCTGTCCCCAAAAGCTTCAACCTGGACCCGAAGGATGAGCTATGCTGACCTCCCAGAGCAGTGCTCAGAGGTCTGTACCTATACAGTGACATAGTCAAAACTCCAGATTTCCCCATTTACATTTTAGCAACCAAAAAAGCTGTCTTAGGGTAATGGATGCTACAGACATCACCAACTCTAAGCCAGTGGAGGGAAATTGTGGTCTCTGTTTATTTCATGGAGAAACTCGCTTATAAACGAAAACGCAGAGACCGTTTTTTTTTTTTTTCAATTTCTGGCCAGGTGGCAAAGTTCAGTACTACAGTGGAGCTCATGTACAAGAATAATCCCATTTAAAAGAACATTTTTTGGAGGTCCCGAATTTTGCACATTTTCAGTAGCAGTAAAGCCTGTTTATAGTAAACAGTCAGACCATTTGTAAGAACATTTTTTTTTTTCCAGAGGTAGTGGTAAATAGACATTATTACCTCTAAGTGACTAAGCCTGAGCTGAATAGTGATCTAGTTATCTCATTAAGGGTCACTTAAAGGGACAGAGTCCGCTTTTAGCTGATTTATTTATGTTTTGCTTCAACTTAAAATGATACCTGCAGGCACCCTTATTATTATAAATGACATACTTAATGCCTTTGACAGTAAATAAGCATTCAGAGTGTTATTTTCAAGGTTTTATTAGTTACTGCAGCCGACAGAATCCCGTCAACCTGCTCCTCCCGCGAATGCACTCAAAACATGGTGCCAAAGCACATGTAAACTCGTGCATGTATGAGTTTGAATTTTTTGTGCCATAAAGGTTTTTGTCCTCCGCAGGCCAGGCGGGTGCCTGTTCGGCTCTGTCCCCACTCCTGCACCCTTGGCCAGCTACTGCCTCTCCTGGTCCTGGGAGCCTAAATCCCTTGTGGATTCCCCCCATGGTGGGACTAGAGGAGGAAGGGCCATCCTCCTCACTCCCCGAACACAGTCCAGAAGTGCCATGGGGACCGAGCGGCACTGCAAGCCAAGGAAGAGTGGGCGGGGCTTCATTATGCCTGCATGCCTTCCATTTTTGTCCCCGGTCCTTTATTGGCTGCAGCAGCACATACGTTCGTGGGTGCGGAGGTCCGCACACACTACAGAACTGCAGCCCCTTCTCTTTGAAGCCTCTCAGAGCCTGCACTACCCCTGGGCCTCCATCCATTGACAGTCACAGGCCGAGATAGCTTGGCCACCTCAAGGGAGAGACGAGCAGTCCTTGGGAGGCTTAGTCCTCTCCTACTGTCCAACTCCCAGCAACCCAAGGTCATTCCCAAACCCGAGTCACCGGTGTGGTGGCAAGTGAGACGCAAGCACCTCAGTTCTCCATGCTGGCACGCGTTCTGATTTTTTAAGCTTTTGTCAGACAAAGGGATTTCTGAACAGAGAGCAGTTCCCTGAACACCACAAAGTGAGTGTGGTGCAAAAAGTGAGTGCACCAACATGTTTAAATTAATGTCTGAAATATAAAGCCGTAACTTCGAGCATGTGCATTAGCATCAATGGCTTACGTACACCACAGGCCTCTGGTTCATCCCCCCTGTGCTGATTTGTTTTTCCACAATGTTGAGGGATGGCTACCCCCCCCCCCGAGCCTGCAACCATCTCCCCCAGGACTCAACCTTGTTCTAGATGTCACCCCATGAATTCCCCCTTGTGGCGGGGCCAGAGGGATGAGGGCCGTCCTCCCACCCCTCCAGTTCAGATAATCTATAGCGGACCACTGTTGATTCTGGGGGACAGTGCAGACATGGGCGAGCAGGGCTTCACTTAGCCCCCAACCCCTTTTTTCCTGCTGCTTCTACCCTGCCTCTGCTGCAGCTGACCCTCTTTTCCCTGGTGTTTCTACCCTGCCCCTGTTGCAGCTGACCCCCTTTTCCCTGGTGTTTCTACCCTGCCCCTGTTACAGCTGACTCCCTTTTCCTGGTGTTTCTACCCTGCCCCTGCTGCAGCTGATCCCTTTTTCCCCTGGTGTTTCTACCCTGTACCTGTTACAGCTGACCCCTATTCCCTGGTGTTTCTACCCTGCCCCTGCTGCAGCTGACCCCCTTTTCCCTGGTGTTTCTACCCTGCCCCTGCTGCAGCTGACCCCTTATTCCCTGGTGTTTCTGCCCTGCCCCTGTTACAGCTGACCCCCATTCCCTGGTGTTTTCATTCTGCCCCTGCTGCAGAGTGATGCATGCGTGTAGGCACACACGCATGACATCCCTGCAGCTGCCTCCTCAGTGCTGCTTGTGTTGCACTGCCAACAGGCCACCACCTGGTGGCAGTCTAGGGCTGGGCCAACATTTCTCCCCTTCCCTGGGAGAAGAGAGCAGTCCCTCGGAGGCTCAGTCCGAACCTGGGTTGATGGATTGGGAGGAGATAAGGCGCCAGCACCTCAGCATTCCACAACATCAAGTGGGCTCCTCATATTGGGTTTTAAAAGTTTGTGCAGATAACTTTCCTAATTGAGGGGGAACATCAGAATTGACTACTGAATTCATGTATTTAAACGGAGGTGCCTTTACTTTCTTGGGGTCATTGTAAGCTGTTTTAAAGGCTTATTCTCCTGCTTAGTCCCTGGCTTCGGGCTGTGATCTCTCAGTGCAAGGCTGGTGCCTGTATAAAGGGGTTACCTACCCTTACAAACAACAGAAGCCTGCTAGCTGTAGCTCTCAGAGACACTCTGAGACATCCACACTTCCCAATACAGGAAAAAAGCGCTTTGTGAAATTTACAAACTGGAGTTGTCTGCCACTTGGCTGCGTGGCAGGGCACTCTGGTTTGTAAATTTCATAAATTTCTATTGCTGCACATTTTGTGTTTCGTTTTTACAAGAAATGCTTTAAAATTTGCAAAGATTTGTAATTAGCAACAGCATGTTCCTCCTCTATTGGGAAGTGAGGATGTCTCTGAGTGCTGTAACTGCTTGGTTTCTGTTACCTCCGGTACCAGGTCAATATCTCATTCGGCAACACTGCAGTCAAATCGGCGCGGCAGAAAGGCGTTGCGAGAGGAAAGCAGCTACAGGGTACAAAAATACCTCAAGGACGAAAACGTGAAGGAGCCGATTGTACCTCTGTAGCTGATGGGCTTGTATGTGATGAAGAGGATAAGCCCTCTGCTGGGCGGCAGTCCATCGAGCAGCTGCCATGGCTCAAAGGGTAGAGCCTGGCAGTGGAGGGAAGCGAGCTCTGTGGACCAGGGTTTGAATCCGTCCCATACTACTTGTTGGTGTCTGCTGGCATTATGACCCTGTGCTGTCACCTCCCAGTGGTACCGGGTCGGTACAGCACTTCCTGACAATAACACTTGATTGGCGCAGAATGGGTTTGAAACGACAGGTATAATAGCAGTAGGTAACTACTGCTACCCCTGTCACTGACTGGAGGAAGGTTAGATAGCCTCAGGTGCTGTGCCTGGGTCAAGCCACTCGTGGTGGAGGGCTAAGTCATAAGCGCCTGAGGCAGTGCAGACCTGGGGATTATGGTTTGATTTCCTGTTGCCCAATAGTTTCTGGCAACAATAAAGATAAGAAAAAACTAAGTTTCTCCTTATTTCCTCATCCACATCCCCTCGGAGTTAGCAATTTTAGTTCCGGGGGATGTGGGGGGGCAAAGCCCCCCACTAAAACAAAAAAAAATCTCAATTTGTCCTATTGATTTGTGCGGTGTGCACTATTTTTGTTTCAGTCAGTGTTTTCATTGACTCTTTTTGCGGCACACGAGATTTTGACTGTGGCATTGTGTGCTGTGCTGTTTTTTGGCACAACATTATGACCCCATGCCCCTCCCATTTAGCAGCTGTAACCGTAGCTTTGATTTGTTTGTTGTCTTTCTTTGGTGTCTTGATGCCAAAGTTTTGAAAATATTTTCATTGTTTCTTTTCCGTGTTTACTAGCTTCTCATCAGTTAATCCTTTCCTTAACTTCACTGTTCATTCCTAGGGGGAAAAAAGGCTCATAATTGCGTGGTGATATTAGGCGCATGGTGATATGAGAATTATCTGATATTGGGAGGAGCTCGGGGAAACGCTGCTGTTCAGTGCTGTGCTGCTGCCAAGATCTTGTCTATTGGTAATACCGTTGCACAGTCTGACAACTGCCTTAATAAACTTAAAAAAAATTCCAGATTCCTGGTTCCATGACGCAAATCATACAGGATGCTGGGCATAAATAGAAAACACTACAAAATGTTGGTTTGTTTAGGGTTGGGTGAATCAAAGAAATTGAATCCCTCCAAATGCTGTGTCTGCCTGCCCTCAGTTTGACCAGAACAAAATGCTTACACTGTATCATGCTTGTTTAGTTGTGCTTCAGTGCTTTTGCATCAACACACTTGACATTTTTGTGTATATTGAGATATAATGTATGTAAGTTGTTTTTCATGTGTGTTTTTACTGCGTAGATGCATGCATATATGGTGTATTTAAGCAAAAGGGCATGCCATGGGGTGCGTCTTGCTGGGATAATGTCACGCCTTGGTTGCGTTTTGGTACAAGCTCACTGGCCAAGTGCCTTTGACCACCTAGGAAGTGACATTATCCCACTGACATGCAACCTGAAGTGCCATATTGTGATAATAAAATGGATCCATTCCTGCTTCTAGAATCGTAAGTTGGCTGTTTTGTGGGCTCTAGTTTCACCTGTAAGGTTGTGTGGGGGTAACATCTTGGGGGGAAACTGGTTCTCCACCAATCAACTTTCAGCATTTTTTTCTATTCATTTTATAATTGCTGTTATTGCTGCCACCATCTGCTGTCTCTCCCATTTGGTAGGACCACAATTGTAAATGAACTGTGGCACATGGATAACCATTCCCTGGTTCTAAACCAATCAATAATCGTACACCACAGTGCACAACAGTGCACCATGGCAGGAGATGACTTAAAGCTGCACATTTAGTTTGCCTCTGGAATTAGGGGAATTCGTATTAGACTGGTGCCCTGGAACAGTACAGTACAGCTGGTGTGTTGACCTGGATAGCAAATGGCACCAACATGCCACAAGGTAGAAACATAGAATTTGATGGCAAATAAGGACCGCTTGGCCCACCCAGTCTGCCCATTTCTCTACCTAATGGATAAGCTGCAGATCCTAGTTAACCAGCAGCCTACTTCTTCCAACCTCCACCCCCTAGAATTGCCTTATGCCTGTCCCATGCAATCTTGAATTCCCCTACTGTTTTTGACTCCACAACCTCTTCAGGAAGGCTGTTCCATGCATCCACAACCCTCTCCGTGAAAAAATACTTCCTCATTACCTCTGAGCTGTCCCCTCTAGCTTCAAATTGTGCCCCTTGTTCTTGCACACTTTTTTCCTTGAAAGATGCTACCCTCTTGGACTTTGTTGATTCCTTGAGGTACTTGAAAGTTTCTATCATGTCCCCCCCTCTCCTCGAGGCTATACATATTATGCTCCTTAAGTCTCTCTTAATATGTCTTCTGGTGCAGACCCTGCACCATTTTAGTTGCCCTCCTCTGGATTGCCTCCATCCTGTCCATGTCTTTGCGGAGATGGGGTCTCCAGAACTGCATGCAGTACTCAGATAGGGTCTCACCAGCTGTCTGTACAGAGGGATAACAACTTCCTGTTTTCTACTGGTGATGCCTCTCTGTGCATCCCGGTATCCCCAGCCCTCCTTGCTGCCCTCTCACATTGCTTGCTCACCTTTGGTCATCTCGATATGACTACCCCAGGTCCCTTTCCATTTTTGTTGTTGTTAGTATCTCACCCCCATTGTGTACTCTTCCCTGGGTTTTGTTTCCCAGGTGCATTACTTTGCACTTCTTAGCATTGCTCTAAGCTGCCATACATTTGACCATTCCTTCAACCTTGCCAAGTCCTTCTCATCCTTTCCACCCCACCTTGTGTGTCAACTATGTTGCAGATCTTGTGTCGCCTGCAGAGAGACATACTTTTCCTTCCAGTCCCTCTGCAATGTCGCTTATAAAGACATTAAAGAGGACCAGTTCTAGTACTACAGGCTGAGTCCACATTCTTACGAGTTTATTTAGCTCTGTGGGTTTGTATGGGATCTGTTTAAAAGCACTTTCCAGGCTAGGGATGCTTGGACTTGGTGAGTTCTGATCTGATTGGATTTTTAGGAGTTTCTGATTCTGATTCTAAAAGATCCTCAGAATTAGATATGGAATCATATTTCCAGAACTTGATTTCTATATAAAACATGTTTTAGCCTTTAATTTCAGAATTAGGATTCTCCAACTGCAAATCTGAAAATCTTAATTCTGAAAATCTGTTGGAATCTTCCTTGATACAGAATCTGAGCAACGCTTATTTCAGACCCACCAGGTAGTGCTGACTAGTAGTGCATTGCACAACCATGCGGTGAGACCAGGGATCGACTTAATTCCAGACTTCCACGCCTCAGGTGGAACTCCATGCATGCTGTAGAGACAGTGTGTATAAGCTCTGGGAGAGGGAGTTGCGACCACCCACTTTGCTGTGCCTCTGATGGATTGTGTGGAGTCTTGACATCATGAGTTACTACACAACATAAGCTCCTCCTCCACCGGCCAGCAGAAGCATAGCGGCCAAGGAGATCAGAGGGGTTTCTACATAACGGGGGACAAAGTTGCCTCCTGAGGCCACAATTGTTGGCTGCCCTACCCACCACGTTACTGGTCCTGACCCTGTATGTACCCCTTTCCACCCAGTTTTACAGCTAGAATGACTAGAGTTTGGGGAGATTCGGAGACGGAGACTTGCTCAGGGTCACACGGCGGGTATGTGGCTTTGTTGGGACTGGAACCTGTCGCTTAGTAATTTGTGACCTTGATAAGTAGGCTTTATTAGTGGATCTGTAGAAAGTGTCATGAGTCAGTGTATCTCTTTATATCATTGTCCAGCTGCTCCCCTCACCTGAACACAGCTATTTTAATAGTAAGGGCATTTCAGAACATGTCTGCACCTGGTAGTGCAGGCCATGTGGATGATTCACAGGACCCTCATGCGGCAGGTGCAGATACATAGGGGCCTCAACATTTCATTAACTTCCAAGGGAAAGTGACTTGAATCTGCGCTCGGAAACCTGGCACTTGATTTGCTCTGTCGGATGGAAATAAAAAGTTAACTGGCGATAAGGGTCATGTCCTTGGCAGTTGCAAGTGCAGCTTTCTGACATTTAAAAACAACACAGAATGCAAACAAAAGACACGAGCAAGTCTAATATGGCACCTGACGGGATGCAGATCATACTGTGTATCGGTCACAGTCTGAGACCTTCCCTCTGTAGGAAGAATTTACTCGGAGAAGAGAATATTCTTAGTCTTGCCGCTAGTCGCATTTCTTATAAGGTTTAAAACCTTGTTCAAGTATAGCAAAGGCCCACATATTCTTTTACTTCTCTTCACGCCCACTGCTAAGGTGAAACTGGGCAATTGTCTGCTTGCCAAGGGAATTACAGGGTACCTTTTGGTAGTAGAGTGGGTTGGGAAGCCCCTGTATTTTAGTACATGTTTGCTCATCCCTGCTTGTGACAGTGGGGGATACGTACATGATGGACCTACAGTTCCTTCCGACCTTTTATTACCATTTTACAATGTTTCAGCACCCAGACCAGGTGTGAGTATAATTTATTTATAGCTACTAAGCTAAAACAGTGCAGCAGGGGTGTGCGAGTAACAACTAGCATTTCCCGAATACCACAAATGATGTACTATTCCTTATTGGGATCACCTAAACAAATAGTGGCAATATTCATCCCTGCCTGTTTGGGAAATACAGTCAAAAAAAAGAAACCGCTTCCTTGCCTAAATCCTTAAATGCAAGCCTCCCACCCTCTGTTAGTAACCCAGTCCAACCCTAACCCCCCAGCACCCACAAGTTGCTGTTTGAAGTTGGAAAAACTCCCACGATGGACGAGCGTCACAACCAGCTCGAGTCCACAGCCGGTCGCCATCTAAGTGCTCACGCTTAAAGAAAATGAATCCCCCCCTTCCGGTCAGCAGCACTCACCAACCACCCTCCTACTTCGATTTCAGCAAGGCTTTCGAGTCTGTGCCACACAGAAGATGGCTGTGGAAGCTGGAGGACCTGGGCGCAGCTAGGGACTTGGTTATATGGGTGGGAAACTGAAGAAGAGACAGCAGAGGGTGGTGGTAAATTGGGTCAAATCGGAACAGAGGAAGTCACGTGTGGGGTTCCATAGGGATCTGCCTGGGTCCTGTCCTCTTCAATATGCTCATTAGCGATATTGGAGAGGGTGTCCAGGGCAAGCTGCATCTCTTTGCAGATGACACAAAGCTCTGTGGTACGGTACATAGTGGTGAAGGGATAAGAGAGCTGCAGAAGGATCTACAAATTAGAGAGGCGATCTGAGGTTTGGCAGGTGGAATTTAATGCCAAAAAGTGCAAGGTTATGAACCTAGGGAACAAAAATCCCCAGACAGAGTAGTGGATGGGAGGGTAAACTAAGCACTATGGCAGAAGAAAGACCAAGAGTCATCACTAATGACTCCTCAAACAATCATGTTAGTGTAACAAGACCTGTAGTAAATGCTAATAGGATGTTGGGGTGTATTGCAAGGGGTATTGACAGCAGGAAAAAGAAAGTATTACTACCTCGATATAGGTCACTGATAAGGTCACACCTGGAATACTGTGCTTAGTTCTGAAGTTCTCGCCTAAGGAAGGATAGAGACAGACTGGAGGCGGTGCAGCGCTGGGTTACCTAAGATGATGCAGGACCAACAGGGCAGATCTTGTGGGGATCTTCTCAAGGCACTGAACATGTACTCCCTGGAAACCAGGTGAGAGAGGTGGGGGATATGATAGAGACCTTAAAGTTTCTGAAGGGAAGAAACAAGGTGAACTGCAGGGAACTATTTAGCAGGAGAAGATTCAAGAACCCAAGGTCATGAATGGAAGCTGGAGGGAAAGGTTTAAGAGGGGTGTGGGAAGTTCTATGTTACAGAAAGGGTGGTGGAGCCATAGAACAGTCTGCAAGTGGATGAAATAAATGGTTTCAAGCATAACTGGGGTAGAGTGAAGGGTCTGTGGTTACTCAGGTCGGTAACAGTAGGGAGGGGAGTGAGGGGAGGAGGGATAGAACCCTGTATGGACAGTAGGTCCCGGGCAGATAGGGTACTAAGGACAGACTAGATGGACCCTGTTTTATTTTTCTCTGCCGTCATTCTCTGTGTTTTTATGTTTCTGTGTAGCTGCCAGGTAAGTCACCTGTGATGTCAGATTGAGGTCACAGTGCTGATGATGTAGTGGGAGGAACAGAACTAGATATGTCAGCTGCCAGACAGAGTGCCATATTCCACACATCCAGCGTGAAACTATCGCATGGAAAACTTTTAATGAGCAGAAGGAATAAAAACATACTTTGAAAATAAAAAGTTGCAACTGACAACTTCTTAAAATATGTAACATTTTCCTAATCTGCAATTTTTTATTCTGCTAGCAATTTACACCTTCATAGCCTTCCGGATCCCCAAGTAAGCCAGCAAACGTTAGGCTGTGGAATCAAGATAAAGCCAGCATCCTCTGAAAAGTGAGAGCACTCTGGGGGGGAAAATCCATGTGACAAACCGCCTATAGAGCATGTATTTCCTTTCATGGAACACTTTTTTTTTTATACTTTGTTTATTGTTTTCCTGTAAATCTACACACAAATACCTCATACAGGGTAATAGATGTAGCAGAGGAAAAGATTCCAACAGATAGTTGATAATCATAGTATGACCCCCTGTAATCTGTTACAGTAGGAGGGGTATAACCAACATTTTCAGAGAAAGTGTCCCAAATATGCCAGCCTTCTCAGTGACCTTGGAATGTCCTTAAAAGGAGAATTAACAAAGGTAGTGAGATGCAGTCGAAAGACTGCTATTAATCCAGTTGTCAGAATATACAAAAGGGAAATATGTGCTATTTCTCAAACAGTGCTGCATTCCTGATGAAATGAGTTCAATATCAACAGTCAAACTACTAATATTCCTATTTTAAGCTTTCTTGTTTCTTATAACTAAACTGAATACCAAAACAATAAGGCATAAAGGCAGCCCAAGGAACATGCAGAGCATTCTAGTCAAGATTTGGGAGCAACTAATAGCTACATAGCTTGGACACGCTGGGAAATATATTATGCAAAGGGTAGAATAAATCACCATATGGATTACAATGGCCAGCATCATAAAACCATCCCATAATATAGCGTAGAAAAATCCTCCCCGCCATCACATCAGCTATGAGTCCCGAATGGTATAAACCCCCAAAATTAGTTCCAGTGTCCCCCAAATTCAAGACATAGGCTCTGTACACCTAAGTGGTCAAAAACTTGCCAGTAGTGGAATCAGTCCTTCCCGGGCACAGCACGCATCTCTCAGTCTTCCGCCATCCTCGGCTGTCTACAGACCGGGCCCCGAAACTGGTAAGCAACTGATCTCCAAATTCACCATCTGGCCCTCCAAAACCAGCACCAGATGAGACATTTATCAAAAATCAGCATGATCACAGTATAATCCATAAAGGAGGCAATCGGGTCCAAACACACTATGTCCTTCAAACGATCCTGCCCCTTCATTAAAACGACAGCCTAAGCTCCACTTCTTACAGCTTCCACATGGCCTCGGTGTTGCGCACTCTTTCTGTTCAACCTTGCAGTGATCACCAGAGCAGTGGCGGATCGCTCATCGTATTTCCGCACCGCTTCACGTGGAGCATTAGGTGCAACTGTGCTTCTCCATCCTCAAGAGGGAATTTTTCAATTTTGAGTCCATATTTTGCAGTAAAGCAAGGAGCTGCTGCCACGGAGAGCTCTACGATGATTCCAGCGTGGTGGTAGGTGCCCCACATGAAGGATCTGAGGCCTTGCTTGCTTTCCCTGCATTTATCTTAATAGCTGCAAGGGTAGAATTTCCAATCCACACCATCTTATGTTTGGTATCAGTCGAAAGCCAGACAGTTGAGAAAATAAAATCTAATTAAAGTTCAGACATTTGAACAGCTGATAATATTTTTAATGAAATATAACAGCTGAAGTGCAGCATGTTTCGGAAAAGCTTCCTGCCTGGTGAGTGGTTCTCTAGCACCCCATGGAACACTTTTGATTTACACTGTGCTCCCATTAGTGTGGAGTTGTGGGAAGAGTTGCCACCCTGGCCTTGAGGGCACAGAATGAGACTTAGCTTTTAAATGAGGTTCTAAAGCCGGGCCAGCCTTGGTGGTGGCCGGTGCAATATTTCTCAACTGTCCATGATTATGAGGACAGCCTTCATTTTAACCCACAAAATTGCACTGTCCCTCATCCATTCCTCATGGAACAGGTGCCGCCCACACAGAGAGTGTGGAGCAGTGACCTGGGGCTGTGGATCATAGGGCTGTTGGATGGGCTGAGACAGTGGCAGGGTTGAAGGAAGTGTGTGTGTGTTTGGGGGCAAGGTGGCTTGCAAATTGAGTTCACAATGTTGAAAAAAAAAAAACCTGTTGAAAAGCTAATTTGCCTGGATTTCATGGCAACATAGGTGGTTTTTCCAGTCTTGATACAGAACATATAAAACAGAGCCATTTATACAGCCCTAACCCCTGCAGCTACGTCCATTGCTTGTATGACAGATGTAGTGCTTACTGAAGGTGATCCAAAGTTATGTATTTTTAAAGTGATCCAACCTTAAAGTTCTGTGATTGCGTGGTGGTGTTGTTGTCATAATCTCTCTTGGTCCCCTACACTGAACATCCCTCCTGTTGTTCTGCCTGCCTGGATTTTGTCCTGCACACACTTTATACACTTTGTGTACTGGGTATTGCTCTGTGATTGCCTCTACTTTCTGGTAATTTATACTGTACATAATTTGTATATATTGGACTTATACTGTATATGACCTGTATATAATGCGCTGCTCGCAGCCTTGGTGATTGTTGCATTTGTTCTGACCATTTGTATGTACCTGCTGTCTACGTTATGTTTCTGTTTTCCCTGACTCTGTATAACTGCCTTAAGTGTATCATAAGCGTATGTACTATGTCGTATTTCCTGTACTCTCCCGGGTCGTACCTAAAAATAGGCAAATGTCTTGTCTAGTGTACTTAGCTGGTTAAAAAAAGCTAAATAAATAAATAGGACAAGAGAATATTTTATTTTTCCCATCATCAGCATTTGGTCCGCTCTTCCTTAGCACCAAAGTTTTAGAATTCCCTTTCTGTGACCCTTCATTCAGCTCATCCTCTTTTCAGGTGTAACTTGAGAAAGTATTTATAGGCCTCCTCTGTCTGTACGTGACTGCCCAATCGGTTTTCTTAATGAAATTTGCTGTTCTCATTGTAATTAATAATTAATGTCAATAGTTTGACCTTGCTATCTTACTCAGCAGTACTATACTGTACTTGCAACTGTTGTCTTACTGTAAAGGTGTTAAACTGTACTCTCCCGGGTCGTACCTGAAAATGTATTATTTATTTTATTTCAAA
The DNA here is from genome assembly GCA_016271365.2 of Neoceratodus forsteri. Taxonomy (NCBI): domain Eukaryota; kingdom Metazoa; phylum Chordata; order Ceratodontiformes; family Ceratodontidae; genus Neoceratodus; species Neoceratodus forsteri. The sequence goes on from JADMNL010000025.1 coordinate 401,466,498, forward strand.
AGTTTCACCAGGAAAGGCATACTGACAGAGTAAGCGTTATTACCAGCTAGAAGATGTTCTGGATCCTGCCATTATACCCTGGGAGGCCATTTTGTATCAGGAGAATTAATGGATGGTTTGGACTTCATACTGAGCTATTGGGTACAATAAAATCATATAGTGGGTGACAATAAGCGAGTTTGTTTACCAGTTTCTGACAGACTTGTGTTTATATTACCATACAAAAAGGCAGAGGGACAATTTAACTACAAAATGGGCATTTTGGGATAAAATGTACTCCAGAAATAAAACAAGTTGTATGTTTTTTTTTATTCCCAATTATAACAACAATGAGGTATGTACAGAGGTTAGATTAACAGTCAGTCACCCTCTCGCCTCAAGGGATGTTAATCTAATCCCTGTATATACCATATTGCTTAAGAACAGGGAGCCTAGAGACTCGGGTGTGAATCTCACCACCACCATCATTTACCATTTTCAAAATCCATAGAATCTGTTGGAAAACCATGGAAAAAGTCAATACTCCAGGCTTTTCATGGACAGAATCCATGGATTTCCAGTTGTATGTGTATGTGTGTGAGGTGAGGGCAGTCATCTAACCAGGTTCTGAAGTACACTAGTCTTTGCATTAAAGGAGAAGGAAGCATTACAGTATTTACCCCCAAAAAAATCTCTTTCTGTGTCGTATTTTTATTGTTTGTTTATTTATTGGATTTTTGTTAACCGGGTAGGCTCACTGAGATATGGATCCTTTTTCAGGAGCGACCCGGGTTAATTATATACCGAACAAGGAATAAACATGGCAACAAGGTTCGGTCGTCAGCAAATACAGCACAAACAGTAATAACAAATGTGAGCATCCTGTGCGGACGACGGACAGCAGTAATAACTAACGACAGTGGTAGTCACAGATACGAAAACAGAGGTACAATGTAATTTGTTTACATAGCACAGGTCTGTAGTCAGGAATTAGACGAAGTTCATAAAATGTTTAGGGTGAGCGTTAGGGTATGTGGTGTGACATGAGAATCGGTGGAGGCAAGTACAGTAATTGTTGGGGGGGTGACATCCTTTGAGCTGTTTGTTTGAAGGCTAAGAGTGATGTGCTGTTCTGTGTAGTGAGGGGCAGCTTATTCCTGAGCTGGGATTCTTTGTGGGTGAGGGAGCATTGCCCTGCTGTGGTCAGGGCCCCGTGGACCTCCAATAATGGAAGGGAAGATGAGCAGAGGGTACCTCCTTTGAAGTTTACGGACCAGGACATCTCCGAGACTGAGGAGGTAGCCATTTAGGATCTTGTATGGCAGGCACAGGGTAGGATTTAAGTCTGTCTTCTGTGGGTAGGAGTAGGGGCAGGTAAGGAAAGCGAGGACCTTACAGTGATGTTCTCTATTGCAGACGCATGCGTAAACCTGCTAATTTTGTGGTGCAGCTTCAATTTGTTGAGTTTGATGACTTTAAGGGGTGACTGTATAGGGCTATGCAGGAGTATAGGAAGCAAAACACTGGCTGTTATGGACAGACAGGCTTCTTTAGTGAGGAGTAGGCTCTAAACCTATAGAGTACACCCAGCTTCTGTGTGAGAAGCTTGGTTACTGTATCGATTTGAAGGATAGGTCTTGGTCCAGCCAAACACAGAGGCTTTTGTTTTTTGTTTTTTTTTTAAGTCTTTGGTAACTGGTAGGCCCATTAGGCACAAGTGCCTGTTTTCAAGGGCAACCTGGGAGCACTGGGTGGTTAAGTGACTTGTTCAGAGTCGCACACAGTCACACAGTATGCAAGTGGAGGTTGTGAGAATCAAACCCAGGTCTGGTCTGCTGGATGTACCAAGCTCGTTCACAGCTCATTACTCCTACCTTTAGGCTATACTGCCAGTTCACAACATCCACAACCTCTAACTGGGTACCCTTTGTGGTAGGATCTGCAGGAGCTCCCTACAGTTGGAGACAAATTTACTTGTCCCAGATAGCATGACTTTGTTATTTATTTGTGTGTTGAGGACAAGACGGTTTGAGGTGAACCACGCTTCCAGTTCCCTAAAGTCCCTGTTTAGTTCAGAGTTAATGATGTCAGGGTTAGGGCAAGTTCTGTGAAGCACTAAATACCGTCTGCATAAGAGAAGTACTTTGGCTCCACATGATTGAAAGGGAGTTTATTGATAAATATTGAAGAGTATGGGTTCCTAGACTGAGCCCTGAGGTACTCCATCGGTAATCCTATATTGAGAGGAGTGACAGGTTCTTCACCTGACTGACTGGGTGTAGCCAGAGAGGTAGCTCTTAAACCAGCCCCAGCAGAGGTGGTCAAGGCCCATGTTCGCAAGCTTGACCAGGAGGAGTTCATGATCTACTAGGTCAAAGGCCTTGGTTAGAACTATGAATGCTGCCCCTACAGGTTTTCCACATCAGTGGCCTGCTGGCCATCAGGAGGCAAGCGCACCAGTGCTGTGGATGTACGGTGCCATGTTAGGCATCAGTGAGGAAAGAGTGCGACTCAGTGTGGGCTAGGAGCTGATTATAAACTAGTCTCTCTTGTACTTTCTCAAAGGTACTCAGTATGGAGATTGAGCGGTAATTCTCTGTGGCTTCACGGGCTCCTCCTTTGTGAATAGGAACAACATGTGCTACCTTCCATTTTGGGGGCACCACCCCTTGAAGCGGGGACAGGTTGAATAGCTTGGTCAGGGGGTATGCCAGGATGGGGGCAGAGATTTGTAAAACCCAAGGTTCAAGATCGTCATGTCCAGCAGTCTTAACCGTTTCGATGTTTAGTAATTGTTTAAGGACCAACTTTTTTGTAATTCGCAGGAAGTGAAACTTAGGGTGAGCGATTAGAGGGGGATCCAGGTATGGGAGTAGGGGTGCCCTTATAAGCAGCCAGGTCCATGAAAAATTTATTGAATGTTTCTGCTATCTGCCAGGGGTCACTGAGTATAGCACCGTTATGCAGGATTTCACAGTTAGGCACTCCAGTCCACCCTTTGAGGAGGCTGTTAACCTGAGTCCAGAAGTGTTTTGGGTTCTGCAGATTGTCGGACTGTAGGCCCTTCTAGTAATTTATTTTTGCATTTTTTAGTTGGGTCTTGCACAGGTTTCTGAGCCATCTGCACTCGAGCCAGTCCTTCAGACTGCCTGAGGACTTGTGGAGCTCCCACATGGTTATGCCTTTTTTTGTTTTCTGCCTTCCTAAACCTTAAAACCAGCTTTTATGAGGACCCCTCCCATTGTTCAATTATAGATGCTCTAATCTGCTGGGCTGGAGGTATAGCCTAGAGTTAGAGTAAAGAGTTGTGAAAGAGCTTGGTACATCCAGCAGACCAGACCTTGGTTTGATTCTGACAACCTCCACTTCGCATACTGTGCGACTCTGAGCAAGTCACTTAACCACCCAGTGCTCCGAGGTCACCCCTGAAAGCAGGCACTTGTGCCTAGTGGGCCTTACCCATTTACCAAAAGACTAAAATGAAAATAAAATAAATAAATAACTGCTGACATCATCAGTTGGAGTCGGTCAGTAGCTCCTGATGCTCATATCGCTTTGTTTATGGCCTGCCGTGTTGATGAAACTAGATCAGTTCCTAATTGTGCTCAGATTCATCTCTGCTTCACTGGGGAGAATGGTTTGAAAGTTCCACTGACCCATTTAAACTTTTTTTTTTTTTTTTGTTAGTTGTTTAACCAGGACTTTTGGGGACTAGAGCGGTGGCTTCCAGCTGTGGGACTCCCTTTCAACCTCCATCACTTCTTCTCACTGGAGGCCTTTATAAAGTCTTTAAAAATGCATCTAGACCGGCCCGTCGGCACAGCAGTTGGATTTCTGTTTGTGATACCAGCGACCCGGTTCGGGAACGGACTTGGGACGCTGGAGGTCCGGCCGGGGAGAGAAGGCCTAAGTGTCTAACTGCTGCTCGCCTTCTCTCGGGGGGAGGGTGGGGGAGATGACACGCGTGGTGCTGACTCCTGGCAGAGGCCGGGGACACAGCAGTGCATTGGATCACACTGACTAACGGGGCGTGCAGGAACGCCTGGGCGATGCCTTGAAGTTAGTGGCACATCATGCCCCGAGGAGCAAATGGGGAAAAGCCCCAGGGCTGACCGGTAACGGTTGCTGGCTCCTGCTGCCTCAGAAGCCTTGAGAGACATCCCAGAACCACCTCAGCAGCACCTGAGCCAAGAAAGTGAGTGTGCTGGCCGACCCCTACTAGTGCTTATCTCTTCGAGATGGGGAACCCACCCACGAAGGGTTGTGCTGGTTACCCGGGGGCTGCAATGTGGGGTGGTGGTGGCTGGTCCTAGAAGGACAGGCCAACCAGGAGCTAGGGAGGCACAAAAAAAAAAAATACATCCGTTATTCCTGGCTTTTTATGAACCTGGCTCAAAGTTTTTGATCCTCCTTGTATGTTTATGCTTCTATATTTATTAATGAAGTTTATCTGTTCTGTCTGTATTGGGCCTAGAGCTTCTGGGATGGGGTACTGTATAAATTAAAGCAGACTGATTTTCTTCAGTGTCGCGGCCATGCAAGTAACACAGTTTTTTTTTGGTCTGTTTAGCTTTTTGGCCCCAGGGGTGCTGGCTGGCTCTCGGCCCCTATTCACTCTTCCGACCGGGGACCACCTCCCCCCAGGACTTACCTGCCTTGTGAGTCTTCCACCCAGTGATGGCACCAGGAGGGGGAAGGCCTTACTCACCACCCCCCCCCCAAGAGTCCGATTCAGTTCTTTCAGCTGGGAGCAAGCTGGAGCGGGTGAGTGGGGCTTCCTGGTGCTTGGCCTCTGATTTTCCAGTTTCCTCCCTTAGACTGACTGTGTGAAAGTAGGCATGATCGTATATGTACATGGAGGTGCCGCGCATACTGTGGCGCCGGCCAGCCTAGGCGGTGGTGTTCCTGCTGCTCTACTACCATTCCTCCAGGTGGTGGCAGTGTTAGAGAGGTGCGGCAGGTTCCTCCCTCCCAGGAGAGGAGAGCAGTTTGCAAATGCTCAATCCTCTCCTACCCTGGCCGACTCCCAGCAACCCGACTCCATCACCAAACTTGGGCTGCCAGCATGGTGGCAGATGTGGCGCCGGGGATGATGTCCCAGTGCAAGACTGGCTCCAGGCGGAGGTCTGGGACACAGCATGTGCCGAGATGCAGAAAGGGGAGGACGTAGCGGACGTTGGTGCTATGCATCATGACATCAGGGGTTCACAAAATGCCCACAGAAACATCAGAAAAAACATTTTCCAGGCTCCGGGTAGACGGAACCCCGGAGCAGACCCCTCATGGCTTCCGCCTGCCTGGCCGATCCTGGAGCCCAACGCAGACAAGAAAGCTCAGGGTGCTTCAGGACCCACCTGGTCCCACCCAGGGGTAGAACCGAGGGCTACATGGGGTTCCTAGACGGCTGGGTAGGCGGAGGAAGGGTGCAAGACTCCGTGGGGACTCTCAAAGAAGTGGAGCCTAGGGAGAGGAGAGGCCGGAAAAGAAAGTTTAAAAAAAAAAAAAAAAATAGGCAGGCCAACATGAGGTGTGCACCCAGCAAAATGGGACGTTTAAGGGCCAGATGTGCTTAGAAGGCCAGGACTTACTGTAGTGCGGGCACTCGAGCCTGGTGGGGGGGGGAACGACTGGAACACAAGGATGGAGGGATACAGATTAGTACAAGGGGTATCTAACAGGAAAGGGGGTGGGTGGCTCTCATAGTAAGGGAGGAGTCACTGTGGAGGACATTTTGGGGGCAGACAGTGCCACTGGGTCCAGATAGGTTGAGCTAGGGAATGTAGCAGAACAGACAAACTTCTGGAGGACCTGAATGGGCTAGATGATTGGTCCGACTCCTGTAGCCTCCCATTCAGTGTAACCAAATGCATGGTGCTGCACTGGGGGTGAAAAAACAGAGGTAGGTCCTACACACTGTGGGGGGGCTTCTTTTGCCGTAGAGGAGGAGGAAAAACACCTGAGGGTTCATAATAGACATGCGCTAAACATGAAAAGCAGTGGACAACCACTGTTTAGAGGGGGGGCAGAATACTGGGATGTATCAAAAGAGAGGTGACATTCAGAGCACAGAAGTAATCCTGCCACTTTACACGTCCCTGGCCTGGTCAGACTGTACCTGGAGTGATGTGTGCAGTTCTGGCCAGGTGCAGTGCAGGGCCCAACTTGTTCAGGTCCCTCCTCATGGGAGTCCACCACCCTGCCTGGCTTACCAGTATCAGCATCAGGAGCCACGATGTGAAAGGCTGGAGCAGCTATAATGGAGCAGTGGGGAGTAGTGGGGAGCAGTGGCATACAGAGCTGGTTTTAATTACTAAGGAGAGATAAAACAAAGAGCGGCACATGCACAAAGAGAGCAAAGTGCAAAAGTAGACATGAAGTGGCATGGTGCCTTACTTCCTCTTTAAGGGTGAACCCACTGCAGCTGAACTAAAGAAGAAGTAGGCAGTAACACAGTAGGGTATGCATTATATAAGGAAAAAGGCATGACAGAGGAGGATTATGTTACATTTATACCGAATGGTGGGTCGAGGACTTCCAACCACCATGAGGTACACTGACATAGTATAATCCCCGATGGAATTGCCTTATCCTACCTATAAAATGTTTAGCAATGTTAGTTTTTTAACAGTGTAATAGTGTTGTAATTTGGTGCTGTATCTTTAAAATGGTTGGGTTTCAGGCTTTAGCATAAATTAGATATTCGTCAGGGATTAGGTTGCTGCTGGAAGACTGCACTAGTTGGGTGTGGTTTCACTGCAAGGAGTGGGTTATTTTTATTTATATTATTCTTTGGTTTGGTAAGCAGATGAAGTCCACTGGGCCCAAGGCCTGGTTTCAGGGGTGATGAGGTGAAGTAACTTGCTTAGGGTCATGCAGTATGCAGTTGGAGGTTGTGGGAATCAAACCCAGGTCTGCTGGATGTACCAATCTCATTAACAGCTTGTTAATCTTTTTTTTTTTTTTTTTAATTAATCATTCATTTTTCTCGCCTATCAGACTCCGCTCCCCCAGCCCCCGTCAACCCGCCGTCCCTGGGACTTACCTAGTTGGCCCTGGCACCCCTATCATGTTTTCTAGAGCGGGGTGTCCTAAGTTAATGTATATTGATGTTAAGGCTTCTGGCCTCTTCCTGTCTCCTTACAATAGCTGAACATATCTTGTACTGTATATGTTATCTGGCCTGCCACGGTGAGCCACAGAAAGTGGCTGGCATGGCAAATCTTGCACTCTACAATGTTTACAAAATTCCCGATTTTTCTCTTTACAGCCCACAACCCTCCCTCAGGGCACCATCAACATGAACCAGTGCACAGACGTGATAGATGGGGAAAGCCGAACAGGACAGAAATCCTCTCTCTGTATCCTGATACCAGACAAGGAGTATTATATCAGAGCTGAAAACAAAGAAATAATCAACGGGTGAGTGACACAAGTAGCTGCAAATATGTGTCTGTGTGTGCGTGCACATGAGTACTTGTATGTGTGTGTGACATTCCAGATGCAGCAACACTTTAATACACTTTCTAGTACAACTAGGATTGGTGAAAGCTTTAGGAAAATGAAAATGTATTTGTAACCCCCCTGCAAATGGGGGTTCCCAAAAGACTTCCAGGAGCTTGCTTGAATGCTCCAAGCCTGAATGGTGTTTGGCATTTAAGCCATTTATCAGTGAGTGTTTTTAGAGCCTCTGGTACTGTCTCTTTAAGAGCTGTCTGCTTGCAGACATAATTAGTTTGTATGGGGGGACTGTGTGCTTCTCTGAGTACCACTCGAGCTGCCAATTCACTTAATTTTTGCAGTCACTAGGAGTGCAAAGGAACCTATCTAAAGATGTAACTGTTTACCAGAAATTATTTGGAGTAATAATGAAATTACAGTTTGTCTAACCTGCTTTCTTTGCAGTCAGAACTGTGTCTACGTTCCCCATTCTAGTTTTGAACTGCTGAACTGGACCAATCAGTGTGGGGTAGCTAGCTCTAAAATGGTGCCTTGGACGAATCAGAACTTGGACTCATAATCTGAGCCAGCCACAAGAGGATTGTATGGGCAGTGACTCTGGGAGATGTAGTTTGGACTTCAGTGCCTTTTTGGACCAACAGCAGCAGTCTATTGTGGTGACAGCCAATCAGTCAAGAACTGGGAGGAACTCAAAGGAAGTGCCGAGTTTTTGTGGTTGGAGTTCAGTTGAGCTTTGGCAGTGAAGAAGGAAGGGCCCTGTACTTTTTCAGTGTGCAGTTTTGGTCAAAAAAGCGTGTGTAGGCCCAGAGTTCGGTCTGCAGCTTGTTGGGACTGAATCAAGTCTGTGAAAGAATCAAAGGATCTCTGAAGAGTAGAAACAGGCTCACCCTGTAGAAGACTGGAGGAATTGCTGAAAATTTACACTCGGTCTGTCAGGGAACTGAATCTGCTGTGTGTTTCTCCGGTGTTGTGCAGTAATTGCGATCGGGATACAGATGCAGCCTGCCTGGTATAGTGCTTTCTTTTATATGGATGTGTGAAGGGGTTTGTGTACCTCAAGTGAGCCAGCTGACATTGAGGACCCTATCTTATTTGGAGGTCGGTGATTACTAACTGAATTAAGTTCCTGTTGAATTATACATTAAATCCAAATGGAATTACTGTACCTTGACTGTTTAATTCTCCTTTCTGTGTGAAAGGGCCCCACCAGCTGCCACGGTTTGGACTAGCCACTAGGCTTGGGTACCCAGGGACAGTAACTGATAGGGATGAGGCCTGTGCACAGAGCCATAGGTAGATTATTAGAGTGATAAGCTAATTAACCTGATTTCCCCCTGTCCTTGTTATATCCCCTAAATAAATCAGAGCTGCTTGTTTCAGCAAAGTTATACTGCCTGAGGTGTTGTCTGTGTTAAAGTACTGTGCAGATTGTTGCGCTGTATCTCATTTCACAGGAGGTCCCAGTGCGGAACCAGACCTGGGGTAAGTGTATACTGTGAAGGTAATTCTGATATATGTGTGCAACTAATAGTGGGAAGAAAAGGGGTTGCAGTGTCCCAGAGGGCTGTGACCCAAGTTAGTTTAACTATTGCAAACCCTGACCTCTGGGTGGAGGCACCACTATTGGATCAGGCCCCTCAACCTGTTGGTGGCAAATCAGGCAGGTAGTAGCCCTGGATAGCGCCATCTGGGGTTACATCTTGGAGGCTCACCGCTGGGATTGTGTGTCCTCTAGTGGCCATATTTACGAACCACTGTTAAGAAAAAAATGGGTCCTGACAGAAGTGGCTGTGCACCGGCTGGTGGAGTGGTGTACTGGGAGGAGATCGACTTCCAAATGCTATGCTTATCCTGGACATCCCTGGGTATCAATACGGACACTGTGCAGGAGTACTTTCCAAGGTGGAAGGTTTACAAAACCCTGTGGTGGTGGTGTGCATGCTAATCTGCTCACCCACACTTTCCTGGCCCTAGTAGAGTTTAAGGATCCCATAGATAGCTCCAAAGTGCCACAGACCATTACCCCAGAGGAGCCTCACTGCTTGGAGATGATAACTAAGGACAGTAAAGACCTGGGAATCAGCCCCCACCACTATCTGAAACTTTGAGGAGAAATTTGCTGAATGGTTGCTGGGAGAGGGAAACTGTGGAGGACTTGAAGAAACTATTCTTGCCACCTGGGGTGTTCCTCCCCAACACCCTCCCTGCTCCAGTGCCCGTGTGTGGCTGAACCAATGCAGACTCCTATTTCTGCACCTGCCATTAGTCACGACTCTTACCGAAGGTTGAGGATCTTCTCTGGCACCCTCCCACCCCCAAGGGAGGATGACTGGGAGACCTGGATAGACTATGTTGCCCCCAAGTGCTAGAGAATGGCAATGCTCGGAGGTGGCGAAGGGTTGGTGAGCCTCCAGGTCCTGCTCCTAGCTACCATCCGTGCTAAACGGGCCCAGTAACCCTGAAGCGACTGCACAGGCCTATCTTGAGGCCTTGGAGAATGTGTAGGGGACCAGATTCTGATGAGGACCTATGGTGGAGAGTAAGAGATGCACAACAGTACCAAGGAGTTGTTGTCTGTATGTGTATCTCGGCTGGAAAAATTGTTGCAGAATGCCTCAGAAAGGTAGTTTGCCAGCGATTGAACTGGACCAACCAGGCTGGACAGGATCTTAAGTCTGCCCCTTCTCAGAACTGCTGTTAGCTGGTTACACCTGGCAGATCGACTGGAATCCCCACCCTCCTGCGGTGAGTTAATGGAGAAATTGAGGGAGTTGAGAAAAGAGCAGACCTCGGGAGGGACCTGCACCAATAGCTGCGGCTACGACCGGTGACTGAGGTGACCCATCAAGTGAAGTTCAGGGCAGAGGTTGGCAGTCAATGAGTGCTCTGACAAGGAAAAGATATGTCACAATAGGGCGTAACTGTTGAGGAGAGATCCGGAATTCAAAACAGTCCCTTTATGAAGGCCACGCCTGCAAGTGCAGGCCCTGACCTATGTCCGACTGCATCTGCTATGGGGTGGGGTACCCACCATGTATCTCTGCTGATAACAGCTCGAACTCGATTCCTTGACCATGGAAGTGGAGAAACTGGCGAGATGTCTCCAAATGCTTATCACGCGCGCAGACAGAGATGGCACAAGTTTTCCAGTTAAGTGATACCCCCCTAGCTCCCAGTGTGGCGCCTCGGCCAGCTCAAACTCCAGAAAGTATGTTTTGCTATAATTGTGGGAAAGATGGGCACATGAAAGGGATGCCAGTCCCCAAAAAGACACTGACAAAGTTGCATATAGGCTACAAGGAGCTTCGGAGAAGAAATCAGTGGTTAAGAGGTGCACGACATGATCCCAGTGAGGGCATCAAAATGCTAATTCACGCCCTTTTGTGGCAAGTCGTTGCCCAGGCCCCCCCTACTAGCCTTCCAGACTGGTCCAGAATAGTGGGTCCCTCCATGGAGACCACTGTAAAGGTGAATGGAGTGTCTACAAGAGCTATATTAGACAGTGGCTCCCAAGTGACAATTATGTTCCAAGATTGGTATCAGAAGCATTTGTCAGGCGTGACTTACAACCATTAGAAGGACTGCATGTATGGGGTTAGAGTGAAAGGGCCTACCCTGTTGGAGCATATCCGAATTTGGCTGTCTTTCCCCACCTCCGTGGCTGGGTGGCCGAACAAGTAGAGACCCTAGCCCTTGGTGTCCCCCACTGGACTGTGATGGTGTCCCTTTGTTGATTGGAACAAATGCTCATATGTTCGGAAGGCTGGCACAGTTGTGTTATGAAAACAGGGGTCAAAGACTAGTAGAGCTTTAAGAGTTCGGCTTTAATTAAGAAGGCCTATGAGGCACAGAGAGATGCTGAAAAAACAGAACCAGAGGAACCGGTCGAATTGTATGGAAGAAGGATCCTGAGTCTCTGATCCTGGCGCCAAATGCCCAGTGTACCTTACGAGGAGAGGTCCGTATCAGAAAGGATGTTAAGAATAAAAATATTAATGTTGGATGCACCAGGCATGGAAAATTGCCAGAGGGACTGCTGGTCAAGCCTAGTATTTTGCCGCTAGAGCCCATGCTTATGCCAGAAGGGTAATGGTCCAAGTTCATAATGTGTCTGAAAGAGACATTCGAGTAAACAGAGGTTGCATCCTGGCTAATGTGCATTGTGCAGACACTGCAGTGCTACCCAGCAGCAAGAGTTCAAGAAGAATGACAGAGTAACACTACGACTTGTTTGATTTGGCGACTCCCGCTGCCAGCTGAATGGAAAGTGAAGATCAGTGAGAAGCTTGCCCAGAGACCAGGTGTTTTTCTTTAAGGAATGGGATGTAGGATGCGTGCAAGGAGCTGAGCACAATATCCGGCTGCATGAGTGAAAAGACCATTTAGGTGAGAGGTCTACGCCTGGCACCTGCTGACATAGATGATGTGAGGCGGCATCTGCAAGAGATGTTAGCTGCTGGTGTAATACAAGAATCCAGAAGCCCTTATGCTTCCCCATTGTGGTAGTGAGGGAAAAAGAATGGAACAGTAAGGATGTGTGTGGATTATCTCATTTTTAAACAATGGACTATCCTGATCAGTACACAATGCCCCGCATTCAGGATGCTGGACTGCTAAGCAGAACAGAAGTGGTTCTCTGTGCTGGATCTCCGCGGTGGGTACTATCAGATCCCGATGGCCCCAGAGGACGAAAAGACAGCCTTTATCTGTCCGCTTGGCTTCCTGTAATTCATGGGATGCCTCAAGGATTTCAGGTGCCCCAGCCACTTTTCAGCGATTGATGGGCGTGCAGTGGGGACATGAACTTACTAGAGTGCCTGGTATACCTAGATGATGTTTTGTGTTTGGCAGCTCACTGGAGGAACATGAGAGCAGATTATTTAAGGTATTGGACCGACTGGAGGACTTGCTATAAACTGTCCATTGATAAGTGTCAATTTTCAAACATCAGTAAAGTATGTGGGACACATAGTATCCACCGAGGAATAGAGACTGTCCTAGTAAAGTTGAGGCCTTGACCACCTGGCCACAGCCAAAATCTAAAGAACTGCAAAGATTCCTGGGATTCTGTGGTTATTATCGGCGCTTCATCAAGGACTATTCAAGAGTGATCACGCCCCTTTACTTAACCTTACTCAAGGGTATCCCCAACCCACAAAAATACCAAAGTCAGCATCCTCAAGACTGAAAAGTGTATTTTCATCCGGTGAAGTATTTGGGGCCGCTGGACTCTGATTGTGAGACTGCTTTTCATGAGATCATATATCCAACTTACCCATGCTCCAGTGCTGGCCTATGCCGATCAAGAAAACCTTACGTCCTGCACACACTGATGCTAGCTTGCAAGGGTTGGGGGCTGTGTTGTACCAAGAGCGACGAATGGCCTGAGACCAGTGGCCTTTGCCAGTAGAAGCCTGACCCCATCCTAGAAAGAACTATCCTGTACATAAGTTAGAGTTCCTAGCTTTGAAGTGGGCTATTGTTGACCAATTCCATGAGTACTGTATGGAGGCTAAAATACTAGTAAAGCTACAATAATCCTTTGACCTATGTGCAGACCTCAGCTAAGTTGGATGCCACTGGCCATAGGTGGCTTCTGCATTATCTACATATGACTATGCTCTCGAATACCGAGCAGGTCTGAACCACATAGATGCTGATGCTCCTCCGGAGGCCTGTTCCCCAGAATGATTGGGTCCGATTGGCAGAACCTGACATTCGGGCACTCTGCCGGAAGTTTGACAGGGAGGAACAAATGTCCACGGACGCAGTGGACTGCATGGTGGATTGCTTGGGAGCCTCTGAGAATTGCATACCTGCTGCTTATTGCCACTTTTCTGCAATAGACATTGGTGCACTGCCTCAGCTGGACAATGACAGTATTCGGTGGGCTCAATCGATCCCATGATCAAAGCAGCTTTAGAAGCCCTCTATGCAGGAAAAGATGTGTCCAAATTCACGCCCACTGATTTGAGAACTGCACTGTTATACAAAGAAGGTCCTAAGTTGAAACAGTCAATAAACTGTTATACAGAGAAACAGTAGACAGAGGGGGACAAGTAGACAAACAACAACTAGTGCTGCCCACTGCCTTTCGAGACTCAGTACTGAGGTCCTTGCACAACCACATGGGGCACCTTGGTATAGACAGAACACTTGACTTGGTGAGATCCAGATTCTATTGGCCTAAGATGGGGCTGATGTGGAGCAACACATTCGAACTTGTAGTCAGCTGCTTACAGAGAAAGCTTTGCCCCAGAGGGCTGCCCCTTGTTAACATCACCACCAGTGCACCCATGGAGCTGGTCTGTATTGATTTTCTAAGTTTGAGTCAGATCAAAGAAATATCAGTAATGTGCTGGTGGTCACTGACCATTTCCACGAGATATGCCCAAGCTTTCCCCACCAAAGACCAGAAAGCATCCACTGTACAAAGTACTTGTGAAAGCTTTTTGTTCACTATGGGGCTCCACAAAGAATCCATTCTGATCAAGGAGAGACTTTGAGAGTCGTCTGATCAAGAGATGCTTTCTCTGTGGGAGAGCTGAAAATCCAGAACCACTTCCTTACCACCCCAGGGGACCTACAGCCTGAACGCTTCAACCGCACTTTGCTAGATATGCTAGGCACCCTGCACCCAAAGGACAAGCCTAGATGGAGCCAACAAATTAGCACCCTGGTACATGCTTATAACTGCACCAAAGTGATGCCACTGGATTCTCCCCACCGCCTGATGTTTGGAAGAGAGCTCGACTACCAGTAGATGTGTGTTTTTGGGTCTCTCTGATGGGGTTCAGGCTGACAACTATTTAGTATGTGCAAAAGTTAAAGGCCCAGCTAACTCATGTATGCTAACTGGCTCAAACCATGGCTGCCAAAAGAAATCTGCCAACAAAGAAAGGTATGATAAAAGGTGAAAGCACAGGAACTCCAGGAGGGAGATCGGGTATTGCTAAGAAATCTGGGATTGCATGGCAAGCACAAGATTGCTGACAGATGGCACCATCTCCCTCACATTGTAGTGGGCAAACTAGATGATCTGCCAGTGTACAAAGTAAGGCCTGAGAATAATTCAAAAGATGTAAAACAATGCATAGAAATCATTTACTGCCCATTGGACAAATCTTAATTGAGTCTGAGCCCCTAGAGATGCCCTCTGGACCAGTGACTAGAGCTGCTGCTAAGAAAAGATCAAAAAGTCTGCACCTACAGAAGCAAAGTTAAAGTGTTCCCCTCCACAAGTCCCAGTTGAGCATGACTGTCGGTCCATATCGGGAAGAAAGTGAGAGTGACTGAATACTATCCTTCTTCTGAACTGAGTCAGTTGTTTGAGGGCAATCCCTGTGTCAATACTGGAGACAAAGCTGGGCCTTCTGGACTGTCTAAGCCCCAGCTTCATCCCTGGAGCCAATGCTCCCAGAAAGTGAAGTGCAAAGCATCAGATCAGATGAAATGGAATCATTGTGCATGGTTGAACTGTTTGAGCTTTCAGGGGAGGAAAATGATAGATTGGGGCAGACTGGTGATACACGAACAAGAAGAGTATTTTGAGTGCCCTGACAGTCCACTGCCAGTGTCCGAAAGCTCTCATGCAGCCAAATGTTGTGGACTCAAGAAACTGTACTCCTGGAGCTGAAAGTGCCCCAAGTTCTAGCCTCTCTACCCCCCATGGAACTCCCTGACAAGTGAGGACAATGCTGAAATGAGGCTCAGGTGCAGAGACTATAACAGTTCCCCCTAGAAAGACTGGTTAGAGCTGTAAAGCCTGTGGTGCACCTCAGTTATGATTCACTTGGGGGCCTGTGGACTTGCCTCTCAATGTTGTCCATAAAGGAGTGTATGTGTCCCGAGCTCACTGCCCAAACTGAGCATCAGTGCTAACTCCAAGTTCTGTGTTGCCCTCAAGTATGGTGCCCTTGCCCCGTCCAGCCCCAAGGTAACTGATAGGAAGGCCCCCTCTCTTCAGGTTTCATGTACAAGAGGTAATAACTTGAGTTATGGTACAATGTGTATGTAATACTGTGTAAGAGTGACGTACTGCAATGTTTCAGAAATGTGTTCTTGGTAAATGATATATTGACTGATGATTACATGTGCGAGCCTAATGCAAATGTATATGTTGCAGTTGAAACTTATGAAGTACTTGCTGCCGAGGACGTCAAGCTTTCCCAGGCCAGGAAGGGTGTAACCCCTGCAAATGGGGGTTCCCAAAAGACTTCCAGGAGCTGCTTGAATGCTCCAGCCTGAATGGTGTTTGGCATTTAAGCCATTTATCAGTGAGTGTTTTAGAGCCTCTGGTACTGTCTCTTTAAGAGCTGTCTGCTTGCAGACATAATTAGTTGTATGGGGACTGTGTGCTTCTCTGAGTACCACTCGAGGCTGCTGCCAATTCATAATTTTTGCAGTCACTAGGGTGCAAAGGGAACCTATCTGAAAGATGTAACTGTTTACCAGAAATTATTTAGAGTAATAATGAAATTACAGTTTGTCTAACCTGCTTTCTTTGCAGTCAGAACTGTGTCTGCTAGTTCCCATTCTAGTTTTGAACTGCTGAACTGGACCAATCAGTGTGGGGTAAGCTAGCTCTAAATGGTGCCTTGGACGAATCAGAACTTGGACTCATAATCTGAGCCAGCCACAAGAGGATTGTATGGGCAGTGACTCTGGGAGATGTAGTTTAGACTTCAGTGCCTTTTTGGACCAACAGCAGCAGTCTAGTCAGTGGTGACAGCCAATCCAGTCAAGAACTGGGAGGAACTCAAAGGAAGTGCCGGTTTTTGTCGGTTGGAGTTCAGTTGAGCTTTGGCAGTGAAGAAGGAAGGAGCCCTGTACTTTTTCAGTGTGCAGTTTTAGTCAAAAACGTGTGTAAGGCCCAGAGTTCCGGTCTGCAGCTTGTTAGGACTGAATCCGTCCCTGTGAAAAGAATCAAAGGATCTCTGAAGAGTAGAAACCAGGCTCACCCTGTGGAAGACTGGAGGAATTGCTGAAAAATTACACTCGGTCTGTCAGGAACTGAATCTGCTGTGTGTTCTCCCGGGTATTGTGCAGTAATTGCGATCGGGATACAGATGCAGCTGCCTGGTATAGTGCTTTCTTTTATATGGATGTGTGAAGGGTTTGTGTACCTCAAGTGAGCCCGACTGACTTTGAAGGACCCTATCTTATTTGGAGGTCGTGAGTACTAATTCAGATTCCGCTCCCTGTTGAATTGCCACATTAAATCCAAATGGAATTACTGTACTGTTGACTGTTTAATTCTCCTTTTCTCTGTGTGAAAGGGCCCCTACCAGCTGCCACGGTTTGGACTAGCCACTAGGGCTTGGGTACCAGGGACAGTAACTGATAGGGATAGGCCTGTGCACAGAGCCATAAGTAATTATTAGAGTGATAGTTAATTAACCTGATTTCCCCTGTCCTTGTTGTATCCCCCTAGACTAAATCAGAGCTGCTTGTTTCAGCAAAGTTATACTGCCTGGTGATTGTGTTATGTAAAGTACTGTACTGTGATTGTTGCACTGTATCTCATTTCACAGGAGGTCCCAGTGGAACCAGACCTGGGGGTAATGTATACTGTGAAGGTAATTCTGATATATTGTGTGGGCCACTAGTGGGAAGAAAGGGGGTTGCAGTGTCCCAGAGGGCTGTGACCAAGTTAGTTTAACTATTGCAAACCCTGACCTCTGGGTGGAGGCACCCGCCATTGGATCCAGGCCCCTCAACCTGTTAGTGGCAAATCAGGCAGGGGTAGTAGCCCCTGGGATAGCGCCATCTAGGGGTTACATATTTAACCAGAATTCACCAACTGAGTCTCAACATCTCACTGATTTACAGTAGAACAGCAACTGTTTCTACAGTTTTACAGCTGTTGGTTTTATATGCTTCCCATATGAAAAAAAATATATATATTTTCTATATATGGCCAAAATGCATTTTTTGTGTGTGTGTTGTTTTCTCCCCGACTTGCTGCCACTTTAGCCACTCTGAGTGTGCTAGGGTCTGTACCGATCCATCCTGTCCCCAAGCCTCCAGCTCTCAAATGGCAACCACCTCAGAGTAACCCAGTGTAACCTTCACGGGTGGGTCCTCCACCTCCCGGCGAGGCACCAGCCAGGAGGCGCCACCAGTGCAACATCTTGCCCCGGAGGTGCTGCTGAGGGCAGATGGCTCAGGGGCATTGATGACCTCGGCGAGCCGGGCAGCTGTCATCCAGTGTAACGTGAGGCGCTTTCCATTTTTCCTGAGTCGCGTCCCTTCTCGCCATCGTGCAGTGCTCCTGGTCTCCACCAGAGGCTGCTGCCGGCCGTCAGCCCACAACCCACCCCGGGAGCAGAGCAATCCTATGGGCCTTTCGATCCTCCCTTCCCTGCCAGTCCCCAGCGTCCTGGAGTCCGTTTGAACCCGGGTGGCTGATGGGTGAGTAGGCACCAAGCGCCTCAGCCTCTCCATACCAACTGGCTCAAAAAATGCATTTTAAATAAACAAAAATTAGCCCCTTTTATATATTTAAAATATATGAAATAGTAGGAAAATATATGGTGTGTATGGTGTGTGTGTGTGTGTGTGTGTGTGTGTGTGTGTGTGTGTATCTATATATATATATATATATATATATATATATGTTTGTGTGTGTGTGTATAGATAGATATATATACACATATATGACATGCATGGACAATATATGAACCATGTATGAAACAAAGTTTTACATTGAGAATACGTTTTCCATATGTTGCCCATTCACATATCATATATACGACCTATGTTTCCCTACTATTTCATGTATTTTAAATATATAAAAAGGGGCCAATTTTTGTGTATTTAAAATGCTTTTTTGGCCATATATGGAAAATACATATTTTTTCCATATGGGCTGATTTACCCAAACTAGCCCCTCTGAGATGTAATGCCTTATTTTTAGTGGGTTCTGCCACACTTCTACAAACTTTGTTGCTGGGGTTGCTGAACACAGAGGTCAAGTTGCGCTCAAGATCAAACAGCGCACTAGCGACTGAGGATACAGATGAACAGCGCTATTGTCAAGATGAAATGCATTTGTTTCTGGAGCAGAGATGAAGAAATTGCTTACCTCCAAAGCACTGTGGTCATTAGTTTTGCACTTGTATACATAATGTGTGGCACTTTGGTTCTAAAGAGTCCATGACTTCTTTGCCACGTGACTAAGGACAATTTGTGTGTGTGTGACGACAATGTGTGGAGCTGAAACAGGGTGGTTGTTTGCACTCTGTTTTGCCTGGCCACATTTTGAAATCGAATTAGGCCCCAGATATTTTTTGCCCATCTCCCCGTGTTAGATGTTGTGCTTTGGGTTGGTTTGATAGATTAGAAACCTCTACTCTCAATAAAGGAGTGTTGGGCCTGATTGTTTTGTTTTGCATTACAGTTTGCTGCTAGCTGATCCTACACACCTGGGTTGCAGGCAGAAATTAAGCTGCTGCGAGAGCTTTGTTGTTGTACAAAGCTGTGAGGTTTTGCGGATCGTACACCCTGCGGGTTGCAGGCAGAAATTAAGCTTCTGCGAGGCTTTGTTGTTGTACAAAGCTGTAGGTTTATGGGATCGATAAACCTGCGGGTTGCAGACAGAAATTAAGCTGCTGTGAGAGCTTTGTTGTTGTACAAAGCTGTAGGTTTGTGGGCCTTGCTGTTGGCTGGGGCTGAGAGCTGCTGCTGTAGCTGACCAGTCCTGATTTGGTGACAATGCAGATTTAAAGAGTTGCACGATATCCTGAATTGATATATATACACGGAAAAGATTATCCTACTGCTAGGATCCGCTAAAAGAACAAGAAGTTTGCTATCATTTCGGCAGTTCTAATATACAGCAAAATCATGCTCTGTCTCACGTTGCAGCACTTCCACATAACTGAACTGTCGCCTCGCCTGTACTGCTGAAGTGAGTCATCAAGCATCACAGTGCAGGAGGTTTGGTCGTCCGAACTGGAGGATTGTGAAGTGTTTGCCAGTTCCCATGTCAGGCGTTCACACCGTGCGGTTATGGGGAAGTGCTGTGCGCAGATGAGATCTTGGATAGCAGCAGTTTCCGAGTTCAGATCCCTGCGGTCACATTGTGCAGTAATGGGTAACTGGCTACCTACTGTGTGCAGGCGGCATCTGTTCCACCAGTTTGTCACCTAATGCTTACAGTCTGTGCATTACTGGGTATGCAGATGGCATCTGTACCACCACTTTCACCTGTGATGCCGTAATGCTTACAGTCTGTGCGTTGGCGGTAGGCACTCAGTGCAGACAGGATGCATTCAAACACTTTCCTACTGATGGTGCTATAATGCTTACAGTCTGTATGGTGCTTGCTGGTTCGCATATCTGCCGATCGCACTGTGCAGTAATGGGTAAATGGGTACCTAGTGTGTGCAGACAGGATCCATTCCACCATTTTGCCATGCAATGCTTATAGTCTGTGTGTTAATAGATAGGTACTGTGTGCAGACGGAATCTATTCCACCACTTGTAATTTGTGCGGTATTTCTGAACTGCGCCTGTGCTGGGTGGGAATCACAGGCATCTGAGACAAGCCAGGAAAGGACGGAGATCCATGGGGTGGGTGCGTGGGTAATAGTTCGTTGCACACACACACAGGCAAATAAACAACAGAAAAGGCACAGGATGGCGGAGATCCACAGAGACACAGACGAGTGACCGACAAGCCGCGGGATGGTGGAGATCCGCTAGGCGGGTGACACTCTGTTGCATTGACACTGACAAACGAATACAAGAAAAGGCACAGGATGGCAGAGATTCACAGACAGCAGTTACAGACAAGGCACGGGATGGTGCAGATCCAAAGGGTGGGTGGATGGGTGACACTCCATTGTACTGACACTGAGAAATGTATGAGAGAAAAGGCATGGGATGGCAGAGATCCACAGACACAGACAGGAGTGCCAGACAAGGCGTGGGATAGTGGAGGTCTGCGGGTGGGTGGGTGGATGGATTATCAGATATGGAGCAGTTCTTCCTTGTTATACTGAAACACACAAGGCAGCGGAGAACAGCAATCTGCAGGCCGAGTGGGTGGGTATCCATGGAGCCGGCTGGGGCACATGACAGCAAGCTCCTGACAACTGCAAAACGAATGGCTATGGGGCACATAGGTTGAGGATCTCTGCCACGGCCAGCAGGCTGAGGAGCAGGGCGGCATGCGGGCTCCAGTGGGGGGGGGGGACTGTGGCTGCTACGGGTGGACCCGCACTAAGTGCTGCTCTACCACTGTGGATTGGATGCATAGATATGTATGTCCCAGTTCAGTGGCATCTGAAGAAAGTGTGCTTCTGAAGCTCCGAGAACTCTTACTAGGATATCATGTTCACAGTTCTGCACACACAGTGGTGTATTCGGGGATAGCAGGGGATTGTAATGGCTGCCTCACAGTTTCACTTTGCCTTCCCAAGGAAGAAGAAGTTTGGCTGCTACAGATGAATCCTGCAGCCAGGACTTCTCACACTGACTGTGCCTTAACAGTCATTAACGAACGGTCACCTGATGTGCTTTAGCCAATTACCATGTGTATTTCCAGACCCCATGTTATAAATGGGAGATCAACCACGGATATAACAGAAGAGATGGAGTCTTTGTTAATTTGCAGGTCTAGCTGTTTGTGGGACCCCAGCGGTTCCTTAGACAGAAGACTTTTTTTTTAATGGAAGGAGTCCTGGACCAGAGCTACTGAAACATGAGTGATGAAAAATAGAAATAAAACAAACACTGGAAGAAAAATGCCACACACTGTTTCCTAGGATCCAGCACTGCACTGACGTGGCAGCACCGTTTCGCCCCACACAGTGAATGTCTGACTCTTCTATGTTTTTAAACTTTGTCATTGTCTCAAGGGACATCACTAAGTTCTCTAAAAATGCATAAGATTTTCCAGTGACATAGTCCTTAGTGCACTCTGGTAATTGCAGTTCAAGCACAGCCTACCCAGCATGTAACCACAGCATTTCAGCATTACGCAGTCTTTTTCCAGGGTCTGGCGCTCCAGTTTCCTTGTAGTTTACGACAAGTAAACACTACCAACCCACCACTTTAGTTTAAAAGGTTCACAGTCAGCTGGTGGGGTGGCTGGTTACCTTTTAACCAGAGGTGGTGTCAGGGTAATAATCCCAGGCCCAAGCCTCCAAAGGCTGTGGGGTAGGCCATAGATGTAAGCAATAAGGAATGATGGGGTGTGCATTGTGCTAAGATAACCGCATGCCCAGGGGCATAGTGAGGCACGAGGCTGCAGGTTGAGTGCCTTCAGCCCCTGGAACTTTAAACTTTAAATGGGAGCAGCAGTCGGGAGGGTTGGGCGCTACTTGAACACAAGGAAATAATACACAATACAGGATGGTGAGGTGCCATGACACCAGGAAAGCTTAAATACAATACTTGAGGACAGCAATCGATGGGTGGGGGCACCACTAGACACCAGGGGAAAAAATCAATAATTATGGGGATGGAGATTGAGGGGTGGCGGGTGCCCTCAGACACCAGGAAATAATACATAGTATGAGGATGGAGATCAGTGGGGGTGGGTGGTGGCGCCACCAGACACCAAGGGACAAAATGTAGGGTTTCCCCTCATGAAAAAAGATTGGACTAGAATGAAAAGGAAAAGAAATGTAACAGAAACCACATTTGAGAGTCATGTTTCCAACACTTAAGTGCAGAATCCGTATAACTGGGTCCCAATGAGACAGATAGATGTGTTAGTCTCTCTCCAGGATATCATTTTGTGGCTTTTGAAACATTTTTTTTTTTTGAAAAACAAGATGGCGTCAAATGAAAAGGATTTTTTATTCAGGAAAAAGATGACGTCAATACGACGAAAGATTCTTTTTTCATTTCAGACTTGTCTTGAAGTGCTTACTGAGCATGCTCAGAACAAATTTTTTAAATTTTCAGAATTAAATAACTTTGGAACAGAGTAATATTTTTTCACCAAACAAGCAAAAGGCACATATGTGGGCCATCCCCTTTGTACCCAGATAATTTTAGAACAAAATTCCAAACTGTCTGCGCGCTACAGGTGTCACCAGAAAACACAGCAAAACCAATGGGGGAAATAACCCAAAAATTCACTTTTTGCACTATCCAGAACTCGGAATTTGCACATCCAACTGGAACGAAGCTTAGCACATCCACAGATCTACCACATGAGACTACCCATGCAAAATTCCATGCAAATCCATTAAACGGCTGTGAAGTTATTAAAGTGCAGATATAATTTTTTTGTCTACGAGTCTGTACTAGTTATTCATTTATGTATTTAAAAATGTAACCAGGAAAGACCCACTGAGCTGCTAACAGCTCTGCCTCCAGATGTGTTCTGGGTGAGATGGGGAAAAGGAGAAAGCTAAACAGTCAAACTGCTAAAAAATAAATACAAAAAAGAAGTCAAATACAATATTTAAGTACTTCAAGAAGCATAATCAAAGTATCAGAGGTGAATTAGTAAATGGATAGAAGCAGAGAATAACACTCACTCTTACAGTAGATGTATAGAAGGGAAGAATAGTGGAACAGCGTGATTAGGGCAGTTTTTTAGCACAGTGGTTTAAGGCTCTGAGCTGCAAATCTGGTGACGTCCAGCAGACCAGACCTGGGTTTGAATCCCACAGCTTCCACTTGCAGACTGTGTGACCCTGAGCAAGTCACTTAACTTCCTGTGCTCCCAGGTCGCACCTGTAAAAAGCTTTCAGCTTTGTGCTAGTCCTGGTTAAACAACTAACAAAAAAAACCTAATGAAAGGGAGTAAGAAGAAAAAAGAGTCATGGATAGTTACAGGTAGAAGAAGAAAAGACATAAAAAAGAGACTTGAGGAAGGAGAACAGGCAGATCGAACTGAAAGGGGAAGGGAGGACCAAAGTTGACTAAAGCAGCAAGAAAAAACAGACTGACCAACAGTAGATTTTCTAGAAGGAACAGAGAGAGAGAATGGGAAGTATTGTTGCAGAGAGGGTAGGAGGAAGAAGAGAGAGGATAGAAGGGATCTGAGATGAGAGGGAAGGGAGCTGAACCAGAATTTGAATATAAATGAGACACAATGGGAAAGGCGCCTAGCATCAAGAGGGGGAGAGGCAGAGCAGAGAGAGCAGCGGTGAGTACAAGGGGGACGATCTAAAGCAAAATGACAAAAAGAATGAAAAAAGGGGTCCAGTTTGGCAAGGGAGGATTTTGGAACGTCACTGTAGTCAAAGATATGGAACATCATTTTTAAAACAATTTTCCGGCAGGTAGAAAGCGGCAAACGTGCTTTACTTCTGTACAAAGCACCACACTTGGGGGTGAAACTTATAGTGTATAGTGTCAATATGCACTGAGAAGACAAGATGCCTGTTAAGGCGGTATCACGTCAAGTTCATGCGCGTTTGTTGTGCACCGCGTAGTCTGAACCACGGCTGTCGGACGAATTTCACTGGAGTGGTGGTCCATGATGACTTGGTGTTGGAATAGTAAATCTATACCACCAGTGACTTTTTTGTAAAACAAATATGCGCCAAACACTGGGTGCTACTCTATGGGTGAGTACTCAGCAGGTTTTTCCCTTAGCTGTTCTAATATGGATGCGGTTTTGCCTTGCAGCTTTCTCTGTGCTCTCTTTCTACCACAATCAGCTATTCTTAGCAGGCTTGACACTGAATCGTCAAGGCAGACCCTGAGGTATTTAAAAGAAGAGACATCTTCAATCTTAGTACCAATTTGGGTATTAGAGGGAGAGAAGTAAGTCTGACAAGCCTCTGTCGGGTGCCAAAAGTCATGGAGACTGTTTTTTTGGCGTTGAAGGACAATTGATTAGACTTGAACCAGCGCTGAATGTTGTCAAAGTCTAATGCAGCAGGGAGGCATGGTCATGGATAGAGGAGCCAGGAGCAAACAGAACGGTGTCATCAGCATACATAAGGAATGGATATAGACGAACAGACAGGGGGAGGCTATTTAAGAATATAGAAAAGGAATAGGACCCAGGACAGACCCCTTGAGGGACACCTGCACTGATGGGAAGTGGTGATGAAATTGATTTTCTTATCTGGACAGCTTGAGACCTTCCCTCAATGTAAGAATGAAACCAACTGACTGAAGAGTCAGAAAGGCCAACTGCTTTGAGTCTGTCCAGAAGGAGTGAATGCGCCACAGTGTCAAAAGCTTTAGCAAGATCAACAAAAATGGCAGAAGTAATCAGTCCTTGATCCATTCCTGTGAGTATGGAGTCAGAAAGACGAAGGAGGGAGGTAGAACTGGAGTGGGATTTCCTAACACCAGACTGGAAAGGTGTGAAAAAGGAGGAGTCAAGAACGGAAACGAAGCTGAGATAGAACAATGTGTTCCTGTAACTTAGCCAAGGTGGGAAGGAAAGACATTGGATAATAGTTACCAGAAGAAGTGGAATCACCACCTTTGTGAAGAGGAATGACAGTAGCCTGTTTCCAAACATCGGGAACAGTAGCAGAGGAAAGATTAAGGAGTAGAATAGAGTAATAGGTAGAGCAAAAGTAGGAGCTGATAGAAGAAGTTTAAGGTCAGGGCCATCAGGGCTGCCTCCCTTTTGTGGATTAAGAGGAAGCAGAACCTTTAGGGAAACGGGGAGTGATAGGAGAGAAAGAAAAAGAGAGAGGAGGAAGACGGAGAGGGAGGGAGGGAGGGGTTGGGGAGGAAGAGATAAGAGAAAGGCACAGGTAGTAAAGTAGGAGTTAAGACAGCAACAGCAGACGGGTCAGAGATAAGGGAGTCACTAACCTTGAGAGTAGGAGACAGAGACTGGGTCTGAGGGGAGAAAGGAATGGATAACCTTCCAGAATTTGAGGGGTAATTAATGTTATGGAGTGTGGAAGCAAAATATTTAGACTTCACAAGTCTGATGGCTTTGGTACAGGCATTCCAAAGGGGCCATTGAATATTAGGAGCCAGTGATCTTAAAAATACGCAAAGTCTCTGGTGCAAAGACAAGTAAGTAGCTTGGCTGATATCCAGGGAAAATGTGAGCCTCATACTCTGGTTTTTCTCAAGGGTGCATGATGATCCCATGTAGCCAAAAATTTAGACTGAAAATAATGAAGGGCAGAATTTATATTATTACTGGCTGCAGAGATGGGGGTACCAGTCAGTTGACCAGAGATCAGCTAGGAGAGAGGCCAAGTCAAGAGACTTAAACAACCTGAGAAATATGAATTTGGGGACTTTAGGGCAGTGCTTGAAACTGGCATACGGTAATCCATATGATCACTGAGTGCATCAGGAAGGATACCTGTATCCACTATGCCGTGGGATGAGAGGCAAGGACCCAGAGTGGTTTAAGGATTTCAGATTTAACAAGTGGGGTCAGAAATCAATTGAGTCAGCTGCAGTGACTTTACATTTAGTGTAAATTTAATTGCATTAGGGGAGAGCCAATTTATATTAAAGTCACCAAGGATAAGTAGCTCACCACTTAAGGATTTAGAACAGACAGAGGAAAGAAGCTCAGTAACGAAAGCAGAGGATGTACCATGGAAGCAGTAAGCACCAGCAAAAAGATGGGAATAGGGAAGGAAATGATTGAGGAGCATCTCATTGGGGAACAGCAAGAACAGTTCTAAATTGGACCCTAGTGATAGTAACTACACCACCACCCCTTTTAGAGCGATCTGCCTGGCTAAGGTATAGCCAGGTATAGTTATAGCAGAATTCTGGACCTTAGAGGAGAGCCAAGTTTCAGATATAATTAGTACAGCCAGTCGAAGGGTAAGCATGGTAGGTAGTAACTGGTCAATTTTTGGGAGGAGGCTACGGATGTTTAAATGAGCCACCCTCAGATCTTTGGGAAGTTGCAAAGGTGAAGGTGTAACAGGGTCAGGATTAAGTTCAGTGTCAGCTGCTAACCAAAGTAGTAAGCTGACAGTGAGTTTCAAAGCACAGTTATGCTGCCTGGAAGGGGGGGGGGGGACAAATTAGGAGAAAAGTGACGGAAGGCACCAAAGAGTTTCAAGATGAAGCCAAAGAGCAGGAGGAAATTAACACAAAGGTCACCAGGGGGAGTGGGGAAGATAGGGAATTGAAAAGAAGGGGAGAGTAGGTGAAGAGGAGAGGGAGAAAGGAAGAGAGTAGATAGAGGAAGAAACGGCAGATTGCGGAAGGGTGAAGAGAGGAAGGTAAGAAAAGTGAACAACAAGAGAAGTTAACAGCATAGTGAAGAACAAATGGAGGCAGATAATAGAAATTTGGAGCAATGAGGTCAGTAACAGGACAGTGAGTGACTTTTGATGTTTACCAGGTCCAGATAGGACTGCAACAGGAATGCAGACAAGGCAGAAAGACAGAGCAGAGAAACTATATACTATGCATTACTTAATGCAAGCAAATAACAAATTTTGCAGATTGAATACCCTCTCACCAAATGAAGTAAAGTTAAGGGCGAACACAACAGTTGAGCATAGGAAACTAACCCATGCAAATGATACTGAACAGATGCAAATAACTGAGCAATATGACGAATTATGCACAGTAGCTTGCAGTACACAGCATTAACTTAGCTAAATGACATTTAGTAATTAAATGCACAATGTACTATCAATCAGAGCAACAGACATCAGCTACTTGCAGGGACACATCAATATACTTGACATAGTGATGCAAACCCAAAGACAGTATGTTGCTATAGAGCACTAAGTGACTTACTGTGAGGTGCAGTCTCTCCTGCTGACTGCCAACCCATGCTGACGCCCACAGTTAGATGCCCTTGTGCTCTGACCCTTAGGCTCTGGACTGCAGCGGAGAACTGCTTGTAAAAAGGCCTCAAATAATGGGGAGAAGCCCCACCCACTACCAGGCACTCTTCCTGATTTGGAGGAGTGATTGGTATTAGCAGGGGGCAAATGAGTGGCTAAAGACACAAACACCACACAGAGTTCGGCAAGTAAATCCTGAGCCTGACTGGCTCACTGACTTAGCAGCCAGAAACAGGCAGACAATCCACGGTGCAGCTGATGGCTCGAGTGGCTTTCAAAAGACACTCACAGAACAGCTGAAGCCCCACCCTTTACCAGGCACTCTTCCCAGTTGGAGGAGTGAGTGTGCTTAGCAAGGGGTAAACGAGCGGCTAAAGACACAAAAAACACACGGAGTCCAAAAAGTAAATCCTGAAGCTGACTCATTGATACTTATTGATATAATCTGGAACAACTGATCAAACCACTAAACAAATGCCCGCTCATAAATACAGTGAAGGCTAGAGAAAACTCAACAATCTAATGACTGATTACAAAAAATGTATAAATAGGTCACCAGTCCTTGTATAAAGTCTCAAGTGCAGTGGCCCCCGGAAGTACTGTAGAGCGTAATATCAAGCACCATGAAAAGTTCTTGTTTTCTTTCTCCTGTTCCTTCTCTTAATCTTTGCTTTCTTGAGAAACTTCAGCTTCTTTATCTTTGGACTTCAGTTTTCTGTATGTCTTCTCCGCCTCTGGGTCCATGCGAAAATTCAGTGCAGGAGGATGAAATGGTTGCTGGTAAGGTGACAAAAGATTGCTGCCTAGTTGTCCAGTCAGTCTCTCTTAATTTCTCCACTAATTAATGAAAAAGGAAGAAGTATAACATTTTAAAAATAACTTACAGGGTTTTAAATAAGCATTTTAAATTGATTAGCACTTTTGCGTGGGAAAGTGCTACTCAGTGTAACTAATGTGTAGCACGGGGATTGAATTAATTAGCAAAATGAAAAAGCTGTCCTATTACTCAGGTGAATACAAAAATAGTTGACAGGAGTGTACCCCAGCAGTTTAGGACAACTAAGCAATCATTTTTTACAAATATCTGTTTCAAAATCTGGCTTCATAGCAAGACAAAGGAAGAATGTGGGTTACATTCATGGGCAACCTGCATTTATTAACAATGCAGTTTTATAGCATCAGTGCAGCTCCCCCCACAAGCAAATAGTCTCATAGGTCCTTAAAGTGAGGAAAAGGTCACTAACTGTAAATATTGGGTGGGGACCCAACATACAACCACCAAAGTCACAGCTGTAAGGCTATATTGAGTGGTGTATGCAAATGAGCCACCAGTAAGAAACTTGCTGAAAACATTTGATTTACATGTTCCATTTTATTCTATATCTGAAACTCTACTATCACACGACCAGTGAAGCATTCCTCTTTTTGTAACAGTTTTGTTTGTTTGCATTTTATTTGATTAGGACTATGTGATCGTAATGGACTGACTAATACTGAATCTGCGTTTAATATGTGCATTTAATCATTCGAAACATTCCACCCTGCTGTCTGCTTTGGTTTGCTGTGCAATGCCTTCATAGCTGCCTGCAACCAAAATTCATACAGTAGGCAGCTGCTGAGCAGTTGTAATATGTGTAGTTTTATTCCAAACTTAAGTTCAGGATACCTTAAGGTGGTCTGCTGTCTGTACTAAATTGCTGCCCCTGTCTGACCATCGACTCTGTTGCCCAATCCCTCGCAGCAGGAATCAAGTGATACATTATAGAGATTGCAGAGTCGTACGTTGTGCATCAGGTCCCCGATGGACGGCTCATATTTAGCTCAGGATGGACTTCTAGCCACTTACAGCTGTAGCACAGTGACAGGCACAGCCCATACAGCAGGCAGCCAGCCTCCCAGTCCAGTCCCACTCTACCCGTCAATCAGGTCAGACTGGAGTCGGACTCTCCGAGGTACAGCTGTTGATTACATTTACTGGGTCCAAATCCAAACCAGACCATCAAGAACTAGTCACTAGATTGACTTAACAGCAGTGAGCAGCAGTAGCAAAACCTAGCTGAACCCCCAATTGTTAGTGGCTGCAGTGGTCAGTGGTCGGATCAACTTACGGGCAGGCATCACGGCAGTCAGTCTGTCTTGTAGTACTGTAGAGCAGTGTTGTTTCACCGCACACTCACCTCTGTGGACCGCCATACAACTCACACACCGACTGCGGCCGCACAGTCCTCCAGACAGATTTACGAGGCTACAGCTGCTACCTGACTGCAGTCACAGGTGGGTCTGGATAGTCCGGACCTCCGGTTCAAGATGGAGGGACAAGAACAATGACTGGCAGTTGATGACTCAGACGAGTCAATGGCTGGCAACTACTGGGCAAAACAAGTTAAACTCTGTTTGGATCGGGATGGTCATGACACGGGACTGCTCTAAATCAACTCCTCTCGGGATCAGGAGTCGTCTGGGCCTCCTCTGGCTGCAAGTTCTCAATAAAAGTTCCATCGCGCTTTGCCTACAGAATCCCACGTATAGGGGAAAAAAGTAATGTGCAGACTGGCAGAGAGATCGCAAGATGGACTGAATGTACATGCCATAATGTTAACATGTATTTTTTTCCTTTTGCTGCACTGCAGCTTCTTGGCTTGGCACTTCAACGTGACTTAGTAATAAACCGAGTCAATGCCAAAGCCCAAATCCCAGATCATAGAAAAACAGATAGCACTTTTTAGCTATCCAATTCTCAGTTTGACTCGCGTGATCTGCTGGTTTACATCGCAAACTGCGATGCGATACCAGCTATTTAAAACCCTGACTTATAAATTAATTCTGGGTCTTAAAATAACTTTTATGATATTAAATTACAGGCCTTAATTTCCGTCCTTTGAACTAAATAAATGTCCGGCTAGTACCTAGTTACCCGTTATACAGACAGTCGGGGGCACTGAGGTAGATGGATTGCCACGGGTTAAGATGGCTTTTTACTGCCCTTCTGTTTTTCTTTTATTTTCCCTTTCTTGAGCTTATCCCTTTGTTTAGGGAACAAATGGGGTTGTTCCTGGAGGCCCCAGCCTGGTACAGGCAGGGATTACCTCCACCTCCAGGGAAAATAAGAGATGTTTTTTACCTGGAGGACACAGGGTGGATGGAGTAAGATGCTCTCCCTATGGATGGAAGTTCTTGGGATATATATCCTGAATGTATATAGTTCTAATAGGTTTACTGTATTAGTTACCCCCCCCCCCCAGTTGGGATGGGTATCTGTTTGGAAATGTTATTTAATACAAAGTGAGACAAAGACAACACAGGTTCAATTAAAGGAAATTATTTGTTCTCGAATTTTTAAGGCTAAGCCTTCAAGGGCTCCAGGAGGGAGGGGTTGATACTGAGAATGTATTAGGGCAGGATGGTTCGTTTGGTCCATGTAAGTGGAACCATCGGAGTGACATTCCTGCTCGACACATTTATGGGTCTATAGTTATTGCACTGTGTGATAAGCTTAAAATACTGCAAACTGGGAATATGGATACTGGCCAGGAGGACATATCATTCTTAAAGCAATTATGGTGGGGGAAGTAATTAAAATTCTCTCTTTGAATATAAATGGGATCAGCAGTCCCGTTGAGGGGCGTTGCAGCAATACCTTCAGAGACAGGGTGTGGATCTAATACACTTACAGAAGACACATTTGTCGTATAATGAGCATGTAAAACTCTCAGCAGGGGGCAGATATTCCATTTAGTTTTCCTCAAGTAAAACAGGAAAACGCAGTGGTGTAGTGATTTTAGTACCTTCAGAGACCAGCTTTGTGTTGGAGCAGGAATGGTCAGACTCTGATGGTCATTTTGTCATCGTGCAGGGTAGATTATTTGACACTGAAGTTACCCTGGCTAATGTCTATCTCCCGCCAGGTGCACCTCCAAATCTGCTGAGATGATTTTTAATAAGCTACTAGACCTACAAAGAGGATCTTGCTGATTTGGGGGCGGTTTTAATCGACACTTAACCACAAAAACGCCTCACATCCTCAGCCCCATCGACACTTTCCCAAACAGAAGTTGCTGAAACTACAACTACCGCAGTTGGGGCTTATGGATGTCTGGCACCATTTTTACGCCTCAGGAGGAGGATATACGTTCCACTCCTCCAGATCCACACTTTTTCCAGAATAGATTACTTTTTTGTTTCCTCCGAACATTTAGACAATATATCTGATATAGCAGTCAAGGATCGAGTTATGTCTGACCATGGACCATTACTGCTGAAGATCACCCTAGGTAAATCTAAAAGGCCTGTCCTGTGGAGGCTTAACCTATCATTGCTGAAGGATGAGTAGTTTCAGGCTAAAATAGCAGAACGTATCCCCCAAATCTGTAGGGAAAATTCCTCTCCTGAAGTTTCCTCAGTCCTGCTATGGGACACAATTAAAGTGGTTATACGGGGGGGAAGTTATTGCATAGTCAGCATTGCTGAAAAAGAAACCGGAAGCTAGGTACAAATATCTGCAAACTACACTTAAAGACCTACAGACAGGGGGAGGAGGACATACTTCCTCGCCTGAGCTTCGAGAGCTACAATCGGAGATACAAAAAATATTAGATTCCAGTGTACAGGGTAAGCTTTTGTATCTCAAAAAATACTTCTACAAGGGTGGCCCAAAAGGGGCACGGAATCTTGCTCGGAGAGTTTGCGCATCCAGACATTCAACCATTATATAACCAAGATAATAGACCCCACATCTGGGATACTTTATAAGAAAACTTCTGACATTATGCAGGCATTTCAACTTTACTATAAAAATCTCTGTGTTGATTAAAATCCCCGTTAGAGGAAGATATCCACTCCTTCTTGGCCCTGCTTTGATTCCCTAAACTCGCACAGGCCCAACAGGCCTTTTTTGCTAGGCCCTGTCTCTGATACTGAAATCAAAACAGCCATAGGCAGAGCTAAAACACTTAAATGTCTGGGGCCAGATGGACTCCCAACAGAGTGATATAAGTCTTTTACCCCCATATTGATACCCCTGATGCACCAAGCTTTCCTGGAAGTGCAACGGGGGGTCCCTCCCCCACCCTCTTGGGACTACGCTGTTGTATCGGTCATTCCCAAGCCAGGAAAAGACCCTGCACTCACAGAATCTTACAGACCTATATCAGTCTTAAACTGTGATTATACAATATACATGAGTTTATGGTCCAGACGACTGGAAAATATTCTACCCCGTATAATTCATTCTGACCAGGCGGACTTCCTCAGACAACGTCAAACAGCAGATAATGTACAGAGAACAATTAATCTGATGGAACATATGATCAAGAAGGCCAATCCATCAATGTTAATTAGCTTAGATGCCTGCAAGGCCTTCGACAGGGTCTTCTGGAGATTCCTGTGGAAGGTCTTGGACATATTTGGCTTCCCAAGAGACTTTATTAAGTGGGCGTCTCAGGTATACGCCTCCCCCAGCATTCATAAAGATAAAATGGAAGTATAACCCCTCATATACCATTAGAAAGAGGCACGCATCAAGGGGTGCCCTTATCCCCCCTGCATTTTGCTCTGTATATTGAGCCATTGGCTATTGCCATTTGGGAATCTGGAGAGAGACGGAGATAAGGGTGGAAGGAAGAGACTGGAAGCTATCCCGCTACACGACTATGTACTTCTCTCCCTTATGCACCCTGAAAAATCATTGCCACCCTTCTGGGACCTCCTAGAGAGATTTGCCAAGATATCTGGATATAAGATAAACTCCACAAAAACGGAGGTCCTTACAGTTAAGTTTGTCCCATCTTCAGAATTGAGGGGAAACCTACCACTAAAATGGCGTAGTACAAAAATAAAATACTTGGTGATCGTTCTCCCACAAAACATTGAAAACACAAATTTAGTGAATTATGAACCCCTCACCCTTAGAATAGAAGCAGTTGTACATAAGTGATCTCATCTTCGTCTTCCCTTTTATTTACGAGTTGAATTAGTGAAAATTAATGTTTTGCCGAGGTTTCTATACTTGTTTCAGACTATTCCTATTTTCCCACCCACCGTTTATTTCGCTTCTTGGAACCGCACATTAGCCAGATTTATATGGTGGGGAGGAAAACCCAGAGTTCGATGGACAATCCTTCAACTCCCTAAAAATAGGGGAGGACTACTAGCCTTG
Organism: Neoceratodus forsteri; assembly: GCA_016271365.2. NCBI lineage: Eukaryota > Metazoa > Chordata > Ceratodontiformes > Ceratodontidae > Neoceratodus > Neoceratodus forsteri. The sequence continues at coordinate 401,499,807 of JADMNL010000025.1, forward strand.
CCAGACCTTCAGAGATATGCTCAAGTAACTGTAGTAACCAGAATTCTCCTTTGGAGTAACCCAACTACATTATACCATGGAAAGCATTGGAGTCATCCCTAAATCAAATTCAGGACATAATGAAAGTAAACTACTCATCGGGCCCACGGGTTACAAGCAGAAACAATCTGTATATGGGAGCTAAATCTACATTGGCGGTCTGAAACAGGCTCAAAACCTCCCCTAACATGCTACAGATTTCCTATTACTTTAGAAACCTAGAAACAGAACTACAGAATCACCACCCACACCCGAGGCAGATTACCAATGACTGGCATGCTAGGGCTTATCCTTCCTCTTTCAGATGATGGACGCCAGGAATTATCCCATTTCATAGTTTAAAAGAAAATATGCCCTACAGCAAGGAGACTATGCTCTATGCTCACCTTAGAGAACTAATACTTCAAAACCCCAGAGAGACGGAGATCCCTCCTTAATCACCCACCCCTGCTCTTGAATATTTTCATATCAGCTATAAGAGAGCAGGTGTAGCCACACATTATAGGCTTGACATATAAGGGATTGGGAGCTCTCAAAACAATCCACTAGGGGAATCCTTGAGGCTTGGAATAGAGAACTAGAAACCCTAGTATCTGTTGAAGATTGGCTGAAATATATAAGACCATCGTCTGGTGTCTCTGTATCCCCCTACTGGAGGGAGTTTGCATGGAAGGTGAGAAATAGATTCTTTATAACCCGCCAACTTGGTGAAATTTCTAGATCCAATCAAGGTAAATGTTGGAGGGACTGCGGGCAGCCCTTAGCTGGCCACGTCCATATAATGTGGTCATGCACTCAATTAAGGCCTTTTTGGTGAGAGGTGGGGGTGGCACCATGGGAACTAGTGGGAGAAGAAGTTGGCTTAATGCCGGAGTTTGTACTTCTTTCAATCCTTCCTGAGGGAGTACGTATCTTAAAGGGCTCGCTGCTGGTTACCTATCTCCTAGCTGCTAAAAAGGTCATCAACCAGCTATGGGGAGGAAAGTGCTTTCCATCCATCCAGGATTGGCATAACGGTGTGCAAGAGAGATACATAATGGAAAGGCTGATAGCTAGAGGAGGGAATAGACAGAGACCTTTTCAATTAACCTGGTGCAAATGGGTAATCTATATCTCTCAGCAAGACCCTGACTTTGTTCCTTAATGGCTCCACTAACTATATACTTGGCTGTCGGAGACCAGGGAAACAATAATCTGATAGCTCGCTGTATAATACTATATCAGATCTCTTTCTATGGGATTAATAGCGCCCTTTAGCCTTTGTACTTACCCCTTCTAGTGAATCTTGGTATTAAGGGTCCCCTGCTCAGACAAAACTGCCCTTTTCTGATTATTTTGGTATAACCTGTGTTCAAGCTACAATATGGAATGTGCATTGCAATGTATCTTAATTGCTATATATCTCACATCTATTGTACTGGATTTTTATATTGGAAATAATAAAAATCAAAGTTAAAAAAAAAAAAAGGAAACCTAAAAACTTGGAGCTGCTGGTTCTAAATGCCAGGAAGATATGTGCTCCAGATACGGTCTGCTATCAGTCCTGCTTCGCTCAGCCACTCATCAGCTCCCCACCCCGCCAACATTCATCAACCGGTGTAGACACCATCAGGCAAGTCTATGTTGAAGGAAACTATGAGGGGCAGAACAAAATTGGATAGCAAAAACTGGGAAACCCACTACCAGCACGCCAGTTGATGTTCGAACTGAGTATTCAGAGGTTTTTACACAATAAAAAGTTTAAAAAAAACATTAAAGCATACAAAGTCAAAGTCTGAGAAAGGCCAAGCTTCCAACGGTCAGTCCTTCTGCCAGCTCACTTCTCCTGCATCGCGCTTTACCAAGGAACTGGTGCGGCTTTGGATTAGGTCAGCGGCCAGTCTCAAACTTTCAGTAAATCACAGAATGCAGGTAAACTGGGGGCCTATTCAGAAGGAGTTCTCCTGTACAGTGATTTGAGTCTTGTTCCAAATGCTGTCACAGCCAGGGGGATGGAGTGGAGAAGGTGTTCTCAAGTTTGAGTGTAAAACAACAAAACCGCTCCAATCAACTGCTGTGCTACTGCCGATTATCTCTGAAGTCAAACCACACAAGAGAGAGCACCAGCGTCCGCTCCAAAAATATAATTTTATTTTTACTCACTGTATCAAGAAAACAAAAACCGTAGCTGGCATTAGCTCCAAAAGACACTCCATACAAAACAGTAGTGCAGCAAGCCAAAGACAAATCAATGTACTACCAGATGAGAGAGCAGGGGACAACGGGAAAACTGTCACCCTCCGACCAGTTTCGCAAATCGCCTATTCAGGGATATTGTTAGAGCTGTATGGTGGTGCTCTCTTTTGTGTGGTTTGATTCTTGAGTTCAAGTCTTGGACCTAACTCATCCCACCCTGGCCAGTGGAGTGTGGGACATCATGGGAGACACTGCAGACGACCCTGTGAAGCGGGATACTGGAGTCCCGCCTTGCAGCACTTCCTCTCAGTGGAATTGGTGATGGCATGGCCAAGAAGGTTGACTCTCATAGTGTCAGCCATCACCCAACCGATGGATGGTACAGTGGACGCCATTGGCAGCCAGGGGTGTTGAGGATAGGAGAAAAGGGAGAAAATATTGGCTGCTGGATGATAATGCGATGTGCGCCTGCCCAGATGTTGCTGAATCCTCCTGGCACCCTTTCCTGCAGAGACCTAGGCTGGTTCTCAGATGATTGGCAGTCCATGGTTCTGTTGTCAGCCCCACTGGGTGAGGCAAGCCCCCTTGGTAATGGAGTCAGGCTGGATCTGGAATGAAGTGCCGGAGAGTAACTGCATATGCATGGGGGATAAGCAGGGCAATCTGGAGCTGACTATATAATGACTGATAGTCAAGGAAAGAGAACATTTTAAAAAAAAATAAATAAACTTAGGTGGCTGAAAGGAAGGAAGCCATGGTGGGGGCTAGTCAAATAAAGAGAACATTTTTATATATAACACTTAAATTGGTCTACTGGCCCTCCAGGGGAAAATTGATGTCTTTTTTTTAAGGAGGTTATGCCAATGCAGCCAGGGGAGTATGTATGAAAAAACAAAATTCTGTGCAGATGCTTCCCTAGTCACCATGGAAACCCATTCTTCATGTTCTCCAAAGTTCAATCTTTAGGGTTCTATGTGAAGAATGACTTTTAGAACAGATCAGCAACACAACCTAATCCTCTATTAAGCAATTAGTATTTGAGTGGGGATAACGTAAACTAAACAAATTACTATTACTGCTACCGAAAATGGAGAATCGTGAAGAGGAAGGATAAACAGAACTGACAAATACAGTATGTTTTGAGTGATTCAGAAAGTGCAGTAGTGTAACAAAATTTGTCAAAGATGAAGTTTATTTTCTTATCTCCTGAACATTATCCTCCCCTAAACACACACACACACACACACACACACACAATTTACCAACCCAACCCTGTCCATTTCTCTATCAGCCCGGCCCTGAGGTCATGCTCCAGGATGTAATAATCTAGCAAACACTGAGCCAGCACTCTCTATAGGATTCCTTTGTGGGGCCTTTTGAGATTTTTTAGATTTTACAGGGTAATTTATTTAAAATCAGAACCACCACTCAACAGACAAGACCCTTGCACATTCAGTGTTATACTACACACCTTATCATGCAGCCACCCTTTCATCCTGATTGTACCTTCCTCTCCCCTAGGCCAGCCTCCTCCTCCCTTCATGACTCGCCCAGACAGCTCAGCATGCCTCTTGATCAAAAATGACAAATAAGAATATAAAAGAAAAGAGAAGAACATAACACAAAGGATTGCAAGCTTGCTATGGTCTCTTGTAAATGAGATGCAAGATCTCCAGAGTATTTTTATCCTGGTTACATCAATAAATTGGAACAGTTGAAATATACACTCATTTAACATTCTGCATTCTGCAGGTGTCAGAAGTGTCCAGAATACTACAAGCACATTGTGCAATACTTTAACAAACTACTTGTGTTTTCATTTCTGGCAAATTCTGAAACCGCACTGAAATAGTGTTTATGTTCACCATATGCATGTTCATCTGCCGTTTTAAACTGTAATGGATAGTTATTAAATACTTGAGACCTGGGACCACAGCTGAAAACCCTTACTGCAGACCCACAACACAGTGCTGGTGCCCTTAGTCTGGTAGTGGGCTTCATATGCTGTGGTTTGCAGTTCAGCTGTAACAGTTGCAGGAGGCCTCTTGCAGTGATCCCATATTCCTCTGAAGCCAGTTTGCAGCAGGATCAACCCCTTCCACTCACCTCTGCAGTCTCCAGCTGCAGTGGCTTTAAGATGTTGTGCCCTTTTCAAAGAGCAACTATTCTGGTGCTGTTCCCCAGAAGCATGAAAATCCCTTACCGGGCTCTGAGTCCACTGGTGTAAAATTCATTTTTTCTGTGCCCCATTTATCAAGGGAAGGGATTGTAATTTGGCTTCGTGAGTTGAACCACGCTGATCCTCCCACTTTCTGTATCCACTTCAGCCTGAGATCCGCTGTCATTTTACGTAACCATATCGGATAGCTGGCGGGCCCTATAAAGAAATGAGCCGGGCCAGTTTTTTTGCGGTCTTGGTGTAGTTTGCCGTCCGAAATCAGGTCCACTGCACCAACCAAGGTCCTTCAGTTAAGTAGTGGACATGATTTTTTTCGAACGGTCAGTGTAAACTACATAAATTTTACTTTAAAGAAAGACCCGCTTATGTCTATGGGGCACGCCACCCGCGCTGTCCGTGATAGTTACATCACAAAACGTGGTAGCGCTGGGGCAGATCTGAGGCTGAAGTGATACTAGGAAGTGAAAGGGATCACGTGGCTGCCCACGAGCCAAATTACGATCCCTTCCTTCCTAAATGGGGCACAGAAAACATTTATTTTGGCACCAGTGGACTCAGAGCCTGGTAAGGCATTTTCTTGCTTCGGGGGTCAAAAAAGCCAGTTAGTTGCTCAGCACTTGGGTGTCACTCCCAGCCCCTGCGCCCCCCCTTTTATTTTTAACTTTCTTCTTATGCCCCCTTCCGTCTCTAGCTTCAGTCTGCCTTATGAACACCATGGTGTACCTGAACCCCCTGCATACCTTACTTGAATGTCAGCCTCCATGGAGCCTTGGTTATTCTCCCCCAGGTGGGGACAGGGTAGGTAGATGTACTCCCGAGTCTTGTATGTCATCAGGCAGTGTCCCAGGTGGTAGTGCGGGGCCCGGATATACCAGGGTCCATCATCTCCGGAGCTAGGGACATTTTATGTTTGCTCCCACCCACTGGGACCACGATGCATTGACGTTAAGGGTGTGTGCATGCTGACCTCTCGTGGACGTCCCACTGGGCCCCTCCGATTGCACTACCATATGTAGTCTCCAGCGGTGAACATTAACCTCCTCCCGGAGGAAGAGAGAATTCTCTGGATGCTTGGTTCTCCCCTGACTGGCCTCCAATGACCTGAGCTTGTTCCCAAAGCCAGGCGACTGGTGCCTTGAGTGGTAGCTCTACTGCTGTGCCGACAGGCCAGCTCCCAGCCCCCATTTTAAAGTGGAACATGCTTGAACCATGACCATCATAGTTTGAGGCCCGTGAAAAGATCTGTTAAATGAAGTCTTAGTCTTACCTGTAGCTGGCAGCAGTCCAGAGATATAGTTGATTAAATCTGGTGCTATATTGATAGTGTTTTTGCCACCATTTTAGAACTTGAGATGTCACTGATGATCAAACTGTGCTAATAACATTGTAGTCACAGACAGCTTGATTAGTCAGTGACATCACAAGGTTTTAAAATGGTGGTAATGTAGCATCGGAATGAGGCAGACTTAATCATTGATATTGCTGAACTGCCGCCAGCTAACAGAGGAGCCTGATGCCTCATTTAAAAGATATTTTCATGGGATTTCAAACTCTGATCGATACTGTTCATAAAATGCTCCTTTTTTTATCATTATTATTGTACTTTTTCCTGCCACTGACTGCCTGGTACCTCAGCCTGGTCACGGACCCTGCGACTTCCACTCTCACATTGGCCGTGACTCCGATACCCCCCAGGTGGGGTTGCAGCACCGGCCCTAAGTGCCACATCTGACGGGTGAGGTCAGGAGTTGGCCTGAGAGCTATTAGAGGCTGAGGGCGGGCTTCATCAAGGGTGGCGGCATGGGACATGCTGTGATGTCCTCTTAAGTGCTGGTGCCGGTCACCTGTGGTTCCCCCAGCCTCCGCCAGGGGTCCCTCAGGCACTGGACTCTCTACCTCTCCCTTCCCCCAGAGAAGGACAGCAGTCCAGAGGGCACTCGATCCTGCTCCCCGGCCGGTCCTCTGGGTCCATTCCCAAACCTGGGTTGCACGCATCACAAGTGGAAATCCAATGGCTGCGCCGGCCGGCATAAATGTTCCCCTTTAAGTAAAGTGTGAACTGATTATCAGCTTTCTAGCATAGATGGGGGACTCCTTCCCACCCTCACCCCACCCACCCCTGGAAATAGTTCATTTATACCTGGGGTTCTGACATTTCCTCAAGAGGGCAAGGTACACATCACTGTCATATCCTGTCTAGCACACTGCACTGACAATATAAGCATACGCATTATATAAATACATATATTTCTATATAACGCACCAATCACACACACAAAAAAAAAACTAAACAAGGTAGACAGTTATGTGGAGAGTAGTACAATGTAATGGCTGTGGGGCAGCAGTCTTCCGGGAGTCTTTCTGGAGGCTGAGATGCTGCCCTGTTTGCAGACAACTATCTGCCCTGAGGGAGGAAGTTGCCCATCTTCAGGCCGCACTGGACAGTAGTAAGGGAACCTCCCCCCAGGCCACACTGGACAGTAGGAAGGGAACCTCCCCCATCCAGGGAGCAACAGAGCCACCACCACTACCTCAGAGGTTGCGAAGAAAGCACAGCAGTTGGACCACAATGGGCTCAGGGAGTGTAAGGATGGTGGAACAGAGGCACACCCAGTCAGTTGTTACACTCCACAATCCATACACCATTCTGGGGGAGCATAGTTCCCCTGTGGATGCACCCGCAGAGGAGACTAAGGAGGGTGCAGACAACTGTCACAAGGGAGGCCCTCAGGAAGGAGGCAGAGGGCACCACAGGGAAAGAAAGCAGCTCCTGGTGGGGGACTCGATTATTAGGGGGATAGAACTGGGGGGAGCAGGGAAAACTGAAGTAAGGTGTCTGCCTGGTGCCATGGCTTGAGGGACAGGGCGATCCTTAGGATCACGAGAACAGTTGCATGGGAGTTCGAGCTGGACTCATTGTCAACCTAGGGACAAATGACTTGGCTCATCATGAGATTAGAGCAGTGCAAAAGGACTTTGTAGAGTTGGGGAGGGGCTTAAGACAAGTAGCACACAGTATCCTTCTCAGAGGTGCTGCCTGTCAGTGGCATGAGTGAGGCGAGGGTACTTTGCACCATGCAGTTTAACAAATGGTTGAAAAATGGTGTGGAGCACAGGGTTTGGCTTCATTGGGGACTGGGGTTCCACCTGAGGGACACCAGCCTATACTGGCAGGATGGTCTGCATCTGTCCAGGAAGGACAAGTCTTTTGGGCAATCGGTTTAAATGCTTCATTGGCAAAGCCTTTAAACTAGTCAAGGGGAGGCACTGATAAGCAGCAGGAAAATGCCAGCCTCCCCTACAAAACAGGGTACTAAATGAGAAAAAGACCAAGGTAGAAAGGTCAGTGGGGTTGCCGCCACAGAAGGTAAAGCCATCAAAAATGGAGAGCAATGAGTACCAATGCCCGTAGTCTGGGTAACAAGCTTCCTGAATTAGTGGCCTTGATGGAGGAGGAAGATCTGAATATCGTGGCAGTCACAGAAACATGGTACACACAGAACCATGACTGGGACGTAAACATACCAGGATACACTATCTACAGGAGGGACAGGGAGGGTAAAAGAGGAGGAGGAGTAGCTCTCTACATAAGAGAAGAAATCAAAGCAACAGAACAAAAGGGTAAACAGAGAGGAGAAGAAGCACTGTGGGTCAATTTGGAGGCAGGCAATGGCACCACAATCCGCACAGGGGTTGTATACAGACCCCCCTCTCAGGGGGAGGAAATGGACAAGGAAATGATAGAAAGTATACTTAGAATGGCAGATAAAGGGGAGATATTGCTGATGGGTGATCTGAATATGCCAGATGTTAACTGGAGTGCAGTTGCAGCAGCCACTTCTAGGAGTGGGGTTATTCTAGATGCCCTACAGGGGGCATGCCTTAGACAACTGGTATTGGAGCCCACTCGAGAGGGAGCAATCTTAGACCTGGTTCTCTCAAATGGAGATGAAGAGAGGATGCAGATGTAGAAGTGGGTAGCCATCTGGGAACTAGCGACCATCGAACAGTATGGTTCACAATAAACACAGCAATAGAGTCAAGCCATACAAAGACAAAGGTACTGGATTTTAGAGGGCTGACTTTTACAAATGGGTGAGTGCCTAAGGAATGCACTAGCAAATGGGCAGGAAGGAGGGTGGAAGAACAATGGGAATAATAAAACTGCCATCACAGAGGTAACAAGCCTTGTGTAAAGCAAATAAACAAACGAACGAGTTAAGAAACCACTATGGTTCTCAAAGGAAGTGGCAGGAAGGTTCGAGAGAAAAGAAAGCATTCAGGAAGTACAAGGAATCACAGAAGGAACAGGACAGAGAACTGTATCAGTTAAAGCAAAAGGAAGCTGGAAAGGCAGTCAGAACAGCAAAGGCCCAAACCGAGGAAAAGATAGCCAACTCAGTAAAGAAGGGGATAAAACCTTTATAGGTACATCAGGAGGCGAAGGAAGACCAAGGAGGGAGATAGTGAGGCTTAATAAAGGGGAGGGAGGGTGGGCAGAGGGTGACTGTGAAAAGGCAGAGATACTAAACAAATATTTTTGCTCAGTATTTACAAAGGAAGAGGGAGGTACCTAAAACAAACAGTAGAAACACTCTGGATACAGAAGTTGATACCAGCCCATTTACTGAAGAAAGGGTTCTGAAAGAGCTCTTAAAACTGAAGGTGGACAAAGCAATGGGGCCTGATGGGATTCATCCCAGAATTCTAAAAGAACTAAGGGTAGAACTAGTGACACCACTGACTACCCTCTTTAACAAATCATGGGAGGATGGGGTGGTACCTGAGGACTGGAGGAGGGCAGATATGATTCCCTTCACAAAGTGGGAGCAAGGCAGAAGCAGGAAACTACAGACCTGTTAGTTTAACCTCAGTGGTAGGGAAAATGATGGAATCACTTGAAGGAAAGAATTGTTGCGTATCTAGAGGCCAGAGGGCACAGGACCCAAGGCAGCATGGATTCACAGCGAACGCCATGCCAGACAAATCTGATAATTTCTTTGACTGGGTGACCAAAGTGGTTGATCAGGAGGGGCTGTGGACATGGCCTACCTAGACTTTAGTAAGGCATTTGACACAGTCCCACACAAAGATTAATATACATGTTAGCCAGCCTGGGAGGGTCCCAAGATGACAGCCTGGGTAAAGAATTGGCTGGAGAATAGGACACAGAGAGTAATAGTAAATGGAGTCCACTCTGGAAAAAAGGGGGTTAGCGGGGTACACGAGGGTTCAGTATTGGACGGTCCTCTTCAATGTCTTTATAAGCTTACATTGCAGAGGGACTGGAAGGAAAATGTCTCTTTGCAGATGACACAAAGATCTGCAACAGAGTTGATGCACAAGGTGGGGTGGAAAGGATGAGAAGAGACTTGGCAAGGTTAGAGGAATGGTCAAATGTATGGCAGCTTAGATTCAATGCTAAGAAGTGCAAGGTAATGCACCTGGGAAACAAAACCAGGGGAGAGGTACACAATGGGGGTGAGATACTAACAACAACAAAACTGGAAAGGGACCTGGGGTAGTCGATTCAGATGACCTAAATGTGGGCAAGCAATGTGAGAGGCAGCAAGGAGGGCTGGGGGGATACTGGGATGCATAGGGAGAGGCATCACCAGTAGAAAACAAGAAGTTATTATCCCTCTGTACAGACAGCTGGTGAGACCACATCTGGAGTACTGCGTGCAGTTCTGGAGACCCAATCTCCGCAAAGACATAGACAGGATGGAAGCTGTCCAGAGGAGGGCAACTAAAATGGTGCAGGGTCTGCACTGGAAGACATATGAAGAGAGACTTAAGGAGCGTAATATGTATAGCCTCGAGGAAAGGAGGGAGAGAGGGGACATGATAGAAACTTTCAAGTACCTCAAGGGAATCAACGAAGTCCAAGAGGGTAGCATCTTTCAAAAAAAGAGGTGTGCAAGAACAAGAGGGCACAATTTGAAGATAGAAGGGGGTGGCTCAGAGGTAATTTAAGGAAGCATTTTTCACAGAGAGGGTTGTGGATGTATGGAACAGCCTTCCAGAGGAGGTTGTGGAGTCAAAAACAGTGGTGGAATCTGCCATGCATGGGACAGTCATAAGGCAATTCTAGGGGGTGGGGGTAGGAAGAAGTAGGCTGCTGGTTAACTAGGATCTGCAGCTTATCCATTAGGTAGGGAAATGGGCAGACTGGGTGGGCCAAGCGGTCCTTATCTGCCGTCAGATTCTATGTTTCTATGACTACGGACCATCTCAGACCAGATGCATAGTGCAGATCTGCGCCTAACACTGTGTAGCGCTCTGTGTAATGCCGTGTAATACTCCCTCACGTAGCGGTTCATGGTCAGTTTGGGATGTGGTGGAGCTGGTGCCAGAGAATCGATAATAATGCCTGTATTTTATTTATTTAGTTAGAAATGTGGGACCATGAAATTCAGTATGTGCCAAGACTCCTTTCCAGGTGCAACCCAGGGGAAGGGAACAAGGAGCAGTTGATATTCACAGGCACAAATCAGTGGAGGCTCCAAAACAATGCAAAAACACTGCAAATAAACACAGAGTGGTGCAGGAATTAATATTTAGATAGTAAAATATGTTATTTAGGTTTGGGGGGTGCCCCCACACACCTCAAAAAAAAAAAAAAAAAATTGGGTGCTGAGGGTGGAGCCCTCTTTATTACAAACACATCATGGGAGGGGGGCACTGCTGAGCACTCTACCGAGCACACACATCTCTCTCATGCTCTGTTTAGACAGTTATAATTTTGGCAATTAAAGGGGCACTGTCAGCTTTGCCCCTCCTAGTCACACGTGAGCAGTGTGCATCGTGGCTAAAGGATGACTCTAGTATGCCCCTGTACATCTGAAACTTAATCCATTGTGCCAGTTTTGTTAATATTTGCATTAGTAGTTGGTCGATCAGACCAATGTTAACTCACCCGTCAACCGGAAGCATATCCTGGGTGAGACCGCGGGTCTGCTGTGAGCGTGATCCTGAAGTGCGTTTTTTGGCACGCAAAGTGAAAAATCCAGTTGCGCCTCTACATTGTGGTATTATGAACTGTTCCTGGTGTATACGATAAAAACGAGCACTGAAAATACTGCAAAATTACTTTTGTAAACTGAGGTCAAATCCGCCCATACACAAGAGCGGCATGAAGATCTGTGCTGTCAAGTTTTAATATGTTAGCAGAATGATGCCTTCGTAACATAATGAGTTTTTAATTACAAAAGTCTGCTACCCAGAAATATGACAGGCGCTAGGTGCCTGATGCGTATAGGTATCACGCACTGTTCACTTCAGTACAAATGTATTGAAGCAAACAGCGGGCGCCCGCACCTTTACACATAATTGAGGCTCATCAGTGTCCGCTATACTTCCTAGTAGCTTACTTTTTGTAATTAAAATAAAGTATTTTGTAGCACAAGAAAACGCTGCAATGATATTTAAAAGGCTTACCTGAGGGTAAGCCTTGTGGGGTGGGAGCATGAAATGTTGACAGCTTTCGCTATGCTAATTGGCCCGCACGTGCAGAGTGATCCTGTTTATGGGGTTAGTGAGCTCTGTGGCCCACCCCCTACAGTTGCTGTACTGGCGGAACTCGGCGCCTACCCATCCCAGCTGGAAGCACTGCCATGTAGCAGTGCCACCTTAGCCCCAGCTGGCAGGCCAGCTCCCGAGCCCACTCTGAACCTGTGTCATCGGCACAGCAGCATAGCTGGGCCATCCAGTGGTCCCCCCAGAGCACATCTTGTGACCCAGTAGTCTTTGTTTGATCAAGGTAGTGGCTGTCCAATCAGAGAGTACCCGGTAGTTTGACTGGATGTGGAAAGCAGCTATGCTATCCAATATTTTTCAGATAAATTGGAAATATAATGACTAAGGATGTCCATCATGGGATGTTACTGGTAGCCTCCTATTGTACCATTTATAAATGCACCAACCAATGACATAATCTGTGAGAATCCATTAGTGTCTCCTGATACGGATACCCATGCTGCATGGGCTGCTGCATCAATGAACGTGGAGCAGCAACTCCGTGTGTTCAGTTTGCATCAAAGTTGCAGCCCATGTAAGTAGCAGTATCGGTGGGCCGGCCCGCTGGCGCAGCGACAAGGCGTCTGTCTATGGCGCCGACATCCCTGGTTCGGGACTGGACTCGGCAGCCGGAGGGCTGGCTGGGGGGGGGAACTAACATCCAGAGGACTGCTTTATCTCTCTGGGGGGAAGGGATTAAGAGTGTCCGTTGCAATGAGGACCCCTGGCAGAGGCAGGGGGTCCCGCATGGCCAGCGCCTCATGCTTCAGGGGCGGGGCGGACGCTGGCGTCATTGCATCTCCCTGCCCCTGTGAGGAAAACTTGCAGAAAAAATTTGGCTATAAATGATGGCCCCGCTCTGCTGCTGCTCCCCGCTCATCCTGATGTCCACAGGGGGTCCCGCTCGTGACCTCACACAGGGGACAAGCTAGGCTCAAACCCACTCGGCGATACCCCGTCCGGGGCCTGGAGATGGAGGCAGGGGTCGGGACTGGAAAAACAGCCCGAAAAGAATAAAAAAAAAAGTAGCAGTATCTACATAGGAGCCACAAACTGATGATGTCATTGATTGGTGCAAATATAATGTGGCGCAGTAGGGATGGTCGCTACATACAGAGTTGGTTTTAAACACCAGAGAGTAAGTAAATAAAAAACAATAGAGATGTACAGAAGGAGAATGTGGGGGTGGCAGCAGATATGTATTGGGTATTAGTAAAAAGGGACTGTCCAGCTGAGGACTCGGAGGGGCCCTGCTCCGAAATAGCAATCAGGGTACAACAAAGAGAGATAACGCTCACCTCCCCCAAAATTAATCCTCTTGTGTATTAGTGCAAATTGTAACTTGGCATTAATGTTTGCACACTGAGAAGTGTACATGATTAGCCAAAACACATCACATGCAAGTAATAATGCCGTGCATTAATCCCCTAGACATGCCCGATGGCGTTATGCTGTGAATAGCCACGAGAGGCAGCTATCTGTGAGAAATGCAGGGCAGTACTTGTCACTGAAGCAAGCACTACACACACCACACCGGGAAGTACTCGTACTCTGTCATGCAAATAACAAATATAGCAGTTAGGTACCTGGCTGACGATGTTCCCACTTAGCACAGCACTGTGTCAGCATAAATGAAGCGATCATCCCGGACCCGAGCACAGACAGTAGAATAGATTGCAATGCTGCAAAGAAAAACACCAGGAGGATGTGAAGCGCAAGGTCAGAGATCAGCAGCACATGACGTTGCCGGCGCACCGGAGATACTGAAATGCCACAGAACTCCAGAGGAAACGAACAGTCATGTCATCCAAAACATACGAGCTGCCCAAAAAAGAGTAATAGAAACGGAAGTGCTCACCGTAAACGCAGTAGTTAAAAAAAACGCTTATAGAAGTACCGTACACTGTACGTAAATGAGCACCATGTCCCACAACACACAGCAAATGTTCACAAGTTGAAAATGAACCATTTGTAGAATAACACACCGTAGAAAACAGTGCCAAATATTGCAGTAGTTTGTAAACAGTGTAAGAATCCAAAGGACATTTTGTGAAAAACGATAATCTGAGTGAAAAGTATATAAACAAGTGTGGTTCTCAAAACGCATTGCATCGTAGTAAAACACATACCAATTTATACAAACAATGTTGGTGACATTTATTGTGAACTGTACAGTATATAAACAATCCCTGCCTTGCACATGCCATGTTACAAGTGCATTAATCCCCTCGACAGGAGGCATTTCCCAGGCTCGGGCTTCCCACCACCCAACCATGCATTAATTCCTGGGAAATGCCTCCTGTCTCGGTGATTAATGCTTACACGTTAGGTCAGCTGATGCCTTCGCAGCTGCCCTGTTACTGTTCCTGCACTGGGATATGCAGTAGCAGTTATGTTGCAACGTGTACAGTATTTGTACCTTAATAAACCTGAGGATGATGTGGAACTTTTAATCAATCACTTTTTGTTAACCAGGTAGGTGCACTAAACAAATAAGTACCTGTTTTCAGGCGTGACCCAGGAGGTCACAGAGGGTCAAAGTTTGCATTCGAGTGCTTTTGTTGATTCATTTTTGGGAGGTGACTGTCTCCTTTTGTTTTCCATGGATTTGGAATATTGCAGCGTTTCTGTTCCCCTGTTGGGGATAACTTTGTTGTACTTTAGTTCGACAGATCCCGATTGAAACCCTCTCACTGTGCTGGACCTGAGCGCCTTTATTTGTTGGTTCTCCCTGTATGAATTTAAGTTGCTAATCACTAATAAAAAGAACATTTCAAAAAAGAAAAGCAGAAAACAGTGTGAACAGTACATCTTCAATGTGTTTCTGCTTAGTGTGGTTTGTAATGGTCTATCGTTTTATGACGCATACTGAATTCATTATGTGAGATACCAAAGGCCAGAGAAGAGTGTAAAAAATAATTGTATTCTGTGCTGGATTTCCAGTGGGAATTGCTTCAGCAGTAAGACTCATGAGAATGTGAAGAAACTGTCAGCACAGACCAGGAAGAAAGGAAAAGAGGCCTACAGATTAATGTTAAAATTGCATCATAAACAAATTAGGCACTTCAGTCTCGTTCCAAGGTTTTATGCATTATCCATTATAGAACTTGTCGGACAGCTATTAAGGAATATGTCCACGGCTATGCTGGTGCAGTCAAGTCAATCTGGTTAGTACTTAGTGTGACAAATTTGTCTCGTTACTGGGAATCCCTAACACAGGGGTAAAGTATAATATCTTGCTGTAATCTTTGTAGTACTACATATTTCTGGACTCTGTCACCAGATATGTTTATATGATTGTATGTCCTAACATACTAAAATGTCAGCAGAATAGGCCTAACGGTCTTTTGCATCTGCTCGTTTGGTCAGCCCCCACCCTGGGAGCTGACCTTGCTGCCCCCTCACCTTCTCTGGCTTCTCCCTTCCCAGTTCCGGATATTCTCGTGCATTGGATTTTGCTTCCAGAACCCTTCCCCTGTACCTGTCCCACCCCTATTGAACCCCTCCACCATCTCTGCCTTCACCAGCCCCCTGGGCAGCGCATTCCATGGCTCCACCACCCTCTCGGGAAGTAGCATCTCCTCCTTTCTCCCTGAATCTTCCCCTCCAGCTTCCACACATGCCCTCTAGTTGCCCTCCTCCTTCCTTCAAGCAGCCTGACTGCTCCTCCTCATTACCCCTAAGTGTACCTGAAGTTCTCTATCATGTCCCCGTCCCTCTCTCTTCCAATGTGTACATATTTAGCTCTTCAAGCCTCTCTCCCATAGGTCCTGTCCCCAGGCCCCAAATCATTTTGGTTGTCCTTCTCTGGACCCTGTACAGGAGTTTAATGTCCCTCTTTAAGTGTGGCCTCCAAGCTGCATGCAGTACTGGGGTCGGCCTTATAACAATAAGTGAACGTAATTGAAAAAATACACACACACACACACTCAGACATTTGTGCAGGCATTGGATGCAAGCCTTTGAAAATTGGGCCAGTGGTCTGTACTGAGCATTACTAGCAGCCCAGGACTTCAAGGTTGTGGCATAAGTATATACTAATGTTTCAATACAGTGAATTGGCAGACTGGTTGACGCATCCCAGAAAACACCAGGTCGTCAGCCGGGCCAGATTCTAGAAGTTTTCACATGTGGCCAAATGGTCCTGCTGTTTGTTTTTATGTGTGAGAAACCTGTCCTAATGAGAAAGGCAAAGAACAGATGTGTACTGAGACACATTGGAGTTTTCTCTATAAAAGAAAGACCTCGCTGTTAGCCAGGGAAGGAGGTCGTGTGTAGTGCAGCAGGCTGACCGATGGTGTAAGACTGGGGGGCTCTGATGTGGTTCAAGTTCTCCAAGACAAGAGACTATACTATTGCCATATCTTAACCTGTAAGTTTGACCTAGCTGTCAGAAAGCTACGTTTGCATGTTTAATGATTTAGCTGCTATTATTTTCTTTTCTTTTTTTGACTTCTTTTATTGAGTTTTCACATTTAAGTACAGATCCAGAGACATAGAATGAAAACAATTCCTTTTCAAGCATGTTGTTATCTAACATTGGGAGGCAGTGTAGTGCAGTGGTTTAAGGCTCTGAGCTGCAAATCTGGTGACATCCAGCAGACCAGACCTGGGTTTGAACCCCACAGCTTCCACTTGCATACTGTGTGACCCTGAGCAAGTCACTTAACTTCCCTGTGCTCCCAGGTTGCACCTGTAAAAAAGCTTTCAGCTTAGTGTGCTACTCCTGGTTAAACAGCTAAATAAAAAAAAAACCAAAAAAACGTGTTTACAGTGACATTAGGTCTTCACCATCTGCAATCTTATCAAGAAACTCATATTGCATTGTATAATAATAACAGATAAAATTAATTAACATCAAGCAGTGTGGAATCTTTAGCTGCTAACCCCCTAACCCCGCCCACTTATTAGTATCTTTCACTGTAATGCTACAGTTAGAAGCATATTCCCAAGTAACAACATTCTGTAACTTAAATTATAGTATGACTAAACTCAGAAGCATTTTTAATGTGGCTACCAGCCGGGTCCTCTTTAGTTAAACAAACGTTTCTATTCCCTGACCTTTGTGTGTCTGAGGGTATGTTATCTGGATGGTACAGTTCCCATCAGCTGCTGTTATTTTCCAGTGTTTCTCCTGTAAGCACTTTTGTTCTATTTTAGCCGATGTGTAAATATGTTGTGTAAATAACAACGTTCTTATTCAGCACAATATACAGACTGGTTGCGCATTTTAGTTAAAGGGATATAGTTTGTGAATTTCTGGGGAAACCCTCATTATAAAGAGGCATACTAAATCTAGCTTAAGCAGTTTGAAAAATACATTCCTTCCTAATACAGGGAAAGGAGTGGAGTGAAGTTTGACAAGACAGGCCCTACCTTCACCTGGGGTTTGAGCAGTTGGCCTTGGCTTGATCCAGGGGACCAGCGACTGAGCTCAGAGGTCCAGATGTCCAGGGTGCTCCACCTTTGCAGAGAGTCAAGTGTGGGCACAAGGACACGGTGAGGGGCAAACATGGTAAAGGTCTGCAGCAGCGGCTGCAGAGGGGCGCTGGTTAGACCATGGATGGGTAGTTTTGTCGCACATTGTTTCCAGTATAACGCACAGGCTAAGTTATTTTCCTAGTCACAAAAGAACTTCAGTCTAAGAAGTCACAGCTGAACAAATGTTACACATTTTCAATGTTTTCACAAGGAATGCTATGACACCAAGAATTGGCTGGAGTCCATATTACAACAGAAAAACACCATTCCAGTTGTCACTAATTGGCACCTTTGTTCCCAGTCTCACATGACAGGCCAGGACAGGCTGTCTGAAATACCTTTTTCCCTGGTAGATGTTTACATTTTTTCTCCCTTCAGATTTTAACTCCATCTTAACAACCCATTAAGGGGATCCCCTTAGTACATTGCCGTAACATAATTTGTGGTGCTCTTGAGCAGGGCAGGCTGTCATAGGAGGTATCCTAGACTCCAGCTTCTGGACAGCTCCAAGAAATAGGCCACCAAGCCCTCTCCATGCAGGTCCCCAACTGACAGACGTGCCTACAGTTCATGAAAAATAATTCCCCCATCCTACTCACAACTTGAGCATGCCTTTGCCATCTGTCCCACATCAACTGTGTAACCAGGGAGACAGATCCTGACTTGTCCCTGTAGAGTCTGCCCTGTAACTCCATGGGCGCTTGGGGATGGGGTTCTCAACAGTGATGCAGTCAGCCGGCATTGTACCCCTCCCAACTTGGTGCTAAAGAAACCTCTCTGCAGTGTGCCCCCTAACTTTCACCAGCCTAAGAAAGAAGTCCCAAGCTGACACCTGAACCCAGTTCTTCTTCATGAAATCATAAAACAATACTGCCTAATCATATAGCTGGCCCAAAGGCAGAGTTGAGTCTGGCATCTTTCCAGTGTTGCTCGAAAGCATTTTATGCATATGGTACCCCTGAAAGAGGCGGTGGTGACACCACTCTTGAAGAAAGCTTCTTTGGACCCAGACTGCCATGCAAACTGCAGACCAATCTCTAACCTTCCCTTTTTAGGGAAGGTGATTGAGAAAGTAGTGGCTGCACAGCTGGAGGACCATTTGACCACCCATGACATCTATGAACCCCTCCAGTCCGGATTTCGAAAGAGACATAGTACTGAGACAGCGCTGGTCTAGGTGCTCAATGATCTCCTGATGGCTAGAGACCAGAAGAGCCGTTCCATCTTGGTTCTTCTGGATCTCTCATCAGCATTCGACACTGTGGACCATGGGGTGCTACTGGACTGCCTGAGATTCATCTGTGGACTGTCAGGTACAGTCCTTGGGTGGTTTACATCATTCCTCACGGGAAGAACTCAGAGAGTGGTGTCTGGGGTTTATTCCTTGGACCCAGTTTTTCTGTCATGTGGGGTACCTCAGGGCTCAGTGTTTTGCCCCATGTTGTTCGCGGTGTATATGCTGCCCCTCGGAGACATTGTAAGAAGGTATGGACTGAGGTTTCACTGCCATGCTGATAATACCCAGCTCTACCCTTCTTTTGCACCTGACCAGGATGGCGCTCTCTCGGTCTTTAATAGCTGTCTTGCAGAAATCCAGGAGTGGATGGATTCCAGTTGGTTGAAGTTGAACTCGGAAAAAACTGAGGTGCTGGTTGTGGACCCAGTTCAACAGATAGACGGGTTGGGGGTTGGTTCATCCTCTGGACTTGTTCTCGGGGGGGCTTATCACTCCCAACCTCTGAGCAGGTACGAAGAAACCTGGCGGTAATTTTTGATGAAGGGCTGACCCTGCATTCCCAGGTGCTGGCTGTCGTTGAATCTTACTTTTACCACCTAAGGAATATCTCCAGGATTAAGCACCTGGTTCCGTCCTGTGACCTTCCTAATCTGGCTCATGCCTTTGTGTCCTCATGCTTAGATTATTGCAACTCCCTTTACCTAGGGCTGCCAGGAGTGGAAATGCGTCGCTTGCAGCTGGTGGAGAACGCGACGGCCCAGTTTTTGATGGAATTGTGTCGGTCCTGTCATATTACACCAGTGCTGCACGGACTGCACTGGCTGCCTGTACAGTGGTGGATCATCTTTAAAGTCAGTCTTCTGACTTTTAAAGCCTACATGGACTGGACCCGGACTACCTGAAAGAGCTTCTGGTTCCTTACTGTCCCGGGCGATCGCTCCGCTCAGTCGATGAGGGGTTGCTAGAGATCCCAAGGGTGCGTTGAAACCTCTAGGCCAGAGCATTTATACATGTGGCCCCAACCCTTTGGAATTTCTACTCCTGTCGGTTACGGAGCGCAAACCGTGGAGGGATTTAAGCAAGGCTTGAAAACTTTTTATGGCACCAGGCATTCGGTGATTGATGGAATGATGATACTACTGATTTTATATGATGTGTTGTTGATGTTTGATTTGTGATCTTAATTTGTTAGGCACCTTGGTATTTGGAAGGTGCCCTAAAAATAAAGTTTATTATTATTATTGTTGCTATTATTATTTGTTTTGAGCTTTTTTTTTTTTTTACTATTCACACTGCTGTCAGTCGCCTCCTTCAGCCCTTGTGGTAATGATTTACCCGCCTCACCCTCTCTTGTCTGCCCCTCATTCTCGTGACTTACCCAATGCTTGAGCTGTCAGGGCCGAGGAAGGGTGGCTGCTCCCAAAGAAGACTGTCATTTGGTAGGGGATTCTGTAGGTGATGGCATGGAGTCTGAGGGACCACTGGCATCATTTTGATTGCTGTTTTTAGCCTGTTTTCTCTCCATGGGTGTCAGTGTCATTAAGCTTCAGCGTGTGTATGTCAGTCTTGGCATACTGACACAGAGCTCAGCCAGGCGACCTCTCCTGAGCACTACAGGCCTCAGCTTCACTGCCACCTGTGATCGCCTAGGTGACAGTTGTGCAGCAAGGTCTGGAACCCCCAGAGGATGAGAGCACCCCTGGGATGCTCAGTCCTCCTCCCACCAGCCCTCTAATGATCTGAGTTTGTGACGTGACCCTGGGTTGCTACATCAGAAATGTCAGCTCTGCTGTGCACCTGTGTGAAAAAGTACTTCCTCATGTTGTCCCCTAGTCTACCCCCTTCCAGTCTCATGTCATGCCCTCTTGTTGTTTTAGAGCAGCTTCTCTTCTGAGCGAAAGTGGAGGTAATGTCCCCGGACAAGATGTTGCGGACATAAAGAAGCGGATAACACGTTGCTGTGACAAGTCGTAGTGCACATATTGGTCGCATAATTAAAATATCGCCGGACCGAATGTTGCACCTAAATTCAGGCATAACAGATGATGTTATATCACTCTCTTGTATTGGTTGTACATGTAGGTGGTGCTACAAGTAGATGATTTGGCTAGAAAGGGTCGAGCTGCAGTGGCGGTACTGATGTGCACGAGAGCTGATGGGAGGGAGACAGTAAAGCATGTGCATGTGCTTGAAACTCAGGTTGTGCTGTACAGGGGCATTAAAACTTTAAAAAAAAAAAACTTTTATTAAAATATTTAATGTTTAAAAAGTTTAAAAACACAGTTAAACAACATTGATCGCAAGGACTCTGGCAATGTCTTGAAGGTACTTCGTTGGCGTTCTGTTTGGAAGATCAGAGCAGATGTGTTTGTACACTTTATTTACTCATACGTACTTGCTGTTTTTTCGTGGTAGATCCTGACCAAGCTCCAGTTGCCTGCGCCGAAGTGAAACAGCGTGCTGCTCCTGCCTCAACTTTCTTGCCAGTCTGGCACTGATAGGATGGGCAATTCTCACAGTTCTGTGGAACGCTCTGTGCCAGGCTTTCAGGGCGTTATTGCTTCTTGGCAGGTCATTAATCACACTCTCATACTGGTTCCAGAATGCAATTTTCCTTCTTCATCCATCCATGTGAGCTTGACCCCATGTCTACTGGAGCCCTCTCCACTGCTGCCCCCCCAAGATGACATCATTATATCCTTTCCTACACTGTTCTAGCCTTACCCCACTCTGGCAGTGGTTTGGCCGGTCAGTAGCAGAGCAGTCTCAAACCTTTTATGATGGCGGGGGTGGCTGTCACAGGACCCTTCGGTCCAGGTGCCATAACTGAGCAGGGAAAGCATAGCAGGTAAGGAGCAGGCGTACCTAATGAAGAGGACTCAGAGGTACACTGTACCCCCTCCAGCACCAATACATGCAAAGTACTTTTTTGTTTTTATTTAAAAAGTTTATTGTATGCAGAGGTTAACAAAGAGGAAAATCTCAATCCAGAATCTTTATCACATAGTGCTGAGTTGTGAACAATGGTACGTTATCATATTACTTTAAATAAATATCTTCATTTGAAAATAACAGGAGAGTACTTTAAGGGCTGGTAACTACTAAAATGTGTTTTTTTTCCCATTATGTATGTTATATGTTTTTTCCCATTTTTGCCCGCCCCCAGTCCTGGACACACATGCACGTGCCACGTTCTGAGATGCGCTACTGACTTGCCGTCCCCTCCCGCCTGTGCTGCTACTGGACTTCCACCCAGTGGCAGTGGAACTATGGGAGGGCGACAACCACCGCAGGAGAAGAGAGCTGCCGTTAGACACTTGATCCTGCTCCACCCTTCCCTCCCGGTGCTGGCACTCTGACAACCCAAGGTCGTCCCTGAAGCTGGATCGCCGGTGTGGTGCAAGGTGTGGCATCCAGCGCCTCAACCCTCAGCACCACCGGGCTGGCCCCAAATAAAATGTTTTTTAACACTTGCATTTATAACAGTTATATAGTGTATAATTGGACTTAAAAGGTAATCCTTACTCTCAGTATCCTGGTAGTGTATGGGCAACGAGTTGTGCACGGGGGGGAGGGGTCAAAGGCCAAGTTTATTGTTGTGTACGATTTGTTGTGCACAGACTTCTATACACAACAGCTCCTCAAATCAAAATGTCTTTGTGCCACCTGGCACAGCTCACACTTCTCCCCACTCTCCAATGGTGGTGGAAGTAGACACTTGGAGCGCTGCTTCTCCTGCTACTGCCCCCACATTTGTCTGACTCAACAGCCGACAGAGCCAAAGGGTCTCAAATACTTAAAAAAAAAAAAAAAAAAAAAAGACTCTGCAATTGTCCAGCATAAACCGCAGCAACACCGTTAGCCTGTTAATTCATACCTCACTCCAGCACCTGTCTCCTAAACAAAAAGAAAAACTTCAGCACTCCAGTCAGCTTTACACTAACCCGGCTTGTGCAGCATCCACAGCTAGCTGCCCTTGCCTTACTCTGAATGACGTCCTCCGTATTTGAGTTTTTTTTTTTAAATGAATGCCTCAGCACTCTGTGCTCATCACCACAGCTCCATGCCGAGCCAGCTCACAGTAACCCAACATCCGCTAGTATTCACAAGCACACACGCGATTGCTCCCCCGAACAAGGATGCACTTGGGAAGAATTACTTTCTCTTGAAGTTTTCTAGAACCATTCACACATACAAAATGGTGTATGATAGTCCTTGCACAACAAGGCTGAGTTCCCATCTCGGGGGTGAGCTGACAGCATAGATCTCTCAAGGACCATATGCTCTTATGTCACCCCTTCAAGGGGAACACAGTCTTGTTGTACATTGGGCACCTGTACACTATTCTGCAGGGTTTTAAATAATTGATTAGCAGTTTTTATCTGGGGACAATATTAACTGTACAGAAAGCATTGATATAGGTTTTCTAGCAGTGTTATGTTTGTTAAACACAGTGAGGCAAGTGCTATACATTTTCACAATGTTTTATAACTTTTATGAGCGAAAGGCTAATCAATTTTTAGAGTTAAATAAAACCCTGTTCTGCATGTTTATTTAATGTTCGTATTTTCTCGTTAGTTTGTTTTTCCATTTTCCTGTTACTGATCTACTCTGCATTTCAGATAGTGAGCAACACTTGTTACACAGTACCTTCCAGAAAACATTCACCTATCCCCAGTTGACCTACAACTAACTGCTCTGTTTATGACTTTGTATCTGTTTCCATGGGAAGACAGTGATGTCATAAACTATGTGGTTGGTTGGGGACAGTCAGAGGCTTTATGTGAACATTTTGGGTAGACTGTCATTATGTCTTAACCCTGGAAAGGAAAACAGAACACTAAAACTGTATTCTCTAGTGAACTGTAATAGCTGAACTATCATGTTAATGAAATATGTGCTGAAGGCAGCGCTAATTGTTTAACGGGTTGCAAAATCTCATTCTATTGCACAGAGGCCTTGGTCCTGAGGGGTCACATGAAGGCCTGAGAGTAGGCATTACTGCTTATCATCCGTGAGCTGGGTTTGACTCTAGTGATCAGGGGTACATGATTTAAAGTTAAGATGCTGGTCATCCGCCAAATGCACTGTTATCCAGCTGCACCTGCTGCGCCCATCACCCCAGAAGGGCACAGCTGTTGCTAGTTCCAAACTGCATCCGATTTGGGTAGTTGGATGCAGTTTCTGTCAGCATGCATCCAGCTATGGATGCATCTGCTGACTAACTTAGGCTAGAGCATAAAACAGTGGTCTAGCCACCCTAGCCTCCACTGCATGTGTCCATTGATGGATGGGGGGGACTTAATGCCAGGCCCCCTGCACCCACCTAGATAATGTTTGTCTGGGCAAAACAGGGCCAGTGCAGTGCTTTGGAAAAATTGTCCGAGCTACGGTTGGAAAAATTGGACCGGGGACTGGTTCGTGAAGTTAATAGGGTCTCCAAGGGATGTTTCTTAGGGTGTAGAGACCGAGTCGAAGTTCGGTGAGAGGACAGAAGCAAAGCTGAGCAGTTCTATCTGTCCAAACCTCAGGAGAGGAGCCCTTGTACAGTAAGAGACATCCATCAGAGGCCATATTAACTTATTATAAATCACTTAAAGGGAACTGTCATCCGTAGTATTTCTTAATCCCTGAAAGCCCATAAAAGTGAATTTGATTGAGCCATTGTATTTATAAGTGGTCTTTGCAGTCCAGAGTTATTCATATATAAATCACCCTGTGATTAAGGGCTAGTGGCAGCCATATGTTTTGGGCTCCTGACAGGAAATGATGTCACAGAGGGTCTAGGTCCTCCTTTGACTGTGGAAATATATTTTTGGTTTGAAATTATTGTTACTGTTTCTTGGGCAGTGAGAGTGCCCAAATTATCTTTCTATTTTCCAGGTAGTGTGAGTGCCTAGGAACTTCAAATACTCATCTTTATTACATTATCTAGGCAGTGACAGTGCCTGGTTTAGTACCGACTCCCAGGGTAGTGAGTACCAGGGGCTGAAAGTGAAACTGTATTTATTATTGTTTATGTAAATATATTCTCTTATCAAGTAGAGATTGTTATATTTCATTTTGTAAATTTTATTTAATGTTATATTTTTTTTTAGTTAATTATTATCTAATTTTCCAGGACTTGAACTCTCTTTAGAGTGGATTCTGTATGGGGTTTCTTTTTTGTGATCTATAAGATTTATTTCCAGAGTTTTGGATTGTTTTAATTCTTTATTTTAAAGGACAACAGTTTTTAAGTGGCCTGTAACTAGGAGGTGCTGGACTATTGGGATTTATGAATGGATTAGTGCTCTTTTATTTTTGAATAAGTGTTTGGTTATATATAACTTGTTTCTTCTTTTCTTTATAATGTGTAACAGTGTCTGAGTTTTTGACCCCACCCATGAGAAAGAATGGAGGAGTGAATTATTATTTTTCTTATTTGAGAGTGATAGGTTTTGTTTTGTTTATTAGTTTTATTTTATTTTTAACTCCTCTCCAAACTATTTGTTTTTTATTATAATGTGTTGGGGAGGTTCAGTGACGGTTGGACATTATTCCCCACCAGGCTCAGGGAATTATGTCCCTTTGAATGTCCACCATTGTCATCCGACACCTATTTTAGGTGTCGTTCTTTGGGCATTCTTAGGAAGCGTAAAATAAGGTGGAGAGCTGGGCCTGGTGGGAGACAGGAAAGGGGAGGGTGGATTGGGGTCGTGGGGTCCAGGAGATGCCCTTGGGTCAAATGGGGTCAGAATAGAGGCTATGCTTGTCTTGTCCCCATACCCAAGGGCTCCGACTCTAGTGGGCAGGTGCCGAGGTCTTCCTCGACAGCTCATCCCACCTTGGCGCTGTTATGCAATGCCAGATCTGTTATAGCTGTCTTGTTTTTATAGCTGATCTTGTTGGCTCAACTGTTCTGGCTTGCATCACCGGGACCTGGCTGGATGAAAATCCAGGCCCTATACTGGCCTCGCAACACCAGCTGTGTTCTCACTGATGCACCGTCCGAGGTTGGATCGAGGGGCGGGGTGAGCCATTATGTTTAAGACTGAGCTGGGCCTTGGGATGTGCATTGGAAGTACCAGATCCTTGAATATATCCTGGGAGAGGGTGTAGGTTGCGGGATTCTCCTCGTCACCATCCACCGGGAGACAGTGGAGAATTCCTGCAGGAGATAGCAGACTTCATCGTTGACATGGTGTTGAGGTCCCCCAGTTTCATAGTTCTGGGGGACTTCAGTGCCTGGGTCGACGATGAACTCTCGCACTTTTGTCAAAATCTCCTCCAGCTGATGATGTCGCTGGCCCTAACACAGGTGGTTACCTCCTCAACCCATATAGGGGGTCATTCATTGGATCTGATCTTTCTTCTGGGTATGGAGATTGCTGATTTGGGGGTGGAACCAGTCAGCTGGTCTAACCATCACACCATAAGGTTCTGCTTCAGGGCTCCCCCTAATAGGTCTGCCCCTACGGAGATGGTTCAGTACTGCCCTTTAAGGGGTATTAACCCCAGTGACCTAATGGTGGTGCTGGATCTATCGGGCTTGTCGGGTGAATGCATGAGTCCAGACAATCTCGCGCTATCCTATAATAAGGCTGTGGAGATGCTCTGGACAAGATTGCTCCTGTTTGTGTTCGGCCTCTCACCCTTCGTCCAAGGAGCCCGTGGTTTGATGGCTCCTTGAAGGAGTTAAGGCGAGTTGACTGAAGGTTGGAGAGAGCCTGGCGGAGGTCCGGCCATGATGCTGACAGGCTTAGGTTGATGGCACATTATGATGGCGATCAATCAGAAATCACCTGTAAGAAGGCTGAATTCCTGTCCAGGGAGATTTCTACTGCACAGAATAGACTGGCTTAGCTTTTCCGGACTGTTGACAGATTGTGCAATCCAATCTGTCTTCAGCTGAGATGTGAGGAGTTCCTCATTTTTTTGCAGATAAGGTTGTAAGCATCAGGTCTGGCATCGGTCCGACCTCTCCTATGAGAGAGTGCAGTGGTCGACAGGAAGTGGCATGCACTCGGTCTGTCTGGTCAGATGTTCGTCAGCTGGAGTTCACTGATGTTGTGAAGATCCTTCAAAGACTGCGACCAACCAGTTGTTTTTTTGGATCCGGGTCCTACACCCCTTCTAGTGGGATGTGTAGAAGTTATCTGCCCGATCCTTGCTGACTTTGTCTGGAAGTCTTTGGAGAGGGGGATCTTTTCTGACCCCCTCAAGGAGGCGGTCGTTTGACCACTCCTTAAAAAACCCTCCTTGGACCCAGATTTTCTAGCCAACTACTGGCCTATCTCTAACCTGCCTTTTGTTGGTAAGGTTATTGAAAAGGCGGTTGTGTTGCAACTGGGTGATCATCTTACAACTCACAATGTCTATGATACTCTCCAGTCTGGTTTTAGGAAGAAGCATAGCACAGAGACTACCCTTGTCTGGGTGTTGAATGACCTTCTAATGGCTAAAGATCGAAAGGCATGTACCATTCTGGTTCTTCTCGATCTCTCTGCTGCATTTGACACTGTAGACCATGGTGTGCTGTTGGAGTGCCTGTGATTCTTTTGTGGGCTGTCTGGTACAGTCCTCAAATGGTTCCATTCTTACCTCACGGACAGGTCTCAGAGAGTTGCCACTGGAATGTATTCCTCTGGTGCTCACTCCCTGCCTTGTGTGGTACCACAGGGTTCCATTCTAGCCCCTATGCTGTTTGCAGTGTATATGCTGCCATTGGGAGATATCATCAGGTGATACAGTCTGGGTTTTCACTGCTATGCAGATGATACTCAGCTGTATCTGTCCTTTCTGCCTGGGCAAGATGATGCAGTCTCCGTGCTAAATAATTGCCTTGCTGAAATCAGACTTTGGATGAGTCCCAGCTGGCTGAGACTGAACCCGGATAAGACTGAGGTGCTGGTAGTGGACCCAGGTCATCTGGGGGCGGGTTTGGGGGCTGGACAACCATCAGGCTTAATACTGGGTGGTATGTCGCTTGCTGCCGCCAATCAGGTGCATAACCTGGGCGTTATTTTTGACAATGGTTTGACTAAAACTCAGGTATCAGCTGTTGTCAAATCCTCTTTTACCATTTGAGGAATATCGCCCGGTGAAACACCTGGTTCCTCCGGGTGATCTTCCAACATTGGTCCATGCCTTTGTCACTACCCATCTTGATTACTTCAATTCCCTCTACCTAGGGCTACCTGGGGTTGATAACCGCCGCCTGTAGCTGGTGCAGAACACGGCGGCCAGGCTTTTGACTGGGACATCGAGAACCAGTCATATTACACTGGTGCTCCGCGAACTGCACTGGCTGCCTGTTTGGTGGCGGGTCACCTTTAAGGTTGGCTTGCTAACCTTTAAAGCCCTACATGATCAGGGACCCGGTTACCTGAAAGATCTCCTGGTACCCTATTGCCCCCTCCGTCCTCTCCGTTCTGCCAACGAGGGATTGCTGGAGATTCCCAGGGTTTGATTAAAGACATCAGGATCTCGTGCCTTCTCTTTTTCAGCACCAACCCTGTGGAATTCTCTACCTCATTGGTTGAGAGAATGCCCAACTGTCGATAGATTTAAAATGGAGTTAAAAACGATTTATTTTGTTTAGCTTTCCTAGCTACGGATGATAGTTTTAATGTTTGTTTTAAATTTTATCTTTATGTATGTTTTTATGTGCAGCACCTTGGTTTTGAAAGGCGCAAGGAAAATAAAGATAATTTGATTTGATTTTGAACAGGTTAAATAGGAAATTGACTGTTTCATTAAGTGTGTTTTAAGGTGTTATTTATAACACTTTCTACATCTATAATAATTGTTTTGTATCTGCATTGAAACTAGTGAGTTATCACCTTTACATTTCAAACTGTTAGCTAAAATAAGGGAAAGGGGAAATCTTGGTGCAGGAATGAGATATGTCATACAAGGCAGAGCTGTGTACCTTTGTAACTAGAATTTACCAAATAGAATAGGTGTAAGGGCAGAGGGAAACTAACCTGGTTGGGGCTGACGGTGTGTATATTATTGAATAATGTTGTTTGTCTTATAGTTAAACATTATACTGTAACCAAAAAGACAAATGAGAATTCATTGATACAATGTTTATGTTGTATAGATTTTACATTATGTGTGGAATATTTTCTACTTTGAAACCTTGTATACTATACTGTGGACCTCGTTAAAAATGAGTTTTCTTAATTGAGTTAATCCCTTATTTCTATGAATAAAAATATTTTACTACTACAACCAGCAGACCTGGGTTTGATTCCCACAACCTCTGCTTGCATACTGTGTGACTCTGAGCAAGTCACTTAATCAGCCAGTGCTCCCGGGTCGTCCCTGAAAACAGGAGCCTGTGCCTAGTGGGCCTTACCTGGTTAGCAAAAGCATAAAATAAAACATAAAATAGAGAGTTCCACAGGGTTTACTAAAACTGTGACAGATTCTGGTGAGACATTTGGGGTCTCTGGAGATTTCCACTGGTTCTACCAAACCTGCGACAGCTTCTTTTTGACTGTATTGCAGCCCTTGACTGTGGAGCTGACAAGAAAAGAAAACTTTGCACTGAGCTGTATGAGTCACAAATCTTGTGCCACAGAGTTTTCTGTTGTTTCTTTGCTTCCTTTTCTCAAAAATCTTGTTTTATTTCATTTATTTAAACGTAGTAGTCAGACATATTCTTATAAATAGTTCAGAAGTTGGCACCTGTAATTTTACTAACAGATATGGAATTTAAGATTTTATTAATGCATAATAGAGGGTGATATACTTTATTGTTTGAACAATAAATTCTTAGTATGATCTCATTCTGGCACCACTGCTTGAGGTTTGGCCAGCTGCCAGCCTGCTTTAGGTTATTATGAAGCTTGAAAAGAGACAGTAGCTTCCTCTTTGAGTCACGGTGAAATGAAACAAGTCTCTGTTTAAAATATTAAAAAAATCTTCACAGTTTGGCAGTGTAATCTAAATCCTCACACTTGCCAAGTAAAGCAGTCAAGAAAAGCATCTCGAAGCACGACAGTGTGTGCCAGTTTCTATAACCGAGCCAGACTGGGCATTACTTCCCACATGGTCATCAGTGCACAACATCTGGGTCATGATTGCCTCAGAGATGATACTAGTCCTGCTCTAGTCTGGTAATTTTCCTGTCCTGATGGATTGCATTCTAGAGTACTGAAGGAGGCGGACAGACACTGACAGCGCTGCAGACACATCCATTTAATTGTTCGCTGTATACAGGGTTGGCTCCACAGACTGAAGCGTAGCTTCATATGGTGCCACTTCACCAGAGTGGGGACAGGGATGACCTGGGAAAATACAGACTGCTCAGTCTTTGTTGTTGTTGCTGTTACTTTTTTATCCCCTGGACACAGATGGACCTCCTTCCACCTGCCCACCCATGTGCTCTGTTCTCATCTGACTCAGACTCTGCCAGCCACTCCGGGATCCCAATCCACCTGTGACTTACTGTTGTGCTGCCCTCCTGGCTTGCCATCCAGGGCCAGGTACGCTTCCGCCTCCACAGCATTTCTTTCCCACATCAATCTGGCCACCCATGGCAGAGGTAAAGACTGGTGGTATCCCCGGGGAGGTGGTGGCTCGAGTCCACTGTGGGACATGGTGGGCAGGCAGAGCTTTCATCCTCCCCATATTGCACTATTTTTCCTTGTTTTTCTCCCCGCCTCCCACCAGGAGCACACAGCGAGATTGGTTACCGGTGAGGCCAGATGCAGCCGACCCATGGGTGCCCTCCAATGGCCCTCCTACCAATCGCATATGCCCTGCTGCACCGCCTGTGGTCACCCAGGTGGCAATAAAGCAGCGGGGTGCAGTACCCTCCCTTCCCGGAGGAGGGGGCATCCTGTGGGATGCTCAGCCTCCTCCTCCCCCCCGGCTGGCTCTCTGACATCCCAGGCTTGTTCCCAGACCTGGTCGTTGGCATTGTGAACGGTAACACAATTACTGCACCGGCGGACCAGCTTCAGATTAATCAGTCTAACCTTGATTGTAGGCAAGCTGCTGGAAGCCATCCCTAAGTAATACATTGTGGAATTCTTGGAAATAAATGGATTACAGGACCATGGGCAGCACATGTCTGTAGCAGGGAGCTCTTGCCAGACTAACCTGATTGACTTCTTTGATTGAGTTGCAAAGGCAGCGGATCAGGGCCAAACAGTGGATGTGTTGTACCTCGACTTTAGCAAAGCCTTTGATTCTCTTCTGCACAGAAGGCCAAAAGTAAAAGCTGGGTGACCTGGGGATGGGAGACAAACTGACCAGGTTGATAGGGAACTGATTGGGAGACAAGGTGTAGAGGATGGTCATCAGTGGGGCACACTGATGGCCCAGTGGAGTCACCAGCTGGCTACCACATGGGTCAGTTCTGGAGATGGAGCTCTTCAGTATCTTCATTTGCGATATCAGAAAGGAAATCCAGGATAGGGCATGGTTTTTGGTTTTTGTTGCTGATGAGACTAAGACCTGTGGTAGAGTGGATGCTGACGAGTGAGTCGGAGAAATGAATAGAGACGTGGAAAATCTGAAAAGTGGTCCAGATCGTGGCAACTAAACACTGACGCAAAAAAGTGCAAAGTGATGCTCATTGATAGAAAGAACCCTAAAGCAGAGTACAGAATTGTGTGGGGGGGGGGATGGTAAGGATAGTACACATAGCTGGTGAGAGACAGAGAGAAACACCTAGGGTCAGACTCATCCTTGGTTAGAGCCTCAAGTCTACTGCAGAGTGCTACAAGGGAATGGGAAGGCAGACAGGGTGCTGGGATGTAGGAATGGGATTTGATAGGAGGAAGGAAGTGGTACTGCCCCATGTGCAGGTCCTTGGTAATGCTGCACCTGGAGTACTGCATGCAGTTCTGGAGTTCACAGTTTAAGAAAGACAGGAAACCATACAAAGGAGGCCACAGAACTGATCTTGGGACAGCATAGGAGGTTGTATGAGTAAAGGATGTCAGACCTTAACACATGCACGCTAGAGGCCGAACGGGGGGATATGATCAAGGCATGCAAGTTCTTGCAGGAATCAACAAGGCATATTTTAAGGGCTTGTTCCAAGGAACAAGGGCAGTAGCGAGAATAACGATGTGGAAACTAGTGGTGGTGGGGGAGGGGTATTTTAGGTGGGATGTGAGGAGTTCTTCACAGAGCAGGTGGTTTACAAATAGAATAGGCTGACCAGAGAGATGGTTGAAGCTAAGTGTGTGGCAGGGTTTAAAGCCGGTTTGGACGGATATAAGAGAATAGTGGACTGTTAGATTGAGCATGGAGTGAGGCAGGTAACTAGGGTGCCTGAACAGACCTCTGGTCTTTGTTCGCTGACGCAATCTTTGTTCCTGTGATGATAAGCTTGAATGGTTTAACAAGCATCACACACCAAGGTGGGATATTCAAAGGTGTTGTGCATGGGCGCAACAGTGTTGTGCCATGTGTAACCCACTGAATGCCTGACACGATATTCAAAAGAGGAATTTCTCGCGCAAATCCCGATGACCGGGCACACTAGTAATGTGGCGCGGCAGCAGCGGGGCGTGCCCATGCATATGCGGCACATTCTGATATTCAGCCTCTGATGTGCGGCGCATATGCAGGCACATAGCTGCCTTGCACTGCACAGGGGGGTGCAAAGATGTTCCCTAAAAATACAGGAGCAAGGACTGGCCACCCACAGGCTGACTGCTGTATTGCTGGGCACAACACGGCAGCTGCCAGCTGTGGGTGGCCACCCGAGCCCTGGCGGCACTGTCCAGTGGCGTAGCGCCCCCCCAATGCCCAATCGCGGGCTGTAATATGTATTTAACTCCCGGGTGGTCCAGTGGACCTACCTCCATGCTCGATCACGGGCTGTAACATAACTCAAACACCCGGTGTGTTGTGGGTATGGGGTTACCAATTGGTAACCCACTTGCTGGAGTTGTCTTGCTGCTGTTGTAAAACGCACTTGCACTGCAGCTGCATTTAGGTTTTAAAAACAACAGAAAAACCTAACCTGCAGCTCGCGACGTGCGTCTCTGCATTACATGCTGCCAGCGCGACCCATGTAAATAATGTGTGGTAGTCACATGGGTCCCAGCCAATAATAAGGCTGGATTCCTGATGCAGCTTGTAAGTCATTAATAACATACGACTTGAGGAATTAGCTGAATGTGGTCTTTTTTTTTTTTTACTACTGGTTTTTACACCGAGTCATCTTCAGCTTTTACATAGATATGAACATCATTTATTGTTCTCCAGTCATTGATAGTAGGTATATTGGGAGACATTCATCTTCTGGTAATAGCTTTTTTAGCTGCTAAAAGGTATGTTGGTAGTAGGGTGTGTTCCCATGAGGGAGAGTGATCTAGATAAATAGCCAATAGGACTTGTTCAGCTGTCAGCTCAATTAGTTCACCCAGGCAGAGAGATATTTCCATCTGCATATTAAGCCAAAAGGGCATAAGACGTGGGCATTGCCAGAAAACATGTCCCAGGGAAGCTCTTGTACAACCACATTCCCTCCAACAATGACCATATTTTTCTGTGAGATATTAATATCGCTGGGGAGTGGAAATATCTGTATCTGCACTTCCATGAAAACTCCCTCCAACGGGAAGAGGAGGTAGTTTTCCCTGCCTGTAGTGCCGACTTCAGCCATTCCTCTCTTGTGATTTTCAGGTCCAAATCCCTATTCCACTCCTCCAGTATCGACTCGGTTGATTCCACTGCCTCCTCCCTCAAGCCCTTATATAATGAGCCTACGAGATGGCTATAGAGACCCCTTATATAGATTCTATACATATTTTAAGTAGCGCAGGTACTGGGGAAGGTAGCTTCACTTGTATTTTGTGACTTTGAAGGATATATGGTTTCTTACCTGGAAAAATTGAAAAGATCTGTTCTACGTAAGTTGTATTTATCTATCAGTTTATCAAAAGGAAGACTACCCTCTGGGGACAACAGTTGAAAAAAGTGTGTTAAGCCTAGATTCCTCCAATAAAAAAAAGTCAGATCTGTTGTGCGGGGAGGAATGATTCGTCCTCAGATATTAGTTTACAGTATTCGTAAATTGGCCTGAGGTCCCTCCTTCGCCTCACCCCCCTCCAGAGCTTGAATGTATTAGCTGTTTTATTCGAAAAGTCCCTAGGTAGTGGGGTCCTCCCATCTGAGGAAAAAATAATCTTTTTAATGTCAGATATGTTAAGATGAAACTCGGGAGTCTTCCAAGGAGAGTCAAAAGTTTCAGCCAGCCAAGGAGAATAATATGAAGGAAGGCCGCGTTCGAATATAGTTTAAAGTCAGGGAGGTTCACTCCTCTTTGAGAAAGGGATAATTTGAAAATGGATACATGTATCCTTGGGCGTTGATTCCCCCAATTGAAGTGGGAGATCATCTTATGCCAAGATTTAAAATAATAAGATGGGGGGGGAAAAGGGAATATTTTGTAGTAAGTATAGGAGGCATGAAAGAACATTCATGTGAATCACCTCGACCCTCTAGTAGAGTGGGAGGAGAAAACCGGACCGTCTTGTGAGATCTGTTCGTATTGAGACTGATAGGGGTTCGTAATTAATTAATTCTAGGACATCAAGGTTTAGGGGAATATAGATCCCCAAGTATTTTATTTTGGTGATTCTTCATCTGAAAGGGTAAGTCTGCCTCAGTAGTCTAGGGAGGGTGTAATTAAATATTAAAATTTCGGTCTTGGTTATGTTTAATTTAAATCCAGCAATCATCTCAAATTGTTTTAATATCTTCCAGGCTTCTGGAATTGAAGTGTTTGGAGATATTAGAGAGAGAAGAATATCATCAGCAAACAAACTGATCTTATATTCTTGTTGGCCTAGGGGGTATCTGTCAGTTGAACTAGCTAGTCTAGAGTGTATAATCTGAAATGTGCTTACTACTATATGTTTTCCCAGCGTCAGATGATATATTTCCCACGTTTGTTTACTGTGACAAAAAATTGTACTCTTTTGCCATGTCTCCTTGACTGTTGTTCCTCATATTGTATTCTCCTGGGTTGTTCCTGAAAATAGGCATAATACTTGTCTAGTGTACTTACCTGATAAACAAAAGCTAAATAAATAAATAAAATAAACACCTTCCACCTGATTTGCCTTTCTCAGGGCCACAGCAAGTGGCTCCATATAGAGGACAAAAAGAAGGGGGGAAGGGGGCAACTTTGTCGGGTCCCACGTCCTAATGAAATCGGGGAGGACATGGTACCGTTTATTCTGATATAAGCCTTCGGAGATGTATACAGGTTACGCAACCAAGTTACAAAGGAGTCAGGAAACTGAAAAGCTATTAATGTATTCCCATAGAAAGGGCCAAAGATCCTATTGAAGGCCTTCTTGGCATCAAGGCCTATGAAGGCTACTGGTATTTTCCTATTCTGAACGTACTCCTGTAGTATAAGAGTCTTATGGATATTATCGAATGTGTTTCTGTTCTTGATGAAGCCTGTCTGATCTGGGTGTATAAGTTGGGGGAGCATATTTTCCATTCTTGAAGCCCAGATAGCTGTATAAATTTTATAATCAATGTTTAAAATTGAGATTGGGCAATAGGACGAGGGATCTGATGTGTCTTTGTTTGGTTTGGGTATTGCTGCCAGGGTAGCATAATCCCAAGATGGTGGAGGAGTACCCCCCAGGCTACTTCTGTATAAAGTGTATGTAATTTAGGGAGTAATTATTTTTGGAACATTCGGTACCATTCGGCTGGAAAGCCGTCAGTGCCTGGACATCGCCCATGGGATAAGTTTTTAGTCACTGCCTGGATTGCTAGTTTTGTAATTGGAGATTCTAATTTTCTTGTATGTATCTAACTCAGTTTTGGAAGATTGAAGTTATTTAGAAAATTTTGCCTGGTTCCTGGGGTGGTCTGGCCTTCTTCCTGATATAGATTTTGAAAAACTCTGTTACTGTCGGTCTAATATCTGAGTCTCTGTGGAAAATTTGACCTGTTTTAGGATTTTAATTTTAAAATAGTTGCTGAGCGCTTGTGCTCTCTGAGTCTCTAGTGCTAACCTCCGAGTTCCTCTAGGGCCTCTTCATGTGTTTGTCGTGAGAAACATCGGGGATTGTTGTATTTTATTATCTATTATCTTCTGTATTGCTGCTTTAGTGTCCTTATATTTACATCAAAGTTCTTTGTCTCCATCCCTATAGAGAAGTTGGTAATTGAGAAGCTGGTTTGTAAGATCCTGGTATTGAGTTTCCCTCTCTTTTTTTCTTTAGTTGCGTAAGCTATTATCTTACCCCGTAGCATCGCTTTCAGGGAGTCCTATTGTTTCCGGTATAGTTATGGAGGCATTCTCTATGAAGAATTGAGGCATCCTTTTTTTTTCTTAACTTTCTTTTTTATCCCCCAACTCCTACTTTCTACCCTCACTCTCCACTCAGTCGGAGCTCTCAATGCCCCAAGCGTTGCGACCTATCCAACTTCAGGGTCTGCCCCAGAGTGCCCTCAGCTCAACCCCCCTATGTCCATGATGGCCCAGATTACCCCCCAGGTGGGGCGAGGAAAGGCTCTCCCCTTGCCTGTTCCCCTTGAAATGTTTTCAGGGAGAGGGCCTAGCACAGCGGAGTCTGCCCTGATACTTGTCGGTGGTGGCACGCCTACTGCAGGAGAGATCGTCAACTAGGAGAGGTGAAGGATTTTTCCTCCGGTCCCTTGTGTTACCTGACCCCTGAGGGCGCTGGCGGAGGGAGTGCAACGTGCAGACGCATGCTCTCTCAAGTGCCTGACAGCGTCCCCCCCTCCCAGCTCCACCAAAGCGAAGCCACCGTGCCCCTGAAAGCCGGTGCTTCCACTGGCGCGGGGCGTCAGGCGCTAAACAGCGCCCCTGGCATCCCACCCTGAGGGGGAGACCATCCGTTGGGATGCTCAATCCTCCCTCCCCCTGAACAGCCCCCAACTGCCCGAGTCCATTCCTGAACCCGGGTCGCCGCGCAGCGCAAGGTGTGTGCTCCAGCGCCAACCTCAGCGCCACCAGGCCGGAGGTATCCTTTTTAATGCTATTTTGAAATTCTTGTCTTGTAAAATTAAAGGGTTAAGTCTCCATAGGGTTTTCTTTACCTCTTTCCCCAAATCCAGCTTTAGTAATAAGAAATGGTGGTCCGATAAAACTTTGGGGTCTATTGAGATATCTTGAATTGTTGAAAAATAAATGTTCACATGTAGTTACGCTGAATGTGGTCTTTGATTAGATATTATGGTAATTTTGATAAGTTGCATTTCAACTTGTGTGCATTTTACTGTCTATCCAGTATATGCTAGTTAACTTATAACAGTTATGTACAATTCATGGTCACTAGAATATACAAGAGCTCTTATTAACTGTATATATAATGATTACTGAAGTCTGTATTGTTTTATTAAAAACAAATACAAATTTTTATGGGAAATTAATAACGATGACAAGGTGTGGGTTTTGTAAGAAATAAGACAAGATGGGAGGTGTTGGACTGTACTGACTCACCCAGAGGTGTTGTGAGGAGGGCTCACAGCCCCTGCAAATGCAGGTATAGCCTTAACGCCCCGCCATGGAGTGTCTTATTGTCTTAAAAATGGGGAAAAGACAGCTTCATTTTTTTTTTAAATATTAAAAAAGGTTCAGTTGTATTGTTTTAAATAGTCCTTCCTCTGCTGGGATTGCACACTGTAATTGTTTCATTAGGTGGCCCTGAACAGGTGAGCATAAGAGTGACTTTGTGGCGGCAAGCTGACTGGCTTTCACGCATGTGCTATGCCCTCATCTGCCCCCACGCCGCCGCTTTTGATGTTTCTCTCGATCTCTTATTTTTCTTTCTAAACTTGTTCACCTGACTCATGTCCATGGCGTTTACTCTCTTTTTCTCTCTCTCTCTCTCTGTCTTGTTCACTTGGCACGGAGGGGAGAAAAATATTAGCTACTGATTCAGAATTAAAGATTCTGAAAACCGTGCATGGTAACGAGGCAGGCTGGTACAGGGCTTTTTTTTTTGTTAGCATTTACAGGGTAGTGTTAGGACATATAAACATGGCATTAGAATACCAGCAGTCAGTAAAGCAGCAGGATTTCCACGACCCATTTTCTAATGTGTAAGAACCCATGCCCCCAGCTGCATTTTGATGTTGAAAATGAAAATGTTTTTAGTTAGTCCACATGTCGGGTAAAGGGATTTAAACAGCAACTCTGCACTTCAGCCTGTGCTTTTATAAATAAGATGTTTCAGCTGTTAGTTTATTGGAGAATACATTTTTTTCATTTTCAATGTTCCTTTCCAGATTTTACAGCGTATCTTAGTAGTCCATGTAAAAAGTCTTTATAGAAAACATTTGCCTCTCACCTGCTTACCTCACAGTGCCTTTGTTCATGGCATCACAGTGCTCACCATGACAACAGACTATGATGTCACAAGCAGCAACTGTGTAGTTAGCAGGGAGAGTTAGATACATTTTGAAAGACTCGTGAAATAATTGCTGCATTGTCTGCAACATTTAGTAGACCAACAACAGGGAAAGTAGAAAAAACAACTAGAAAACAAAGTTAAAACATAACTGGTGTTAATGTGTTTTTAGCTTTTATTATAACGGAGAGTTGCTCTTTAATAAAATAATGATGGTTGAAATAAGTGCCAGACTCTGATTGTTGTGATGTAGACACACTCCTTTGGCCACTAACAGCCCAGTGCATTACCCATTTCATTCATGAAAATCATGTACAGGAGTGAAACTGAGATGACAGAGGTAAAAAAAAAAATATGCCCTTAGACATCCCTACTCTTTGATCTAGCGTAACAAGCAAACAGTACGGGTGCAGGGACCTTTACTTTAGGATGAGAGAAGTTCTGAGATGAGATTTAAGTCTCCGGCCATTAAAGATGAAACATTACAGGTATTTCCATTTAACAAGCTGGTACCTGTTTGGATATTTCAATGTGACATAATCTAGCATTACAAAAAGGGTCAATAAAGTACAGCCTTCTGATTGGTTCCTTGCATTCCAAGAGCCTTACGTTAAACATGCCCTAAATAAGGCGTATGTGGAAAACTGCAGTTGTATTTGAATTTTCTGTCAATGACTCTAGCGTTATGCAAGAAATTAAAAAAATTTCAGTTTCAAATTTTGTAATAGTTTAAAGTTAATTTGACTGGCTAAAATATTCTCAATCATGAATTTTATAAACTCTATCCTCCATGTTATTAAATCTGTTGCTTTTCTTGCATGGCAACTGGATGCATATCTAATATTGCTTGTGTTAAGCTAAAGCAGGAGATGCTGAGTATTAGCTTAACTTCTATCTTGTACATCCCTTGTTGCTCAGTTGCAGTGTTAGTTGACCTGTCTTATGCAATTTATACTTTTTTTTACTGTTAATCGTTATACGTGATAACTTAGATTTGCACTGTAAACAGGACAACTTTGAAAAATAGGGCCTCTTGGGCCTAAAGTTCTTATTCTGTCAAAATAAAGGTGATATTACTACTACTACTACTACTAGTGCTACTACTAATGTTTAGTTAACCTACCTGCAGAGATAAAACATCAAAAAGCTTGGAATTCAAATGTAAATATTTTTTTACTCAACTCAGATTTCATAACAGCAGTAAGGCACTACCAGGGGTTACATTACCAATCTGTTAATCATCCCCTAGAGGGCATGTGTTTTGCTTAAACCCAGAGATCACAATGAAACAACCCTGCCTACCTAATCGACTGCTGGGCAGGGCATGGTAAGTGGCACAAACTCAGTTTCATATATCAGGCCACATGCTGAGTGAAGAAAGGACTTGAGAGCAAAATCTGAAGGAAATGCAGCGTCTGTTTATATGGCATGCCCTTACATGTTTTTTAAGGCTTCCTGTGGTGCAGGCTGTTGACTGCTCACTATCTTTTCCCTGGTGCTATGGAAAAATGAGGCAGACTGTACGTTAACTTCCCCAACTCTTGCTGGACAGAGTCCTCATTACTCGCTATGCTGCCTCTTACTCAGTTCCATGCCTAGCAATGCGGTAATTTGATTTCCATTCGATCATGGATGCGTAGAAGTTGTAGACACTGCCGATCTATAAAATGGTTACTATACTGCTGTTAATCAGAATTCAGAAAGACGGTGAGTGCCCAATCAGTAGTGAGTCCTATAGTAAGAAACACAGATTTACCCGACTAAGCACCCAGAGTCATAAGATGAGTTATCAGATTACCTTATTATCCAAAGATAGCTAGCTAGTTGAGCTAAAAACTTATTTAATTTATCCTTCCCTAACTATGTTTAATTTGTCTTTGTTGTCCCTGTTTTTTTTTAAACTTTCTTTATTTGTATTTTTTGCATTACACATAGACAAGACATACATACATAGAGGTAGGGAACATAAATACAGGTATCACTTAGTTCACACGTTGATGTCCATTTGGCTGGTTATTAATAAATAACTTATAAGTATTATAAAAAATAGGAAGGTTATCATCAGTAGGAGATACACTATTGCCTGGAAGAATTACATTGTACAAGCATATTTCCTGTTTGAAGTGCCTCTGGATTCCATTATGAAGTTTCTATTATCTCATATCTTTCCCCACTTCAGCAAAGGATGGTACAGTCAGGTGCTTAATTCTAGATGGTGATCTACTCAGTTTAAAAAGGGGTAATATTATGTAAGGTGTTCAAGACATTAACCTCTGTATGCCCAATCAGGAAATAAAATCTGGTTTCTCTTTATCCATAAGTAAGACCCACCTTCTCCAAAGGATCTCACATTGAGTGGTTCTCTTATTAAGCTTGGCTGTTAAAGCTTCCATTCTATAAATATTTAGCATGATATCATGCCATATCGAAAGAGTAGGGGCCTGTTGAGAAAGCCAGTTCTTTGTTATGGCCTTTTGTGCAGCCAAACAGGCTGTCCTCAAAACTTACTTGTAAGGGCATCTCTATATTTTTTGGTAAGTCCAGAAAAATTAAAGGCAAGGTGTTCGGTAGATCAACATCTATAATAGCCTGTAATGCCTGTTGTAGCTCCCCAAAGAAAGGGGCTAGGATTGGGCAACCCCACATTATATGGGCCAGTGCTGCTGGGGCATGTCCACAGTTCCTCCAACAGGTCAAGGTTGCTTTTACTTTGGTATTTACTTTGTATAGTTGGAGTTCGAAAAATCTGATGAAGATTTTCCATGAGAATTCCTGCCAGTTTACAGAAGATAAACCCCAGTGTATCT
This sequence comes from Neoceratodus forsteri, assembly GCA_016271365.2. NCBI lineage: Eukaryota > Metazoa > Chordata > Ceratodontiformes > Ceratodontidae > Neoceratodus > Neoceratodus forsteri. The sequence goes on from JADMNL010000025.1 coordinate 401,540,604, forward strand.
TGGACAAAGTCAGGGTCCATAACTTATCTGAAATCTGAGTATCCAGATCTTTTTCCTGCGCTCCTCACAGAGACAGTGGAAGCTCCTTCCATGACTGCAGGGTTTATAAAGAACAGAGACAATATGAGTTGTAGGAGGTTTCCTTTCCACCGCCAATCTAAAAAGATTAGCAGTTAGTGGGGGAGAAGGAATTCTGTCTTTTAATTGGGCTTGAATAGATTTGATAAGAGTTCTAACTTGAAAGTATCTAAATCTGTCTCGCCAGTGTATATCAAAATTGGTAACCAATGTTTGGAATGATTTTATTCATTCCCTTCAAGGAAATGCCATATCAAGTGCAGGTTTTTTCCTCTCCCAATTCCTAAAACCTGAGTCCCATCCTGCAGGGGTGAATGAATCCATATACGGAACAGACCGGAGGAGATGCCTCCAACCCTTTGCCCCCTTATCCATAAGAATCCTAAACCGTATAATCAAAGTGGATACTGTATAGGGGTTTCCTTCCCCGTGTGAAGATGGCTTTATCGTCTGCCCAAGGAGAGTTTTGTTTAAATTTGTAAAGGTTTCCTCCTTTAGTTCCAAAAAATTCCATTTACCCTGATATGAAGAGTCTAGCAAATAGAAGGCTGTGCGTGCTGAGCAGCATAATGATATAATTTGAAATTGGGTAGGGATAAACTGCCCACCTTCTTTGGAATCTGAAGGGCTAAGAGAGACTCTTGGTCTCTGCTTGCCCCATAAAACCAGGAAATTCCTTAACTAAATTGAAATATAAATCTGGAAGAGATAAGGGATAGTTTGTACTAGATATAGAAACTTTGGAAGAAGTGTCATCTTAACCTCTTCCACTCTCTATGTTAAGGGATAGGAACCGTGCCCATCTATCCAATTCCAGCTTAATTTTAGCTAGTATCGGGGTAAAATTAAGGGAGTAAAGTTGGTCAGATCGAGAGCTTAAATGAACCCCTAACTATTTTATATGAGATAAATCCCACCTAAAGGGGAAGGTCTATCTGATCCTCTCAGAGGGTTCATATTGAAGTTGTAAAACCTCAGTCTTAGCTTTATTTATTTTATATCCTGACATGCAGCCAAACAAGCCCATAGAGATGTTAGAGACTGTTATGGGTTTTTGAGGTAAATTAGCAGGTCATCCACATATAAGGCTAGTTTATGCATCTCTCCACCCCCCTCCCATCCCTGTATTGTTTTGGATTGTCTTATTGCCTGAGCCAGAGGCTCAAGACATAAAGCAAAAAGAAGGGGGGAGAGGGGACATCCCTGCCTGGTGCTGCGTTCTAAAGATACTGGTGGTGATATTTTCCCGTTTATTTTCACATATGCTTTGGGACTAGAATATATATTATTTATAATTTTAGTAAAAGATTCCGAGAAGCCAAATCCATTCAGGGTCAAACCCAGAAATTCCCATGCTACCCGGTCGAAGGCCTTCTCCGCGTCCAAGCTTAAAAGCAGAAAGGGAGACCCCGACCGGGCAGCATGGTGTAATATATGCAGCGTTCTCTTAATATTGTCTTGGGTTTGCCTACCTGGGACAAAACCTGTCTGGTCGCGATCGATTAAATCAGGAAGCACCGTCTCCAATAGTTTTCCCAATATTGATGCATATAATTTATAATTAACATTATGGACAGATATAGGACAAAAGGATTTACAATATCTGATGTCCCTGCCTGGTTTAGGTATACTTGAAATTACCGCATAATTCCAGGTATCCGGAAATGTTTCTCCCGATTGTGCTGTTATACATGTCTCTAATAAAGAGGGTTTAATTTTTTTTTTTTTTTTAATCTATAAAATTCCGAACTGTATCCATCCGGACCTGGAGACTTATTTGTTTTAAAATTTTTAATTGCGGTATCTAATTCTGATGAGGTAATGTGGGCATCTATGAAATCCCTTAAGCCCTGTGATAGCTTTGAAGTTTAAGTTTCGCCAGGTAGGTCTCTATTTGTGAGGCATTAGGGGTGTGTTCCCGGGGTATAGAGGGTCTGATAGAACTCTCGAAAACTAGTTAATATCTTTTCTTGAGATCTAATCAGTCGGCCAGTTTTATGGTCCCGAATTTGGGTAATGGTAGTCTGAGATGTTATTTGTCTCAGCCAATGTGCTAGCAAACGAATTGCCCTAGGCCCTTTTTTCATAATACCTCTGACGTAGACGCTGCAACGCCTGCTCTGTCTTAATCTCCAACAGTTTTTGAATCTGTTGTCTGGTTGCCTGGAGATTAGCCTGCACCGAGGCATCTCTGCTGGCATGCTGGCTCTGTAAATCCTGCAACTGTTTCTGGAGGCTATCCAGCTGCTGAGTTTGCTGGCGTTTAAAGCGGTTGCATACTTGATGCAATCCTCTAAAGACTGTCTTTATGGTGTCCCACAAAGTGGTTCTGGAAATGTCTGGTGAATCATTTTCCTGTATTATTTGTGCTATTCGTTTTGGCTATGGTTGTGAACTCCTCCAAGTTCAACAAAAATTATTAAACTTCCACAGAGTTTGTCCCCTAGTCATATTCCAATTCACCTTCAAAAGCAGTTGAGAGTGATCGGAAAGGACGGATGACATCTGCTGACATTCCACAACCTGACCCTGATGCTCTCCAGATAGAAAAATAATCAATTCATGACAGGAGCCATGGGGATAAGAATAGTGTGTATACTCCCTTTACCTGGATTTTGCATTCTCCATGCCTCTATCCAAAGGCCCTTTTCAAATGTTCCCTAATCACTTTACTGGCTGGGTTTTGCCTAAATGTCACAGTTCTGGAGGTATCAAGATGTTCCCATATTTGTTTACAGTCTCCCAAGAATTAACACCCCTATATGAAGTTCAGTAACTTTTGCAGTAGGCACCAAACAACCTCTTTTGTGGATCCTGGTGGAGATATAGCGATGCTAAGGTGATAGGGGAACCCTCCAGATTACTAGTCAGCACGCCAATCGGCCCTCAGGATCTGCATATGTTGATATTGATTGGAACTGTGCCCCTTGTGCAACCAAAATCATTGTTCCCCTTCTCTTCCCCTTCCCATAGGATGCGGAAACTACTTGGCTAAATCCAAATTTCCCCAGTTTCTGGTGCTCAGCCCTTGCAAGATGGGTTTCCTGCAATAGAACAAAAGATGGCTTTTGCCTCTTAATGGCTGACAGGACTTTATGTTTCTTTACCGGATTATGTAGCTGATTAATATTATGGGAAATAATTTTTATATTCATCTTGTCAGCCATCTAAACTATTGGGGGGGCTATATTCATCTGGTATTACTCGAACCCTGCCTAATCCCACTCCTCTTCCAAAATTTCTTTGGTATTTAGTCCTTCTCTTTTCCCAATTGTTCCACATATTCCAATTATAGTTCAGAGATCTATATTCTTCCCAATGTTGCCACAGGATGCAATGCCATGTATGTTTCATAATGCAAGTGAAAAAGTATGACCAAACAAAACCACAACAACATCTATAGCATATAAAAACCAACTTTCCCTGGGTGGGCGCTAACAGGGCATACCTCGTTCCAGGTAATAAACTATGTGCAAGGTGACCCCAAGGTAGGGGAACATCCTATCGTGTTCCCTATTCCCCAGAACAAACAAGTATCGGGGAGGAGGAGGAGAGGGGGCCAAGTTACTGGCTCGTTCCTCCTTGACCCTTAAATACACGGGTCTTGACCAGATGGAATGGCCTTTCGTCAATGGTGGCACGCCTCCTGTATACTGCATTTTGAAAGTGCTCCTTTTGTAAACAACTAAGGAGAGATGTTTTAGTATCGCTGCTATGAAGCCAGCCAACTTCATACATAGCTGATTCGCTCGTAGCTGTGTCTCCTAAAAAAAAAAAAAAGGAAAAAGAAATGGAGCAATTATCTCCCCCCTCCGCGTTGTATACTGATTAAACCATAAAACCCGAACTTATTAGTAGTATCCTGCTCAAACTGCCCTCTAGTGACCCAACAGTGTAAAGCCCTGCATATGCTTATTCACAAGTACAGAGGGTAAGTTAGTCCACAACGCTGGCATTCAGCCATGCTCTCTGAGGTGTCAGATCCCGCAATGATAAACAAAATAACAAGCAGGAGAGTCAAAATATCCATATCCCAACTCTTTCACTAAGCCCCACAGTATTGCTGCATATAGTGCACGCGTCCACCATCATAACAAGTTTGAGTCTGTGCTGCAGCAGTAAACAGAGAAATATTAAGGGCAGACGCAAGATCAACCCTCGGATGTCGTGGCGTTTTTTCTCCACGCTCCCCCATCTCTCAAAACAAAATAAAAAGGTATAAAGTAGTTATCACTGTTTAAAGTTGACAATATTCCCAGAATTCAGTCTTTAACTTATGTGTTAGTGATAGTTCATAATAAAGATGATCGGGTTTCTGCAGGAACAGCCTCCGAGTCGAGGGAGAGGATTAGACCTAGTTTAAAGCCCAAATGATCCTGTTCTCATTCAGGTATCATTCTCCAGTTCATCTGCCATCTTCTCCATGCTCTGGTAATGGGTAAGCTTGTGCAACATAGATTTAATATCCTGCAGAGTAGTATACGCCGATTTCTTTCCCAATCTTCTGGTATTCTGGAGTGTTGCAGAGCGCCATGTATTCTGGAGTTTAGGGGTTTGGCCTGCACGAAAGGCTGGTAATGCAACTTCATGCCCTTTTTTCCCCATGGCTTATAGAGCTTCTTCGCATGTATGGTATATCTCAATGCCTGTGTCCCAATGAACTCTCAACCGTGAGGGATATGGCATCTGGAATTTAATGCCCAATTCTTTCAGCTTACGGAGGAGAGGTGCATATGCTAAGCATTGTTGTTGAATATGGGGGGGGGGTAATCCTGATCAAAAAATAATCGTGCACCGTTGTACTCTAATTTTCCCCTGTCTCCACGCCGTCCGCAATATTATTTCCTTGTTGCGGTAGCTGGAAAATTTGGCCACAATTGATCTGGGCCTAGCAGAGTTTGATGTGGGTTTAGGCACAAGAGTAATGTGTGCCTCTTGATTTTAAATGAAAAGGCCTGAGGTAGATTGAGTGTATGGCGAGGAGATCCCCAAAAATCAGCCATGTCTCCGCTTCACTTGTTTCAGGTAGGCATAGATTCTTAAATTGTCCCCGCGTGAACGGCCTCCAGATCTAAGCATTTGGCATTGAGCTCTATTGTTGGGCCAGGATGTCAGTCGCTCTGAGATATGTGCTAAGTCGCCTTCTGCCGTTGAGATATGATTTTCTGCTGTAGATACCCTTGCCTCTACCTTATCAAGATCTGTATGTAACTTGTTGAATTCTTCTTTAGTTTCATTTCTAAATTGCTTAATTTCTGAGAGTAGAATTTCAAACCTTGAACGAGACAGGGTTTCCATCTCCGATTCTGTCTCTCCTCTGCCATCCTTCACTGGCTGAACTTTTCGGCTCAAAACAGGATGGTTATTTTCAGTTTTAAGTTTTTCGCTCGGTTTTCTTCACCGAGGTAGCTCCACTGTGTGATTTATGCATTATTTGCTCAAATCTACTCTAGAGACTGTGTGGAGAGTTTTCTTCTGCCAAGGAGAGGTTAGAGTCTGTGGTTAGGCTGCCATGCTGTTGGTGACGCCACTGGAAGTCCTATTGTCCCTGTTTTTAACTTATATTTATCTGTATCTGGTTTTATGTACACGCCTTGGTTCTGAAAGGCTTATAAAAATAAAATTTGATTTGATTTGATAGTGGCTAGTACTGTATGATGACGCATCAATATCCATTAATGTAAATAAAAAAAAATAAACAGATCACCTAGTCGACCATTTGCCAGTGCCTGTTGGTGAAATGTAGTCTCTTTTGCTTTATGGATCGCTGTGCAAGTCCAGATGGTATCCTAAGATGTCTAGTTTATGTAAGAAAGACTTCAACTTATAGCAAAGGTTCTAGCCAGCAGCTTTTCCTAAAGCTCTTTTCCATTATGCATGCATGGATAAACTGTATAGCCTGTTTCACATGGTACCGAAGACTTGCTCAGTTAGGCCAGAATCCTGAGAATGGCAGCCAAACCCCTGCTGCTATCAGAATCCTTTTCCGCTTCTTTATCCAGCTGTTTGTTACAACACATGATACATGATAGGGTTTGGTATATCATGAGGCATCTGCATTTGCCAGGTGAGTTGTGAGGTAGGAGGTAAAGCCCTCTACTTTCAGTCACCCAAGAAGTAGCAATGTCCCAGGTTACATAAAGTGAAGGTTCCTCGACTGCCAGCATTATTTCAGTTAAAAGGACTTTGTCACTTTTTGCAAAACATTGAAAAACAATATTTAGACACGTTTCAGTTAATACTTAATAGATTTTTTGTATTTCATTTCTTTTTATCCGTTAGTAGAAGGTTAATTTACCTGGAAACAGGATCCTCATTCCTTAATTTTCATCTCTTTCTGCTATTTAATTTTTGCAGAAGTCACAATCCTTGACAGCATCATCTTTCCAAAGCAACAAAATGTGATGTCACAAAGGAGGATTATGACGTCAGCAAAGGGGTTAAGTAGTGAACTCAATGGGGACAGGGATTCTATTTCTTTGTGTAACCCCCCTGCAAATGGGGGTTCCCAAAAGACTTCCAGGAGCTTGCTTGAATGCTCCAAGCCCGAATGGTGTTTGGCATTTAAGCCATTTATCAGTGAGTGTTTTTAGAACCTCTGGTACTGTCTCTTTAAGAGCTGTCTGCTTGCAGACATAATTAGTTTGTATGGGGGACTCTGTGTTTCTTTGATTGAGTACCACTCAAGCTGCTGCCAATTCACTTCATTTTTGCAGTCACTAGGAGTGCAAAGGAACCTATCTGAAAGATGTAACTGTTTGCCAGAAATTATTTAGAGTAATAATGAAATTACAGTTTGTCTAACCTTTTGCTTTGCAGTCAGAACTGTGTCTGCTAGTTCCCATTCTAGTTTTGAACTGCTGAACTGGACCAATCAGTGTGGGGTAAGCTAGCTCTAAAATGGTGCCTTGGACGAATCAGAACTTGGACTCATAATCTGAGCCAGCCACAAGAGGATTGTATGGGCAGTGACTCTGGGAGATGTAGTTTAGACTTCAGTGCCTTTTGGACCAACAGCAGATCTATTGTGAGTGACAGCCAATCCAGTCAAGAACTGGGAGGAACTCAAAGGAAGTGCCCGGTTTTGTCGGTTGGAGTTTCAGTTGAGCTTTGGCAGTGAAGAAGGAAGGAGCCCTGTGCTTTTTCAGTGTGCAGTTTTAGTCAAAAACGGTGTAAGGCCCAGAGTTCCGTCTGCAGCTTGTGTAACAGCTTGTTAGGACTGAATCTGCCTGTGAAAAGAATCAAAGGATCTCTGAAGAGTAGAAACCAGGCTCACCCTGTAGAAGACTGGAGGAATTGCTGAAAATTGCACTCGGTCTGTCAGGAACTGAATCTGCTGTGTGTTCTCCCGGTATTGTGCAGTAATTGCGATCGGGATACAGATGCAGCCTGCCTGGTATAGTGCTTTTTTATATGGATGTGTGAAGATGTTGTGTACCTCAAGTGAGCCCTGCTGACATTGAAGGACCCTATCTTATTTGGAGGTCGTGAGTACTAATTCAGGGTCGCTCCTGTTGAATTGCCACATTAAATCCAAATGGAATTACTGTACTGTTGACTGTTTAATTCTCCTTTCTCTGTGTGAAAGGGCCCTACCAGCTGCCACGGTTTGGACTAGCCACTAGGGTTGGGTACCCAGGGACAGTAACTGATAGGGATAGGCCTGTGCACAGAGCCATAGGTAGATTATTAGAGTGATAAGCTAATTAACCTGATTTCCCTGTCCTTGTTATATCCCCCTAAATAAATCAGAGCTGCTTGTTTCAGCAAAGTTATACTGCCTGAGGTATTTGTCTATGTTAAAGTACTGTACTGTGATTGTTGCACTGTATCTCATTTCACAGGAGGTCCCGTGCGGAACCAGACCTGGGGTAAGTGTATACTGTGAAGGTAATTCTGATATATTGTGTGGGCCACTAGTGGGAAGAAAGGGGGGTTGCAGTGTCCCAGAGGGCTGTGACCAAGTTAGTTTAACTATTGCAAACCCTGACCTCTGGGTGGAGGCACCCGCCATTGGATCCAGGCCCCTCAACCTGTTAGTGGCAAATCAGGCAGGGGTAGTAGCCCCTGGGATAGCGCCATCTAGGGGTTACATTTGCAAGTTAACCTAGTAATAAAGAACAAAGGGAAAAGAAATGCAGACAATATGTAAAATATAAGCCAAATTGTGTCTAAATATTATGTTTTTCAAAGATTTCTCAGAAGTCAGAAACTCATGTTAAATTAAGTGTGTGCTTATACCATTACTACTTCATTATAAGCTGCATATCAAAAACTAATATGTCAAGGCTGTTGAGGAGGGGGCAGCAGATCACTGATTTTGTATGCAAAGACTCATAATAGAGCAGTCGGCTTTGCCTTTTTATGTTCGCTTGCGCAAGGAACGTTTTGGGACAGTACAACTTTTTGGAGGTGTGACACCCTCCTATCGAATGTAGTGCTCTGTGCAGCAGGCACAACTGTACCGCATCAATGGTGCATGAGCTGTCTATGACAGCAGTTTGGCTGCAGTGGTCTTCTGTTCAGAAGACCACCGCTGCAATCAGTGGTGGTAACGTGTGTATTTAGTATACTGACGCCACATCCCTCCCGCTTCCTCCCTGCTGCTGTCCTCCCGCCTCCTCGTTCCCGACTTACCCACTGAACTCACTCTGGCAGACATTTCAGACGCCTTGAATTTCAGACCAGATTAAGCCCTGCAGTTCTCACTCAGCTGCTCCAGATACAAGGTACCAACGTGGTACAGAAAGATGGCGGCTATGTTGAGCCAGCTACAAGCAGCGTTATGCTAGCAGGGTCTTTCTTCTTGCCTCTTCATTTATTTTAAATTCTTGCAGCCCTTTGAGTTTTAGTTTTAAGTTTTAGTAAATCTTTATACTTGTAACAGTGAGGTGGCTATTGCTGTTATTGGAGCGTTTTCGTGTAGCGGTGGACAAAGCTGTATTAAGTGCGTCAGTCTCTGGAGTAAATCTGGGGTATTTTTGCTTCATACTCCCCTGTTCCAATCACGGCCTATAAGGGGACCTACTATGGGACCTACTACTAGCGGAAGCCCTGACTGTTGATCGCTTACTTAATCACTTTCTGCAGTTACCTTAATTTTTGCTGGAGGAGTTATCAGGGTCTGACCAGGTCCTGGAGTCGTCAGAGTTGTCAGAGATTGGGCCCTGAGGTCGCCGAGTTTCTTTGAGTGACTTCATCTGCCTGATTTAAGAGCCGGTTCAACAGACTATCCTGTGCTGTAACTGCCTTGTTGTGGAACATCTGGCGCTGGGCTTGTGTTACTGCTGCACCCGAGCCTGGGACTGATTTGGCTGGAATTGTTCGGAGTAGTTTGCCGGCCAGACCTGGTCGAACTGGAGACTTCAGGTTGTTCTTCCTGTTTCCCTGGATTGAGCCCTTCCTCTGTACTGTTTTGTGGAAATCTGGCACTTTGCGATCATTGGTGGAGACTGCTGGTGTAATATTGGCCTGAACCCAGGGAGTCACTACTGGCATGGTGGGCTGCCTGAGCCTGGGGCTGGTGCTGCTGGAGAGCGGCTAGCACTGTGCCCGAGATCTGTGGTTCTGGGAGGGGAGGGTGAGCCGAAGAGCCTGCTCCATACTGGGCCTAGTTGCAGCCCTACCTTGGTGTGTGTTCTCCTTGGGGGATGGCTAGTTGACCAGTGTCTTTAGAACACAAAGCTATTGCCGGGATAACAACTGGACCAGTGCAGGACTTCTACCTAACTAAAGGGATGGTCAGAATTTTTGATTTCCTCTCAGTTTTTATTTAGCCGGCAGTGAGGGGGCCTGCTAAATTTCTGCACATTTGACTTTTGATATTTGTTTTACTTATGCTGCTATTTCAAACACCATGAAGTCTTGCTATATTATAACAATAGCAGCAGTCAGCCACTGCAGCTGAACTGCCCCGGAGAGGAAGGAGTTAACTCCAGAAGATCTGGAGTTCTACAGCTGAGGCGTGTGCCCAAAGTTTCTATCTGGCAGTTTCAAATGAAACTGTCAGATCTTTACTCTCTACTGAACAGTCGCCCGGAGATCAGCTCCTTCAGCTCTGTTCATTCTCGGTTCAAGCTAGTATTTTCAGTTCATTTGAACCGGCAAAAGTTATTATTTTTACTGCATTTCGGTTTTAAAGCTGTATCTGGTAACCGTAAGTACTAAAATTTAAGTCTGTGTGGAAAATTAATTATCGGTTCGGTTTTGAACCGATCGGTTGGTTTTTGTCTGCATTTTAAAAGTGTATAGAGTGCGGTTCCCGGTTCTTATTGGTTCTAAAAAAACCGGAATTTTAACGTCTTTTTCAAATACCCATGACACGGTTAGGAACCGATAAGGGTGTCTTGCCTGGCACTGCCATCAAAAGGGCAAGTTTTGGTTAGGCTGGCATTATGTCTGAGAAACCCAAAAGAAAAACCGGGCCCACTGGGTTTCAACACTGTGATGTTCGTGGGGACGCTTTGCCAAGGCTGACCCACACACCACTTGTGTTTATTGTCTGGGGCTGACCACCCCTGTCAGACTGCCAGGTGTGTAAAAATTTCCCTGCAGCCACCCTGGAGAAGAGATTGGGCCGGCTCAGGGAACGAGAGGCCAAAAAGTCCGCTGACCCGGATGGCCAGCCCAGTCCAGTACCCACTGGACCGGAGGGAGTGCCCTCTGACCAGGGCGAGACTTCCTCGGGCCAAAGGAAGGTTGGTTCAGAGGAACCAGTCCCAAGTAAAAAGACAAGGAAATCAGTAGGTCTGGAGTCCAAAATTGTGTCTCCAACTGCTGCAGAGATAGCTAAAGCCATTCAGATTGTCCAGTCACTGTCTCAGGGATCTGTAGAACCACCAACAGCTGGTAAAAGGTTGGTTCGTTCAGTCCCAGTGGTTCAGGATTTTGAAGTTGAGGATTTTTATGAACCACAGGAGGGGGAGGAGGAATTTGATCAATATATGTGTGGCTGGGGGGGTCTGGACGTGCCCATTGAACCGGACATTTCTCCAGACAGACCTTTAGAATCTCCTCCTATTCTGTCTGAGTCCCTTCTTTCTTTATTTTTACAAAAGGTTGCAGAAACTCTCCAGCTTCCTTTAGAGGAGGCTGTGGATGAGCAAGAGGAGCCTGATTATGTGGAAATGATGGATATTCCAGAGTCTAGGAGGTTGTCTATTCCTTTGCATAAGTCATTTAGGAAGCAAACAACAAAAATTTTAAAAATCCTCATTCTGTCCCTCCTGTAGATAAAAAATGGACAGAAGGTATACTTGTCAGGCTCGGATACAGACTTCCTTACTGAGCAGTGTAGTCATGTAGGTGTGGTACAAGCTGCAGCCTGTGACAAGGTAATATTCCTCTGGCCTCACATCCTCCTGATAAGGATTCCAGGAAGATTGATGCCATGGCGAAGAAACAGTATATGGCAGCTTCTTTGGGACTCAGGCAGGCAAATTATATGGCTTATGTAGCTAGATATCAGAAATCTAGGTGGGACACAGTATTGCAGTTAGCCAAGCAGGCCCATGGCCAGCTGGCTAGTGAGTTGGAACAGGTGGCTGCTGATGGCATTGAAGCCTCTACAGTTCAATTTCATACTGCTGTTGATGTTAATGATGTTTCTTCTAGGGTCATGGCCACTTCTGTAGCTTCCTTGAGGTTGGCATGGCTCAGATGCACTAATCTGTCCCAAGATACCCAGTCAAAGGCTATGGATTTTCCTGTAGTGGGAAATTCTCTTTTGGGGAGCAAACAGAAAACTATATGAAAAAGATGGATGAATACAGAACTACCTACAAAAGTGCCCAGGCTAAGGAGAAGCATGCCATGCCACAAAGGCATGCTCCCAGAGGTAGGGCAGGCCTTTTCCAGGCCTTTTACCATTTCAAGCCTCCTGCTGTCTCGCAGAGGGGTTTCTTCAGAGGCAGGGGTAGACGTGGCACAAGTAGACCGCCCCTCCCTCAGCCTAAGGCTGTTGCTAAGCAGGCACCCTGATGGGGTGTCCAGGGCCGATTCTCCTGTACCAGTGGGGGCAGGTTGGCCTATTTCAGCCGAACTGGCTGTCCCTAACTACGGACAGATGGTCTGGGGTAATAGGCCAGGGTCTGGTTCTCAGCTTCAAACACTTTCCAAAGATGAGAGCCAGGCATTTTCCACCTGCAAATCCTTCAGAAGCCCTTGCTTTGGAAGCAGAGGTTTCTGCTCTGCTGGACTGCAAAGCAGTGGAAAGGGTTCCTCCTTGCCATCAGGGCAAGGGGCTTTATTCAAGATACTTTCTTACCCCATAAAAGACAGGAGAATGGCGGCCCATTCTAGATTTAAGATACTTGAACAAGCATCTGTTGAAACCAAAGTTCAAATGTTGACTCTGGCAATGATATTGCCTTCCCTAAGGCCAGGGACTGGCTAGCTTCCCTGGACCTCAAGGATGCCTATTTTCATGTTCTGATCAGGCCTTCTCACCGAAAGTACCTCAGGTTCGAACTGCCCTCAGGCCACTACCAGTTCAGGGCAATGCCCTTCGCCTTACCTCTGCGCCAAGGGTATTCACAAAATGTCTCGCTGTAGTAGTGGCTCACTTAAGAAGGCAAGGGGTTGTTGTGTTTCCCTACCTGGACGACTGGTCTCATTGTGGTCAGTCTCCAGGTCAGGTGAATCCCACTTGCAAGTCACCCAGCAGCTTCTCACTTCCTGGGATTCCTGCTAAACTTACCAAAGTCAGTTCTGGAACCAGTTCAGGTCCTAACTTTCATAGGCGCAGAATTGAACAACAAGGTTAGCCAGGGCTTTTCTTCCCTCGGAAAGGGTGGACAGACCCATCGCCCTGGCATCCTCCTTTACCCTCGCGGTCTCTCACCAGCAAGGCATTTTCTGCAACTCCTCGGGCACATGGCTGCTTCCACAGCTGTCGTGCAGGGAGCAAGATTCCAGATGAGGGACATTCAGTTCCATTTGAGGGCTATTGTCTCAAAGGAAGGACCCCTACCAAGTTGGTCCCAGTTACTCAAACTCTGATCCTAGCCCTCCACTGGTGGCAGGTCCAGAGCAATTTAAGACAGGGGTTCCTTCATTCCCATTTTCACTCCCTCACCCTCACCACGGATGCCTCCCTGTTAGGGTGGGGGGCTCACCTGGGCGACCTTGCCACTCAGGGGGTATGGTCTCCTCAGGAGTCTCTGCTCCACATCAATCTTTTGGAACTCAGAGCTGTCTTTTTAGCTCTTCTGGTGTTTTCAGATTCTGTCCAGAACAAAGTGGTTCAAGTCAGGACAGACAATACCACCACAATGTGGTACATCAACAAGCAAGGGGGCACTCGGTCTTCAGCCTTGTACACCGAAGCAATGAAGTTGTGGTCTCTGGCTTACTCCCTGAACACCTCCCTGATAGCGGTTCATCTCCCAGGGAAGGACAATGTCCTGGCCCGGACCTTCAGCAGAATTTCTCAGGGCCATCACGAATGGGCTCTGAATCCACAAGTGCTGGGGTCTGTCTTTGCCAGATGGGGCACTCTCAGATAGATCTTTTCGCGGCCCCAGACAACCACCAACTTCCTCTTTTCTGTTGCAGGCCTCCAGTTCTGGGCTCAGTCCCTCTGGACGCCTTTCTGTTGGACTGGAAAGGGAAGTTCCTGTATGCCTTTCCTCCCTTTCCTCTCCTTTTCAGGGTACTAGTAAAAATCAGATCTCAACCTTGCAGAGTGATTCTGATTGCCCCAGATTGGGCCAGACAGCCCTGGTACCCTCTGCTCCTGTCCTTGGCAGTCCACCCTGCCCTGAGCCTGCCCAGAGTCCACGACTTACTGGCCTGTGCACAGGGAGAGTGTAGTATCCGGACCTCAAATCCCTCCACCTCAAGGCTTGGCTCTTGAGGAGCTAGAATTTGCTGACTTACACCTTTCTCAAGGTGTCATGGATATTTTAAAGGCTTCAAGGAAGCCTTCCACTAGGGCCACTTATAATTCTAAGTGGAAGAGGTTTTCCATCTGGTGCTCTGAGAGGCAGATTATCCCAGAATCTGCTGATCTTCCCATTCTACTGGACTATTTGGTCCATCTGAATTCTCTAGGCCTTAGACCAGCTACCTGAAGGTTCATCTGGCAGCTGTCTCTGCTTTTGTGTCAGCAGGAAGCCTGCCTCCTTTCTTCTCACCGGTGTTCTCCAAGTTTTTAAAGGGTTACTTCATACTAACCCTCCTTTGGGACCCAGCTCCCGCCTGGGACCTGAATATTTGCATTGCTCAGTTAATGCAACCCCTTTGAGCCTCTGTCTTCTGCAGAGCTCAAGTATTTAACTTGAAAACCGTTTTCCTAGTAGCTATCACCTCTGTCAGACGCATAAGTGAGCTACAGGCCCTGTCAGTGGAAGAAGATTTTATCTCTTTCCACAGAGATAAGGTAGTCCTTAGGACTAATAGAAAGTTTTTGCCTAAGGTGGTTTCTGATTTCCACCTGAATCAATCTATCTCTCTCCCAGTATTTTTCACTGAGCATTCTTCCTCAGGTGAGAGGAGACTGCACAGCTTGGATGTCAAAAGAGCCTTAAGTTACTATTTAGAGCGCACCAGAGGTCATAGGTTCAATCCTCCAACTCTTTCTTACCTATGGCGAGGTTGGCAAAGGAAACCTGCCACTAAGAGAACAATTGCAAGGTGGATTGTTTCTTGTATCCAATTCTGTTATCAGAAACTGGGTAGACTACCCCTCAGGATTGAGGGCCCACCCACCAGGGTACAGCTACGTCTCTAGCGGCTGCTAGAGACATCCCCATTCTGGAGATTTGTCAAGCTGCTACCTGGAAGACAGTTCACACCTTTACCAAGCATTATTCCCTGGATGTCCAGTCCAGGAGAGATGCTCGGTTTGGCACAGCTGTGCTTCAGAGCCTATTTCCTAAGTAGGTTCTGACCTCCTCCATGGAGGTACTGCTGTGTAATCTGCTATTGTTATAATATAGCAAGACTTCATGGTGTTTGAAGAAAAAATTACTCACCTTAGTAATTGCTTTTCTTCTCATGGAGTCTTGCTATAGTATAACCACCCTCCTCCTACGCCTCAGAACTTCTACTTGGGTAGGTGCTGAATTGGTGCAAGCACTGTGTCATGCCATTGTAGTTTTTCCTTACCTCTTTCCTTTGGGTTAGGGATCTAGATTGTTTCATTTAGGTTATTTATATTGCCCCTTCCTGGACTTGAGTCTTTGGGGAAGGGGGTCATATGTGCTTGTCATGGTAGTAAATGAACCATAATACCATCAATTTTTGTTATTATGGCTCTGAGTGTTTTTTGTTCTTTATATTGTTGTTATTACTACTAGTAGGTAGCCATGGGCTAGTGTAGTTTTCCAACAGACTTTCCGTCCTTTGATGTTAGCTTCAAAGATCTGACAGTTTCATTTGAAACTGCCAGATGAAGCTTTGGGCACAGCGCCTCTCGCTGTAGAACTCAGATCTTCTGGAGTTAACTCCTTCCTCTCCGGGGCAGTTCAGCTGCAGTGGCTGACTGCTGCTATTGTTATAATATAGCAAGACTCCATGAGAAGAAAAGCAATTACTAAGGTGAGTAATTTTTTCTTTCATGCTGCCTCCTGAACCTATGTGAGAGATGGGGGGGGGTGCAGTTTAGCTCTGGAGAGGTGAGAGCTTCCCAGAGATTTGCACCTGCACTTATTTAAACTTGACTTTTGGTACGACTCTGCCCATTTACCTCCTGTTTTGCTCCTGTTTTGCTTTATAGCTGTCTCACTGTAAACTGTGTTGGGGTTGGGAGGATTTATATTGATGGTTGTGTTTGCTTGTGTGAATGGTTGGTGTGGATGTGAGGGTGTGTGGCTGCATACTGGTGTTGTGCATTGATTCCTGCTGATTTTAGTAATGTGCTGGGAGGGAAAGAGGGCGGTCAGGCATTATTCCCCCTCCAGGCTTCGTGACCTCCACCCCTTTGACTATCCTTTATTACCAGCAATAACATACCATCGATGTCATGCCCTTGGGGATAGCTATGAGGCACAGGAGAAGGTGGGGTCCAGAAGCCTGGTAGGGGACGGCGGGGTGGCTGGATTGAGGTGATGGGGGGAGAGAAATGGGACAATGACAGGGGTCCTCTCTATTTACCCATGGGTTCTGCCTTTTGCAGGCAAGTGGCGTGATCTTTCTCGCCGGTCCATCTGACTCGGGCGGTGTTATGTAACGTTAGGTCTATTAAAAACAAGACTGCTATAATAGCAGACCTTGCGTTTATCACCGACACCTGGCTGGACGGAAACACAGGCCCTATATTGGCTGCTGTGGTTCCAGCTGGGTACTCGGTGATACACTGCCCAAGATTGGATATAGGGGCGGGGGTGTAGCCATCTGTTTTACAGTGGAACTGGGCCTTATGCAGGTACCAGTGGGGTCCACCAACTCCTTTGAATGTATTGTGGGAGCAGGTGTGGGGTGCAGGATTCTGCTCATCTACCGTCCACCAGGTGATGGGTCAGCTTTCCTGCAGGAGATTGCAGACTTCCTTGTCAATGTGGCATTGCACTCCCCTAGATAGTTAGTGCTGGGGGATTTCAGTGCCTGGGTCGACTAGGAACTCTTGCGGTTTGGTCAAGATCTCCTCCAGCTTATGTCTTCGCTGGGCTTCACACAGGTTATTTCCTCCACTAGCCACATAGGTGGTCACTCATTGGACTTGGTGTTCCTCATGGGGATATAGATTTCCGACTTGGTGGTGGAGTTGGTTGCTTGGTCTGACTATCACACCATAGGGTTCAGTTTTGTGGCAACTTCTAGTAGGCCTGCCCCTACAGAGATGGTCCGGTATCGCCCTTAGAATGATGTTACTCCCAGAGGTCTAATGGCGGTACTGGATCTATCGAACCTGGCTGGTGAAAGCATGGATCCAGGTGCTCTTGTACTTGTCTATAATAGGACAGTATCAGATGCCCTGGATTCCATTACTCCTGTTTGTGTTCAACCGCTTACTCTTCGCACAGGGTCCCCGTGGTATGATGGGACCTTGAAAGAGCTGAAGAAATTGGGTCGGACGCTAGAGAGGGTCTGGTGGAAGTCCAGCCTGGATGCTGACAGGCTTAGATTGATGGACCATTATTTGTTCTATCAATTGACAATCTCCCATAAAAAAGGCAGAGTTCCTGTCCAGGGAGACTGCTACAGCGGCGAATCGACCAGCTCAGCTCTTTCGGACTGTGGACAGATTGTGCAATCCAATCTGTCTGCAGTCTGGTAGAGCTTTATCACAAGAAAGGTGTGATGAGTTTGCTCAATTCTTCATGTATAAGGTTGCCACCATCAGGGCCAGTATCCTCCAGGCTCCCTCTGTAGGGGATTGTGGCACTCGGTGGGAGGTTGCTAGCACCTGGTTTTCCTGGTCCAGCTTCGGCCAGCCGGTGGATGTAGTGAGGATCGTCCAAACACTGCAGCCAACCTGCTGTAGTCTGGACCCGGGGCCCAATGTGTCTCCTAGTGTGGTGTACTGATGTAAACTGCCCAGTCCTGGCTAAGATAGTCTGGAGTTCTTTGGAGAAGGGGGTCTTTCCTGACCCTCTCAAGGAGGCGGTTGTTCAACCACTCCTGAAAAAACCCTCCCTTGACCCGGACTGTCTAGTAAACTACAGACCCATCTCTAACCTTCCCTTTGTTGGGAAGGTTATTGAGAAGGTGGTGGCGCTGCAGTTGGATGATTACTTGTCTATCCATGACATCTACGACTCTCTCCAGTCCAGTTTCCGGAAGAGACATAGCACCAAGACCACCCTTGTTTGGATGCTAAATGATCTCCTGATGGCGAGGGATCGGAGATCTCGTTCCATCTTGGTCGTCCTTGATCTCTCTCAGCGGCATTCGACATGGTGGATGATGATGTGCTGCTGGAGCACCTGCGGTGCATCTGTGGACTGTCTGGTACTGTCCTCAGGTGGTTTCGATCTTTCCTTGAGGGTAGGACTCAGAGAGTGATTTCAGGAATTTATTCCTCTGACACTCTCCCCCTATCCTGCGTGGTACTGCAGGGCTGAATTTTGGCCCTCATGTTGTTCGCCATGTACATGCTACCATTAGGAGACATTATTGGGCGGTACGGTCTGGGATTTCTCTGCCATGCAGATGATACCCAACTGTACATGTCCTTTGCGCCTGAACAGGGAGACGCTCTCATGGTGTTTAACAACTGCCTATCTGATATTCAGGACTGGATGAATGCTAGCTGGCTGTGGTTGAATCCGGATAAAACTGATGTGTTGGTGGTGGACCCAGATTGTCGGGGCCAGGGAATGCTGGCTGGAGCTCCTTCAGGCCTTCAGCTTGAGGATGTCCAGCTTGCAGCACTTGACCCAGTGCAGAACCTGGGTGTCATTTTTGACGGCAGCTTGACCCTGAAAACTCAGGTGTCTGCTCTTGTCAAGACTTCCTTTTTCTATCTTAAGAACATCACCCAGGTGAAACACTTTGTTCCCCGATGATCTTTCTACCCTTGTCCGCACCTTTGTGACTACTCGCCTTGACTACTGCAGTGCCCTTTAGCTGGGCTAGCGGGTTGAGCTGCGCCACCTCCAGCTGGTGCAGAATGCGGCAGCCAGGCTTTTAACTGGTACTTCACATACCAGCCTTTATTACACCTATGCTCCACGGACTGTACTGGCTACCTGTAAGGTGGTGGATCACCTTCAAGGTGGTTTACTGACCTATAAAGCCCTACACGGCCAGGGACCCTGCTATTTGAAAGATCTTCTTTCTCCCTACTGCCCCGCCCATCTGCTCCTCTGACAAGGGATTGCTAGAGCTTCCAAAAGTTCATTTGCAAACATCTGGGGCCCGGTCTTTTGCATTTGTGGCCCCCATCCTGTGGAATTCTCTACTTCATCGGATAACAGAATGCCTGACCATCCACAGTTTTAAGAAGGAACTGAAATTTTTTTCTCTTCTCCCAGGCTTTTAATGATCATTTTTATTGATTATTTGTTTATTTATTTGATGTTTTTATGGTTTTAATGTTTCTCTGTGTATATGGTTTAATTTGTACAGGCGCTTTGGTCTTTGGAAAGGTGCCTTTTAAAAAAATAAAGATTTCATTGATTGATTGATCAGATCCACTGGAGCTGTCATTGAACTGCCTGGGGGCATTGCTGAGGAGACTCACATGTAGACAGTTAAATTAAAGAGCCATCGCATTCAGAATAAGAAAATTAATTACAGCTGAAGACCCTTGCAGTCAGTTGTAGTCATCTCGCTGAAAAGCTTGACGAAATGAATGGATCTCATCAAACACTTGTTCCTTCCTCCACTTCTTACCTTCTAGAGAGACTTCAGACCATGCATTTTTTAGCAGGACCCGCTTTTCCCAGGTATTCTGACACTCCGTAAGCCTCTCGCATCAGTCCCTTATCCTTTAGGGCACCGATTGCAGCTTCAACTTCATTGTAGATCTGTGGCCCCTCCGGTAAAATAATTTTCAAATGGGCAGGATACAACAGCATATATTTTATAGTTTGTGCTCGCAACATTGCAAACAGTCGCACAAAAGCTTTCCAATGACGCTGAACAATCAGGGAGTAGTCATTCGCAAACGATTTTCTCTGGCCCCAATATTCCAGTTTCCCCAATCTCCAAGCCCTTGTTAAAATTTGCTGCTTGACCATGTAGTTGTAAAACCTGACAATGATTGACCTGGGGCGACGTAAGATCCTCAGAGGGTTGCGTTAAGGATCTGTGTGCTCTCTCAATCGAAAGCGGCAAGAGGTCAGAAAGATCAAGGAGGGAATTTAGTAATTCTTGAACAAAATCCACAAATCCCTCCTGGCTTCAGCTCCCAAGGGTACTCCAAAGATTCGATGTTGTTCCGTGAGACCTATTTTCTAGGTCCTCGTATTTTTCTGTAAGGGTTTGGTCTCTTAGAGAAGCCAATAAACAATCTCTCAAGTCGATCGACCGTGTCATCCATGCTAGTTGCATGCTGTTCCAGTTCCCAGATTTTTCCTTCAATATTAGCCACCCAAGATTTTACTTTTGCATATAATGATCGAGTTTCCTGTTGAAAGTCCAGAAGCTCAGTCTTAAGAGTTGCATTTGTGGGTTGCTGCCCTGTTTCCAAACTGCCCATCACCATGCTATTCAGAGAGGCTGCATGCTGTGGCGCAAATGAGGTATGTGTTTCTTTTTCTGTTACCAATTTATATTTAGTTAGTCTTTGGTGCCTACCCATTCAGTCCAAACCTCCTCCTTAACTAAATTGTGGAGCTAATGAATTTAAATTAGTGTAAGGAGGTATTTTATCAGTGAACTCGATGGCGCTCAAATCCTAGCCTGCCATATGAAATGCAGCATCACCGGAAATTGCTGCCTCCTGTCAGTCTTGAACATGTGCTCCAATGTTCTTTTTACTTTCGCTTGTGCGCATGTGCAAGGAACGTTCTGGGACAGTATGACTTTTTGGAGGTGTGTGACCCTCCTGTCCAATGCAGTTTTCTGTGTAGCAGGCATGACCATACCGCACCAATGGATGTACGAGCTGTCTGACAGCAGTTCAGCTGCAGTGGTCTTAAGTTCAAAGAAAACCACCGCTGCAATCAGCGGTGGTAATGTGTGTGTATTTAGCATATTGATGTCAGAATCCCACCTGCTTCCCCCCTCTGCTGCTGTCCTCTCCACTCCCTCGTTCCCCGGCTCACCCATTGAACTCGCTCTGGCAGAAGCCCCTGCTAACTTACAGAGGAGCATCTTCGACCTGCCTCTGCTCTGCTCTGCCTTGTGTTTATTTGTTGGTTTAACATGAATTTCAGGAGTGACACTGACACACCTCACACACGCATGTCTCTCCAGTAATACTACAGTTGAGTTTAGTGCTTGAACACATGCCTCCGCCCACTACCTGCATACATGCTTTCCTATTGGCTAAAAAGAAAACCAGTTATACCTCCCAGACCCCACGGCACTTCCTATTTACAGTTGACATATGAAGTTCCCTGAAGTAGTGTCCTGACGCCGGGCTGTGTCAATACTGACTGCTCGGAAGAGTAACTGAGATTTGGGGGCACCATGGGTGCCACTCCGCGTGACATCTTTCTGATGACACTATGTTGCACCACGGTGCTACGGAGTCTGGCTGTTTCTGCAGCCGCCGAGTTTGAGACGCTGGCACATCTGAAGGTTCGGGCTGATAACAAGACCCAGACAGAGGCGGTGAGAGCTGCTGCTGAGGCTCATTCAGGAGACGGCAGGCGAGTTCCTGGTTAACGTGAACCGGTCATTCATGGAAGGCGAGCTAGAGATGTACAAGCTGCGGTCCTTAGGCAGTGGGAAGTAGGTATCAGTGGTGGGCAGCACCGGGATCGCCGCAGCCACCAGAGTGTATTTCTGCCTGAAATACTGCTGTGTCATATCTCATAGTTGGGAGACCAGCTTAGAGTCCCCTATCTCTTGCCATTAATCCAGAGGGTGGTCCAAGTCACCACACCCAGCAGGTAAAAACAAATGGACAGATATTAATTGCTGTACTGGCTGAAATACTACTGTACGTGTCATATCTCATAGTTGGGAGACCAGCTTAGAGTCCCCTGTCTCTTGCCATTAATCCGGAGGGTGGTCCAAGCCACCACACCCAACAGGTAAAAACAAATGCTGTACTGGCTGAAATGTTTGGGTGCAAAAACTTCTGACTGCTGATCAGTGTGCTGTCAGTGGGCGCCCTTGAAATATGCTTTTGAATAGTAACTATACTTCTTGTTGTGCATCATATGATGGGGAGGGGTTGTGAAATTAAAAGTCTGACTGTGCAAAATGGGAGGGCTGCACTCTGTAAACTGTACCCCTAAAGACATTAAGCCATGTCCAAGTGCCCCACTCTGCTGCAAATACCTACAAGCGAACGTTCGGCATTGACAAATGCTTGTTTAAAGAGCAGCTCTGCACTTCAGCATTTTTTCAGCTGTTACAATTTACTAAAGAATAGATTAATTTATTTATTTGAAATGTTTCACCAGATGTCTTCATTTTCAAGTGTTCCTTTCCAAGATTTACTGCACATCTTGGTAGTCCATCTAAAAAAAAATCACAAACAGCAATTGTGTAGTTAGCAGAGGAGAGTCAGATACATTTTGAAAGACTCAGTGGAATAACTGTTGCATTATCTACAATATTTAGTAGACCAACTGTGGGAGAAGTAAAAAAAACAAACTAGAAAACAATTAAGTTCCCCCAGGACATATCTGGAATCGAGCGGTACCCCGCTCAGTATGCCTTCCTGGTTAAACTCTTAAATAAAGTTAAAACCTATTTGGTGTAAAGCTAGTGTTTTTAAGCATTTTATTATAATAGAGATTTGCTCTTTAAAGAACCTTTTTTCATTTGTTCTTGTTCACCCTTTTACCCAGTCCTCCCCGTTGCCTTACCAGAACCCCAGAGAGTCCCGCTGGGTCCGATGATCGGGACTCTGCAAGCTGGGTGGGCAGGCAACCTGTGGCCCAGACGTACTGAAGTGTCATCCTGCAGGACCAGGGGAATTCCTACTGTTTCTGCTATCCCGAGAGGTCAGCTGTGAATGTGCTATGTACCACTCAGCAGGCGTGCACATTGTGAAGCCTTGGCATCACCCCTCCCTGTCTGCCTGACCCAGCTGACTGCCTTCAGCTGTGGGCAGCCCCCCAGGTGGCACTCCTGCTGCTGCCGTTGGCCTGCCTCCCACCCCAGGGAGACTAGCGTCCTGTGGGATGCTTAAGCAACCCACCCCAACCCCTGCAGGCCCACCAGCATCTCTGGCTCATTCCTGAACTCTGGTTACCATCATCACATGTGGCAGCCCTGCTGCTGTGCCAATGGACCGCTCCATTAAAGGTATTCCTAATTTCAACGTGGCTAACGTCTATCTTGAATGTTCCAAAGGAACCAGTTTTAAACTACAGTTAATGCGGCAGTATTTAATAGTTGACAAAACATTTCATCTTATAGCTTGTTGTTTAGCAATTCATTTATGTATTTCTGACATAATTGGATTAATCATCGGTATGTTTTTATTTCTCTCAGATGTTTTTAAAACAGCTTTTATTACTGTTTGTAATTAAATTAAAGCTACATGCAAAAATTATAAAAACACATGCTGTGTATTGGGGTTTTGTTTCTCTGATTGTTTCTAGCGCTCTGTTCCCTGTGTTTGTGGCAAGATTTAAGTTTTATAGCCCCTGGAGGTAGCCAGGCAGGCTTTTTTTTATTGCCTTTGATCTGTTGGAATTTTCCCAGAGAGCCATATTTTTGCATGTAGTTTTCCTTTAATGACTCAAGTCATTAAAGATGACTGTCACATACCGTTTTCAAAAATCCTTTCCTTGAGGTTACTTTTGGACTTCATACTGGATTCATACTGTGGCTGTATTAGGAGGTGACATTGCTGCGCACATTTTCTGATGGTAAAAGGTACAGCACCGCTACAAAATTTAATGTATTCATAATGGGTGTGGCCAGAGTAGTTACTGTTAAAAATTTCAAAACCTCATCTTTCAGTTCAGGAATGAAATAAAATGAAAAAAAAAAAAAATGGACATAATGATTTTGTTTTTTCCTTTTTATATATATCCATTACTACTCACCAAAAAAAAATAAACTGTTTGAGGATGGTTTCCTACTAAGAAATGTTGCTGCTTTATTTTGGTAACTTTGCTTTTTGCCTCGGTCTGACCAGCACCCATCAGTCTACTGGCTCAACCCCACTGCCTTCGAGGACACACCTTCACTTCCCGCAAGCAACCTGTGGAAGACTGATTAACAAGGTTACAGAGATTTTCCAGTTTCCAGTGCCAAATTCACAGTTGGCAGCAGCAGAACTCTGTGACACAAAATTCTCCCAAAAACTTGACCTTCCTTGTTGCTGCTTTAAAGATTTGCTGTCACCTACACCCCCCCTCCCCAAACACACACAGACACACAAATGACAGGTCTAATCGGAATGAACCAAACTGCTGTTGGTTTACACTAGGCGTCCGTAGAATAGTTGATAAACAGATGGCAATTTCTCAGAAGGCCAGCAGCTGTCCTCCCAGGTAACCAGTTGCTCTCACATGTAATTCCACAGACAGCTGGAAGTTTCCATCGCCTGGCCAACCTAAAGCTTGGGTCTTACAAGCAAATCTTTTCTCTTTACAAGCCTTTCATTTTCCTTACTCTAATCATCGGCACTGCTTCATCCGGTTGTTTCCATTGTCTAAGAACAGCCATGCTACAGTTTTTGATGCGTCATTAGATGCCATTTCTCCATTGTTACTGGAGACTGACCTACTGTAAACCCCAGTGCATCTCAAGGGTGTAGTCCAGTGCTAAGGCACAGAACTGAGACAGGCAGTCCTAGATCCAGCATCTATCTCTTGCTGCCTCACTTCATGAGCCTGAGCCAGTCATTTGACCTTTCTGTAGTATACTTCATTTAGCCAAGTAGTAAGATGGGACAGAAACAGGACTCCACTGAAAAGTTAATGCTGCATCTCAGTTGAGCTGTCCAGGGTAAAAAAATAAACTGTGAAGTAAGAACTAAAATATTTTTATACAATTTGTTCACATAATATAACCCAAATTATACAATGAATGGCTAAAAAAAGGGCAAAACACTACCTGTTTCTTGTTGCATTGGTTAAAAAATGGAAGACTCCTCCTGTTACGGATGCAGCCATCTCTCCTGTAGTTAAACAAATGGCTCCCAAATGGCATACTCTGAACTACAGGACGATTTCAATCGGCTACAGACTCGGCTCCTAAAGCAGAAGCTGCTTCTAAATGCCAAGAAGACAAAAGCGATGTTCTTGTCACCCTTTCCTAACCTAGCAAACCCGGCCAGAATAGGGCTACCTCCCAGTTACTACAATACTGGGTGAACAGTTGGGAGTATGTATCAAAATTTAAATATTTGGGGTTTGGCTGGACTCTAGACTTTCCTTCGTTGTTCACACAGAAAAGCTGATAAAGAAACTTAGAATGAGACTTGGCCTTTTCTATAGGATAAAAAATCTCCTTACCAAGGATGCAAAATTGAGGCTAGTCTAGACTACCTTTCTCTCTTTATTAGACTATGCTGATTTCCTCTACAGCCAGGGTCCTGCAGGTGCTCTTTCCAAACTTGATACGCTCTACCACAGAGCTCTAAGGTTTATAACGGGCCTTCCCTATTCCACCCATCATTGCTCCCTGTACTCAGCAGCAGGTTGGTCATCCCTTAGCTTTAGATGCCAGAGAAATGCTGCGATCTGGATCTACAAAAGCATCCTAAATAAATTGCCTGATTACATCTCGGACTGCTTACCTCTCTGCTCTTTAAGTAAGTATGCCCTGAGAAGTGCCTCTTATATTTCGCTGAAAGTGTCCAAGGCCAAATCTCGGTTTGGCGGGGCATCTATTAGTCACGCATGGCTCCTTTTGTGGAACAAGATTCAAAAGAACCTAAAAATCAATTACCCCGTTAGTCTGGCAGCTTTCAAAACCTTATATACATTCCATTTCCCCTTTCCCTTCAAAGGTTCTTGCTTTATTCTCTGACCTTGCCCCTGCCGTGTCATGACTTTAGGTCTTCTCTGTTGTTGACGCCACTCATTTGCCATACCCATTCCTTCCCTCCCCTGCCCACGTCTACACTTTATATCCACTTTAGATCCACTTACCCGTGACTTTTAACCCCTATGTTTGTCTGTCTGTTTTTTGACTGAGCATACTCTGTACCTACTGTTTCCCCCCATGTTCTGCACTTTGGATACGATGCACAAATTATTTATCTGTAATTAGTTTTTACAATCTTTTGTACCATTTACTTGCATTTTTATACTGCCTTTGCCTAATTATTGTACACATAATTGACACTGAATGTTGATCTCACCTAAATTGTAATTTGTTGTACACATACTTTAAATCGTATGTTGATCTCACCTATATTGTATTACCTATTGTTTGTCCCAGATCCACCTTGAAAACGAGCTTGCTCAACGGTGTCCACCTGGTTAAATAAAGATACTGATTGATTGATTGGTTATTTCTGTCCAGGCATAGCTACTCTGCAGACCCCAATGATATGTGTCTAGAGATGACCTGTAAGCGTGTGTACTCTGGTCATGTCAACCTTGGCATTAGTAGCACAAGCACTGTGTGAATGGTGAATGGCAGTCAATGGTGGATAAGGTTCAAGAGGATTCTCCAGCTAAAGATCTCCTTACTTTGGTATAAGAAGCAAGGTATTGCTGACAGCATACGTGCTTCTTCACTGGGTGGATGCAAGTGTAGAATCCCTGTCAGCAGCCCATCTGGCAGGCAGCTCAACTCCCAAGTGGACTGGGTCAGCGCTAGTGAGTGCATCCAGAATACTTGTCTCTATCAACACAGGATTTGAAGTCTTTGTCAGAGAGTTGGGCTTCTGGAGACAGACCTGTTTGCCTCCCAAAGCAACATTTGAGTGGCCAGATTTTACAGTTGGTACAGATCTCCAGTAGTGGAAGTGGCAGATGCTCTGTCCCAACCCTGGATTTTTAGAAGGTGTATTCTGTCATATCCATTACTTCCAGTGGTCCTCAGAAAGATCCTTCGCTCAGACAGTTGGTTCATCTTTATGGCTTCAGAGTGGTGAGAAGATTGCGGTTCCCTGACTTGGTCAGTCTGGCAGTTCAAGAGTCCTTTCAGCTCCATCAGCAGTACAGTCTTTTGAGTCAGGTCCGATTCTTTATCCCAGTCCCGCTCACCTGCATCTGACAGCCTGCCTTCTGAGAGGTGGAGGCTTCTCAGACTAGGATATTTTGAAAGAGTGATCGATACTTTAATGGCATCAAGGAAGCATTCTATATCAGAGGTTCCTTTGGGTCAGACAGGCAGGTTTTGGACCTAGGAAAGCATCTGTGCCTCAGATTTTGGATTTCTTTCTGGAAGGGGCAGAGTGGTCTGGCCCCTCAATACATTGTGAGTACAAGTCTCAGCCTTGAGTGCTGTGCTCAGTCCTTGTGAGAAACACCCTCTAGGTGCCCACTGAGACATTAGTCAGTGTTTAGAGCACTCCACAGAGCCAAGCCAGTCTACAGCTCTCCAGTCCCTCCGTGGGATCGTAATGCAGTCCTTAATACTCTCGGCAATCATCTGTTTAAGTCTGTCACAAATTTCAGAGGATAACCATGTCCACTATGGCATGTTTTCTAGTAGCAGTTTTGCTCTGCTGGACAATTAGGAGACCTGGAGGCACTATTAAGCTAAAAACCTATTTGGTCTTTCATCAGGATAAGGTAGTGTTAAGTACAGTTCCCTCCTTCCTTCCTAAGGCTCCTACTGAGTTTGCTGTTAACCAGAAATTAAGCCTCCCTTCTTTTTGTCCAAAGCTCATGAACACTAAGGAAAAGCAGTTGAGCAAGCTAGATATTCACAGAATGGTTAAGATATACTGTATACAAACAGTCTTTCAGAAATCTGATAACCTTTTAGAACTGTCTGGAGCAGCTAAAAAGGGCCAGAAGACTGTCATGGCAACCTTGGCAAGATGGCTGAGAATCAGTATAGCAAAGACTTATTCAGTGGTAAAATTGTAACTGTCAGCTTTGATCAGAGTGCATTTGATGAGGGCTATTTCAGCCTTTTGGGCAGAAAGGGCAGAGGCCTCAGTAACTGACTTGTGCAACGCACGATCCTAGTCTTCCACACATTCAAAAAACATTACAGATTGGACACTCGGAACTCTGCTGTTGCGGCCATCAAGTGTAGGTGCCTCAAACGGCAGAAAGGTTCTAGGCAGCCAAAATTGGAAGAATATTATCTTCCTCCTGGATAAATTTGGTAGGTACTGTTTATTGAATCCCAGCAGTAAAAAATAAGCCCAATGGCAATGCAGATACTGGGATGTATAGGGAGAGGCATCACCAGCAAAAAACAGGAATTTGTTATCCCTCTGTAGAGACAGTTGATGAGACTCCATCTGGAGTACTGCGTCCAGTTCTGGAGACCCCATCTCCACAAGGACATAGACAGCATGGAGGCAGTTCAGAGGAGGGCAACTAAAATGGTGCAAGGTCTGCACCAGAAGCCATATGAAGAGAGACTAAAAGAACTTAATATGTATATCTTCGAGGAAAGGAGGGACTTGATAGAAACTTTCAAGTACCTCAAGGGAATTAACAAAGTCCAAGAGGGTAGCATCTTTCAGAAAAAGAGATGTGCAAGAACAAGAGGGCACACTTTTTCACAGGGAGGGTGGTGGACACATGGAATGGCCTTCCTGAAGGGGTTGTGGGGTCAAAAACAGTGGAAGAATTCAAGAATGCATGGGACAGACATAAGGCAATTCTGGTGGGGGTTAAGAAGAAGGCTGTTGGTTAACTAGGATCTGCAGCTTATCCAATACGTGAGGAAAAATGGGCAGACTGGGTGGGCCAGGCGGTCCTTACCTGCCAGTCAGAAGTCTATGTTTCAGTGTGGAAGGACACAAAAGAAATTCTGTCAGACTTATCGTAATTTCTTTTTGTTAGTTCCAGTGTTATAACTGGGAACCACCTAGAGTGGTTTACTCTATAGAAAATATTCTATAACTGACACTTGCTTGGGTTTTGTAAATGTCTTGCCAGATACTGTAGGTTGACATAGTTTTCAGACATATTGTTTCTTGCATTGCTCTTTTACTGAGTTTATCTGCAGAGCGTTCAGTATTGAAGCTGCCAGTGCAGAGATTATGTTGGAGATGTCAGAGGTATTATTAACAATTGACATATACAGATGCCATGATGACAGATAGTTTGATGCTGTCTACACATTCCTTTAAAGCAGGGCTGTGATTTTCCTATATCTAACATACTAATTGCCAGCAGATTAGGCCTTATGGTCTATCGAGTCTGCTTGAACCTCAGATCCCTAGTTGGGTACCGAGCCTCCCCCATGTTCCAGAAACCCCATCATCCATCCCTTCCCCCTGGCCAGGCCATCATCTGATACATCTGCTTTCTGTGTCTGTCCCACCTTTTCTTGAAGCCCTCCACTGTGGAACTCTGAACCAGCGCCAGGCAGCACGTTCCACTGATTCATCACCCTCTCAGTGAAAACTCTCCTCCTCCCCCTCACCCTTCCACCTTCCAACTTCAAACCATGCCCTATGGTGATACCTCCCTGCTTTAGTCTAAGATCCCTCCATGTTTACCCTATTTATTCCCTTGAGGTACTTAAAGACCTCAATCATGTCCCCGTCCTCCTCTCCTCCAATGAAAACAGGCCGAGCTCCTCAAGTCTGTCCTCATATATCAAATCCCCTAGTCCTCATATCATCTTAATTGCCCTCCTCTGTACCCTCTCCAGGAGCTGTATGTCCCTCTTCAAGTGTGGTCTCCAGTACTGTACACAGTACTCAAGGTGTGGTCTAACCAGTCCATTGTACAGCGGCAGAATCACTTCCCTGCTCCTAGAGGTGATCCCCCTTACGAAGCATCCCAACATCCTGTTTGCTTTGCTAGCTGCTCTCTTGCACTGCTGAGTTATTCATACATGCATCCACCATGACCCCTAGGTCTTTTTCCCCTGTTGAGGCCTCCAGCGCCTCCCCTCCCAGGGTATACCTGTGTTTAGGGTTTCCCCGCCCAAGATGCAACACCTTGCACTTGGTGATAATGAAATTTAATTTCCAGATGTGAGCCCACCTTTCCAGGGTGTCCAGGTTCCCTTGCAGGGCCAACCTCCCCTCTTCCCCCTCAACTACTGCTCCCATCTTGAAGTCGTCAGCGAAGAGACTCATTTCACACCCTATACCCTCCCTGATGTCCGATATGTATGCATTAAAGAGGATCGGACCCAGGACCGAGCCCTGCGGTACCCCACTACCGACCTCTCTAGGGTTCGAGCTCCCCACCCCCACTGCTCTCTGAGTGCATCCAGCTAGCCAGTTCTCAATCCATTTGACCATCAAAGGGCCCACTTCCAACCCCGTCAGTTTCTCCACCAGACCATTGTGGGGGACAGAGTCAAACGCCTTGCTGAAGTCCAAGAATAATACATCCACAGGCTTTCCCCTGTCCATTTCTGATGTTACCCATTCGTAGAACTTCACAAGGTTGGTTTGACATGATCTACCTGGCACAAATGCATGTTGCCGACTATCCAGACCTCCCACCTCCTCCAAGTACACCCCCAATCGTTCCTTTGGTATACTCTCCATTAATTTTCCCACCACCGAGGTCAAACTGATGGATCTGTAGTTACCTGGTACTTTCCTCGACCCCCTTTATGGATTGGCACCACATGTGCCTCTCGCCAATCCCTAAGTACCCTTCCTGTCTCAAGCGACCTATTGAAGAGCTCCGCCAGGGGTGCAGCCAGTATGTCCACCAATTCCCATAGTACTCTCGGATGAATGCCATCCAGCCCAGGAGATTTATCTTTCTTTAGGGCCTTGAGGGCTAACCACACCCTTTCAGTGGAGATAGCATCATCCGTCCCCACCACCTTACTGGCCTTTTTATCCTTATCCTGATGTGACACCCCTGGGGTATTGCTCCCTCACTCCCTCTTGCTCCATTTCTGTTGTGCCCCCCCCCCCGATACTACTCACTACAGCTTCTATGCAAACCGCTATATCGCTTAAGTAATGTATAATTTACTGTAACTGATTAGTTAAGTTGCTGTGCAGCTCTGAAAGATTTAGGATTGAAGATTTTAAGCTAACTGAATCGAATAGGGTGGAACCTGAGGGTTTGCCCCTAGTAGGAGAGCATTTTATAACCCCAGCAGTAAATAACTAGTCCAGTGGCAGAGGCAGTATAGTGCAGTGGGTTAAGGCTCTGAGCTGCAAATCTGGAGACCTGGGTTTGAATCCCACTGCCGCCTAGGTACATACTGTGTGATTCTGAGCAAGTCACTTAACTTCCTTGTGCTCCCAGGTCACATCTGGAAACAAGCTTCAGCTTAGTGTGCTACTCCTGGTTAAACAACGTTGCCAGTGACAACACTAGAACTATCTGGGTGTCCAGTCAAGGACCTGAAGATTGGCGGCTCATGGGCTTTGGGTAAAAACAAATTAACAGGACAGCACACACACACCAAGACTCGCAGCTGAATAGATAGTTGCAGCCTGGTGTTTCTTAGCTGAGGTGGCTTTTGTTCAAGTAAATATCTGTTCCACTCTCTGAGCCTTTGTGTGTGCTCTGTCCTGTTTGTTTGTTTTTTTCTGTACAACACTGATTGCCAGCACCTTTGGGCTTTGGGTGAACTGGGTTTTCATCAGGTTCTGATTTCCTACCTTGGACTGGTGGGGGGGGGTGGAAGTATTATGGAGGTGATGCATTTGTTTTCTTTTTTAATCAGTACTTGTACTTTAGAAAAGAAGAACTAGTATTTATATAGCACTTTTCATATACACTGTTTCCCAAAGTGATATACAAGCAATGCCAGACTGGTGGTGAAATGACTGAATGTGTATGCCATTCGCCATCCATGCCATTTCGCACACCAACACCCACACATAGCCTTGGACAATTGCATGAACTGATTTTATGGGGCGGGAATGTTGGCCAGGACACGGGAGGGGGGGCCCTACTCTTGTGAAAAGTACCTTGGATTATGTTACTTCCGCCAGGACAGCACCAGAGATGTGTAAAAAGGACCAAAGTTTAATACCTCATTCGAAGAATGGCACACCCCAACAGTACAGTACCCCCTAGTAGTGCACTCAGGTGCCAGCGTTTATGGTATTAGCCCAGTCCTGGTGCCTGGCAGCAGATTCCTTCAGGAGTCCCAATGTACCCTCTCCCACCTCAGAATCCTACTCTCCTGCCTACCTATGCTAGCAGCCCTCTATGGAGCTTTGGCTTACCCCCTGGTAAGGTCAAGAGGGGGGATGTATCTCTGATGGCGTTCGTCAGGTGGCAGCTGTTAGGGTGGGGGCTTACCAGGGCCTGTTATGTACAACTGCTGCGGTCATTTTCCTCTTTTCTAGTCTTCCCCCACACACACACACCTTTGAGACACTGGCTCTGCAATGACATGCACCATGTATAAGCGTGCTCGCCTGAGCGTGCTGCCTCACAGCATCGGCCAGCTCTTCCTCCCCTAAGGCGCATCCCACAGTATCCCCAGTAGTCACCCAGGGGTTTTGCTCCAGCGGTGTTATACTCTTTCCCTACCTGGAGAAGGAGCATGCTCTGGGATGATCAGCCTTTCTCTGCTGGCTGGCCCCTGATGAGCCATGCTTGTTCCAAAACCAGGGTCACTGGCCCTGTGAGCGGTAGCCCTATGGCTGCACCGACAAGCTGCCCAAGTCTCGCTACCCAGTGCTTAACCAACCACTACTAAATGACAATGGAGTGGGACCGGCATTAGCATAAACGATGTAGTCTACCCTTCTGGCTGGAGATAAAAACATGCAGCTGCTGTAGCTCTTATGATCGGGTTTGTGGACTGGGGCGCGCAGATGTGAGAAAGGAAGTCTGACCCACAAAACAGATATAAAGATTGGTCACGTGAGAGGATGTCATCTGTTTGTCATTTTCTGTTTCCTTCATTTAAGTTTATTACAGAATCGCTGAATTCCATTTTTTTGTATTGTACAGGTGGTCTGAGATGCTGCTAGTTTACCCAAGAACCAACAAACAGAATCAGAAGAAAAAAAGGAAAGTGGAGCCACCTACACCACAGGTAACTCTACATAATTGGGCTTGGCTCCGGGCAGCACACGGGTTTCTTGATTCTGGCCCACCGAAGAACAAAATCAACAGAGGCAGTTTAACAGATGTTCAACCCTACACCTGCTCTAAGCCAGATATTATTTCACAAGCTATTAAACACAGTGCTGACCCAAATACAGCTGAAGATTATGAATTTTGTATGCTTGGACAGGCCTAGTTCTCTAGTACCCTAGCCATTCATTACCTTTGGTTTTATTTCTGTTGATTTAATGAGCTTATTATTTGCTTTTTGGGGAATTGCGATGCACTGCTGTTTTTTTAAGTCTCTGAAACTGCATCCAGGACTTAAACAGGAACTGTCAGCATTCCCCAATTAAAAACACGGGACTTACAGGTCCCAATTATCTAAAATGCACTAGCTATCATTGTTTTAAATACCCGAGACTGCTGTTTCTCTGGTTGATCCTGCAACCCTTAGCCGCCATTACTTTGCTGGAGTCCCCGATGGCCAGCCCTCTGATGATGCGACTGATGGGCTAAGCCACGGGGACTCCTGTGACACTATAGTTGCCATAAAATATTAACAGATAAGCGCATGTTTATGTTTCTTAGGGTGGTACCGATCAACCGGGAAATTGATCGGTACCAGCCTTAGAAGTGTAAACATGCGCTTCTTTTATCTTTCAATATTTTCGGCAACTATACTGTCACATAAGAGTCCCTGCATCTTAGCCTCGTCAGTTGCGTCATCAGAGGGCTGGCCATGGGTGACTCTGGAACAGTAATGGCGAGCAGAGGTTGCAGGATTAACCAGATACACTTAAGATTTCAGCAGTCTCAGATATTTAAAACAATGACAGCTAGCGATTTTAGAAAATCAGGACCTGTAGGTCCCATATTTTTAATTGGGGAATGCTGACAGTTTCCCTTTAAGGCAGTAAAACACTTCTACACTTGGTACAAATGATGACCCTTATATACTAGTTTATCCAGCGGCAGTAATCCATTCACTGGACTTGTAAGAGTGACAACATCTGGGCTGTTATCTATATCAGGAGAAAATATTTAAGTGTAGTCTTCTGCTTCTTCGGGATTTAGGCAGGAGACTGCTACAGGGGCAACTGTGCCGGCTAGCCCAGTTAAGTAGCCAGCAGTAGTCCAGTGCTGTGGTGCTGGATATAGCATGTTGCCTCCTCATGTGGGAGACACAGGTTCTTGTCTCAAACCTGACTCCCATATCCTGAGACAGGTGGAGACTGGGAGCGCTGCAAGAGCAGCGCGATCCGTCTCTGGGGGTAGAGTTATGCTTATTCCACTGTTAGAGCGCCCCCTGTGGTTGGAAGGTGGAGCAGTCTCGATGCTGCAGATGACCAGACGCCATCGGACCTTAACTGCGCAGGCCAGATACGGCAGAGAAAAAACAAACATGTACCCACACTCATGGAGGTCAGGAAAAACTGCCGACAGCAATGTTGAAATGTAACTGTTTGTTTAATGAAAAGTTGCAGCAAGCAGAAAACCAGCGTAAGGCCCTGGCTTTCCAAGCTGCACTAGCACTTCATCGGGGGGCAGATTTAGGCACGGTGGTGGCTGGGACTAAAAGGGGAAGAAAGAGCCCCAGGCATCATTCATGTCACTGGGCTTCGATCCTCAAGCACACAAGCCACAAACAGGTGATACCACCAAAAATGGCAAGTCCTGCAGTGGAGGGTGTTTCCCACAGGGTGTGGGGAGTTGTGGAGGAGATGAAATGTGGCACAGTCAAGGTGACCATTTCCGTGATGGTATGGGATGGCATGAGAAGGAGGCCGTGATCTGGCGAGGCAATGGTGGAATTACAAAGATGGGGAAAGCTAACAGCTTTGCAGTAGCTACCAAAAGCTGACTGCAGCCTTACAACTGGCTAAAAAAACCTCGTCTACAATGCCTTTACTTCCTTGGCTTTGGTTAACTCGAGGTCTAACAGTTAATAATAATTATATTTTCTGGTTCATGAATGTTTCGACTAGTTACTTTTGGGACTAAATTTTAGTAAACCGTCAAAGTGAACTCTGACTTAGTAAGCAGGCATTACCCATGGTGCATCACTCAATCAAAAGTGGTTATTGGTCAAGTTTTTGTTGACATATAACTATTTAGTGGAGAGATAGATGGATAGATAGACAGATAGATAGCTATTTTTACTTATTTCAGTTCGGAAAACATCTTTGAGGAAATGCTCTTTTACAAAGGTTTCATGTCTGTACAACAACATACAGTCAAGTTGCAGGAATAGACAGAAAATACAACAAATGCTATACAATTAGTACAAAGACAAATCACATTATTCTATAAATATTTCAACAATGCCTAGAGATTACAATATCAAATTAAGTAAAGGTGAAAATACATTCTGCGAGTAGAAGAAAAAAAACAACCAGTTACTGACATCCATCAGGAGATGAGCGTTAAGGGAGCACAGTGCAGAAAAAAGGGTAGCACCCTGGAGGTCAGGCTTAGTCAAAGGTCCTAGAAGGGGGAATGAGGTCATGACCATGCTAGTAGAGGGAAGGGCATGGGTCAAGGGAGCTGGTGCGGGGGGGGGGGTGAATACTTCATACGAGTGGGACCATGAGATAAAGGGAGTAGGAAGGTGCAGGGGAGACAGGAAGGGAAGGAGGGAGAATGAATTTGGATTTATAAAGTTCCTTTCATACATGGTATGCACCAAAGTGTTTTGCAAGCAATGAGTTACTGGTACTGTAGTGCAGTGTCTTTGCCTACAGTGGATGTTTTCAGCAGCATCCCAGAACAGCCCGAGACAGTTGCACTAGAACTGGATTTGATATGGGAAGAAATGCAATGCCAAGACACCAGGACACTCCTGCTCTTTTGAATAATACCAAGTGATCTTTAACTTCCACCTGCACAACCACCAAAAATGGGCAGAAGGGACATTGTTTCGTACCTTATTCAGAGTGTTTCATGCCTTATTCAAAGGATTAAACCTTCAGCATTGTAGAACTCCCCAGAAGTGCTCTGCAGTGTCAGCACTAAATATGAACCCAAATCCTTGTGCGAGACATGAACATGATCCTTTGTCGTTCTGGCCCAGTGGTGAGATTGCTGCCAGTTGAATCGTAGGGACTGTGCTAAGCAGAGTGTAGCTGGCCTTTGGCATGGAGGGGAATTGTGGTCAGAGGTTTTCTTTATGGTTCATTGAGACCGTAGTGCTCAATAGCTTTACATGTAAATGTTCCTTTGATTTTTGCTTTGTGGGGTAGTGCGGCCTCTCCTATTATAAAATAACTACTGCATCTGAGAAAATGTGAGATTGTCTCTTTAACAGTGCCACAGGCAGAGTGGAGAGGGCCTAATTACACCTAGCAAAAGTATGATAATTATTTTTAAGTGGGATTGCATGGGGTGTGGATACGCACAACTGTTTGCATTTTTCTGTTTCGTTTAAGCATGTTACAGCATCTTCAGACTGTTCCGACAGGGCGGTGGGCTTTGGTTTCAGCTGCCTCTTAATCACAGGCTTCTCTGTGGGCCGTACTAATTTTAGTGTGCGTTGTTGAGTATGACACTATACTACACTCTGCTACACTTACAAGGTAATGTGTGATCAGGCAGTGGAATGTACCAGCCAGTGAAAAAGAATTGTAAAACCAGAGATTCTTTTTACACTACTTGTCACCAGTGCAGGCCCCTAGCTGTTCTCCTTCTAAAACCACCTAGCCTCATCAGCCCTCACCTCGACTACCCTCACAGAGCCTTGGCTGAATTCCCAGCAGGGACAAAGAGTGGAGGGACTCCCTTCCAACTTTGAAGTGTAGTTGGGAGCATGACAGGAGGTTGTTGTGGGGCCTAAGTGTACCATGGGACTTCTTCCTGTGCGGAGTTTTTCCTCTTATTTTTTACACCCAACCCCAGGATGTCACTGACAAGGGTGTCATGGCATGCATACTCACAAGTTTATGCCATCTCGCCAACGCCGGGTGATGTCCTCCCTCCCCAAGTGCCTCCAACTGCACTGCCACCTGTGGTTACCCAGGTAGCAGTATTGCACTGGGGTAGGTAGCCCTCCTCTCTGAAGGAGGAGAGCTTCTGGGACACGAGTCCTCCTCTCTCTCTCTCTGGCCAGCCCCCCATGCCCCAAGTCCGATTTGAACCCCGGGTTGCTGACATCACAATGATAACCTTGTTGCTGCGCTGATGACCAGACTTAAAACTGGACAATATCTTACATCAGAAGGGTTTGCAGCAACTCTGATATTGTTAGAGAAGCGATAGCTGCTACGTAGAGAATAATACATGGAAACCATACACAATAAGGCTATGTTTATCTAGGTTTAGATGACATCATAGGGACTTGGTTTAAGCTTGAGAGGTCAATGATGTCATCTCAACCCCAAGAT
The DNA here is from genome assembly GCA_016271365.2 of Neoceratodus forsteri. Lineage (NCBI taxonomy): Eukaryota > Metazoa > Chordata > Ceratodontiformes > Ceratodontidae > Neoceratodus > Neoceratodus forsteri. The sequence continues at coordinate 401,577,664 of JADMNL010000025.1, forward strand.
GGAAAAACAACCCAAGTTGGGCATGGTTGCATGCGCTTTATTTTTAGAATATTATGGTTTCACTGTATGTCTAGAGTGAACATTTCAGTTTAGAAACAGTGGTAGGCAGGACCTCCTCTCCCTCCCACCCACCTTTCATTGCACATAGCAACTATGTTAAAGATAAATTATGTTGATGGGGATTCTTCCAGGGATAACAATACTTAGCAACTTTCTGTGACCTTTGAACTGTGCAGAGCAGCTTGTCATGACCTTTGAACTGTGCTCAACATAACTTTTGCCCATGCACAAGGATTTTGAGTGTAAGGACATTAATACACAGCAGCATTTAACCATATATTATATATGCTATATAGGAAACTGTAAACTGGGACTGTGGGAGGGAGTCCAGCCTCCCGGGCTTTGGGCTGCAGGACCATCATGAAGGTGAGGGGCTCAGTCTCGGAAGTAGATGGAGTTAATCACATTGCCCCAGGGTATCCTGTACTGGCTGATCCTTGGATGAGCACTGGAAGATGCTAAGATAGGAGTTTGCCACTTGTCTACTTGGCTGTAGAATTAATGCATGTGTCAGTTAGCTCGGGGGTCAGGTTGTGGGGGGTGAGGAAAGGTACAAGGTTGACGATCTGGAGAATCTTGTAAACTGGTGATGGTGGTTTGTGTAGTGCCCTTTCCACAGCAGGTGGTCTGCACCAACTGAGCACAGGCATTATGGAAAAAGAGGGGCTTTTAAGGGGGGGGCGCTCAATTAGCATTACATACTCAGATTAGTCAGCGTGAGGTTCAGTTTCAGATGGCAAACACTGTGAACCCCAGAATATCAGAGCCAACAAAACAGTATTTTGTGAGGGCACGTGACTGTAAGGGAGGCAGGTTGGCCTGGTGGTGGGGGCACAGAGCTGTGAACCTGGAGAACTGGGTTTGAATCACCAAACTGCCACTGACTCACTGGATGACCCTCAACAAATCACTTAACCTCCTTGTGCTCATGCTCTCTCCTTCTTTCTCTTGCTCTCTGTCTCGCTCTGTGGTATACAGTTGTGTGTATGAAAGGCTCTATATAAAGTCCAATTCCTCCTTTCCTTTCCTGTAAGTTCAGCGTGGCTAGATGATAATGTCCACGCTGTCATTTCTGCTATGACATTAGATCAGACACCCAGCGTGGTTTACTTTTCTAAGCATATTCTCAATTCCTACCCCCTTTAACTTCCGTGTTCCCTCCAGAGTACTAAGTTGGGCATGGTTGCATGCGTTTTAATTTTAGAATATGCATCAGCCTTACAGTCAATCCAGTAGCCACCAGCCTGGGGAGTAGATACTAAATATCAAAGGTTGAACGCAGACCTCCCATGCTGGGATATGACATACATAACAAGTACGCACAATAATATAAACCTGCATTACAATGAGTTTTATTATGAGCAGGAAGGTTGTTCAGGACACCAGAGAGATATCCCCTTTTCCTATTGAAAAATGCTATGGGATCTTTATTCTGCTTGGACACCCCCAGAGATGGGCAAATGGCATTGCATTTAGACATCTAGGGCCAGATGTTCAACAGTTAGTCTGGGCACTAAGGGTATTTTCCACGCTATCCAGGGTTTGCCCTGATTTGTGGGTGGGGTCTATATTCAAACACCCCCACAACATGGGCAAAACCTGTTAGCACCCGAGCGCTACGTTACTGCTGCACCCATGTAAGTGAGGGGGTCCACCCCTGCGTACGGGTGCAGCGGGAAGTTGAGGGGCTTGCATATGCAGTAAATGCCACCCAAACAGGTGCAAGTTACTGCCTTTACAAACCCCAACTTGAGGCCCTGGTGGTGGGCAAAGGGACTGCAGCCGCCTACCCCGGCCTGTTGAAGCACTGACTTTCCTGGTGTCTACTGGTGCCCCCCTGCCCTCTGATTGCCTGCCGCTGTAAAAAAAATAATGTCCTGGTGTCTAGTGGCACACCTCACCCTTGATCCCCATCCCTGTAATCGAGTAATTATTGCCTAGTACCTCCTGTCCTCCATTCCCTGTTCCTATAGTCCAAATATTACTCCTGGTGTCTAGTGGCATTCCCCCCCCCGATCCCTGTCCCTGTAATTCAGTAATTACTTCCTAGCGGTCTATAGCACTGGTTTGACAGAAATGTTGTCGATCGACATTACAGTGAGGGCTTTCTGTTCGACTGCAGTTGCGGTCAGCATAAAACCGTCCCTAAGCAAGTTTGTTTTTCTTCAGGGGCTTTGCTCACCCGTGATAATTAAAGATTATCAACTCCGAGTTAGAATTGATGCAGGGAAGAGTGCAAGACCCCGAGAGAGCAGTGCCAGTGTCCTGCAGAATCATTACAACAGCAACACCGAATTGCCACTGTAATGTCGTTTGATATAAAAATGTTGCTGTTCGATTGGCGTACCCTCCCTGGCATCTAGCAGCCCCCCCGTACCACTGAGCAAACCACCCTGCCACCCCCCCATACCTTTGTATCCGCTAGAACAACCCTCTTCTCATCACCTTGGCGGGCCGCCATATGGAATGACAAGGCGAGAGCGTCCTCTGTACTACGTATTTTTGCCTATTACTCAATATCTGGCCCCTGATGTCTCCTGCCACTGTTGTTTAATGCTGTATTGTTTTGTACTTCCTCTCCAACTTTGTACCCCCAAGTCGCACCAGTATATGAACCTTGCCTCAGTGTGCCTCTCCTGGTTACCAATTTCTTTTTTTTTAATCTTTTTTCCCTTTTTCACCACACAGCTGCCTTTCTTCCTCTCCGATCACCCACCATCCCAGGGTCTTACCTGGGAGGTCTCCCACAGATATGCCCCCATGGATAGGGTCTAAGGCAGGTGGTCCATTCTCATGACCTCCAAAGCAGAGTTCAGATGTCCCCCGGGCCCTGTAGGTGGTGCAACGGGCTGTGGCAACCAGGAAATCATCCTTCAGTTTGCTGCGGGTATTTGTTTCTCTGACCCTGCCCTCCTCCCTGACATCACGCCCAGCCCCAAGGTGGCCTCACACACTCGGGTGCCCCTGCAGGAGAGGCAAGCTCCCTGGCCCACCGCAGGGGTAGCTAAAGTAGCAGAACCTGACGCCATCCCTCCCCGGCTGGGGGCACTGCCACGCGGCAGCACCTCCCCAGCCCTTGGGATTGCCCCACCGGCTTCCCAGGTTGCTTCTGAACCTGGGTCGCCAGTGTGGGAGTGCGCAGTACTGCCCACTAGGCTATCGGGTGGCTGGGGTTACCAGTTTCTAAATAAATAAATAAAAAATATTTCATATTTTACAATCCAATACAGTACACTTTTATATGGTGTCTTTCATGAAAAAGAACCACAAAACACGTCACAGGTAAGTAACAGATAAATGGCATTAAAAGGAAAATAAAGCTGGCATTGTGGCGTCAGGAAGTAACAGAATACAGTAAGCACACTGGCAGCCTGGGTTCATGCCCATGCCTAGGATGTCAGGAGCAGAGGCCAACAGGAAGGGGGACAGAGCGTCTGATAAGACGCTCTTTTCCTGGCGAAGGGATAGGCTGCCTGCCCCGATGCCCTGGGCTTGTTCTCAAACCCGGGTCACCGACATCACGAGCGGCAGCCCTACTGTTGTGCCGATGGGCTGGCCCCCAATTTACACCTAATTGTGCTTTTTGATTCGAGATTGTCCCTCCCACTGCCCCTGGCACGTTACCCAGCCATTGCTGGCTTTGCATGTGCACAAGCGTACTCCTGGTGGGGGCAGGTTACCTGGACCTCCACTGGGAGTTGCTTGGTGTGCTGTGCCACAATTCCTTACCCAGTCACCAGCGTCCGGTCCGCGCCGAACCGGGGCCATGGCAAAGCATCACACTGACCACTGAGCAGTTGTACTGCCAGATTATTTTAATAAGGGCTAGGTGGGTTTAATAGCGGACTCTTTACATTCACTGTAATGGTTGCGGGCAGAAAATTCTACAACCATCTCCGCAGAGCGTATGTGAGAGGCCCATCCATCTGGTCACTGCTAGAACAATACAGGATGATGCAAGTTAATTTTATAAAATGTGTTTTATACCAGAGTATCAAAACCTGCTTTGCAGAGTACAGTAATAAAAACAAAGTAAAAGCAGAAATGTATTCAAATATATCAATAAAGTTTGACAAAAACAGTAAAACCTTAAAGGGACACTGTCAGCCTGTTTTGCATCATATTATTTCTAGTTAAAACTCCACATTTTATGATTGCTTACCTTCTCTAAAATTAATTACTGTTGCTGTTTTGTCTGTCTGCTTGTTTAGTAGAACTGAAATGCATGCTAATGTATATTTATAAACAACTTTGTTTTGTTTCTAATCCTGTAACTATTCTTACCGAACACTTCTTGAACATTAGAAACGCCTCTAAACAGTGTAGTCACTCATGGTGCAGTAGCCTCCTAAATTCCCACTGCATCGTGAGTGGCTAGACTGTGTTGGAGGTGTTCTCAAGTCCAGGAAAGATGCAGTGGGAGGTGATCAAGGAATGTAAACAAACCTATTTTTGTGTGGTAACACCAGTATGGTGGGCAGTCTGTTTTTCACTTTTTAAGAGAAAAAAAGAATCAGAATCAAACTACCAGTTATATCAGCAATCTTTACAGAATGTTGGCAATCATAAAATGTGTTTTTTAAACTAGGGACACTGAGGCCTAAGGGGGTTGGCAGTGTCCCTTTAATAATAATAAAACATTAGGACTGCATATTTGAGGGCCGCCTTATGGGTGTTGTTGATTTGGGTTCGGGAGTAGACACAGGGATCCAGGATCAGACCAGGACTGGGAACTGCTGCGCCCTGCAGTGTAAGTCAGCCCAGGGAGGGAAGAGGTTGGTGCACGCTGATGCAGTGTCCCTTCATGGTGGAACAGGAGCCTGCTTCCTTGCAGGTTGTGCATGCATATGTTGCAGTATGTCATATGATGTCCTCAGGAGGCCACAGTCAGCACTGAGGAGGTGAGAGTGGGAAGAAAATACTTTGCTGCTGGGATGCTGACTGGAGGTGTCCTTAGGCCCTGTGTTACATGAATCCTCACTGGTGTCAGCTGTGGGGCTAGTGCAGGACAGGGTTGGGGATACCACCATGGGGAAGGGGTATGCCCCCAGGCCTGAGGGGGTGGCACTAAGGGGGAGTACACCCCCCCCCCAGGTCCGAGGACAGTTAGTGGAAACGGAGAAGAAAAAAGCTTATTCCAAAAAAAAAAAGACTGTATGATGTTTGTTAAAATACAGTGACTACCGGAGTGCAGGTAAAGAAAACTAATTACTGTTATTGCCAGCCAGAATAGAGACTTATGTACATATCTCAGCTTTCAAGAGCACCGATTGTCCTGAAAGAAAAAAGGCCTCGATTATACATAAAGGAGCCTCACATTCCAGTAAGGCAGCAGAGATATGAGCAATTTTGGGTTTTAAACAGGAAGGAAGGATCGTGTTTTCTCTTCATGGAGCCTGCAAGCGTGATATCTCAACTTCCGGAGTGCAGCCTCACTCCAGCACAGACATCTGCTGATGTCTGAGTTTGAGAGCATTTCATCACTCTCTGGATACGAATGGTGGTGTTACTCATCATGGCTTTTTGTTTATACTTTAGAGGGCCTTTTGTTTAAAATCAAAGCCACTTCACAACTAAAAGGACTCCGCAGTTTCCGTGGGGTGCTTAGCAGCATACCCCCAACTAATAGTGTGCTGTGCAGACACAGAAGGTGAGTGAGAGAGGCAATTCCAGAAGCTGGGGCAAGGAATGAAAAAAAAATCTTAATCAAGAAAAATAATTCCTTTTCTGCCCAGTAAGGTCAGTGGAACACACTGCACTCAGATGTCGTCCAGCCCCCTCTCGTTGTCACCTTGGGGGCCACTGTTTTTTTTGGGGGGGAGACTTACCCAAAGGGATGCGCCTTGACTAGTAGCCCTGTGTGGAATCCAGAATCTGGAACTGTGTGGCAGACGACCCGAAGGGGTTCTGCAAGGCTTAAGTGTAAAGGTTAGGAGTGTAATCTGGAGAACAAAAAAAAGTTTAAACAGCATTGCTAGTCACAGCAAAAACCTTCAACCTCATGCTGCTGGAATTTCGTTAGTTAGGAAACTTGCTTTGCAATGTGCCCTTACAGTGAAATGAGAATAAAACTGAAAATCTGGTATTACATTTCCCTGGCCTTTGACCAGCGCTAGCTGTTAAGTTGATGCTTTGTTTTGATTAGACAAAGAGCTTGGCTAACATTTGTCTTTAATTTGCTAATTAGGTTTTTCTGTAATGTAGACAAACACAAACTACAAAAAAAATGACTCAAGCACCAAATGTTAGCACTGGCTGTGCCTTGAACGTGAAGTTACCGTTCTGTGATAAAACCCTGGAAGCAACAACATAAGCAGAGCAGTGCACGTTTGGTGTCGTAATACCAGCCCCCCAACCCCCAGTTCAGTTTTATACCCAGCATTTAACAAATGGCAGTATCATTCTCTTGCACTATAAGGGTCATTGCTTGTTATTTATTTCTTTAAAAGCTTTAACCTCATTTTTAGGTTTTAAACACAGAACTTTGTTCTGGGTACTGTTAACTCCTAGTTTTAATTAAAGGGAACGTCCCCTCAACCTGTTTTCTGTATACCTGTGTAGTCTGTAGGCATGAGCAATGATTCCCTGTCACGCAGCCCCCTGATTTTCATCCTGATTTAAATATAAATGAGGTTGCTTCACTCAGTTTTGCCCTGGTGTGAAAACCTGTTTGTCTCCATTGCAAAGGTCATGACCCCACTCATGCAAGGTATCATAGGAGTTGATGATGCTATGTGCACAAGCCAGCAGAAGTCACACTCATTCAGTTCTGTTACATGTTTTGTGAAGTCCCTGTATTCTCTAAAGCATGTTTTTAACTCAGACACTTTAAAGTACAGAATACAGCAGGGCACTTACTATGTCTTGTTGCGTTTCATGGCCAGCATAAGACAAGAACAGGAGGGACTGCAGAGGACAGCAACAGCGCTGATACAGTGCAACTACTGCAGGCTTTAGCACCAGAACATCATCAAATTCTAGGATGCCTTACATGAGTCAAGTCATGACATTTGCAATGGAGTCAGGCAGGTTTTCACACCAGACTTAAGTACCTTTATTTACATTTAAATCCTGATAAAATTAAGAGGGTGCAATAGAGGCAATCGCTGTTCATGCCTTCAGATTACACAGATGGAATAAAAGGTTGAGGGAACCTTCCCTTTAAAAGAATTCAATGAAAGGTTGAAAGTGTCCCTGTTAAAGAAGTCAAGTAGTTTTCTGATGCCATATTTCTTAAGCAAAAAGCTGTTGTCAGTTGTAGAATTTCCCAATACAGTGTTTTTAAATAATGATCTAAATGTTGAAACACACATGTGCATAATGGGAGTGGGATGGGATGGGGGGAACTGATTAACCAGGAAAGGCACACTATGCCAAAGCTTGTTTCCAGGTGTGACCTGGGAACACAAGGAAGTTAAGTGACTTGCTCAGGGTTACACAGTATGCAAGTGGGTGCTGATGGGATTCAAACCCAGGTCTCCAGGTTTGCAACTCGGTGCCCTTAACCACTACACTATACTGTTTCCTAATGCAATAATGCTGGTATGTTTATAGAAACGTAGATTGCTTTGGCAGGAAAAGACCCAACGGTGCATGATCCAGTCAGCCCATTTCCTGCCTAGCGCAATACTCTGCCTGATGCTGGGCTGGATTTAGGATCTGCTCACTCTAGTCGTCGAGTGTCACCCCTTTCTCCAGATATGCCTTCTCCTCTTCTGCCAGTGGGTCCCACTATTCCCTTATATCTGTCCCACCCAGGTTTAAGCCCTGTCACAGTCTTGGTTTCAGCCACATCCCTGGGCAGTCTGTTCCATCTGTCCCCCACTTCCTCGGTGGTGATGAAGAACTTCCTCATGTCCCTCCTGAACTCCCCTCTCCCCTCCAGTCTTTGCACATGTCATCTAGTGACTGTATCCCTGTCCATCGTGAACAAGTCCTTACAATCCACCCGGTTGATTCCTCGCAAGAACTGGTTTGTCTCGATCATATCCCCCTCTTTCTCCCCTGGCCTCCAATGCAAACATGTTCGAGCCTGCCAGTCTCTCCTCACATGAACTCCCCCGTTACCCAGATTATCTTTGTGGCCCTCCTTCCTATGGTCTCTCTGCAGTCCGTCTTTCTTGAGGTGTGGACTCTAGAACTGCACACAGTACTTGAGGTGCAGCCTTAACCAGGGACCTGTATGATGGGGCATCCCCTCCTTCCTGCTATCAGAGGCCCTTCCTGTACAGTGCAGCATCCTGGTTGCCCTCCCATATGCTTTGCAGCGCTGAGCAGTGGACTTAAGGCTGTTACTAATGGTGACCCCTAGGGCTGTTCCCTCAGTTGTCTGCACCGCCCTTACTCCTCCATCCAGCTCCATCCTGCGACTCTCAGCTGCCCTTCCTAGCACTTCTATGTTACCCTCCCCTAGTTACTCATACCTACTACTCCCTGGATGCTCTCCCACAAGGGCCCGTTTTGCTAACTGCCCCTACCTGTTTGATCTGCCTCCTTTCATTGCATGAGGTTGTTCTGTCCTTATACTACCGCCCCTTGCTTTCACTGATGAACAGAATGTCCTCACAATATACTCTCTGCTGTCCTACCTGTTTCCCGCTTGGCCCTTACTCTGGTGACAAAAATATAATACTTAGTTTGTACCTTGTACCAAACTCTCTACTTTACTCTCATTAAATATGCATAATACCCCTTTTTTGCAGATTACCACTTTTCAAGTACTGCTTGACTCTAGGTATAATGCCCTGTGATACAAAATGCCCTTATGTTGTTTTCTACATGGTCATGTTCCTCCTTTTGTTTCTCCTTATCTCAATGTTTAATTCCCTACTCAGACTGTGACTGTTTCTTGCCTTCTATATGTCTTTCCTGTAAATGGTTTAATTCCCTATTTCAGAATGTTACTATTCTTGCCTTCTGTATGCATACCTGGTATTGCTCTGTAACTTCCCGGTCGTGCCTGAAAATAGTTATCCCTATGGCTAGTGCACCTACCTGGTAAACAAAACTAAATAAATAAATCAAATCAATGTTTTAGGTTGTTTCTACCAATGTGCATCACTTTGCATTGAACTTTAGTTTTATAATCTGGACCACAGTTTCAAGTTTTCAAGTCACGCTCATTCGTCCTGATGCCCTCCTCAGTGTCCACTCTGCCACGGATCTTACTGTCATCGGCTAAGAGGCATACCTTATTTCGGATTCTCTCTCCTGTATCGCAGATGAAGATACTGAAGGGTACCAGTCCCAGAACTGATGATCCCTGTGGTACTTCTGTGTGGAACATAATTAAAGGCCTTGCTAAAGCTGAGGTACAACACAACCACTGCTTGGCACCTGCCCACAGCAGCTGGTCAGGTTTGTTTGGCAAGGTCTCCCCTGCTACAGGCCCATATTGCCTCCTGTCCAGCAACCCATTTGCTTCCAGGAGTTCTACTGTCTGTTCCTTAATGATGATTTCCAGCAGTTTGCCTACAGTTGAGGTTCGACTAACCATCTGTAATTTCCTGGGTCATCCCTGACCCTGTTGTTTCGAAGCAGCAGCACATTAGCTGCCCTCCAGCCTACTAGAAACACCTCCCCCACCTCCAAGGAACAAACAGATTTGTCAGTGTCTGCCCCACCTCCTTCGGGCACTCTAGGGTGCAGCCCATCAGGACCAAGCACTTTGTCCACCTTCACGGTTTTGAGGCCCTAGATTATCCTTTATTCCGAGACTAGTTTTAACTCTAATCCTCTCACCCCCTCTCTTTGGCATTCACTCAACACTGCAGCAGTGCCCCCACACACACACACGCACATAAATACTGAACAAAAGTAATCATTGGGCATATTAAGTTTCAAGTTTATGTTTATTGGGATATTAGCCATTGAGCCCTGACTCATTTCCAGTAGCGTCCCGGATAACTTAAAACAGTGTATGTAACAATAATAATAAAGTAGCTGGCCCACTGACGAAGCGGTAGTGCTACTGCTTGCAGCACCGATGACCCAGGTTCGGGAGCGAACCCAGAGCATCGGAGGGTCGGCCAAGGGAAGGAGGATACAGCATTCATTGGAAAGTTCTCATCCAATTGCGGTGGGCGAAGACTGTGCAATACTTTTGCTCCTGGTAGTGGCCAAGAGTCAATCCGCCCATTAGTCTTAGCAGTGCTGGGACTGGTGACTGTGGCAGATGTCGGCATGCAGGCTAGCGTGTGGCAGTGCTGGGACTGGTGACTGTGGCAGGTGTTGGCATGCAGGCTAGCGTGCGGCAGTGCTGGTCTTCGTGGTTCCGGAGCCCTGTGCAAAGTCCCAGGTAGTGCCCATATTAGGAGTCAGGGAGCCCCAAGTAACAGCCTCGTGCCTGTGATGACTTCCTTGTGTCTTCCAGTTCAGCTAGTTTTTTTGTAGTTTTGTGATTTCCTTGAATTAGATTGTAATCACTAAGAAATGAGGAGATGCACACGTCCGTGATAAATTCTGGAGAAATTTGGATAGGGGCACAGAGGACCTGGAAAGAACGAGACCAGTTGGACAGCTGAAGCTTCTTGGGGGCTTCTCTGCTCCTGGGGCCCTGTGCAGATGCACAGTTCACACTATGATAAGGCAGGCTATGGGAGTGTGAGTGCGTGCCGCATGCCACTGATGTCCTCCACCTCCACACCATCAGGGACAACACCACAAGAAAGAAACCTCTAAGTTGCAGCAGTATGAAGTCCGCTCAAGGGAACCAAAATAAGTTAAAAATAGTAAAGCATCATTTTTTTCCATCCTCCATGTCCCTTCCTTCCTTCCTTTAATCTCATAATATCCTCCTTAGTTTTGCTTTTTTCCCATAATGTACCTAAAGAAAGTATTCTCCACCCCCCGCCTTGAGCACCTCTGCTATTCTCAGCTCCGTCTTTGCTTTTACTTTTTTCTTACCATTATTCTGGCCTCTTTCAGCTTTTTCAGAGAATCATCCTGGTTTTCCTCACTCTGTTCTCCCATTCCATTTCTCAGTCCACACCTGGCATACTTGGGTCACCCGCCTAGGGCTGGATTAAGGCATAGGCCGCCAAGGCCTAGGACCCCTGCCTACCGGGGGCCCCAGTCCTGAGTGGATCATCCTGGCAACAGAAAGCTGGCTCAGTCAGACTAACATGTAATCTTCATTCCTGTCTGGGACACTCAACCTAGTCTCTGTAACAAAGCACTGCTGTTCCAGCAAAAATATAGTTTTCTTTTTTTTTCTATTATGTATTTTGCTCCAGAGCCTGGCGGGTGGCTGTGGCCCTCCTCAGAGGACTCCTCCTCCAGCCCATGTGTGTCTGTTCATGCCGACCCCCCGGTAGTTTCCCCCATGGCCCCCCCGCCCTGCTGTGGGGCCAGGGAGGAGAGTGCCGGCTTTCCCTCCCCAGAGTATAATCCAGAAGCCCGAGGCGGCACAGGGATGCGGAACCATCCTGGAGTCTGCCAGCTCCTTTTCCACCTCTTTACTCACGTCACCCCCTCCCAGCGATGTAGTAGCGCCGATGCGTTACCTCGGCCCGTACTGCCTCGAGCCACCACCAGAGGGCAGTCAGCGAGGCGGGATGACAAACCTCCCAGAGAGGAGAGCAGTCCTTCGGATGTTCGATCCTGTCTCACCCTCTGTGGACCACCGGCAATCTGGGCTCATTCCACGAACCCAGGTTGCTGGTGTGGCACGAGGTGTAGCGACTAGCCAACTCCCTCCAGCACCACTGGGCTGGCAGAATATCGTTTTCTAAGCCCGATGTTGATCAAATCATGGATTTAAGAGACTGAAAAACTCAGGTGGCTAAGCTGCTGCCTGCTGCCCCTGTTGTCATAGTACAAACAGTTGTGCATGCTGTTATCATTTTAAATGTTTGTTTTACTATATTGTATGGCTTTGTATGTAAGTTTTACTTTAGCGAATACTAGCCTTTGTTGCTTGGAAATTCACTTGCTGAACTATGAATAAAATGCAGGCTACACAAGGTCTGCCTGAGTTTGAAAGCCGCCAGTGCCCCTTGTTCTGTGAGAAAAACAAATCACCTGTCTGTAAAAGGAACGAGTTGGGACTGGAATGGATTTACTGGGATAAAAGAATGGGAGAAGATTACCAGAAAGCTGAGTTGGTGGATCCCTGACTCTGCATGGAGCAAGGCATGGCAAGATCCAACAGTCCTCCAAGGGCTGCCAGATCCCCGCTAGAACAATAACTTACGTGCTCACTTAATTTTGGCTTCTCTTTACTCGAAACTTGTGTATACATGTTAATACATTTTTACCTACCTAACATATCTGTGTACTATTACTACCCTATAACAATGACAATTGTATGCTACTCTTCTCTGTTTTTGTACACAATGTTTATACCTGATCTGATATCATATATTGTATATTTTGTTTCTGTGCACTGGAATTTGAAATGTGAATTAACTGCTATAACATAATGTATTGTAAATTGCCTGGAATGTGTATGTCACCCCTAAAAATGGGACAACTATGTCTCAGTGGGCCTACCCAGTCACCAAAATTTAAATAAATAAATAAAAGTAAAATAAAGCTGGGCCATCAGTGCAGCGGTTGGATTTCTGCTTGCAATGCCGGTGACCCGGGTTCAGGAGCACATCTGGGTGGCTAGAGGGCCAGCCGGGAGAGAAGGCTCAAGCGTCCGACGACTGCGCGCCTTCTCCCAGGGGGAGGGTGGTGATGTGGTCCAGCGTCTGCTGACCCCCAGTGGAGACCGGAGGTATATTTATTTTTTTTTATTTTTATTAAACTCTCGGATTACAAGTACCTTTGAGCAGGAGCTGCTCATTTACAAAGGTTCCACGTCAAAGGAATGGGAAACATACATACAAAGGTTGGTAATGGTAAACAGGCATAGTATAGACAAGGTTGACAATTCTTAGCAGCTGAGGATTACTTTAGGGATAAAGGATATTAGTAGGGAGCAACGAAGGTGGGCAGACAGAAGATGCAGCAGAGTAAGGGAATTAAGAGGAAAGGGGGACAAGTGGCCTGATAGTTGCAAGAGAGATGAGGCAGGCTGAGGGGCCTTTGTCATGTAGGGGAGAAGGAAGGTGGGTGGGGATCAGAACAGGGGGAAAGGTGGGGTTAGAACAGTGGAGGAGGAGTGTAGGGGGAAGGAGGAGGAGGAATGATGGGGAGGAAAAGGACAGGAAGACATATGCCAGTGGGAGTAGTGTCAGGAGGGATGCAGGGCACAGGTCAAAGATCTTGTGGTTAGAAAAAGGACCAGTCAGTTAGGAGAAGCAGTCACATTTGGAGGTAGAGGTGAGGTAAAGTGGGAGATTCTTTTTAAAGGGTCCAATTGTAGGGGAGAAAAGTGCTTCTTTGTAAAGGGTATTAAACCAATTAGGAGCCCTATAGTAGAACGACCGCTGACCCAAAGAGGTACGGCATCTAGGAACCTGAAAGGTTTGAGATAGGGCATTATGCGTTTGCTGTGTACCACTGAAGGCAGAGAGGAGCTTACAAACACCAGGAGGCATGAGCCCTAGAAGAATCTTCTTGGTGAGCAGGCAGGTCTGGTATTGAATCCTGCTGAGGAGTGGTAGCCAACAAGTCTGTGTATAGAGGTCACATGTGTGCGTGTCTCTGGCAGCGCACGTCAAGAGTCTGCAGGCTTTGTTGAACGAGACTGCAATTCTACGGAGGGCAGTTGAGGAAGCAGAACCATAGATAGCCAGACCGTAGTCAATGATAGAGGTGACAGAACCATAGATAGCCAGACCGTAGTCAATGATAGAGGTGACAGAGCTGTAGATGGCCAGTATAAGGGCGTCCGAAGTCATACAGGATTTGTATTTGTGTAGTAGGCCAATTCGCATATTAACAGCATTGGCAACAGTGTCAGTATGCCACGTATAGGAGAGGGAGCTGTCCAGTGTGACACCAAGGTATTTGAACTCCAGGACGTGCTCGAGCAAAAACCCGGCGTTGTTCATGATATTGCAGGACCGAGATTTGTATCTGCCCCTTGGATTACAGAATGTCATAACTTTGGTCTTGCTGTAGTTCATGATGAGTTTTTGTGAGCTGAACCAATCTTCAACACGCTTGAAGTCAAGTTGCATCTGTGTTTCAAGGAGTACAGTGTCATGGTGAGAGGAGAATTGTACCGCATCATCTGCATAGAGTAAAATATTTTGCTGGCAGACACCAGGGAGCCTATTGAGGAAGAGGGAGAAGAGTAGAGGTCCCAGGATGGACCCCTGGGGTACTTTGGAGTGGACAGGCTTGACATCGGACATGACACCTGCAATCCTGACCCTTTGGGTCCGATTCATGAGGTAGTCAGCAAACCATTGAAGGGTCTCATTAGAGAGCCCAATGTAGGACAGTTGCCTAAGAAGTAGAGGGTGATTAACGGTGTTGAAGGCCTTCGTGAGGTCAGTGAAGACTGCACCACCACAGTGTCCTTTGTTGAGCGTGTAGTGAATGAAACTCATGAGTTCAAGAAGAGCCGTGGTGGTGCTGTGCCTCTTTCTGAAGCCGTGCTGTTCAGGGCATTGGACTTCGTATTTATCCAGGAATGCGACTAGCTGGTCTGACACTATTCGTTAAAATGCCTTTGATAGCAGGGGGGAGTGAGATAGGTCTGAAGAAGAAGCATTTATATAGCACTTTCATACACAGTGTATCCCAAAGCACTTTACAAGCAGTGCTAGACTGGTAGTGAAGTGACTGAATGTGTGGTGGTGGCCATATCGCACATCATCACCCACACACAGCCTGGATAATTGCATGAACCGGTTTATGGGAAGGGGAATGTTGGCCAGGACACTGGGAATGTTCCCTTCTCTTTGCGAAGAGTGCCTGGGTTCTTCTGCTTCCATCTGGACACCCACCAGGACAACACCAGGATGGGCAGAAGGGCCTCGGTTTAACATCTCATCCGAAGGACTGCACACCCCAGCAGTACAGCAGCCCCCAATACTGCACTCAGATGCCAGCGATTTTGAGGTGCAAGTCCATTCTCGGTGTGGGACCAGAACACATGACCTTCTGGTCCAGAGGTGGATGTGCTACAAACTGAGTCACGCTGACACACCTGTAGTTGGAATGAAGAGACCTGTCTCCATTTTTATGCACCGGTGTGACAGTTGCCTGCTGCCAGCATGCCGGGAATTGGCCCAATCTTAGTGAGAGGTTAAAAATTTTTGTCAGGGGTTCAATGACCTCTTCCAGGACATGCGCCAGTAGTCTGAGGTCAAGGGAGTCACTACTAAACCCGGACTTGCGATGGCTTTGCAGATATAGGCATTTGCCACATGAGGAGGAACCTCTTTGAAGAAGAAAGGTGTCAGTGGCTCAGTAGGTAGCACACTCGCCTTAAGGCTGGGAGATCAGAGGGCTGTGGGTTCAGTTCCCACATCTGGCACTTGGGTTAATATCCCAGTACTGACACTGTAGTGCAGCATGAGGAGGTGGTGCACTTCTGAGGTGCCATCTTTCAGATGAGACTTTAAACTGAGGTCCCATCTGCCTGGATTGGTGATAGTTCAGGGGATGCTAAAGATCCCGTGGCACTTATTGAAAAGAGGGAATTTCCCGGTGTCCTGGCCAAATTTCTCCCATTCACTAAAAATACCACCAACAGCTTAATCTGGTTCAGTTTCATTTGCTTACCATCTGTATCCCCCCCTCCCCCTGAAAAAGGGACTTCTAGGCCCAGTGGACTTAACGGGTCAACAAAATTCAATAAATAAATAAATAGCAGTGTGTCGACCAATTAACTGGGGGGCGTGGCGGTCGTCGGCGTGTGCCTAGATGTCATGGCACACCGCGTTCCCGGGGAGAAAATGGGAACATTTCTCCTCTGCGCGACTGGATGATGGCCATTTGGTCCCTCCACCGCCACGAGTGCCCTGGTCGGGCCCCCAGAAAGACCATCTCAGCAGCACCCGAGGGGCCAAGTAGTTGTGCTGGCTGACCCCTACCGGTGCCTTTCTCCTCGGAGGGGGAGTACCCATCCGGTGAAGGGTTACACCGGGTTATCCTGAGGGTGGCTGCCATCTGAGGTGGTGGTGGTGGTGGTGGATGGTGCAATACTTGAGGGTACAAGCGAGTGGTTGGAGGAACAAGACCAGAGATGGCCCAAAGGAGAGGTTGACGGGAGATATGGGAAGGAAGAAAGGATAATACAAAAAAAAAAGTAAAACAAACAAAACACCATTTACTTTTGTGGAACTGACTTGTTCGGTATAGTCTCCATCCCACCGTGGAAGCTTAAGGGGCTGGTGAGAGTGGGTTGATTTAAGTTTATTTAAGTTCTTTAATGTCTGTTATTTACAGTATTTACTGATTATCATTCCTGTACGGTGCCCTGAGCCTTCAGAGAAGGGTGACTTATAAATAAAGCTACAGTGGCAGGTGGGAGGGGTTACATAGTTATAATGCTGCTCTCAAGACAGCATAGTATCCAGCCCTTCCAGTGGCTGTGCGCATGTGCAGATCTGGTCCATAAATGGGGCCTGTTACCACACCCTGATCCGCCCTTTCCCAGCTGCCTATGTAGCCCAGCACATGGCTAAGGATCCGGTACAAGCAGGGCATGCAACCAGGTACATGGACCACAGCTGCACATCATGTGTAAAGGGGGCCCTCCACATTTTTTCACGGCTCTCTGCACATGCAGTAGAGCTGGGAGCCCTTTGTGAATTTTGTCCCGAGGGACATGGCTGTGTGTGTTGGGGGAGCGGCAGATTTTTCTTGGGCCTAAGGCCCCTTATAACCTTAATCTGGCCCTGCACCCACCAGCACCACCTCCTCTTTGTATTAATTTGCTTTTGAGATTACCATATATTTATTTATTTGGTGACCGGTAAGTACACTGGACCAGAGATCTGATGCCTTCCTCATATCCTCCCTTATTCTGTCCTCGTCCTCCGGATGGTTAGTGCGTTGTACACCAGTCCAGTCCTGATGTCTTTACCTCCCTCCATTACCAGTTGCACCCAGACTGCTTCTATTACATGTCCCCCCACCAGAGTAGTATGTTCTGAGTCCCTCCTGTAGAGTATTTGGGGGTGGGGGGGTTTTGTTTGCAGGCCTTCTAGTTCTATGCGTCCCTTCGGCCCTGATTTCTGTGACAGGGTTCCCATGCTTCTCTGGTCGGGTTGGATTGTTTCCACAGCACGAATTATTCACTTCTGCGACTGAGTGCAGTTTAACTGTTTGCTAACAGATCTTTCAGTGTCCTCACTGACCAAAGATGCTAAGCATTGAGGAGGGGCTTCAGGATGACCAACGAGTAGAGAAACGTTTGTGTTTTAAAGAAAAAAAGATCAACAAAAATAATTAATACTGCAGCATTAAATTCTACATCAGAAAGTAGGTTCTGCAGACAAGTCCGTGTCTGTGGAATTGCAGAATTCCGGGGCTTTGGTTATTCCTGTGACTGCCAGTGGTGAGTGTAGAAATGCATCCATCTGTCTTTTTTACAGGGGTCAGATGCCCCTTCCTCTCCCTTCCACCAGATTCCCATGTTCCCACCTGGTTACTCTCAAACTGTGTTATGAACATATGAAATTGCCAGCAGAAAATGGCCATAACGATCTATCTGTTCTGCTTTCGAATGTGCAGATCAGTTAATTCCAGACTGCCCCCCGTGTCACCCTCCACCATCTCATTTCCTTCCCACTTCCCCTTAATGCCTCCTTTTTCTTTTTCACCCTGTCCCATCCCCCCGCCCCTTGAAACTGGCCACTATCTTTGCTGCTACTACCTCTTCAGGCAACCCATTCCACCTCTCACCACCCTTTCAGTGAAAAAGTGCCACCTCATATCCTTCCTGAATCTACCCCTTCAGTTTCAGGCTATGCCCCTTGTTGTACCCTCCTTTCTTAAGTTAAAGAACCCTCTCGCTGCGCGGTGACCCGTGTCGAGAACCCGGACTGGAGTGCATGAAAATGTTTGAGGAGGAAGAGGATTGAGTGTCCGTAGGACTGCTCTCCTCCTCTGGGGTGGGTAGTAGGACTGCATCGCTCTGCAGTGGCCCCTGGTGGAGACCAGGAACACTGCATGAAGGTTGCAATAGGGGCAGCACCAGAAGAGCGGAAACCGCTCCGGGATTGGCCGGATGATGGCTGCCGGTCCGGCGACACCTCCGAAACTCCTGAGGAGCTATATTCGCCTCAGCAGCCCTGGGACCAAATACAGTGTGTGCTGGATGCCCCGTGACTTCCGTCCCGAAAAATTATACTGGGTTACCCCAAGCAGAAGACTGCAATATGAGGTAAGGAGGCTGGGGGAGTACTAGCAGTTGTCTGGCCGGCCCGAAGGAGTGGCGAGTCCTGAGAAGCGTGGGGAATAAAGAAATAATGTAATAAAAAAAAAAAAAAAGATGCCCTCTGTACCAACTCTGTGTATGCTCTTAAGGTACTTGAAGGTTTCAATCAGTAGCACCCTATATGAGAGTATTATTGGGCGGCTCAATATGAGCGACTCAATACCGCTCATGTTTAGGACGACTGTTGCAAGACGGCGAAGGATCCTGTATAGCAAGTGTAGCAGTGAACTACACTCGCTATAACAGGATATATGCAGGTGTGTGGCCGAACCCTGCTAAGCTGGCTGTTTGGCATAGTGACTAGAGCCACCACCTACAGAGCTGGCCGGACCCAGGTTGGTCCTACAGTAGGGCTCTTTATTTATTTATTTTAGTTATTAATAAGTTCTGTATTCTCCCGGGTTTTTATATTATTTTGGGGGTGGGGGGCTTTGCCCACCACAAAAAAGAAATCATTTTCTTGCTATTGTTTGAGTAGCTGAGGACTGTCACTGTTTGCGATGGTCGTTGTTTCTTTCAGTCGCCCTTTTGCTTCAGGCGATATTTGCATCACGGTTTGTGTGCGGTGCGATAAGGGAATCGCCCTTATCGTGTAAATCCTTTCGATCATATTCTCCCCCTTCTGTCCTCCAGGAAGTACATATTTAGCTCCCTCAGCCTCTCCTCATATGATCTGTCCCCCAAGCCCTGGATCATTTTTTTATGTCGACATTCTTTATCTCCTACCTGTGTGGAGCAGGCTGACAGGTCATCTGGTCTGGTCAGTGACACGCTCTCCTCCACACAGGCCAGCATGCAGTATCCCCCCCACCATGGGGACCTGGATCCTAATACCTGGGGGCGTGCCTCTCAGGTCCGGGGGCGTGGCGCACGGCCATCAGCCGCCACGACCCCCCTGCAATTTGCTGCCTCTATTTTCTCCCCCTTGGAGCTGGACATGCAATGGTGTCAGTGCACTATGCGCGAACGCCTGCTGCGCTCCAACCCGCAGCTGTATGCCGATACTTGTATGGTCCCTGACTTCCGCCAGTTGCCGCTACAGAAGACATAGACCCCTTACCCACCCCAGAGGAGGAGAGCTGTCGCGGGTTGCTTGATCCTCCTTCTCCCCTGCCAACCCTCGATGTCCCGAGTCCGTTCCTGAACCCGAGGCGTGGTGTCCAACGCCTCAACCCTCAGCGCCACCGGGCCGGCCTTGCCCTGGATCATTTTGGTTGCCCTCCACTGGACCCCCTCCAATAGTCTGATATCCCTTCAGGTACAGGCACCAGATGCCTTACCAGTGACTTGTACAGTAGCAAGATAATTTTCTCCCTCCTAGAGGTGATTCCCCTGACGATGCAGCCCAGCATTTTATTTACTTTGGCTGCTGCCTTTTGGCACTGCGCTGTGTGTTTCATATCACCCCTGACCATTACTCCAAGGTGCCTTTCCTCCTCTGATGCTGTCACCTGTATTCCTCCCAACCAGTAACTAGTCCTTGAGTTTCTGACTCCCATGTGCATAACCTTACATTTCTTAGCACTGAAACCCAACTACCAGACTGCCGACTGTTTCTCCAGTTTAGCCAGGTCGTCCCTTACACCCTGTCTCCCCTCCTCTGTGTCCACCCTTCCACAGAGCTTAGTATCATCCACAAAAAGGTAGCTCTTACTATTGACCCCCCTCTGCTCTGTCACCTATAAATATGTTGAACAGCACGGGTCCAAGCACTGAGCCCTGTGAGACCCCACTGATTACAGGTCGAGGTTTAGATTGCCCACCACCACTCTCTGGTTCCTATCGTGTAGCCTTAATTTTGTCCCTATTCCCAGGTCCCCAGCTTGCTGATCAGCCTGCCATGTGGCACTGAATTGAACACCTTGCTGAAGTCAAGGTATAGGGCGTCCACCACATACCCCTGTCCAATGACCTCATAACCCAGTCAAAGAAGTCTATCATGTTGGTTTGACAAGCTCTCCCCCTGACAAACCCATGCTGCCTGTCGTCTTGGAGACCATTCTCCTCTAGGAAGACCACCAGCCTTTCTTTTAGAATGGTCTCCGTTAACTTACCCAGTATGGATGTCAGACTCACTGGCCTGTAATTACCTGGCTCATTCCTGGGACCACTCTTGTAGAATGGTACCACGTGAGCTGTCCTCCAGTCCTGAGGCATACAGCCCGTTCTCCAGCAAGGTGCTGAACAAGTCTGTCAGTGGGACAGCTAGTACCTCCCCAGTTCCCTTAGTACCTTCGGATGTACCCCATCTGGGCCAGGTGCCTTGCCCACCCACAGTTCTCTTAGCCCCTTAAGACCATGTCACCCCAATTTCCCTCATACTCCTTTTCCCTTTAGGTTCCCCCAGTCATCCCGTGTTATAGGCCCATTCACTTCCCTGGTGAAAACTGGGCAAAAGTACTCATTCAATGCCACCACTTGATCTTCACCTTTTTCTGCCCATCCTCCTTCCCTCCTTATCCTAACTATCCCATCTCTTCTGCTTCTTCTCTCCTTGATGTACCAGAAGAAGACCTTCTCCCCCATTCTTCATCCCCTTCGCCAGTCTTAGTTCTTTGTCAGCCTTGGCTGCCCGGATCTCTATCCCTGCTTCTCTGGATTTCTCTGCATATGCCTCCCTGTCCTCCTCCCTCGATGTATGCTTGTACCTCCAGAAGGCTGCTCTTTTTTCTTTCACCTTCTCAGCTACCTTCCTGCTATACCAGCTGGGTCTCTCTTCTGCTGGAGTTCTTTTCTGAGCTTTGGTACAAGTGTCGGTGGCCTCAGTTATCTCCCCTCTTAATGATGGACCATTTCTAGTCCACATCTATTTCCGCCTGAGCCTGCAAGGTGCTTCTCTAATATGTTCCTATTCTACAGAAGTCTGCCTTCCTAAAGTCCACCAGTTTGTTTTTGACATGGCTGTTTCCTTCCCCATGTAGATGGAAACACCATGTGGTGGTCGCTGCCTGCAAGGGGTTCCCTCACTTCAGCCTCAGGTACCTGCTCCCCATCTGATAGCACTAGATCTAGTATGACCTCTTCCCTTGTTGGCTCTGTGACTCCCTGTATCAGGAAACTCTCCTGGACAGCATCCAGTAGGACTTGTTCCTGCTACAGGAGGAAGCCGGGGTGCTCCAGTCTACTCCAGGTGGACTGAAATCTCCTAGTACTACAATGCCCCCCCACTCCTGATCACCTGTTGCAGTACCCAACTTCAGCTGCAGGGGGTGCTGTAGAGTGACACATTCTAGCCTTATCTCTGCAGGGGAAAAAGGCACATTCCCTCAGTGATGAGCCTGCCCTCTACTTGCCTGTTCAGTGGGTGACCTCAGGTTGCCTCTTAAATCTGGGTTGCCTGCGTGACAGTCTGACATGCTCCCATTGTGCCACTTGTACATCTGATTCTGTTTGCAGACCAGGAATGCCCTTTCTTTCCATTCGCTGTAATTATAGTTTGCAGGAATGGACGATGCAGCTTAGCAGGAACCCTGTGAACCACCTGGCAACGGACAGTTACGTTTTATAGGATTTTCTAAAAAAATCAAGCCCTATAAAGGTTAATCATTTTCTCTAAAGTTGTCAGTCAAGTACTGGTATGTTATTGCCCCATATGAATGCAAACTACTGTTTTAGTTAACTGTAATGGAGGAAATCTCTAGAGAAAGGCGAGGCTCTCCGTCTTTGCCTCCCATGCAGCTCCTGAGAAAAAAGGGTAGCTGGGAAACTCGGAGGAGGCCAGTCCTGTCTTTCAGGCCTGCCCGATGGATTTAATTTCTGTCAGCTAACACTTAATGTAAAGTCAACAAAGGGCTTCTTAAAGGAATTTGGAACAATCTTCCTCCTTCAGTGAGATGAGGTCTGAGATAAGTGGAATCATATAAAACAAGAAATGCTGTGGTGGTGGGGGAGCTGGAAGTTCGCTCTCCGGGGAATGTGTTTGTGCACCATTGCTATAATGGTCTTCGATTCCTTCATTACTCATAGCTGCAGAACTTTCCCTGCCCCCAGATTTAATGTTCCAGCTGAGGTTTTAAAAGCAGCACTGGGACAGAATGCATTAACTGCGTGACACTGAGAAGGAGGGCTCATTCTGAGACAAATGACACCAAATCCCCCGAGTAGAAAGTACCTCTGTCCCTCACAGTGACACGCTGAATTAATGCTTACTGTCATGCTGTAGTGTTATGGGACAGACATCTGGTCTCCAGTGGAATTTGAAAGTCCATACGTATAAGAAAGTGTAGTCATATTTCTGAGTTTGGAGGGATGGGGGTTGAAGAAATATTTGCCATACTGTTATATATATTTGACTTATTTTTCTTTTTGAACCTCTAGAACTTTTTTTCAGTGATGTTCTTTTTGGTTCTGAGTTTGAGCACCAGCTGAGTTCTAGGTGGCTCTTTATTTTTAGAACTGGTTCTGCCTGGCTGTATAAATGTAACCAGTACTGCTAGGTAGTACTGTTTTCCTGGGGTTGAGACTGCCCCCATCCACTCCACTCTGTGCCCCCTCTTAACCCCAAAGCCACTTGCCTGGGGTCCTGTTCCACCACAGATTTCCCTCTTGGGGGGCTATTGGTACACTATACTCAAGAGTCCCTAACTCAGGTTGGTCTGCTGGCTTAACGTTAGTGCTGCCAGTTGTGATGCTGTCGACCTGAGCCCTAGCACAAACTCCTATCATCAGAGTGCCACCTGGAAGAAGAGGAGGATCGAGGGTTGCAGTGAACACTCCTCTCTGGGGAGGGAGTCGAATCCCATTCCTCTATCTCCCCCTGGGTGGCCATATGGGGAGGTGCAGCTGGGACTACTGGGGGGAAGGATATTGTTGATGTTAACACCTGTACATAGCATGCACATCTGATGATGTTTTGATGTGGTGGACTTAGGGACTGGAAGCAACAAAAATATCAGACAAAATCCCTGCCTGATGCAGCATGATAGAACTCACCCCACCAGCAGGCTCCACCTGCTGATCAGGCAGCCTTACAACAACTGGAGAAGGCATATCCAAAGGGCTTGGTACACCTGTTGACCCCGCTGGAGGGCAAGCCAGGGGAGAGATTTGGGGATAGCACGATGATGGAGTTGGGATGATGATTGGGGGGATGATCAAGGACCAGAAGAGGGTCCAAGGACTGGATGGGTGTTGAAGCAGGAACACCAATTTAAAAATAAAAATAAAAGAGCCCCCTTACAACTTGGACCCTCAAGTGGCTGTACTGGGCTCAAGTGTATGAGAGTCTCATCCTGCCAGTTTGAGTTGTTTTCCTTAGTTTCACCTCATTCCCCATCGATGCTAAACTGCTTGTCTCCATCGTATGCACATGATGTACGCCAGCACGGAGCCAGTTGGTGCCCCCTGCTGCTCTCGATGTCATCCATTTGCCCTGTCAACTGTGGTTAACCAGGTGGCTTTACTGCAGCGGGGCCAGCAACCCATCTTTCCTGGAGATGGAAAGCGTTTTCTGTAATGGCTTAATCATCCTCTCCCCACTAGTCATCCACACTCCAGGATCAGGTTTGGGTCTGGAATGGCAGCACTGCAGTTTCCATCCTTGTTTAGAAATTCACCACCGCCTGCAATGCTGGCTGCCTCATAGATTGGGGTTGGTTGTAAGGAAGGAATCCACAGAGGAAAAAATTGGGAGAGAATTTTTTATTTTTATTTTTTAAATATGTATATATATATATATGAAGTACCAGGATCATGGAGCCTACACTAGACATGAATAAGAGTAAGTTTTTAATTAAAAAGAAAGGGGGTGCTGTTGAGCACTCATACTAGGCAGATGCACCCAAGATCAGCTCTGTGTTTCAGACAGTTTAAATAAAAAATAACTGGCTAAATTAAAATTTAGAAGAAAATAAAATATCATCTTAGCAGCCTACTTTCTCTGATGTCGAGTGGTGCTAAAAAGAACAATGGGTTGCACGCAGAAGTCAAGTGGAACTAGTTTCAAAGTTCCACCACCATCAGCTACACAGGCCGCGACCTCTACGTCGATGATGGTCAGATTGGAACCTCCGTGGAGAGACCTTCAGGCCTCAATGCAGGCCATACATTTAAAAGTAGAGTCGCTCCTGCAGAAGTTTGTGGACCAGGATGCCAAGATAGATGCGGCATCCATAACTGCCTCATCTGCTGAAAAAACGGCTACTAAAGCTCTAGCTACATCAGCCAAATTGGTGCAGGAGAACAGTCAATTGAGATACCGACTTGAAGTGTTGGAGAATGCCAGTCGAGCCTCACACGTTCAGATTGTAGGCCTGCCAGAATAAAGTGAGGAGGGAGATCTTTTGGGATTCTTGCAAGGTTGACTCCCTGTAGCACTAAATTTACCACATTCTACAATTGCGGGTCAATTGATTAAAGCTTACCACATTACTGCGCGTGTAGCAGAGCTAGGGGCAGAAGTTCGTCGAACTGTCTTGGTGGTTACAACCAGCTCCTTGATGAGGGATACTATTCTCCGTGCAGCCAGATCCACGGTAAATCTGAACTTTGATGGGACTTCAGTGCATCTATTCCCAGATCTTTCATTTGCTTCCAGGAATCATCAAAAGAAATTCGATGCTGTCAGGGCTCATCTTAAAAGCCTGGGGATTACCCATTCCTTATTGATGCCGCCTTAGAATACACTACTGGGGGACAACTTATTAGATTTCTGATCCAGTGGATGCGGGGAAAAAGGTAGAAGCCTTAACGAAGGAATTTCACTTGACGGAGGCCCAGATCAGCTCAGAGTCAGAAAATTAGACTTGAATTATGGACATATTGGGACAGTAATGTACATGATTTTGTCTCTTCTCGTTGAAGTGGTTTAGATTTGAGAATGAGTTGTAAAAGTCTCTCGTACTGTAAAACAGATAACTAAGTAATCATGCCCTTTTCTAAGCCATTGAAGCTCAACATGGGGTGGTTTCTATAAGTGCTGAAAATGTTATGCATAAAATATTAGGAATGGGGTCACGTCAACTTTAAAGGTCGAGTATAATCTAACATTCTTCTTTTCCCATTTTAAAAATGACCTCCAATACCTTTGTAGGATGTGTTTTGTGGACAATTCACTATTTAGGGAATATTTAATTACCCCCCACTGCCTTAAGCCAGACTGTGTAGGCTATTTGTAACCTGATACATTGGATGTATGTATAACACATATGTGATGCCTGACAGAATGATCTACTATATGTATTTGCAATTTTATTTTAAATGCAATAAACATAAAGTTCAGAAAAAAAGTGCTATAGTCTTCTAGTTGGGGAAAAAATAACGGGGTCAGGGGAGGAAACCAAGCTTCCTGCAGAGCTCCATTGGTCTTGTGTGGACCCACTAGAAACAACTTCACTGCTACACTCCGCGACACATGAGCTGCACCGAAGGGTTGGGGAAGGGGAGATGGTGAAAACTGTTTTTCCGTATGTGCTGCAGCAAGAGCGTAGCAGAAGCAACAATTGAGGCAGTCCAGAGAAGGGCAACCAAAATGGTGCAGGGACTGCATCAGAAGACATATGGAGGACAGATTAACGGAGCTCAATATGTATACCCTTGAGCAAAGGAGGGAGAGAGGTGATATGATCGAGGCATTCAAACACCTTAAGGGCATAAACAAGGTGAAAGAGTCTAACATGTTTAAATATAAGAAAAATAGCAGGACAAGAGGACACAGCATGAGATTAGAGGGAGGCCGATTAAGAGGGAATGTGAGGAAATTCTTTTTCACAGAAAGGGTGGTAGATGCATGGAATGGCTTACCACAAGAAGTGGTGGCTATGAATACAGTGCAGGCTTCAAACAGGCATGGGATAGGCATACGGGAGCAATACAAATGACTATGAATAGATAGGTCACTGACAGAGCAAAGGCCAATGGCACATTTATAAGGTAGAAAAAGAAATGGGCAGACTGGATGGGCCTTGCGGTCCTTATCTGCCATCAACTTCTATGTTTCTATGATTGAGACAGTGTTGTGGAGATCTTGCTTGAAAACCAACGTTGCCAGTGACTGCTTCACAGGAGGGGGTAGCAGGAGGGAAAGACCATGCAGTGAGTCACGCTCGCTCACATGGGGGGCAGGGGCCTTCTGAGAGGAGACTCGCATCACACTAATGAAAACATTTTTTTTGTGTCTCACTTTTGCCAAAGTTGTAAG
This sequence comes from Neoceratodus forsteri, assembly GCA_016271365.2. Classification (NCBI taxonomy): domain Eukaryota; kingdom Metazoa; phylum Chordata; order Ceratodontiformes; family Ceratodontidae; genus Neoceratodus; species Neoceratodus forsteri. Next base: position 401,604,150 of record JADMNL010000025.1, read on the forward strand.
GCAGGCTATTGTTCTGATCTGTGGGATCGATTTCCACTCAAAAGGATAACGTGGCTTTTCGGCTCTGCTCCCCCTCTTTTTGGTAGCTTCATTGGCTGTTGTAGAGCCTTGTGTAGCCATAAAAGTACATTTCCACAGCAACAGCGTGATAAAATAAATGAAATACCTGGAGATTTTATAGATTGGTGCCTCCCGTTGCAGTAATTTAAAGGAAATTTCAAGATATTTGCTTGTTTTTTTGTTTTTTAACATAACAGCCCATTACCTTATGCTTTCGAGACTCTCTGGAGCCAGAAAATGAATTTTTTCTTTTAATCCATTTCGGGAAGGAAGGGATAAATAATTAAGTTGATCAGCTGGCTAGTCGATCTTTTCCACTTTTTGGTCCGCCATCTCCATCTCCGTACGCAGATGTTTTGTGACATCTAACCAGGGAAAGTGTGGGGGTGTGCCCCGTGGAAGTCCATTGAAGAATAGAGCCCCTATTAGCTGAGCGGCGGTTTTCATTTATGTCATAGGTTACTTAAACATATCTAAAACCGCTTTGAAACTGGCCCCCTTAGACTTCCGTGAGGTGCACCCCAGCGCACACTCTCTGGTTAGATGTTACAAAATGCTGAGTGCAGGGGTGGGGCCAGCGGAAGTGGAAGGGAATTTCAGTCCCTCTTCTCCCAAAATGGACTTTTAAAAAAATTTCATTTTCTGGCTCAAGAGACTATCACAAGTAGAAGGTAATGGACTGTTGTGTTAAACAGGCCCGAGCAGATATCTTAGAAATTCATTTTAAGTAGGAATGATGTTTGCTTCTCTTATAGAAGAACACAAGATGAATTCACATTACTGTAACCCCTAGGTGGCGCTATCCCAAGGGCTACTACCCCTGCCTGTTTGACTACGGACAGGTTGAGGGGCCCAGTTCCTATGGCGGGTGCCTCCACCCAGAGGTCAGGGTTTGTAGTGGTTAGACTAGCTTGGTCACAGCCCTCTGGGACACTGAGACCCCCTTTTATTCCCTCTAGTGGCTCATACAGTACACCGGAGTTACAGCCCCAATACCCCATGTATACACACTGTTCACTCATATAAATACCACTTATCCTTGAGACTGATTCTGCAGCACGTCTCTGAGGACCCCCTGTAAAATAAGGTTAAACAACATACACAGGAAAACACAATACTGTTTCCATAAGTACCACACCACAGACAGTATATAGTATAACAACAACAAATCTGATTTACTTAAGGGGCAGTAATACGGGAGGGGGGAAATCAGGTTAACTGGTGGTATTAAATCACAGTACTGTGCACACATACAGGGTCTGAAAAGTCATACTCTGGGTACCCAGGTTGGGGGGGGCGGCTAGCCAGGTCCATTGCCCAGGGTTGGCCGGCAGGTGCAGATGGATGGGGCCATGTAAAAGAAAATATATGCACAACACACAATTGTAATCCGGAGCCGGATGGCTCAGTCCATGAAGCAGGGAAACAACAAGAATTAGATGACACACTTGTGATTGAAAACAGACTGCAGGGGAATACCCTGATTTGTACTCACAATACCCAAGCTGAGGACCGGACGGTAGATGTTCTTCTGGATTGCCAGAACAACAGGGCATGGAGACAAGGTCCTTGTGACTGGACCCCACTGCAGTTGATAGCAGACGTATTTAGTCCAAGCTAAGCTTGGGTTTGCTTCCAGCTTCAGCACACAGCATGGGGGATTGGAAATAGCGATTCCCCACAAGCACTACGCACATTCATATGTAAAAGGAAAGTACTATACCAGGCAGACTGCTCCTCGATCCTGATCGCAATTACTGCAAAATACCCGGGAGCACACACAGCAGCTTCAGTTCCTGACAGACCAAGCGCGATTCAGCAATTTCTCCAGTCTTCTATAGGGTGAGTCTGGTTTCCACTCTTCAGACTTCCTTCTTTCTCCTCACAATCGGATTCAGTCTGAACTGGCACTTGCAACGGCTGCAGGCCAAATCTCAGGGCCTCACACGTGCTTCCCACGCGAAACTATACACCGCAGAAGCACAGAGCTCCTTCTTTCTTCACTGTCACAACTGATCTGAGCTTTCCAGTCACAGATCAGGGCATTTCCTTTAGCTCCACACCATTCTGTTGGTTGGTTCGGCTGTCACTCACAATAAGATTCCCTCTATTGGTGGAAAAAGGTGCCAAGGTCAAAACTACATTTCTCAGAGTCACTGCCCATACAATCCCCTTGTGGCTGGCTCAAAATTAAGAGTCCAAGTTCTGATTAGTCCACAGGCTCCATTTTAGGGCTCTCTTAACCCAATTGGCCCAGCACAGCAGTTCAGGACAAAAATGAAAGAGCTACACTGAAACAGTTCGTGCTAAAATAAAGACAGGTTAGACAAACTACATTTTCTCAGTCACTCTAAATGATTTCTGGCAAACAGTTATATCTCTCAACAAGGCTCCCTCTGCACATGTAGCGACGGCAGAAATGGAGCAAATTGGCAGCAGCTCAGGCGGGATTCGAGCATTAAATAGACAGCTCTTAGAGAGACAGTCGTGGAGGCTCAAACAGCACTCACTTGGAACCACATTTAAACAGCTAAGGCGCCTGAACACTGCCAGACTCTGAGCATTCAGGCAAGCTCCTGGAAGACTTTTGGGAACCCCCATTTGCAGGGGTTACATTACTATAACTGAATGTGTGTACGATGCTATGGGACACAGCTCTTAAAGGGTAACAGTCAGCACTAAGAGCCCCATACCGGAGTATGGGGCTGGTCCCAAGTTGCATTTTGAGTGCAAAAACAACTTTTTCAACTTACTGTTTACTGCAGTATGGGAGATTGTATCAGGCTGGTTCTGCTGACTCCCAAGCTGACATTTTGTTTGTAACCAGAAATCCCAGAATCCCCTGCAGCCGACATCAGAGTAGGGCTGCAGCAGTGGAGACTCCGTGAGCCTGCAGTGCATGTTACAGGTTTTATAAGCACTGAACTTTGGTTTGCTGGTCCCACTGTCCTGCTGGGACTAAGTACAGTCACAGGAACTGTACTTGGCTCTGGAAGCACAGTGGGTCTGGCAAACATCTGATCTGAGCTTTTGAAATCTTCAAGATGCACTACAGGCTGTTGAAGACTTCACACACACTAAGCACCTGCCGCCCCTCTGAGAGGCAGCCAGTGTTGTACCACCTAGCCTTAGCTCACTAGTTGTTAGCCAAGCAGCAGCAGCATATACTGTCGCTTCCCCCCCCGAAGGAGGAGAGCTGTCTGTGGACGCTCAATCCTCCTTCCACGGCTGTCCCCTGAGTGACCTGGGTCCATTTCTGAATCTAGGGCGCCAGTGTGGCAGGTGGAGACAACCAGTTCTGGAGCCCACTACACCACTGGGCCAGCCTTCTGCTGTTTCTTCTGTGCTATGTTATTGCTGTTTGTCATTGATCGATTGCTGTGTATTATATTTGTGTCTTTGTAAAAGTGCTCCAAGCAGTGGAAGGATGCTTTAAATAAATGGCTGCTGCTACTTTTACTGCAGCCACCCGGGCCTACCTGTCATACGGAGCCATGAAAAACCTTAGTGCCCAGTGCCCATCCCCTAAAATGATTTCTTGATTTTAATGCCCTGGCTGATTCATGGTATTCTCTGAGAGGTCACTAATAGGGGTCTGATTGTCCCAAAAATAAATACAACACTTGGAGCTAGGAATTAGATCTTGGAACCAGTCCCTCATTAAAATATGTGCCAACAAAAAGCTCTGTACCTGAATTCCAGAACACTCAACGGTGCTTATCCAATTCTGTGAACATTTTAGATAAATGTTATTATAAAATGGGTAGGGAAAACCCTGCTACCTGATTGGTAAAGAAGGTTCCAGAGCAAGAATGTGCAAGAATAGGAACTGCATTGCTTTGCACTTTTCTTATTTATTTTTGTCATTTACAGTGGACCGATTTTATAAGCTCAGTAAGCCACTCCAGCATGCGGGTTACTATTTTTGAACCGCACTTCCAGGTGGTCGAAAGGACTCTGAGCAAGCACCTCGTGCCTTTTCACGCACCTGGGCGTGCGCTTCAGGAATAGTAACCCACACCCTTTTGAGACATTGCTTACTTAAATCATGTACTTCTGTTTTTTATGTCTTCATGTTTGGTTTTGATATGTACTTTTGTACAGGTCTACTACTGAAAACGAGGCCTTGTGTCCTAACTTGTATGTTCCTGGATATAAAAAACAAAGCGTAGTCGATCTGGTCTTTTAGATGCATCACAATTTACTGCAGAAATTAACACTATTCCTACAATCAACCCTAAGTAGTCAGTATTCTCTGGTGGTGGTCAGGAAGGGCTTTCTTCCTCAAAAAATTAATATCCAGCTAGTCCAGCAGCATGGTGGGCTGACGCACTGGTTGCCACACCACCTACCACACCGGTGCCCCCAGTTCGGGAATGGATATGGGTCATTTGGGGGCTGGCTGGGGCATTGGGGAGGGCGGACTAGGCATCCCTGGACAGCTCTCCTCTCTTTGGTATACATGTCCAGCTAAGTGTCTGCCACCTGGGTGAATCTGGGGGGGCAGCATAGTGGGGCCTAAGAAAGGAATCCCACCTGCAGGACATGGTCCCAGAGAAGCCAGGTGATGAGTCTGTGGAGACCAGTCCAGAAGGCGGCAGGTCTAATGACAATAGGAGATAAAGTACTGATTAAAAAAAATTATTATCCTGTATGGCTACAATGTCTCTCACAGAAAGCGTTAAGCAGTAGAGTGTATTTTTGTCTGTCAGTCACTTATTTGTATGAAACAGTTCTGGAAGGCCCAGTCAGGGCAGTGGGCACCTTACACGAACTTGGTCCGCACACAAAATGGAAAAACAGTTGCATACCTCATGCCTTCTTGCTGCTTCATAACTACTGTGACAGCAGTGACATTGACACGTAGAATCAACAAGATGGTCAGATGAGGTGAGTTTATGGTCTTGGCTGGGGTTGCCATTCTCTGTCACGAAATGCACAACAGCAGATTCTCCTTTATATGACATTCACACAACAACCCGGCCCGGGGCATCGCAGTCTTGCAGACTGTTTATTAAAGAACCAGAGAGCCAAGATATACTAACATACTAAAATGCCAGCAGAATAGACCTAACGGCCTTTCGCGTCTGCTCGTTTGGTCAGCCCCCACCCTTGGAGCTGACCTTGCTGCCCCCCTCGCCTTCTGTGGCTTCTCCCTTCCCAGTTCCGGATAGTCTCGCTGCATTGGATTTTGCTTCCAGAACCCTTCCCCTGTACCTGTTTCACCCCCTCTTGAACCCCTCCATCGTCTCTGCCTCCACCAGCCCCTAGGCAGCGCATTCCATGGCTCCACCACCCTCTCAATGAAGTAGCACCTCCTCCTTTCTCCCCTGAATCTTCCCCCCTCCAGCTTCCACCCATGCCCTCTAGTGGCCCCTCCTCCTTCCTTGAGCACCCTGACTGTTCCTCCCTATCTTTATATCTGTGTGAGGTCTCCTCCACTGAAGCGATGGGGGTCTCAACAAGGAGCTCTGCCTGTAGAGGTTGCCCTGGGAGAGACAGAGAAGGGAAACAATGAGATAAAATAGAATAGCTTCCTTGTGCCACTGGCAGAAATACAGACAGCACATAAAGCTCAAGGAATGATTGGAAGATTTTAGCATCAGTTATCCTTCAGAGTTTGAAAGTCCAAATGTCCTTTATTTTCTGTCCCTCCAGCCAAATGAAAAGTGCATGGTGTACAAACACAACATCTGCACTGAAATGAATCCCTTTAGAAGAAGAGATAGCAAGACTTAAGGGAGGAGGGAGAGAGAGTCAGTCCTGACTAAGGGCCAAGCAAAACAGCAACTTTTTAGAGACTTCTCTGAAAAACCATGATGAGTGGCTGTGACAGGACTTGGCATGGTTAACAAAACCACTGTAACCACCACAGTGCAACAGACTTGGCTGTGATTTCACTCCATGAATTTGGTTAACTTTTTTTTTTGTTACTTTAATCTGTTTTATGCTTCCCTTAGCTGGCGTCGACCCTTCTCAGAGCCCTTGCCAACCCCAACCCTGCCATCTCCCAGGACTCAGCATGCTTCAGGAGTGTTGCTCTGTGGTACCCCCTCCCCAAGGTGGAGGTTTTCTGGCTGGGTCAGGTCTAGTACCAACAAGGCCATCTGTGGTGGTCCATGGGTGAGCCTGGAGTCGGGGTGGGGTGTGGGGTCTACAGGCCAACCAGAGCCGTCATGGCGTGGCTGGATTATGTCTTGTTTTTCCTGCCTGGGGATGCTTAGGCTGATGGCCATGAACACCCAAGGCATGCGCCTCAGGCCAGCCAGTCAGCAATCCCCAATCCCAGAACTACAGTCCTGCCTGCACTGCCACCTGTAGTCACCCAGGTGGTGGTTGAGCAGCGGCAGTGTTGCCCCTTCACTCCCCGGAGGACAGAGTCCTGTGGGACACTCAGTCCTCCTTCCCCAGCCAGCCCTTTGACCTAGGCTCATTTCTGAAACTGAAACGGTTTAAATAAATAAACAGTGATGCATGCAAGGAAGTGATCCTTGAACTCCCTGTATGGTTGACCCTTCCATATAAGGGAAGAATTGTACTTGAAGCCTGTTACTGGGTGTTGGTGGGATCCCCAGTTCTGCTATACATATCCTGGAACAAAACAGAAGATTTCAGCCTGAAATGCAGACCATGCCACATTGATAAACAGCAACAAAATGTCTTGCACAAATAGAAATAGAGCATCAGCAGCCCATCGTTCTTACTTATATACCTCGTTCTGGCAGAGACGTGCAGGAACCTTGTGTGTTTCAGTCCCTTTATGTGTAGGACTCCATGTTAGAGCATGCACTGCTAACAGGGAGGCCTGTTGCGGTTACTTTGGGTGCTTGTGGAACACTGGATGGATAGATGTATTGCTGGCAGGCAGCCAACTAGACTTATGTGAGGGTGAGGGTGAGGGGTTTGGAATCTTGATGGCTCTGGCCTGGGGAGCAGTGGGGTTGGTTGTGCGGCCACATCAAAGAGACTGCGACACTTCTGGGAAGACTTTGGAATTGACTCACGAGCATAGTTCTATTTTCTAGAGTTCCTCTTTTTAGCTTCCCCCTTATTCTCAGTTACTAGGAAAATCCATCAAGAAACAGGATTGGTGTTGCTCGGATGGTGTCCTAACAGGTCAGATACCATCAGGTACCATCACTTTGACTGGATTTCGGATGGCCTGGGATGGTATAGGTATCCTACCATCGGATTCAGCTGTGGATACCTGCATCTGCACCAGGATACACTACAGTCTGACTCCGGATCAGAAATTCCAGTTTTGGTCAGACTGCTGTTTAATCCAGAGGCGGATTCCACCACTGTCCAACAGAGGGTGATCAGATCCATGAAACCACTATCTGGGCACCACTAGTCGGGATCCTTGGCCTTTCAGCCTTTTTTTCTGCTGCTTGTCTGTATGTGATGTCATGATCTCCTACTTGCAACCTCATAATCATTTTCACCGCAACCCGGCTGCAGTTCCTAATCCAAGGAATGTGACATCACATGCAGACCAGCACCAAGATGGAGTCTTAAGAGACAAGAAATGCCACACTTTGTCTTTTTGTAAATTGAAGATTACAAATGAAAATATTTTGAATTTTCTGTCAATATATTTATGTAACTCTAACAAAAATATCAGAAAAAGGTTGTGTTTCTCCTTGGCGGAATATCACTACAGCGCAGTGGGTTAAGGCTCTTAGCCTCAGATCTGGAGACCTAGGTTTGAATTCCATAGCTGCCTAGGTGCATACTGTGTGATCCTAAGCAAGTCACTTAACTTCCTTGTGCTCCCAGGTTGCATCTGGAAACAAGCTTCAGCTTGTGTGCTACTCCTGGTTAAACAATGTTCCCTTTCCAACATCTTCTGCATACTTGACACCAGCTGTTTAGAGAATTGTCACTTATTCACTCTGTTGACATATTTTACTACTGTATACCGATATGTGAAAACTGTAGTGATGAGATTTATTCCTACTGATCTAACTCCAGGCTTTTATTAAAAAAATAAGTTCCTATCTCTAACGGTTCCAAAGTTAGTCTTTCTTGTAGAGAATTTCTTTGAAAAGGTTTAACTTTTGAGCTGTTCTAGCTAGAACTCTGGCTCATAGTCCTCTCTCTCTTTCTGGCGTATACTCAGTCATTTTGTCTCTCTGTGGCACATACTCAAATTCAAAATTCAAATTCAAAAATAACTTTATTGGCACAACAAGATACACAGGTATTGCCAAAGTGTAAACTACTCATTCCCTCTCTCGTTCTCTCTCTCTGTGGCTCATATTCCCTCATTTCTCTCTCTCTAGTTCATACTCACTCATCCTCTGTCTGGCTAATACTCATTCTCATTCTGTCCCCCTTCCTCTGTCTCTGTCTTTCTTTGTGGCTCATACTTACTCATTCTCTTTCTCTTGATTTACAGCTCTCAGCATGACTGCTGTTTTAGAATAATTTGTAACATTCATTGTTTCTTTTTTAAAAGATGAACTTGAATAAAGCTTATGTGTTCTGTACACACTGTTAATTACCCAGCAGGTCAACCTTGGAATACAGCTACAGTAGTTTGGGGGAGGGGGGATGTAGCAGAAATAGCTGCAAACTATATAAAATCTTGCTACCAGCTTTGAAATACAACAAAGATGTATTAAAGTGCACTGTAGTATAATTATGTCTTGTGAATAGTTTAAAGTGACTTTCCGATGTGGTGCTATGAGGTATTGGGCTTCATAACCCAATACCCGAACTCACTGCTACCAAAATAAACATTTTTAAGGCAGTAGTTTTAGTAGGGGAAGGGATTGTGACTGGCGCCAAACCCACAGCCAGCCGATTCCTTCCAACTTTCTGATGAGCCTGCTCTGTCCCAACTCCGCCCCGCCCTCTCAGAATTTGTGACATGTGGCCAGGGAGAGCATGGGGGCGAGACCCATACAAGTCTATGGGGGCTGTTTTAAATACCAGATTTTAGTCATTTTAAACACTCCTAGAGGAAAATTAAAGCAGTCGCTTAACTAGTAGTGTCCCTACTAGTTGAGAAGGTGGTTGCGTTGCAGCTGGATGACTGTCCAGCCACGATGTCTGTGATTCTCTCCAGTCAGGATTTAGGAAGAGGCATAGTAGCGAGACATAGAAACATAACATAGAAACATAGACTTTGGCAGCGGATAAGGACCATTTGGCCCACCCAGTCTGCCCATTTCCCTACCTACTGGATAAGCTGCAGATTTTAGTTAACCAACAGCCTACGACTGCTCTTGTCCGGGTGCTCATTGACCTCCTAATAGAGAGAGATCGGAGGACCCATTCCATCTTGGTCCTCCATCTCTCTCTCTCTGCAGCGTTTGACACTGTGGACCATGATGTGCTATTGGAATGCCTGCGGTTCATCTGTGGACTATCTGGGGGGTCCATAGATGGTTTCAATCTTTCCTCGAGGTAGGACTCGAGAGTGGTGTCTGGGATTTATTCCTCAGCCCCTCTCTCCCTACCCTGTGGGGTACCGCAGAGTTCCATTTTGGTACCCATGTTGTTCGCTGTGTATATGCTGCCATTGGGAGAGATCATTAGGCAGTACGGTCTGAGTTTTCACTGCTATGCAGATGACACTTAGCTGTACAAGTCCTTGTGCCCAGACAAAATGTGATCCTCTTGGTATTTAACGACTGTCCGTGCGAGATCCAGGACTGGATGAGTGCCAGCTGGCTGTGGTTGAACCTGGATAAAACTGAGGTGCTAGTTGTGGACCCAGATCGACGGGGAGGTGGGTTTGTCGGCTGGACAGCCGTCTTGGCTTTGGCTCGGTAGTGCTCAGCTGACTACCTCAGATCGGGTGCGGAACCTGGGCGTTATTTTTGTTGATGACCTGACCCTTAACTCACAGGTGTTGGCTGTTGTCAAATCCTCTTTTTACCATCTGAGGAATATCGCCCAGGTGAAGCATCTGGTTCCTTCCGACGATCTTCCAACTCTGGTCCACGCCTTCGGTAACCTCCCACCTTGACTACAGTAATGCCCTCTACCTAGGGCTACCGGGGGTTGATATCTGCCATTTGCAGCTAGTGCAAAATGCGACAGCCAGGTTGCTGACTGGTACTTCTAAGGCCAGTCATATAACACCTGTGCTCTGTGGACTGCACTGGCTGCCAGTACAGTGGTGGATCACCTTCAAGGTCGGGGTACTGAACTATAAAGCCCTACACAATCAGGGACCCCCTTACTTGCGAGATCTTCACCCTTACCACCCTCTCCATCCTCTCCGATCCACCAACGAGGGATTGCTAGAGATTCCCAGGGTTCGTTTGAAATCATCGGGGGCCCGGTCCTTTGCTTTTGTGGCCCCGACCCTGTGGAATTCTCTACCTCATCATATACGAGAGTGCCTGACCATCCAGAGTTTCAAAACAGTGCTGAAAATGCAGCCGTCCCGATGGCGCTGAGGCGCTGGATGCCTTACCTCACACTATGCCAGTGACCCGTGTTTGGGAATGAGCACGGGCCACCGGGGGTAGGCAGCGGAGGAGAAGGATCGAGTGATGGAGGGACTGCTCTCCTTCTCTGGGGAGGAGAGGTCACCAGTAGTTGGTGTCGACTGGCCCCTAGCAGTGGCTGGGGAACAGCACACTGATGCTCTGAAAGGGGAGAAGATGAGGCAGACACTTGGAGGAGTGTGTGCGGATGCATGCATGCTCTCTCCTTAGGGCGTTAGTGCATGCCTCCTCTGCTGGGGGAGAAAGTGGAAAAAGAGTCCTGGGTGCGGCACAATGACATCTGATCCCTGTAGGCCCCACTCCCGCGAATAGCGGTAACCTCCGCACCGGATCTGTTCCAGCAGGTTGAGGATTCCCTGCCGCCCCGCCATGGGGGGGCAAGCCGTGGAGGACAGTGGACGGTAGGCTGTGAGTGGGGGACCGGGGCTGGGGCGATCAGGATTGAAGGTGTGCTGCCCAGGAAAGAGAAGGAAATTAACTGCACAAAAACAGTGCTGAAAACACAGCTTTCAAACAACATGGAGTCTTGCTATATTACAGACATTAGCAGTTTGTTCCAGCTCTAGAACTGCCCCGGAGGTGAAATGGTTAAAACCATTCCAAAATAGAATTTTGGCACGAGAGCAGCTCTATCTGTGTCATTTCAAACTTGAACTGTCAGATTCTTTACTCCGCCCTCAGTGAACAGTCGCTCCGGAGATTTCTCCTTCTGCTCGGTTCATTTCTCGGTTTAAAAAGTGTTTTCTCGGTTGGATTTAACCGAGAATAGTTTTATTTTAACCGCAAAACTGTTCGGTTCAAGCTCTATCTGTGGTAACCGTAAGTAAATGAAGCCAGTCACTGTCTCAGGGTCCGTCCGAACCACCACTATCTGGTAAAAGGTCGGTTCGTCCGGTCCCAGTGGTTCAGGATTATGATATTGAGGAATTTTATGAACCAGAGGAGGGGGAGGAGGATTATGAACAGTATGAATGTGGCTGGGAAGGTCTGGGTGTGCCCATTGAACCGGACATCTCCCCAGACAGACCTTTAGAATCTCCCCCTATGCTGTCTGAGTCCCCATCTCATTTTATGTTTTATAAAAAAAGTTGCTGAAACCCTCCAGCTTCCTTTAGAAGAGGCTGTGGATGAGCAAGAGGAGCCTGATTTTGTAGAAATGATGGATATTCCAGAGTCTAGGAGATTGTCTATTCCTTTACATAAGTCTTTTAGGAAACAAACAATTAAAATTTTAAAAGCTCCTAATTCTGTGCCTCCTGTAGATAAAAAGATGGACAGAAGGTATACATTGTCAGGCCCTGATACAGAATTCCTTTCTCAGCAATGCAGTCATGTTGGGGTAGTTCAGGCTGCTGCCTGTGATAAAGCTAATATTCCCTTGGCTTCACATCCTCTGACAAGGATTCCAGGAACATTGATGCCATGGCAAAAACAGTATATGGCAGCCTCTCTGGGACTCAGGCAAGCAAATTATATGGCTTATGTAGCTAGGTATCAGAAATCTAGATGGGATACTGTTATGCAATTGGCCAAGCAGGCCCATAGCCAGCTGGCTAGTGAACTAGAACAGGTGGCTGCTGATGGCATTGAAGCCTCTAAGGTTCAGTTTCATGCTGCTGTGGATGTTAATGATGTTTCCTCTAGGGTCATGGCCACATCTGTAGCTTTTAGAGGTTGGCCTGGCTCAGGTGTACTAGTTTGTCACAGGATACCCAGACTAAGGCTATGGATTTTCCTGTGGTGGGAAATTCTCTGTTTGGAGAGCAGACAGAGAATTACATGAAGAAGATGGATGAATATAGGACTACTTACAAGAGTGCCCAGGCTAAGGAGCGGCAAGCCACTCCTCAAAGGCATGCCCCAGGGGTAGAGGGTAGGCCTTTTCACAGCCTGTCTACCAGACTTAGGCCTCCTCTGCCTTTGCTCAGAGGGGCTTCTTCAGAGGCAGGGGCAGACGAGGGGTGGGCAGACCTGCTCCCACCCCCCTAGCCTAAAGCTCCTGCGAAACAGGCACCCTATGGGGTGCCCAGGGCCGATTCTCCTGTACCAGTGGGGGTCAGGCTGGCTTACTTCAGTCAGAATTGGGCTTCTTTAACCTCAGACAAGTGGGTTCTGGAAGTAGTAAGCCAGGGTCTGGTTTTCAGCTTCAAAAGTTTCCCAAGTTGAGAAGCAGACTTTTCTACCTGCAAGTGCTTCAGAGACCCTCGCTCTGGAAACAGAGGTCTCATCCTGTTAGCTCTCAGAGCAGTAGAAAGGGTTCCTCCCTGCATCAGGGCAGGGTCTGTATTCAGATACTTCCTTACCGAAAAAGACAGGAGAATGGCGCCCATTTTAGATCTCAGATATCTGAACAAGCATCTTTTGAAACCAAAGTTCAAAATGGTAACTCTGGCAATGATTTTACCTTCCCTAAGGCTAGGGACTGGCTAGCCTCCCTGGACCTCAAGGATGCCTATTTCCATGTCTAATCAGAAGATCCCATCGAAGTACCTCAGATTCGAACTGCCCTCAGGTCATTACCAGTTCAGAGCAATGCCCTTGGCCTTACCTCTGCTCCAAGGGTATTCACAAAGTGTCTAGCAGTGGCAGTGGCCCACTTAAGGAGGCAGAGGATTGCTGTTTTTCCCTATCTAGACGACTGTAGGCCAGTCCCCAGAACAGGTAAAATCTCACCTGCAGGTCACCCAGCAGCTTCTCACCTCCCTGGGTTTTCTGCTAAACTACCAAAGTCGGTTCTGGAACAGTCCAGGTACTCACCTTTATAGGGGCAGAATTGGACACAAAGCTAGCCAGAGCCTTTCTTCCCCAGGAAGGGTAAGGAATTTAGTGGCTCTGGCCTCTTCCTTCACTCTGCAGGTCTCGACCAGCAAGACACTTTCTGCAGCTCCTGGGGCACATGGCTGCATCCACAGCTGTTGTGCAGGGAGCCAGATTTCAGATGAGAGACATTCAGTTTCACTTGAGAACCTTTTGGTCTCAGAGAAGAGACCCCCTTCCAAGTTGGTCCCAGTGACTCGAACCTTGATCCTAGCTCTCCAGTGGTGGCAGGATCAGAGCAATTCAAGAGTGGGGTCCCCTTCATTTCCCCTTCTCACGACTTGACTCTCACTACAGATGCTTCCCTTCTGGGTTGGGGAGCCCACATGGGCGACCTTTCCACTCAGGGAGTTTGGTCCCCCCAGGAATCTCTGCTCCACATCAATTTGCTGGAACTCAGAGCTGTCTTTTTAACTCTTCAAGCTTTTTCTGCATCTGTCCACGACAAGGTGATACAAGTCAGAACAGACAACACCACAACAATGTGGTACATCAACAAACAGGGGGCACTGGTCTTGGCCTTGTGCACCAAGGCAATGAAGTTGTGGTCTCTGGCCTATTCCCTGAACACTTCCCTCATAGCAGTTCATCTTCCAGGGAAGGACAATGTCCTAGTGGATGCCCTCAGCAGGATTTCCCAGGGCCATCACGAATGGTCCCTGGATCCTCAAGTGCTGAGGATAGTTTTTGCCAGGTGGGGCATCCCTCAGATAGATCTTTTTGCAGCCCCAGACAATCACAGACTTCCTCTGTTCTGTTGCAGGCCTCCAGTGCTGGGCTCAGTTCCCCTGGATGCCCTTCTTCTGGATTGGGAGGGAAGTTCCTCTTTGCTTTCCTCCCTTTCCTCTCCTATTCAAAGTACTAGTCAAAATCAGATCTCAGCCTTGCAGGGTGATTCTGATTGCCCGGATGGGCCAGGCAGCCCTGGTACCCACTCCTTCTGTCTCTGACAGTCCATCTTCCCCTGTGCCTCCCCAGGAATCACAATCTGTTGATTTGTGCCCAGGAAGGGTTTGGTATCCGGACCTCAAATCCCTCAACCTCAAGGCCTGGCTCTTGAGGAGTTAGAGTTGCTGATTTACACCTCTCTCAGGGTGTTCTTGAAATCCTAAAGGCTTCCAGAAAGCCTTCCACTAGAACTACTTATAGTTCTAAATGGAAAAGGTTTTCCATTTGGTGTGCTGGAAAAATATTTCCCCAGAATCTGCTGAATTGCCCATTTTGTTAGATTACATGGTACATCTTAATTCCTTGGGTCTCAGACCAGCTACCCTGAGAGTTCATTTGGCAGCTGTGTCTGCTTTTGTGTCAGCAGGAAAGTCGTCCCCTCTTTCCTCTCATCCTGTGTTTTCCAAGTTTTTTAAGGGGTTACTCCATACTAATCCTCCCTTTTGGGAACCGGCCCCTGCTTGGGACCTTAATGTTTGCATTGCCCAGTTAATGCAACCCCCTTTTGAACCTCTGTCTTCTGCAGAGCTTAAGTACCTAACTTGGAAAACTGTTTTTCTAGTGGCTGTCACTTGCCAGACGATAAGTGAATTTCAAAGCCTTGTCAGTGGAGACTGACTTTATTTCTTTCCACAGGGATAAGGTAGTCCTTAGGACTAATAGGAAGTTTTTGCCTAAGGTGGTTTCAGATTTCCATCTTAATCAATCTATCTCCCTTCCAGTATTTTTCACTGATCACTCCTCTTCGGGTGAGAGGAGGTTGCACAGCCCTGGATGTTAAGAGAGCTCTTAGTTATTATATAGGCGTGCCAAGGTCACAGTTGAATCCCTCCAACTTTTCCTTACCTATGGTGAAGTTGGGAAAGGCAAACCTGCCACTAAGAGATCAATAGCCAGGTGGATTGTCTCTTGTATCCAATTTGTTATCAGAAAGTGGGCAGAGCCCCGAGTTTGAGGGCTCATTCTACCAGGGTACAGCTGCGTCTCTAGCTGCTGCCAGAGATATCCTTTATTAGAGATTTGCCAGGCTGCTACTTGGAAAACAGTACACACTTTACCAAGCATTACTCCCTGGATGTCCAGGCCAGGGAGAGATGCTCGGTTTGGCACAGCTGTTCTTCCAGAGCCTATTCCTAAGTAGGTTCTGCCCTCCTCCATGGAGGTACTGCTGTGTATTCTGCTAATGTCTATAATATAGCAAGACTTCATGTTGTTTGAAGAAAATTACTCACCTTAGTAATGTTGTTTCTTCTAATGGAGACTTGCTATATTATAGACCTCCCACTCAACCTGCCCTCTCAGAACCTCTACTTGGTGGGGTGCAGGCAACTTAGTGTGGGCACTACTTATGTCCTGTTAGCATTTTGTCCCCTTTGGGACTTTGGGGGTGATGTGTATGTGTGCCGTGTGTTTTGTTATACTTATGTTCCATTTTCATATTAGAATGGTGTTAGTATTTCTGGTCCCCTGACTTGAGTCTTGGGTGTTGGGACCATCAATGGTTGTTATTCAGGTAGCCATTTGGCTAGTGTAGTTACAGCTCACCACAGACCTTAGTGAGTTTGGCTCGTAAAGATCTGACAGTTCAAGTTTGAAATGACACAGATAGAGCTGCTCTCGTGCCAAAATTCTATTTTGGAATGGTTTTAACCATTTCACTCGGGACAGTTCTAGAGCTGGAACAAACTGCTAATGTCTATAATATAGCAAGACTCCATTAGAAGAAACAACATTACTAAGGTGAGTAATTTTTTCATTTAGCTTAGCCTACCCTGAATTTGGTTGAAACTGTTGATTAGCCTGGTATATTTATATTTATTTTAGCTGCCCACGATCTGATTAATTTTATAATTATTGTTTAATGTTTTAAGCTTAGTTCTGATGTATTTTAATTGTGATATTTGTTCTATTTTATTGTACAAGCACCTTGGTTTCAGAAAGGCGCTTTTTATAAATAATCAATCAATCAAAAAAAGTCAGAACCAGCACACCAAGCTTTGAACCAATCCCAGCACAAATAAGCACAAGTTTGCAAAATTCACACGAGGATCCACACTGGAAATAAAAGGCCTCCGTGTCCAGCTGTGTTGCAGGGTCATTTCCTTTTCTGGGATTTCAGGCTAATTAAAGCTGGAAAGATGCATGTTTACAAACATGAAAATAAATTTCCAATAAAAAGGACATTTTGGTCTTTGTTTTTAAATGATCAAATCAAATCTTTATTTATCCAGGTGAACATCGTTGAGCAAAGCTCATTTGCAAGATGGACCTGGTAAGGTCACGGTTCAGTTACATAAGAAATATAGTACAATTCAATGAACACAACACAATGAGGAAACATATTATACAGGCTATAATAGCATTGAGGATACCAATACATAGACGTATACAATTGTGCAAGATCTGTTAACACCAACTTACATATTTACATGAAATAAGGAATAGGCAGCGCATGAATTTGGTCGTAGAGTGAGAATATGTGGAGATTGAGGTATAAAGTATAAGGTATAAGGGGTTTGTCAGAGGTGTAGGAATGGATGGTGTGCGGTCTGGACGGAGGAGGAGGTGGTTTTACGGGGAGAGGTGAGTCAGAGGGTTATTACAAGGAGGGTGGGTGGCAAAAGAGATAGGTGTATTGGTGGCTTTAGTGGTGACTGTTGGCAGGACTGATAGAGAAAGAGAGAGGGGAGGGCTGTAAGCATTAAGGATGCAATACTTGAAGCAACATCCCATTGTGCTAGACAGAAAAGGAAGTGCAAAAGAAGAAGGAAACCACTTTGGTTCTCAAATACAGTAGCAGAAAAGGTCAGAGCCAAAAGGCTGACCTTCAGGAGATATAACGGAACACAGCAGGATGAAGATAGGGAGGCATAACAAACTGCCCTAAGGGAAGCAGGGAAGACAGTAAGGCAGGCAAAGTCCCAAACTGAGGAAACACTAGCACGAACAGTAAAAGAAGGTGAGAAGACTTTCTATAGATACATTAGTGAAAGGAGAAAGTCCAGAGTGGGTATTACTAAGCTCAGAGGAGGAAAAAGGGGCATGTGAGGAGGAGGACCCTGTAAAAGCATCTATCCTAAATAGATACTTTTGCTCAGTATTTAGAGAAGAGAAGGTAGGGCAGGGCCCACAGCTCAGCATCATGGACACAGGGGGGAGGGAGGTGAGCACTACTCCCTTCACAAAAGAAAGGGTCCTACAAGAGCTTGCTAAGCTCAGGATGGACAAAGCAATGGGATCTGATGGCATACATCCCAAGGCAATTAAGGAGCTAAGGGTGGAACTAGCAGAGCCATTAGCAGAACTGTTTAGTGAGTCTCTGAGCACAGGAGAGGTCCCAGAAGACTGGAGAAGGGCTCATGTGATCCCGCTCCACAAGAGCTGGTAGCAGGGAGAAGTCAGGGAACTACAGACCAGTCAGTCTTACCTCAGTAGTGGGCACGATTATGGAGGCACTCCTTAAGGAAAGGATAGTGCAACACCTGGAATCCATAGGGGCACAGGATCCAAGACAGCATGGGTTTACAAAAGGAAGGTCCTGTCAAACTAATCTCATAGATTTCTTTGACTGGGTAACCAGAGTGGTGGAGCAATGGGGAGCAGTTGATGTCGCCTACCTTGACTTTAGCAAAGCTTTCGACACTGTTTCACATAGACGATTGATAAATAAGCTGGGTAGGCTCGGGGTGGGTCAGAAGTTGGTCAACTGGGTGGCAAACTGGTTGACGGGCAGAAAACAGAGAGTGGTGGTAAATGGTATACAGTCAGAAGAGATGCAAGTCACAAGTGCGGTACCTCAGGGATCAGTCCTGGGGCCAGTCCTCTTTAATATCTTCAATAGTGACATTGCAGATGGACTAGATGGTAAGGCTCGTCTGTTTGCAGATGACACCAAGATCTGCAACAGAGTAGATGATCCAGATGGGGTGAGCAGAATGAGGAGAGATCTGGATAAACTAGCAAAATGGTCAGAAGAGTGGCAACTGGGATTTAATGCAAAGAAGTGCAAGATCATGCACATAGGGAAGAGAAACCCTGAAGCCACCTATAGGCTGGGAGGGTTGCCGGCAGTCACAAAGGAAGAAAGGACTTGGACATTATCATCACCGATGACCTGAAATCATCAAGCAGACCTTTAAAGCAGTAGGTAAGGCTGGGGGATGTTAGGAATGATTAGTGGGGTATCACAAGTCGTGAAGAGGGAGGTAATAATCCCTCTTTACAAGACACTGGTTAAGCCCCATCTGGAGTACTGCATGCAGTACTGAAGGCCACACCTTCACAAGGACATTAACCAAATTGAGGTAGTCCAGAGAAGGGCAACCAGAATGGTGCAGGGACTGCATCAGAAGACATATGAGGACAGATTAACGGAGCTCAATATGTATACCTTGAGCAAAAGAAGGAGAGACGTGATATGCTCGAAACATTCAAACACCTTAAGGGCATTAACAAGGTGTTTAAATATAAGAAAAATAGCAGGACAAGAGGACACAGCATGAGATTTGAGGGAGGCCAATTAAGGGGGAATGTGAGGAAATTCTTTTTCACAGAAAGAGTAGTGGATGCATGGAATGGCTTACCACAAGAAGTGGTGGCTAAGAATACAGTGCAGGGCTTCAAACAGGCATGGGATAGGCATAAAGGAGCAATACAGATGAGTATGAATAGATAGGCCACTGACAGAGCAAAGGCCGATGGCACATTTATAAGGTAGAAAAAGAAATGGGCAGACTGGATGGGCCTTGCGGTCCTTATCTGCCGTCAACTTCTATGTTTCTATGTAAGTAGGCAGTGAAGAAACGTGGAGGCCGGTGATGGGGGAGTGAGGAACGTGACAGTGGGGAATAGTGCGGTACTATATGGAGGCATAGTAAAAGAAGAAAGAAAAATGAGAGGAAAGTATGAATGCAGAATCTGGGGAGTAGCGGAGAGCCTCGGAGGATGGGGCAGACTAGGAGATGAAGGAGAGGAAGAGGAGGATTCTCTACTACTGTTAGGAAACTGGGGAAGGGTCTCAAGCAAGTAGCTACTTCTGTCACCTTCTCGGAAGGACTACCTGCAAGAGGCAAGGGAGAGCATAGGAGTGCATGCACCAGGAACTTTAACTCATGGTTGAAGAACTGGTGCTGTGAGGAAGGGTTTGGATTCATTGGTGACTGGGGACCCACCTGGAGGGATGGAGGTTTGTTCAAGCCTGACGGCCTGCATCCATCCTGGAGGGAATCCAAGCACTCAATGATAAGTTTAAATGCTACATTGACAAGCATTTAAACTAGCAAAGGGGTGGCAGGCCAGCAAGGAGGGTACTCCATTGCTCACCCCCACAGCTAGCAGTGGAACCGTGAACCAGAGGAGGGCTATCTCTGCAAAGCAGTGTGCAAAAGATGGAGATTAGTGTCCAAAAGGTGGATAAGCAGAAAGGGGCAAAATTCAGCAGAAGGGCAGACAGCAAGGTGAACCGGGATAAATGACAACCAAGGAAGGGGCTGGAGTAGAACAGTGAAGCAGGCTAGGGAGGTCAAATCATGGAAAGCCATGTGTGCAAATGCCAGGAGCCTTAGCAACAAGATGGAAGATCTGGAGGCTGTCATGGTACAGTCAGACCTGGACATTGTGGCCATCACTGAAACCTGGTGTAATGATAACCATGACTGGGAGATGGCCATACCTGGCTACAACATATTCAGAAGAGACAGAGGAGGCAGGAAGGGATGAGGAGGGCACTGTATGTGAAAAATGACATAAGGGCCACAGAGATCCAGGAGGAACAAAATGGGGAGAGATACTGTGGGTTAAGCTGGAAAGGAAAATGGGGCCAGCCATCACACAGGTGTGGTCTATAGACCACCAACCCAGGAGGAAGAAACAGATAGGAGTTGATGCTAGCCATCCAAAGGATGGCAGACAAAGGTGAGGAGTACTGGTTGGAGACTTCAATATTCCAGACGTGGACTGGAGCATCCCAGCAGCAGCATCAACTAGGAGCAGATTTATCCTGGACTCCCTTCAGGGTGCCTTCCTCAAGCAACTGGTCATGGAACCAACTCGGCAGAAGGCAATACTGGACCTTCTGCTCACAAACAGGGACAGTGTGATGGGGGTAACAGTGGGGGAGCACCTGGGTAACAGTGACCACCAGTCATTGGGGTTTGAAATCACAGAAAGACAAGAACCAAACCACACAAACACACGTATCCTGGATTTTAGGGGGGCAGACTTTGGGAAAATGGGAGATACTTGAAAGAGGCATTAGGGAATGGGAGAGAATCAGGGTTGAGGAACAGTGGGCAGTATTTAAAATGGGATTATAAGAACAACAGAATTATGCATTAAGCAGGTTAGCAAGAGGAAAAGGAAGAGGAGACCATTATAGTTTTCCAAAGAGGTAGCAAAGAAAGTGAAAGCCAAAAAGATTGCATTCAGGCAATACAAAAGAACACAGTCAGAAGGGATAGCGAAGTACCAGGAGAAACAAAGGGAGGCAGGAAGTCAGTAGGGAAGCCAAGCTCAGACAGAAGAACACATTGCAAAATCAGTGGTTAAAGGGACAAAACCTTTACAGGTACATAAGTGAAAAAGAAAGACAAAGGGAGGGATAGTGAGACTGAAGGGGAGGATGGGAGTCGCGTGGAGGATGACAGTAAAGCTGACATATTGAACAGGTATTTCTGCTCAGTCTTTACTGAGGAAGAGGGGGGTAATGGGTCTGAAGGGAGTACAAGGGGTGAGAATGGTGCAGAAATGGACACAAGTCCCTTTATACGAGAAAGGGTCCTGAAGGAACTGGATGTAATAAGAGTTGACAAAGCAATAGGGCCAGATGTGGTGCACCCCAAGGTAATTAAAGAACTAAGAGGAGGTGGTGGCTGAACCTCTGGCTATCCTGTTTATCCAATCACTGGAAATAGGGAGGTACCCAAAGACTGGAGGACAGCAGATGTAGTCCCCTTATACAAAGTGGGAACAAAGAGAAGCAGGGAACTACAGACCAGTCAGCCTCACCTCGGGTAGTGGGAAAGATCATGGAAGCACTACTGAAGGAGAGATTGGTGGAACATCTGGTTGTCAATGGACTACAGGAGCCAAGGCAGCATGGTTTCACCAGGGGAGGTCATGTCAGACCAACCTCATTGAATTTTGACTGGGTGACTAGGGAGGTGGATCAGGGGAGGGCAGTGGACATGGCCTATCTGGACTTCAGCAAGGCCTTTGACACTGTACCACATAGAAGACTATTACACAAACTGGGGAATATGGGTGTGGGCAGGACAGTAGTGTGGTAGGTGGGTAACTGGCTGGGTGGCAGGACACAGAGGGTGGTGGTAAATGGCTGTCACTCCACAGAGGGAAGAGTGACCAGTGGGGTACCACAGGGATCAATGCTGGGATCAGTCCTATTCAACATCTTCATCAGTGACATTGCACAGGATCTAGAAGGCAGCATTTCACTGTTCGCTGATGACACAAAGCTCTGTAACAGAGTAGACACACCAGAGGGTGTAGACAGAATGAGAAGGGACCTGCAGAAACTTGAAGAATGGTCAAGGGTTTGGCAGTTGAAATTCAATGCAAAGAAGTGCAAGATAATGCATATGGGGCACAAAACCCTGGCACAATATATCAGTTGGGGGTGAGGATATAGCATGCACCAAGCAGGAAAGGGATCTTGGGGTTGTCATCTCTGATGACCTCAAGGTAGGAAACAGTGTGACAAGGCATCAGGTAAGCAAATAGGATGCTGGGATGTATAGGCAGGGCATCACCAGCAGGAAAAAGGAGGTCATAATTCCGCTATACAAGACACTAGTGAGGCCCCACCTGGAGTACAGTGTACAGTTCTGGAGACCATACCTACGTAAGGACATAGACAGGGTAGAGAAGGTTCAGAGGAGGGCAACAAAGATGGTGCATGGATTGCATCACAAGTCCTATGAAGACAGGTTGAAGGAACTGAACATGTACTCCCTGGAGGAGAGGAGGAGAGAGGGATATGATGAGAGACATACAAGTATCTTACAGGGAGAAACAGGGTGCAGGAAAATACTATTTTAGCGAAAAGATGTTCCAGGACTAGAGGGCATGGGATGAAGTTGGAGGGAGAACGATTCAGAGGAAACATGAGAAAGAATTTCTTCACAGAACGGGTGGTGGACAAGTGGAACACCCTGCCAGAGGAAGTGGTGGGGCTGAAACAATCAGGATTTAGAATGCATGGGATAGACATAAAGGAATTCTAGAGGTCAGGGTAAGGAAACAGACTTCTAGGAAAACAAACTGAACTTACAAGCTCAAATGGGCAGACTGGGTGGGCCATAGGCCCTTATCTGCCGACACTGTCTATGTATCTGTGTATCTATGTACTGTCAAACAGTTACATTTTTCCTTGATAAGCCTAGAGTACAAGGATTTGAAGGATGTAAGGGATATAGGTTTGCTCACTTTCAGTATTTTCTGCATATTGTTCCATAGGGAGGATAGCACAAAACTAATGGCAGATCTTCCAAAGCGAGAATTGAGTTTGGGCGCTTTAAGCATAATGAAATTGTAGCTTCTTAGGGCGTATTTACTTGGAAATTAGAGTTCCTTTTTTGCAGGTTTTTTTCACCCTCTGTTGGCAGGGAGCCTTTATGGCGGTTAGTGCACGGAATCATTTGCATCCAGTTCTGGGGCATTTGAATCCCAGCAGTACCTACATAGTTCAGATATGAATGACTGTGCGGGTGTGACAGGCTTCTGTGACGAGTGTGAAATAACACGAGGAATGATGATTTAAGCCCCCATGTGATATGGGTCAAAGAATGCAAGTTAGAAGGCCGCCCTAATGGCCCAGCGACAGTGACGCACATCCGCACAATGCCGTACAGGTGACCTGAGTTCAGGAGAGAGCTTGGGACGCCATGTTGGGAGGCAGGCAAGATCGCAGTAGCTGGCACGCAGCAGTATGCTGCTGTCGGAGAGTGATTGCTGTGAACTACAGTGCCATAATGACTCCAGCGGTGGGTCAAGGGAGCTTTCTCCCTCCACAAGATGATGCTGCGTAAAATAAAGGCCACCCAATGGGTACGCCCATAGCAGGGGTGGAAGAAGGAACCAGGGGAAAAATCTGGGGCATAATGTCCATGGCTGTCTACATGATGGCCTGAGCTCAAAGAGTCCGTCAGGTCCTAATGCCAACCGTCACTGAATCATAGTCCACAAAGATTGCCTAATTGAGGTGGTGTGTGCAGAAACAGTGGAGGAATTCAAGAGGGCATGGGACAAACACAAGGGGTTGACCGGTGGACAGAGGGAAAATATCCCTGGGAAGTGGAGACAAGTAGGGGCGGGTGGGAAATAGGCAGACTAGATGGACCAGAATGGTCCCTTTCTGCTGACACATTACTGTGATACTATGAAAATGGACTGCCGGGGAGACAGCTCTCCTCTGTAGCCCCTGCCATGGAGGAGAGAACCACAGGAGATACCAGTGGGGACAGGGTCCCAGTGTGGAAGATGGGAGTTAATGGGCCTGACCAGGATACATCCCTGGGAACAGGTTATACCCCCGACAGAGATGTATGAGGAGTAAAAGTCCTGTGTAAACAGAACACAAGCTACAGGCAGTAGAACAACTCACACAGTAGTATTATCCCTTGGCAGTGTGCTCGAATCCAGATGCAGTCAGCTTTGTTAGAATTCAGAGCAGTGGGCCATGCAGTGTCCCCTGCAGTAATGCTACGCCCTCCCATGTGAGCCACCCAGGTTCTGGAGTGAGAATGAGCTTCCTTGCAGCTTGGCAGACTGGGGTACTACCTGCAGCAGAGCTTCCTGGCTGAGGGCACCATCTTAACTGCCCTGCAGCAACCCCTGTGGCAGACAGGCCAAGGAGCAGATTCAGATTTATTTATTTTTGTGTCTTTGATAACTGGATGGGTGCACTGATCCAAATGGATTGTTTTCAGGCACGACCCAGACCAATAACATGGCACAATGAGTAAAGCAAATACAGGTAACATGACAATATTTTATAAGTATCAACGATCCAGTAAAAGCATAGTACATAACGGCCATACATGAACTGGACTGCAGTAGGGTGTACAGTGCATAGTACATAATGGCCATACGTAAACTGAATTGCAGTAGGGTATACAGTGCATAGTACATAACCGCCATATGTAAACTGGACTGCAGTAGGGTGTACAGTGCATAGTACATAATGGCCATACGTAAACTGGATTGCAGTAGGGTATACAGTGCATAGTAATGTGAATCTCTACACGTAAACTGGATTGCAGTAGGGTATACAGTGCATAGTACATAACCGCCATACGTAAACTGGATTGCAGTAGGGTATACAGTGCATAGTACATAATGGCCATACGTAAACTGGATTGCAGTAGGGTATACAGTGCATAGTACATAACCGCCATACGTAAACTGGATTGCAGTAGGGTATACAGCGCAGTAAACAGGTCAATATACAGTTACGATACACACTCAGGAGGGATAGTCAAGCAGTCACCATAAAATAAGTGCTGTGGCATAAGCAGGAAGGGGGAGAGCACAACGCCAAGTGGGGTAATGGTACCTCCAGGAGGGGTAGGAGACCACATCAGGGGAGGGGGATATAGAGGTAGGAAGTGACACACATTACTCAGGTTAGCAAGGGCATTTGGCTTCCGACAGCAGCCAGGCTTTGAGGTGGGTTTTGAGGTACATAGATACATAGACAATGTCGGCAGATAAGGGCCTATGGCCCACCCAATCTGCCCATTTGAGCTTGTAAGTTCAGTTTATGTTTTCCTAGAAGTCTGTTGTCCCTTACCCCTAACCTCCAGAATTCCTTTATGTCTATCCCATGCATTCTTAAATCCCGTGATTGTTTCTGCCCCAGGTGGGGCGAGAGTCGGTTAAGCAGAGTGACATAGGGAGCTTGTTCCACAGGGAGGGGCAGAGAAGGAAATGACTTTGCTGCCCATGGCAGAGAATGTTCTAAGGACTTCCACCTTAGTGCCACTCTGCCCTTGAGGAGGGATGAGTATGGGGACCAATGGCCACCTCTGAGGGTGTTCTCTATAATGCAGCCAAAGGCATAGTCGAACCGTTCTTGGGAGTGGGAGCCACCCTAGCGACTGGTACAAGTCACAGTGATGGGTAGAGTAAGGTGACTGGAGCACGAAACGACAGATGCTGTTGTATACTGAGTTAAGCCTGGAGCATAGGGCAGAGGACACCTGGGAATAGATGGGGGAGCAGTAATCTATAAGGGGGAGAAGGTTGCCTTGGGCAATCGTAAGGTGTGCCTCAGAGGTCATGAATTGTTTTTGGCGGTAGGCAACCCCAAGTTTCTAGTTGACCCTGCACACTATGTTGTTGTTGCATTCCGTGAACACAAGAGAGGGGTCAAGGGTAACACCTAAGTATTTGAAGCTGAGAACATTTTTTTTGGGGGGGGGTCCTTCAGGTGTGAGCACTAATAGGGAGGAGTTAGATTTGGAACTATACAATTTTGACCTCAAAAGCACAGATTTTGTTTTCATTTACCAAGAGCCTGTTAGAAAGAAACCAACTGTAAGAAGCACCGTAATTAAGGGTTCGTATGGAGGATATGTTCATAAGAGACTTGTCGCTGTGGAATAGGACGAGGTCGTCTGCATACAGAAACGCTTCGCAGGAGGGGCTCTCAGCAGGAAGGGAATTTATAAAGATGGAAAATAGCAGGGGACCCAGGATGGAGCCTTGAGGAACACCTGTGGAGACAGGCAGGGCAGGGGAGGAGGCTGTACCAATGTTCACCGATTGGGACCTGCCCATGAGACGGCTCCAGAACCAAGAGGAGGTCTCAGTTGAGCAGCTAAGATGGAGGAGAGCAGTGTGGAGGAGGGAGTGGTTGACAAGGTCAAAGGCCTTAGTCAGATCCACAAATACAGCACCTGTGGCCGTACCTGAGTCCATGTTTCTGAGGACGTGGTTTGAGAAGTGGGCCAAGGCTGATGTAGTGCTGTGACGCTTACGGAACCCGTGCTGTTGGGGACACAGTAGGTTATATTTCTTGATTTGTTCTGAGAGCTGGTAGTGCACAATTTTTTCCAGAAGTTTGCTCAGGTGGGGAAGAATGGAGAAGGGCCTATAGCTGTCTGAGGAAAGGGAGTCCCCAGCCTTGAATATCGGCACCACTTTGGCATGCTTCCAGGAGTCTGGGATGGTAGATGTGGTAAGGGCCAGACTGAAAATGATGGTGAGGGGTTCTGAGATAGTGGGGGAGATGAGCCTAAGAAAAGAGGGGAAAAGGCCATCGCTGCCAGGGCTGCCTCTATTGGGAAGGTTCTTCATGGGCTTGATAGTATCTCTAAGGCAGATGGCTCTAAAGTAGAAGGGGGGAATACTAGTGGAGATGGGGACTTCATCTGACCACCAGAGCTAGGGGGCGGATGGGTGGGAAGTTTACTGAGGTAGGCAGTAGGGTCAGTAAATTTTTTTGTTAAAGGCCTGTGCAACCTCTGAGGGATCAGTCAGAGGGCCTGAGGGGGAGCTGAGTTGAATTACTGGACTATGGGTCCGTGGATTGAGCCAGGAACCAATTGGGGCCCAGAAGCGGGGGAGGGGGGTCACTAAGGTTGTCTCTTTGTTGGTTACAGTAGACCTTATGTTTCAGAGATTTGGCAGTATGCTTATAAGTGTTATGTAGGTGCCTGTATCCATTCCAGAGGTGGGGGGAAGGGGACACTTTATAAGTAGCCCACTTTTTGCCCCTCTCTTTCATTAGAGCTTGTGTGCTTCTGTCGGTTCTCCACAGGTGTGTTCTGGATGCACGAGCATGCATGCGGCATCAGTGAGAGGAGGGTGGAAGAAAAATAGGTGCACCATCAAATCAGTTTAGCAGCAGGCTGGAACTACGAACCTTCCCTTCCTCTTCCTTTACCTTTCCTGTCAGGGTAACTGCAGTGATGGGCACTCAGGGGCCTCAGACCACTGACTCCTCCCTACACCACGTGAGGACAAGTTTGGGGGGGGGGGCAGATGCCCCCAACCCAAGTGCCCTGTCATGAGGGACAAGCCATGGAGAACACAGAATTTAGACCAGCTGCGGAGAGTCTGAGAGTATGCCAGTGGCAGCCTGGGGATGAATGGCAGAGAGCCAGAAAAGGCTGGGAAAAAAATCAGAAAAATGACGAGGATGCAGCTTTGGTTTTAACATGCCACGGCCAGGTCTGAAAGTGTAGTGGATAGGGGGAGCTAGTTTCTGTGCTGACATTTGGAGCTTACGCTCAAAGCCTCGAATAACTCACTGGGCTGGCAGGAAGAGGGTTGAGCAACCTAAAAAGCACTCTCTTCCATTGAGTAAGGGGGTAGACAATTCTCACCGCAGCACTGCCACATGACGTGTACGCGAGAGCAGTTTTGGTGAGGCAGTCTGAGTGCTGCACAAAGGATCACTGGATTGGGTGTAGGTTTGAGTTCCTACCCTGGAGAGGAGTTTCAAGGGATTTTGGGAGATTGGGGGGGGGTGGAAGTTAAAAAGGCAGGAGTGGCTGAAGCAGATCCTGCTGCCCCACCCATGTCCGTCAGGGGCTGGTCTGCCTTTCCAGTAGGAAGTGCCGTGCTCTTTCCCTCACCAGACCCATGTCTCAGTTATCTAGGTATGGGCGGACCAATCCCTGTCACAGGTGGTAGGCCTACTGAGGTTAAAAAGGAGAGTCTGCACCAGTAGCTTCAAGGATTGGGGGTGGGGGTCAATGTCAGTCCTTAGATGAGAAGAGGAGTTGTAGGCTGGCTGAACATGTGCGCAACCACAATGACAAGAGGTAAAAACAATTTAAAAATGAACTGAACAAGCAGGAAACTACGCCTAACAGTTGGGGTCATAGCTGGCCACAACAGAGCGCAGCTGGGGCAAACTTGCCGGGTTTGGGTACCCCGATGCTGCTGGTTCGATCTGCAGTGAATAAATACCAGCAAGCTAAATACAAAACCAAAAGTGGAGTCTAAGGTTAAAGTTTTGACAGTTCTGGTAAAACAAACCCAAAGCCAGTCATCTTTGCATTGTGGAGCTGGGCACTCACTGTGAATCCAAAAAGGTAGGGATTGCCAGGCAGAGGCTGTGGGGGAGCAGCTCCTTTTTTTAGCTACTCAGTACAGATTTTATTTCCAGTTGTTTATCCAGGACAGCCTGATTGATAGGCAACACTCGCTTTCAGTGGAGTCCTGCTTCTGCTCTATATCACAGCCAGGAGGCAATTAAGCACAGGGTGGTTGTGCTACTGGTGCACGGTCACATTGTGAGCCAGTGGTTGCGGTGAGTTGCACAGCTGGGCTCTCCTTGTTCACAGTTCTGTATTCTAATCCCGGCAACACATTGTCTTCCCTAACAGCTGTTATTTTGTTTTTGTTGCTCTGTTTTTCCCTGAGCTGGAGACCTACCTTTCTGGTCTACTCCCTGCTCTGTCACTCAGCTTTTCTGGGGCTTAGCTTGATCCTCATGACTCCCTCCATGATTTACCCCTGCCCTGCCCCGTGGTGGTGCCGGCAGGGCCCTCCTTACCTCAGACACGTGCATGGGAGAGGACCATGTCACCGGTGCGGAGCCTGTGAGGGGTCAGACCCTTCATCCATCACTGCCCAGTATTTTCCCCACCATTTTTCTGTCCTGTGGGACACCGACTTCAGGGTAATGCAGGCTCATACGTGCAAGCATGTGGAGAACTTTACTTGTTGGCATCCCTGTTCCTTGAGAGCCACCCTGAGCGCACTTCCATCTGTGGTCACCCAGGTGACAGTACTGCACCAGGGCTAACTGCCCTGCTTCCACTGAAGGAAGAGAGTATCCTCTGGGACGCTTAATCCCCCCTCCCGGATGTCCCACATCTCAGGTGTGCTTCTGAACCTTTCCTAGGAATAGTTATCGGGGGGTAGTAAAGAGGGGTAAAACTAGGAGAAAAGTAAATTGATTTTTTAAAAATGCATTGGAGGAGATAGGATTCAAGTGCTGTCAGTCACTGGGATTTAGTCACTGCAATCTGTGTAGTGAGGTACCTAGTGAGGTACCTGGAGAGCTGCAAGGGTAGTGCTGGTTGTGCCAGGTGGAACTTAATGCAACCTGTGGGGTCCTCCAGCAAATGGTTTGAGAAATTTCCACAAAGTTTTATTTTTTGTTAGTATTCAGTTCATTCATGTTTTCTGTCTTGTTCCATCTTATCATTGGGGTAGTCATTTACTGCTGGACAACCCTGGAACTAACGTAAGAAAGAAATTAAGGCAAGGCCGATAAAAGGTCCTTTTTTCTTCCATCCCCTGGATCCACCCTGATTTTCCAGGCCACCATGGCGGAACCCATCCTCCAGCTAGGAGGGCAGGCGAGTGGCTGCGTTAGCTGCCAGTGCTAATGCCTGCTTCATAATTGGCCAGTAGGGGGTGTGCAGATTCCAGATGGCATATGCCCTTCCTACCTCTCTGGGAGCCCAGTGCCCTCACCTCTGTAAAGTGTCTGTACCTCAGCTGTTTCCAGCAAGGAATTCCAGAAATCGAACATGAACCCTTTTTCTCACCAGGATGCAGCGCAGTTTGCTGCTGCTGTACCACATCACTGAGAGGGCCATTCTGTTAGAAGATTTTTTTTTGGATCGTTTATCTTCCTGTTCTGCCAGCTGGCCCCCATCATCCTCAGCCTCCGATTCCTATAACCTACGTTCCCTAGGACTTAACCTGGCTCCGAACAAGTCCGCCATGGATCTCTCCTCCCCTCGGTGAGGCCAGAGTGGGAGGGTTTTCATTCTCCCCATCACAATCCAGATGTCCTGAAGCCCTGCCCAGTTCGTGGTGTGGGGCCGGAGAGTCATGTAGCCAGTTGCGGATTTTCCTCTGGAATTTTCTTCCTTGGGCCAGCCAGCCAGCGTGCCAATGATATACTGTGCATATCAGCATGTGAGGGTGGCCTTCCCACTGCTGAGGTGATCCCTGCTGTGCTACCAGGCGGTAGCAGGATGCTCTATCCTCACCTCCCCGGTCGTCCCCTATGTGATCCGATTCTGCTCCCGAACTGGGTTGTCGGTGTGGCAGGCCATAGCAGTACTGCAGCACCGCTGGGCCAGACTCTTAGTACATTTTTTTTCCTCCATATATATTTTATCCTCCTTCATCCAGAGGTGGCTAATCGGCCCTCTCCCCACCACCTCAAGCTGGCACCCATCTTCCTGGTACTTACTGCAGTCAGGTTCTCCTCACGAAGTCCTCCTTGTGGCAGGGCCATCCTCCCTCCCAATACAGAAATCTAGGGTAGACCAACGGTGAGCTCTAGGTGGCGGTGCAGGCTTGGGGACAGGCAGGCAGGGCTTCTTTAAGCTCCTCGATGTTTCTTTTCATGTTTTTCTCCCTGCCCCTCGCCGCAGAGCGTCAAACTTGTCCGTGGAGGTGCAAACATCTGATATTCCCCACGGTGCCTTCCCTTACTGCCCATGCAGCACCACCACCGGGCCTCCACTTGGTAGCAGTCTAAGGCCAGGTAAACATTCCTTCCCACCCGTTGCTCAGATGCTCAATCCTCTCCTGATGACCAGAGTCCATTCCTGAACCTGGGTTACTGACAGCAGCAGGGAGATAAGGCGCTGGTGCCTTCTGCCCTCCCTGCCACCAAGTGTTTGGTGTGCATTTTGAAAGCAGAACGCGACACCGTTGTAGATGCTTCCAAATTTTTTGACATCAACATGATTAGAAGTGTGCCCGGGTATTATCTTCTGAGCACCAACTCTCTATCTGCGCTGTAACTCATGTTGTCACAGCTCCTCTTGTTGATTACGTTTCCTTGTGAACTTTGCTGTAAACACAGCTGTGTGGAAACAAAAGTCAGAGATTTTAGAGACAAAACTTGACACTTATTGTTTATGTGTGCAGGGGTACGGCTGTCTGGGCCATAGAGGAAATGGAATGAAAACACTAACTGCCGTGGTCATGCTTCCTGACTACAGTGGAACTGAAGCTTTAGAGGCTTTCTGCCAGGTTGGCACTTTCCAACTGCCCACTGTTTGTTAAAGGCTGTTCAGCAGAGGAGTGCAAGGAAAAAAAAAACTTGGAATCACTATGGTTGTGTGTGGCTTCAGATTTCAGTTTGCAAGTTGTCCATAGAGATGCGGGGTGGGCAACCGCAAAGGAAAGAGAGAGAGAGAGAGAGAGAGCACCTCCTTGCTCCTGATGGTTTCCACTGAAAGCAGAGCCCACAGATTCTCCAAAACAGGCCATTTTGGTATCATCTGCAGAGAGTTAGAAGACAGCCTAATACCACATATAGTTTGTTTTTTCTTTCTTACTGCTAAACATATTCAAGAGGAGCTCTGATCACCTTCAAAAAACTGACAGCTGGCATTGGCAGAACTCTTCTGTGCAGCAGTCCCAAAACACTTGATTATTGACTGATTGATTATTGATCGATTGATTGATTATTTAAAATCATGTCGCCAGGAGGAGGTACACTGAGCTTGAGGTGATTCCTGAGTGTGACCTGGGGTTGGAGGGGGGGGTTACAAGGTGGTAAGACGTACATTAAGCAAAAAGTGGCAGACGTAACATACAGTCATGGATAGAGTGACATTTGCAGTGTACAGCAGAGAATATTAGACGGCACAAGGTACAGCATTTACAAATCTGCAAGAATTTACACTGGCAAAAAGTGACAAGTGTAGTTTAACAACTCAGACTATCAGTTGGTGCAAGGTTAAGAAATTTGCAAAAGCACCAAATTGTACTGTGTTAACGGTAAGAAATCATTCACATGAGGGAACCCTTAAAGTGGTGGTAGAAATCTGCAAAACTTTGCTGTGATGATGTTAATGAATCATTAAAGTAGTGGTTTGGCAGGCACAGTGGCGCTGAGGTTTGAGGCACTGGATGCCACACCGGCGACCCGGATTTGGGAACGGACTCGGGATGCCGTGGGCTAGCAGGGGAAGGAGAGGACCGAGTGTCTACGGGACTGCTCTCCTCTCCTGGAGTGGGTAGCGGGGTAGCCTTGCTCAAGCAGCAGCCCCCGGTGGAGATCAGGAGCACTGCATGAGCAGCACAATGAGGGAACACCCAGAAAATCATAAATTGCTCCACTACTGGCCGGATGATGGCTGCCAGTTCACTGATGCCACTGAAGGAGCCATGTCCGCCTCAGCAGCACCCCAGGACCAAGTAGATGGCGCTGGCCTTCTCCACCGGCGCCTTCCCCCTCGGAGGAGAGGGACCTGTCCGGCGAAAGGATATGCCGGGTTATCCTGAGGATGGCTGCCATATGAGGTAGGAGGCTCGAGAGGGGATAGTAGGGGGTAAGTTGGGGACCTAGGCAGCTCGAAGGAGTGGTGTGTCATGGAGCACGCAGGAGGGGAAAAACAGATAAATACAAAAAAATAGTAGTGGTCAAAAAGACCAGGCAGTGTGAAAAGGTGGCATTAAAGGCAACTAGTGTGCTGGGATGCATAGGAAGGGGAATCACCAGTAGAAAAAGGGAAGTCGTGGTGCCACTCTATAGATCACTGGTTAGACCGCATCTTGAATACTGCGTACAGTTCTGGTGCCCACATCTTAGAAAGGACATGGATAGATTGGAGGCTGTGCAAAGGACAGCTACGAAGATGGTACAGGGACTGCATCTGAAACCATATGAGGAACGATTGAAGGATCCAAACGTATTCTTTGGAACAAAGTAGAGCGAGGGGAGACATGATTGAAACCTTCAAGTACATGAAGGGAATAAATAGGGTACGGGTTCAAGACCTGTTTCAGGTCAAGAGTTATACAAAAACTAGAGGTAATGATATAAAACTGGGAGGGGGCAAGTGCAGGAGCAACACAAACAAGTTATTTTTCATGGAGAGGGTGGTTGACGCATGGAACAGCCTTCCACAGGGAGTGGTGGAGGTGAAAACAGTTTTTAAGAATGCGTGGGATAATTACAAAGGCGTCATAACACTGAGTAGCAGTTGGGGGGGTAGGGACATGGGCAGACTAGCTGGATCTTATGGTCCCCTTTGCAGTCACTTTCTATGTATCTGTGAACCATGTGGAGGTTCAGTGGTGGCCAGGGGAAGGCCGTGTACCAGCCAAAACCAGTGTGAGTGGCTAGCTGTTGCAGCTACTATAGCTGCAGGAGCAGGAAATAGGAGTGGCTTAAGAGAGGAAAGTGAGGCAGAGAGACCGTTCTGTTCTATGAGTTAATAGGGCCTCCGAGGAGCATCTGCTATGCTGTTAGGAACTCAAGAGTGTGAGGTTTGGGTGAGAGGGCAGCCAAGTGAGGCTGAGCAGTTCACTCTGCCCAAAACCTCAGGAGAGGACTGGAGTCGCTCCAATCATAGCAGAAACCCCATGGAGACCCTGTGATCTTGTTCTAAGTGACTCGAGTTTGGCTCAAGTGATTTATAATGTTATTTTTAATTTATTATTCCGTTTTAAAAAGCATGCCAGATCTCCTCAGCCTGACAATTTGCACAATTTGTAGGACTTTGTAGACTGGTCTCTTAACCCTGAATACATTTATTTCCCATGATCCCCTTGTCCATCAAGGCAGCATAATTAGTAAGGTATAGTCCTCCGATGCATAGCATTTCTTGCTTTGTTACACTGTTTATGGAGCAGTTGCTGCTGCCTGGCAGGTAGGCTGTTAGGAAAAACAAGAGTCATCCTAAAAGTGTGCGGAAAAAAGGTCAGAATCAACATTTTGACCCTACCGTCTTCTTTAGAAAAGATCTCAGAAAGAAAAATATAGTATGTAGTGCTATGCTTGTGTTTTTTTAACTTGGATTTTTATAAATTGTTCGTGCCTATGACCTCGGGGTTGAAATGTCAACTTTTAGCATTCTGCTGTTTTCAGCATGTTTTAAAAGAGGAACTAAAGTATTGCCTCATGATGTGCTGAGACCAGGAGTTCCCACACAGCACATCTGTCTGCAAACAAAAATGTTTCACAATTTACTTGTGCTGTAACATGTGCACAACGTGTGCTAGGAGTCAGGTGATCCTGGAAGGACTGCAGAGTGGGTTCCTGACTCGGGGCGTCACTGAACCAACAAGACCTGAGGTCATTCTTGATCTGGTGCTCACAGATGGGGAGCATGTACTGGAAGTAATGGTCAGGGAGTCACTGGGTAGAAGTGACCATTGCACAGTGTGGTTCCAGTTGGATATGGACAGGGAAGGCATCCCGACTAAGACCAAAATCTTGGATTTCAGGAGGGCAGACTACAGGAAAATGGGCAAAGTGATAAGAAGTCATCTGGCAGGCATCAGAGCAGATATGGGGGTGGACCAAAGGTGGTCCATCATTAAGGAAGGAATACTGGTTGCCACAGATGAGTGCGTTAGGCTCAGCGGAAGAACACAAGGGCCAAAGTGCCAGGCTGATTCAGTTCTGGGGTTGTCCAGACAGTAAGGGAAAAGAGGTTGGTCTATAGAAAATTCAGGAAGACCAAGAGAGAGAGGTGGATAGAGAAGATTACCTAAGGTTGGCTAGTGAGGCAAGTAGGAAGTCCGGAGAGCAAAAGCACAGATGGAGCTGCAGATATTAGAATTAAGAAGGGGAGAAGGCTTTTGATATATATAAGTGAGAAAAGGGACAAGAAGGAAGGGACTGTTAGGGCTTAAGAAAGAGGTGGAGGGTGGAGGATAATGGAGGAAAAGCAGAGATACTAAATGAATACTTCTGTCTGGCCTTCACCAGGGAGAAGGATGGACCAGTGCCTTCAGGAGGGAAAAGAGGAGTTGGGGGGGAGGGGAACACAGATGTAATGATAGAGGAGGATAGAGTGAGGGAGGGGCTGCTGGCATTGAAGGTGGACAAATCACCAGGCTCAGACAGAGTACATCCAAGGGTACTAAAGGAACTCGTAAAGGAGCTGGCAGGGCCACTGGCAGACCTGTTTAATAGTTCACTAGAGTCAGGCGTGGTACCACAGGACTGGAGAACAGCACATGTGCCACTTCACAAAAGCAGTCCCAAGGGTGACCCAGGGAATTACAGACCAGTTGGTCTGACCTCCATTGTGGGCAAGCTCATGGAGACCATACTAAAGGAAAGGTTGGTGGAATATCTAAAGGAGCATGGTCTCCAGGATGAGAGGCAGCATGGGTTCATGAGGGGGAGATCGTGTCAAACGAATCTGATTGACTTCTTTGACTGTGTCACTAAGACAGTAGACAGGAACCAAGCGGTAGACATCCTCTATCTTGATTTCAGCAAGTCCTTTGACTCTGTGCCCCACAAAAGGTTGATCAGGAAGTTGGTGGATCTCGGGGTTGGGGAAAAGATGGCCAGATGGGTGGAAAACTGGCTGAGGGACAGAACCCAGAATGTGGTTATAGGGGGAGAGTTATCTGGCACCAGAGAGATAACCAGTGGGGTCCCATAGGGCTCGGTGCTGGGTCCGGTGTCGTTCAGTGTCTTCATCAGTGACACTGGTGATGGCATTAAGGGCACAGTGTGCCACTTCGCAGATGACACCAAGCTCTGTGGGAGAGTGGACACAGCTGAAGGGATACAGGACCTACAGGAAGATCTGGAAAAGCTAGGGAGGTGGTCCAGGATCTGGCATCTTGGCTTCAATGGCAAGAAATGCAAAGTTATGCATATTGAAGCCAAGAATCCCAGGACAGAGTACTACCTGGGTGGAGTCCAAGTATCTGCATCAGAGAAGGAGAAGGACCTTGGAGTGATGATCACTAGTGATCTGAAGCACTCCACGCAGTGCAAGAAAGCAGCACCAAAGGCAAACAAGATGCTGGGATGCATATCTAGGGGGATCAGTAGTAGGAGAGAGGAGGTTATACTGCCCTTGTACAGGTCACTGGTAAGGCCATATCTAAAGTATGGAGTTCATTACTGGTGCCCACACCTCAAAAAGGACATTAACCTGCTGGAGAAGGTCCAGAAGAGGGCTACAAAGATGAAAACTGGTCAGCAGGATAAGGCATACGAGGAGAGATTAAGGGCACAGAACATGTACTCCCTGGAAGACAGAAGAGAGAGGGGGGTATGGTTGGGACCTTTAAGTGTTTGAAAGGGATAAATAAAGTTGATAAGGAGAGTCTCTTTAAGCTGAGGGGCAACCATAACATGAGGGGGCACAACCTTTAGCTAGAGGGTAGGAGGTTTAGGAGGGAGGTCAGGAAGCACTTCTTCACAGAGAGGTGGTGGACACTTGGAATGCAGCTGCGGAAGAGGACATTTGATGAAGACAGTGGGCAGCTTTAAAAAAGGCTGAGATAGGCATGGGGAGTAAGGATCATTGGTAGGAAGGATGGGAGGAGTGGGAGGGGCTGGGACAGTAGCTGAAGTTGTGGACCCTGCAAGACGAGCAGACTAGATAGACCAAATGGCCTTCTTCTGCTGGCTTGTTCATAAGTTATATATATATATATATATATATATATATATATATATATATATATGTGTGTGTGTATGTATATATTTTTTATATGTGGTTGATCCTGTGACCCCCCACCATCCAGATGTGTAGCTAATCCAACCCACCCCTCCCCATGGCAGATAACACAATTAGATGATGGAACCTCTGTCAGTACCGCCTAGGGGTGGTTAATGCAGCTGACCGTGCTGGTACTGTTCTCCCAGTCCCTTCCTGTGCCAGGCATTGCACAAATATTTTTAGGAGGCAGTATAGCGCAGTGGTTTAAGGCTCTGAGCTGCAAATCTGGAGACCTGGGTTTGAATCCCACAGTCCCCACTTGCATATTGTGTGTCCCTGACCAAGTCACTTAACTTCCTTGTGCTCCCAGGTCGCACCTGTAAACAAGCTTCAGCTTAGTGTGTCTCTTCTGGTAAAATAAATAAAAAAATACGTATATATTGGCACAAGGAGAGCGAGAGAGAGCAGTACCGACAGCGTCAGCCACATTGACCATTGCCGTAGCTTTACTTTTGGTGCAGTACTGATTGAACCACCGCCCAACACCTGCCCCCCCCGCTGATTGTGTTGCTGCCCAGCCTGAGGTGGGATTGTTTGTACATTACTACAGCAGGAGGGGGAGGGAAGTAGCAAGGGCAACCTAGATACAAATATTTTCATGGCTGCCACAGTGGCTCAGCCGCAGTGCATTGCACTGACATGTGGATGACTGGAGTCCTGGAGTGGACATCACTTGTGTTGGGGGGCCAGGTCGAAGAGGCTGCCAGAGGGTAGTCTTCCTTGGCTGGGGAGACTTGGTGCTGGGTTCCGCATGAATTGACCACAGCAGGTGGGCCAGGGAACTTTCTTCTCAGCAAGAGCAGGCTATGTTGCCGAGGCCATTGATGGTATGCCTCACACCAAGGAGAGGTTGGAGGGACTCTGGGGAAAAAACGAGGAGAAAAACACTTCCCTGCTATCTGTATGACGACACTGTCTGAACAGGGTAAATTCCCGGGGTCATGGTATAACCCTGCCGATGACAGGGAAATGGGAGAAAAATCTATACAGTACAGGAAAAAAACGTATATTCACAGCAAAAGTAAGCTGAAACTTTTTTTTAAATTGGTGTTTCTGGCACCACCGCCCACCATGGCAGATATACCACCATCAGGCTGGAACTACCAGCTGTTATGGAGCTCTGGCAGAGGGGAGTTGCCCCTTAGTCCTCCCCCCCAAGCTGTAGCTTCCCAACCCCATGGGGACACCTGCATGAGGACCTAGGTCCCGGCAAGAGTGTGCTGACGTACGCTCTGCCCAAACACAGCCTAGCATCCAACCCTCGTTGTGTGTGTCCTGGCAGCTGCATTGCCACCTGTGCTCCTATAGGTGATGGTAGTACTGTGAGGCAGTCAACCCCTTCCTCCCCGGAGGAGGAGCATGCCCTGTGTGATGTTCGATCCCTCTCCCTCAGGCCGACTCCTGACGACCGAGGCTCATTCCTGAACCCAGGTTGTTGACGTCGTAAGCGGTAGCACTATCTCTGGGCCCACAGGCTGAGTTGAAACAGTTTTTTGCAGGCAGATATGTTGCTCACAATCACTCTGTGCCAGAACAGTGCATTGTTTGGGCAAATATTCCTGGTCCCCTTTATTATAAGTCAAGTCATTGTTCTTAGCCAATCAGGACTGTTTATTTATAAATATTCCAAGTATTCTTATAACCATAAGAGGGTGTCTCATGCATAGAGTTCTAAAATTCTGACATTCTAAGTTCCCTTGGCAGACTCCATTTCAACTCACAGGGGTTTTGGTCATTTACTACAAACTAAAATATATTTTGATTTTAAATTCAAGTTCCATTTTTTAAAAGTGGCAATCTTTAACATGATTTATAATATTTTATATGTACAATTCAGTTGTCTCTTATTGTTATAATAGTTTGTTCTCAAGTCCTTTGTGTGTTAGAACTGCTCAGCTTCACTTCACAGGTCTCTCACCCAAAGAACTCGACAATGCCCTCTTATAACCATAAAAGACACAGCAACTGTATATATAAACATATAAGATAGCACTTCTGTTTAGGTGTCAGCGTGGCTCAGTTGGTAGCACATCCGCCTCTGGACCAGAAGGTTGTGGGTTCTCGTCCCACACCGGGATTGGACTTGCACCTAAAAATCGCTGGCATCCGAGTGCAGTATTGGGGGTGCTGTACTGCTGGGGTGTGCCGTCCTTCGGATGAGATGTTAAACCGAGGTCCCTTCTGCCCATCCTGGTGTTGTCCTGGTGGGTGTCCAGGTGGAAGTAAAAGAACCCAGGGCACTCTTCACAAAGAGTAGGGAACATTCCCAGTGTCCTGGCCAACATTCCCCTTCCTATAAACCAGTTCATGCAATTATCCAGGCTGTGTGTGGGTGGTGATGTGCAATATGGCCGCCACCACACATTCAGTCACTTCACTACCAGTCTAGCATTGCTTGTAAAGTGCTTTGGATGTATGAAAAGTGCTATATAAATGCTGATTTTTTTTCTTCTTCTGTTTATTCCGCATGTGCTGGTGCAGCCCTTGAAGCCACCCCTCACAGAGGTGGGAGTAAGAACATAAGAAAAAAAAAATTGTTGTGCAATTTTTTTGAACTTTCTGATGTTTTCCATTGTGTCAGTGACCCCATTCACATACAACGTGTGCCAAAGTAAAACCACCTCAGTGCCTTCATTATGTCATCACTGGTGTTGTTACGGCAAAAGATTAAACTAGCCAACTGCCAGATTGTGATGTCATTGGCACTGCTTGAATTCGCAGGGGGCCAAATTACTAATGCAATAAGGCAAGACCAGGGCTCTGTTGATGTTCTGTTAATCACCCAGTAGGGGGTGTAGTGTGGAATGAGGCATTGCCAAGTGCCACATGCCCCTAGAGGGTGATAAACTGAGAATAAACACATAACCCCTGGGAGTGCCTAATTTAGACTATAAAAATGTCTATTTTCAAATCTAGTTGTACCCTGTTTAGGATTTGATTAGACTCTACAGCTACTGTATGTTCAGATTAACATAGCCCTAGAAGAATGTTTACAGGCAATCTGGAAGCTGTATTTCACCAACCCTGGGCCTGAAGGGAGTACAAGGGGTGGGTACAGTGCAGAAATGGACACAAGTCCCTTTATACGAGAAAGGGTCCTAAAGGAACCAGAAGGAATGAGTTTCGATAAAGCAATGGGGCCAGATGGGGTGCACCCCAGGACCCTAAAGGATCTAAGAGAGGTGGTGGTTGAACCTCTGGCAATCCTGTTTAGCTGATCACTGGAAACAGGGGAGGTACCCAAAGACTGGAGGAGAGCAGATGTAGTCCCCTTATACAAAAGTGGGAACAAAGAGGAAGCGGGGAACTACAGACCAGTCAGCCTGACCTTGGTAGTGGGGAAGATCATGGAAGCACTACTGATAGAGAAATTAGTGGAACATCTGGTTGCCAGTGGACTACAGGACCCAAGGCAGCATGGTTTCACTGGAAGGAGGTCATGCCAGACCAATCTCATTGAATTTTTGACTGGGTGACAAGGGAGGTAGATCAGAGGAGGGCAGTGGGCATGGCCTATCTGGACTTCAGCAAGGCCTTTGACACTGTGCCACATAGAAGGCTATTAAACAAACTGGGGAATATGGGTGTGGGCAGTACAGTAGTGTGGTGGGTAGGTAATTGGCTGGGTGGCAGGACATAGAGGGTGGTGGTAAATGGATGTCACTCCACAGAGGGAAGAGTGACAAGTGGGGTACCACAGGGATCAGTGTTGGGACCGGTCCTATTCAGCGTCTTCATCAGTGACATTGCGCAGGACCTAGAAGGCAGAATTTCCCTGTTTGCTGATGACATGAAGCTCTGTAACAGAGTAGACACACCAGAGGGTGTAGACAAAATGAGGAGGGACCTGCAGAAACTTGAAGAATGGTCAGGGGTTTGGTAGTTGAAATTCAATGCAAAGAAGTGCAAGATAATGCATATGGGGCACAAAAACCCTGGAACAACATATCAGTTGTGGGGGGGGGGGATCTAGCATGCATTAAGCAGGAAAGGGACCTTGGGGTTATCATCTCTGATGACCTCAAGGTAGGGAAACAGTGCGACAAGGCAGCAGGTAAAGCAAATAGGATGCTGGGATGCATAGGCAGGGGCATCACCAGCAGGAAAAGGGAGGTCATAATTCCACTATACAAGACACTAGTGAGGCCCCACCTGGAGTACAGTGTACAGTTCTGGAGACCTTAACTATGTACGGACATAGGGTACAGAAGGTTCAGAGGAGGGCAACAAAGACGGTACACGGATTGCATCACAAGTTCTATGAGGACAGGCTGAAGGACTTGAATATGTACTCCCTGGAGGAGAAGAGGGAGAGAGGAGATATGATAGAGACATGCAAGTACCTTACAGGGAGGAACAGGGTGCAGGGATACACTATTTTCCAGTGAAAAACATGTTCCAGGACTAGAGGGCATGGGATGAAGTTGGAGGGAGGGCGATTCAGAGGAAACGTGAGGGAGAATTTCTTCACAGGAAGGGTGGTGGACAAGTGGAACACCCTGCCAGAGGAAGTGGTGGGGGCTGAAACAGTCACGGGATTTAAGAATGCATGGGATAGACATAAAGGCATTCTGGAGGTCAGGGGTAAGGGACAACAGACTTCTAGAAAAACATAAAGTGAACTTACAGGCTCAAATGGGCAGACTGGGTGGGCCATAGGTGCTCATCTGACGACAGTATCTATGTACCTATGTAACCCTTTTTTATAGTATGTGAATTGGAGCACAAAGGCAGCTGTGCAGTCCTCAAGAGTACCACCTTTTGCCTCGGTGAGACGCCCTGTTTAGCCACATTAAGGATGCAAGAGGTGACACACTTCATGAATGGAGAGACTTTAGTCTGTTACAAAGTATGAAAAAAATTAAGCGTAAAGACATTTTGAGAAGCAAACAAATATCCACCCCCACCCCCAAAACTGGACAAGCAATTTACTTTTCTGATTCATGCACGAGGACCTCTTAGGTGGGATTTTTAGCGGGGTGGATCAGCACTTGTCCACGCAGATACGTCCACGTCTGTGCCCTATTCACAGACACATGGATGCATTTGTGATGAGTCTGCAGTTTACAGGAACTTTCTGCCACATCTGCAGGAGTCGCTTCTGGTTTTTTGGACACATCTGTGGAATTATGTGCCGGATGTTAGACTGCCTTTTGTTAGACTGCCTTTTTGGTGGTTTAACTCCTGGGACAGATTTTGGTAGCTGCATCTGAAAAACAGAAGCAGCTCTTCGAGTCTCCCACATAGTGTTTTAAGAGATCCTCACATGTGGTAACTCTCTGTACTGAGCCAGCCCATTGGTGCAGGAGTAGCACTACCATTTGTGCCACCGCGACTGGGCTCAGGACGTACCTTGGTTGATGAGGATTAGCAGTGGGGAGAGGGATTTCATGCCCCAGAGGGTGCTGTCCTGGAGACTTTGCGATAACACTGGTGTAGCACCACTTGGGTGATCATAGGTGGTGCTACAGCCTCAGGCAAGGGCACACCTTTGGGGGGGAGCTGGACAAGACCACTGCACACTCTTATGTGCGTGTCCATGGCATCCTATTGTGAGAGGCAGGAAAACACAGAGAAAAATGGCTCCCACTGCCTGTAGACAATGGACCTAGGTATATTCAGGCTCTGCTTACTCTGCAGATATTTCATATGCAGGGTGAAGAGACAATTCTCCCCAAATTAAACTTTTGAAAACTCAAATACAGGAAATCTTGACTGCCAAGTGGAGCAGGCTGTATTCTATGTCTGCCATCATTATTATGGAGGGGAGGGCAGGGGGGCCCCTAACTTGGTGCATCGTTTACATGCCTGGCGGTGACATGCCTGTATTACTTGGCCACAGGATCGTCAAACGAATACACTGGTTCACCATGACAAGGATATTCAGATAATTCTGCTGAGCTAGTACTCTCCGCTCTGTAAAGCCGACATAGCTCCTTACCCGGTGTGAGTCAGACCCTTCCTTTCATCCTTACTCTTGCCATCTTTAAAAGATGACCAGTCAGAAGAACTACTCAGCTTCATAACTTAGGAAGAACTCCTAAAGGCCTGCTAAAGCCGATAAATATCCGAGGCCAGATGGCCACCTGGCAGAATTTTTTAAATGGCATTGAGATCTTTTACTGTCTCCCTTTCTGAAAGCATTGTGCTCATTGCAGGAGGGTGATGATCCTCTTCTCCCCCACCCATGATGTTCTGCAACTCTGTCTGTTATACTTAAGCATCCAAAGGACCCCCATCACCCACTATCATTCTGGTCCATAGTGATCCTTAATTTTGATTATAAGATCTTTTTGCTGGTGTGGGCAACCCGTCTGACCACCTTCTCTCTTCGCTGCTGTACATGGAACAGGCAGGATTTGTTTGACATCATCAGGCTCATGATAACGTGCATTGCACTGTTCAGTTATTAGATTATGTTTCCAAAAGCTCTATCCCCCTGGTCCAGGCCAGTCTTGACAAGGAGAAGGCCTTTGATAGGGTGTCCTGGCCCTTTTCTTGGCTCACTCTCTCCAGATTTGGCTTACCCAAACCCTTGATTAGTGTGTTTCGGAACTTACACCATTCTCCCCAGGCTCACCTCCAAGTTAATGGTCCCCCATCCAGGTATGCATCAGGGCTGTCCCCTATCCTCCGTCTTTTTTGCCTTCTACATATAGCTGTTAGCAGCAACCATTCAGAAGACCCAGGGATACAGGGTGTTCCAGTGGGGTGAAGGATTATAAAATATTGTTTGCTGATGGTATTTTGCAGACTCTCATCTCCTCTGACACCTCTTTACTGTGGGTATGGACCTGTTGGCCCAGTATGAGTCCCTCGCTGGATTTAAGTTGAACTATTCCGAAGCAGAGGTTATGATGTATAATTACACAGCCTCTCAACCCACCCGAGACTGTTTTCATTTTGGCTGGTTGAGGGTAGCACTTAAATATCTGGGTGTCCAAATAACAAATAATTTAACCCATTTAGAACTTATGAAGTATGAGCCCTGACCAAGACAATAACGGAGGACCTTCGTTGGTTGCATCTCAGTGTCAGTTTTTTGGGGAGACTTGAGGCAGTATGCCAAAATATTTTATCAAGGATTTTGTATTATCTCCAGACATTGCCAGTGATGCCAGATGAGGTTTATTTTCAATCCTGGAATAGGTTACTACCTAGGTTTCTGTAGGAAGGTGGACACCCCAAGGATCTGTTTTCCCCCCTACTACCTCTCCCTCAAACTAAGAGTAGGGTTAATCTCCCTAATTTAAAATTGTATGGACAAGCGATGAAGTTCCAATTAATATGTCTTTGGAGTACAAGAAGTTATACCACCCATTGGAAGTCCTTAAAACTTGCTCTCAATGACTTATATACTATCGAAAAAATATTATGTGCCCAGCCAGTGGGTTATCTGCCACTCTTCTTGTTTGCACCTATATGGTTGTGCCCTGCAAGCTTGCTAATCCTTTTGAAAACTGCCTTGCCTATCTGATCAGTTAGCATGGCTTTGAGTCCTTGCATATGACGAGGTTGCCCACTGAATAGGGTAAACTGATTTTTGAGCGATGGCACAAGTAGGGTTGACCTACGTTCATCAATTTTTGACATACATGGTGTCTTACCTTTCCAGGTCCTTCAAACCAAATACCACCTGCTTCATTTAGATCATTTTTGATACCTATATTTGCCAGAAAGATTGAGTGTATATAAAATTACTCATGGGTCACCAGCGAGGAGAGATCGTCATTATTTGACAGGGACTTTGTATGTCGGTCTTACTGATTTTTCAACTGACTTTGCAAGTTTGGTACTGCAAAGATGGCATATCGAACTTCAGACCCCCTACACAGTAGAAACTTGGCTTAAATGTGCCCTCCCGGCATATAAAGTCAGTATGGCTCCCGTACTTGGGTAATTCTCTCAGAAATTCCAGGAAAGATTTTTCAAAGCCCCCTGCGGCTCAACC
Organism: Neoceratodus forsteri; assembly: GCA_016271365.2. Lineage (NCBI taxonomy): Eukaryota > Metazoa > Chordata > Ceratodontiformes > Ceratodontidae > Neoceratodus > Neoceratodus forsteri. The sequence continues at coordinate 401,648,822 of JADMNL010000025.1, forward strand.
TGAGTATATGGGAGCTAACTCTTTTAGTTGTTGGAGGAAATGTGGACCTAACTTTACAAATCAGTTCCACATATTTTGGGATTCTCCCTGAAATAAAACATATTGGCTACAAGTGGGCACTGTTATTGAAGAAGTATTTAATATGCCCCAGTTGTTCACGCCGTCTTTGGCATTACTAGTTATCCCTGCCATAGCCCATAGAATTCAAGGTAGACAGTTCTAACCTTTGCTGATTCTGTTGCTGTGTGCCAAAAAGGTAATAACCAGGCTTTGGCATACAACGAAGCAACCTACACTTGACCAGTAGTACAATATGGTGAATTTTATTTACCAATTAAAATGACTGACGTACCGGATTAGTACTTATTTATATGTTTTTGATGAAGTATGGTACAGATGAGTTTTGTATAAATTAGACAAGGAGTCATTGTTTGCACATAACATACTTTTATTTAGCTCATTATTTGCCTTTTGACTCAAACAAATTTGTATCACAACACCAAAATGACTGATGTCTCCGTGACAGTACTCTCACAATAAGGGGGCGTAGCCTGAAACTAGTGGGAGGTAGTTTAAGAAGGAACTGAGTAGGCACTTTTGCACTGAAAGGGTGGTGTCAGGGTGGAATGCGCTGCTGGAGGAGGTAATATCAGTGAACACGGTGGCCAGTTTCAAGGGGGACAGGGTGAAAAGAAAATTAGAACAGGAGAAATCAGCACTGAGAAGTGAGGGTGAATGGGGTGGGGTGGATGACTTTTGGAGGAACTAGACTGAGCTGCTCACTCGGCGGACTTAATAGACCAGTAAGGACTGTTTCTGCTGGCAATTTCGTATGTTTGTATGTAGTTGACTGTATTACTGTTTCTTAGTACACTGTACTGTATCAGCTGTTTTGATGTACTTCTGTTTGGAACCAAAATAAAACTTCAGTTACAAAAAAAAAAAAAAGGAATTTAAACAAAGGCATTGATTAGCTGAGGCCCATCAGGTAATCGACTCATGAGGTGATTTTATGTTACCACGCAGTCATCTGTCAATCAAACAGAATGCTATGTTTTTTTCAATGAACAAATAACTTTTAACAATCTCAAAAGCCAATATAAGTGCAGTAGGTCACTCCAGGGCACCCAGCAATGCGTACAGTTACTGCCCTTCATGCAAGGTTGAAAGCTCCACTCAGTTGTACCTTGCGTCTTGCAGTGCTTTCAGGGCGTGCAGTAAGTTTAGCATCGCTTTGTGCCCTGCTGTGACGTATAGCTTCCATAGAGTCCATAGCAGTGCTAAATGAGGCAACAGGCAGGCCTACTGAGGAGAGAGAAAAAATAAGCGGAGAGGACTGGAAAGAGGCGTCTTTGGGCATCTTGCTACACAACCACGGAGGGTTATTTTAAGTGAATTGGTGTCAGTTGTGTAGGCCAGTGTGTGGGTTCTAAAATCTCAGCACTCACTGTAATCTGCGGGTCACTAGTCATACCCTGAATCATTACTGCAGTACATCTGCAAATTTGTTGAAAGAGTTCCCTATTTCCTGTCGATTCTGAATGCAGCCTGATGTGGGCTGACCTGTAGCATTCACCAGTGTTATCTGAGAATGTTGCTTGTAGCGTGTGGAAAAGCGACACTGCAGCTTTAAAGGACCATGCCAGTGTGTGCCTGGGAGCACATTCATAACTGAGGTTTTCTTTTCTTTTTTTAAATGTACATCCAATCCTACCTGTTCCTAGCCTACCCTTTTCACGTGAAAGATCATCTGTGCTGTGGTGGTGATATGTAAGCAGGCTGGGTGTTCCGATGTTATACTGATGATCGTTCCTTATGTCCCAGGGCCGGGCCCGCTAAGGTAGCGGTGACCAGTAGCAGCATGCCCAGCATCCCAAGCGCAGAGAAGATGCCGTCTACAAAGTCAACACTTTGGCAGGAGGAGCTGAGGAGTAAAGGACTGCAGGCTGGCAGCGGCAGTCTTCCTGTCAGCCCAGTGCAGAGCCCTTCTCCACCTGCCACCTCGCCACAGGAATCCATTCCCAGGATCAAAGAAGGTGAGTGCATTCAGCCTTTACTATACAGTGTCACGAGTATCGCTTGTATTCGGGCTGGTGGGAGAGGGGGAGGAGAGACGATGTTAAGGTAGAGGCTGTAAATGTAAAGAAAATGTTCGTGATTTAACTGAGAAGGAATGCTGCACGTTCCACCATTACACAAACTATAAATTCATGATCTTGTGAACATCACTGGCTGCCTCAGTACACTGATAGTTTCACAGTCCTCTGTAGCTTCTCACAAAATCTGTGGCACTCCACAGGAGTAATGAGAGACTTACAGAAAGTTAACAGACAAACTGGAAGAAGTTTGGACCACCACCCTGTGGAAGCGGGGGTGGCTGTGGAACATTTCATGCGCTGGCCTGGTGCTCAAGAATTCACTCCAAGGGCCTTCAGAGAGGTCCCCTCGGTGGAGGCCTTCAAGAGGGGTCTGAAGACATTTCTTCTTCAATCAGGTTTTTGCAGATTGATATTTCCCTCATTAGTCTCGATCACAGCTGTGTCCTTCCCTTCCCTTCCACGTTACGCCTCCTCTGTCAGCCAGCCCCATTCAGCCTATCCACTCCCCCAGCTCCGTCACCCCGCCGTCTCCGGGACTTACCATCCAGTCTACAGTGCCCTGTGGCTTCCCTCCTGTGGTGGAGCCCCAGGACTGGACCCTAATCCCGGAGTTGTAACTCAGATGTGGCTGGTGAGCCCAGAAGGTGTGTGCAGAGCCTGTGAGGAAGGAGGCTTCATCCTGCCAGTCGGGATTTTTTGCCTATTTTTTCTTCCCCAGCGGAGCATGGTGTGCAGTGACATGAGTGGCACGTATGCTGTACATCTGTCACGACCCCCAACTAAGAGTCAGCCCCAGCAGTCAGACCCTGGGCTGCTGCAAGGGGTCAGAACTACATCGGTGACTTTCCCACCCTCCCCCACTGGAGGGGGAGGAGGGTGGCAGTCCATGGGACGCACAATCTTCCTCCCCCCGTCTGGCCCTCCAGCATCCGAGATGCTTCCGATCATGAGTCGTTGGCATTGCAGATGTTACTTTTCTGAAGCCGCCGACTTGCTTGCTCTTGTCCCTCTGCAGTTGGCAACTTCTTTTAACCAAGCTAAGTAAATTAAAGATAAAAACTAAGTTTACTAACTTTTGAACAGGGTATGCCTTTTTTTTTTTTTTTTTTTTTTTTACTATTCTTTCTCCCCCTGGGGCCCCAGTTGGCCTTGGGTCACCGCATCCCTTCTTCCGGCCGCCCCAGGCGCCGTCTCCAGTGAGGGCAACCACCCAATTACCCCACAGTTTAACCTCCTGTGGCGGGGTGGTAGGGTGCACCAACCCCCACCTAGACCGGATCTGCACTTAGTGGTCCCCTCCGGAGCTGGCGGGGCAACTTGAAAGGCCATCAAGCTGCAGTGACTGGGGTACCCCATTTTCCTTTTCTGCCTCAGAGGCAGGGCATGCAATGCCGGCAGAGGAGTACTGCGCACATGTCCACGCATGAAATGCCCACCGGCTGCCCCGCCTACCGTCCCCAAGCTAATGTGTCAACACCCAGCCTCCGCTAGGTGTCAGACTATGCCGGTCTCTGTGCCCTGACCCACCCCGGGAGAGGAGACCTGTCCATTGGACGCTCCATCCTCTGCCTTCCCTGCCAACTCCCGGCAACCCGAGCTCGCTCCCGAACCCGGGTTGCAGGCGTGGCGTGAGATGCGGTGACCAGTGCCTCAGCCTTCAGCGCCACCAGGCCGGCCGGGTATGCCTTATTTTTTATCTCTGCCAGCACGTCATGTACCTGTTTTGAAAGCACTCTGATCACGCTGCAGTAGAGGAGCAAAAGTGAAAGTGGTTCTTTGGTTATGCAGTCTGATAATGGCAGGATCAACCAGATAAGTTTCAGAGCTTCTTTTAAACAAAGCTAAATAAACTGAAGATAAACTGAGTTTTCTAAATTTTTCAACAGGGTGTGCCTTTTTTTACATGTCTGCTAGCATCTCATGTAACGGTATTGACAGCGCTCGCTCATGCTACATTACAGGAAAAAAAAACTGAAAGTGGTTGTTTAGTAACGCAGTCTGACAATGGCAGGATCCGCCAGATAAGTTTCAGTATGACGTACAGAAACATGGAGATATTACCATGACATATAAGAACATGGAGATATCAGTGATGGCTCCACTGCCTGCCTCAGATAGTTTTTCTCTCTCTTGATTTCACAACATATGTTGTATAAACCCTGTTATGGCCTGTTGCCCCAGTCTCCCCCGCCCCAAGGTCCTGCCCCCCACCAACATCTCTCACAGGTCTCCCTTCCATGGCAGGGGCTCTGGCGGGGCGGGGGGAGGGGGCAGCATCCTTCCCAGAGGCAGTCTGATGGATGTGGATTCTTTTTCACTTGTTGAAGGGTTTTCTTATTTTTCTCTTTTCTTTTTTTATCTTTTTCCAACCTTGCTCTTCCCTGGCTCTTACTCAAAGCCACCCACCCTGCATCAACCTCGACACCCTGTTTTCTTCCAGGGCTTTACTCTCCTCCTCCGGCAGTCACCTGTGGTATCCCCCTCCCATGGTGAAGGATGGCAGGGGTGGACCCAGGTCCCTGGCTATAAACTCAGGTCCGCTTGGCACCAGGGAGGTTAGTCTGGCTTGGAATGAGCAGGGTCTGTGTGCAGGCGGTGTCTTCCTCTGTTTTCTTGTCCCCACCCCTCCGACGCCAGTGGAGATGCGATGCTAGAGCGTCAGCAACTGACTCCAGCCAATGGCATCGCTCCCCTGCCTCTGATCTGTTCTGCCTGCACTACCACCATGTATTACCTTGGTGGCAGTCCCTTGGCGGCAACACACCCTCCTTCCCTCCCCAGAAGAAGAAAGCGTCCCGTGGGATGCTTGATCCTTCGCTCCCTGGCTGCCCCACGGTGATCCCGCCTTGTTTCTAACCCCAGATCGCCAGCATGGCTGCAGGTGAGGTGCTAGGGGTGTCTGCCCTCTGAGCCACCAGGCCCCAGAGTGTTGGAAGATTTTCTGTCGGTCGTATAGCTAGACCGAGAATTCTAAGATGGAGGCTCCTGATCCATAATGGAAAAGTTAAGATGGTGCAACTGCAGGAGTGTATCAGAAAAAGAATGTTTCCTGACACTAGTGTAAGTGGTTGGTAAAGAGGCCCAGTGGTACGATGGCCATGCATTGTGCTGCCCTAGAGGCGACCGGGGTTCGAGAATGATTGTTTGAATCCCATGCTGAGGCTGACTGGAAGAAGGTCAGCAGTGACGCAGAGGCGGGGTCTTCACTCTAGCCCACCTGGTCTTTTCACTCTGCTAAAGCAACCAGGGATTGTCACTGGCGATGACTGTGATGGCAGCCGCCCAGCCATGTACCTGGTTGGAGGACAGATACAGCCATGGTGAAGCCATCATTGAGGGGAGGGTGGAATATGGGTGAAAAGAATTTAAGAAAGTGATCTGTATCCAAGGTGGTCATATTAACATAGAAACATAAATTCAGAATGGACTCTAGGTCCATCATGTTCCCCCAGTAGCAGATATAGTATTTTGCAATGGAAAGTGCAGGGGTTTCCTTTCTGGCCATTAGGGCAGTGGCATTACAGCACCTGGTCATTACGGCGCCAAATGACGGATTCGCCGCTCCCACAGATCCTCCCTCGAGTTGTTATCCTTAGAAGGGGGTTGGGGTGTTAGGCACAGCCCCCGCAAAAGGAGAGAGGGACGACTTTCCCACTTGGCACTGTAATGACCAGGTGCACTGTCGCCATCGCCTGAAGTGGTAGAACCCAGGATCGGACTTGGGGGTGGGACTTGGTATGCACATTTTTTTGCACAGATTTTAAATCGTGTACATAATCTGCTATTAACTTTGTTTAATTACATTTTAATAAAAAAAAAAAAAAGAATACAAATCATGCTTTTTTGAAAAGGTTTGGGATTTGGCCACTTGGGGAACGAAGGATGTCAGCAAGTAAGTCAAGTGTCCAATAGGGGGTGGCTGCCCCCTCTGCCCCTCCCCCATCTAGATCTGCCACTGACCCCCCCCCCCACCTTCTTTAGCTGGGATAAAGTATGCATGTGCAAATGTACCAGTTTATAGGAGTCTTTACCCACTCTACTACCCAGGGTACCCTGTGATTCCCTTGATAAGCAGAAATGTGTCCAGTCTTACCCTGAAGGCCCGTATTGTCTTCATGTTCTCTGTCCCTGCTGGTAGGCTCTTCCATAGGTTCAGTGCCCACTGGGAGAGGAAGTGCCTCCTACTGTTCCACCTGAATTTATGACCTCTGCACTTCAGATTTTCTTTTACTTGGCTGCTTCCACTGCAGGTACTGTCTTTTTGGTCAAAAGGTTATCTTGTTCAGTGATTGATTCCAACAGGTGACATCAATCATTTTTTGTCACGCTCCAACGGAAACCTAACCTTTATGTGCTTCATCTGACTTGTCATGATGTGTTAAGAGCTGACAGGGAAATATTCACACCTGCACCTAAGCTAGACCGTAGGCCCTTACAGAAACGGTAATAAGTGAGATGTTCATATAGTCCATACCATCTGTACTCTGCCCCCACGCTCCCCAGATGTACATTCATTTAAAACATGTGTTTTTCATTGTTGTTAACCAAAGCCACGGCATCACATTAGTGTCTGTAACTCTGCCGGCAATGCCTTTTTTCAAATTAAATAGAGAACATAGGTAGTGTCAGTGATTTTACATTTTCAATAATGGACTACTCGGTTTACAGAATCCTAAAATCAGTTTTTATTTTTCCAATTTTTGCCCAAATTGACTGCAAATATGTATGTTTGCACTAAGACAGTGTGGCACAAAGGTTAGCTATAGCAGTGTAGTGCAAACTGTTTTTATATGAAAAATCGACTCAAAGTAGTGTTCATAGATGTAAATTCAGTTTTAATCAATCTTTTGTTATTATGAAAACGTAGGCCCTGCATACACAAGTAGCAGCGCATTGCTTGCTCAGACAAAGGGCTGCCCTACATACTAGAGCTGTAGACCCACACCCAAGTGTGGTGCTACCTTCTACCAGCACAGGAAGTGCCACATGAAATTGTTATTTACTGGACCTGCTGCCCTCCTGCCCTGACATTGGTACAGCCAGACCCTGTTTCGGCATCCTTGAACCTTCCACAGCTGACAACGGCGACGGGTTGCCACTGCAGGAGATCCAGCTGTCCTTGTGTCTATGGGTTTTAAAAAGTCCTCGTCTGCTGGTCACGCTTTACTCCCAGTGTTAAGTAGAGGTATTGCCTGTAGAACTGTACACATGGCATGGCGGGTCAGCCTGGGACCTACTTTTTATTCCGTTATTTATTTATGTCACTAAGCTGTTTGACTGCCATGCTGCCACCTGCTTCTTCCTTTTCAAGTCTTGTGCTGCAGGCAATAATCACTCTCTCCCCCCCCCCCCCCACACACACCATTGGAGCTGGTGGAGGATCCACACGGAGTGTGGCCCGTGGGGGCTGGTGACAGTTATTTATATGGCTAAAGACACATGTCTTTTTGCCCCCATTTTCCTCCCCACCCAAATTCCCTTCTTTGGCTTCATGGTGTGAGCAGAGCCTCTGTTGGCCTCGCATGCCACAGCGTCCCCGTGGTGGAGCAAGATCCCTGGCCCAATCCCAGGGGTTGCTGTGGCAGCGGAACACACCACTAACCCTCCCCAGCTGAGACACACTGCTGGGCGGCAGCTACCGCAGCCTGGTCTGCTTCAAACTGCCGCGACCCGCGTCCTCTTCTGAACCCAGGTTACCTACTTGAGACGCAACTTGCTGCTGCTGGGCCAACGGGACAGCCCTTACTTTTTATCATTGTCTTTTACTGGCATTTCAGTTTTCAACCCCTGAAATCTACCCACTCCTGCCACACACACCACCCACAGGGAATCCCACCAGGATGGTTCTCCGCACAAAACTTTGCTCACTCAGGTTACAGTAATAAAAATAACAAGTAGCTATGTGGCTGCACCCATTAATGTTTTATAAAAGAATCCGACTGTGACTCTTTTGTAAACATTAATGGGTGCAGCTTTATGGCCACTTGATAGAAATGTAGAAACATAGAATTTGACGGCAGATAAGGACCGCTTGGCCCACCCAGTCTGCCCATTTCCCTACCTACTGGATAAGCTGCAGATCCTAGTTAGCCAGCAGCCTACTTCTTCCTACCCCCACCCCCTAGAATGGCCTTATGACTGTCCCATGCATGCTTGAATTCCACCACTGTTTTTGACTCCACAACCTCCTCTGGAAGGCCGTTCCATGCATCCACAACCCTCTCTGTGAAAAAATACTTCCTTAAATTACCTCTGAGCCACCTCCCCATCTTCAGATTGTGCCCCCTTGTTCTTGCACACCTCTTTTTTTGAAAGATGCTACCCTCTTGGACTTTGTTGATTCCCTTGAGGTACTTGAACGTTTCTATCATGTCCCCCCTCTCCCTCCTTTCCTCGAGACTATACATATTAAGCTCCTTTAGTCTCTCTTCATATGTCTTCCGGTGTAGACCCTGCAACATTTTAGTTGCCCTCCTCTGGACAGCTTCCATCCTGTCTATGTCTTTGCGGAGATTGGGTCTCCAGAACTGCACGCAGTACTCCAGATGGGGTCTGACCAGCTGTCTGTACAGAGGGATAATAACTCCTGTTTTCTACTGGTAATGCCTCTCCCTATGCATCCCAGTATCCCCCCAGCCCTCCTTGCTGCCCTCTCACATTGCTTGCCCACCTTTAGGTCATCTGATATGACTACCCCCAGGTCCCTTTCCAGTTTTGTTGTTAGTATCTCACCCCCCATTGTGTACTCTTCCCCTGGGTTTTTGTTTCCCAGGTGCATTACCTTGCACTTCTTAGCATTAAATCCAAGCTGCCATACATTTGACCATTCCTCTAACCTTGCCAAGTCCCTTCTCATCCTTTCCACCCCACCTTGTGCATCAACTCTGTTGCAGATCTTTGTGTCATCTGCAAAGAGACATACTTTTCTTCCAGTCCCTCTGCAATGTAGCTATAAAGACATTGTGAGAGGACCGATCTAATATCACGAACCCTGCGGTGCCCACTAGTAACCCCCCTTTCTTCTGAGTGGACTCCATTTACTATTAATCTGTGTCCTATTCTCCAGCCAATTCTTTATCCAGGCTGTCATCTTGGGACCCACTCCCAGGCTGGCTAACTTGTATATTAATCTTTTGTGTGGGACTGTGTCAAATGCCTTGCTAAAGTCTAGGTAGGCCATGTCCACAGCCCCTCCCTGATCTACTACTTTGGTCACCCAGTCAAAGAGATCTATCAGATTAGGTCTGGCATGACCTTCCTGCTGTGAATCCATGCTGCCTGGGTCCCTGTGCCCTCTGGCCTCTGGATACTGACAATTCTTTCCTTCAGAAGTGATTCAATCATTTTCCCCATCACTGAGGTTAAACTAACAGGTCTGTAGTTTCCTGCTTCTGCCTTGCTCCCACTTTTGTGAAGGGGAATCACATCTGCCCTCCTCCAGTCCTCGGGAACCACCCCATCCTCCCATGATTTGTTAAAGAGGGTAGTCAGTGGTGTCACTAGTTCTACCCTTAGTTCTTTTAGAATTCTGGGATGAATCCCAACCACCTGAGTGCATGAAGTTTTGTGTTGAAAAACTGATTGAATTACAGGATCTAGCCAACCCCATTTTTATGCTCCGCCCCTGCACCGCTGCTCACATCCAACATATGGAGAAGCTGGATCCAGCCAGGATGTCCTTCTAAGGGGCGCGTCCATAATGATCAGGCACAGGTGGTATTCCCACATATAACAGTGTCAGTCCCTCCTTTTAAGAGTGACATTTTGGTGGCCCACCTTTATTTATTATCTTTTGGTAACCGGGTAAGTGCATTAGGCATTAATCCTGCCGATTTTCAAGCACAACCCGGGAGAGTACGGTATACAATCAATGAAAATCACCACAAAACAGATACAAACAGTTGTCATTACAGGCTTCCGAATAGTCACGGTGAATACAATACATACAGGAAATCAACAGATTACAAAATGGTCCGAACAGAATACAAATAGTGACCCCCTCAGAGAGAGTCACGGTATAAGAACAAGCAGTAACCATCCACGCAGGGATGAAATAGAACATTTGATGCAGTCAGACAGTATGGGCATAGTTAGAGAAACTTCCAGCAGAGCTGGGTATGGGAAAGCAGGAAGCAGAGTTCAGGGAGGTTAGGTACATACACAGGATTCAGGTGCTTGGAGGTGGGAAAAAGTGTCTTGGTTTTAAAGACAGAGTGAGTAAGGGCCCTTTAAGCTGGCGGTAGGGTGTTCCAGAATTTGGGGGCGAATGGGAGAAAGCTTGCTCCCCATTTTGTCAAGGAGTGGGGACAGAGAACAGGGCAGTTAGAGGACCTCAAGAGTACAGGAATGAACCACAGGGGTAAGCATGGCCCCAATACAGTCAGGGCGAGGGATTCTGTTCATGGAGTCTATAAAACAACCCAGAGAGAAGGAGCGCTGGGATTTGGGGGACAGCCAGTGCAGTGTGGAGTATAGGAGGCAGTGGTGGGTAAGGCGAGGGGCAGAGAGGGCGAATCTACGGATGTTGTTATATGTGGTGTCCCATTTATGAAGGATACCCGCATTAGCATGTGAGGAGAGCGGGAGGGCGTGCAGAAGCCTAGGAAGCAGTACCCACGCCACAGAGATTCTGGCAGCAGGCGCTAGGGGAATGACGATGCGGTAGGCAGCTCCTAACTTGATGTTAACCGACCTACAAACCTCGCTTATGTACGAGTAGAAATCAAGGGCAGGATCACGTGTCACTCCTAGGTATTGGAAGGAGCCAGCAGACTTGACTCACTGACCCGCACAGGTAACCACGTGAAGCTTAGTAGCCTCGGCAGAGACCTTTCTAGTGGACCCAAAAGCATGGCCTGGGTCTTGGGTAGGTTGAGTAAGAGTGAGTTGGAGGAGAGCCGGTGTTAAATCTGTTGGAACGCAAAACACAGGTGGGCGTCAATGTCTGGGACAGAACGAGAGGTGGCATAGAGGACCAGGTCATCAGCATACATAATGGAGCAACAGTGGGGAAAGGAGGAGGGAGTGTCATTAATGAAGATGGAAAAGAGTAAAGGTCCCAGAATGGAGCCTTGAGGTGCGCAACAGGAAATGGGAGCTGGGGATGAAAGAACTTTGCCAAAGGAGATGGAGTGGGATCGATTAGTGAGGTAGCTACTGAACCATGATAGGTTGGATCCAGAGTGCCTAATAAATGTAGTTTGTTCAGGAGCAGAGGATGGTTAACCAGGTCAAATACCTTGGTGAGATCTATAAACATGGCACCAGTGAGTAGACCATTGTTCATGTTGGACTAACCTCACTGGTGAATAATATGAGGTGCTGTGTGCTATGTCCTGCCCTGAAACCATGTTGAGCAGGTGACTGAAGATTAAAATTCAGTAGATGTGTTGAGATCCGGTGACGAATAAGTTTCTCTAAGATCTTACTAAGGGTTGGTAGTAAGTCTATGGGCCGATAATTAGTTAGGACTTTAGGGTCACCTTTTTTGAATACAGGAATAACCCTGGCAGCTTTCCAAGCTGAAGGCACCATAGAGGTACAGACAGACAAATTAAACAGCCTAGTGATAGGGGCGGCAAGGAGATAAGCCCCAAGTCTAAGTATCTGGGGTTCAGTACCATTAGGCCTGGGGCTGCCATGTGGTGGAATGGACTGAAGTAACCTGAGAATGTCCAACCGAGCAATATTAGAGAGGACTACCGGTGGTAGACCAGAAGAAGGGTTGGGGGGGGGAGACACTTTTCCACAGTCAGTGTAAGAGGCAGCAGTTGCTGTTGTCAAACACCCACCTCTGCCATGGCTGTAGCATGCCAGTCATTGGGCGGACCCTAGTGGCAGCACCTCATGCCCTCCCTAGGACTGGGCCCTTCAGAAGCCCTGGCGTCAGTAAAAGATGGAACTATGTTTGGTCCCATCCTAAATGGCCCCACGATCTCCCCCTTCCCGGCCACCAGGGGCAGCGAGGCAGACCCTCTAGTACAGAGAGAGCATCCATCAGACTGCTCCTCTGACTCTGCCCTGCACCTGGTTGGGACCGCTAGTTCAAGAATTGAACCCACGGTCCCTTGCATGGAAGGTGAGCACTTTAACCATAAGGCCAGCGGGGCTGTCTCCTGGGTCTGGCTTCATCAGTTCCCAACTCAGTAGTGCAGTAAACATCACAGCAGTGAAGGCGGCAGAAATGTTGACTGGTCACAAAGCTTTATGTCTGTGCATTCCTGTACAAAAGTAATGAGCAGGACTTAGTGACCCCTAAAAGCTACTGCTAGGGATGTCACAATAAAACAGTGCGATGATGTACCATGCTATTTCCTATGGACAAAAAATTATCATTGTAAAAATAAAAACAGTACTGTGATTACCATGCAGCTTGAGAAATCACAATATACTGTGATAAAGCACCTCGACATTCTCGTCTCCCTTGCTATGAATCTGCTCACCCCTCTGAGAGTAAGCGAGTCTCCTGATCTCTTCTCCATTATATTTTCATTTTATTCTAAAAATAATCAGTATATCACAATATTTCTTGCGCAGATATCGTGATATTCAGAACTTGATATCATGACATTCCTAGTTGCTGTGCAGTTCCGAGTTCAGTTTTGGACTGTCAGTTTGGAACTCCATCAAATTCCAAGTTTTATATTCAAAATAAAACCTAAAAGCTGGCTTGCTGGTGCAGCAGTAGCACTGTCGCTCGCGATGCCAGTGACCTGAGTTTGGAAGCAAGCTCGGTAGTCGGAGGGCCAGCCACAGGGAGGAGGACTGAGTATCCAAGGGACTGCTGTCCTCCTCTGGGGAGGCATGGGACCGATGCCTGGCATTGGCCTGGCCCCTGGTGGCAGCTAGGGGGTGGAACGCTGGGACCGCACACAGGGTGGTGGAGGTGGGGCAGACACCTGGCATGCTGCGTACAGGAGCATACGCAGCTCGACCACTGGTGTCACTGCACACCACTCTCTCCGCACCAGGGAACAGGAGAACAAGGAAAACCATGCACCGACCAGTAGGATGACACCGGTCTCCCACAGGCCCTGCGCCCAGCTATCCTGGCAGTATCTGCGTAAACCAGATCCTGTTTCCAGTGGGGCTTGGGGGACCCTGCCATGGGGGGGGTTGCCCTGGTGGAAGAGCTGGACGAGGTAAGTGCCGGAAAATGCCAGGGTGATGGGGCTAGGGAGAAGTGTATAAAAAAAAAAAAAAAAACCTGAAAAGACCTAAGAAAGTTCCAAGTTTTGCTTTAAAAATGTAACCTGAAAAAATTAAATATTCAAAGAATTTTTCTTCTCTTGAGTGATTGACAGTGGAGATAGCCTGACAGTGAACACTTGGACCAGGCATACAAACTGAATCCATGACCCTTCTTCCCACTATCCTCTTCAGCTTTCCCTGTTTCTTTCCATTGACCAGAACCCTTGAGAACCATGCAGAAATTTGGTTCGGCTCACTTCTAGTAATGAGTTGCTGTGGAGCCCTTTGCTGATGCAGACTAAACAAAACCAATTTAAGATGTGGTTCTTGAGTTCAGGTGCTGAGTATGTCAAGAAAGGGCCTGCTGGATTCTCGTGATCTCTTTGAGGAAATGTGTAAAAAATGCTGCCTTCTCTTCAATGCTGTGCTTTTCTGCATTTTCTTATTGCATCTTATAATAAAACAGAAATACAACCATTGAAGAAAGTACAGAAAATGGCCACGAGGATGATTTATAACTTGAAAGCCTTGAACTATGAGGAGAGATTAGAAAATTTGGGTATGTTCGCTGTGGAATATTGCAGACTGAGAAGGGATTTGTGCTTACTGTTTAAGGCAGTGACGAACGAGGATTTGTGGGACTGTTTAGGGCCATTTATGGTTAGGGAAGTGCATAATACCAGATCTCATTTATTACAGTTATCGGGTGAAACTTGTAGAACTAATAAAAGGAAGCTCTGTATTGGTTCAGTCAAAGGATAGTACCAATTTGGAATTCGCTCCCAGAGGAAATTATAGGCAGTAGAAATATGGAAGAGTTCAAATTAAAATTGGATGCTTACTGTAAATCTGTACAACTTAAAGGATACAAAAATTAGATCTGTGGCGGGTTTTATGGACCTTGGTCTGCTATGCCCTATATGTTCCTAGGATTCCTATGATCTCATTTGGCATTAATTGGGGACCTAAACATATTCATCTGTGGTGGATGAGAGTGAGACTGTAATGCAGTGGTGACAACTTTTTTGTGGAGGGCCAGACTGAAGACTTGAGTCAGGGCTGAGGGCCACTGTAAAATGGTCCGAGGTGACAAATGTCCAGCAGGACTTTATTAAATGTATACATAAAACAAATCAAAACATACATTTATCTAGTTAGTTGTTTATCAACATGTTACTGAAACTAAAAAAAAAAAATAGACTGGAAGTGGAAGCTGCTAGGTCCTCGGGGGGGCCAGAGAGACAGTTGCTGTGGGGGCTATTTATGGCCCCCCGGGCTGAACGTTGTGCACCCCTGCTGTAGTGTAAACAGATTCCGTAACCACATGCAGAGTGCCATCATGCCATCTGGTGGATAAAGAAATAATCGTAGCATGTTAAGAACAAGAGCTCAGTCTAACTCAGGAAGTTTATTTCGTTTTTGTTGAAGAACTCTAATTTTGCTGAACTCTCCACCCCCCACCCCCTTCAAGTTAGGCTTTTCACAATAAAAAATTGGGAGTGTCTGCATATTTTTTTCATAAACTCTGCCATCAGGCAGCATTGCGGGTGCTGCGTGGTGCCATCTTGTGTTAGAGTGCAGCACCTCACCACTCACAAGTATTGAGAAATATACATGTGAGCAGTGCAGCACTGCACTCTGACACGAGATGTCACCATGCAGCACCTGCCACGTTGCCTGACGGCAGAGTTTACGGAAAAAATATAAAGTGCAGACACATTTTTTTTTATTGCAAAAAGTCTAACTGGGGGGTGGCGGGTTTAGCAAAACTGGAGTTCTCCCTAAACCAGGCAGGTGCACTAGACAAATAAATATCCATTTTCATGCATGACCTGGGAGATTACAGAGGGTTAGTGTAACCCCTAGATGGCGCTATCCCAGGGGCTACTACCCCTGCCTGATTTGCCACTAACAGGTTGAGGGGCCTGGATCCAATGGCGGGTGCCTCCACCCAGAGGTCAGGGTTTGCAATAGTTAAACTTACTTGGTCACAGCCCTCTGGGACACTGCAACCCCTTTCTTCCCACTAGTGGCCCACACAATATATCGGAATTACCTTCACAGTATACACTTACCCCCAGGGTGGTTCAGGCACTGGGACCTCCTGTACAATAAGATACAGTGCAACAATCACAGTACAATACTTAACATAGACAAATACCTCAGGCAGTATAACTTTGCTGAAACAAGCAGCTCGGATTTATTTAGGGGAATATAACAAGGACAGGGGAAATCAGGTTAATTAGCTTATCACTTTACTATCTGCTCATGGCTCTGTAAGACAGGCCTATCCCTACCAGTTACTGTCCTGGGTACCCAAGCCCTAGTGGCTAGTCCAAACCGTGGCAGCTGGTAGGCCCTCTTTCACACAATGAAAAGAAAATTAGTTTAAACAGTCAGCAGTACAGTGATTCCAGTTGGATTTAATGTGGCAATTCAACAGGAGCGACCCTGAATTAGTACTCACGACCTCCAAACAAGATAGGGTCCTTCAACGTCAGCAGGGCTACTCTTGAAGCTCCACGAGACTCTTCACACATTTATATGCTAAAAAGAAAGTACATATACCAGGTAGGCTGCTTCTCTATCCCGATCGCAATTACTGCACAATACCGGAGAACACACAGCAGATTCAGTTCCTGACAGACAGAGTGCAATTCAACAATTTCTCCAGTCTTCTACAGGGTGAGCCTGGTTTCTACTCTTCAGAGATCCTTTGATTCTTTCTACAGGACGGATTCAGTCCTAACAAGCAGTTACACAAGCTGCAGACCGGAACTCTGGGCCTTACACACGTTTTTTGACTGAAACTGTGCACTGAAGGAGCACAGGGTTTCTTTCCCCTTCACTGCCAGATCTAAACTGAAACTCCAACAGACAAAACCGGACACTTCCTTTGAGTTCCTCCCAGTTCTTGACTGGATTGGCTGTCACTCACAATAGACTGCTCTTGTTGGTCCAAAAAGGCGCCGAAGTCTAAACTACATCTCCCAGAGTCACTGCCCATACAATCCTCTTGTGTCTGGCTCAGATTATGAGTCCAAGTTCTGATTCGTCAAGCACCATTTTAGAGCTAGCTTACCCACACTAATTGGTCCAGTTCAGCAGTTCAAAACCAGAATGGGGAACTAGGCAGACACTATTCTGACTGCAAAGAAAGCAGGTTAGACAAACTGTAATTTCATTATTACCAAATGGTTTCTGGCAAACAGTTACATCTTTCAGATAGGTTCCTTTGCATCCCTAGTGACTGCAAAATGGAGTGAATTGGCAGCAGCTTAGTGGTACTCAATCAAAAACACACAGTCCCCCATAAAACTAATTATGTCTGCAAGCAGACAGCTCTTAAAGAGACAGTACCAGAGGTTCTAAAACACTCACTGATAAATGGCTTAAACGCCAAACACCATTCAGGCTTGGAGCATTCAAGCAAGCTCCTGAAGTTTTGGGAACCCCATTTGCAGGGGTTACACCCTTCCTGGTCTGGGAAAGCTTGATGTCGCGTCAAGCAAGTAACCCCATAAGTTTCAACTGCAACCATATACATTTGCATTAGGCTCACACATGTAATCATCAGTCAATATATCATTTTACCAAGAACACATTTCTGAAACATTGCAATACGTCCTCTTTACACAGTATTACACACATTGTACCATAACTCAAGTTATTACCTCTTGTACATGAAACCTGAGAGAGGGGCCCTTCCCTATCAGTTACCTTGGGGCTGGACGGGCAAGGCACCATACTCTAGAGGGCAACACAAGTAACTTGAGTTAGCACTGACGCCTCAGTTTGGGCAATGAGCTCGGTGACACATACACCTTTATGGACAACACTGAGAGGCAAGTCCACAGGCCTCCCAAGTGAATCATAACTGAGGTGCACCACAGGCTTTACAGCTCGACCAGTCTTCCTAGGGGAACTGTTACAGTCTCTGCACTCTGAGCCTCATTTTCAGCATTGTCTCACTTGTCGGGGGTTCCATGGGGTAGAGAGGCTAGAACTTGGGGCACTTTCAGCTCCAGGAGTTACAGTTTCTGAGTCCACAACATTTGGCTCGCATGGAGAGCTTCGGACACTGGCAGTGGACTGTCAGGGCACTCAAAATACTCTTCTTGTTCGGGTGTATCACCAGTCTGCCCCAATCTATCATTTTCTCCTCTGAAAGCTCAAACAGTTCAACCATGCACAATGATTCCATTTCATCTGATCTGATGCTTGCACTTCACTTTCTGGGAGCATTGGCTCCAGGGATGAAGCTGGGGGCTTAGACAGTCCAGAAGGCCCAGCTTTGTCTCCAGTATTGACTAGGGATTGCCCAAACAATTGACTCAGTTGAAGAAGGATAGTATTCAAAGTCACTCTCTTTCTTCTGATATGGACTGACAGTCATGCTCAACTGGGACTTGTGCAGGGGAACACTTTAACTCTCTTCTGTAGGTGCAGACTTCCTTGATCTTTCTTAGCAGCAGCTCTAGTCACTGGTCCAGAGGGCATCTTCTGGGGCTCAGACTCAACCAGGATTTGTCCAATGGGCAGTAAATGATTTCTATGCATTGTTTTCATCTTTTGAATTGTTCTCAGGCCTTACTTTGTACACTGGCAGATCATCTAGTTTGCCCACTACAATGAGGGGAGATGGTGCCATCTGTCAGCAATCTTGTGTTTGCCATGCAGTCCCAGATTTCTTAGCAATACCGATCTCCTCCTGAGTTCCTGTGCTTTCACCTTTTATCATACCGCTCTTTGTTGGCTAGATTTCTTTGGCAGCCATGGTTTGAGCCAGGTGGTACGCATGAGTTAGCTGGCCTTTAACTTTTGCACATACTGTAAATAGTTGTCAGCTTGAACCCCATCAGGAGAGACCCCAAAAACACACATCTACTGGTAGCTCCAGCCTTCCAAACACTGTATGTAGGGGAAGATGGCATCACTTTGGTGCAGCAGGCGCATGTACCAGGTGCTAATTTGTTGGCTCCATCTAGGCTTCTGTCCTTTGGGTGCAGGGTGCCTAGCATATCTAGCAAAGTGTGGTTGAAACGCTCAGGCTGTGGGGTCCCCTGGGGGTGGTAAGGAGTGGTTCTGGATTGCGACTCCCACAGAGAAAGCATCTCTTTGATCAGACGACTCTCAAAGTCTCTCCCTTGATCAGAATGGATTCTTTGTGGAGCCCCATAGTGAACAAAAAGTTTTCTACAAGTACTTTGGCCACAGTGGATGCTTTCTGGTCTTTGGTGGGAAAGCTTGGGCATATCTCGTGAAATGGTCAGTGACCACCAGCACATTACTGATATTTCTTTGATCTGACTCAAACTCAGAAAATCAATACAGACCAGCTCCATGGGTGCACTGGTGGTGATGTTAACAAGGGGGCAGCCTCTGGGGCAAAGCTTCTCTGTAAGCAGCGTACTACAAGTTCAATGTGTTGCTCCACATCAGCCCCTCATCTTAGGCCAATAGAATCTGGATCTCACCAACTCAAGTGTTCTGTCTATACCAAGGTGCCCATGTGGTTGTGCAAGGACCTCAGTACTGAGTCTCGGAAGGCAGTGGGCAGCACTAGTTGTTGTTTGTCTACTTGTCCCCTCTGTCTACTGTTTCTGTATAACAGTTTATTGATCAGTTTCGACTCAGGACCTTCTTGCATAACAGTGCAGTTCTCAAATCAGTGGAGCTGTAATTTGGACACATCTTTTCCTGCATAGAGGGCTTCTAAAGCTGCTTTGATCATGGGATCGGGATTGAGCCTGCAATACTGTCATTGTCCAGCTGAGGCAGTGCACCAATGTCTATTGCAGAAAAGTGGCAATAAAGCAGGTATGCAATTCTCAGAGGGTCCTGCAAATCCACCATGCAGTCCACTCGCTCCGTGGACATTTGTTCCTCCCTGTCAAACTTCCGCAGAGTGCCGAATGTCAGGTTCCCGCTAATCGGACCCAATCATTCTGGGGAACAGGCCTCGGGAGAGAGCATCAGCATCTATGTGGTTCAGACCTGCTCGCATATTCGAGCATAGTCATATGTAGATAATGCAGAAAGCCACCTATGGCCAGTGGCATCCAACTTAGCTGAGGTCTGCACATAGGTCAAAGGATTATTGTCAGTTTTACTAGTATTTTAGCCCCATACAAGTACTCATGGAATTGGTCAACAATAGCCCACTTCAAAGCTAGGAACTCTAACTTATGTACAGGATAGTTCTTTTGGATGGGGTCAGGCTTCTACTGGCAAAGGCCACTGGTCTCAGGCCATTCTCGTGTCTTGGTACAACATACCCTCAACCCTTGCAAGCTAGCATCAGTGTGCAGGACGGGTTTTCTTGGATCGCATAGGCCAGCACTGGAGCATGGGTAAGTTGATATATGATCTCATGAAAGCAGTCTCATTAATCAGGAGTCCAGCGGCCCCAAATACTTCACCCGGATGAAAATACACTCTTTCAGTCTTGAGGGACGCTGACTTTGGTATTTTTGTGGGTTGGGGATACCCTTGGAGTAAGGTTAAGTAAAGGGGGATCACTCTTGAATAGTCCCTGGATGAAGCCATAATAACCACAGAATCCCAGGAATCTTTGCAGTTCTTTTAGATTTTTGGGCTAAAAGGTGGTCAAGGCCTCAACTTTACTTGGGTCGGTTTCTATTCCCTCGGTGGATACTATGTGTCCCACATACTTTACTGATGTTTGAAAGAATTGACACTTATCAATGGACAGTTTAAGGCCAAAGTCCCTCCAGTCGTCCAATACCTTAAATAATCTGCTCTCATGTTCCTCCAGTGAGCTGCCAAACACAATAACATCATCTAGGTATACCAGGCACTCTAGTAAGTTCATGTCCCCACTGCACGCCCATCAATCGTTGAAAAGTGGCTGGGGCACCTGAAATCCCTTGAGGCATCCTCATGAATTCATAGAAGCCAAGCTGGACAGATAAAGGCTGTCTCTCATGGTCCTCTGGGGCCATGGATCTGGTAGTACCCACTATGGAGATCCAACACAGAGAACCACTTGCTCCCGCTTAGGCAGTCCAAAGCATCCTGAATGGTGTAACCCCTAGATGGCGCTATCCCAGGGGCTACTACCCCGCCTGATTTGCCACTAACAGGTTGAGGGGCCTGATCCAATGGCGGGTGCCTCCACCCAGAGGTCAGGGTTTGTCATAGTTAGACTAACTTGGTCACAGCCTCTGGGACACTGCAACCCCCTTTCTTCCCACTAGTGGCCCACACAATATATCAGAATTACCTTCACAGTATACACTTACCCCCAGGACTGGTTCCGCACTGGGACCTCCTGTGAAATGAGATACAGTGCAACAATCACAGTACAGTACTTTAACATAGACAAATACCTCAGGCAGTATAACTTTGCTGAAACAAGCAGCTCTGATTTATTTAGGGGATATAACAAGGACAGGGGAAACTAGGTTAATTAGCTTATCACTCTAATAATCTATCTATGGCTGTGCACAGGCCTATCCCTATCAGTTACTGTCCTGGGTACCCAAGCCCTATGGCTAGTCCAAGTGGCAGCTGGTAGGGCCCTTCACCAGAGAAAAGGAGAATTAAACAGTCAGCAGTACAGTAATTCCATTTGGATTTAATGTGGCAATTCAACAGGAGCGTACCTGAATTAGTACTCACGACCTCCAAATAAGATAGGGTCCTTCAATGTCAGCAGGGCTCACTGAGGTACACAAACCTCTTCACACATCCATATAAAAGAAAGCACTATACCAGGCGAGGCTGCATCTGTATCCGATCGCAATTACTGCACAATACCCGAGAACACACACAGCAGATTCAGGTTCCTGACAGACCGAGTGCAATTTTCAGCAATTCCTCCAGTCTTCTACAGGGTGAGCCTGGTTTCTACTCTTCAGATATCCTTTGATTCTCTTCACAGGACGGATTCAGTCCTAACAAGCTGTTACACAAGCTGCAGACCGAACTTGGGCCTTACACACGCTTTTGGACTAAAACTGCACACTGAAAAGCACAGGGCTCCTTCCTCTTCACTGCCAAAGCTCAACTGAAACTCCAACCGACAAAACCGGCACTTCCTTTGAGTTCTCCCAGTTCTTGACTGGATTGGCTGTCACTCACAATAGACTGCTGCTGTTGGTCCAAAAAGGCACTTGAAGTCTAAACCCATCTCCCAGAGTCACTGCCCATACAATCCTCTTGTGGCTGGCTCAGATTATGAGTCCAAGTTCTGATTCGCCCAAGGCACCATTTTAGAGCTAGCTACCCCACACTGATTGGTCCAGTTCAGCAGTTCAAAACTAGAATGGGAACTAGCAGACACAGTTCTGACTGCAAAGAAGCAGGTTAGACAAACTGTAATTTCATTATTACTCTAAATAATTTCTGGCAAACAGTTACATCTTTCAGATAGGTTCCTTTGCACTCCTAGTGACTGCAAAATGAAGTGAATTGGCAGCATCGAGTGGTACTCAATCAAAACACACAGTCCCCCATATAAACTAATTATGTCTGCAAGCAGACAGCTCTTAAAGAGACAGTACCAGAGGCTCTAAAAACACTCACTGATAAATGGCTTAAATGCCAAACACCATTCAGGCTTGGAGCATTCAAGCAAGCTCCTGGAAGTCTTTTGGGAACCCCCATTTGCAGGGGGGTTACACGGGGCATTGTGTACTGATCAGGGATAGTCCGCCGGTTTAAGGTGCAATAATCCACACACATCCTTACTGTCCCATTCTTTTTCCTCACTACCACAATGGGGGAAGCATAAGGGCTTCTGGATTCTTCTATTACACCACAGCTAACATCTCTTGCAGATGCCGCCTCACATCATCTATGTCAGCAGGTGCCAGCGTCCGAGACCTCTCACGAAATGGTCTTTCGGTCATGCAGCCGGATATTGTGCTCAGCTCCTTGCACGCATCCTACGTCCCATTCTTTAAAGAAAACACCTGGTCTCTGGGCAAGCTTTTCACTGATCCTCACTTTCCATTCAGCTGGCGAAACGTCAGTCAAATCAAACAAGTCAGGCGTTACTCTGTCATTCTTCCTCGAACTCTTGCTGCTGGGTAGCACTGCAGTGTCTGCACAATGCACATTAGCCAGGATGCAACCTCTATTTACTCGAATGTCTGTTTCAGACACATTATGAACTTGGACCATTACCCTTCTGGCATAAGCATGGGCTCTAGCAGGCAAAA
Source organism: Neoceratodus forsteri (assembly GCA_016271365.2). NCBI lineage: Eukaryota > Metazoa > Chordata > Ceratodontiformes > Ceratodontidae > Neoceratodus > Neoceratodus forsteri. Next base: position 401,671,299 of record JADMNL010000025.1, read on the forward strand.
TACTAGGCTTGACCAGCAGTCCCTCTGGCAATTTTCCATCGCCTGGTGCATCCAACATTAATATTTTATTCTTAACATCCTTTCTGATACGGACCTCTCCTGTAAGGTACACTGGGCATTTGGCACCAGGATCAGAGACTCAGGATCCTTCTTCCATACAATTCCGACCGTTCCTCTGGTTCTATTTTTTCAGCATCTCTCTGTGCCTCATAGGCCTTCTTAATTAAAGCTGGAACTCTTAAAGCTCTACTAGTTTTGACCCTGTTTTTCCTAACACAACTGTGCCAGCCTTCCAAACATATGAGCATTTGTTCCAATCAAAAAGGGACACCATCATACAGTCCAGTGGGGGACACACTAAGGCTAGAGTCTCTACTTGTTCGCCACCCAGCCGGAGGTGGGAAAGACAGCCAAATCTGGATATACCGGAATAGGGTAGGCCTTCTCACTAACCCCATACATGCAGTCCTTCTAATGGCTGTAAGGGCGTCTGACAAATGCTTCTGATACCAATCCTGGAACATAATTGTCACTTGGGAGCCAACTTTCTAATACAGCTCTTGTAGACAATCCATTCACCTTTACAGTGGTCTCCATGGAGGGACCCACTATTCTGGACCAGTCTGAGAGGCGATAGTGGGGGGCCTGGGCAGTGACCTTGCCACAAGGGCGTGATTAGCATTTTTGGTGCCCTCACTGGGATCATTCAGTGCACCTCTTAACCACTGATTTGTTCTCAAGCTCTCCTTGTAGCCTATATGCAACTTTGTCAGTGTCTTTTGGGGACCGCATTCTTTCATGTGCCCATCCTTCCCACAATTATAGCAAAACATACTTTCTGGAGTTTGAGCTGGCCGAGGCGCCACACTGGGAGCCAGGACGGGGGTATTACTAACTGGAAACCTTGGTGCCATCTCTGTCTGCGGCGTGATAAGCATTTGGAGACATCTCGTCAGTTTCTCCACTTCCATGGTCAAGGAATTGAGTTTGGAGCTGTTATAAGCAGGAGATACATAGGTGGGTACCCCCACCCCCATAGCAGATGCAGTCGGATATAGGTCAGGGCCCGTACTTGCAGGCGTGGCCTTCATAAAGGGACTGTTTTTGAATTCCCGGATCTCTCTCAACAGTTAGCGCCCATTGTGGCATATCTTTTCCTTGTCAGAGCACTCATTGACTGCCAACCTCTGCCCTGAACTTCACTTGATGGGCCACCCTCAGTCACTCGGTCTGAGCCGCAGCTATTGGTGCAGGTCCCTCCGAGGTCGCTTTTTCTCAACTCCTCGAATTTCTCTCATTAACTCATCATAGAGGGTGGGGGATTCCAGTCGATTTGCCAGGCGAATTGAAGCAACAGCAGTTCTGAGAAGGGGCAGACTTAAGGATCCTGTCCAGCCTGGTTGGTCCAGTTCAATCGCTGGCAAACTACCCTTTCTGAGGCATTCTTGCAACAATTTTTCCAGCGAGATACATACACAGACAACAACTCCCCTTGGTACTGTTGTGCATTTCTTACTCTCCACCATAGATCCTCATCAGAATCTGGGCTCCCATACACATTCTCCAAGGCCTCAAGATAGGCCTGTGCAGTCACTTCAGGGTTACTGGCCAGTTTAGCATGGATGGTAGCCAGGGTAGGACCTCAGAGGCTCACTAACCCTCTTTCGCCTTTCGGCTTCCGAGCATTGCCATTCTAGCACCTGGGGGGCAACATAGTCTTATCCAGGTCTCCAGTCATCCTCCCTTGGGGTGGGGAGGGTGCCAGAGAAGATCCTCAACCTTTGGTAGAGTGTCGACTAATGGCAGGTGCAGAAATAGGAGTCTGCATTGGTTCAGCCACCATTCACGGGTACTGAGCGGAGAGGGTGTTGGGGAGGAACACCCCAGGTGGCAAGAATAGTTTCTTCAAGTCCTCCACAGTTTTCCTTCCCCAGCAACCATTTGCAATTTCTCCTCAAAAGTTTCAGACAGTGGTGGGGGCTCATTCCCCACGGGTCTTTACTGTACTTAGTTATCACTCCCAGGCAGTGAGGGCTCCTCTGGGGTAATGGTCTGTGGCACTTTGGAGCTATCTATGGATCCTTAAACTCTACTAGGGCCAGGAAAGTGTGGGTGAGCAGATTAGCATGCCGACCCACCACCACAGGGTTTTGTAAACCTTCCACCTTGGAAAGTACTCCTGTACAGTGTCCGTATTGATACCAGGGGATGTCCAGGATAAGCATAGCATTTTGGGGTCAATCTCCTCCCCAGTACACCTCCACCAGCCGGTGCACAGCCACTTCTGTCGGGTACCCATTTTTTTTTTTTCTTAACAGTGGTTCAGAATATGGCCACTAGAGGACACACAATCCCAGCGGTGAGCCTCCAAGATGTAACCCTAGATGGCGCTATCCCAGGGCTACTACCCCTGCCTGATTTGCCACTAACAGGTTGAGGGCCTGGATCCAATGGAGGTGCCTCCACCCAGAGGTCAGGGTTTGCAATAGTTAAACTTACTTGGTCACAGCCCTCTGGGACACTGCAACCCCTTTCTTCCCACTAGTGGCCCACACAATATAGTCGCAACTCACAGTATACACTTACCCCCAGGGGTGGTTCAGGCACTGGGACCTCCTGTACAATAAGATACAGTGCAACAATCACAGTACAATACTTTAACATAGACAAATACCTCAGGCAGTATAACTTTGCTGAAACAAGCAGCTCGGATTTATTTAGGGGAATATAACAAGGACAGGGGAAATCAGGTTAATTAGCTTATCACTTTACTATCTACCTATGGCTCTGTGCACAGGCCTATCCCTACCAGTTACTGTCCCTGGGTACCCAAGCCCTAGTGGCTAGTCCAAACCGTGGCAGCTGGAGGGCCCTTTCACACAATGAAAAGAAAAATTAGTTTAAACAGTCAGCAGTACAGTGATTCCAGTTGGATTTAATGTGGCAATTCAACAGGGAGCGACCCTGAATTAGTACTCACGACCTCCAAACAAGATAGGGTCCTTCAACGTCAGCAGGGCTACTCTTGAGCTCCACGAGACTCTTCACACATTTATATGGTAAAAAGAAAGTACTATACCAGGTAGGCTGCTTCTATTCCCGATCGCAATTACTGCACAATACCGGGAGAACACACAGCAGATTCAGTTCCTGACAGACAGAGTGCAATTCAACAATTTCTCCAGTCTTCTACAGGGTGAGCCTGGTTTCTACTCTTCAGAGATCCTTTGATTCTTTTCACAGGACGGATTCAGTCCTAACAAGCAGTTACACAAGCTGCAGACGGAACTCTGGGCCTTACACGTTTTTGACTGAAACTGTGCACTGAAGGAGCACAGGGTTTCTTCCCTTCACTGCCAGATCTAAACTGAAACTCCAACAGACAAAACCGGCACTTCCTTTGAGTTCCTCCCAGTTCTTGACTGGATTGGCTGTCACTCACATAGACTGCTGCTGTTGGTCCAAAAGGGCCGAAGTCTAAACTACATCTCCCAGAGTCACTGCCCATACAATCCTTGTGTCTGGCTCAGATTATGAGTCCAAGTTCTGATTCGTCCAAGGCACCATTTTAGAGCTAGCTTACCCCACACTGATTGGTCCAGTTCAGCAGTTCAAAACCAGAATGGGGAACTAGGCAGACACTGTTCTGACTGCAAAGAAAGCAGGTTAGACAAACTGTAATTTCATTATTACTCAAAATGGTTTCTGGCAAACAGTTACATCTTTCAGATAGGTTCCTTTGCACTCCTAGTGACTGCAAAATGGAGTGAATTGGCAGCAGCTTGGTGGTACTCAATCAAAGAAACACACAGTCCCCATACAAACTAATTATGTCTGCAAGCAGACAGCTCTTAAAGAGACAGTACCAGAGGTTCTAAAAACACTCACTGATAAATGGCTTAAACGCCAAACACCATTCAGGCTTGGAGCATTCAAGCAAGCTCCTGGAAGTTTTTTGGGAACCCCATTTGCAGGGGGGTTACATTAGCATCAACAACAGGCACATACAGTACAGAAGGCATTTTTAAAAAGCTAGAGTAATCGTACTATATGTATAGACTACATAATATTGGATTTCTTGGCAAGAATATGAACAATTTCCTTGTAGCTGAATTGTTAAGAGCCATTGTGTCTATGGCCAGGGGTGCAAGAATTGATCTCCGGGTCTGGCATGTAAACGTGCAAGACTTACTCAGTTTGCAGAAGATGTACACTCAAGAGCTGGGGAGAGAACAGTACAGAGACCATACTTCAGAGCATCATTTCACAGTTCTGGGAGGCTGGGATACTGAATGCACTGAAGCTGGTGAGTTGGGGATCAAAAGAAACATTATGAAGCACTATTTCAAACAGAGAGTGAGGAATATACGGAACAGGCTGCTTGAGGAAGAAGTGGTTGTAACCAGCATTGGCTCTACATGCCGAAATTAATTATCCATTTGACTAAACCCCCTATTTTTCTAGCCACTGCTTCTTTTCTGTTAGCCATTTTAGACATTTTTTCAAATGAACTCCTGCTAACATGGCATAAAAAGCAATAGCTAATTGTAAATATATATATTTTTTTTAGCAAAATGATTGAGAGAACTGTGGGCTTACCTTAATTTATGTTTACTGTCAGAATGCTGCTTACCACGGTAGTGATGTCAGAAAGAATGCAGTTGTTGCACGTTAGTGATGTCAGAATGCTTTTGCTTCACAGTCGTGATGTCGGAATGCTGTTGCTCCCCAGCGGTGATGTCAGAATGCTGCTGTACCCCAGCAGTGATGTCAGAATGCTACTGCACCACAGTAGTGATGTCAGAATGCTGCTGTACCCCAGCAGTGAAGTCAGAATGCTGCTGTAGCACAGTAGTGATGTCAAAGAGCTGCTGTACCCCAGCAGTGAAGTCAGAATGCTGTTGCACCACAGTAGTGATGTCAGAATGCTGCTGCACCCCAGCAGTGATGTCAGAATGCTACTGCACCACAGTAGTGATGTCAGAATCCTGCTGCACCCCAGCAGTGACGTCAGAATGCTGCTGTACCCCAGCAGTGATGTCGGAATGCTGCTGTACCATGGCAGTGATGTCAGAATACTGTTGTACCACAGCAGTGATGTCTGAATGCTGCTGTGCCACAGCAGTGATGTCAGAATGCTGCTGTGCCCCAGCAGTGATGTCAGAATGCTGCTGTACCCCAGCAGTGATGTCAGAATGCTGCTGTACCCCAGCAGTGATGTCAGAATGCTGCTGTACCACAGTAGTGATGTCAGAGAGCTGCTGTACCCCAGCAGTGAAGTCAGAATCCTGTTGCACCCCAGCAGGGATGTCAGAATGCTGCTGTACCCCAGCAGGGATGTCAGAATGCTGCTGTACCCCAGCAGTGATGTCAGAATGCTGCTGTACCCCAGCAGTGATGTCAGAATGCTGCTGTACCCCAGCAGTGATGTCAGATTGCTGCTGCACCCCAGCAGTGATGTCAGAATGCTGTTGCACCACAGCAGTGATGTCAGAATGCTGCCGTACCACAGTAGTAATGTCAGAATGCTGTTGCACCACAGCACTGATGTCAGAATGCTGTTGCACCACAGCAGTGATGTCAGAATGCTGTTGTTCCACAGTCGTGATGTCAGAATGCTGCTGTTCCACAGTCGTGATGTCAGAATGCTGCTGTTCCACAGTAGTGATGTCAGAATGCTGCTGTTCCACAGTAGTGATGTCAGAATGCTGTTGCACCACAGTCGTGATGTCGGAATGCTGCTGCACCCCAGCAGTGATGTCGGAATGCTGCTGCACCCCAGCAGTGATGTCGGAATGCTGCTGCGCCCCGGCAGTGATGTCGGAATGCTGCTGCGCCCCGGCAGTGATGTCGGAATGCTGCTGCGCCCCAGCAGTGATATCTGAATGCTGCTGCGCCCCAGCAGTGATGTCGGAATGCTGCTGCGCCCCAGTAGTGATGTCAGAATGCTGCTGTGCCACAGTAGTGTTGTCAGCATACTGTTGTACCTTAGTAGTGATGATAGAATGTTGCTGTGCCATGGTATGTCACAATGCTGTTGTAACACGCAGTGCCAACTTTAAGGTTTTGGAGGCCCCCAGTGGGATTAATGATGTCATGGGGCCCCCTCACCTAGACCACCTTCATTCCATATGTTTGGCTACAGCCCATACGTGCACCATTTTATTTTCAGTACAACCAGTGGTAAATTAATTTTTAAGGGAAGGCAGTTGGTGTTGGTCCTTGGCGCTGTTATTCCCATCCCATCCACTGCTGCTCATCTGCTTCCTATTGTCTGGGTCACAAGCTGGTGAGGCATTTTATGACATCTTGATACACAGGAGGAGCTGCACAGCCCTTTATTGCTGTTTTAGGAAGATAAGTTTAAAAAAAAAAAAATTTAAACATTAATAAACTGGTAAACTGCTCTTGTTGGGGGGGGGCATAAGCAGGGAGTCCCCAGCGACTCTGGGGTTTCCTGGTGCCTAAAACCAGCTATAGTAACACAGTACTCATTTCAGAATGCTGCTGTACCGCAGCAGTGATGTCAGAACGCTGTTGTACCACAGTAGTGATGTCAGAATACTGCTGTACCACAGCAGTGATGTCAGAATGCTGTTGTACCACAGCAGTGATGTCAGAATGCTGTTGTATCACAGTAGTGATGTCAGAATGCTATTGTACCAGAGCAGTGATGTCAGAATGCTGCTGTACCCCAGCAGTGATGTCAGAATGCTGCTGTATCCCAGCAGTGATGTCAGAATGCTGTTGTAGCACAGTAGTGATGTCAGAATGCTGTTGTACCACAGCAGTGATGTCAGAATGCTGCTTACCCCAGCAGTGATGTCAGAATGCTGCTTACCCCAGCAGTGATGTCAGAATGCTGCTTACTCCAGCAGTGATGTCAGAATGCTGCTGTACCACAGCAGTGATGTCAGAATGCTGTTGTACCACAGCAGTGATGTCAGAATGCTGTTGTACCATGCTAGTGATGTCAGTATGCTGTTGTACCACGGTAATGATGACACCCACAGTAGTGATGTCAGAATGCTGTTGTGCCATGCTAGTGATGTCAGAAAGCTGTTGTACCACGGTAATGATGACACTCCACAGTAGTGATGTCAGAATGCAGTTGTACCACAGTAGTGACATCAGAATGCTGTTGTACCACGGTAGTGATGACAGTCCACAGTAATGACATCAGAATGGTGTTGTACCATGCTAGTGATGTCAGAATGCTGTTGTACCACGGTTGTGATGTCAGAATGCTGTTGTACCACGGTAGTGATGCCAGTATGCTGTTGTACCACGGTAGTGATGTCAGTATGCTGTTGTACCACGGTAGTGATGACAGTCCACAGTAGTGATGTCAGAATGCTGTTGTACCATGGTAGTGATGTCAGTATGCTGTTGTACCATGGTAGTGATGACACTCCACCGTAGTGATGTCAGTATGCAGTTGTACCACAGTAGTGATGTCAGAATGCTGTTGTACCACGGTAGTGATGCCAGTATACTGTTGTACCATGGTAGTGATGACAGTCCACAGTAGTGATGTCTGAATGCTGTTTTACCATGGTAGTGAAGATACAATATTGTTGTACAGTGGTAGCAATGTCAGCATGCTGTTGTAATGCATTAGTGATGTCAGAATGTTGTCATACCATGGTAGTGATGTCAGAAGGCTGTTATCCCACAGAAGTGATGACAGAATGCTGTTCTACCACGGTATCTATGTAGCTTCATTCTTGTGGTTTATGATGTCATCTCATCCATCAATTGAAACGCAGCCTTGTTGTATATGGTTGCTCATATATTATTGTATATATTGGGGTTTACTTAAGTGTTTTCATTTTTTTTCTCAAAAATATTGCGTATTCTTCTCTGGTCACAGGCTAGGACCTCCTTCAGCTACCCCAAGCGAGCTGCCCTCCCTAGTGAGATCCTGCTGCCACATATCCTGGTCTCTGCACTCACCTGCGACACACCTCTGTGCTGCCCCCCATCTTATCCCCTTCCCCGGGGCTGGGTACACCTTCAGCCACTTTGGCATTTCTTCCTTGCAGTCATCTGGCCACCTGAGGTGGAGGGGAAGATGTAGGTCTGCTCCAGGAGTGCTGCAGCTAGGATCAGGCATGGGAGTGGATCGCTGGTGGTGCCTCCTCTGCTTTGTGCTGTGTGCACTGTTTCCAATTTTCTGCAGCCCCACCACCACCACCAGGAGCACGCATCAGGACTGGCTGTCGGCAAGGCCTGACACAGCCAACCTGTGGGTGTTCTCCACTAGTCCCGCCTTCCAACTGCGTATGCCCTGCACTACCACCTGTTGTCACCCAGGTGGAAGTAGAGCAGAGGGACATGATGCCCTCCCTCCCCGGAGAAGGAGAGTGTCGAGTGGGATGCTCAGTCCTCCTCCCCAGCCTGCCCTCCAGTGGCCCAGGTGTGTTCCATTATCTCGGCCATCAGCATCACTGTCGGTAGCGCTACCACTGCACCGGTGGGCTGACCATACTTTAGTGTTTTCTAGAGGTTTTTTTTTTCACATTCTCCTGTTTTTGGTCTACTAAATAGTTTAGATAATGTAGTACTTGTTTCACTGTGTTTTTGCAACACTGCAGTCTGCTGTCAACTCGAGCACTATCATTTGATCATTTATTTACCTATTTATTTAAAGTTGATAACCAGTAAAGACACGTTAAGGTGAGACTCATTTTCAGGTGCGACCCGGGGCAAAGGATGAGGCTACAGCCTACAATTAGATGCAAATAGAACAGCAGTAAATTTGTACAGTATACAACCTGAAGCAAACTGGATCAACTATAAAAACTGGTACAGGAACAACGCAGTGGCAATATCATACAGACGTGTGCATGAGCAGTGACAGCCAATGCAATAGGAGCAGGAACAAAACACAGAGGCAGTATCAATACAAAGGAACAATTCTTCATGACTGTGCACAGTTATACAGAGGACTCGGTTGCAATGCATAGGGCGTGCACAGAGTATATAGTGCTTTGGGGGACTGATCAGTGAAGAGAAACCTCAGCTACACTTCCTAGGTACAGAAGTAAGTGCAAGGGTCGGCACGAGGTCAGGAATGAGATGGGGAGTGCAGAAAGGAATAGGACAAAAAAGAGGAAGGGGATGGGAAGGAGGAAGCAGGGGGATTGGGGTTTAGGGAGGGAGGTGGCAGAGACAGGGGTGAGAGAGGGAGATGCCTGAAGTATTTTTTGATGGATGCAGTGGTGGGCAAATTACGAACAACGAGGGGTAGTGAGTTCCATAGAGCAGGGAGCCGGAAGGCAAGGCTTGTTTTCCAGCAGTGAATCTTGAGGGTGGTTATGGGAAGGAGCATGGGTCATGGGAATGCAGTGCATAGCCAGCACAGGGGCAGGGCTATAAGGGAGGAGGTAGGAGGAAGCGTGTTGAACCAGTACTTGGCGATGAAGGAAGCACAGTGTGTGAGCCAACGATTAACTAGAGGGGAAGGGAAACAGTGTGGTAAAGGAGGCAGTGATGTGTTCGGCAGGGGAGATTGGTGGCAAAACGGCAAAAGGCGTGGAACAGAGGGTCGAGCTTGGCGAGGGAGGATTGTGGAGCTGCGCTATATACCACATCAGCATAAGTCGAAAAATGGGGCGGATCAGCTTGGTGATGATTACTTTCCTGATGGGAAGGGAGAGACTGTCCTTGTGCCTGTACAACATGCCTAACTTTGGGCGGAACTTATCGTGGATAGGGTCAAGGTGAAGGGAGAAGTCCAGTTTGGGGTCCAGTCATACTCCCAGGTATTTGCAGTGGTCAACTACTGAGATTTTGGAGCCATCCAGTGTGTAGAAGGAGAGAGGGGAGGGCAGTTTGGCCAGCTTCTGGGCAGAACCGAAGGCCATCGCGACAGTTTTTTTGGTATTGCATTTGAGTGATTTGGAATCCAGCCACTGAAGCAAGTTCTCGAAGTTGGATTGGAGGATGGGTTCAATTTTGGCTAGGAAGGGGCCAGATGTGAAGATGACAGAATCATTGGCACACATTTGAACTTGGGAGGCAGGGAAGATAGACGAGAGGTAATTCACAAAGATGGAAAAGGGGTCGGGACTGAGGATTGACCCTTGCGGGACACCAGCTAGGATGGGAAGGGGGGGATTTAGTGTCTCCCAGCTGCACAAACTGGAACCTGTCTGAGAGGTAAGCTTTAAACCATCCGGTGGTGGCGGGCGAGAGGCCGATGGAAGCAAGGTTGTCTAATAGGGTTTTGTGGGCAACAGAGTCAAAAGCTTTCGCTATGTCTACAAAAATAGCCAGAGTAAGGTGACCCCTGTCCATGGCCGAGTGGATATGGTTGGTAAGGCGGAGAAGGGCTGAGGAAGTGGAGTGGTGTTGCCGGAAGCTGGATTAGTACGGGGTCAGAATGTCGTTGGAGGAAAGGAAGGAGTTTAGTCTTTTGGAGATGAGGGATTCTAGGATCTCAGAGAGGAAGGGGAGGAAAGAGATTGGCCTGTAGCCTTGGGTAAGGTGCCGAAGGGGCGAGAGAGAGAGATTGAAGAGATGGGTGATGGGCTGGACTGTGGCTGGGCTGATATTTTAAGAAGATTGGGATTAATTCCATCTTGTCTCTGTTTAGGTGGTGTTTAGAGATTTGAGACACGCTAACCTTGAGCTAGGTAATGGGGGAGGGCCAGATATGGGAGGGTAGGGAGGGTTTGTGTGCCATAAGGTGAGAAGGGAGGATGATTGGGCATTGGGTTGGATGCAGGGGATGGGGCAGTATTTAGAGCATAAAGGGAGGGGTGTCCCAAATGGTAAAGCACAGATGGTGAAAAAGTGATTTATGGAAGAGCAGCAACGCTAGCTCCATCGGGGGACTGTGATCAGGAAGGGGGGAATGGGAGGGGCAGCCTAGCAGGGAGTGAAGAGTCTTCCAAAAGGCAGATGGAGACGGTTGGCAGTCTTCAAGCTGGGATTTAAAGAAATTTGCCTTAACGGATCGCACTGCCTTAGTGCAGGCGTTCCTTAACGATCTGTATTTACGAAGGTCGGAGGCGTTGGTGGAAGCCTTGTAAATTCTCCATGTTTGGTCTCTATTTATACAGAACTTCAACAGTTGGGGAGAGATCCAGGGAAGGTGCCTATGCCGGAGTCTCAATCTTTTGAGGAGTGTGTGGGAATTCCAGATATTCAGGAAGGTGGAGGTGAAAGCTGACAGTGTGGAATCTATGTCTGGAGCGGAGAAGACTCCGAACCAGTTGGTGAGGTATAGATTGGTTAGCAAGGACTGCTGGTTCAGAGACCTTAGAGGCCTGAACCACATGTACTTGGGAGGGGCTTGAGGGAGATGGGACTTCCTGTGGCAGTGGGTGATGCAGTGATCACTGAAGGCATCAGGGAGAGTGCCTGCCGAGAAAAATTTGTGAGGATGAGTTGTTAGAATCCAATCAATCAGTGTGTGGTTTTGGTACGGGGGATAGGCCTAATGGGGTCAGATACAAGTTGTGTGAGGTTGAGGGCCTCTATCTCTTGTGTGAGTGGGCGGGATTGTGGCATGGACCAGTTCAAGTTAAAATCACCCAGGATGAGAAGCTCACCGGAGGCAGCTGCAGAAGCTAGGGTGGCGAGTTTTGTGATTATAGAGTCAGGAGATGGGTTGGGAAAGAAGTAACAAATTGCAACAAAGAGGGGAAAGGAGGAGGGAAGTTCCAGCTCAGTGAGGAGAAACTTGTGTGATTTGGGGGCAGCTTCATGGAGGATAGTGGAGGCCTGAGGGACTCTTGGACATAAGTGCCACCGCAATTGCCCCTGTCCAAGCGGGAAATGGAGTACCCATGGATAGCTATTAGAGAGTTAAAGACTTTAGTGGATTACCAAGTCTCAGAGATATGTCGGATGTCCAGGAAATACTGGGTTGTCCAGGCCTTGATGTGGTCTAGTTTAGGTTGGAGGCTCCTCGCATTTATGTGGTAGACACCCAGACCATTTGATGGGGGCGGGCAGAAGGCAGGGGGTGATGGGCCCAGGGTTCAGTTTAACATCACCTGCAAGGAGAAGTAGTAAAAGGCTGGGGATTAGGAATTTTGGGAGGTTTTTTCTTGTAGGGCCAGGAGGGTAGGACTTAGGTTTGAGGGCCTGGAGAGGAGGAAGGTGGCTGAGGGCGAAGGGAACTAGTAGCAGTGAAGGGGTAGGATGCTGTTGGGGAGGAAGGGTTGAAGAGGTGAGAGGGAGGTTGCCTGCAAGGGAGGGAGGGTGGTAGTTGGGGGTGAGGGGTTGCAAGTAGTTGTTGAGGGGTGTGAAGAGAGTAAGGTTAAGAATGTGACAAAAAGGGCAGGGGAGCGCAGCAGGACAGGAGAGTGTATTATAGCCGATGACAGAGTTGGGATGTGCAAAGGAGATGGAATTGGCACTGTTTTCAACTCCAGGGTGGTGTTCTTAAACAGGTTAAGTTTAGCTGGCAGCAGAGAGAAACTAGGCAGCTTCAGTGGCAAAGTGGTTAGGAGTGCTGCCTTTGGGGGCGAAGGCAAAAGGTTCAAATCCCTGGATGAGTAAGTGAAGAGATTTAAGGTAAGGAGTAGGGTTGTAGTGAGGGAGGAGGTTGCAGAAAGGTAATAATAGGGGTGAGAGAAGACAGAAGTGGTTACGGGGGTAGGAGAAGTTGACTGCACAACAGTGACGCCTAGTGGGCGAGCGGTATAAAGTTCTAATGGGAGAGTGAGCTGATAGAATATGATCACGTGATCGGTCACGTGATATCCTGCAGGTATATATTAGGAGACATACCAGGGTGGGAGGGGCAGTCATCGCATAGCGATGATGGGCTAACACGGGTGCAAAACAGCACCTCAGGAGGGAAATAAAGTTGTTTTCAAATCACTTAATTTAGGCTGCTTGGCTTCCAGTCCGACGGATGCTTCAATGCTGAAGTGGGCTTCTGAGAGAGAGCAGTGAGTCTGTAGGAAAGAATCAGCAGATTAAAACCAGCAGGAACAAAGGATTCAAGTTGCACGGGAGAGTTGCCGGGGGAAGGATACCCACCACGCATGCGAGTGTAAGAGATGCAGGCAAGATGGAGGGGACTGCCGACCTTGATTCTGATTGCTCTTAGGGAATCAGCACATATCACCACAAACAACTTCGGATTAAGTACACTGCACTCTTAAGGTAACAAACCAAATCAATGCAGTCGGCACAGCAAATTCTAAAATTAGTACAATCAAAATCAATCTGTAATGCTCTGCTGACGTAAGAGTTAAAGAGCAAGGAGTTAAACTAAGCTTCTAGGGACGTGGATATGTTGTTCAATCCACACTGTCTGGCAGGTTTCTTGCCGGAAGGTCTTCAAGCTGGCTCCTCCCACCCACCCAGGTGGTAAAACCCTCGGCTCCAGCCCATGATGCCAGATCTTCCTTACCGCTTGGAAGCTCAGGTTCCCTCCTTAGCGTTTTGCGTTTTAGGCCTGGATCCACACTCTTCAGAATTTCTGAAACTTGTTTTAAAATTTACAAGACTTCGTGCGTCTTCCGCGGCTGCGATGGACAACTCGATTCCCAAGCTTCCGCCAGTGCCCGTGTGGGCAGAAGATGTCCTGGACCAATCCACACTCCTGTGCATCTACTGCCTGAGGCTTGGCCATGACTCTTGAAGTTCTTGAATTGTACAGAATCCCTTTCTCGGGCAACCTGAAAACGGTGTCCGCCTGCTCAAGTCGAGGCCGCGCATGGTGTCCGTGGCGGCGGGCTCCACGGAACAGTTGGAGCAATTGATTGCCCTCGAGAAGGAGGCGGCCCAGGCCACTTCTTCCTCCTCAGCCGCGGCATTTATCCCGCTCTCTTTGGGCTCCTCCTACATGGCTTCATTTAAGGAGCATTGCCAGTCCCTCTCCACCAAGGGAGAAGGGCCATCGGGACATTCCAGTAGGTCCAAGAAGAAGGACTCTAAGGGTAAGTCCCACCGATGACGTTCGTGGGAGCGGGAGAGATCCCCTTCACCGGACCGTCGACTCTTGACTTTGGTCAAGGTTGCGGCTGTGGCCGCTGGCTTCACGGTGCCCCCGTCAGGTCAGCCGGCCGAGACATCCGTTGACGCGGTTGAGATTTTTCTCGACCCGTCGGACGGTTTGTCGACTGGAGAAACCAACAACCCTACTTCACCGCTTCCCCTGGTGGAAACCGAGGACTTGTCTGTGCCTCCTATGCTGGAGTCCCCGGTTAAGATCCCTGCACTGAGGAAGGAGCGGGTTTCCCCCATCCTCTCTCTGACCCACCCTCGGAACCCCCGAAGGTCTTGGTCTCGGTCCTCTTCCAGGTCCAGCCGGTCGCGCCGACGTCGGCGGTCTCAGCACCATGGAAAGCGGCATTGCTGCTCATCCTCGACGTCCTCTTCAGAGGATAGGCACTGGCGCAAGTTGGGTCGGCGCTACGAGAATTTAATGTGGCAGCAGCTCTTATTGTCCAGAAATAAGCCGACTCTGTCGCCTTCTCTGGCCATTAAGTGGCAGTCACCGGAGCGGCCGAAACAACCCCTCATAGTGGTCGAGGAGCCGACCCCGGCACCGGTTGTTCGGCCGAAGCCAGTTGCTCCACCCATTGTGGTGGAACCTCCACCTCCACAACCGAAGACTGGGGCCCTGACCAAGGATTCTCGGTTGGGTCAGGGCTTGCCCCACAGGTTGTCTGTCACCCTCACTCCCGATCGACCTCGGCAGGTGGAGGTGGCTCAGGCACCAGCAGCTGTTTGCAGACTCCTTGGAGGTCTGACAGCGACTCCTCCTGTTCTCCAGGCAGCTTGACCTGGACTCTGCAGGGGCCATTCGGGTGGACGAGCCCATCCTCATTTTGGGTTTGCTTGGCTTATCTGGGTCCACTGGGATGCAGCTAGAACCCACATTTCAAAAGCGGGCCAAGTATCCCTCACGGAGATACTGGACTGAGGGATTCCCTACGGAGGCCTTTCCGTGGCCGGGTCATTGTTGGCCCGGCTCTGGAGTTGTGGCAGCAGCCAGCATCTTGTCCCGCACCTTCAGCCAGGATGGCTCGAAAGTATGCAGTCCCCACTGGCTCACTCTCCGGTTTCTCGGAGCACCCCTCTGCGGAGGGGTTAGTGACCGATAGCGTTTTCCAGCGCTCCGGGAATGCTCAGGATGTGGACAAACTGCCCGATAAGAAATCCAAAAAGCTGGATTACGCGGGGCGGAAGGTTTATGCTACTTCCTCCCTAAGTCTTCATCAGGCTAGCTCAGCCATTCTGATGGCACATTTCTCACATGCCCTTATGGGTTCCCTGGATGAGGTGATTCCTCATCTCCCGGCTGACCTTCAGACGACGGTCAAGCAGGTGCGGGATCAGGGAAGGGCGGTGGCAAAACAGCAGCTCCAAACTTCGTTGGACATTGGTGATTCTTGTGCCCGATCAGTAATGGCCACAGTGGCCATGCGCCGCAGAGCTTGGCTGCGGATCTCCACCTTCATGGCGGACACCCAGCACAACCTCGTCACTCCTCCCCGGGTTCCCCCCGTGGGGGGACGGCTCCGCCACTTCTTTTCCGCCTGGTCCGCTATCACCACGGACCGCTGGGTGTTAGAAGTGATAGGCAGGGGTCTGCCTCTGGAATTCGAGCAGTTCCCTCCCTATTGAGCCGTCTCCCCACAGGGGGTGGGGGCAACGGGTTCCGCAGCCTCTCTCTGTCAGCTCATCGAGCCGACATTGCCCTACTCCTCCAGAAGGAGGTGATCAGTGAGGTGGACCCTCCTCCAGACCCAGGGTTTGTGTCCAGGTACTTCCTGGTCCCAAAACGGATGGGGGCTGGCACCCCATTCTCGATCTGCATGACCTGAACAAGTTCCTAAGGCTGCGCACCTTCAGGAGGGTCACTCTGGCTCAGATCATTCCATCCTTGGAACTAGGTGTGTAGTTTTGTTCTCTGGACCTTCAGGGTGAGTTCTTTCATGTCCCAATCCTGCCAGACAGTGTGGATGAACAACATATACCATTCCTAGAACTCCTGTTACAGATGAGTAACCTGTATTTACAGACAAAAGCACCTTAATGGAGAAGACCGAATGTGCAAATCAGCAGAAAATTGACCTTTTTGGTGACACAGGTGCAAAATCACCTAATTTAGGCTGCTTGGCCCCTGGTCTGACGGATGCTCCATTGCTGAGGTGGGCTTCTGAGAGATAGCAGTGAGCCTAATTTTGGCTGCTTGGCTCCCGGTCCGACGGACACTCTGTTGCTGAGGTGGACTTCTGAGAGAGAGAGAGAGATAAAGGCACTATGAGTTCAGTTGAGGACAGTCAAGTATGTTTTTTTTTTTAAATACACACAGGCTACCAAGACGTGGTATAAACCCTGGAAAGAAAAACTGACAATTAAAACAAATGTATTATCTAATGAGTTGTAATACATGAAACAATATCTTTATGAATGTGCATACTAAAGTGCAGCCAGAGTTGCTACACAAGGGTACCAACCCACTGGCACAGCTGTATCACTGTCACTTGCGGCACCATGACCTTGGTTTGGGAGCGGGCTCAAGAAGGTGGAAGGCCAGTGAGGAGAGGGGGTTTGAGCGCCCATGGGATGCACGCCTCCTGGGGGCTGGGGCAAGACTAATTGCCACCGCAGGAGCACCATCTAGTGACCCACAGGTGGAGGCAGTCTTTTGGGGCAAGCATGAGGTGGAGTGATGCTGAGGCTGCCATGCAGCCCACTGCATGCAGCGTTATTTCACAGTCTGGGTCTTGGGGTGGCTGAACAGGGGAAAATCTTGATGCGGCAAGGCATTGGCAGGGCCAGGCCATGCACAACCTGTCTGCCCAGCAAGAGGGGCTTTTGTTTTCGTATTTGGAGTGCTCGGGGTACTGTCCTGCAGACTCTACCATGGAGGGCAACCCTTTGAGGCAGGTCTGGGACTTCTTGGGGTGCAGGGTGGGGCGAAGCATCTGGGTGGTTGCTAGAGACCTTATGGTGGCTGCAGTTGGCACAAAGAGAGCTGCTTTTTAAGTCCCTGCTGTCTCTGACTTATTGTGTTGTAGTGAGCTTCAGCGGCTGATGCATGATGTAGAAAACCATACAATACTCGTGTCTTGTAACTGGGGAGGAAAAATGACAGCCTTACATAATACTGTAATATCATTCTTGAACATTTTACAAACTATATGAGGTTCAGACTGCTTCTCGTTTGACCCAATTTCCAAAGTACTGCTTATGACTATAGTGGAAAAAGCCTTTTGTGTTAGCTGTTGTCTGGTTGTTTTTTCCCCTGGTGAAGAATCATCTTTCCTTTTTCTTTCTTTTCAGAATCCAGTGAGATTGTAGTGAAGCAGTACCCATTTAGCTTAGATATGCGGGTGGGAGGACTCAAGGTTTTACAGTTGTGTATATTATTACAAGCCAAAAATGCCTGCAGGGATCAGCTGTCCTGGAACTGCTTACCCATTATGGAAAAGAGATGAGAAACTAGTTCTCGCTGTCAGTCCATTAGAGCAGAGAACACACAATCCATTCTTCGGAAAGTAATCGTCTACTTCTTGACACTCATGACCGTTTGTTCTCAATTTACTGAGGCTGCCAAGCCAGCCAGTTGCTTACCAGCAGGGCCCTTTGGTTCTTTGCAGCACTTCAGCCTGAAGTTTTGAGGCAGTATAGCGCAGTGGTTTAAGGCTCTGAGCTGCAAATCTGGAGACCTGGGTTTGAATCCCACAGCCCCACTTGCATACTGTGTGACCCCGAACAAGTCACTTAACTTCCTTGTGTTCCCAGGTCACACCTGTAAACAAGCTTTCAGCTTAGTGTGTCTCTCCTGGTAAAAAAAAAAAATATTCTGCAGCAGTCAGAAATCATATACAGTGGAGTCGGCCAGGATGCAAGTTTATCACAGTTTCTGCCAGTGACATGCTGCAGAATACTGCAGGAACCCAATGTAATAAAATGACAGTTACTACATTTTGTGAGGCAAGAATGTGTGCCTTGCTTATTGCAGAGTTTAGCATCCTGACTCTCACCGCTGTACTGCTGCGATGGTTTCTGCCCACCCACTGCCTAATTGATGTACCATGTGATGTTATACATTACATCAGCTATTGCATGGGGGGGGGGCTGCTTCAGGACAAAGCGGGCTCACGCCCATACCTCTCAAGTGTCCCTCATTATGAGGGACATCCCTCATTTTGCTCCTTAAAATTGCTCTGTCCCTCGTGGGAAAGGTGCTGCCCACACTGTGAATGTGCTGTAAATTCAGACTTTAAAGCAGAAACACTTAATATTCTAAAATACTAAATCAAAAATAAACTTTGTACAAGTAAACACTATAGTTTTCACAGTGTTCTGAGCTTGTATCTCCACGTTTGAGGATGTGTCCCTCATTCTTAGGGCCTGTGTCCCTCATTTTGAGTGTCCAGAAATGTCCATGTCCCTCATTTCAGTGACAAAAGGTTGAGAGGTGTGCTCATGCCACTGTTCTGCTGTGATGATTTCTGCCTGTCCACTGGCTAATTAATGTACCATGTGATGTAATAGATTACATCAGTTACTGCGCGTGGGGGAGCATCTTCAGGGCAAACCAGATGCCTGCAGTCCTGGAAAACTAGCAGTTTGCTTTTTTCTTCTCCCTATTCCTGCTCACCCGCCATTGCTTCCTCTGTCCCTCAGCGATGTTTGGGGTCACCACAACTTCGTCCTTCCTGAGGCTGGAAGGGTGGTGGGTGAATGACTGTCGTCACAACTGACTGTAATACCTTTCTTTGGTTGGATGGCTGGGGGTGATTAAATGCTGGGGGCACCCATCCTCTCTCCCGGTAACTGAGCACCTCACCTCAAGGAGTTGGCCCACAGTTTGTGGCAATGTCGGATTCTGTATCCTGAATACAAACCCCCATCTTCCAGGTGTCAGTGCAACATAATGTCACTGGGCCACTGTGTTGACTTCAAAACTAGTATTTTGTTAAATAAAAATCACCAGTAATGGTGAATTATGTGTCATAAAAGGGGCCATGAAAATCCTTTAACCTCGTTAGTAGAAACATGTGACATGACAGTTGATTGTTTTTCTGAAAACCACACACCTGACCATAGCTTACATTTTTTTAAAACAAATATAAGACTATTTTGTAAATGGGATAACACACTCCAGGTTGTGTGCTCCTAAGGGAGTAATGCACTTCTTGGGTGCATGGACACTCAGTCACACCTTATGTCTAACCAGAACCTGAGGGGTGCATTATTCACTTATAACTGCACATCTTGTCTGTTATCTGTTACGTAACACATGCATCCTGTGACCAATTTTGCAGCTGTAAAACGGCAGAATCCCAGGGGTCTTTACTAGTCTGCATTGACAAGGCTGCAGAATTTTTATAATGATGTCCTGAGAGGTCTGGTAAAATTAGAGTGTTAGGTTGGGGGGAGCAGATGTTAGTTACAAAGAAAAACCAGGCAGATAAAAGTTTGTTCATTACAATAATTTATGCTTGATGGATGCTGAGTTTGGCTATTTTGTCATATGTTAGGTCACAGCATCACAAATGGTGACCACGTGGACACTGGAAGGAAGGCCCGTGTTGAGAGCGGATATTTCTCCTTGGAGAAGACCAAAGACTTGAACCAGCAGCAGCAAGTGACCTCCCCCACGAGCCCCAGCACTCCCAGCAACAGGTACATTTACAGCCAGTATGACAGAGGGGCTCAGTGCCTCTCTCCAGAGTACAGCGACACTTTTCCTCCCCCAGGTACCCTCTTGTCTAACGGATCTGCCATCAGCTCCTCCCAGAGTTCGTTGGACTCCGAGAACAGCAGCAGCACACAGACGAGTGTGGCAAGCGTGGAGGTTAGGAGCGTGGAGAAGCCAGGGCGCTCACCATCTGTGCGGTCCACCAGGCAATACGCCAGTCTGGCCGATGTCCCCAAGGCAAAGAGGCTCAGCAACAGGGAAGCCTTTCAGGTGGAGAGGAAGAGGATGGAGCAGCGCTCTCGGGCACGCAGTCCCGGAAGGGAGGAGGTGGTCCGACTCTTTGGTCAGGAAAGGAGGTATGAGCCATTCGTTTTGCTTATCTCTCAATAAAAATGTATGAAGTAAATAGAGATGGTATGAAAATAATTTGTTTGGCATTGAAATATGCAGTAATTCAAGAAAAACATGATTCTGTTACAGAAGTATTATCCTGCGGGGTAGCATGCCTTGTTGCAGTGTTTTCTTAACAATTATTTTCTAGCACCGCGTTAAGGTACCGTGTTTTAGTTTTCTTCACTTCTTACGGAATTGGCAGGGTCGCTACTTGGTGCAGAACTGAGTACATTAACCATGAGAAGTACTTTGTTGTATACATGGGGGTGGGTGGGTCTCACTTTACCTGTTTGCACTGGTATGCTACTCAGGAATTTTTAAACAAAAATGCATTGTGACATTTTGTAGGCTACAGGCAGCAAAAGACTTCAAACAACAGATAAAACCAGTGTCTTCTCCTGGAGAGAAGGTCTAAAAAGAATAGAATTTGACTTTGTGGTGTTCCTTTCATGTGTGCTGCAGCTCTTAAAGGGAAACATCCACGTTAGAACGGGCCCCACTTCAGTGTGAGGCAGGGCCGATTAGAGACATAAGAAAAATAGTTATACATTTGGCGATCTTTTGCATTTGACATTTTATCTGACTGATCACTGCCTCTTTTTCGGCATTTCAGAATAGAGCACCATGAAGCGGTGGCCCTAACCATCCACGGCTGTCCCTAAAATGACGTAACATACGGAGCAGCTGCTGGATCTATCCATTACAGTTATGCATTAGTGAAGCTTCTAAAAGCTCCGGTTTGGAGCACTCATGTCTCATACTGAGACCAGATATAGACCAACAGTCCCATTGTCAGTCTATATCTGGTCTCGGTTTAGCACAGAGACGAAAGCGCTCCAAACTGGAGCTTTTAGAAGCTTCATTAATGCATAACTGTAATGGACAGACCTGCAGCTGCTCCCCACATGACACGTCATTTTAGGGACAGCCGTGGGTGGTTGTGGGTGCACTGTTCATGGCGCTCTATTCTGACATGCTGGGCAAAAAGGGAGGCAGGATCAACCGAATAAAATATCAAAATACAAAAGATCGCCAAAGGTAAAAATAACTATATTTTCTTAATGTCCTAATCTGACCCTGCCTCACACTGAGGTGGGGCCCATTCTAACGTGGACGTTTCCCTTTAATGTCAGTAAGTCCTCTACTGGTAGTGAAGTAACTGTGCAGATAAATGTGTTGGCCACAAAAGGGCTGAACAGCATTTATGTGCTGCTGTAGCCAACTGCTGATCCTAGCCTGTTGAGAAGAGGGCATGCTGGGGCAGGGCACTGGCTTTTCAGAAAGGGCTATAACTTTTCTAACTTTCACCTGGACAGCCAGAAACCAGCAAAAGGGACTTTGGTTCAACATTTGTTCTGAAGAACAGGTTCTCCGAAATGGCAGCCCCCTACCCCGACACCCCCACCACCAGTACAGTAATACATTGTCAGCATTGGGTATAAGAACAAGCCCCTTAAGTGGGACTTGGAACCCACGATTGACCTTCAGCCAGTGGGCAACCGGCAACACTGGCACTAGGCACATCTTCATTCGTCTGTTCTGTTTTCATCTCTGTCTGTGTCAAACTCTTCCACCCCTCCCCCATTTTATCTTTAAGTGTCATTTCATAGTACAGTGGAGTGCTGCTGTAAAAACATTCTCAATGCCAAACAAAAATGTTGTTATAACCAAGGGTTGAAGTTAAGGGGGTAAAATGGGGGTGTGCTGTAATGTGGATGCATAAGGACTGGAGGAAGCCATTTTTAAAACTGCCTACACTCAGTATTTATTTATTTATTTAAGTTTCGGAATTACAACCTTTGAGCCAAACTGGCTGTTTTACAAAGGCTCCAAGTCAGTAGAAGAACAGACAAAACAGTACAATTTTACATCATATGACGAGAACATGCAATAGCCAAGTGACAAGGCTATTTTACAAGCAAGATAAATGTGAAGTATAACCACAAATATAAATGCTTTCATTACAGAAATATCTCTAGTCTATAGGTCTAGTTACTAAGTGCAGGTTGCTTGTAGTTAGCAGCCAAAATCGGCTTTGTCAAGGAAAGGGGAGGAAGGAGGAGGTATGGAGAGTATTGGCATGGGCACAGAGGAGGCATATTGTATAAAGTTATTAGCGGATAGGAGAAGGGGGTATGGCGATGAGGGAGAACAAGCTGATAAGTGCTGTATGCATGGGGCAGCCTAGGGGAGGTGTAAGCCAAGTGGAGGGAAGGGGGTGAGGACTCTTGGGGCGAGAAGGGTAAGAAGGTGGGGGAGGTAAGAGTTGGAAGTCATGGGCAGGGGATGGAACTCCTATCGTTATGCACAGCAGTTACACTCTTGGGATTCTACCAGGAGGCAATGGAGTTCTTTTTTGAATTGGCCAAGTTTCTTAAGGTGAAAAGGGGGGGTGGGTAGGTCATTCATACAGAGAGGACCTCGATAGGAGAGGGACCTCTGAGTGAAGGAGGTTCATTTGAAAGGTATATGCAGTTCCTCTCTAGCAGAGCTTTGGGTTGTTTTAGTGTTGGGGTTACGTTGGAAAAGCTCCGAAGCTGATTCTGGGACCAGTCCTTGGAGGCCTTTTTTTCCTATGATACACGCCTGGTACTGGGACCTCAGAGGTGATGGGAGCCAGCCAGTTGCAGAGTAGAGACTGCAAGAATGGGAATACCGATTAGCTCCTGGAACAAGTTGGCAGGCTTTGTTGAGCAGGAGTTTAACACTTTTGAGAGCAGTTTTAGTGGCCGCACTATAGATAGTTAGTCCATAGTCAATGATGGACAGAATTGAGCTTTTGTTGACAAGGCTGAGGGCCTCAGTGGTCATAGCATTTCTGTGTTGGTAGAAGAGTCCGAGTCTTATGTTGGCTGTTTTCATGACATGGTCAATATAGGTGTTGAAAGAAAGGGTGTTGTCTAGGAATAATCCCAGGCATTTAAAGGTAGTAACCTGTTCGATTAAGTCGCTTTTGTTACTTGTATGGTAACTGGGCCACCCTGCCTTTTTGAGCTTTGTAGGGTAAAGTGCATTGCTTTTGTTTTTCTGTAGTTCAAGAGGAGTTTGTTGTGAGCAAACTGTGACTCCAGTTTGGTAAAGCTACTTTGAAGGGTAGCTGTTATTTCGTGGAGGTGTGTTCCTGGTATGGAGATCACTGCATCATCTGCGTAAAGCAGGATCTTAGCAGGCCATGCGCTTGGCAGGGAATTGATAGAGGCTGAATAGTAAGGGCCCTAAAATTGATCCTTGTGGGATACCCAAAGTAACATTTGGGGGTTCAGAGGATGCACCTTTTGTCCTAACAAACTGGGACCTGTGTGAGAGGTAGCTTGAGATCCAGGACAGTGTATTGGTGGAGAGGATAAGGGCTGCGAGGCTGTTGAGCAGGATGTGATGACTGACAGTGTCAAACTCTTTGGTTAGGTCAATAAAGATTAACCCAACCATTTTTCCACCTTCCAGGGAGTCATATAGATGTGAAGCAAAGTCAGTGAGTGCAGTAATAGTGTTGTGGGATTTACGGAACCCATGCTGCTGAGGGAAGAGTAGGTTATATTTGTTGAGGTAATCCGTGAGTTGATCTGACTCAATTCTCTCTAGGGCTTTTGAGAGGGGTGGTCAAATAAATATGGAATTGTAGTTGCTTATGCTGGTCCTGTCCCCACTTTTAAAGACTGGGGTGATGAGGGCAGCTTTCCACTTTTCAGGGAATATGTTCAACTTAATGGATATGTTAAATAGTTGCATTAGTGGGTGGGCATGCTGTTCTAGGGTGATGGCGAGAAGCTTCATGTCGAGCATATCACTCCCCATTCTAGTTTTGCCAAGGATCTTCTTCACATATTTAATAGTGTATGCCTTTGTGATCATTTTGAAGTAGAATGGGGGTTGAGTGGTGTTTGCGTTGGTAGCGGGGTTTGGGGGCCAGCTGTTTGGGTCAGTAACAAGGAACTCTGGAGGGAGGATGGAGCTGAGGTCTGTAAAGGCCAGATTAAAGGCATTAACTAACTCTTTGAGTTGCTGGAGAGGGCCCGCAGTGGTGACACTTAGATCTGGGGAAGCTTTGGATTCTTTCCCAGTCAGTGTCTTTACATTCTCCCAGAATGCTCTCCCATTCCCCCAGCACTTTTTGAAGTTCCATTCTGTAATAGGAGGCCTTAGCATTCCTTATCAAGTGGGTGCATTTATTCCTTGCAGTCTTGTAGGCTGTAAAATCTGCTTGTCTTCTGGTAGTTCTTGCTACATCCCAGAGGTTGTCTCTATTCTTCATTAGTTCTAAGAGGGGGCCGTTAAGCCAAGGAATGGCCTTCACTGTTGATGACAATGCCACTTCTGGTTCGCCTGTCAGAGGGTTCAAAAATGCTCACCAGCCCTGTGCCCTTACTCCTTGAGAGTTGAGTACCTCAATGTACCCAGTCCAGAGGCAGCTGCCATGTGTGATTCTGGGGATAGCATGTGAGCCCCCCCCATGCAGTATCACCACATACCCTCCCCCACCTCCCAGTTTGAGCCCTGATTATAACAGGGATCGTTAAACAAGACGGCATCTTAGCAAACAGTGACATGCCCTGTAAAATAACTGGGTGACATGCAATGAACCTTAGCCCAGACTTTTCTGGGTAATGATTGACTTTGCCCACTAGTCCCCCTGTCCCCCACCCCATAGCTGCACCCTTCCTCCAGCTGCGAGGTGGTCGAGCAGCAATGACCTTCACCGTTGACGACAATGCCGGTACTGATTCACCTGTCAGAGGGTTCAAGAATGCTGAACAGCCCTGCACCCTTCCTTCTTGAGAGCTGAGTACCTCAGTGTACCAGTTCAAAGCCAGCTGCCATGTGTGATTCTGGGGCTAGCATGTGAGCCCCATGCAGCTTCCCAATAAACAAAAAACAGTTTCCATTTCATTTTTAAAGCTCTGCAATGGAATGCCCTAATAGTGCACGGAAGAACTACTGAATATGCCATGTGTTTTTAAAAACAATATAGCAGATAAGGTTTCAAGCTGAGATTTGAGTTTCAAAGTGTAACAGATAATGATTATTTAAAGACTGGAGGTCTCCTTCACCCTTCTCCTACAGTTATTTATTTTCTTCTTTTCTTTTTGCTCCCCCCTCGGCCCTTTTGAGCCCCCGCCACACCCCAGCCCCACCACCTCACGCTCTCGCAGGACTTACTGCTCCACACATTACCTCCATGGTTTGCGCCCCATGGTGGGGCCCTCCGGCTGGGCCAGTTCCTTGGGGTGCCTGTATCCAGTCGTCTAGTGAGATGCCTAGGTCAGCGAGTGCAGGGCCTGTGGCTGCAGCGGGGCTGTCATCCTGCCTCGAGTGGCAGGCGGCTTAGGTGGCCATGCTAACGCATGCAAGCATGCACAGTGCGGCCCCAGCCAGCGTCTGCCCTCTCCATAACCGCTCCATCGCACTGCTACCTGTGGGCAGCCATATTCAGGCAGACCTTCTGACACTGAGGTGCTGCTCTATCTGCATGCATCCTCTGATCATGGGAGGAGGTAGCCAGACCAGAGCGGAAGTAAACTGGGTCAGGAGTACCATCACCCCATCCAGGGACCACCCAGTCCAATGCAACTGCCTCAAAGGATGCCGAGAACGAGGAGCACTTGGATGACAGTGGGCCCAGGGAGGGTTAGAGCGTCAGGCAGAGGCACATCCCTGATCCTATTCCACTCAAGAACTCATATGCCACACTGGCAAATGAGGACAACCAAATAGAGGTACCCAGAGAAGTGGAAGAAAGGATGTGGAGGTTAGCCAGGAGGTGAACTCAGCGGGAAAGCAGTGGACCCCAGAGGAGGAGGAAGCGAATCCTGGTGGGGACTCCACCGTAAGAGGATCCAGCTAGGACACAGGAGGGGAGGACAGGGAGGTGAGGTGCCTACCAGGTGCCACGGCTTGAGGGATGGAAGGAAGATCCTGGGGATCACTGGGAAGGCAAGACGGAGGGTGAGCTGGATGTCATTATCCACCTAGGTACTAATGACCTGGCAAATGGGGAGCCAAAGTTCAGGAAGAGTTTAGGAAACTGGGGAGGGTCCAAGTAGCTACTTCTGTCACTTCTCAGAAGTACTACCTGTGAGAGGCAAGGAGAGATAGGAGGCATGCACCAGGAACTTTAACTCATGGTTGAAGAACTGGTGCTGTGAGGAAGGGTTTGACTGACAGATCTGGGGACCACCAGGAGGGATGAAGGTTTGTTCAAGCCTGACGGCCTGCATCCATCCTGGAGGGAATCCAAGCACTCAATGATAAGTTTAAATCCTACATTGACAAGCATTTAAACTAGCAAAGGGGTGGCAGGCCAGCAAGGAGGGCACCTACTTGCTCCACCCCCACAGCTAGCAGTGGAACCAGTGAACCAGATGAGTGGCTATCTCTGCAAAAGCATTGTGCAAAAGATGGAGATTAGTGCCCAAGAGGTGGATACAGAATAGGGCAAAATTCAGCAGAAGGGCAGACAAGGAGAGAACCAGGGATAAATGACAACCAAGGAAGGGCTGGAGTAGAACTGTGAAACAGTCTAGGAGGTCAAATCATGGAAAGCCATGTGTGCAAATGCCAGGAGCCTTAGCAACAAGATGGAAGATCTGGAGGCTGTCATGGTGCAGTCAGACCTGGACATTGTGGCCATCACTGAAACCTGGTGTGATAACCACAACTGGGAGATGGCCATACCTGGCTACAACATATTCAGAAGAGACAGAGCAGGCAGGAAGGGAGGAGGAGGTGGCACTGTATGTGAAAATGACATAAGGGCCACAGAGATCCAGGAGGAACAAATGGGGAGAGATACTGTGGGTTAGCTTGAAAGGAAAATGGGGCCAGCATCCGACAGGTGTGGTCTAGACCACCAGCCTAGGAGGAAGAAACAGATAGGGAGTTGATGCTAGCCATCCAAAGGATGGCAGACAAGGGTGAGGTAGTACTGGCTGGAGACTCTCAATATTCCAGACGTGGACTGGAGCATCCCAGCAGCAGCATCAACTAGGAGCAGATTTATCCTGACCTCCTTCAGGGTGCCTTCTCAAGCAACTGGTCATGGAACCAACTCCGCAGAAGGCAACACTGGACCTTGTGCTCACAAACAGGGACAGTGTGATGGGGGTAACAGGTGGGGAGCACCTGGGAAACCGTGACCACCAGTCATTGTGGTTTGAAATCACAGAAAGAGCAGAACCAAACCACACAAAAACACGTATCCTGGATTTTAGGGGGGCAGACTTTGGGGAAAATGGGGAGATACTTGAAAGAGGCATTAAGGGGAATGGGACAGGAATCAGGGGTTGAGGAACAGTGGGCAGTATTTAAAATGGGGATTACAAGAACAACAGAATTATGCATTAAGCAGGTTAGCAAGAGGAAAAGGAAGAGGAGACCATTATGGTTTTCCAAAAGAGGTAGCAAAGAAAGTAAAGCCAAAAAATTGCATCTCAGGCAATACAAAAGACACAGGCAGAAGGGATAGGGAGAAGTACCAGGAGAAGCAAAGGGAGGCAGGGAGGTCAGTAAGGAAGCCAAAGCTCAGACAGAAGAGCACATTGCAAAATCAGTGGGTAGAGGGGACAAAACCTTTTACAGGTACATAAGTGAAAAAGAAAGACA
This sequence comes from Neoceratodus forsteri, assembly GCA_016271365.2. NCBI lineage: Eukaryota > Metazoa > Chordata > Ceratodontiformes > Ceratodontidae > Neoceratodus > Neoceratodus forsteri. The sequence goes on from JADMNL010000025.1 coordinate 401,698,924, forward strand.
AAGGGAGGGATAGTGAGACTGAAGGGGAGGATGGGGCCATGTGGGGATGACAACAGTAAAGCTGACATATTGAACAGGTATTTCTGCTCAGTCTTTACTGAGGAAGAGGAGGGTAATGGGTCTGAAGGGAGTACAAGGGTGAGAATGGTGCAGAATGGACACAAGTCCCTTTACACGAGAAAGGGTCCTGAAGGAACTGGAAGTAATAAGAGTTGATAAAGCAATGGGGCCAGATGGGGTGCACCCTAGGTCCTTAAAGAACTAAGAGAGGTGGTGGCTGAACCTCTGGCTATCCTGTTTAGCTGATCACTGGAAACAGGGAGGTACCCAAAGACTGGAGGACAGTAGATGTAGTCCCCTTATACAAAAGTGGGAACAAAGAGGAAGCAGGAACTACAGACCGGTCAGCCTCACCTCGGGTAGTGGGGAAGATCATGAAAGCACTACTGAAGGAGAGATTGGTAGAACATCTGGTTGTCAATGGACTACAGGACCCAAGGCAGCATGGTTTCACCAGGGGAGGTCATGTCAGACCAACCTCGTTGAATTTTTGACTGGGTGACTAGGGAGGTGGATCAGGGGAGGGCAGTGGACATGGCCTATCTGGACTTCAGCAAGGCCTTGACACCGTGCACATAGGAAGACTATTACACAAACTGGGAATATGGGTGTGGGCAGGACAGTAGTGTGGTGGTTAGGTAACTGGCTGGGTGGCAGGACACAGAGGTGGTGGTAAATGGCTGTCACTCCACAGAGGGAAGAGTGACCAGTGGGGTACCACAGGGATCAGTGCTGGGACCGGTCCTATTCAACATCTTCATCAGTGACATTGCGAGGACCTAGAAGGCAGAATTTCACTGTTCGCTGATGACACAAAGCTCTGTAATAGAGTAGACACACCAGAGGGTGTAGACAGAATGAGAAGCCACCTGCAGAAACTTGAAGAATGGTCAGTGGTTTGGCAGTTGAAATTCAATGCAAAGAAGTGCAAGATAATGCATATGGGGACACAAAACCCTGGCACAATATATCAGTTGGGGTGAGGATATAGCATGCACCAAGCAGGAAAGGGATCTTGAGGTATCATCTCTGATGACCCACAGAGGGAACAGTGTGACAAGGCAGCAGGTAAAGCAAATAGGATGCTGGGATGTATAGGCAGAGGCATCACCAGCAGGAAAAGGGAGGTCATAATTCCGCTATACAAGACACTAGTGAGGCCTCACCTGGAGTACAGTGTACAGTTCTGGAGACCATACCTACGTAAGGACATAGACAGGGTAGAGAAGGTTCAGAGGAGGGCAACAAAGATGGTGCATGGATTGCATCACAAGTCCTATGAAGACAGGTTGAAGGAACTGAACATGTACCCCTGGAGGAGAGGAGGGAGAGAGGATATGATAGAGACATACAAGTATCTTACAGGGAGGAACAGGGTGCAGAAAAACACTATTTTTAAGCGAAAAAGATGTTCCAGGACTAGAGGGCATGGGATGAAGTTGGAGGAGGGACGATTCAGAGGAAACATGAGAAAGAATTTCTTCACAGAACGGGTGGTGGACAAGTGGAACACCCTGCCAGAGGAAGTGGTGGGGGCTGAAACAATCACGGGATTTAAGAATGCATGGGATAGACATAAAGGAATTCTGGAGGTCAGGGGTAAGGGGCAACAGACTTCTAGGAAAACAAACTGAACTTACAAGCTCAAATGGGCAGACTGGGTGGGCCATAGGCCCTTATCTGCCGACACTGTCTATGTATCTATGTATCTATGTACCTGTGGTTACCCAGGTGGCAATGTAGTCACAGTGCAGACTGTCTCCCTCCCCGGGGGAGCACATCCTCTAGGACACGCAGTCCTCTCCTTTCTGGCTGGCCCTCAGTGACCCATGCTTGTTCCTGAAAGCGGGTCGCTAGCATCACGAGTGGTAGCACTACCGCTTCGCTGATGGGCCGGCTCTCAGCTCCAACTCAAGGAGGACATTGCCCTCTGGAGCACATGGATGTCTGGCAGCTTCCTCACTGTGGTGTTCCGGGCTTGAGGTTCAAACCTGGCTACAACACCGATGTGGTACGGGGCTCACTAAGTCACAGCACTAGGGCAGTTTACATCAGCATTTCTGTGGCCATCAGCACAAGTTTGTGCAGCCACAGAGCTCTTTAGGGCCCTAATTACAAAGGTAATGGAATGGATAATTCCATACTTTAAAAAAAACATAGGAGATGCATTTCAAGTGAAAATATGGGGACTTTATTTAATGTACACTGCATAAAAAAAAGTATCAGGAGAAATAAAGAATGAGGTTACCAGTAAGTTCTGGTGGCCACGCTCTGAAGTCCTACGATACGGCCACAAGGATTTGGGGCTCCTGAACCACTGGTTTACATTGCACAACACACAGGTGCTATCCAATATGGCGGATGAGATTTTGAACATGATTCTGTGAGCAGCTTTTTTTTTTTTTGCTATATTGTACTAGTCACGTTTTTGAAGAAGAGTCTCTCTGCTGCACTCCCCTTGCACTCCATGGAGTACAGTGCCAGTGGGTGGAGATGCAGCATGGCTAGAGAGAGACCCTGTGGAGTCGCTGCAGTTCGTGCCGCAGGTGTCGTGGGCAGACAGGAAACAGTATGGGATGGGGGAAAGGGGAGAAGCCTGTTGAGGTCCCTGGATGCAGACAGAGTCAGTGACCAAGAATGGTAGAAAATTGCAGACAACTTAAAGGACTGCCTAGACATACCCACCTGTCTTTCTTTGGTAGCCATGTAACTGCAAGCTTAACTGTTTAAAGAGCAGAGCAGCAAAAACGTTTTTCTAAAAAGCTACTCTTCAGTTTCCATTAATAAAAATATTAGCATGCTTGTTTAATCTGCATTTGATTTCTGGTCTAACTCCATATTTTTTTTACCCTAACCCTTTAGAAATATAGAGGTTGACGGCAGATAAGGACCACAAGGCCCATCCAGTCTGATTTCTTTTCTACCTTATAAATGTGCCATCGGCCTTGCTCTGTCAGTGGCCATCTATTCATACTCATCTGTTGCTCTTATGCCTATCCCATGCCTGTTTGAAGCCCTGCACTGTATTTATAACCACCACTTCCTGAGGTAAACCGCTCCATGCATCCACCACCTTTCTTTCTTTTTTTTTTTTTATATATTTATACCTTACTTGCCCTGTCTGCCACTCCTTCCAGCTGCTCATGACTCCTGTGACCCCCTCGCCCTGACCCCCTTCCTCTCACCCCAGATCGCAGCCGACCCAGGGGTGGCCGGCATAATCCTTCACTGGGTGGGTCCCTCTTCTCCGAGGGGGAAGGAGCCAGGGAGGGCAGACAGCGCACTAGGCATCAGTCCCCGGATGCTGCTGAGGTGGATTCGGAGGTGTCGGGGCATCTCAGGTCGTCAGGAGCGTGGCAGCCATCATCTGGCAGACCAGAAGGCCCGGATTTTTCCACTTTTCTCTCCTCGGGCGTGGTGCCACGAACGTCTGGGCAGGGCCGGCGTTCACCATGCCCCCATATGCATTGGGACTTGCTGCTGGATCTCCCGGCCTCCGCCAGAGGTGTCGGACAGCGACCATGTCCCGGAGTAGGCGAGCAGTCCGAGGACGCCTGCCTACTCCCCGGCTGGTTCTCCAGCGACCCGAGTCTGTTCCTCAACCCGGGTCGCTGGCGCCACAAGCGGAAATCCAACCGCTGCGCCGATGAGCCGGCCACCACCACCCTTTCTGTGAAAAAGAACTTCCTCACATTACCCCTTAATCGGCCTCCCTTTACTCTCATGCTGTGTCCTCTTGTCCTGCTATTTTTCTTACCTTGAAACATGTTAGACTCTTTCACCTTGTCAATGCCCTTAAGGTGTTTGAATGTTTCGATCATATCACCCAGGGGGGTGGGGATGGATGATAGGGGTTTCTGGAGCACAAGGGATGGGAGGGCCTCGGCACCCAACTAAGGATCTAAGGTTCGAGCAGACTTGATAGACCGTAAGACCTAATCTGCTGGCAAATAGTGTGTTAGTATATCACCTCTCTCCCTCCTTTGCGTTAGGGTATACACATTGAACTCCATTAATCTGTCCTCATATGTTTTCTGATGCAGTCCCTGCAACATTTCGGTTGCCCTTCTCTGGACTGCCTCAATTTGGCTAATGTCCTTGTGAAGGTGTGGCTCAGTACCTCATGCAGTACTCCAGATGGGGCCTAACCAGTGTCTTGTAAAGAGGGATTATTACCTCCCTCTTTCGACTTGTGTTACCCCTACTAATACACCCCAACATTCCCCTAGCCTTACCTGCTGCTTTAATGGTCTGCTTGGATGATTTCAGGTAATCGGTGATGATGATGCCCAAATCTCTTTCTTTCCTTGTGACTGCCAGCAACTCCCCTTCCAGCCAACAGGTGGCTTCAGGATTTCCCTTCCCTATGTGCATGACCTTACACTTTTTTGCCTTAAACCCCAGTTGCCACTCTTCTGACCATTTTGCTAGTTTATCCAAATCTCTTCTCATTCTTCCCACTATATCTGGATTATCTACTGTGTTGCAGATCTTGGTGTCATCTGCAAACAGACAAACCTTACCCTCCAGTCCATCTGCAATGTCACTGATGAAGATATTGAAGAGGACTGGCCCCAGGACTGATCCCTGAGGTACCCCACTTGTGACTTGCATCTCTTCTGACTGCATACCGTTTACCACCACTCTCTGTTTTCTGTCCATCAACCAGTTTGCCACCCAGTCGACCAACTTCTGACCCACCCCGAGCCTACCCAGCTTATTAATCAATCTTCTATGTGCAACAGTATCGAAAGCTTTTTTGAAGTCAAGATAGGGTGACATCAACTGCTCCCCCTTGGTCCACCACTCTGGTTATCCAGTCAAAGAAATCTGAGATTAGTTTGACAGGACCTTCCTTTAGTAAACCTATGCTGTCTTGGATCGTGTGCTTCTATGGATTCCAGATGTTGCACTATCCTTTCCTTAAGGAGTGCCTCCATAATCTTGCCCACTACTGAGGTAAGACTGACTGGTCTGTAATTCCCTGCCTCCTCCCTGCTACCACTCTTGTGGAGTGGGATCACATGAGCCCTTCTCCAGTCTTCTGGGACCTCTCCTGTGCTCAGAGACTCACTAAACAGTTCTGATAATGGCTCTGCTAGTTCCACCCTTAGCTCCTTTAGTACCCTGGGATGCATGCCATCAGGTCCCATTGCCTTGTCTACCCTGAGCTTATCGAGCTCTTGTAGGACCCTTTCTTTTGTGAAAGGACTAGTGCACACCTCCTTCCCCTGTGTTCATGGTGCTGAGCTGTGGGCCCTGCCCTACCTTCTCTTCAGTAAATACTGAGCAGAAGTATCTATTTAGGATAGATGTTTTACATGGTCTTCCTCCTCACATGCCCCTTATCACCTTTGATCTTAACAATACCCCTCCCCTGGACTTTCTGCTTGCACTAGTGTATCTATAGAAAGTCCTGTCACCTTCTTTTACTGTTCGTGCTAGTGTTTCCTCGGTTTGGACCTTTGCCTGCCTTACTGCCTGTCCCGCTTCCCTTAGGGAAGTTTGGTATGCCTCCCTGTCTTTATCCTGCTGCGTTCCTTTATATTTCCTGAAGGCCAGCATTTTGGCTCTGACCTTTTCTGCTACTGTTTTTGAGAACCAAAGTGGTTTCCTTCTTGTTTTGCACTTCCTTTTCTCTCTACCATAATGGGATGTTGCTTCAGGTATTGCATCCTTAATGCTTGCCCACTTTGCCTGTACCCCTCACCTGTATTTCTTTTTGCCAGGGCTAGCTTAACTCTGTTGGCCATCTTATCAGTCAGCTCCTCTGAAGTCCCAGAAAGTGTGTTACTTTTACAATGTTATTTCTAAGCCAAATGAAGTGACATTTTTTCTTGAGGAAAAAAAAGTAATTTAAAACATTTATAAATACTTACATTTTGGTAAAACTGAACTGTTTTACTGATAAACCAAACTGTAAGAGGTCAGGAATGTGATAGTTAAAAAAAGGTAGGGTCAGCATTTTTTTTTTGCCTGATTTTTCTTCACTGCCGTTGAATCCTAGCATGACACTGTTTCCACTGACTTCTTGAAAACCAGTGACAATTCACTAAGTATTTCGGTTTGCTGTGGGACAAAAATGCAGTCAAGTACCCATAAATGGACACTAAGCGACAGTCAGTGAAGTCACAGTGACTTAAACCGTTTATCTTGCCAAGAGTGTTTTCTTTTTCCTGCTATCGTGTTGATTGACTTTTTCATTTATGAAAGGGCGAGACGTGCTGAGCTGAGAAGGTTGCATTGTGTGTGTGTGTGTGTGTGTGTGTGTGTGTGTGTGTGTGTGTGTCAGCAGTGCATGTATGTTTGTATATGTATTAATGTCTTGGAGGCTGGGGTGGGTCTTTTGCCTTGAAGATATTTGTCACAAATTGAGCAATTTGTACTGCACAAGCACATCTGTGAATTAATACGTGGTTGGAAAGGTCACCTGTCAACAAAGAATGACTGCAGTCATCCATTTCTTGCTAGTTGTGGGAGTTTCAATTAAGTTCCTGAGATACTAACAGCTTGACTCATTTTTGACACAAGTAACATATGGCTTCTTTAACAGCGTCACCAGTAAGAGACAGAATCATCAAATTGCTAACTGGAAGAATCTGCAGATATAAATCAGTGTTGGAATCCCACTTTATGAGCAGTGGGTCCCATTCCCCTTTTAAGTAAATGACAATGTTTTGGGTGCTACATGGACTCACTCAGATGAAATCCTCTACTTTTCTGTTTTGTCATATCCCTTGTAACCTCTTTTGCTTGTTACCACATTTCTCACCACAGCAATCCGTTGGTTTGAAGTAGCCTGTCCGACTCCTGAATATGTGTTAATTTTTGAGTCCAGTTTACTGAATCCTGGTCAAATATGCTAATCAGGGGCCAGTCCAGAACTATGGCAATAGCAACCCTTGTTGCAACACAGACAATCTGGATTTGTGAGTGGACTGTGGTCTCCAGAACTGACAGATGTCCGAGTGCAGTGCCAAAATTACCCAAATTGGGGGCAGGGTGTTAGTTGCATCACCACATTTTGCTCCTGCTTTATCAACCCGTCATCATCCATATTCATACATGAAGAGACGCTACAATCCAGCCAGGTGGATATCCATGAAGCCAGCTTCATGGTTGTTTTCTCAGAATCTCTCAATCCTCTCATCTAGCCCTTGTATGCACTCAACAGAGCATGAAGTCAATTAATGGCATTCTACATGAAACTCTGCCACTACCAGTGGGTGTCGCTATATGCCGAGAATGGAGGCGCCATGCCACTGCTTTTGTCAACACCCTACCAGTGCTGGCTTGGGGACTGCCGAGTCACTTGCAGTCTAAAGTTGTGCACGTGGCCCTTTGAGAGGGCAGAAAAATCTAGTTTCAGGCATCTTGGATGTCCGTCTTCCTGCCCGAACCTGCTGATTACTGAATTCTGAACTGAAGCCAGGAGCGTGTGTAACCTTAATGGTAATTAAAAACAACAAAAAAACACCCAAATTCCTGAGAAGTTAACTGGTTTGTGAATGCTTGAGAAACTTCTAAGCACACATCTAAAAGTCACCATTTTAGCATTAATTTTATACCATAGAATATTCATAGCTGTGCAGGTCTCAACAAAAAAACAAGAGTTTTGAATATGTGATTTTTTTTTTTTTTTTTATTCATTTATTAATACTTCCTGGCCTGACATCCCAGGTTGAACTCTCGCTAGTTGCAGCTCAGCCTCAGCAGCCAACCCTCCCACATGGCTGGGCTTTTTTCCTTAATTATTGTGTTATTCCTTCTCCTTCCTTGGAGCTGGCAGGCGGCCCAGCCTTCCCTCAAAGGGCTCGTTCTCCAGTCCCAACATCCCCACCCCAGTCCTACCCCAGGAGTTCCCCACGGATTGGGCCCCATGGCGGGGTTTGAGTGAGGAACGCTGACTCACCCCCACCCCAGAACACAAATCCAGAATCCGGGAGGCTGGTGCAGTGTGCAGTTGGCCATCCTGGAGCCTGGCGGCTCCAATTTTACAATTTCTCCCCTCCCCTGCCATGGTTGCTCAGGCACGTGTGGGCCTTGCCTTGCGCGCTCTCCCTACTCTAGCGCTTTCTGTGTGCACTACCCTTTGGTCCCCCCGGGGGTATTCTTGCAGTGGGAGTGACAGGATCCCTCCAGAGACAAGAGCTGTCTTGTGGCGCTCAGTCCGGCTTCCACCTGCTCAAGCCAACCCCTGGTGACCCAGGCTCGCTCCCAAACCCAGGTTGCCAGTGTAGCGTGAGTTGTGGTGTCCAGTGCCTCAGCCCGCAGCACCACTGGGCTGGCCCGTAGCTGGGCCTCTTAAGAGCTGTCCCTCCCTATGGGGTTACAGTCTGTCATGGGAGAAGGTAGTGGATGCTGGTCCCAAATGTGGTGGCATTGTCATTCCAGCTGCAGCCATTTTTTTCTGCAGATTACCTTCTGACCTTTGCCCTCCCACTTCCTTGATGCCATGCATGAACCCTGTAGTGGGCTCATGCACATGGAGTTGGCCCCTGAATAGAAGAAGACTCCCTGGTCCAGCACAGTGGGATGCTGTGGCAGCAGTGTGTGTGCCCATCCTCCCCAGGCTGGGACGTGCTGCCTTGGGACATCTTTCCCCAACTGGGATGTTCCGCACAAGTAATCTAAGTCTGCTCCCAACCCTGGGCAACCCAGCAGTGCTATCTTTATTAGGGCAGCATAGGCATGGTACATTTTTAATTCTGTTTCTTTCTCCCCTGCCGCCGGTACCTCAGCCCAGTCACAGACCGCACTTCCATCTCACAATGGCCGTGACTCTCTGATACCCCTTGTACCCCAGGCAGGGTTGCGGCACTAGACTCCTCAGTGCCTCAAACAGGATAGGTCAGGGCCGGCCTGAGGCTAATTGAAGCCATGGTGGGCTTCATCTAGGCAACCCGGCAGTTGCTGTTTTCTGGTTTTATATGGAGGGTGGGGACATGCAATGATGTTCTGCGTCTGCCCACCACGTAGATATTAGCAAACCCGGTCTCTTACAAAACCCCCGGCCTCTGCCAGGGGTCTGTCAAGCGCCAGACACACTCCCCAACCGGGAAGTCCTTGGGACGCTCCATCCTTCTCCCCGCGGCCAGACCACCAGCGTCCCGGGTCTGTTCCCGAGACCGTGTAGCCGGCGTTGCAAGCAGAAATCCTACTGCTGCGCCGATGGACCGGCAGGCATGGTACATTCATTTTCACCGCATTCGACTTCCACCCTCTAGCACCAAACTGTGAATTTAGAGACCCAGCAGACCTAGGTTTGAAACCTCCACTGCCACTCACATACAGTGAGACCATAAGCAAATCGCTTGCTCCTAGGATGCACTAGAAGAAGCTTGGCTCTGAGTGCCATTCTCAACCCAAAATTATGGTAAAAAATTGTTTTATTTTACATGGGGAACAAATCTCATCGAGGTAGGAAACTGAGTTCCCTAGGGAGCATCAGCAACAGTACTTGGGTACACAGATGTTACAGGACACAAACTCTTAGGGCCACACTGACTCCTTTGTGAAGGTATTTGATCTGTATGGCCCTGAAAACTTGTGTAATGTAACATCTATGTACAATACGTATGCTAATCCATTCAAATGTATCAGACTAAATCTAGATCTTCTTTGAGGATATCTGTTGCTGCAAGTCATACCTTGGGAACTATAGCTGTCAGGCACCAGGGCCGCTCAGAAGCATTTTTTTCTAGCAGTCTAACTGGGGCCACCCATGGCAACATCATCACGTCGATGTCCCCTATATAGTTTTGGGTGGCCCCATGCCCTCCTCTGTTCTTTTACCGCCGTTGACCATTACACTTTGGACTCCACGGAGCACCATTGCTTTACTCCACCACCATTTTTTTGAGAATTTTCCACCTTGTTTCTTACCCTAGTTTCCCAGTCACTTTATATTTTAAAGTGATTCCCTTAGGTTTTCATGTATGCCTATTTCTGAGACACTTCCATCGCTGCAGCTGTGACAGAAGATCTATGATAAACACTTCCACGAGGCCTATGTCCACAGCCTTGGCACTGACCATGACGTTCAGGCCTGCAAGAGTTATGGGGTTCAATGCTGCAGAGCAGGACATCACTGGACAGAACCTGGCAGACTACCTGGACCTGCCAGATTCCCTTCCCCCTCATATTCCTCCTATGATCAGTGCATAGAAGGATGCCACCATGGCCTCTTGGTACAGGCTTAATTTGATCCCCTATGCCCAGGAAGGTGGACAAGCTGTATCAGGCCTCCTCTGGGAAGCCTGCTGCTGGGCACCCCAGGCAGATATTCTGTGGTGATCAACGCTGCCCATGATAGAACTAAGAGGCCCAAGCACCTAGTTCTCTTCCCAGACAAGGAGTCCAGGAAGTTGGATGTTATGTTTGCCTCCTCCACCTTGGCCATAAGGATTATCAGCTACACTGGCCATATGCTTAAATTCCAGAATGATCTCTGAAAGGGGCCAGGTCTGCAGCCTAGTTCCTCCCAGATGGCCCTCAAAAGCAGGAGATGTTCAGGATCCTCCAGATGGGTGCAGATGTGGTAAAGCACCTCTTGCAGGCCACCTATGATGCCCTAGATGCTTCTGTCTGGGCCTCTGTGGTGGGAGTTTGCCTGAGGAGGTACTCCTGGCTCAGGGTGTCTGGATTTGCCTCTGACGTCCAACAGTCCATCCTGAATGCTCCCTTCAGGGGCTATAATCTCTTTGGGGTGGGCGTGCAGGATATTCTCAATGGCCTGCAGTCTTCAGAGAGAACATCACAATCTGTTCACTCCCTCTACCATGCCCACCACAAGAGTGGGCAGAGGGTGCCACCCATCATTGCAGATCTAGCATTAGACAACCAAGCAAATGCAAGGCTGCCATGGGCCTGCCTACCCCTTCCTCCACTACAGGAAAGTCCTCAAGGGTGGAGGAGCGGGCCCAGCCGTGGGTTCAGCATCAGCCCGACTCCTTGACCAGCCCCCTCCATCTGGTTCCCCAGGATGCAGTGGTTGGGGGAGGTGTGTGTGTGTAATATCTCCCTCCATCTGGACGGGTGGAGGGAGATCACAACCGACGCCTGGGTACTGCAACTCATACAACAAAGACACACTCTAGAATTTGTGAGATGCCTCCAGAGCTTCCTCCAAGACCTTCCATGTGCCTCCAGGCCATGTACCCATGTTGCTGGAGGAGATTCATCAGACGCTGCTGTGAAAAAAAGGCCATAGAACCCATCCCCAAGAAGCAACGCAACATGGGGTTCTACGCCCACGTCTTCCTCATTCCCAAGTCGATAGGGGACCTACTCTTAGCTACTACGCTGTATAGGCTTCAGTGTTTTATATGTACTCGCATAACAGCATTGATTGTATCAAACTGCCTCATATCTGTATGGTTATTGGTCTGTCTATGATTGTCACTGTTACTTTGACGTGGAGTCTTTGAAAATGAGTCTCTGACTCAAAGGTTTGTAATTCCAATGCATCAAATAAATAATTAAAGTAAGGACCATCCTGGACTTACAAAACCTGAACTACTACCTTCAGTACAAAACGTTCAAGATGGTCACCCTCCCAGGCCTGGTGCCCTTGCTCTGGAAGGGAGGCTGGATCTGCTCCCTGGATATGCAGGCAGCTTACCTGCACATCAAGGTCTGCCTTCCCCACAAAAAGTATCTAAGGTTCCTGTTTCAAGGGGAGCACTGCCAGTTCAGAGTCCTTCCCTTTAGTTTCTTTGGTGCCTCAGGTCTTCACCAGATGCCTAACTGTGGAGGCAGCAGCCCTCAGGAGGGAGGGCCTTTTTCTTTCCCTATCTGGATGACTGGTTGCTCAAAGCGCCATCGAATGAGCAGTCATCACTGACCCTGTCACGCACCCTCCAGTTGTTCAGCCAGGTGGGGATCACAGTCAGCCTGTCCAGGTCAGTCCTGATTCTCGACCAGCATCTCCAGTACATAAGAGCCATACTGGACACAGCCCAGGGCTCCAGCCTTTCTGACCCCGGACAGAGTGGAGCTTGATAGCGAGGCCCGGAATCTACCACAGCCGGTAAGGTCACAGCCAGGACATACCTCAGATGGCTGGGCCTCATGGCTGCAGCCATTGCCACAGTTCCCCTGTCAAGGCTACACATGCACGCCCCTCAATGGACATTGAAGGTACAGTGGGATCAGTGGATTGACAAACCTGGAGCAGATGGTCCTTGTCTCTTTGCTGGTCAAAAAGGTTCTCCTATGGTGGATGGAACCCAGCCATTTGCTCAAAGGGGTTCCTTTCCTCATACCCTCTCCTCATCAGATCCTCAGCACGGATGCCTCTGGAATGGACTGGGGTGCTCATCTGGGTCCTTACCAGACTCACGGGACATGGATTCCACTTGAAACTTCGCTCCACATCGGTGTTCTCGATGAGAGCTGTCCTCTGTGTCCAGCAGTCCTTCCAGTCTCACCTGTCCCTCTGCTAGTGCAAACCGACAATATCAGTGTGGTGCACTACATCAGCAAGCAAAGGGGCACCCATTCTTACCCCCTGTGTTGAGAGGTAATGAGAGTTTGATACAGCACTCAGGAACACAGCCTAGAGCTGTGGGCCATCCATGTTCCAGGTGTCCAGAACATCCTGGCAGAAAAACTAAGCCGGTTGCAGTCCAGAATGGATGAATGGGAACTGCTCACCTCAGTGGTAGAAGACCTGTTCAACAGGTAGGGTGGCCCAGAAATGGATGTTTTTACTTTCCCCACTCAACGCAAAGCTGCCGCTTTTCTGCTCACATTATCTAGGGCCTTGAGTTTTCTGGCATGTTGCATTGTCCCTCTCTTGGAAAGGGAGGTTCCTTTACACTTTCCCTCCCTTTCCTCTGATTCAGAGAGTGCTGATCAAGCTCCAGATGGAGGGTGCCACCTGATTCTGGTGGCTCCCTTTCAGCCTCGGCAGATTTGGTTTCCACTGTTTAACAGTTAACAGTGGAGCCCGGTGCCCCTTCCCTGTGCCCGGGCTTGCTGTCGAGGAACAGGGACCCTTCTCCATCCAAACCTCTGATCTCTTCATCTGCCTGCCTGGCTCCTGAAGAAGTAGCCATTGCCAGGTTTGGTGTCTCCCCTAAAGTGGCTTACATTCTGGTGGCTGCCAGAAAGCCTTCCACCAGGGCGACTTACTCCATGAAGTGGAAGCATTTGCTTTGTGGACAGCTTCTCACCCCCTGGATCCTTTCACCTGCTCAGTGAACCAGACTCTAGAGTACTCGCTGTCCTTTTCAGGTGCTGGACTGAAATACTCTTCACTAAAGAAGAATCAGAAGAAGAAGAATCAGCATTTATATAGCGCTTTTCATACATCCAAAGTGCTTTACAAGCAATGCTAGACTGGTAGTGAAGTGACTGAATGTGTGGTGGTGGCCATATCGCACATCACCACCCACACACATCTGGATAATTGCATGAACCGGTTTATGGGAAGGGGAATGTTGGCCAGGACACCGGAAATGTTCCCTACTCTTTGCGAAGAGTGCCCTGGGTTCTTTTACTTCCACCAGGACAACACCAGGATGGGCAGAATGGACCTCCGTTAACGTCTCATCAAAGGATGGCACACCCCAGCAGTACAGCACCCCCCAATACTGCACTCAGATGCCAGCGATTTTTAGGTGCAAGTCCAATCCCGATGTGGGACGAGAACCCACGACCTTCTGGTCCAGAGGCGGATGTGCTACCAACTGAGCCATGCTGACACTAAAGGTGCACTTGTCTGCTGTATCAGCCTTGTGCCCACTGAGGGTCGTACGGTAGCCCAGTTGGATGTGGCCCGTACCTTTCTAAGAGGCATTCTGCACTTAAAGCTTCCCATCCATAACCCAGTCCTGGCCTGGGACTTAAATTTTATTTTGGAGAAACTTACTTTGTCTCCTTTTGAGCCTGCCGTGACATGCAAGCTACACTTTCTGTCGTGAAAAGCGTTATTTTTAGTTGCTGTTACCTCTGTTTATAGGATTTCCGAGCTCCAGGCATTCATGTGTGAGCAGCCCTATTTGATTTTCCACAAGGACAGGGTGTCTTTGCATACTAACCCTAAGTTTTTACCAAAGGTGGTGTCTGAGTTTACTCTGAATCAGACCATCCCCCTGCCTGTTTATTATCCAGAGCATGCCAATCCAGGGGAAGCATTGCTCCGTACTTTGGATATACATAGAATACTTGGATATTATGTCCATCACACGAAAGACTGCAGGAAGTCCTCGAAGCTGTTTATTTCTTTTGCCCCTGGTAAAGAGGGCGTACCAGTTTCAAAGTAGTGCCTGTCCAAATGGTTGGCCAAAGGTATTATTTTTCTGTTATAGGAAGTACGGTAAGGAACTGCCTGTAACTGTCAAGGGCCACTCTGCCAGATGCAGGGCCACTTCAGTTGCCTGTTTCAGAGGGTCTCAGCAGTGGAGATCTGTGTTGCTGCCACTTAGAGTACTGTCCACACCTTTACTAGACACTACAGTCTGGACACCGCCTCTAGAAGGAGGGCAGGTTTTGCCTAGCAGTGCTGCAGGGCCTGCTCTCATAGGCTGTTGCCTTCCAGCTGCCTGGACTGTTTTTCTCCTCTGCAGTACTGCTTGGAAAAGAACTGAGGAGGGCGTGGGTTTACGACTATATAGGGGGACGTCGACGTGATGATGTCGCCAGGAGTGGCCCCAGTTAGACTGCTAGCAAAAATATTTCCATGTGGTCTTGGTGCCTGATGGCTAAAGTTCCTGAGGTGTGACCTGCTGTAAGAGATTCTCTCGAAGATTGGCTGTTATGGTACGTCTTGCGTAACTGTTCTTTATTCAAGGACCACACATTCTCATTCTTTGTTATAGGACTGTTTTTTCCTCGTATTATTGTTCTGATTTCCTTTTCCCCTACCCATTTGTTTGGGATAACCATAGCTGTGCCCTTCCTCCAGACAGAAGGTTAGGGAGGTGCTGCCTTCAAAGCCGCGATGTCTTTCAGTCGACTAGGTGTACAAATGCTGATTGGCCCACTCCTTGCCTTATACCGCTCTCCGTCAGTCACACCCTCTTTCCTTCCCACCTGCTCTCCCTCTGGCTCTCACTCTCCTTTCTCCCTCCACCCTATCTCTCCAACCTTCCTTTCCTCTTACCTTCTTCCTCCTTCTCCCTCCTTCCCACCTACCTCCTTCCCTCCTGCCTCCCTCCATCACCCTCTCCCTTGCTGTCTCCTTCCTTCCGACCCTCTTTTTCTTCCCACTGTCTTCCTTCTTTCCGTCCCTTCTACCCTTTCTCCCTACCCACTCTCAGCCCTTTTCTCTAAGAGCTACGTGCCTTGCCAGTGCAACAAGTTTGGTCCCCAGCTGACCCCAGTGTAAGATTCCAGAGCTCGCATGCAAACCACTGCACCATTTTTGAAATGGTTTTGATGGTAAGCTGTTAGAATTTTACTCTCAAACAGGCTAACAGGTTCCCTAAATTACTCCCCTTCCCCCCAGTGAAGAGGATCCAGTGAAACAGTTGAAATTTCCCCGGTTCTATTTTCTGGCAGGTAGAGTTGACAGCTACGATGTATAATCACCCCCAAAAAAAAAAAAAAACAGTGTTAATGAAGAATCTGAACCACAGGCATGGACTGGCGCAAATTTGGATCTTCAGACACCATCCCATCCAAAAAGGTCCATACTGCTCAGGCTGCAAACAATCCAGTATTCAGGCAGGCAGGCAGTGGCCACTAAATACAACTGTACAGTGGCTATAGGGGCCACTAGGTTTGGGTGTGCCTACCTTGTGCAATTATATGGAAGGACCACTAGCTTTAGCCACTTCAAATCTGGCCACCACCGAACTTAAAGATTTTTTTTGGACACTTTGAATACTGCCCATCATTCTCACCATTTTCATGTCACTGGCACACCTTCCAGATTAGAATGTATTCATAATACAGCCAAGGCTGGAGTTCTTGTTCATGATAGAAAACAAGTGCGCTCATAAATTGTGAGAACAAGCGTGACGGGTGAAATCCTTGATGTTTACTGCGATGAGGAGAACTCCCCCTCATTGCAGTATTTCACACACTTGATGTTTTGTAATGAAGGAGAGTAAATCATTTTGCCAAGGAGCCCAGTGACATGAATTATTGTTTTTTTTTTCCTGCTGGCTTGCTTTTTTGCAGAAGCTTGTCACATGATTACGCATACAGCCCAGAATATGACAGCAGTTGGCAGGTGGAGAGTGCAGTATTGCTGAGCCGTGAGCCTCCACTCACATATAAACGTTGAAATGGTGTTGTCACCTACTGGGAAGTACAGTACAATGTACTCTCATACACTGCTTTTCTGTAGGTGACTTCAGTTACCACTTGACCAGGACTCCAGATCAACAATACATTGTCCATTTAAAGGAGAACTAGGCTAAACCTGTTAGCCATTTTCCCAGTAGAAGCTGTTGTCTAAATAATGGTTCCAGTGCTGTTAGTTGTCAGTCTTTACTGGCCTTTTGCAAGTTCACAGAGTGTTTCTGATTGGTAGTAAGGACCATTTTAGAACTGTATAATGTAGTTCATGGCCTTGCTAAGCTCTTACATTGTTGTCAAAATACATATGCATTCTACTGCAGAACTCTGATTAAAGGGACATAAACTACATCATATAGTTCTGAAATGGTACTTCAGCTAGAATTCAAATCAGAAACGTACACTGTGGTTACTAAAAGGCCTATAGATGAAACAATAACAGAATTATAATGAATACTTAAAAAAAAAAAAAAAATTCTACTGGGTGTAAAACAACTTACAGGTTCTGCGCAGTTCTCCTTTAACTCTGTTGTGTATACCATCATTTTTCCTACCTTCAAGCTCAGACTTAAAGAGGCACTTTCAGCTTTACACCTTGTTTTTTGCAAATTTATTGTCACTGGATTGGAATGCACCTGACTATTGTATGGTTACTACAGAATACATATAAGCAGGCCGGCCCGTCGGCGCAGCGGTTGGATTTCGCGATGCGGCGCTGGCGACCGGGTTCGAGCGGACCAGGAGTCGCTGGAGGGCAGCCGGGAGAAAGGATGGAGCATCCTAGGGACTGCTCTCCTTCTCCAGGGGAGGGTGGGGAAAGCGCCGGAGCATCGGCGACCCTGGCGGAGGCCAGGAGTACCGCTGCCGGGCTCGATACCTAGGAGGCGGGCAGACACTGGCATCATTGCACGCCACCCTGCCTCCCCAAGAAAATGGAAAAAGGAGCTCCGACCGCCGCTAATGAGGCTGCACGGCTTCAATTAGCTCCCGGGCCAAGCCCCGACCTAGTCTGGAATGTCCGCGCATGCAGGGAGAGTGCCGTAGCCCCGCCGTGGGGGAAGTCACCGGGTATCGGGGCTCATGGCTAATTTGAGAGTGGAGCTCGTGGCCGTGACCGGTCCGAGATACATCAGCGGACGGCAGCTAAAAAAAATACAAATATAAAGCATTGGGATTTTGCTTAATATTTATAAATATGATTTGTTAATGTTAGATTCAATGAAAGTCTTCCATGCATCGAAGTGAGTTCATGTCCAGAACGCGTCGAACCCATAGTGTAGCTTACTATTTAACATGGTCAATGTGAAAAACATAACCCCACTATTGTTGCTTAAACTTGCTTGGGATCTGATACCTAAAACTGAGAGCTCATTCTTGGCAAATACATTTGAACACTGGTGCCCAAATCCCGCGCAGCAGCAGCGACCGGATTAAAGATCCCATTCATGCGCTGAATGTGCCACTGCTGTGCATGCGCTGGATTTAGGCACCAGTGTTCAAATGTATTTTACACAAGAATGAGCCCTTGGTTTTGGGTATCAGATCCCAAGACAAGTTTAGAGCAACTAGTGTTAACAGAGTTTTTTTTTTTTTACACTGACCATGTTAAAATATGCCCGCTGGGACAGCGCTACAGGTAGACGCGTGTTTC
The DNA here is from genome assembly GCA_016271365.2 of Neoceratodus forsteri. Taxonomy (NCBI): domain Eukaryota; kingdom Metazoa; phylum Chordata; order Ceratodontiformes; family Ceratodontidae; genus Neoceratodus; species Neoceratodus forsteri. The sequence goes on from JADMNL010000025.1 coordinate 401,716,886, forward strand.
TGGCACGTTCTGGACATGAACTCGCTTCCGGTGCATGGAGACTTTCATTCAGGACAGCAGGACTACAAAAAATGCATATTTAGTCAAAATTGGTAAGCGGAATCCTTTGTGCTTTACTTATATGTATTCTGTGGTAACCATACAACAGTCAGGTACATTCCAACCCAGTGATAGTAAATTTTCAAAAAACGAGGGGTAAAGCTGACAGTGTCTCTTTAAGTACACTGAAGTAAAAGGGGTCAGTGACTGTGTATCCCCACGTGTTAGTGGAAGAAAGAACCTGATTAGCCTGTGGTTTTCTTTCTTTCATAAATTCATGTGTTTATATTTCCCTGTTCTCTCTCATCATCCCCTATCAGCAGTACACAGTTACATTTGGTTAACATCTGCAAAGTCTGCAACAAGATTTCTGGCAAGGCCAGATCATGATGCGCTCCTAAGAGAGCACCTAACTTTCTTGTTCATGGGACAAGTTGAGGGAAAAGACTACAGTCTTTAGACCTCGGCCTGATTTTCAGAAGGAGTTTACCCCAGAGGCTTCCCTCTTCTGCAGGCTGCTGTTGGGTTTCTCCTCCCTGTCACCTGCTCTAGAATCTGGTTTTAACATGATTTGGGGCAGTTCCAATGACAAGCACAGGTCCACATAAAGGGTGCTGGAGGGGCAGTCTGGACCGTAGTCTGTTACTTGTGCCCCAGTGCCCTAAGGCAGTCATGTTTTTTTCTTAAACTTAAGTCTTCTGTTTTTTTTTCCCTACCCTGCCGTCTTTCCAGGGATAAACCCAGTAATCGGGGATATATCCTGATCAGCCTCTGTGAGCCATCATGGAGATGGCAGGGGAGTGTTTCTCTCCCTGGTTTTCTCCTGATTCCATCCCAGTGATGTGAGCCATGTCTTCATCAGTCTTAACATCACAGCATCCGCCATGGTAATCGGCAAGCTCCCTGGCCCAGCCACAGGGGTAACTGTGGTGCCAGAAGTCACTGTCACCCCTTTCCAGCTGAGGCACATTACAAAGCAGCATCTACCTCAGCTGGGTCCATCCCCCGACACGACAACCCAGCTTTGCTCCCAAACCCAGGTCACCTGTGCAGCAGCTTTATGTACTGCAGCTGGGATATTGGGGTGACCCAGCAGTCACAGTTCTTAAAAGGGACAGGAACCTTGTGAGAATTTGCAACTGTTTGTTATGCTCCTTTTTTCAGAAATATTAATTACCCCCACCTGACCCATATTTAACTGTATATGACTGGGTGGGCCATAGGCCCTTATCTGCCGACACTGTCTATGTATGTATCTATGTACCTTAATAAACATTTATGTAAAAAACTGTGTTTTGTATTGTTTTCTTTTTATGGACAAAACTCTGTAGTTCTCCTAATGGCACCAGGAATTTGGAGTTTTGACTATGTCACTGTATGGAGTCAGAATACTCAGCACTGCTCTGATAGATTAGCGACTCATGGGCAGAGTTCTGACTCCATGCAGTGACATAGTCAAAACTCCAATTCATGGTTCCATAAAGAGAGTTGTACAGAATGTTATCCATAAAAAGAAAGCAATGCAAAACACAGTTTTCTTTTTTAACCACAAAGACCCCCTGACGAAGCTTGCTCAATCAATCAAGTCTTTATTTAACCAGGCATTCATCGTTGAGCAGAAGCTCATTTACAAGATGGACCTGGGTGGAGCATGAACAATTGTATATACAGGTCAACACAGGTATTTACAGGGCAATACAGATAATACTGTTTACAGAGAGGAAGAAAAAGAAGTTCATATATACATAGAATTATACAAATATTGTACAGATTACAGGGTATTTACATACATAGAAGTGTCTATAGGAAGATAAAGCAGGTTATCTAAGGTTGCAGGAGGAAGTAACAGAAGAAAAAAAATTAAATAAATATATACACCTACTAGAGGCGAAGGTGGGGCCAAAGGGAGGGAGGTAGGGGGAGAAAGGCTAAGAGGGCACGTTGCACAGAGAGGAGTTGGTAAAACGGGATGTAGAGAAGGTGGATGGAGAAAAGGGTATAGAAGCTCCACTGTGCGAAGCGCTGGGCACCTGCTAGTGTGGTGCCGGTGATTGTCTCTTCCATGCGCAACATTTCTGGATGTCTGTTCAACTGCTGCCGAGATTTTCAGCTACTTGGATTAAATCTGTTTGGACAACCATTCTGGATCTACTACTGCTGTATTATTCTATGTATTGTAATTGTGCGGCACTTTGGAGTGCGGGTCTTTTCTGGTCTTTCTATTTGTTTTACAGGAAGAGCTGTTTCTGAGACCTGTGTCCGGTCTTGCACTGGTTGAATCGACTATCTGGTCCATTCCTATTTTTTCCTTAATCCAGTGTTTTTTTCCCCCTGAGCCGACAACCTGCTCCTTCTGTTTAGGTCTTGGGGCCCCCTCCCAGACTGATCCTCTGCTCCTCCTGCTGTCGTGACCAACAAGGATCCACGCAAGGCAGGGCCCGCACAAGTGCCAGTGACCATTATTTAGACAGCTTGTGGTACCTAGGGTTTTACCCTGTGATTTTGGCCCCATGTACCACCTGTGTGATGCTAGGCATTTCCCCCAGCAGGCCTCACATACAGGCACTGTCTTGCTACGGAAGAGGTAATCTCCCTAATGCACCACAGGCATCACTGCGGTGGCGGAACCTGGTGCCAGCCCTCCCTGGCTGGAATGGCGGTGCGTGTCTGCCCACATGACTGGCTCACAAGCCTGTTGGTGAACCCGGGTTGCTGCCCTGGGAGCACAACACACTACGCATCGGCCACAGGGTGATTCCCCAAAACATGTTTTTACATAAACGTTTATTCAGGTACAGCTAACAGATCATTATGAGCAGGGTAGCAGTATAGAAATAGGAGACTGTTGACAGAAGGCGATCGAGATCCACCAAGTCTGCCCATCCCATACTGTCTCACCCTACCGACTACTGTCTGGTGGGTTGTCTCCCTCTTCCCCACTCCTCACTCCTCAATATGAATATAATTTCTGAAAATGGGAGCACAGCAAACAGCTATAAATAAGCTTTCATTTCTTTTCCCCTTTTATTCTTCCTATATGAGCTCTATAGAATTGCTTCTGCGGTGTCCCTAGAAATCTAGGCGTCCCTGTAGATGTAAAGCCTTGATTATTTCAGTCTGCTAAATATGGGCGGATCCATTCTTTTCACAGATTTCATATAAGTGGGAGGGTGGCAATGATTGATTTTTTTTAAATTGGATTGCAGAGAGAAATAATTATGTCTCTCAATTACTTCTTGCATGGAACAGCTTTCGTGTGGACTCTTTAGTGGTAACAACTAACAAGCGCTCGGAGGAGAATCCAGAAAAAGTCATGCTCTCTCATACCAATGAGAGTTGTATAACACTGCATGTAGTCCATATGTACTTAATCATTGGAACTGTAACCCTAGATGGCGCTATCCCAGGGCTACTACCCTGCCTGATTTGCCACTAACAGGTTGAGGGCCTGGATCCAATGGGGGTGCCTCCACCCAGAGGTCAGGGTTTGCAATAGTTAAACTTACTTGGTCACAGCTCTCTGGGACACTGCAACCCTTTCTTCCCACTAGTGGCCCACACAATATATCAGAATTACCTTCACAGTATACACTTACCCCCAGGGCTGGTTCAGGCACTGGGACCTCCTGTAAAATAAGATACAGTGCAACAATCACAGTACAATACTTTAACATAGACAAATACCTCAGGCAGTATAACTTTGCTGAAACAAGCAGCTCAGATTTATTTAGGGGGAATATAACAAGGACAGGGAAATCAGGTTAATTAGCTTATCACTTTACTCATCTACCTATGGCTCTGTGCACAGGCCTATCCCTACCAGTTACTGTCCCTGAGGTGCCCAAGCCCTAGTGGCTAGTCAAGCCGTGGCAGCTGGTAGGGCCTTCCCACAGAGAAAAAAAATTAGTTTAAACAGTCAGCAGTACAGTGATTCCATTTGGATTCAATGTGGCAATTCAACAGGAGCGACCCTGAATTAGTACTCACGACCTCAAACAAGATAGGGTCCTTCAATGTCAGCAGGGCTACTCTTGAGCTCCACGAGACTCCTCACACATTTATATGGCAACTGCAACAGGCAAAGTCCTTTAATGGCAGCAGGATTCACTTGAGCTAACCAAGCCTCCACACATTTATATGGTGAACAGTAACAGGCAAAGATCCTTAATGGCAGCAGGATTCACTTGAGGTACACAAGCCTCTTCACACATTTATATGGTAAAACAGAAAGTACTATACCAGGCAGGCTGCTTCTCTATCCCGATCTAATTACTGCACAATACCGGGAGAACACACAGCAGATTCAGTTCCTGACAGACCGAGTGCAATTCAGCAATTTCTCCAGTCTTCTACAGGGTGAGCCTGGTTTCTACTCTTCAGATATCCTTTGATTCTCTTCACAGGACCAGTTCAGTCCTAACAAGCAGTTACACAAGCTGCAGACCGGAACTCTGGGCCTTACACACGCTTCCCGACTAAAACTGCACACTGAAAAAGCACAGGGCTCCTTCCTTCTTCACTGCCAGAGCTCAACTGAAACTCCAACAGACAAAACCGGGCACTTCCTTTGAGTTCCTCCCAGTTCTTGACTGGATTGGCTGTCACTCACAATAGACTGCTCCTGTTGGTCCAAAAAAGGCGCGAAGTCTAAACTTCATCTCCAGAGTCACTGCCCATACAATCCTCTTGTGGCTGGCTCAGATTATGAGTCCAAGTTCTGATTAGTCCAAGGCACCATTTTAGAGCTAGCTTACCCCACACTGATTGGTCCAGTTCAGCAGTTCAAAACCAGAATGGGGAACTGGGCAGACACAGTTCTGACTGCAAAAAGCAGGTTAGACAAACTGTAATTTCATTATTACTCTAAATGGTTTCCTGCAAACAGTTACATCTTTCAGATAGGTTCCTTTGCACCCCTAGTGACTGCAAAATGGAGTGAATTGGCAGCAGCTCGAGTGGTACTCAATCAAAGAAACACACAGTCCCCCATACAAACTAATTATGTCTGCAAGCAGACAGCTCTTAAAGAGACAGTACCAGAGGTTCTAAAAACACTCACTGATAAATGGCTTAAACGCCAAACACCATTCAGGCTTGGAGCATTCAAGCAAGCTCCTGGAAGTCTTTTGGGAACCCCCATTTGCAGGGGGGTTACAGAACGTTTTCCTAAATGCATAATCTTTCATAATGTATAGAAATGGGGTGCACAAAAGCTATGGTACAGTTAATTTTGTACTTTTCTTGAATGATTAACCCAGAAAACTCTGCATGCTAACGAACCAAAATCTAGACTATGAATGAACGTTTCCCTGTACCACTGCATTGGTTAGAACTGTTGAATGCATTCTCCTTAAAATACTCTGAGACAATGCATTGAATTGAACAGTGTTCTATGGTGCCTACACAGTTTAGGCCGATTTTTCAGAAATCTGGAGGTGCAGTTGGCCAGCTTTGGGGTTGAGTTCAAGAATAAGTATTCTCTTACCCTGGCCTCCAACTTCCTTGTTTAGTTTATTTTGTTAACTGGGTATATATTACACTAGTGCATAAAGCACCTTCTTCAGATACAACCTGGTGTACCGTAGGCACGATACAATTCGGTTATTGCACATATGACCAAAAAAAAACACGACAGTATCGGACAATACAAAATTTGACATTTTGTTATACAGTAAACAGTTATTAAAAACATGAGCAAATGTTTTGACATTTTAAATGTTCCTAAAGTGCATTTGGGTCTCAGTAGTGCTAACTGGCTTCTGTTGAATGCCTACAAACCAACCTGAGGCACACAGCATTGACTTGAATAGATACACAGAAGTAGTCTTAGCTGCAGGAGATGGTGAGAAGTACAGAGACTCTTCAGTTTGTCAAAAGAAGTAGGCTCCTCTGTGAAATGGTGCAGTCTCCCCAGAATACACGAGGCGTGAGCTTGGCCGGTGACGTAGCGGGATGCAGGAGACTGGCATGCACTGAGCAAATGCATGCCTTACCTCAGGGTTGGATGGGGTTAGAGGGGGCCCACCTGGAGAGTTCCAGGTATCCAGCCAGGCCAGTCCGACTCTGCCTTGCCTGGGCTAGGGGGAATTTACCATAGTGGAGCGTCTTTAAACTGAGGGCCTTGTGACTGTGCTAAAGGAGCAGCTTTGCTAGCCCAGGCCGGCAGAGTGTCTCTTGAACTGACCCTGGATGTCCACGGCAGGATAGAGTGGGCAGGATGAGCCGACAGAACTGTCACAAAAAACATATGGTGTTTTTGAAAACTGCCATAGGTTGAACTTTGCAGGTATGCATTTCTGAAAATCAGGTCTTTGAATGATTTATGAAAATGTGTGTGTTTCCATGTAATGTATATACTCAGGTCTAAGTTAACCTCCGTACATAAGCCCCCTTGTTTAAACTGTACTCTCCCGGGTCATGCATGAAAACAGGCCTTTTTTTGTTTTAATACACCTACCTACCAGTTATCAAACATCAAATAAACTTTATTGATTTGTTTTTATTTAGATTTTTTCCGCACATGGGTGATCCTCATTTTGGTGCAGTGCCTATGTTGCAAGAGGGTCCTAGGGGAGACAAGCAACAGAGTAATCACATATTTGGATTAAATTACATTGTACAAAATCAAGGGCCCTGAATAAATACATAAGGAGTAATGTATGGGTGACCATACACAACAAGCCTGTGTTTCCATCGAGAGGTAGAGATAACAGCAGATGGACCTCAAGTGCGCAAGCACTATCTCAACCCCCAGATGGAAACACAGGTGAGTTGTGTATGGTCGCTGCCCGTTTTTTATAGTGTATGCTTTTAACCTGCCCGTTCTACTTGCTGTGCTCATCCAGACATAGAACGGCAGCAGTTTCTTGAATCACGCTACTGCAGATGGTAGCATGTTGCCAAGAAGAACTCCCAACAGTCTGTGCACTAAATGAAAGCGGGCTGGAGTCCATTTCAGTCAGTGCAAACAGGGAAATGGGCGCATTTGATGATACAACATGCACAACAACTTAGAACGTGCATAACAAGATTTTTGAAGTGTCCGACTTCTGTACACAATAAGCCTTAACCATGTACTGTAAATGTATATAATGCATTGAGCTACAGTGATGCACAAAAGAAAAGTGAGGGAGGGGGAGTAGTACAGGGAGAGAGTAGTATTTATTTTTTCATTTGTTCACTGGGTGAATGCACTGGTCATAGGGACTGTTTCCAGGCATGACCTGAGCCATAAAGATGGCAAAAATATACAGTATCAGTAGAACAAAACCCAAAGAAATGTTCAGACATACATATGTAACGTACAAGGCAAAATAATCACAGTTATAAGATCCAGATGCCATAGAAAACACGTAAATTTTTGAATTAAAAAATATGAGGGCCAGAATTTCGGCGCCTAAATTGGGTGCATAAATCTGTTTTTGTGATCCAACATTTGGCACAGAATTGGTTTCTGTAGCCAGAACTGGACAACAAGCAAGTTTTTAGTTGAAAAATGATGAACCCGTAAAACCCTGCAGAAAGGTTGACTTTGCATATACTGTCATTTTAGTTTCCTTCCTGGATAATTAATTGTACCAAGAACTAGACTTATACGTGAGTATATATTGGCATTCTGGATGATATATTTTTTTAAGCAACCAGTTTCTGCTTTGTTCACTCACTCTTCAGCCTTGTTTTATTTCCAGGTGTCTCTACGATTCCTGCTCTGTGCCCTCTTCCTCTCCCGTGCTGCTGTGTGATGTACCACCTTACCTCCGCCAGCTTACGCTACCATTCCATCTCCGCCCATAGACAAATGATGGTGCATTCTTTTCATGAAAATAACCAACTCCCTTCATCTTTGGTTTTGATTCATTGTGATTCTGCTGTCTCTCTTACTGATTCTGGGTAGAGTGAAGTTTTGTTGGGGGCAGAAAATTAAAGTGAAAAAGTAATTTTGCATTCCGCCTCTTTGTGAAGGGTTGACTCAAATTGCCAGCGATATCAGGAACTTGCGGTGTTGCTTCTGCCTGGTACTGATTGAAACGCTGAGGACAAAGCCAGTTTCATACTTTAGTAATCCTTTAGTAGGTAACTGTTATCTTAGACTACCATATTTCATGCTGATAGAAAATGGGCAAGTTACGAATTGACCTGAAAACACTGTTCAGTGATGAGTTTTAACAGTCACACACTTCAGATATTGCTGTTATGCTGCAAAGTAATGGATATAAATCTATAATCAGAAACAATAATAAAGAACTAAAATTATAAATATTAGCTGTTCGAATTTAAATTGGGGTGCAAGAATCCTGAGCTTTACAAATCAGAATGGGGTGATGGCCTCCGATCCCTATTATAATCCTGTGCTTAAACCTACATTGTAGTTGGGCTGTACAGAGCAATTTGACTTTGACCCTAACAAAAACATTTTTTGCTTTGGAGATGATCATTGATACAGCCACAGTGACATCTTGTGGCAATTGGGATGAATCTCATCTCTGTGTTTTCTGTGAAATTGTTCTATTTACAGTACTTGCCCAGGATAGCTCAGGTGAGATTTAACATCTCATTTACTGTGGGGTCATTCTTCTACAAAGTTTAATAGCAAGGAGAACTGAAGCACAGGGAGGTTAAGCAACTTGCTCAGGGTGACTCATTGAGTAAGCAGCCCTTGTGGGATTTGCACTTGGGATCTGGTCCACAGTTCTGTGCTCTAACCACAGGGCCACACAGTGTCTTGCTTCTCCATTGTGTCTTAAAGACAGCTAAATTTGAGGGTGTTTTTTTTTTTATTCTGGCGCAGGGCCATTGTTTCATTCACTGTGAGGTCAAATGTATACTGTTACCAGAGAATACAGTGGCCATAGTCTAGCATTCTGATTGGCTGAACAGGCTTACAGATGCTTAGAACTGCCAACAGTAATAGAAAAGCAGTCTCAGTGAATGGGGTTTGATACTTTGCCTGTCAGCTTGAGCCCCCCCCCCACCTTTCTCAGCCTGACTGCAAAATCAGTAGATCCTGTTTCCACCCATTATTTGAACTAAAAGGGAAAATGGGAATTGGTTTAAAAGGCAGATGAAGTGTGAGAGAAACAGGATGTACTAAAGTTGTGTAACCCCCCTGCAAATGGGGGTTCCCGAAAGACTTCCAGGAGCTTGCTTGAATGCTCCAAGCCTGAATGGTGTTTGGCGTTTAAGCCACTTATCAGTGAGTGTTTTTAGAGCCTCTGGTACTGTCTCTTTAAGAGCTGTCTGCTTGCAGACATAATTAGTTTATATGGGGGGACTGTGTGTTTCTTTGATTGAGTACCACTCAAGCTGCTGCCAATTCACCCCATTTTGCAGTCACTAGGAGTGCAAAGGGAACCTGTCTGAAAGATGTAACTGATTGCCAGAAATCATTTACAGTAATAATAAAATTACAGTTTGTCTAACCTGCTTTCTTTGCAGTCAGAACTGTCTGCCTAGTTCCCCATTCTGGTTTTGAACTGCTGAACTGGACCAATCAGTGTGGGGTAAACTAGCTCTAAATGATGCCTTGACGAATCAGAACTTGGGACTCATAATCTGAGCCAGCCACAAGAGGATTGTATGGGCAGTGACTCTGGGAGATGTAGTTTAGACTTCGGTGCCTTTTTGGACCAACAGCAGCAGTCTATTGTGAGTGACAGCCAATCCAGTCAAGAACTGGGAGGAACTCAAAGGAAGTGCCCGGTTTTTGTCTGTTGGGAGTTTCAGTTTGAGATCTGAAAGTGAAGGGGAAAGAAACCCTGTGCTTTTTCAGTGTGCAGTTTTAGTCAAAAAACGTGTGTAAGGCCCAGAGTTCCGGTCTGCAGCTTGTGTAACAGCTTGTTAGGACTGAATCCGTCCTGTGAAAAGAATCAAAGGATCTCTGAAGAGTAGAAACCAGGCTCACCCTGTAGAAGACTGGAAGAATTGCTGAAAATTGCACTGGTCTGTCAGAACTGAATCTGCTGTGTGTTCTCCCGGTATTGTGCAGTAATTGCGATCGATACAGATGCGGCCTGCCTGGTATAGTACTTTCTTTTATATGGATGTGTGAAGAGGTTTGTGTACCTCAAGTGAGCCCTGCTGACATTGAAGGACCCTATCTTATTTGGAGGTCGTGAGTACTAATTCAGGGTCGCTCCTGTTGAATTGCCACATTAAATCCAAATGGAATTACTGTACTGCTGACTGTTTAATTCTCCTTTTCTCTGTGTGAAAGGGCCCCTACCAGCTGCCACGGTTTGGACTAGCCACTAGGGCCTTGGGTACCCAGGGCAGTAACTGATAGGGATAGGCCTGTGCAGAGCCATAGGTAGATTATTAGAGTGATAAGCTAATTAACCTGATTTCCCCCTGTCCTTGTTATATCCCCCTAAATAAATCAGAGCTGCTTGTTTCAGCAAAGTTATACTGCCTGAGGTATTTGTCTATGTTAAAGTACTGTACTGTGATTGTTGCACTGTATCTCATTTCACAGGAGGTCCCAGTGCCGGAACCAGACCTGGGGGTAAGTGTATACTGTGAAGGTAATTTGATATATTGTGTGGGCCACTAGTGGGAAGAAAGGGGGGTTGCAGTGTCCCAGAGGGCTGTGACCAAGTTAGTTTAACTATTGCAAACCCTGACCTCTGGGTGGAGGCACCGCCATTGGATCCAGGCCCCTCAACCTGTTAGTGGCAAATCAGGCAGGGTAGTAGCCCCTGGATAGCGCCATCTAGGGGTTACATCTTGGAGGCTCACCGCTGGGATTGTGTGTCCTCTAGTGGCCATATTACTGAACCACTGTTAAGAAAAAATGGGTACCCGACAGAAGTGGCTGTGCACCGCTGGTGGAGTGGTGTACTGGGAGGAGATCGACCCCCAAAATGCTATGCTTATCCTGGACATCCCCTGGGTATCAATACGGACACTGTGCAGGAGTACTTTCCAAGGTGGAAGGTTTACAAAACCCTGTGGTGGTGGGTCGGCATGCTAATCTGCTCACCCACACTTTCCTGGCCCTAGTAGAGTTTAAGGATCCCATAGATAGCTCCAAAGTGCCACAGACCATTCCCCCAGAGAGCCCTCACTGCTTGGAGGTGATAACTAAGGACAGTAAGACCCAGGGAATCAGCCCCCACCACTATCTGAAACTTTGAGGAGAAATTTGCTGAATGGTTGCTGGGAGAGGGAAAACTGTGGAGGACTTGAAGAAACTATTCTTGCCACCTGGGGTGTTCCTCCCCAACACCCTCTCCTGCTCCAGTGCCCGTAATGGTGGCTGAACCAATGCAGACTCCTATTTCTGCACCTGCCATTAGTCACGACTTCCACCGAGGTTGAGGATCTTCTGGCACCCTCCCACCCCCAAGGGAGGATGACTGGGAGACCTGGATAGACTATGTTGCCCCAAGTGCTAGAATGGCAATGCTCGGAAGGCGGCGAAAGAGGGTTAGTGAGAGCCTCCGGTGGTCCAAGCCCTGGCTACCATCCGCGGCAAACGGGGCCAGGTAACCCTGAAGCCACTGCACAGGCCTATCTTGAGGCCTTGGAGCACGTGTATGGGAGCCCAGATTCTGATGAGGACCTATGGTGGAGAGTAAGAAATGCACAACAGTACCAAGGGGAGTTGTTGTCTGTGTATGTCTCGGCTGGAAAAATTGTTGCAAGAATGCCTCAGAAAGGGTAGTTTGCCAGCGATTGAACTAGACCGAACCAGACTGGACAGAATCCTTAAGTCTGCCCCTTCTCAGAACTGCTGTTGCTTCAGTTCGCCTGGCAAATCGACTGGAATCCCACCCTCCTATGATGAGTTAATGAGAGAAATTCGGGGAGTTGAGAAAAGGCGACCTCGGAGGTACCTGCACCAACAGCTGTGGCTACGACCCGAGTGACTGAGGGTGACCCATCAAGTGAAGTTCAGGGCAGAGGTTGACAGTCGATGAGTGCTCTGACAAGGAAAAGATATGCCACAATGGGCGAACTGTTGAGAGAGATCCGGGAATTCAAAAACAGTCCCTTTATGAAGGCCACGCCTGCAAGTACGGGCCCTGACCTATATCCGACTGCATCTGCTATGGGGTGGGGTACCCACCCATGTATCTCCTGCTGATAACAGCTCCAAACTCAATTCCTTGACCATGGAAGTGCAGAAACTGACGAGATGTCTCCAAATGCTTATCACGCATGAGACAGAGATGGCACCCAGGTTTCCAGTTAGTAATACCCTCGCCTAGCTCCCAGTGTGTGGCGCCAGGCCGCTAAACTCCGAAAGTATGTTTTGCTATAATTGTGGGAAAGATGGGCACATGAGTAAGGGGAATGCCAGTCCCCAAAAGACACTGACAAAGTTGCATATAGGCTACAAGGAGAGCTTGGAGAAGAAATCAGTGGTTAAGAGGTGACGACATGATCCCAGTGAGGGCACCAAAATGCTAATTCACGCCCTTTGTGGCAAGGTCAGTTGCCCAGGCCCCCACTACCGCCTCTCCAGACTGGTCCAGAATAGTGGGTCCCTCCATGGAGACCACTGTAAAGGTGAATGGGTGGTCTACAAGAGCTGTATTAGACAGTGGCTCCCAAGTGACAATTATGTTCCAGGATTGGTATCAGAAGCATTTGTCAGAAGTACCTTACAACCATTAGAAGGACTGCATGTATGGGGTTAAGTGAGAAGGCCTCACCTATTCCGGTATATCCAATTTGGCTGTCTTTCCCCACCTCCGTGGCTGGAGTGGCCGAACAAGTAGAGACCCTAGCCTTAGTGTGTCCCCCACTGGACTGTATGATGGTGTCCCTTTGTTGATTGGAACAAATGCTCATATGTTCGGAAGGCTGGCACAGTTGTGTTATGAAAACAGGGGTCAAAGACTAGTAGAGCTTTAAGAGTTCCGGCTTTAATTAAGAAGGCCTATGAGGCACAGAGAGATGCTGAAAAAACAGAACCAGAGGAACCGGTGAATTGTATGGAAGAAGGATCCTGAGTCTCTGATCCTGGCGCCAAATGCCCAGTGTACCTTACAGGGAGAGGTCCGTATCAGAAAGGATGTTAAGAATAAAATAAATGTTGGATGCACCAGGCGTTGGAAAATTGCCAGAGGGACTGCTGGTCAAGCCTAGTATTTTGCCCGCTAGAGCCCATGCTTATGCCAGAAGGGTAATGGTCCAAGTTCATAATGTGTCTGAAAGAGACATTCGAGTAAACAGAGGTTGCATCCTGGCTAATGTGCATTGTGCAGACACTGCAGTGCTACCCACAGCAAGAGTTCAAGGAAAAATGACAGAGTAACTCCTGACTTGTTTGATTTGGCGACTCCCGCTGCCAGCTGAATGGAAAGTGAGGATCAGTGAGAAGCTTGCCCAGAGAGACCAGGTGTTTTCTTTAAAGGAATGGGATGTAGGATGCGTGCAAGGAGCTGAGCACAATATCCGAGTGCATGACGAAAGACCATTTCTTGAGAGGTCTCGACGCCTGGCACCTGCTGACATAGATGATGTGAGACGCATCTGCAAGAGATGTTAGCTGCTGGTGTAATACAAGAATCCAGAAGCCCTTATGCTTCCCCATTGTGGTAGTGAGGGAAAAAGAATGGAACAGTAAGGATGTGTGTGGGATTATCGCACCTTAAACCGCCGGACTATCCTGATCAGTACACAATGCCCCGCATTCAGATGCTTTGGACTGCCTAAACGGGAGCAAGTGGTTTCTGTGCTGGATCTCCGCAGTGGGTACTACCAGATCCCGATGGCCCCAGAGGACCGTGGAGAAGACGGCCTTATCTGTCCGCTACTTTATGAATTCATGAGGATGCCTCAAGGATTTCAGGTGCCCCAGCCACTTTTCAACGATTGATGGAGCGTGCAGTGGGGACATGAACTTACTAGAGTGCCTGGTATACCTAGATGATGTTATTGTGTTTGGCAGCTCACTGGAGGAACATGAGAGCAGATTATTTAAGGTATTGGACCGACTGGAAGACTTTGGCCTTAAACTGTCCATTGATAAGTGTCAATTTTTTCAAACATCAGTAAAGTATGTGGGACACATAGTATCCACCGAGGGAATAGAGACTCACCCAAGTAAAGTTGAGGCCTTGACCACCTGGCCACAGCCCAAAAATCTAAAAGAACTGCAGAGATTCCTGGGATTCTGTGGTTATTATCGGCGCTTCATCAAGGACTATTCAAGAGTGATCCGCCCTTTACTTAACCTTACTCAAGGGTATCCCCAACCCACAAAAAATACCAAAAGTCAGCGTCCCTCAAGACTGAAAGAGTGTATTTTCATCCAAGTGAAGTATTTGGGGCCCGCTGGACTCTGATTGTGAGACTGCTTTTCATGAGATCATATATCAACTTACCCATGCTCCAGTGCTGGCCTATGCCGATCCAAGAAAACCTCGTCCTGCACACTGATGCTAGCTTGCAAGGGTTGGGGGCTGTGTTGTACCAAGAGCACGAGAATGGCCTGAGACCAGTGGCCTTGCCAGTAGAAGCCTGACCCCATCCCGAAAGAACTATCCTGTACATAAGTTAGAGTTCCTAGCTTTGAAGTGGGCTATTGTTGACCAATTCCATGAGTACTTGTATGGGGCTAAAATACTAGTAAAACTGACAATAACTTTGACCTATGTGCAGACCTCAGCTAAGTTGGATGCCACTGGCCATAGGTGGCTTTCTGCATTATCTACATATGACTATGCTCTCGAATACCGAGCAGGTCTGAACCACATAGATGCTGATGCTCTCTCCGGAGACCTGTTCCCAGAATGATTGGGTCCGATTGGCAGAACCTGACATTCGGCACTCTGCCGAAGTTTGACAGGGAGGAACAAATGTCCACGGACGAGGGACTGCATGGTGGATTGCTTGGGACCCTCTGAGAAATTGCATACCTGCTGCTTATTGCCACTTTTCTGCAATAGACATTGGTGCACTGCCTCAGCTGGACAATGACAGTATTCGCGGGCTCAACTCACGATCCCATGATCAAAGCAGCTTTAGAAGCCCCTATGCAGGAAAAGATGTGTCCAAATTATGCTCCACTGATTTGAGAACTGCACTGTTATACAAAGAAGGTCCTAAGTTGAAACTGATCAATAAACTGTTATACAGAGAAACAGTAGACAGAGGGGACAAGTAGACAAACAACAACTAGTGCTGCCCACTGCCTTTCGAGACTCAGTACTGAGGTCCTTGCACAACCACATGGGGCACCTTGGTATAGACAGAACACTTGACTTGGTGAGATCCAGATTCTATTGGCCTAAGATGGGGGCTGATGTGGAGCAACACATTCGAACTTGTAGTCGCTAACTATAGAGGAAAGCTTTGCCCAGAGGGCTGCCCCTTGTTAACATCACCACCAGTGCACCCATGGAGCTGGTCTGTATTGATTTTCTGAGTTTGGAGTCAGATCAAAGAAATATCAGTAATGTGCTGGTGGTCACTGACCATTTCACGAGATATGCCCAAGCTTTCCCACCAAAGACCAGAAATATCCACTGTAGCCAAAGTATCGTGGAAAACTTTTTGTTCACTATGGGGCTCCACAAAGAATCCATTCTGATCAAGGGAGAGACTTGAGAGTCGCCTGATCAAAGAGATGCTTTCTCTGTGGGGAGTGAGAAAGTCCAGAACCACCTTACCACCCCCAGGGGACCCACAGCCTGAACGTTTCAAATCAAGACTTTGCTAGATATGCTAGGCACCCTGCACCCAAAGGACAAGCCTAGATGGAGCCAACAAATTAGCACCCTGGTACATGCTTATAACTGCACCAAAAGTGATGCCACTGGGTTCTCCCCTACCGCCTGATGTTTGGAAGAGAAGCTCACTACCAGTAGATGTGTGTTTTGGGGTCTCTCCTGATGGGGTTCAAGCTGACAACTATTTACAGTATGTGCAAAGTTAAAGGCCCAGCTAACTCATGCGTACAACTGGCTCAAACCATGGCTGCCAAAAGAAATCTGGCCAACAAAGAAAGGTATGATAAAAGGTGAAAGCACAGGAACTCCAGGAGGAGATCGGTATTGCTAAGAAATCTGGGACTGCATGGCAAGCACAAGATTGCTGACAGATGGCACCATCTCCCTCACATTGTAGTGGGCAAACTAGATGATCTGCCAGTGTACAAAGTAAGGCCTGAGAATAATTCAAAGATGTAAAAACAATGCATAGAAATCATTTACTGCCCATTGGACAAATCCTGATTGAGTCTGAGCCCCCAGAAGATGCCCCTCTGGACCAAGTGACTAGAGTGCTGCTAAGAAAAGATCAAGAAAGTCTGCACCTACAGAAGCAAAGTTAAAGTGTTCCCTCCACAAGTCCCAGTTGAGCATGACTGTCAGTCCATATCAGAAGAAAGTGAGAGTGACTTTGAATACTATCCTTCTTACGAACTGAGTCAATTGTTTCGGGGCAATCCCTAGTCAATACTGGAGACAAAGCTGGGCCTTCTGGACTGTCTAAGCCCCAGCTTCATCCTGGAGCCAATGCTCCCAGAAAGTGAAGTGCAAAGCACCAGATCAGATGAAATGGAATCATTGTGCATGGTTGAACTGTTTGAGCTTGGGAGGAAAATGATAGATTGGGGCAGACTGGTGATACACTCGAACAAGAAGAGTATTTTGAGTGCCCTGACAGTCCACTGCCAGTGTCCGAAAGCTCTCCATGCAGCCAAATGTTGTGGACTCAGAAACTGTAACTCCTGGAGCTGAAAGTGCCCCAAGTTCTAGCCTCTCACCCCATGGAGACCTCCTGACAAGTGAGGACAATGCTGAAAATGAGGCTCAGAGTGCAGAGACTATAACAGTTCTCCTAGAAAGACTGGTCGAGCTGTAAAGCCTGTGGTGCACCTCAGTTATGATTCACTTGGGAGGCCTGTGGACTTCCTCTCAATGTTGTCCATAAAGGAGTGTATGTGTCCCCAGCTCATTGCCCAAACTGAGCATCAGTGCTAACTCCAAGTTACTTGTGTTGCCCTCTAAGTATGGTGCCCTTGCCCGTCCAGCCCCAAAGGTAACTGATAGGGAAGGGCCCCCTCTCTTCAGGTTTCATGTACAAGAGGTAATAACAGAGTTATGGTACAATGTGTGTGTATACTGTGTAAAGAGTCACGCACTGCAATGTTTCAGAAATGTATTCTTGGTAAAATGATATATTGACTGATGATTAGCATTGTGAGCCTAATGCAAATGTATATGGTTGCAGTTAAAACTTATGGGTACTTGCTTGACGCTGGACGCTAGCTTTCCCAGGCCAGGAAGGGTGTAACCCCCTGCAAATGGGGGTTCCGAAAGACTTCAGGAGCTTGCTTGAATGCTCAAGCCTGAATGGTGTTTGGCGTTTAAGCCACTTATCAGTGAGTGTTTTAGAGCCTCTGGTACTGTCTCTTTAAGAGCTGTCTGCTTGCAGACATAATTAGTTATATGGGGGACTGTGTGTTTCTTTGATTGAGTACCACTCAGCTGCTGCCAATTCACCCCATTTTTGCAGTCACTAGGAGTGCAAAGGAACCTGTCTGAAAGATGTAACTGATTGCCAGAAATCATTTACAGTAATAATAAAATTACAGTTTGTCTAACCTGCTTTCTTTGCAGTCAGAACTGTCTGCCTAGTTCCCCATTCTGGTTTTGAACTGCTGAACTGGACCAATCAGTGTGGGGTAAACTAGCTCTAAAATGATGCCTTGGACGAATCAGAACTTGGGACTCATAATCTGAGCCAGCCACAAGAGGATTGTATGGGCAGTGACTCTGGGAGATGTAGTTTAGACTTCGGTGCCTTTTTGGACCAACAGCAGCAGTCTATTGTGATGACAGCCAATCCAGTCAAGAACTGGGAGGAACTCAAAGGAAGTGCCTGTTTTTGTCTGTTGGGAGTTTCAGTTTGAGATCTGAAAGTGAAGGGAAAGAAACCCTGTGCTTTTTCAGTGTGCAGTTTTAGTCAAAACGTGTGTAAGGCCCAGAGTTCGGTCTGCAGCTTGTGTAACAGCTTGTTAGGACTGAATCGTCCTGTAGAAAGAATCAAAGGATCTCTGAAGAGTAGAAACCAGGCTCACCCTGTAGAAGACTGGAAGAATTGCTGAAAATTGCACTCGGTCTGTCAGGAACTGAATCTGCTGTGTGTTCTCCGGGTATTTGCAGTAATTGCGATCGGGATACAGATGCGGCCTGCCTGGTATAGTACTTTCTTTTATATGGATGTGTGAAGAGGTTTGTGTACCTCAAGTGAGCCCGCTGACATTGAAGGACCCTATCTTATTTGGAGGTCGGAGTACTAATTCAGGGTCGGCTCCCTGTTGAATTGCCACATTAAATCCAAATGGAATTACTGTACTGCTGACTGTTTAATTCTCCTTTTCTCTGTGTGAAAGGGCCCCTACCAGCTGCCACGGTTTGGACTAGCCACTAGGGCTTGGGTACCCAGGGACAGTAACTGATAGGGATAGGCCTTGCACAGAGCCACTCAGGTAGATTATTAGAGTGATAAGCTAATTAACCTGATTTCCCCTGTCCTTGTTATATCCCCTAAATAAATCAGAGCTGCTTGTTTCAGCAAAGTTATACTGCCTGAGGTATTTGTCTATGTTAAAGTACTGTACTGTGATTGTTGCACTGTATCTCATTTCACAGGAGGTCCCAGTGCCGGAACCAGACCTGGGGTAAGTGTATACTGTGAAGGTAATTCTGATATATTGTGTGGGCCACTAGTGGAAGAAAGGGGTTGCAGTGTCCCAGAGGGCTGTGACCAAGTTAGTTTAACTATTGCAAACCCTGACCTCTGGGTGGAGGCACCCGCCATTGGATCCAGGCCCCTCAACCTGTTAGTGGCAAATCAGGCAGGGGTAGTAGCCCCTGGGATAGCGCCATCTAGGGGTTACAGTTGAATAAATACCATGTTAACCACATTTTGCCTACTCATTGGTTTAACATGATGTGTGCCTTCTTGCATGGTGTGCCTTTCTTATGAATGTGTCATTTCAGCTAACATCCCTTGCAGAATTAAACAAATTCTCCTTCAGTGTAAGGGTCTCTATAACAGAAAATCCTATCCAACTGCAGTCTTTGCAACCCAGATGTGCCCAGTTTCCGTACTCCCCCCACCCCCACCATGACATGTTATATTGAACGTGGAGTGTGCTCCAAGCTTCTGGGAATGTTACCTCTGCTTTTGGTTTTTCAGAGCCATTCTGGCAGTCACTTTTTTGAGTTCATCACTCCAGTAAAATTTACCATATGGCACCAAACAGCACCGCGTTTGGTTTCTGCTTTATGTCCGACCTCTGTTGCCCTCAGGAACATTGACAGATTCAGGCCATAGGGATTTGAGCCTGTGATCTTTTAATATGTGCCTTTAAACCTTTGATGCTTTAAATGCCACTGTGGGAAGTGGTCTTCTTTCTCATTCTGTTTTGCCACGTTTACCTCCATTTTCATGGCTCTTGGTCGGCACATCCACTCCAGCTTATGCCTTTCACATACCTAGTGAGCTGGCTGTCTCCAGACCCTCTGAGCCCCCCTCACCCAAATCTTCTGTGACGTGCCCCAGAACAGTGCCTCAGCCAACATGGCATGTCCATCTGGCCCACTAGGAGGTTCCCAATTTATATCGGGATGACTCGGACTGTTCAGTGGCTGTGAAGTGAATAAGGCAGTGGGCAGGCCAATTTTCTCGCCGTGATTGACCATCCCACAACCCAACCCAATCTAGGAAGGGTCTGCCGGAAGCGCCAGTCTGCGGGCAGGGGTGAGCCACATCATGTCGTCACCCACAATGTCCGTGCTACCTCTGCACCCGCTGTTTGTGGTGTTCCTGCTTAAGGCAGAGCCACACCGTCCCCCAGATTCAGTGAGTGACGACTCCACATCACATCTTTTTTTTTTTTCTTTCAATTCTGTTTTTGCCCCCTGGCTCATCTAACCAGGACCACCTTCGGCCTGTGCCAGTGCCACCTCACATCCCTCAAGACTTCTGTCCTGGACACCCTGAGATTCCTTGGGCCACCTCTGACACATCGCTGTGTTACCCCTTGAATTGAGCTGCCTCAAGGTGGGGCCTGCCTGTTAGCTCTTGTGGAAGCTCTCCCCATTTCCAGCAGCCCACGACAGAGGTGATGCCCAGGAGTTAACCAGAAGCCAGTAGGGGATTCTTGACAGTTGATATGAGGGGCAGGTAGGGCATCATCTGCCCAGTCAGGGGTAATTTTTACCCAAGTCTTGCCCTTGTGAAGTGACGATAGAAAGATGCACAACGCATGCTCCCATTCATGCATGGTCAGTGTCAGCACTGCCCACAGCGCAACCCTCCCTCAGTCTGATGACCCAGCCACACTGCCACCCAGCCTTTACTTGGTGATAGTCAGATGGTAGGTCATGTGAGGCCCCCCTCCCCCCGCAAAGAAGGAGGAGTGTAGTGGGTAGGATGCTCTGTCCTCCTTCCTCCAGCAGACCCGTGACAACTCGCGGTCATTCCCAAACTCGTGTCGCCAGCATTGCAACTAGTAGCACTACCACTGTGCCGACAGGCCACCTCCGTGTGCATCTACTACCTCATCCACTCGGAGTGGGGAGTGGAGTCAAATTCGAGACTCAAACGCTGGTCTCCCACATGGAAGTGCCGTGCACCACTAGGTGGTACCTTCTGTCCTGGAGGTACCAGGCAGTACCTTCGAACTGAAAAATGAGTTATTTTTAAAACAATTAATCTACAGCTTACCTCGGCCAATGAGGGCTCAGGCCGTGGATCTTGTAGTTATCCTAACCATGCCTCTAGTTGTTACCCCAAGGTACAGAGTATGTCTATCTTTTCTTATTAGTAGGCGTTGGGCAAGTTAGGGGCTGGAAGTACTTTTTTCTGATTCTGTATAAGAACTTGATCAGCCAAGCCCCAGTTTGGTACTTTCTGGAGTTACATGTGTGAACAAGGGGTTCATCCCTAAGCTGATCACAGACCTGCCTGTCATGGGCACATGTTTGAATAAGAAAAATATGTCGCTCTGATGCTTTTTGAAGACCTGAAAAGCACCAGGGTGATATGAAACGTTGACATCTTTTTTTATCTGAGGGGTGGTACTCATTTGTTCATTAAATAATGTTTTACAGTCTCCTAGCATTGGAGTTTTTATGTGGTGTTTTGCGTGTGAGCCGTATTTTTCTTATTCTGCTGTGTTTGCCTTTTACATATCAGCTCCATCATGTGGTCCAGCACGCCTCTGCTCTGTTTGATGGGAGCATGTTTGATTTCACTAGGTGACAGCAGCTAACTGCTTCAGATAATCAAAGTTTATTTTAAAAGTGGATTTTATTTTGGGAAATTGTCTGTGAACTCTTTCTAGGTGTGTACTATATTCATCTACCCTCTGGGTGTGAAATCTGACCAAAAGAAACTTTTTGCCAGCTTTGAAAACTGTTCACATTTAGGGTTGTCGCTGTCATGCAAGAGCAGAAGCTCAAACTGTTATAAAAAAGTCTCAGTTGGTGAATGTGTTAAGGGGTTTTCTTTTTGTGATCCATATGTCATAAATTTTGTGCTGCAGATGTTTCATACTCTTAGTAAAAATAACATTGTATTGTGGTTGCAGAAAGGACTTATTTGGGTCCATCTTGTCCCTCCTACCACACAGCGGTGACTATACCCCAGTTTGAGTATACCTTAGTTTGAGTACTGACGCAGAGTACAACCAAGCCGCTTTACCTGATTTGGTTAAAAGCAATCTTTATATCTCTGCCCAGGACCCTTCCTTAACTGTCTCCAAGAAGCAGTGCTGCGATCAGTGTTTGATAGGGTTGGTGCAGCAGCCCTGTAGGCAGCCAGCTCCAGTAAATTAGTAGAACTAAAGGTGGCTGTTGCACTCCGGACCAACAGGTAAGTACAGTCAGGCAACTCCGGACCAACAGGTAAGTACAGTCAGGTAACTCTGGACCAACAGGCAAGTACAGTCAGGTAACTCCAGACCAACAGGTAAGTACAGTCAGGTAACTCCGGACCAACAGGTAAGTACAGTCAGGTAACTCTGGACCAACAGGTAAGTACAGTCAGGTAGTTTTGAACCATCAGAATATTTATTGAAGTAACAACCAGACCAAAAGGTTCACAGCAGGCACTGCAGTAACTACCTCAGCGCTTTGACTCTGTATGAGGGGGGTCTGAGTAAGACTCTTATGGAGTCGAAGCACTTTGGTAGCTGGTATAGTGCCTGCTGTTGACTTTTTCGTCTGGTTGTTGCTATTTCAATAAATATTTTGATGATTCTGCCTGTTGGTCTGGAGTGCAATAGCCCCCTTTTGTTCTACGACCCTAACTTAACAGTTGCTCTGATCTGCGGTGTAATTGACTATTGTATTTTCTAATTTAACTTTAGAGAGTTTTGTTGATCCTGAGTCAGCAGTAGTCTCCAGAAATGGCTCCTCTGTCTTAGTTTCAGTTCTGCATGGCGAGGTCTGTGACATAATCCGAGCCAAAGGAATGAAATCTGTGGCCCTGTGATGGCTGTAGTGCATGGTGTCCATGGCTAGGTAAATGCAGCCTTGCCCCTTTTACACACTAAAGTGCCCCCCCCACCCCGGATGTATTTAAAGCTCTTGTACTAGCATTCATGATGTCACTAGTTATTTAATTATTATAATTTATTTATCCAGGACAGCCTGACGGAGATGCAACATTTCATTTCCAGTGTGGTCCTGCTTCCACCCATTGCTGCAGCCGAACTGACTGGAGCACTGAGAGGTGAAGTGACTTGCCCTAGTTCACACTATGAATATTTGGCTCTATCGGGGATGAACTGGCCATCTCCAGGTTTCCAGGCTGGTACTGTAACCACAAGACCACACTGCCACTCGCCTGTGGTCCACTCAGGATTTTGTCAAGGAGTTAATATTTGTAATAGCTTTTAAGCTTGAACAAATAAGGAACTAACCAGCTACCAACCACTAGGCTATACGTTCCATCTTTATTGACTGTGATGCTTTCCCTAAACTTTGCTGATACCCCATACAACTGTAATGTATGGGGTCTAGACTGTGCCTCAGACTTGCTGTAAGGGGGCACTGCCGCATTGTTTTTATTTGATTTTTCTCCCGAGTCACCACCGATCCTGCCCCAATCAGTGCTTCACTCTGAGCAACTTCCCAGGCCGTGGTCGCTCATCCTGCACCCCGGAGACTCCAACCTGCTCAGTGGCTTAGCTCCCGCAGTGGGGCCTTTGTGGCACCCCCCCCTCCACATGACTGAATGCAGTGGCAGGAGTCCTTGTGTGAGCGTGTGCTAAGCAGAGCAGTTATGTCTTGCTGTCCCAGCCATGCCTGCACCACCTGTGAGCCCCTAAGTGGTGCTAACGCAGTGAAATCAGGTGTCCTCCCACCCCAGCGCAGACAAGGTGTTCATCAAGGAGACATTGGTACCTTGCCGTAAAGTAGCAGTGTTTGATAGTTGGCCAAAATGTCATCATAGTTTTTGTTTTTAATATCGTTAAAGGGACATTGCCAACCCTTTTTCGTCATATTTCTAGTCAAAAACCCACATTTTATGACCGCTTACCTTCTCTAAAAGTTTTGTTTCTGGTTGTTTTATCTGCTTCATTCCTTAATAGAACTGAAATGCATACTAATGGTTAATTATACCCAAAGATCAACCAGTCCATAATGGTGGGGTCTGTACCCAAGCTTTGGAAACAGGCTCTGGTGATTCCCATACACAAGGGAGGATCAGCAGAGCCCATTGAGAACTACAGGCCTATCTCTTTGTTGTGTGCCATAGCAAAAGTACAGGAGAAGCTAGTCTACTCCCAACTCCGTGACTACCTAGAAATCCACCGGCAATCTCACCATCGCAGCACGGGTTCAGGGCCAAGCATGGGATGGACACTCGCTAACTAAATTCTCTACAGAAGTACTGAGCAATAATGATGGAGGGTCAGCACAGGCGGTCTTCGATGACCTATCTAAAGCTTCGACTTGGTAAATCACAACCTCCTCCTTCAAAAGATACGCTCTCTTGGCCTTGACACCCACTCACTGGGATGGTTCAAGAGTTATCTCTCTGGACGCACCAGAGGGTTAAGTGGGAGGATAAAGTCTCCAAGCTAGCTACTCAAAGAGGGTACCCCAAGGGTCAATCCTTGGCCCCTTCTCTACACTGTACATAAATGATGTGCATAAACACTCGGGAGTAGCAGCCATCCAGTACGGATGATGCAGTCATTTATAGAGCTTCCCTAACTTACCAGAGTTGCAGGCAGCCCTCCAAGAAGACATCCATCAGATGGAGGACTGGCTCACTCTGAACAAAATGGTTTTAAACACCAACAAACGAAGGTAATGCTCTTTGGCCCTAGATCCCTGGGAACAGAGAGGTCACATCTCCTTCAACTCCAGTCCAGGGGTGCAAAACTTAAGGTGGTCACCTCCACCAAA
The DNA here is from genome assembly GCA_016271365.2 of Neoceratodus forsteri. Lineage (NCBI taxonomy): Eukaryota > Metazoa > Chordata > Ceratodontiformes > Ceratodontidae > Neoceratodus > Neoceratodus forsteri. The sequence goes on from JADMNL010000025.1 coordinate 401,741,311, forward strand.
TACCTTGGCTCACCTGGACCAAGGCCTCACACTAAAAATCATGTAGATCAAATCACCAAAGCCATCCATGGGAAACTTGGCATCCTTTATAGACTAAAGGACCAGATCATCCCGGAAGCTAGGGTAGCCATTGCCACTAGTGTACTCCTCCCAAAGCTCACACATCGCGCCCGATCCTCCAGGGCGTGGCCGTGATGGAGTTAGGAAGGCTGCAGACCTTGTATAATAAAATAGTCCGCTTTGCCACCATGTCTCACCCGAGGACTCACCACTGTGAGGCCCAATCCAGGCTCAGGTGGCCGTCTCTGGATGCTCGCCTCTCCTACCCAACCCTCTGCCTTACATACAAGCTGCTGGGTCCCTCACCTCCCCCCAGCCTGGATGGGCTCATCAGCGTGAAACCCAACCCACGGTGCCTGCGCTCATCAGGCCAAACTCTCCTCGCGGTTCCCAGGATTAGGACTAAAGCCGGGTCTAGGTCCTTTGCGTACACAGCCCCTTCCACCTGGAACAACCTCCCCTTGGAGGTACGGGAGGCTGAGACCGTTACCAACTTCCGGACTAAGCTTAAGGGACACCTGCTCAACAGGAGCATATGTCTTTGCTACAGTACCTGACCACATACTGCCACCTGGGTAGCTCAATAGACCCTCCCTACCTCCATCCTGGCAGTATAACAGTCCTCCCCTTTCAGGCGGGGTGCACTTATGTCCCAAATCTATCCCCTTCCAACTTGTCCACGCAGCAATTAACCTTAGGTCTTTAGCTGCTGCTCACTATTCCAGAGCACTTTTAATCTAATCAATAATTAGTGATGTTTAATGTTTAATGGTCTCATTATTTGTAAATTCTATGTCCTTACAGCCTGCATGTCTTCCACTACCTGCTGCCCGTAAACATATGTATTCTTACTGTTAAAAACTATTCAATCTCCTGACTGTACTGATCTGTTACATGTATGTTGTTGTTTCACCGGATTGCCCCTGAAAAAGGGACCTTTGGGCCTAAATTTACCATGATCATCAAAATTCTAAATAAATAAATAAATAAACCTTGTTTTGTTTTAAATCCTTGATCTACTCTTACTGCATACTTCCTGAACATTAGGAACACCCTCAGGCAGTGTAGCCATTCGTGATGTAACAGTCTCTTTTCCTCCCATTGTATTATGAGTTGTGAGACTGTGTTGGGGTTGTTCCCAAATTCAGGAAGGATACAAAATAGTGGATCGAGGACTGCAAACAGCAATGCTTTGTGTGGTAACACCAGTTTGGCAAACAGTCTGTTTTTCACTTAAAAACAAAATCTGGATCAAACTACCAGCTACATCAGCAATCTCTATGGAAGGTGACCGGTCATAACGTGTGTTTTTTTAAGAGCTGCTGACATGTTCTTTTAGTTGGGACAGGCAGCTGACGGCAAGGAGCTGCCTACCCCAGGACCTAAATTAGCCTAAAATGATATATATAATTTTTTACACAAGAGATATTTAGTATTTTGACTTACTAGAACCACGATCATACTTCCTCATTGAAAGCCAGCTGCCAAGCTGTACATGTTAAGGGGGGGGTAGTACGTGTAATACTACCCCCTTAATATTTACAAGTGTCTCTAATAAGTACAAGTAACATCTAAAGGTCGCCATTGTCCCTGATAGCATTATAATGCTATCTATAGCCCTGCAGCCCGTTCCTTACTTCGCGTCACTATAATGTGGATTTGTGAGTGGGGCTGTGACAGTGCTTGGTGACTATCCCTAAGGTGTCAAGCTGCTGTTTAAATTAGAGACACTTTGCAGCCTAAGGGGGTTGACAGTGTACCTTTAATATACTTCTAATATAATTAGAACCATTATCAGTATATTTTTATTTCTGTTCTCTCAGATGTTATTTAAACAACTTTTTTTTCTAATTTCATAATTAATGACTCGTGTCATTAAAGATGGCTGCCAACAGCAGTCCCTTCCCTAGAAGAAACTATATGACTTTATATACTGGCTTCATACTATGAATGTATTGGGATGATGCTAACATACTTTTTTTTTTTTAATTTAGCACACTTTATCATCCTGCCCGGACTGATCCATGTTGACCTAACCTCCGCCCCTAGCCCCGTCACCCATCTCCCAGGACCTACTTCCCCGGTGTTCCTCCTGGGTGGTACCTTCAGGGGGGCCCCTTCCCCTGTTGGTCCTTTAGCTCGGTGTCTGGGGAGCGCCACCAGGCAGTGGTGCGAGACCTGCAGAGCGAGGCAGGTGGAGTACTGCACAGTTCGCATTTCTTCCTTGTTCTGTCCCTGGGAGGCGTGGCATGCAATGATGTTAGTAGCATTCATGCCAACGACTGCCCCACCTCCCAATCTTGCAAGCCCTGGCTGTCAGACTCCTTGCTTCCACCAGGGGTTTGTTGAGCACTAACAGCTGACTCACCCTCGCCTTGGAGGAGGAGGAGAGCAGCCCTTGGGATGCTCAATCCTCCTTCCCCCATTGCAGGCTCATTCCCATACCCAGGGCGTCACAAGCAGTAAACTCTACCACTGCATCGGCGGTGATTGCTGGCATACATTTTCATAGTAAACAGCACAGCACCAAACCAGAATGTTTAATTTATTCACAGTGGGTGCGGCTGGAGAACAGAAACTTTTAAAAACTTCAAAACCTCATACCTCAGTTCAGGAGTTAAATACAATGAATAATACAATATCAGGAAATGCCATTAGCAAGTCACTTAACTTCCTTGTGCTCCCAGGATGCACCTGGAAAGAAGCCTCAGCTTAATGTCTTTCCTGATCAAAATTTGTTTTACAAAAAAATAAATAAATCTGAACTTTTTATTATTTATTTATTTATTGAGAGTATCAGAATTACAATCCTTTGAGTCAGGGACTCATTTACAAAGACTCCACATCAACAGGTACACATAATAAAAGTAGATTCTGGATCCAACCAGGGCACATTAGGAATAGACAGCAAAAGTAACAGTTACTACCATCACAAAGTTATTATCAGGCAATAACATCAGGGTGAAAGTATAGAGAATACGAAATACACTCTACAGTAGCAGATTAACGCATGGGGAGGGATTTTGTAGGAAGAGTGGGGTAGGAAGTGAGGTAGGGCAGAGGGCAACAGGGGTAGGAGGAGGGGAGGAAGTAGTTGAGAGGAGGGAAGTGGAGAGAGGGAAAAATGTAGCAGTCTGCAAGGACATTTTCTAACTTGGGAGGAAGTAGAGGGAAAGGTGTGTGACATATGGTGAAATACGATTTTACTATAGGCAGTCACAGTGGTTGGAACTGTAGAGAGCTACATAAAGAACTGGCATTAAAGACTTTGGAGACAGAAAACAAAGACAGAGTAATATATGGACACAAAATAGAGGGTAAGTAGATATGAATCAGGAAATGCTGCAGTGCTTCCCTTCCCATAAAGTAAACTGATCTGCTTCTCTGTTTATTTCCGTGTCTTTACTGAGGAATTGGGAGGGGCTTGTGAGTTCTCTGAAGGACAGCTTGATGGGGAGAAAATATGGAAAACAAACTGACGAAAATGTAGAAAACGAACTGGGCTAATTAGCAGATGACGTGTCAGTTCACTGACCCTGCCTCCAGTTGAGTCAGTCAAGATGTTAGGTGCGCCATGTCACCTCCTTACCCACCAGACATTAGTTCCTTTGTGTCCAGGTAAGGTGTCCTGTCAGACGTGTTGAACACTGAGGGAGACAATATTCATGGGTGTGCAGTCAAGCATGGCAGAGATTTTGGGGTCTGAATCCAGACTCCGAACCTCCAGCTGGTGTTGCAGAAATATTATTTTTTGGGGAGGGGTGTGGCAGAGACATTTGAGTAGGGCCTTCAAAGAAGGAAAAACAGGGCTGGAAATTGTCAGGTTTTAATAAACTGGGTGTCATTTTTCTCAGCTCAGTGATCTTACCTTTTTAAATTCTTGGTCACAGTAGCTGTCCAACTCTGTCTGGCAACTGCCCAGTTCCATACAGCTCATGCCCTGGCACTTACCTGTCCTTGTGGCAGTCACAGGGCATTCACCCCTATGGTGGATTCCATCAAGGGGCCTAGCCAGGAAGTACCCACTTACAGTGCACAAGTGTAGAAGACAGAGGCCAGGCAGCGTGGTGGTGCACAAGTGTGCAGGCTTCATGCTGTTGCGCTCCAGGGTTTCCATTTAGTTTTTCTCAGCCCAAAGAACGCAGCTGACAAGGGTTCCATGGTGCTTATGCACATGCAACTGCACGGCTGTGCTGCGGAGACGAGCAGCATCCTCACTTCCTCAAGCTCTGCCATCTGCACCACCACCTGTGGTCACCCACCCAGCAGAGAATGTTTCCCCCGCACACCACACCTCCTCCACCACCACCACCACCTGTGGTCACCCACCCAGCAGAGAATGTTGCCTCCACACCACACCTCCTCCACCACCACCACCACCTGTGGTCACCCACCCAGCAGAGAATGTTGCCCCCACACCACACCACCACCGGCAACAATCTCTTTCTAGTAACAGTCTTGCTTTTTTACCTTGAATATTTTTTTTTTTTTACAATTTGATCTATACCTATGTCTAGATTATTTAAAGTGCTGTTCCCTAAACAAAAAAAAGAGAACTGGCCTAGGTTAGTAAATTCTGCATTTTAGAAAATGTTGTGCTTATTTACGTTTTTTTCCTACATGTTCTCAATGTTGATTGTTTAAAAACTAGCATTTCAAAAGATGTTCTACAACTCCCAGAATGCCCAGCAGCACTGTCAACTAGTACACTGCCTAAAATTAATACTTATGCTACTTTTTATATTTGAAGTACCTTTTCTGTTTCCTTTTGATACTTGATCAGAATATTCTTTACCTGACAGTGCAAGGTGTGAGGTGTGGAACAGCACTCTGCCTGGAGGCTGACATATCTAGTTCTGTTGCCCTTCTTACCTCATCAGCATTACAGTGACCTCACGATTATAACATCACAGCTGGTCAAGAAGAGCCAAGCACACACTGCCAGATTGATCACATTTGATGTCACAGTAAATTAGGTCACAGTGCTGACAAGGAACACGGGAATAGAAACAGACATAACGGCATGGTCGGAGTGGGTACAGGGGGCCCACCTGGAAAATCAATAGGGGAGGGCCCAGGGTGACACACTTGTATCAGTATTCCACTTCAGTATGATACCCTAACTCTGTGTTTGCATCTTGTACTTATTTACAGAGCCCATTTAATTACAAAACAAAAACATGATAAAACCAAAGATTCTCAGAGTTTAGAAGGTAGCCAGGTACCCACCAGAGGACTCAGCGGGAAATTTCCAGGTATCCTTTTAGGCCAGGCCGACTGTACATGACAGCATCCTGGTAAAAGGGGAATAGAAACAGACATGACAGCATCCTGGTAAAATACTACTCTTCTCTGCACACCTAATACTATGAGGTAGTAAACATTTCTGTTTTTTTTTTTTTTTTTTTTTGTACTTTGTTAATTTTCTGTGTACGCAGACAATTAACATTAGCAGTGTCAGTGGCTCAGTAGAAGGGCTGTGGGTTCAGTTCCCACATCTGGCACTTGAGTTAATATCCCAGTACTGACGCTTGTAGTGCAGTATGAGAGGGGTGCTACACTTTCTGAGGTGCCGTCTTTTGGATGAAACGTTAAACCGAGGTCCCATCTGCCTGGATTGGTGGTAGTTCAGGTGGATGTTAAAGATCCCATGGCACTTATCGAAAAGAGTAGGGAATTTCCTAGGAGGCAGTATAGCATGAGTGGTCTAAGGCTCTAAGCTGCAAATTTGGTGACATCTAGCAGACCAGACCTGGGTTTGAATCCCACAGCTTCCACTTGCATACTGTGTGACCCTGAGCAAGTCACTTAACCTCCTTGTGCTCCCAGGTCGCTCCTGTAAAAAAGCTTTCAGCTTAGTGTGCTATACCTGGTTAAATGACTAAATAAAATAAAAATAAATTTCCCCGGTGTCCTGGCCAAATTTCCCCTCATTCACTAAAAATACCACCAACAGCTTAATCTGGTTCAAGGTCAGTTGACATTCATCTGTATCCCCCTCCCGGGTCGTGCCTGAAAATAGGCAGGATTTGTCTAGTGCACTTACCTGGTCAACAAAAACTAAATAAAATAAACATCCACAAATAACTGACATGCACATTAATTAACCCTTGTATTCTTGTACAGTAGGAATAGGGGTAATCCTGGACGAACAGTCCTGTAATATCAAGTCCCAGAAGTCTCTCAGTAACTGCCAGCCTCTTCAATGGTGTAAGGTATGTCTATTAGGGAGATTTCGGTCAAACACATTAACACAATCCACAGATTGCTAGTTTAACGTGTTGCACTAAGGACCGCTTGGCCTACCCAGTCTGCCCATTTCCCTACCTACTGGATAAGCTGCAGGTCCTAGTTAACCAGCAGCCTACTTCTTCCTACCCCCACCCCCTAGAATTGCCTTATGACTGTCCCATGCGTGCTTGAATTCCACCACTGATTTTGACTCCACAACCTCCTCTGGAAGGCTGTTCCATGCATCCACAACCCTCTCTGTGAAAAAATACTTCCTTAAATTACTTCTGAGCCGCACCCCCATCTTCAAATTGTGCCCTCTTGTTCTTACACCTCTTTTTTGAAAGATGCTACCCTCTTGGACTTTGTTGATTCCCTTGAGGTACTTGAGGTTTCTATCATGTCCCCCCTCTCCCTCCTTTCCTCGAGGCTATACATATTAAGCTCCTTTAGTCTCTCTTCATATGTCTTCTGGTGCAGACCCTGCACCATTTTAGTTGCCCTCCTCTGGACAGCTTCCATCCTGTCTATGTCTTTGCAGAGACTGGGTCTCCAGAACTGGACACACTACTCCAGATGGGGTCTCACCAGCTGTCTGTACAGAGGATAATAACTTCCTGTTTTCTACTGGTGATGCCTCTCCCTATGCATTCCAGTATCCCCCAGCCCTCCTTGCTGCCCTCTCACATTGCTTGCCCACCTTTAGGTCATCTGATATGACTACCCCAGGTCCCTTTCCATTTTGTTGTTGTTAGTATCTCACCCCCATTGTGTACTCCTTCACTGGGTTTTGTTTCCCAGGTGCATTACCTTGCACTTCTAGCATTGAATCTAAGCTGCCATACATTTGACCATTTCTCTAACCTTGCCAAGTCCCTTCTCATCCTTTCCACCCCACCTTGTGCATCAACTCTGTTGCAGATCTTTGTGTCGTCTGCAAAGAGACATGCTTTTCCTTCCAGTCCTTCTGCAATGTGGCTATAAAGACATTGAAGAGGACCGGTCCTAATACTGAACCCTCAGGTGCCCACTAGTAACCCTCCTTTCTTCTGAGTGGACTCCATTTTATTACTCTCTGGGTCCTATTCTCCAGCCAATTCTTTACCCAGGAGTAGACATGAATGAAGTGATGACCCCGATGCAGTCCACCCCCCACAAGCATAGCAAACAGTAATTGCAAACTAAGATAGCTTTACTATAATACTAGTAGATTAAAGTTGCATTTATAAATTGTACAGCTCTACTGCTTCAGCATATAACACTGTATCAGCTGAAAACATTGTGGCATATGGCATGTTGTGAAGGGATTCAAAATAATGGTCCTGCAACCACCATATGGCAATACTGCCACATAAACCCAGAGTTTCACTTTTATTATATGCCCCTCCATCGTAAGGCCCCAAAATATTTAGTAACAGAGTTAGGAGGAAAGCACAACATTTCACCTCCCCAAAAAAACAAAACCAGAACTAATATTTTAAGCAATAAAGAATTTTAACTTTATAGTCCAGATCTAGTTCCTGATTTCTGATCGACTCACTATTCATGTTCCTTCTGAGTCAGAACTCTGGATCGGTGGAAGCCTGACGAGCAGCAAACTCGTGTTCGGTCCACTTCATCCAACGGCCTATGTCTTGTGGTTCTAGCAAGCTGCCTGAGCTTCCTTCCACCAACTATTCGGAGCCTTGCCGGCAGTGGAAAGGAGTGAAAAACTCCGAGTCCACGAAGTCGCCGCTGCACCGTGTCCAAGTTCTTCCTTGTAGCTCGGATCCAATAGGAGAGGTTGGGACACAACTCGACGTCTGCTCTGCCGAGTTCCAAAGGATATACTGCTCTGGCTGCTGCAACAACCACATCATGGATCCCAGAGCCCTCAGTCTTGGCCATTCCGGTGCTCGGTTGGTAGGTATTCGCTGGGTGGACCATTGGGTTGATCTCAATCTCCAGGGCCTCTAAGTGTCCTCGTAGTTGGCCATTTTCATTAGTCAGGGAGGCAACAACAGTAAGTGTGGATACCACTCATTTGTCCAGTACAGGAACTGAACCTGTTAGTTGTAAGATTGCGGCATCTTGGTTCTCCAGTTTTTGTAATTTTTTTAGATTTTTGAGTCCATGTCCCACATGGACTCAAGGATGGCCTGCCAAGGCGATTCCGTCTGGATCATTTGGTTACCAGTCCTGTTATTGCATATGGGGCCTGCAGCCTTAGTGGAGTGCGCCACTGGATCTTTCTGCGGTCTTTGCAGTTGGCCGATTGCTCTGTCCATATCAAATCTGATATCTGCTGCAACCAATGCTGCTTATATTTTTCGAGTAAAAACACCTTTTAAATTATAATTTTAATCGATTTTGCCACCTCATGTGAGACAGCGTACAGGAGTGCGTCCGACCTGGAAGATGGCTCTCTGGCGCCCCAGTAAATATTCTAATAAGGAAAACAAATAAGAAAGATACTTCAGAAATAAAAAGTAACAGGTGCACACTTAAAAATGTATAACATTTCCTGCCTGCTCTGTGTGGCGTACTAACCTCACCTCCGTGCTCTGTCCCTGCCTTGGGCTCACAACCCCCTTTTCCTAGCTTTGTCCCCACTAGTTGGATCCATTTCTCTGTTCAGATGGGGCACCACCAGTTCCATCAGGAGAGGAGGGAGGAGATGGGGGGGCTGATGTTGGGGTACAGTTGGGGAGAAAGCATGTTAGGTGAAGGGACAACATCTGTAGCAGGCCTTCTTAATTCTTTCTTGTTTTCCTCACTTGTCCTCTTCCCCAGATAGAGCCCCAGTGCCCATCTTCTCCTCTGAATGCACCAGGCTGCTGCAGGCAGTGAGCTACCTTGGAACCTAGGTTAGTGTTACAGAGCAGGCCTGTCAATCCTTCTCTTCCTACCAGCACTCCACAATGACCCCAGACTTCACTCCAGGGTAGCCACTGGGCAGTCGGCTCATGGGCCAGCCCGCGGACTTGCTGTTTATCAATACCATTTCCGCATCGATAAGAGATGCATCTGATGTTTTTTGTTCCTGTTGTTGAAGAGAAACACAAAAGCCTTGATAGTTTGGGGAATCTGACTTTTCATGCGTTGGTGGAAACAGAAGGGCACCCCTACAGCAGTACACATAACGCCAGCCAATGTCAAGGAAAGTTGGGCTCAAGAGAGCGTAAAGCCCACTGTTAAGAGTAGGCAGATCAAAACTGTAGCTACTGGGGAAAAACAAGTCATATTCTGAGCTTCATTAGAGCATTGGTCTGTAAGTTCTTCTTTAAAACATAAATAAAATATGTAACTGAAAGAAAAGAACACCTCCATAGCAGTTTGTATTCTTTGATATTTTTTTCATTTCCATTATAGTGGGGACACTGCTAGAGAGCTTGAACGAATGACCCCCAAAATTCCCACTGTCCCTAAAAATCCATGTTGCCCAAAAAAGCACATCATCATCATCTGGATCAAGGTTGTGAACTACAGATCCGGCCTGGTGGTGCTGAGGGTTGAGGTGCAGGCCATCACAACTCATGCCACGCCAGCGACCCGAGTTTGGGAGCTAGCTCGGGTTGCCGAGGGTCGGCTGGGGGGAGGGGGAGGCACGGAGTTGGACTGAGCTACCAACAAGCAGCTCTCGTCTCCCAGGCTCTTGGCTGCCACCGAGTGGAGGCTCAGTGTAGCGCCAAGCCCTACGGGAGACTCAACTCTAGGCCAGGTGGGGGGGGGCTGTGACTGGATTCATGGGGTGCATGACTGCCTCCACGGGCATGCTCTGGGGTCCTGGGGTACGTGGGAGAAAATCACAAAAATGCCTGTGTCTCACTGTTGCCAAAGAAAGGCGGGTGGCAGCAACGGGGAGCAAAGAGGAATATCGGGGGGCGGGGAAAGTTATGAACCATGTTTTCATTTAGTTTAATTTAATTTTATTTGTTAAGCTGGTAAAACAGGGTAAATCAATACCCTTTTTCAGGCCCGACCCGAATACATACAATAAATCACAACATAGACACATATTTACATAAAACAACTGACATTAACAAATAAAATCTAACCTATAACATCAAATATTGCATTTACATACATCTAAACAAGACAAATATTCTTGTAGCCTAGACTTAAACAATGCTAACAACATAGGAATATGTAAATTGCTAGAAAAATTATTCCAAAAAACTGGAGCAGCATTCGAGAAAGCACGAGAACCCTTTTTAGATTTACATAGAGAAGATGCAAGTAAAATACCAGTAGAGGATCTAAGGCACAGGCCTGTGCTACGGACTTTTAACAAGATCCTGCAGTGGAAAGTTGTGACAACTGTTGATTGCTTTGAAAATCTGACAACCTAGACAGAAGGCACATGCAGTACTTGGAGATAGCAACCCCAAACTAGAATATAATGAAAAATGGTGCAAACGACAGGAAGGGGCCAGGATGAAACGACAAATATTATGACATGCCACTTTTAAAATATTACTTTCCTTAACCCCAAGATTACAATAAAGACCTGCATTATAATCTAAGTGTGGCAGTAGAGAACCATAAACCTGCTGAGTGCTCAGAAGAGTGTGTTATATATGACTACAGGCCCCATCATAAAAATAAAGCCCATGCATATAGGAGAGTGGGAGAAGAAAGGTGGCTCATACTAGTAGTTCTGAACGGCACTGTAATTTAAATTGTGCAAGAATTACACTCCAGAGTTTGAAAGGTTAAAGGAAGCAGACCCCAATCCTCGTAGCCCATGTCATTTTGCATATACAGTAACTGTTGCCTGTAACTGTTTATGTATCATACCCCGCTGCCCCTGTTTCGCCGGGTTGCACCTGGAAATGAGCCTCGGCTCAGTGTGCGTTTCCTGGTTGCCAAATGTTTAAATAAATAAAAATAACAAAAAAATATGGTGCGAGAGTCAAAGGAGCCATATTGTGGGTTGTAATATTAACCATGCTTTCTGGCCTCAAATACACATCTGTTGTGGTGTGACCACTTCCTGATGTTCACCCTGCTTGTAAACAAAGTCACTGCCTCAGATTTCGAGTACATACAGGCAGTTTAAACTTTGTATGCAGGCAGTTTAAACTTTCAAGACAGATTTTTCTGCAGACAGGTATACTTTTCTTTTACCTGGAATGTGTTTTAACTTAAAGTTTCCAGTTTTAAGCAAAAAAATCCCAGTTGACATCAGCAGAACTCAGTTACACAAAAGTCTACCCAAATTAGAATTTCCTAAACTTCCATTTTTTAATGACTAAAACAATTTATTAAAACAAGATATTTTCCTCTTAGACCTCATCGGTTTGGGTATGGTAAAATCTGAACCTCCGACCAGCCCAAAACAGCTAAAACGGATTGGCTGGTTCAACCAGAACAACCAGACCGGTCAAATTTATAATCCGCTGTTCCAGATGGATCAGTCGGTCTGTTTAGTGTTTTTTTTTTTTTTGTTTTTACATTTTGGTCAGTTCATTCCAGCTGATCCAGATTTAATCTAGGTAAGTGTATGGGTGAAATCTGGACCTCCATGCTCGGACCAGGCTAAAATGGTAAAATGTCCAGTGCAGGTCCGGCAGTCTGGATTTCATCCATGCCCTTTCCTAGATGAACTCCAGACCAGCAGGTACGTACACAAGTGGAGCTGCAGGCGTACTGCTATCCATTGGTGACGGTGGCTGGTGCTGCATGCTTACCGTAGGTGCACGCTTGGACGCTTCTGCTCCAAATCTCCAGGCACTGGGGAAGAAAAGACGAACTTAGGTTGCAAAGACGCAACCTGTAATTGGAGCCCTAAGGTTGATTTTTTACGGCAGCTCCTTCCCTAGTTGTCTTGCTCATGATGCGCTGTCGCTGTAGGTAAATAACAGAATCAACACTGTAGCATGCCTTGGAGGAACAGGCGGACTTGTGGCCTCTGATTCCCAAAGAAGTCTACTGCTGGTGGTTCTTCCTTCCCTTCGTACTCCAACTACTGGTAACTATCCTGAATTATCCTCAAGACTGTGATCTAATTGGGGTATAGTCACTGCCAACTGTGCGGAGCAATGTACCAAGTGGGCTTTAAAGGGGACAGGAAATTATTTCTAAGTGGCAGCTATTTATAATGTTCACAACAAAAACAAGGGAGGGGTCACTCATGGGTGCAGTGGTGCATGAGGTAAAAGGACAGACAGGAAAACTTTGCATGCACAAAATATCCAGTAAGTCAGATATGGCTTGAGTCACAGTATTGCAAGTTCAAAATGTATTTATTCACAGTATCCAGAAAGAGCTGTTGTGCTGGTAATATTGCTAAAAAGGTGTTCACGTCCCACAACTGCCATTGAACAAAACCATGAACCCTATTTATAATGTTCCAATTTTCAGAAATGATATTCATACCTCGAAATTATCCATATTTAACTGTACCTGAAAAAAAACTGTGTTGCTTTGTTTTTATGGGGAGCATTCTGTTACAGTTCTCTTCATGGAACCAGTGACCTAGAGCGTTAACTGCGTCACAGTTTGTGCACAAAACTCTGAGCAAGGTTTTAATAGATCAACAGCTCGTGCTTAGCATTCTGTACACAAACCCTGACACTGCAGAAACTCCAAATTACTGGCTCTATCAAGAGAACCGTGCAGAATGTCGTCCAGAAAAAGAAAACATTTAAAATGCAGTTCTTCACCTCACTGTTTATTCAGGTACAATTAAATACGGGTCTTTTGGCATTATGAATTTCATTTTCGTAAATAAGAACATTACAGACTGCTGGCAGTTGGCACACATTTTGGGGACAGGAACTTTTTTCTTATTTGCAGCTGCCTGGAGTGTTTCTGCTTCCAGAAATTGTGTTATGCTTTACTTGCACATAATCCATATTTAGTTGTGCTTGAATAAAATCTAGTGTGAAAATCTGTGTCGCTGTTTTATTTACTTTTTACTTATTCTTTATACTCCCCCTGCCCGCAGCACTCCCACTCTTCGGGAGACACCTATGGCTTCTAGTCCCCACCCTCTTACTTGGAGCCCGGTGCAGTCCATCCCTCATGTAGCCATGGCTGTGTTCCCCAGGTGGACACGGGGTTGGGCCACCCCCGAAGTCCTACTTGTTCTCGTTGGGATGCTGGTACCGGGTCAGGCAGGGGCACTGGGGATCGGGGCCTGGTGCTTTGTCTACCGGGAGTGCTGCGGGGTGTTTTTCCCATTTTCTATGGGAGTGGCGCGTTCCAACGCTGCTGCCTCGCCGACGCCTTCCACTCCCAACCTCTCTATATGTTTGTCAGGTTCTATGCCTCTGGCTTCCACCAGAGGCCAGTGAGGTGCCAAGTGTGCCCCTCCTCCGGAAAGGAGAGCTGTCCATCGGATGCTCAGTCCTCTCCCGCCCCTGCTCACTCCCAACGCCCAGGCTTGTTCCCGAAACCAGGCCGCCAGCATGGCACGAGGTGTGGCGTCCAGCACCTCTACCCTTGGCACCACCGGGCCGGTCCCACTGTTTTCTTTTTGTGAACCTCATCCTATGCAGTTCTCTCATAACTTAATGTATAGAACGCTGTGCTCAACATTCTGAGCACAGATCTTGACACATTTAAAACTCATGTACAGCATGTTACCCATCAAAAGAAAACAATAGAAAATAACATTTTTCACATTAGCATTATTAAGGTGCAGTTCAGTATGGGTATTGTGGGTGAGGGTTTGACTTATTTCAAAAACCAGGAAAACTACAAGCTGCTGCAAGTTAGAACACATTTTCTGTCCTCTGTGGTCCTTCCATCTCTGTCTTACAATGTTACTATGCCAAATAGCAGAAAAAAGGAAAAACTGATCACTTGAGACTGCGCTAGTCTCAAAAATGTCCGTTTTTCCTTCCTTCCTTCCTTCTGCTATTTGTTACTGAAGGATTGGCATCTTGTGAGTTATAGGTCACTCGCTCAAACAGGCTCTGGACAGATGCGAAGTACAAGTTTCTGTGCTGGCACAGTAACGCGCTTATAAATGACCCATTGTGTTCTGTCCTGTTTCGTACTAGGAGGTCCCAGGTGATCGAAAAGTTTGAAGCACTGGACATCGAGCAGGCGGAGCAGATGGAGACCAGCTGCTCAGCGGATCTGTATCAAGCGAGTGAGACACGGCAAGGGAGGAGCGAGAAGCGCGTCTTCCCCAGGAAGCGGGTAAGACTACTTTTTATTTGTTTCATGCAGCATAGCTTTTCCCCCACTGCCATCTGCCTAGTCCTTGGGTGTGGGGGCGTACCCCTTTGGTGTCCCTCCCAGCTCTGTCCTCTGCTAACACTGCTGTCAGTCTGGTGGGGTGCCACGGTGCAGGGCCAGGGAGATCCTGATAGCAATGTGGCTTTTTTCTCTGGTTTTCTCCTTCTGTATCCTCCCATCTTCCACATTTCCTGAGCACGGTAATTTCAGAGAGGTGACAGTACGTGTCATAATTATCATCACCTTCTGGTTGATGTCACAGATATGATAATGCACTTCTGATGATGCCCCTGAATTGATAATGCCCTTTTGTCATTTTCACAGATGAGGTAATGCCTTTCTGTTGGCATCAGATGTGGTCGCTCTTTCAATGCGTGTCACAGTTCACCACAAATGTTTTGCCTTGTTCTTTTATCTGTAACGGCAGCAAATACATGACACAGTGTATGCCTCCAGGTATGATTTAGGGCAATAAAATGAATCATTATTTGTGGTACTGTCAATATTCACAGTTTGCTCTCACGGTACCTGATAGCAGCATCCACATTTTATTTTACTGTCCTATATCTCATAGGGGCATACATTGTACTGCAGCATAATGTGTATATGTCTGTTCCATTGATGCAAAACAAGAGGTAGTCAGTTTAATTTGACTAGTGGAGACTTGTTGCACAAGATTTTGAAGCCATGGAGGCCTCGTCTTCAAGTGCCGTGTGAACCAGTTACAAGGAGCGGAAGCTCAGAAAACAAGTTCCTGCATGACTTGGCCATCCACAGTACTCTGGGGTAACTCCCGAGTTATCTGTTTTGCCCCCTGTCATGCTCGGGAGCTACCTCTCCCTTCGGCTGCCATGACCCTCAGACATTCCTCCTACTATCTCCACACACAAGCCGCCTTACCTCAAATCCGCAGCCAACCTCGGTATAGCCAGCGTAACCCTGTACCTGGTGGGTCCCTCTCCGGGGAAAGCATCGGCGGAAGGAAACCGTCACACTGTTTCTTTCGGTCCCTTAAAGCAACACTGTCAGCTTGCCCCTTCGTTTTTTTGGCAATAGCATGCAGTGTTCCTATTGCTTACACAACACTCATTACTGTACTCAGAACACCCCAATATATTTAAAAGATTAGTATTTTACCTGCTTTCCCCGTTTTTTTACATGTACAGTATACACTTTCAGTGGTCCCGATGCCAAGTTCCCGCAAACCGGAAGAACATCAAAGGTCAGGGACTGCTGGCGTCTACCACAGCGAGTCCCGAAATACAATTTTTTCACAAACAGCCCTTGGAGTCATATTGCCCCTGTTCCTTATGTTATCTTAATAGGTTGCAGCTATCTGCCATCGCAAAACGAGCACTAGAAGTGGCATTATTCATATTTGCACTCCGCGGCTGAAATCCCGTGCATGCGCATCAATGGCATGCTTTTACGCATGCACAAGATATTTTGTTCAAGGATCTTTTAGACGTGCGGGATTTCGGCCGCGGAGTGCAAATATGAATAATGCCACTTCTAGTGCTCGTTTTGCGACAGAAGATAGCTGCAACCTATTAAGATAACATAAGGAACAGTGGCAATATGACTCCAAGGGCTGTTTGTGAAAAAATCGTATTTTGGGACTGCGCTTGTGGCAGGTGTGCGGTCCCGACCTTGATGTGCTTCCGGTTTGCGAGGATTTACCATTGGGACCACAGAAAGTATATATATGTACAAAAACAGGGAAAGCAGGTAAAATACTAGTCTTTTAAATATGTTGGGGTGTTTTAAGTACAGTAATGAGTGTTGTGTGAGCAACAGGAACACTGCATGCTATTGCCAAAAAAAAGAAGGGGCAAAGCTGACAGTGTCGCTTTAACAGAGATGTGGGGTTTACGACATGATTTAAAATATTTAAATAGATTTAAAAGACTAATATTTTACCTGCTTTCCCTGTTTTTGTACATATATATATACTTTCTGTGTATAGGTACATCAGTGAGCGAAGGAAGACCAAGGGAGGGATAGTGAGGCTTAAAAAGGGAGGGAGGGTGGGCAGAGGGAGACTGTGAAAAGGCAGAGATACTAAACAAATATTTTTGCTCAGTATTTACAAGTGAAGAGGGGGAGGTACCTAAAACAAACAGTAGAAACACTCTGGATAAAGAAGTTGATACCAGCCCATTTACAGAAGAAAGGGTTATGAAAGAACTCTTAAAACTGAAGGTGGACAAAGCAATGGGGCCTGATGGGATTCATCCCAGAATTCTAAAAGAACTAAGGGTAGAACTAGTGACACCAATGACTACCCTCTTTAACAAATCATGGGAGGATGGGGTGGTACCCGAGGACTGGAGGAGGGCAGATGTGATTCCCCTTCACAAAAGTGGGAGCAAGGCAGAAGCAGGAAACTACAGACCTGTTAGTTTAATCTCAGTGATAGGGAAAATGATGGAATCGCTTCTGAAAGAAAGAATTGTCGAGTATCTAGAGGCCAGAGGGTCACAGGACCCTAGGCAGCATGGATTCACAGCAGGAAGGTCATGCCAGACAAATCTGATAGATTTCTTTGACTGGGTGACCAAAGTAGTAGATCAGGGAGGGGCTGTGGACATGGCCTACCTAGACTTTAGCAAGGCATTTGACACAGTCCCACACAAAAGATTAATATACAAGTTAGCCAGCCTGGGAGTGGGTCCCAAGATGACAGCCTAGGTAAAGAATTGGCTGGAGAATAGAACACAGAGAGTAATAGTAAATGGAGTCCACCAGAAGAAATGGGGTTACTAGTGGGTACTGCAATGTTCAGTATTAGATCGGTCCTCTTCAATGTCTTTATAGCTTACATTGCAGAGGGACTGGAAGGAAAAGTATGTTTCTTTGCAGACG
The DNA here is from genome assembly GCA_016271365.2 of Neoceratodus forsteri. Classification (NCBI taxonomy): domain Eukaryota; kingdom Metazoa; phylum Chordata; order Ceratodontiformes; family Ceratodontidae; genus Neoceratodus; species Neoceratodus forsteri. Next base: position 401,758,639 of record JADMNL010000025.1, read on the forward strand.
ACACAAAGATCTGCAACAGAGTTGATGCACAGGGTGTGGTGGAAAGGATGAGAAGGGACTTGGCAAGATTAGAGGAATGGTCAAATGTATGGCAGCTTAGATTCAATGCTAAGAAGTGCAAGGTAATGCACCTGGGAAACAAAAACCCAGGGAAGAGTACACAGTGGGTGGTGAGATACTAACAACAACAAAAATGGAAAGGGACCTGGGGCTAGTCATATCAGATTACCTAAAGGTGGGCAAGCAATGTGAGAGGGCAGCAAGGAGGGCTGGGGGGATAGTGGGATGCATAGGGAGAGGCATCACCAGTAGAAAACAGGAAGTTATTATCCCTCTGTACAGACAGCTGGTGAGACCCCATCTGGAGTACTGTGTGCAGTTCTGGAGACCCAATCTCCACAAAGACATAGACAGGATGGAAGCTGTCCAGAGGAGGGCAACTAAATTGGTGCAGGGTCTGCACTGGAAGACATATGAAGAGAGAGACTAAAGGAGCTTAATATGTATAGCCTCGCGGAAAGGAGGGAGAGGGGCGCCATGATAGAAACTTTCAAGTACCTCAAGGGAATCAACAAAGTCCAAGAGGGTAGCATCTTTCAAAAAAAGAGGTGTGCAAGAACAAGAGGGCACAATTTGAAGATCGAGGGGAGCTGCCAGAGGTAATTTAAGGAAGTTTTTTTCACAGAGAGGGTTGTGGATGCATGGAATGGCCTTCTGGAGGAGGTTGTGAGTCAAAAACAGCGTGGAATTCAAGCATGCATGGACAGTCATAAGGCCATTCTAGGGTGTGGGGTAGGAAGAAGTAGGCTGCTGGTTAACTAGGACCTGCAGCTTATCCAGTAGGTGGGGAAATGGGCAGACTGGGTGGGCCAAGTGTCCCTATCTGCCGTCACAATGTTCTATGTTTAGAAGCCACACAACATTGTCATTAGTCAAGATAGTCCGTTAAGATGCTTCAGGATATTGTGGTAACAACGTTATTTTCAGTTTGCAACATGGTGTAAGCCCTCTCCATACAACAAACAGCCTGTTTGTTGCGTGGGGAGGAGGTGGCTTGTGCACCATGCTGCAAGTTGAAGAATTAAAGTTTTGTTAACACAATATCCTGAAGAATCTTGGCTGAATTTATCCTTAACAGCAGCTGAAGAGTGGCTCGAGCCCCAGAACTTAGGGGAGGATTTCAAGAGCACTCAAAAGGCTGCTTTAGAAGTACTCTTTCAGTAGTAACGCAGGCTGGGACAAAGTAAAGAGCTTAATAGTTACTTGGGGTAGCTGTAATGCAGGGAGTGGGGAGGGTGAAACCATTAATGGGTTCAGGCATGGCTGGGACAAAGTAAAGAGCTTAATAGTTACTGGGGGGCAGTAATGCAGGCAGCGGGGAAGGGAGAAAGCCATTAATGGGTTCAGGCATGGCTGGGACATAGTAAAGATCTTAATAGTTACTGGGGGTAGCAGTAATGCAGGAGCTGAGGGAGGGTGAAAACCATTAATGGGTTCAGGCATGGCTGGGATGAAGTAAAGAGCTTAATAGTTACTGGGGTAGCAGTAATGCAGGGAGCGGGAAGGGGCGAACCCTTTAATGGTTCAAGCATGGCTGGGACAGAGTAAAGAGCTTAATAGCTACTGGGGGTAGCAGTAATGCAGGAGCAGGAGGGGTCAACACCATTAATGTGTTCAGGCATGGCTAGGACAAAATAAAGAGCTTAATAGTTACTGGGGGTAGTAGTAATGTAGTGTGGGGAGGGCAAACCATTAATGGTTCAGGCGTGCTGGGACAAAGTAAAGAGCTTAATAGTTCCTGGGGTAGCAGTAATGCAGGGAGCAGGGAGGGGCTAAACCATTAATGGGTTCAGGCATAGGTGGGACAAAGTAAAGAGCTTAATAGTTCCTGGGGGTAGCAGTAATACAGGGGAGGGGGAGGGGTCAAAACCATTAATGGGTTCAGGCATGGCTGGGACAAAGTAAAGAGCTTAATAGTTACTTGGGGGTAGCAGTAATGCAGGGAGCGGGAGGGTGCAAGAACCATTAATGTTCTAGGCATGGCTGGGACGGAAAGAGCTTAATAGTTACTGGGGGGATAGCAGTAATGCAGGGAGTGGGGCGAAACCATTAATGGGTTCAGGCATGGCTGGGACAAAGTAAAGAGCTAATAGTTTCTGGGGGTAGTAGCAATGCAGGGAGCGGAGGAAGGGGTCAAACCATTAATGGTTCACGATGGCTGGGACAAGTAAAGAGCTTAATAGTTACTTGGGGGGTAGCAGTAATGCAGGGAGCGGGGAGGGTGCAAAACTATTAATGGGTTCAGGCATGGCTGGGACGAAGTAAAGAGCTTAATAGTTACTGGGGGGATAGCAGTAATGCAGGGAGTGGGGGCGAAAACCATTAATGGGTTCAGGCATGGCTGGGACAAAGTAAAGAGCTTATAGTTACTGGGGTAGCAGTAATGCAGGAGTGGGGCAGGGGCAAAACCATTAATGGGTTCAGGTATGGCTGGGACAAAGTAAAGAGTTTAATAGTTCCTGGGGTATCAGTAATACAGTGAGCTGGGGAGGTGTGAAAGCCATTAATGGGTTCAGGCATGGCTGGGACAAAGTAAAGAGCTTAATAGTTCCTGGGGTAGCAGTAATGCAGGGAGCGGGGCGAAACCCGGCTGGACAATAGGTCACAGGGTAGAGTAGGGTGAATCTGGGCAGACTGGAAGGACCAATGATCTTTTTCTGCCAACCTTGTCCATGTTTCAGTGGAACAGGCTGATTTTATATTATTGTATTAAAAAAAAAAAAAACTTCCCTGAAGAACTTGCAGGTAACTTCACAGTTTCTTAATGTGGCAACATCATAAGAGCACTTGAGCTTCGCTCTCGTGTCCTTGCTGTCACACTAACTTGGCGTGAAGTTACCTGCTTGTTTCTTCACGGAAGGGGGTTAGTGATCTATATCATTACAGGTCAGAACTAATTCCCAGGATCAGCCATACACCAGCACTTGTGAGCCATTGTATAATCACAGTTAACACACCCCAGGGTGGTGTTTCATGGGTTAGTGTCACTTCTCAGATAGTAGTACACACAGGGCGTAATCTGATAACCTACGTATACCACCCCCCATTGTGTACAATTCTTTAAATATTAAATGGAGTGGTGATACAAGCTGATGTAATATGATAAGCGCTAAAAAGGATTTTTTTTCCATGAATAACAGGACTTTGCCATCGAAGCTTCTGCAGTGGGATCCCTTCCAGATGTGTCTGCTTCATCTATGTCTCCATATCGTCGGGCTAAATCACTGGATAGAAGAGCTACTGAGTCTTCCATGACAGTAAGATCAACTTATTTTTCCAGATTCTGTATTTTTTTTTTTCAGTGTAAAAGTAAGTATTCAGTTATATAGTGGAAAAAGATGAGCATGTTCTATTTGGAAAAAATGGAGACTTTGTAGTGAGTCAAGAGAAAAATTGAGATTTTGTAGTAAGTCAAGAGAGGTATTTAAAATTTGTTGAGGGATCAATAAAAGTCAAGTATGACGTATTAGTCTCACTGCTGAAGAATTTCAAAACCATGAGCAAAAAATATGAATGCAAGAAATTCTGGAGTAGAGGACTGCAGTAGCATAGTTAACTCAAAGCCTGATAAATACATGAAATAACTTACTGGAAGTGGGTCTTGAGGCAACCAGTAGAAATGGACCTGTGAGACTTGAGAAAGAGACTTGATGGATAAGGGAGATAGCAGGAAGCGGGAGAAAAAGGGACTCTGGCTAGAAGATTGGATTGGTCAGTTGCATAATTTCACTAGACATACAGGGGTGGGCCACTCGATGGCCCAACAGAAGCCCGTCATGCTTTCGTACTGGCAATGGAGCCGTCTCTTGTGCAGGCTGGCTGGTAGATACACTACCACAGACAGCGTATCCCAGCAGGGGGAAGGGAGGTGGCACACCAGTGACACAGCAGCTCTGGGTGATGGGCTGGAGAGCTAACTCTCCCGGCAGACTGCGTGCTCATTGCATCCGAGGCACGCTATCGCTGAGGCTTTGTGTGCCACCTGTGGAGAAAAGTACCAGAAAAACAGAAGCTTAGGCCATGGCTGGATAAGAGCCCCTCCCAAAACACCACCCCTATGATCACACTCGCTACCATGGCTGAGCAAAAACTCTATGGAAGAAGAATCAAATGTTGCAAAGCCTCATTTTTTTATTAAAGATGGATGTGATCACATCCCAGTACAGTCTATTACACTGTTGGTTTGTCAGTTGCAATAATCTTACAGAACTCGTATGTTTAAGCATTATGGATAGACAATACCGTCGTATAATAAATAAAAATTCATTTATACAAAATGACTGTGTATCGTTTCACCGTCATTCTTGCCCTCTTCTAAAACAAGTACAATGTTATTATCCCCGTTATGCTCATCCTTCATACCCTTATGGGGAGAGTCGCCATATCTTTTTATTTATTTATTTATTATTTTTGAAAGTTAACATTCCCCTGGTAACCAAATACCTTCATTGTTTCCCACCCTAAGGCACAAAATCTGGGTTGTTACTAGACATGTAAAATACCCATGGCCTCCATACTGTCTCAGCCTGTGAAGTTTTATTATGCAATCTGGCTGTAAGAGACTCCAAATAATAAATGTTAGAAACCACCCTCCTCCAGTCTCCAATGATCGGGATATCCACAGACATCCACCGTCTTGTTATAGCTTTTTTAGCAGCCACAATATAGATGGGTAACAAAGTTTTATGCTAGGCCGGTCTATGGGTAGGAAATATAGACAGTAAAATCATCTCTGTGGTTAATTCGACCCCTTATCCCAGACATTCTGACGGTGCCTGCTGTAGGATACATCAGTATGGCATTAGAAGGGGACATGTCCAAAATATATGGGCCAGGTCGGCTTTCTGGCACCCGCAAGACCTCCAGCATTTGCCATAAGAGGAGGGAAGATATTTAAGGAGAATAGCCGGAGAGTGGAATTTTTTTTTTTTAACTTTATTGTTTTTAAATGAAACAGCACAAATTGGCGACAGATATTATAGTACAGAAATTTTTGACATTTATATTTTTAAGTTCCATAATCTATTATATGAGGAAATGGGGAATATCTAAAACAGGGTACTATAGTCCAAATATCTCCCAATAATGCTAGCCACATCCAGAGTGCTGGTAATAACCAGTTAGGTAAAATAACAAGGTAATACTGATGCATCTGTTTACAGCTGCTTTTAAACCATAAGCTGAACGATCATCTAGGGATATGTACTCCCATAACATAAACCCTACCCCTAACTAACTAAAAAGAGAACTATGGCCAGGATAAAGCTGCCTGACTCAAGTAGCTTTCCAGCAACCCTGTAACTTCATAAACAGCTAGATTACTGCAACTCTTTAATGAATTCACTGCTATTTAAATTAAACATAAACAGTGCCTGCAGTCTTAACTGCCACATCTTATGACAGATGTGGAAAACATTACATTGATGTACTGCTGGGGGTTAACACTCTAACTGCATTGGTGCTAACTTACCAAACGTATGGTGCTCCGTAAAAGACACGACTTTGTCAGGAAATCAGCAGTGCACAAAGAACCTCATATAAACAGGCAGTCCGCCATGTGGCTGGCACCATTTTAATTAGGCTAATCCCAACAGTATAGTTTTGACACCACCCCTGACATCTTGTGAACTTTAATTTCCAGAAAAGTAAAAAAAAAAATAAAAATAAAAAAGGTTTATCAGTTTGCAATAGTCCATCACACTTAGATGTTTCAAGTCCCACATCAAGTTTTGCACCTACTCCAACATATTAGCCATTATAACAAAAATATCCCCGTAAACCGCGGTACAATCAGTGTGTTATGTTGCCTCGAGGTTCTGTGAAATCCTCTGTGAATGTTACTCGCCCCTCGTCCTCGGATTGCTCCTTCCAAACCTGTCTTGTCCTGAATTCCAGCTGGGTCTTCTCTGTCCACTTGTCAGCATCACTGGGTCCATGAACTGTAAAGTTTTTCCCCCATAAATTATTCTCAGTCTGTCAGGCAGCAAAAATGAGTTAGTGATTCCCTAGTGTCCTTAACTGCTGCTGCACACTGTTAAAATATTCCAGTGGGTGAGAGCTTGGAACGACAAATTAGGAAAGATTTTTACACCTGAGTTGTTGACTTCAAGCAGATAAGAGGATTGGGCCAGACTGAGGATCATTCCTTTACATTTGGTGCTGGCTGTCTTAACCAGGACTGCGCAGAGCTGGTTACCGGCTGTCGAAGCAGAGTATGGCTCTCACAGTATGCTTTCCCGAGGTCCCTCATATTAAAGTCCACCAGCACTGGTACATGCTGCTGTAGCCAACTCTTCAGGAAACCCAGGAGGTTCACTTCTGCCACACCTTGTAGGATCCCTAACAATCCTGTATTCACCAACCCTTAGCTCATTCTCCATGACTTCAAGTCTGCCCCTCAACTGGCCAGTTTCTTGTGTTAATTTTGTGACCATGGCCACTGTAGTAACAGATCTCTTATCGAACTCCACTACCGTGGTATGTAAGTCCTTCAGCTTAGCTACATGCCCTTCCAGTAGGGCCAGATTCCGCTCAGTCTTGCTGCCCATCGACCGCACAGTCCCCATCATAGTTTGCTAAGGGCTCCATTGCTGGCATCTCGGGTTTGATGGCTCCAGCGCAGCTTGTGACTACGAGTCTGCTGCTGTGGATTTCTGGAGCCTCCTCCAGTAGCTTGCTTTGGCCGCACCATGGCAAACAATGGTACAAAATGATCCTCTTGCTATATCTAAAGTTCTGATCTCTTGAAGTTAATCAGGTTTTAGCAGAATTCAATTATCTGAAGTTTTTCAGAGCCTCAAGAGTGAGCTATTATGGTAAACATCCTGCATGAGACATGGCTCTGTAGTGCCCTATAAAGCTTCATTTCACTAGTATCCTAAGGCGTCAAAGCTCACCAACCCATGAAATGTTATACTGTCTAATCCAAGAGAAGTTTTAGGGGTTAGGATAGCAATGGACATCATAGGGGGTTGCAGAAGAAGCATAGGAGTCTTTACTGCAACCCATGAAAGACTTTCCTGTTCATAGCTATTAGTCCCTGGAAGCCTAGATTTGTTGAAGATTGTGATACCTTTTATTGACCCAACATAGTGTACACCAGTATTACAGCACATAAGCTTTTGGTGCCATATGGGTCCGTTCGTTAGTTGTTTTTACCTGACAATTCATGGGGGGATCTGGGTAGCCCCGAAAGCTTGCACAGTATAAAATCCATTTAGGTCCAAAAAAGGTATTGCAGTGTTCAGTGAATCCTGAAAACTGTAATATGTTGCGTGGCTGCCAACTTAAACATAGAAACATAGAATCTGGTGGCAGATTAGGACCGCTTGGCCCACCTAGTCTGCCCATTTCCCCTACCTAACAGAAAGGTTGCAGATCCTAGTTAACCAACAGCCTACTTCCTCCTACCCCCCACTAGAATTGCCTTATGTCTGTCTCATGCATTCTTGAATTCTCCCACTGTTCTTGACTCCACAACCTCCTCAGGAAGGCTGTTCCATTCATCCACAACCCTCTCTGTGAAAAAATAGTTTCTAACATTACCTCTGAGCCGTCCCCCCTCTATCTTCAAATTGTGCCCCCTTGTTCTTGCACATCTCTTCTTCTGAAAGATACTACCCTCTTGTACTTTAATTCCCCTCGAGATACTTGAAAGTTTCTATCATGTCCCCTCTTCCTTCTTTTCTCAAGGGTATATATAATAAGCTGCTTTAGTTTCTTCTCGTATGTCTTCTGGTGCAGACCTTGCACCATTTTGGTTGCCCTCCTCTGAACAGTTTCCACTCTGTCTATGTCCTTGTGGAGATGGGGTCTCCAGAACTGCACGCAGTACTCCAGATGGGGTCTCACCAACTGTCTGTACAGAGGGATAACAACTTCCTGTTTTCTACAGGTGATGCCTCTCCTTATGCATCCCAGTATCCCCCCAGCCCTCCTTACTGCCTTCTCACATTGCTTGCCCACCTTTAGGTCATCTGATATGACTACCCCCAGGTCCCTTTCCATTTTTGTTGTTGACAGTATCTCACCCCCCATTGTGTACTCTTCCCCTGGGTTTTTGTTTACCAGGTGCATTACCTTGCACTTCTTAGCATTGAATCTAAGCTGCCATACATTTGACTATTCCTCCAACCTTGCCAAGTCCCTTCTCATCCTTTCCACCCCACCTTGTGTATCAACCCTGTTGCAGATCTTTGTGTTAACTTGCAAAGTTAAGGAGCTGCGGATGCCTCACAAAATACATGTATATAAACAAGTTCAGCTGATCTTGTTTTTTTTTTTCTTTTCAACTGTATTTTACCTCCCTGTGGTCAGCAGGGATATATACCACTTATCTGCCCTTAGATGACCCATCTAGCGCCGCCCTCTCTGCTCTCCCAGGGACTTACCTGCCAGCTATTCCCTGGGAGACTGTGGCTTAGCCCTAAGTGGGAAGGGTCCCTCCAGTGGTGAAGGGAACCCATATGCTAATCCAGTTACTGACTGGCCTGCTCTGGTTTGGTGAGAGTGGGGTAGTGAGTTTTGTGAGGTTTCCCTGATATAGTGCAATGTTAGGCACGCTTCTGTGCCTGACATGCCGATATCTACCCGCTCCATCAGTCCTACGCTGCACTAATTCCCCAGCCATCACAAAGGTTCAGACTGTTGCTGGGCCCGTGTCCCTTCCTTCCTTCCTCCCTGGAGGAGAGGGTCTGTCAGAAACGCATCCTCCTCCTCCCCCGCCAGTGCTCCAGGCTCATTCTCTATCACTGTGCCAGCTATCTTATTGTTTCTATGTTTATCTTACCCTCACTCTGTAATAGAGGACATTTGCCTGAAAACAGAATCATTGTATCTTGTATTTGCTCAGTTTCTTTTTTTTTTTTTTTTGAACTTTCTATTTATGCTCCCGCTGCCCTCTAGACTCCACCGCCTCGGGAGTCATCAACTGCGCATGCCCAGCCTCACCTTACCTGCGCCACGGTATTCCCTCCATGTAGCCTTGGACTGCCCCCAGGCGGGGTCAGAGATGGGGCACTACACCCCCGAACTACGTCCATTCGTCAGGGCACCGCACCAGGACAGACAGGTGGGCTTGTAGAGTCTGTGCTAGGGTGCTCCGTCTTTCAGGAACCTAGAGGGTGATTTTTGCAGTGTTCTGTGCTTGGCATGCGTCCCCGGCGTCCAAGGCGCCCGCTGACGTCAGTCCGACATGCACTTCTCATTGTGGGACAAGGAGCGTGCTGTACCTCAGGCCTCCACTAGAGGGCAGTCAAGCTCCGAGCCATGGATTCCTTTCACTCCCGGGAGAGGGAGGCTGTCCTCGGATGCTCGATCCTCTCCCTCCCTGCTGACCCGCGGCCCGGCTGTTCCAGAACCCGAGTTGCCGGTGTAGTGCGGTGTGGCGTCCAGCCCCAACCTCAGTGCCACTGGGCCGGCTCTTTGCTCAGTTTCTGCTGCTTGCTCACATTCAGTCCTGACCCTCTGCTTGTGAAATCACCATTACTTCCACAGAAAAGAACAGTGTCATACAGAGAATTCAAATCACCTAGGCAAGCAGCAGGACTAAATAAAATTCAAGGGTCAGAGATCCAGTTTTCATAATAATATTCTTACTAATAAAGCATTAGGGGGCAAGATATACATTAAATGTATAAAGCAGATACTGAATTCTGCCCTAACTTTCCATTTGCAAAGCTGCCCAGGTCATATCAGTAGCACTTTAATACCTCTCTGCTGCTACGCTTTGAACAGACAGTTTGATGCCAGTGCAGTTTAAAAGGACTGTGTACTGTTTCCTAGATAACTTTTTAAAGGTAATTATAAGGAAGGCCATTACTTGAAGTAAAGTGTGAAAGTTAATAGAAAGTGGTCGCCAGCAGGTACAGAAGAACGTCCTGCCATGTGGGATGGGGATTGGAGTCAGGTGTAGCCAGGCATTTCAGATTTGTACCACCAACCTGCCAAACCGCTACCCCTCCCCCACTGTTGTTCATGCCTGCCCCCATGAATCGAAGTCCAAGGCTCCTGGGTCCAATCAGATGATTCCCACACTAGACCTGCTGTCTGTGCTGCCAATGTGGTGCTCACTGCCCACTGGTAAATGCCACTGACTGCACTATGAGTCCAACATTATGGCAGACATTTCTTCTCTCCCCACAGGTAGGCAGATTCTCTCTACTTGCCACTACACATGAAGTCTTCATTCTTTAGCTGGCTCTGAGTCTGTTCTTCCATCTGATGCTCCTCAAGTTCTTCTACTGCTTCTCTTGCTCCACTGAACCAATAGTATGGCTTCTAACTTTGCTGGGACATTTAAACTCGCTGCCAGTCTTGCCACATCCCCTTCCAGATTGCGCAGCCAATCACTGTGCAGGCAGACCATGCAGATCTAATTGAGACCTTCAGCTTCAATGTCTGTGGTCCACTCTGCCCCAACCCCCCCAAAACAAAGCTGAAAGGGAAAAGGAAAAGCTTGCGAAGCCAAACAAAGGAATTTAAACGTGATGGACTAGAGAGGGCAGAGCAGTGCTGGCCAGCTTGTTTGCTACCCCCTGCTACTAAACTTGGTACGCCATGGCTTACTTGGAGTATCAGTAGCTACGCCCTTGGTTGGAGTTTACATGTTTTTCTTATTCTGTGTTTATGCTTTTCTCTCTCTCTCTCTCTCTCTCATTGGCCATCCCCATCTGGCTATCTATTTAGTGAATTCCAAGCACCGATGCCAGACTATTGTGATCGTCTTCCTACCCTGAAATGTGCATCCCGAGTTTTGAGCTGTCATTTTCTCCCCACATTTCCTTAGGTCTGCCCTTGTCATTCCATTCTTGATTGGGGAAGGGTAGGGATGACCAACACCATACTGCAGTCCATGATATCAGAGCTTTCCCAATGCCCATCCATGGAAGCACTGTTGCAGTGGTGTGAAGCAGGACCCTTCCACTGGAATCTGAGAATGCTACTTCTGCAGTATTCTTGAGACTTCTGTGATCCAGGGCGGAGTGAACCCAGTGTACCACATGGTAGTGCAGTACACTGCCCCAGCACCTTCGGGCCAGGTTGTGGTTTAGATTTTTTGATGACCATGGTACACATTGTGAGTGACTGAGGGCATTGTTTGTTTTATTTTTAACCAGGAAGTGGACTGGGCACAGCCCTTTTTGAGCCACACCTGACACATAACATTACAATACAAAAATACATTTACATAACATATAAAACAGTTCATCACGATTACAAACATTGGAACCGGAAGTCCTCTAGTTACACAGTGATTCAAGTAAGCACAGTTCAGGTATTCCCACATTGATCCCTTTGCAGTCTGAGAGTGCCATTTAGTTTCCAGACTTGTTTATTCCAGTGCCTCGTTGGGACAGAGATTGTCAGCTGTGCCCAAATCACACGTGGTGCCACGTACCTTTCAGCTGTCCCACAACAGGAGGGACATCCTGATTTTACTGCTTTGGCCTCACTGTCTTACATGCAGAAAGCACCGCACTCACTTTTACTCAGATTTCAAGACGAAGGTTTGTAGTCTGTGAAGCTCAATGGATAGACTATCATGAAAGTGCTCATTTATAGAAACAGAGAAATTTTGGCAGATAAGGCACCTCTAGCACTATCCAGTCTATCCGTAAGTCCTACCCCTTTGTTTGCGGCCTCTGACCCTACTTGATCATCCCTGCAGTTTTCCCAGTTTCTGTCTGTAGCCATGTTGCTGGCACCACCTCTTGACCACAAGGAGCACATGTCCGTGATCTGTGAGACTGGGAGCATGACAGTTCACTCCAGGCAATACGCTCCCCAACAATTGAGTCCCGAGACAATTCGCTCCTACTCAGATTCGTACCCATCAATTCACTCCTGGTAATTTTTTGCCGGAGATTGCTTTTTGTGCCCCTGCACCCCTGAGCTGCCATCAGTTCCAGTTTTATTACTCCTCCATTAGAACGCAGTTAAGAACAGAGTGTTTTACCAAATTTTCAGCACTGAGGTTCTGCAGCCCTTGATGCTTTGGCTCTCTTCCAGGATCCTTGTTGTTCCATACCGTACATTTAATTAAATCCTCCTGGGCTTTTGTTCACAGCCGCACTTGCTGCTGCTTTTGTAGCTCCCACAAGCTTGCTCCCATCATGCTGCTGTTTCACGATTGAGTAGACACCAGGGCACCGATATACTGTAAGCTGTGTGAAAAGCAAATAAGCAATAAAATCGATAGGCGTGTCGGAAACAGCTTTCACTTTCCAGCAGCTCAGCCCCTAATCATGCCCCTGCCCCAGCACTGTTAACTTGTCTACTTGGGGCCTAAAGGGACACCGTCAGCATTTACTGGCAATTTAGGTTGATGTGGGCCCAGCCTGCCAGAACACTGCATAAATATGCTATTTATATTTATATATTCCAATGTGCTGTACTACACCCCTTTTTTATGTTTGCTCAAAAGTACAATATTGCTTGGACCGAGCTCATACTTTTCAGCTGACTGAACACAAGGAACATCCGACGGCTCTCTCTAATGTGAACACGCGCCACCTCCTGTGGTATGCACAGATTGCAAACATGGAATCCAAACTGCCAGAAAACACTGAAAGGCACAAACCTTCTGATTCATAGGTAGGAAACAATAACCATAATCATAGTCTTCTTCCATCTTACGGAGCACTTTGAAGGATAAAATAATTATTTTAACACCGGGCCCTTGAAATTGTTTCTTACAGATGCAGTCTGCAGCTATACTGACAAATTTTCCCCCTTGCAGAATACAACGTTAAAACTGATAGAAGTTTGGTAGTACCAAGCAAATTGCAAATAGAGGCAGCCATTAGTAAAGTCAAGTGTCTGATCTGGCTCCAATTTTATTACTTGTCAGTTTCTATGCTGTTTCTAATGTCAATGTTTAGGGCAGTGAATTTGTCGGGAGTAAAACAGACGGGAGTGAATTGTCGCCGGAGTGAATTGACATGGACCCTGTGAGATTTTCAGAAAGTTTCACTTGTGAATTGGCTGCAAAGGTCACTGTTCAGCAATGTATGATCGGCCATGCCACCCCCCCCCATGACTATACAAAGAGATGTCCTTCATTTTTGTTGTTGTTTCGTTTTTTTTTAAACCACACTTTGAGGGACAGAGAATCCCACCTTTGGATGATAAAGGTTGAGAAGTATAGCGATGATGGTTGTAAGATGTGTACTCCAGGGACCTGTTTTTCCAAAGTCTGTGCCTGGATGTATTTTCAAAGGGTTTGTGTCAGCCTTGATGTGCCCTGGCCCAAGTCTCAGCAGGCAGATGCCAGGTGCCCCAGACTAAGTCCCGGCATCAATTGTTGGGTTCAGCAGCCCTGGGATGATGTCGGAAAGACTATTTTTTAAGGCTTTGCCTGACTTAGTCACTGGCTACAGATGTGTCCACAGATGGAATGCAGTTTCGAAAATAGCACTCCCTGCATCTAAGTGGGTGAAGGACACAGTGGGTGCCTCTCAACACAGGTGCAACCAGTAGATACGCCAGGATTCAGGCTTTTTAAATCTGGCCTTTCAGTCATCGGGATGCAAGTGAAGATCCACCCCACTCATTTCAGTTGGATTAGAACCCAAGTCTCTGGCAGTGAAATTTAACCACCAGGTCACACAGTTCTTTTTCTTTCTGTATCTTCTTTCTGGCTTAGAGCAGCTTCCTGCCTGTAAGCCCTGAGGTGGTTCAGCCCTCCTCCCCCCAAGGCGAGCTACAAGCCCTGTCACAGATCGATGGCAAAGGACTAAAGTGTGCTTAGGGGAAACCTTCATTCTTTTGCTCTGAGGTCTCCCCATTTTCTTCCCAGACCACTGCGCCTCCTGCGGCACTGTGCAGTGGCTCACTAAAGCCATGTCCACACTGATGTCCTCAGTAGACAGAGGTGTGCCTCCACAGCCCACCACAGGGACCACTGATGCTGCAGGCACAGCGCCAGCCCACCCCAGTCACTGAAGTAGTGTCACCTGCCGGTACTCCCTGATGTAGCCACCCCAATTTTAGGAAATATGGCTCACTCCAGGACCCAGGTTGCTAGTATGAAAGTACAACATGCGCTACTACTGAGCCATTGTGTGGGGGGCACCAGTTCCCTTTTCTGTAACACTGTATGACAAAAGTGTGGCATCATTACAGCATGTACATTACATATTAATAAGTGCCGCCTCCGTGTTGCTAAGCAATTGTGGACTGCTTTAGCACACTTGCGACCCAGGTATGAGCCTTGAGCTTGGGACATGAGGAGTAGAGGCCAGAAGGGCATCCGTGCAGATGCCCCCCGGGATGGCAGTGACATACACTGCGTAAAGTGCATTACCTGGAGGCAGCATGGGGCCATTATTGGAATAGATGACCACATCATGGCAGGTTCCACCCCAGGGGACTGACGTGGGCATGCCCTTCTTGGGAGGTGGGGACAGGCAGGTAAAACATGTGAAAATACCTGGCCAAGGTAGTCTCAGTTGACCGCCTCCCTGTGTGCTCCCCGACACCACCAAACCAGACTCTCCTCTGGGGTGCCCCCCACCCAGCCCCTGGTGCCTGGCCCTTTGATTCAGCGATGCATACTCTCTTCTCCTAAGCCAAAAAGGGGGAGATAGAACTACCCAGCAACACATGACATATTGGGATCTGTTGGTGGATAAAGCCAACCTGAGTGAGTCCAGCGGCAGAGGAGTAGCACAATGTAAGGCCCTGAAAGAGTGTGGTGCCTGGGGCATGAAAAGTTGCAAAAAAGAATAAGTAATGTTTTTATCTTGTGAATGTTCTCACTACAAATGAAGAAGAAAAATTGTCTAATAAATCACTGCTGTTTTCTGTAAACAGATGGCAAACAATGTTTTTGGTACAATAGGTTAAAAAAAATTCTCCATTTAAATTTCATGGACATATTAATAAAAAAAAAAAAGTAAAAAAAAAATATTTTAAGTAATACATTTTACAAGTTCAAAGCGCCCTTTGAAAAAAGATAAAATAAAAAACATTTGTAGTAGCCCTTGTACCAATTTCGGGCATACTCTTGCCTTTCCATGGCACAGACATTCTGAAGTCGTGCCTCTTTCCTTTCAATTGAAGAGACCTAAATCTGAGAGCTATGGAATCTAAGAAGCTTGGGATGCCTCCCAGTATATTTCGAGGACCTCTGGAAAAGGGACACTGCATTATTTTAAGGTACTTCCTTGTACCACGTGATCAGCAGCTGTCCGGGCTGGCATGGTTTATTAATAGAGTAAATGGGGGAGACCTGTCGAGACGGTAGAGAGACCAGGAGGAAGGGACAGCTTTTCATGCAGTAATCAATGAAGCTAAACAGAAAGAAGGTAGGGTGAACAGCATTATTCTCCTGCTGGTTCTCTTGTGTTCGAATGATTGCTCCTCGGTTCTAATTTAGCAACAGTTGTGCCTCTGTCTCCAGCAGCAACACTGTGCTTCATTAGGAGTGGATCATCCCTGTGACACATCAAACAACGCTGCTGTGTCAGACTTCCAAATATTCACTTTTGTGTTAATCAGAAATAGCTTTTCATTTGAACTGGAGTCCCCAAGTCCTTAACTGGACTCAGTCTTGCATGTGCAGATGGCATTTAATTCCAGCACAACACCAGTGGTGCCAGACGATGACAGTTCAGGGTCTACCTAGTCAGAATCTACTGGTGTTTACCAGGGTAATGTTTTTGTTGTATTCACTCTGTGCCCTGCTTCAAGTCCGATCTTTTCTCACCAGTGCTACAGCGACTCCTGTAGGGAGAAGCTGGGACTGAAGCGGCTGCAGACTGTTATGTGGACAGTGCTTGGTAATACATGAAAATTCAGTCCTTTTCAGCTACCTTCAAGAGGCTAAGCATGTTGTTTACAAAGAACTGGCAAACACTGTCAGTTTCAGAATTAGCTGATTTATTTTACCAGCGGCTGGAAAACCAGTCATTACAAATAAAATATGGTGAGCTATCAAAATTTTTTTCTTTTTTATACATCCTAAGTTTGTAATCACCAGATAAAGAGATCACTATGAACCTTGGTTGTGCAAGATAAAAAAAAAAAAAAAAATTGTTCACATTCCCCAGACCTTATTTTATATGTACAGCACATTATAAATCAGCAATATTGATTCAGCCTGTGGACGTTGATGATTCCACTGCATGTGCGGTCTTCGTATAATCATTATATATATATATATATATATATATATATATATATCTATATATATATATATCCCTATTAGATAATGTTGTGTAATTGCCAACACTTGTAAACTTAGCCGCTTATGAGCTGGCCCAGTGGCACACAGGGCTGAGGTGCTGGCACCTTACCTCACGCCACGCCGGCGACCGGGCTTCAGGAATTACCTTGGGCCGGCAGGGTGTTGGCTTTTGGGGGGGGTCTGAACGGGATCGAGCCTTGACTCTCCCTTCCATGGGGTGGATGCCCGCTCCACCGTAGTCCCGCTTCCACTGGGTGGAGGCCCGTTGGGTAGCATAGGCGGTTAGGAGCGGCGACGCAAGTCCAGGGAGGGTTGGGTCACCGGATCCTGGCGTGTGCATGCGCTTCCATGCATGTACATGCATGTGTATGCCATGGCCCCGCGGGGAAGGGGAGTAAAGGAAAAATGAAAAAGTGTATATGGAAAAAAAAATTGCCGCTTATTCATCTTCATAGCCAGAGGAAAAGCTGCAGCCACAGTGGCCAGTATAGTCCAGAAGTGGGGTATGTAAAAAAAATTGGAGGTAAGAACTCACACTAGTTACTTCCGCCAAGTTATTTTTTTTAACTATTTTTGTTTCCTTCTGCCCAGTCTTGACCACCATCTGCTTGACCTCAGCTCAGCCCCATCTTTGGCCCGGACCCCAAAGAGCCCCCCTTGCCTGCCTGGTGGGGAACCCTCTTCTGGTAGGATCTTTGGCGGGAGGCCAGTCCCTACTCCGGTCTTCTCTGGATTTGGTGGCAGGGGGCTCATTGTACTGGACTGGCAGAGCAGGGCCAAGAATGTCTGCTGCATCCTGCCAGGAGTTTTCTCATGTTCTCCCTCCCTTGAAACATTTAGTTTTCGAAAGCCCTGCATGCTACGCAGTAGGTGTGTCTGCTGCAAAACCACAGTGTCTCCCCTTCCACTGCTGTCCCCTTGTCTCTCCTGGGCATCCTCGACAACACTTGTGCAGCAGTGAGCAGTCAGCCACCCACCCTGAGCAGGAGAGCGTCCTGTGGGATGCCTTGGAATAAAGGGATTCAAAATTCAGCTCAGTTCTGCTGGTAGAATGTTACTCTCCTAACATACTGTACTCACAGACAACAAAGGCCTGTTTTACAGCCAGTGACTCAATTATTTCACTGTCAAAGCAAGCAGAAGAGATTTCACTAATGAGCAGGTAAAGACAGAAGGGGAATTTTTCACTGTTAGTAAAGAAACAGTTGTAATGAAAACTATAAACAATACTTAATGTTTCTAATTTGTTTGTGTGTAAGGAGAGTGTGATGATCAAAACAACATTTAATTAATTTGTTTTATTTAAGGTAATTTTAGGTTCTTACAGTGTAAAGGTAGCAACCATGTTTGTGATGGAAGATCGGCTGTTGAGTTAGAACGTGCCTTGAAAGACATCCAACAACCTCTGTTCCTGGGTCACAGAGGATGTCATAGTCTCCTCAGTCTGTTCCTGCATGTTTAAGTCCCCAACACCACCACTGCCTTCTTGCCCAGTCTGCAGTGTCTCCCCACCATCTGCCACCAGACTGTCCTCCAGCTCCTCCGCCAGGCAGGGTCCTACACCACTCCTTATTTTTACCCTCTTGCCCCTTGTTATCAAGCAGACCCAAATCGCCCCACGGTTCCCTCCACCTCCTCTACTCCCCATATGCCAATGCAGTTTTTGACCATCATTGCTACCCCTCCTCCTTCCCTCCCCTGTCCTTCCTGAACATAGTATCCCTCCAGGTTCAGGTCCCAGTCATGTCTTGCAGTGGCCCAAGTCTCAGTGACCGCTGCCATCACTGCTCCTCAGTTAGCATCGCCTGGAGCTCAGGCATTTGTATGCCCCAAGCTCCTGGCATTTAGCAGACTACCTTCACCCTTTCCTATAGTTCCATTTCCCTGCTCGTGTTTCCATAGAGGACTGATTTCCCTGGTCTGCACTTTTGCCAGTTGGCCTTTTCCTGCAATCCTCCTGGTCCCCAGAGGAGTGAGACAGAGTCCCTCCTTTATCGGCTCCCTTGACAGCCTTTTTCCCATCCCCCCCTTCACAAGTTTAAACCCACTTTTCACCAATGAACCTCTATTTTCAACAAGTTCCTCCTCCAAATTGAGATGTAGTCTATCTCTAGCATACAGCTCCTTATCCTCCCAGGTCTCCCCAATCCCCATCAACCCCTCCCTCTGGCCTCACACCACTCCCTGAGCCACTGGTTTATCTCCTAATTTTCCTTTGTGTTCCCCACTAGCCCTTGGCACTGGCAGGATTTCTGAAAGGAAACTGTGCATCCTATGTCATGACAGACCCTGGCGAGCCTGAATCTGCCTGTATCTCTAGCTCGCTATTTCCTCAATGTCATTTGTACCCAGGTGGACCAGTATGTCTGGGGAACCCCACAATCCTTTGCCAGCTTGATATACCTAGTAGCTAGCCCTGTGCACCCGTTAGTCAGGAAGCATCTTGTTCTAACTGGCCAGGCTTCTCCCTATCCCATTTGATACCCTGATCATAGAATCCCCAGGAGCACTCTGACCCTCCTTTTCCTCCATTCCCTCCTTCCATGTCCCTCATCCTTTCTACAGGCCCCTCCACCCAGCTGGCTCCATGTTCTCCTCTTCTGGGTGTCAACATGCCACCCTCCTTATTTACCATGGCCACCCCTTCCTCCAATCCTATGCCTCTCTCCTCCTGAGTATCCTTCTGTTCCTAGCATCCCCTCACTGCTAGCAACTGGTCCTTCTTCCCCATCTGCTAAATTAGCCTGGCTCATCCTCCCTTCCTTCCTGTCTCCATTTAGTTCCTCCTTGCTAGTCGTGTGCTCCTGGCCTAAACCCTCAGCTCCTTTACTGAATCCTCCTTGTACTTCTGGTCCTTCTCCTTACCTTTCCTCCTAACTGGTCCTTCTCCTTGCTTTCCTCCCTTCCCCTGCCCTCCTGCTCTGATTCACTGCTCCCCATTCTCCTGCATTCCAGGTCCCCCCTGTTCTTCCTGCTATCTAGCCCCTGCCTCCTGCCTCCCTCCTTTCCATCTCTAGCTACCCCTGTCGTGGCTACATCACCCCTCATCCTTGAGCAGAAGAAGAGAATTGCAGCGGTTACTGAGTGTAAGGTCTGATCCACCTCCCCGCCTTGCTTCCTTCTGTCCAGCCCTGGCCATCTGCCTACTTCCCTGAGAATGTTGTCCCTCCGTCACCCCTTTGTGAGGGCCCCCAGTTACCTGCCTGCTTCCTTGGTAGTGTCCTTTGGACGCCCTCTGCCAGGGTCCCTAACTGACCCTAATTGTTCTCCTGCACTCCTTTCCCTATGCCCCCACCCCCAGTGCTTGGTGCAACCTGCAGGAGATTCCAGCCCCTTCCCCAACCATACCACCCCTTCCCCAGCTTTCTCCCTAATCCCTGGCCTCACTCCCTAAGCTGTGCTGCTGGCAGCACACTGGGCAACCACCCCAACTTCCAAGCCCAGTCCAGTATCATGGCTGCTCCACACCCTGTGCACCCCACCACCCTCCCAAAGATGCCGGCCCTAATGATGTGTGGTTCCATCCCCTTCCAAATAGGTTTCCTTGGGTGAGCCACCAGGTTCCCCCCTAGTCCAAGATACCCCTACTGCCTAATCAGGTCACCCACTAATCTTAGAGACAGTCCCACTGTACACCAGTAACCCTGTTACTAGGTGCAGTACAACACATCAAACTTATAAGGGAAATGAACAACTCCCAAAGCTCCTCTCTCCCAGCCTTTAAATCCTACCCCCAGTAACTAGAACTACATGAGCTGCACCTGCAGCCTTTTTCTCCAATTGCAGGGCAGGTGTTCCCCTATAAATTCGCAGACTTCTGGGGAGGGAGGGTGGGGAGGGCGGGTCTTGGGCAGACACCTGACTCGAGAGAGAGTGTATCAGCCCTGTGTCTCCCCTCCAAGCCCAGCAGCCAAAGAACCAGGCCCAAGCAAATCCCACCAAATAGGTTTTAAATCAGAAGAAATAGGCCTGTACCAGCGCAGCCTGTTACACAGTGAAACATCCACAAAATGAGCCCCACTTACAGCCACCAAATCAGTTTACAAACATCCAGCAGCACCCAAAACAATACCCTGCTAGCCCCTTAGAAGTAAGAAAGAAAAGAACTAACCTACCAAGTAAAATCCACAAGAACCCTGTGAAAACAGCAGCAGCTACTGTCCTGGAACACAACTGATCCTGTCCCCTTCCAGTTCTTTCTGAGAAGACAAAGCAGCTAACACCTCAATCTGATTCAGCTCTGCCTCCAGTCAATTGGCTGAGTGAGACCTGGCCAGATCATTAACACCCCTCCCCCACTATGCAGTAACCTTTACAGCTAATGGAGTCAGCACAAGGAATCAAAATTCAAGTCAAAGCCCCCAAAATATGTTTGCTGCCAAAGGAAACAGGACTCCAATTTAATCAGCTTCACTAACAACACATCAAAATAGGCTTGAAATTAACAGATATAGGTCTCCAATTCAAATAACTATCTCCAAGCAAATCCCACCAAATAGGTTTTAAATCAGAAGAAATAGGCCTCTACCAGCGCAGTCTGTTACACAGTGAAACACCCACAGAATGAGCCCCACTTACAGCCACCAAATCAGTTTACAAACATCCAGCAGCACCCAAAACAATACCCTGCTAGCCCTTAGAAGTAAGAAAGAAAAGAACTAACCTACCAAGTAAAATCCACAAGAACCCTGTGAAAACAACAGCAGCAGCTACTGTCCTGAACACAACTGGATCCTGTCCCTTCCAGTTCCAGTTAAAACGCAGGATTCCACACACCAGCCTTTGGGGAAATTCCATAAATTATGGAAAAATATTAACAGGATATAAATTAAAGATGCAACTGATATCTTAGTATTTCATTCTTTTCATACTTGTTACATTGCTGTAAATCAATATTGTAAAGAGTGCATAAGGGGATTTATTCATGTTCATAAATCAGAACTATACTATGGATTGTTTAAATTTTTTATTTCAGAAATTTCCACTATTTTCCATCTCCATTTTTGTGCTTTATTTGTACTTTATTGTGATGTTATGAGTTTTTGTTCCAATAAAATTCCCTACTGTTATCAAGAAGTGCATAGGATTTTTAGCGTTCACCTGAACCACCACCAGAACAGGCAGACAGGACCTCAGTTTAACGTCTCATCTGAAAGATAATACACTTAAAGTTTGGCAAATGCTTGAGGGCTAATAGAGTGGGTTATTCTGTAAGAAAACAGCTGGAGTCTTTACTAGCCATAGCACTGATGATCTGGGGTGATTTTATGTGTTTTTATGGCAGTGTGTAGTTCCTGCTGACTAGACCGGACACACACACACAAAAGAAAAATACTGAATTAGAGCTATTCACTGGAGGCCAGAACATGTCTCCTGTCTCTAGTACTTGCTAAATCAGTGGTCAACGCATCACTGTCACATGGGACAGGAAGCACTGTATGAAAAAGGATAGCAATAAATCTTAGTGAGATGGAGATCCCCAGGGACCATAAAACTAACCTAGAACTAGCAGGCTAATTTACAAATAACTCTTAAAGTAAACAAAGGGAAGGGCAAACCAGGACTACACATTGAAATCAAGCATTATGCACAACATATGTTTTACAAATTTTGACTCTACTACTCCTTTACAAACACAAGCCACTCATATTGCACTGCTAGATATACTGTAAGTGGCAAGAGCCACTCTAGTAGCGAACTGCCGGGCGTGAGTGACAAGCAACTGCTTGCGATGCAGACGTCCCCAGATTCAGGAACAGTCGCAGGAATCGGAGGGCCTGTCGGGTGGAGAAGGATACAGCGTACGAGGGGCAGCTCTCCTTCTCTGGGGGGAAGGAGAGAGAGAGTGTCCAGCCTGTTGGCGACCTCTGGTGGAGGCCGGGGGGGGGAATAAATAAATGACTGGGAAAGCCGGCGCCTGCTTGCATGGGAGGCAGGACAGATGCTGGCATCATTGCACACCCCGCCTCCCCGGGAAACACAGCCACAAAACCTCCGGTCCCTGGCTATGACACGCCGCCTCCCCGCTGCCACCAGTATCTGACGGGATCCCACTCCCATGGCTCCATCCGGGGCATAAGTCAGGGTTTGTCTCCATTGCCTGTTGGGAGGGGGCATCCGCCCGGCGGCCCCGCACAGGGGGGGTAAGCCTGGGCATGGTGTGTAAGCACTCTATAAATGGTACTTTATTCCCCTGTTAAAGATGATTGTCGGAGTACATCTCCACAAACCTTATAGACTGGGTTATGTTGTTCACCTGCTAGGCTGTCAATGCACATCTGACCAAAGTGAAATCTGACTCTCTATAGCCCTGCACCGGCCAGGAACACCAGTTAGATATCTTCCAAAGCTGCCCCTACGTTACCTTGGGAAACATTTCTGAAGTTTTTAGGCTTGTGACATATAACAGAACACATCATTACTAAGTTGTATTACCTACTGAATACAAACCAGTGATCCAGCCTTTAAAGGCATGCTGGGGATAAGTTAGCTGTAGCTGTAGTCATCCCCATGACTTGCCTCATTGCAAGCTGTCTCCTCTTGGGTGCGACCTGAAGTGCCTCAGGGATGTACTCCCGTAATCACATTTATCAGGTGAGTAAACTATCATTGTTGGAGTAATCTCTGAGGGTCTACTGATCAGGGTGGGGAAGGCTGATCATGAAAGGGAAGCGCTGTGAAACCCGTACTCAGGACTGCTCGCCCAACGTTTCAGTGGACGATGAAACATCAAGTCTATATAATGTCTTGTAAAGGTGGGGATTGATGACCAAGTTGCAGCAGCATTATCCCTCCCATGATGGCCACATTTCTCTCAGTCCATGAAATAGCCACTGCTCTCCTGGAGTGTTTTTATTTATTTAGTTTTGTTGACCAGGTAAGTGCAGTAGACAAATTCTGCCTATTTTCAGGCACAACCCGGGGAGAGGGATACAAATGAATGCCAACTGACCTTGAACCAGATTAAGCTGTTGGTGGTATTTTTAGTGAATGGAGGGGAATTTGGCTGAGGGCACGAAATTCCCTACTCTGTGTGGAGAGTGCTGCTGGGTAATCCGGAGGGTTGCTCAGTAGGCTGTTGGTCAGGCATGGAATCGGATGCTGTGTTGTCTGGCTCAGTGGAGCCTACTACGAGCAGAGACCAGAGCAAAATCCCTTACCTCGAGAACCGGGAGAAGTGCTTAATATCCAGGAGAAGCCTCAGACTGAATCGCGGTCTGAATCGAGACTGCAACTAATTTATTTTCGATATCCAAGTTTTCTGTACCTGTGGAAATCTGGGATGTCAGCCGGCCAGGTGACTGATTCGGTCGGGTCCTTTTGCAGACGCATCTGAGGAAATACAGGAAGGGACTCATTTTGAAGCGCACCAGACAATGGAAGCTGCATTGGACCTGGGAATACTACCGCTGGACCCTTGTTCTACACCTCGTCCTCACAGATTCTAAAGCAACAATTTGGCTTGCATAATAGAAAATCATCCTACCCTACTATGGACTGGTCATCGGAGGAGGTTTTACAAGATGCTGGATGGACAAAATCACAAACAGGCATATGGATCCCAGACCCTACATGGACGGACAGTTCTCAGTCTTCCACCATGCATGCCAACGTTTCTACAAACCTGAGCTCAGGTATGGACATTCAGACTTCTGGGGTGGAAACTATTAATGATAATCAGAGCTCTGAAACCCGTCCTTCGGCCATACCTGGGCTGAGTTCGGGGGTATAGGACTTGTACAGGATTTAGCTCAGACAGGGGCACAGGCTGGCTTGCAAAAACCCAGAGCAGTAATGTCTGACTTGTTTAAAAACAAATTAGAACAGGCACCTAGAAGAAACGCTGTCCGTTTACGTTATAGGGGTGGCCTTCAAACCCACCCGGATAGATATTATATTGCTAACTCGCTTTTGAAAGGTTCCATGAATTTTCTTCCTGTTGATATTTTGCATTAATTCACATCTCAGGGAGGATTCTTATGATATTAGTTTTAAATCCTTTAAGGGCTTAGAGAAATTTTGGGATAGATACTCCATTTTGA
Organism: Neoceratodus forsteri; assembly: GCA_016271365.2. Classification (NCBI taxonomy): domain Eukaryota; kingdom Metazoa; phylum Chordata; order Ceratodontiformes; family Ceratodontidae; genus Neoceratodus; species Neoceratodus forsteri. The sequence goes on from JADMNL010000025.1 coordinate 401,782,930, forward strand.
AAAATACCCTTTGTGGGTTCCATTTTATACTATCCCCTTACTAAACCAGTGTTTCGTTACATTACAATCATGTTTAGGAATGAAGGTGTCAAGCGTGAGGTAATATTTACCAATGGTTGCAAAATAAATGTGAGGTGATGGGACCCCTGAAGCTATCTTGGACCTAGAAGGTATTTGGACAGGAGCTGGAAATTTAAAGTGAAGTTACCCCAAATAAATGGTGAAATTATCCATTTACAGAACAGCTTCTTTCTAGGAAAGATAGAGGGGTCTGTTTTTATAGTGGTCAGCCTGGCCTGTTATAAATGTGGAGCCGTACTCATTTAAGTAGCTCCTGTGACCTTTTAAAATGTCCATTGGTGGAGGGTTTGGGCATGTAGCAGAAAGATGTCAAAACATCTTTCAGTGTAATCTTTAGTGGTGATAATGGCCATGCCTTTCACCAATGCCCACAGGCCTCTATAACAAAGCTGGGGGCTGGGATTCTGATGCCCTAATTAACAAGGCTCAGGGAAACAGTGATTGATCCTGGATCCTTCACACATCAGGTAGTCAGGCTGATCCTTCACCCCTCTTGGTGGACAGCTTCCTCCTCCTCAGAGACTGAGGTGACTCCTTTGGTTGCAGATGTATCCATTTCATCTTCTCCACCTGATATCTCTGACTCTCAACAGGCCTCTTCTTCCATCCCCCCTTTGAGATAGTGAAACCCCGTAGGGTTTACGAGAGAGCTTCTAATAAAGCTTCCTCTACTACTCCCACTCCAGTAGAAAACTTTTTCCCTTTGCAACTGGAAGGTAGGACTCAGATTTAGAATCTGATACTTCCCACCCATCGGAATTGATTCAGAAGAGGAAGATAGCAAAGCCACAGACTTAGCAAAAGAAAAAAGGGAAAGAAAGGAAGAAGAGAAAACTAGCCATTCCCAGAAGTCTGGAACTTAATGGTACTATCTCTGCAACATGGCGACCTGAAAATAGCCTCCTATAATGTCTGCAGTATAAAGAACTTTAAGAAGAGACTTGCTGTCCTTTCCTTTCTTGGTACTTTAAATGTAGACATTCTTTTACAGGAAACTAGAGTTATCCTCCTGGCTGAAATCAAACAAACACAGAAAAGATGGGTGTGGGGCCTTCCTTTTGGACTTTTGGGCCTGGCGCAGCTGATGGGATTGAGTTCTCTTTACTTCACGGCCTTTAGAGTTCCTAAACTGAGTGAGCATCTGTCCAGGGCGTGCTCCTCCTAGATTTTCCTGGCATGACTTTGATTATAGATTATTAAACATTTATGCCCCTCAAGTTAAAACTGCACGTATTAAATTATTTGAGGATGTTAAGCCCTTTCTATATACTCAAAGACACGTTATCTGGGGAGGGGATTTTAACTGTGATATAGATACTAAATTTAAAGGGGAAGTCCAGAAAAAAATATATTGTGATTCTTTAGCTTTAAAACAGATTATTAAAAATGCTGGACTATTGGACGTTTATAGGTCATTACATAGTACAGGTGGTTCTTCATATCACAGGAACATATTTTCTTCATGTATTGACTATCTTTTTGTCTCTAAGTTTCTAAAACCTTCCCTTACATATATTACACCAACTGAGTTCTCAGACCATCACCTTTTAATTGGGGTTTTTAGTCTAGCAGATATTCCCCCTAAACTATATTCAGCTAGCCCCAGATGGCGTCTAAATGTGTCCTCCTTGGAGGACAGTGATTGTATTTCGGAATTACAAAATCTATTTTTTGCCCGTCATTCTACACTTTGTTGTTATGAGAACCTTTTTTTCTGGTGGAGAGACACTAAAATAGAGATTAAATCCCTTTTAAGTTCTAAGGGGAAACACAAGGCCAATTCACGATATCTTCAATACCTACATTATCGGGATCAATTTTACAAACTGATGTCACTACCATCGAGTGACAAACTCCCTTTGTTGTCTCAAATCTCAGAATTAAAAAAACAGATGATTGAATATCAGTACAGTAGAGCTATATCACTAGACATGGAATTTAGATTTGGGGTACAAGCCCAACCAACTCAGATCCCTATTTGGGTGTAAGAGCAGCCTTGACGGACTGTAATGTCTAAATTAACCTCTTCGAAGGTAAAATAGTAACCTCCGAGAAAGATATGATGTCTGTTGTGACACAATTTGTTTCGGATACCTTTGGGGAGAAACCGAGCTTAGTGGGAATTTGCCTGAGGACTTTTTGCCTTATCTTCCAGTGATGGACACCACATTTTCAAGCTCAATTATTGAAACCCATTTCTCCATTGGAAGTGGAAAAAGTTATCCTATCCTTAAACTTAAAACATCCCTGGTTTGGATGGCATTCCAAATGAATTTTATAAAACCTTCATTTTAGTACATGTGTCTTTTCTTCCTCTTGTGTTCAATTTTATCTTAACCTCCACCTCCAGGTTTCAGAATTTAATGTGGCCTTATTGAAATTTATTTTAAAAAGGGATTCCTCCTTACTTACTAACTGGAGGCCGATAAGTATCCTAATAGTGACTATAAGATCTTTGCTAAAATCCTCACAAATAGATTGTCCTTAATTTCTGAGTCCCTTATTCATCCCATCAATCCTGTGCAGTACCACATAGGAAGATACAACATAGTTTATATTTGTTAAGAGACTTATTTGACAACAGTGATAGGGGAAAAGGTCGGGTTTATTATTGCTTGGATCAGGTTAAGGCCTTGACAAAGTGTGTCACTCTACTTATTTAATATACTATTAACCTACAAAATTCCTAAACTCTTTGTATACTGGATTTCGATTTTATATTCGGAAGCAGTGATACATCCTTTAGTGAATGGAAGAATGGGCTCATGTTCCTGTAGTTAGGGAGTTCGCAGGGTTGTCCCCTGAGCCCTTTTGTATGTGTTTGTTTTGGACCCTATTATTCATATATTCAGGGCATTCCAGATTATGGGTTTGACCCTGATGTATCCTTGCCAAGGTTAAAATAACCGCCTATGCAGATGATATTACACTTTACGTTCAGGATAGGCCTTCCTTCAGAAAGCCTTACATTGTTTTCAGATTTGGGAAAAATCTCTGGATCTGAACTTAACGTTTCAAAAGTTTTATTTTTCTTTACATCCTGAACAGGATACTCTCTTTGATACTGGGGGTATTCCATTCTCATCACAACCTAATAAAATTCTAGGAATTTGGTTTGGGTTAGGTGATATGGCTACTTTAACTGGGAAAAGCAGTTAAAAATAGGGAATCTAAAGTGAATGTCTGAAACAATGGAAATTTGGGAAGCGGAAAGGGTTTCTATTGTTAAGCAATTTTGATTCCCATATTTTTATACCTTAGTTATTTATACCCGCCACCTGTTTCATTAGAAACACGATTGTAGCGATTTTTTTCAGATGATTTGGGGAATCGTTTAAATCCAGTTATGAGGATTTCCTTTACTTACCAGTTAAGAAAGGTGGATTGTCCATGATAAATCCAATTGTTTTTCATTCCATTTTTGTTTAATTCTTTTGGTTTCCTTTGGAATCACACGGTTCCTTTGGCATTCGTGGTCTTATTTTCTATGGAGTCCTTACTTCCAGAAATGGACAACATTCCCCCTAAATTGTTAAAACAAAATCATTTGCCCTGTAGGAATGCCTTCTCTTAAAAATGTAGGCAGTGGAATTTATTATTTAATGACCTTATTTCACATACTAGGAAATCTTTCTATAACTATATTGTTTTTACTGTACAAGGCTCCATTTTGCTTTTTCCAGACTGTGTACCAACCAAAATGTCCTTTGCTTTACGTAAATTAACTGACTATAGAATACCATCTTCTATATGGGACATTGTGTGGATATCTTTACATGGGAAATTGGGGGTGCGGGGGAATCTTAAATACAAACCGACAACTGAAAGATACTGTTTAAGGTCTTCTTGTAACTCTATTGAAGAAAGTTTATCTCACTTTCTTATTGATTGTCAGTTCGCAAAAGAATTTTGGTGTAAGGCATCTGATCATTGGGGGGTTCCGATGCTGCAGCAGATAACATATAATGCTTTGGTCTTAGGGGATTATACAGGTATATGGCAGTCTTATCATCCCAGCACCTTGAATGTTTTTTTTGCCTTTATTCAATTTTATCTTTGGCAGGCCAGATGTCAATTTATTTTTCAGCAACAATTAGTTCCTATTTCTATAATTTTGTCACAAGTGGAGACTGGTTTATCCTCTGTTAAAGTCAAAGATAAGCAAAAATGTTCTGCTGTTAAATTTGCTTCTTTTGCAAATCTTTTTTTGTTTGACATATATATTTCTGTGTACAATTTTTGTATTGTTGTGTAAATCTGTTTAACTGGTGATGTTATGTTCTTTTCAATAAAAACTTCCCCTACTCTTTTCAAGAAGTGCCATGGGATCTTTAGTATCCACCTGAACTACCACCAGCACAGGCAGATGGGACTTCGGTTTAACATCCCATCCAAAAGACAGCACTTCAGGAGTGCAGCATCCCCCTCATGCTGCACTACAGTGTCAGTACTGGGCTTTAACCCAAGTGCCTGGTGTGTGGATAGAACCCACAGCATTCTGATCTCCCCACCTCAGAGGCAAGTGTGCTACCTGCTGAGCCACTGACACTGACTTCATGTCCCGCCCAAGAGTGTGCTTTGATGTCTTTTAGCAATTACAGAACCGCAACCTTGTAATCTTCCTGTATGGCCCTCTTTAACCAGGCGGCTATTGTTGACATGGATGCTGGCAATCCTTTCTTGTGTCCATCAACTATTATGAACAGTCTGTCAGTCTTTCTAAACCTTCTAGTTCGGCTCAGGCAGTTTGCCAGAACTCTTTTCATACCCAGTGTATGCAGGGCAGTATTGTCTGCCTCCAAGGTCCAGTGACATAGTGGCTGGTAGTTCTACTGCCTGACTGGTGCGGAAATCCTGTAATACTTTTGGCATTAAGGATGAGATCATCTTGAGTGTGATCCCATCATCATGAAAGACTAGAACGGGTTCTCTTCATGATAATGCGTGTAGTTCACATGAACATCTTGCTGAACAAATGGCCACTAGGAAGATGGTTTTTAAATTCAGTCATGCGAGTTCCACCAAAGCTAGTGGCTCAAGGGTGAGTCTGACATTGCCTGAGGAACAAGGGTCAGGTCCCATGGTGCTGTAATTTGCTTTGATTTTGGCCTTATGTAGGATGCTGCTTTAGGAATCTGAGCACATCCAAGTGAGCACACCTGGAGCCATATTGTCCACTAGTCCTAGTGGGGCTTCAGCTGTCACCAGCTGTTCCCTCACAGAAGCAGAAGATAATCCTTTTGTCCAACCCTTCTTGCAGAAATAGTAGGATGTCTGTGATGGGTATTATTTCACACCATTCACGAAAATGGACCACTGTCTCTTGTATGTCGAAACGGTCGATGACCATCTCAACATCACCACGGTATCGATTACTGAGAAGTGGAAGCCCTCCTTCAGCAGTCCCACCCTTTTAGGAAGATGCTGGTATGGATTATGAAGATGGGAGCCATCTATGGGCATAATCACCTTTAGCTCCCTGTGTCGCCTTAGTATGTCCCGTTTGTGGGGAAGCATCCAAGGGTGATCCAGAACAATGGCTACCACTGTTGCAAAGCATGACCTGGTGGCCAGTATGGTATCATGAGGATACTTCATGCCCTGGACTCACGTATTTTGCTCAATACTTGTGGAAGAAGTGGGACTGTAGGTAATATGTATGCCACTTTGAAGAATGAATCTAGGGATAGTGTGTCCACTCCCATCGATCAGTTCTCCTTGAACCTGAAGAAAAACCTGGTTACTTGAGTGTTTGAGCTGGTTGTTAGGAGGTCTGTGGGCACTGGGCCCCATCTTCTATTTGTGCAAAAACTTGCTGGTTGAGCTGCCACTCCCCTGCGTGAATCTGCTGTCTGCTCAACCAGTCCACTCTCACATTTAATCTACCAGCTGGGTGGATTACTGTGATGTGTGATCGACTGTTTTGCATCCAGTCAATCACCTTTTTGGCTTCTGCTTACATGACTTTGCTTTTTGTTCCCCCTTGTTTGGCTATGTATGCTGCTATTGCTCTGTTATCTGATCTTATCAGAATGTTCTTGCCTGAAACTGTTGTCTTGAAATGTGTCACAGATGCGATATATTGCTCGTTTCAGCACACGGATGGCGAGCTTGGTCTCTGATTGTGTCCATTTGCCTGGGCTGCTCTTCAGCCTGTTGCACACCCCAACCCTTTAGGGTGGCGTCCTTATCAATGACATCGTGTCGTAAGTTTGTGGTACTCCTTTGTCAGATTCTTGCACTCCATCCACCATTTGAGTGACACCAGCACTAGTTTTGTCACTGGGACTATAACCAAGGGTTTGTCTTGTACTGTTGCTCCCTGCTATATGGTCAGAAACAGCAGTGGTCTCATATTCCAACATGCCCATGGGACTAGGTTGATGCACAACGTCATGGACCCTAGTACCTGAGAAATGCGTTGTCGGGTTGGGTACTAGTTGTTTTGTAAGTTGACAGCCTGGGAGAGCATGTTCTGTATCCGTTTGTCCAAAGTTTGCACTCTGCCCTTTTGTGCGTCTATTACGGCTCCCAGGTGTTCTAGCCGCTGACTGGGTATCAGACTGCATTTCTGCTCATTTTTAACACAGTCGTAATCCTCCAGGCATCACAGTAGGTTCCTGGTTTCCCTGCAGGACTGTGCAGCTGATCTGGTCCATATGAGCCAGTTGTCCAGATAAGGTGTCACTTGACTGTCTTGCTCCTTCATCTTGGCAGTTAAGACTACCAAGACTTTCATGAAGACCCTTGGTGCCAATGTCAGTCCAAACAGTAATGCTCTGTATTGACAGTGTTGTCTTATGGAATCACAGATACCTGTGGAGTGACAGTCCTATCAGTATATGGGGGTATGCATCCTTCATATCTATGGACGCGAAGTAATTCCCTGGGCCTCAGGGTCGATCAGTCTCCGGAGCAATTTAAGAATTTCAGATCTAGTACAGGCTGAAGGTCATCCATTTCCTTGGGAATCATAAAGAATATGGAATATATTCCTTTTCCCCGATTTTCTGGGGGTACATGTGAAATGGCTTCCATCGCTAGTAGATTGTCAAATGTGTGCTGAACCTGTTCTGGGGTTCTCTCTTTGACACCCACAATATTATTTGATGTTCTCTGTTTGATGTTTCTGTGAATTCTACTGCATACCCCTTTTGAATATCACTAAGATCCATCTGTCATGAGTCGTCCTGTGCCACTCATCTTTGAACATCAACACTCAAGTCTCTGTGGGAGGACAGGCCTAATCCTTCACTTGTAGTTGACGGTCACTGGTTTGTATGCAGCTTGGACTTAAAGGTACTATTGAACCAGCCTCTGTTAGATAGGTTATGATTTCTGAACCTGTTGTTAAGAGTTGTAGTTCCTGTTGTAGCTGTCACCCGTCACGAAAATTCGAATTTTTCCTGAATCTTCGTCTAGAGGGTAGGTAAGAGTTTCCGCTACCTTTGTCCTTCCTCAAGGACTTTCCATCTTCCTTGGCTTTCAGGAACTTTTCCAGGCCTTCTTCAAGTTAGGTGCATTCCCCTGAAGGGAAGCTTCTGCAACACAGCCTGTGTGTATCTGCTTCCCAGAGTTTTAACCATAGCAAGTGGCGGGCTCTGTTGGCAAAGGTAACTGAGCGCGCATTTATCTTTAAGGCATCCACAGCCATAACTGCTAGATACTTTGTAGACTGAACTGCTTGTTCCAGTAGAGAAGCTTTCCCAGATTTAGGTGCTAGAGTTTTGCGAACTTACTGTGTCCATGATAGTTGGGCCCTTGTGGCATAAAAAGCCATGGTGGCTGCCCTAGCTCTCAAATCTGCCAGCTGAAAACTCTAATTGAGCAACTCTCCATTTTCCTCCCTGCAGGTTCTTGGAGTCCCACAATCCATTCTAAGGAGAACACTGTTCTCTTGCTAAGTGCTGCAATCCAAGGGTTGACAAGTGTGGTGCACCATATTTATTTTGAGCTTGCCCTCCTGTAGAGGATAGATTCTGTCCCAGGATCGTCACTCCAGGATTCTGATGGGCTCCACTGAATCCCACTCTTTCTCCATCAGCTCGATGGACCTGCATATGGGACATGTGTCTGAGACCTTGGCTGTGGGCTGTAGGGACATTAGTTTTGACTGAGGTGGAGGCAGTGGGGCTCCGAGACCCACCATTCTGATGTTTCTGACGAGGACTGGGACCTAATCTGGGAAACATTTCTGCAGTGAGGGACTGTGGATCTTGCTCCATGTCCAAGTCACCCTCAGACTCTTCTCCTGAATGCAGGTCATCCCCGTCTGATTGAGGATTCTTGGGTACAGGATCGCAGGGGTAGGACTGACAGGGTTTGTAGGCACAGGAGCTGCATGTAGCAGAACTGGCGTAGCTTCAAGCAAGGTAAGGTTCCGTGGATTGGCTACTTCTGCCAGGTTTTACAGCACTGCTGCCATAAATTGCTGCTGTGGATGTATCAACACATTAGTGGCTTGCTGGATCTAAATCAGCACTGAAGTGGTGTCCAGTATCACCGGAGTGTTCTCACTCCCTGGAGGCATAGCACTGTTGGTGGGGCTTTGTGAGGTACCACTGATTACATAATTTGTGCCTATCATAACAGAGTGCTTGGAGGGGTTGTCAGACCAGTAGTTAGGGCAGAATGGCCCAGTTTGTAAAAGACAACAGCACAATGCTGCATGTGCAGCAAATCTTTCACCTTCACCATTATGCCTACAGTAAGGAAACATAAGAGGAGGGAGTAGTCAGTATATGATAGCAATAGGGATGTAATTACGTATCGAATGTCAAGTGCTGATGCTATTAGAATTTAACACTGATAGTGGCCGTTAAGGGACACACTGCTAGTGCATTGTGCTGGTCAGGGAATTCCAACATGGCTACCAGAAGTGATGCAAACTGTCACTTCTGGCTACTACAAGGAGTATAAGCAGCAAGCCCTGAATTCCAGTTTAGCCACCAGCAATGGTGTGATTCGAGTCACTTCCAGGACCTGCAAGGCTAGTATGTATAATGATTGTTTGGGATGGCCATTGTTGCTTACTGCAGCTTATAAGGGAAACAGTAAAATGGCATACATCTCCGTAGGACTGAATCAGTGCAGCCCTATACAGGGCACTGACCTGATCTGCACTGTGCAGACAGCTTAGCAGAGCCACTTGACATGGCTGCCGAAAGTGAGATGAAGCCCTACTACTGGAAGCGTTTAGCAGTTCAGCTCAAGCAGCATAATGGTGTGGTGGGAATTCAGCGTGTGAATGGTGCTACTGCCCTAGTCGATCTACACAGGAAGCAGACGTACCACTGAACATTTGTCCAAGTAGTTAGCACTCCGACCAATCAGTGCAACAGTGCCATGTCCAATATGCCGTTGACCAGTATCACACATGCGTGAGCATCCTTGCATCTGGATGTCAATGACATGGATAGTGCAGTGCTCATCAACGCATATGCATGAGCTGTAGCGGCGGAAAAATACGTGCAGCCCTGTAGAAATTAATGGCGGAGTCTGCTGCCACCCAACTGAATACGCCACTGAAGAGAGTTAGTGAAACTGCTGCCAGTCGTGCCAGCCACCATTATTTCTGCCTTGTCCCTGTGCAGGGTGGAGCAGCAGAGAAGTGTTCTTGCCTGGAACTGCTAGCAGGAACTCCAGACTAATGCAAAGGGCAATCTGAGGCAGAATAAAAACAACCTCCAGGCACATCACATGTACAGTGAGCACACAGATACAGTGGAACACTCCCTTGGGAGCGGACTGCACAGCACAACTTGTGAAGACAAGCAGGGGTCACAGGCATGCACAGATATGTAGCCAGACTGTGGCAACTGGGCAGTGGCTAAACAGCTGAGGTGCTGGTTTTGAATTTAAACGGACTAGCATGCTAACAGTATGAGTGCTCTCAATTAAAGGCACTGTAACCCTAATATTTTCTGTTGCCTAGCTCAGAATAGAGGATTTCAGAGAAGAGGGATTAGTGTGAAATCAAATGTCTGAATTCTAAGAAATTAGACACATGCCAAAGAAACACACCATATGAATTCTGTAGTCTTTCTTAGATAAGGAATTAGGCAACAAACGCGGATTAGCAGAAGCGAAGTTCTGTGCTTCAGCCTAGTCAGATGCACATGTAAAACTGGTCATTCTTAACCAGGGCAGGGACATAGAGTGGTCAGATTTCACTTCTATCACATGCGCATCGACAGCCGGATCAGGTTAACAACATAACCCAGTCTGCAAAGGTTTGTGGACTGCCTCAGTAATTATTCCCACAATTCCAGATTTTTTCATCCCATGTCTTTTCTTGTGGACAGTTAACAGGATTCCCAGGCTACTATCATGTACAAGTAGGAATTCTCATTAGTGCTTCCTGCTATCTCAGTCAATCCAAATGCATCACAGGAAACCCCCAAAACAATAAAGTCAACATAGTGTTTCTTGGGTCTATAAAATGTATAGTTATTTTCATAGTAAATATCCAGGAGAGTACAGAATATTGGAAACTAGAATCCACTTTACTCTTGTATTTTTTCAAAGGAATTCAAAAGGAGTGAAGAGCTGGATTCCTTTATCCAGACTAGTGCAAGCTGCCAAACTGTTCTTGTATGAAAACTCAAAAGTCTTCACTGAATAAGCCAAGGGTTTTAACGAGCAGACATGTACATCTGTGCACTTCATATTTACTCAGCTACCTCAGTTAAAGGAATGTATTTTTTTTAAATCTCAGTGCCTTACCCAAGGATTTTAATACATGTTTGCCAACTTCTTGCATTATTCCATAATAAACATTAATCCAGTTTCATGACAGTAAACTGTAGCTTTTTGAATATCCTTCTCCATTTGTCAGTTTTAGGTTCCAAATAAAATTATAATGCCAAGAGTGAATGACCAGACGCTACCAATACAAGGCATAAGCGGATCAGTTGATTAGCAATTTCTGCTAATCAAGGCTGCACTTGATTAGCACACTGCGTTTTGAGTGGCCAAATGTGATGCAAACCCACTTATTTTATAACTTGCTGTGGACAACAGAAAGCCCAGGAGTGCCAACATGGAACCTGGGAGTGAGCGTACAGCTTAACACCAAGGAACACCAAAACAAGACCAGAGAATATTCCACCAGCAATCTGCTCAGAGTCCCTATTTGAAAATAACTTAAACACTCTCTAAAAGGTAATTCGCCCAAGGGATAACAGACAAAGGACCGGGGAGAAGGGTACGCCAAAATTTGCTGGATGGGGGAATCAACAAGAGGGAGATGGTACTAAAGGCCATCCACCAGTGATGAAACAGACAAAATAGATGTGGTAGCACTGGACAAGAGAGAGCCCAGGAGCCCAAACACAAAGCCATGGAGAGGGAGGTAGCAGAGGGCACAAGGAAACACAGAGATGGGGCCAGGTAACTGATCACTGGACACTTTGAGATGAGAGTGCTTCAAACCATTCGATTTTTTTTTTTTTTTTAAACCACTGGGAACCACATTTGATGACAATGTAGTGTGAGAGGGTTAGCAATATCCAATGAACTATTATTTTTTTTGTGATGCAAGTTTTGACTCAGGGCGGAGTGCTGTGTGACAGTGTTGGCACAGAGAGACAGTGAAACCCTGAGTGACTGGGCTGAAGCTGTGCATATTTGTTTTAGTTGCGACACTGTAGTGCCACCTTCTTTTACGTAGGCAGCTAGCGAGTGTGTGTTGAGGGGCTGGGTTGACTGTTGCCATTGCAGCCAGCAGTTGGGACAGGTAGCTCCAATAGCAATTGGGAGTCAGTTGAGAAGTTCGAGTAGCGAGGGTGCACTGTACTGTAGCGGGTCAAACACCTCAGTTGTTACAGCAGGGCCAGCAAATATCTACTACAGAAGACACCACGTTTTTAATATTTTAAGGGGAACTGAGATAGTTTGTTGGGCTAAGGCAAGCATGAGACCCTAGTGGTACTTCGGTCACACTCACTTACTCGACCCTAGCAGGCAGGGCAACACGTGGCATTATGCCGCATGAGACATCGTTCTCTCTGCTGTGGACTGGGCAGGAAGCTATAGGTGGTAAGAGAAAAAAAATAGATAATTCCTAGCTGATGTCAATGGGAAGTACTCATCACTGAAATAAAACCTTTAGGAAGTTGCTAATTAAGTGTCCGCAAGTCCTGACAAGTTAACAATGCCTTCTAAAATATCAACACTGGATGGGGAGCTTGGCATCAGATGTAGTGGTTGCAATGTGTGTAAAATTGTTAATGGGAAAACCGCACAAGAACACTTTGTGTGTGATAAATGTTTGCGTAACACCGAACTCACTAATGAACTTAATTTTGTGCCAAGTTAGAATCCCTAGAAAAGAGCCAAGATGAAATGGGGACAAAGCTTAAAGTCCTAATTAGGTTTAATAAAACCCCAGTTTCAAAGAACTGTGAGGATCATGAAGAGCTGCACACTAAAAGGAAACTATCTGAGGGTGAGCAGAAGTCACATATGGAAGACTGGTGTTTGGTAACTAATGCTGGACGGAAAAAAAAAAAAAAGGGAAGGAGTTCCTTAAAAGCATACAATGTAGATCTTACTGAGGGAATGACAGATACCATGGAAACAAAATCAGGTTAAACAACATTTAGGAAGTACTATCACAGATTTATCCCCACCTGTAATCAATACCCCCTGTCCTCGGGCCCCAACATGTACCAATGATCTAGTAGCACTGGAGCCAAATCCAATTATCAACAATCTTACAATATTAACAAACAGATTTGCAGTTCTAGCTGAGAGGGTGGAGACTATGGGACAAGTAGTTGAAGAAGGGTCCACCGCGCCACTGGTTAATAACCAGGCACTGAGACCGGTAATAGTCATGGGCAATTCGATAAGGAGGGCCCAGTATGGGTGCTGACTAACGAGCAGACACAAAAGACCACAAGACCTATTCTGCTGGCATTTTAGTATTTTGGTATGTTAGTATGATAATCAGATAAACTGACAGATACGTTTGTGGGGAAGATAAAGAGAACATAATGGTTAGCACCTTTTCCGGAGCACGGGCCCATGATTTAACTAGCTTGGTTGATAATGTTCTAAAGACAGCAGGGGAAAAACCACTAACCATAATACACACAGGTACTAATGACTTGGGAACAAAAACACAGGCGGAGTTTGAATAAGAGATCATAAAGCTGGCAGATAAACTATCAAGCAAGGGGTCTGAGATTGTGTTCTCAGAAATACTGCCTGTCCCAAGAGTGTCCAAGCACAGACAAAGAAGGATATCACAAGCAAATCATTGGCTAAGGAAATGGACAAACGAAAGAAAGATCCATTTTATAAAACATTGGGATAATTTTGTTAATAAGCCAGAGATGTACTGCAAGGATGGCCTGCATTTGAGTTTCAAGGGAAGCAAGGCACTGGGCTCAAGAATCAGACATGAAATCACAAAACATTTAAACTAGATAGTCTGGGGATGAGAGGCCAACAGGGGGAGGAGGGCTATAAATGTAACCTCAATAGTATCAATTCCAAAGGTAACAAGAAGTTAATCAATCAACAGCCCAGTGAAGGGCGGTATGTCTCAATGCTAGAAGCCTAAATAAAAACAAATTAGTAGAACTCCACTGTCTAATGACTAATATGACTATGGATATAGTAAGTGTCACAGAGACGTGGTGGAATAGGGATTGCAATTGGAACAAGGCCTTACTAGGATTCCAGTTGTTCAGTAAGGGCAGAGAGAGGTATAAAGGGGGTGGAGTTGCAATTTACGTTAAGAACAATATCGAGTGTACATCTAATACATCACCACATGAACTAGGGGATGTTACTGAGGTACTATGGGTGAACATAATAGGTCTAAACAGGGAAAAATTAAGGACAGATGTATTCTACAGACCTCCTGATTGCCCTGTCCAGGATACGTTAAGGTTACTGGATCATCTAGGGGGAAGTAGCTAGTGACAATGGTGTACTCGTTATGGGTGATCTCAATCTACCACTGATTGACTGGACTGGTGTGGAAACCAAAGGTACAGCTGAATGTAGTCACTGAATTGTTGGCAGCCCTAGACCTGCAACAGCTTATAAGGAACCAACCAGGAGAGGAAATGTACTTTATGTGCTGCTGACTAATGCTGAATAAGCTATTGCAAATATTGAGGTCATTCCACCACTGTAACAACGACCACAATGTTGTGACATTTGCTATAAACAGATTAAAACATACCACCATGGGTAAAACAATACGCAAAAACTATGCCAAAGCCAATTTTCAGGTGATGAGGGAACGGTTATCAGAACTAGACTGGAACTCGTCAGTTGGCAATATGAACACAGAAGAGGCTTTGGGGGAAGCTGACTGGTACAATTTCATCATTACAGATATGTATATACCATCATTTGAGGTTTATAGCAGGTGAGGAAAGAAGCCCTTGTGGTTTACCAATGAGACAAGACTTATTGCCAAAAAAAGATCTGCTCATAATTCAATGAAAAAAAACTTTGTACCTATTAATATAAAGAATTACAGAAGGGCTCTTAAAAAATTGAAATATGAAATAAGGAAATCCAGAGCAGGGATAGAGTTCAGGCTAGCTAACACCAAGAATAACCATAAAGCATTTTAATAATACATCAATGAAAAACAAGGGAATGACAGACCAGTTGGTCCACTTTTAATTAATAACACAATTTATAAAGAGCCTCATGAAATGGCTACGGAATTTAATAAATACTTTTGTTCAGTTTATAATCCTATGGAACAACCAGTTATACTCCCGGAGTCCTTGAACCCTAGTGTCACCAGCAGTAGATTAATTACAGTGGCTAAGGCCGTTAATAAATTATCAGGCCCTAATGTTAACAAATCAGCTGGACCAGATGGCCTTCACCCCAAACTCCTGAAATAACTGGCCTTTGAACTGGCACCCTGGATTGCAGACATTAGTAATAGATCACGGTCTACTGCCTGCGTGCCTGCTGACTGGCGCAGAGCAATTGTTATTCCGATCCACAAGAAGGGTAGTAAGACCAACCCCAATAATTATAAGCCCATTAGTCTAACTTCTATGGTGGGCAAAATAATTGAAAGCATTAATAGGGATGAGTTAGTCAACAATCTGACAAGTAGAGGTTTTTCAGACACAGCATAGGGTTGCCACCTGTCTGGATTTTCGCAGGACAGTACTGATTTGGGCAGCTGTGCCCTGCAAAAAAACATGAAAATTACTAAATGTCCTGATTTTACAGTAGAAAAAATATTTTCTAACTTTCCGCTAAATGTTCTAGAAAACTAAAATACCTTACAATGATAAGAAACCATAGAAGCAACTAAGAAACTACAGTTCTTAGCCTCAATTCCGATTATATAGAGAAAACAAGTCTGTTGCACTGGTCGAGGTTACGTACTGTCCTGCGAAAAATCATGTTTCAGTAAGAAATGTCCCACTTTGGGCTTCTTAAAAAGGTGGTAACCCTAACACAGCATGGCTTTTCTAACAACAGGTCATGTGCCACGAATCGGATTAGTTTTTATGAGTTTGTAAGCCTTAATACAGATCACGGTAAAGAGGTGAATATATTTTTCTGGACTTCAAGAAAGCTTCTGATATGCTGCCACATAACATCTTGATAAACAAACTGTATGATTTGGGAGTGAATATACCTCTGGTTAGGTGGATACAGAGCTGGTTGGCTAACAGAATGCAGACGGTACAAATTAATGGTGTGGTTTCCCACGGAGGAGCGGTGACAAGTGGGGTTCCACAGGGCTCGGTCGTGGGTCCACTTTTGTTTAATATATTTCATAAGCGATCTTAACATCTCTAGCAATAACAAATTGGTTAAGTTTGCTGACGACACAAAGTTGGGAGGAATAGTTGACACAGATGAGCAAAGGAAACAAATGCTTATGGATCTCAAGAACATAAAGAGATGGGTCTTGGGGAACAAAATACAGCTCAACATAGAAAAATGTGTCATCATGCATTTTGGAAAGAACAATGGTAGACAAGCATATTATATTAATGGGATTAGAATTAGATCAGTGACCTCAGAGAAAGAGATCTTGGGAGTCATTATTAGTAATGACCTCACATCTAGTACCCACTGTAAGCATATAACATGTAAAGTGAGCCATCTTCTAAGCTGCATACGTAGGCCCTTCTCTGGGACTTGCATATAAGGATACTAAATACAATCTTAGAGGTTATATGCACCAACTTATGGAGTCTTCCTTTAAAACTGGATTTAGGAAATAATTCCATCCAAGGGCCATTAAATTATGGAATCAGCTTCCAGAAGAAGTTGTAAATGCTACTAATTTGGCAACTTTCAAAATAAGGTTTGATGCATTCATTCAAGGAAATTATTTTCCACTGAGTAGTGGGGGGTAACCATTTGGGCCTCAGCCTTCTGCTGCCCTACATCCGAAGTATATCAGGAGTGCAATCGTAGGCATTACTTGGTAAACTTGGTGTTTTGGTCCCATTTTGCTCACATTAAAACAGGTTTATACGGTAACTGTGCAAATAAATTTGCCAAGATAAACACATTGATATGGACAATGGGCCCTATGCCAAAGTATCGCGTAACCCAGCCACGTCGGCATAGCCAAGTCTGAATGCCGCGTAGCATTCACTGGGGGGCGCAAAGGACAGGTACACGCTGATCCCCCAGCCATGCAGACAGCAGCACGCTGGGGGCGTGCCCGCACTCCACGCCATTCACAAAGTGCAGAGTGCTGGGTGCAGGGAGCACACCATACACCAGGCAGACCCAACCGTATGGGTTGCGCCCCCCGGATGCCGCCGCGGGCTGCGGTGAGTATGTCGGGGTACTCTAGACCCTCGTGACACGCTGCCTCAGCTGTCGGGGGCCATGGGGAGAACCGGAGGCTGCCAAATGGGCTCCCGTCACCCCTGTGCCACCGGTGCGCCATCAACCGACATCAGCGCCCTGCGGGTGCAAGAAATCCACTCACGGACCAGGTGCGGGCATCCCACTAAAAGCACGCCTGGTCCGCAGAACACCCCACCATGCACCTGTGTACCAGGGGGAGGAGGAGCCGCAGACAGGTGGGCACCAATTGTGCATACCAGCATGTGTACACCTGTCCACAGGTGCACAGCTACACATGCAGGGTATGCACGTTTTCCGTGTAACCCCGCCCACATAGTGCATAGGGCCCAACATGAGCAAAATAAACAAAATTGGTCACCGAGAATGCTCAAAAACACTTCTTGTGCATTTGGTCACACTGAGCAAGCTCTGAATTGTATTCTCACATGTTAAAGATAAATTTATAATCATGCACAATAACGAACTGCATTTATCCCCCGAATGCCTATGAAAACAAGTTATTATGGCTCAGTAGACTTTTCTGGTAAAACTCATTCCAATAAAGAAAAAAATAGATGTAATTTAATTTTGCTTGAATATCAAATTAAGCAAATCATTCTTTGCATACTGGAAGGTATGCGAGTAAAAATTACCGTTTTCCCAAACGTCCAATGTAAGAGATACCAAGAAGGTATGACAATACAAAACCAAGTCTAACAGAAACAAGATCTACACAGGGGAAACCATCCAAACAAGGGGTTTAGATATACAGAACAATGTCAAAGACTAACAGTTGTCTAACAATTACAGCAATTTTCATAAATTTCCATAAACTGAAAAACAGGAGACAATCTATTATAATAAAGTAAAAACAGAGAAACACATAGAGTGGCCTGAACATTTACGTGTGAAACATATGGACAGCAGGAAAGAGAAGAGAAGGGGTATAGAGGGGTCAGTAACCTAAGTGCTAGAGGTGGGGAAAGTGCAAGTCTTTTGTGGTTGGTTGTAATTGGGTCCACGACTGAAGTATGAAGAAACATAGGCTAGGAGTGGGTGGTGGGAGTGAAAGCCAAGTTGGGAGGGGAGCAAAGGGTAGGGGGGATGGGTGTTGGGGAGGAGAAGGGTAACAGGGACTACAGTAAGGCAAGGGGTACTAGAGATAAGCAAGGTGGAGAGCGGCCTGGGCAGCTGCAGATGAAGAATTGCGTATACAGTAGTCTATGTGGTTTACATGTTTTATTTTTGTAGCTTTCTACCATTTCTCTCACAAACCACCCAACCCTTGCATAAAATCAATGGGCCATGGGCTGACTTAAAATTATTTTTATCTTCATTTGAGGGTACAGGTCTACTGCTATCTCACTCGGGGCTTTGCCGCAGGCAAGATAATAAACAGACTAATACTCTCTCTCAGGAATATGAAAATTATATCTTAATGTCAGCCCATGTCATGTCCCCCATGCTGCATGTGCAGCCATAAAAGACAGACAAGTGACAAGTATGCATTCATTTAATTGGCAACTGGTAACTGGAATGAACATCTGGCTGCCCTCTAACTCCTCCCTTGACTACGTGAGTACAAAACATCCACTCTGCCATTTTTTTTTTTTTTTAATCTACTCTTTGTTGCTTCTCCATCACTTTTTTCCATCTGCCCTGTTTGTTTGCTACTACCATGCATGAATGTTGAGGTGCTGTGTTTTACAAGGCTATCCCCAGGAGCACAAGTTGATCTATGCTGAAACATCTGAGGATTTCTGACCTCAAAGGGCACTTATTTATAACATCACAGTGTTTTATATGAGAACAGACTGATGTTGCAACTGCAAAAACTGTGAAGTTAGCTGCCGACACTAGATCAATCAGTATCAGTCTGTGCCATACTTAAAAGAATAAAGTGACAAGTTAAATGCAACAAACAATACAGATCTACAACTTCAATAATTTAGAACTTTTCGTCCCCTTAAAATAATTTTTTTGTGACTGGACTGTTCAGATCTGTACCTTAATTCCTGCTGTTATTACAAGATGTCCATTATTTTCATGAAAGCCTATGAAACCACGTACGTAGGTCTTACAACCTTCAGTGTGCTTCTTGTACCTAATCAGAAACAGAGCTGGTTGGCAGAAAAGGACCACAAGGCATATCTAGTCTGCCTTAACCTTACCTATGTGCTGGCAAGAGGCTCTGTGTGACCCCTACACTCTATGGGCAATTTTTTCCTTTTAATGATACCCATGTGCCTGTCCCGTACATGCTTGAATCCCGTCTCAGTCTCTGCCCCCACCAGCTCCATGGCCAACCTGTTCCATCTACCCACCACCCTATCTGTGAAGAAATGCTTCATCTTCCTCTTGAAACTTCTCCCCACTAACTTCACTGTGCTCTTCTAACCAAGTTTGTGTTCAACCTTAAAACCCACACTCCACCCTGTGTATGAGAGCTCTCCTGTACTCTACTAAGTGCATGTTAGGGCCCTTCAACCTGTCCTCATAGGGCTTCCCCTGCTGCCCCTATATCATCTTTGTTGTCCTCCTCCACACGGTCTCAACCATGTCAATGTCCTTCCCAGTGTGAGGGCTCAAGAGCTGCACACAGTACTGAAGGAAGGAACTAAACAATGTCTTGGCTGGCCCAGTGGCGCAGAGGACCAAGGCACTGGACGCCTTCCTCACAGCATGCCGGCAAACGGGTTCGAGAATGAGCCCGGGCCGGAGATCAACAATGGGGAGGGGAGGGTGGAGTTGGATGGAGCTGCCAGAAGGCAACTCTCCTCTGGGGAGGTGAAGCTGCATTCCTCAGCTAATGGCTGCCTCATGGTGGAGGCTGGGGGCAGCACAGGCTTAGAGGGTGCCATGCATTAGGCCAATGGGGTGGGCAGAAAGGGGTCATTACAGGGGCCATGAGGTGCATGTATGCCTCCACGCGCAAGCGCTCCTACTCCTGGGGGAGAAAATTACTAGCAGCAGGATGATGACAGACTCCCCGCAGGTGCCGCTCCTGGGGGGATATAAGGTAAGCCCCAGTAGTTCCGGGTGACGGGGCTGGGAGGGGGAAGGCGATCAGATGGGGGCTGTCGGAAAAGCACAGAAAATCTTCAATAACAATGCCTTGTACAGGGAGAGTATAACCTCCCTCCTTCTGCTTGCTATCCCCATCCC
Organism: Neoceratodus forsteri; assembly: GCA_016271365.2. Taxonomy (NCBI): domain Eukaryota; kingdom Metazoa; phylum Chordata; order Ceratodontiformes; family Ceratodontidae; genus Neoceratodus; species Neoceratodus forsteri. The sequence continues at coordinate 401,802,988 of JADMNL010000025.1, forward strand.
TATGCAGCACATTATCCTATTTGCTCTCTCCACTGCCCTTGAACACTGGGTCACTACTTTCAGGTTGTCCAATATGCTTGACTTTGCACTTTCAGGCATGGAATCCCAGCTGGCAAATTCTAGACCACTCTTCTAACTTTTCCAGGTCCATCCTCATGGGAACCATAGCACAGATATCAGTCACTGGGCAGCTTGAAAAAAATGTTTTGATTGCTTCAGTTTAGCCTCTCCATTTCAAGTTGGTTACCAAACAAAGTTCGGAGACTACTGTCAACAGTATGATTCCCCTCCCCTCAAATTTTCTAAAGTGGGGCGTGACTGAACTATTGTCCATTATCCTCCAGCAGCAAACCTGGTTGCGTGATTCCACCAGGTTTGCTCCACTGATGTGTTCTGACATAGTGATATGTCTTTATAACCGGCACATTTTTCAGTGCTTGAAGATTTCGTCTGAACACCATGCACGGTGGGGTGTAAACCCCCACACACCAAACACTGGGGCCCACTACAAGTTTTAATACCCTCGCCCAACCCCTGTTGACACTGAAAAATTAATCTCTCTTGTCTAGTGGTAATGCTCTCCCCTACCCAATCCCCACTGGCAGTAGAAAAGTATTCTCTAATGTCCATTGGTACCTGCATCCCTCACCTGACACACACACACACACACACACAGACAGGAAAATTACTCACCGGGGTCTAGTGGTCCCTCACACCCCCCACCCCATTCCAAGTCATGCCAACCTCCCCACCCCACCCCCTACAGCACCCAGCATTCACCCTCTGCACACCTCCCCAGCTGTCCGCGGTCTGCTCCGCACAAGTCCCGTACCACATATACATGGCTGAGCAGTGACATAGGACTTGCAGTCTGAAAATAAACTAGGTAGTGTTATGGCAGTAGTTCACTTTCACCTGTTTTTCACTGACCTCCAACTCTGCCAAATTAAACACTTTTTTTTGGTCACCAAACTTCAGCTAAAGCTTTTGGATCCCCTACCCACAACGACTTTAGTGAGGACTCATGACTAACTCCCACCAAAAATAGATGTTCTGTGGACAAGTGGCGAGCACCCATTCTGGGTGGGAGCTACAAGTCATCACATCAAAGTGACTGTGTTGTGGGGAGGCGTTATATAGCTTTCACCCAAGTTAGGTGAAAAAAAAAAATCTTTCAATTTGCCCAAGTTAAGAGATAAATTAAAGGGTAACGAAGCTACCCTGCATTAATGCTGTCCTTGGTCCTGTTCTCTTCTATATGTTCTTCAGTGACACTGGAGAAAGAATCTGGAAAATGCTGTGTCTCTTTGTAGATGGCACTAAGCTCTGTGGGAGAGTAAACGAAGATGAGGCAATCAGGGAAATGAAGCATGACCAAGGCTAAAGAGGTGGTCTAAGGCTTGGCAGTTAAAGGAGCACTATCAGGTTTTGGTGGTATTTTTTCCACCTCGCAATCCTGGTGGTATCTACTCCTCACATTCACAGAGAAAGGACACCTGGGAAACAGATTACTGAAAGAAATAAAAAAAAAAAAATTATGTTTTTAACCCAGCATTACTTTTCGGCCAGATGGCTAATTCTCTCCCCACCTGCAGCCTGGCGCGTTCACAAGTGTTCTTGGTGCCTGAGCACCTGTAGGCTCGTTCATGAGCACTTTTGGTTTTAAGAAAGCATACGAGTTTATTTATAGATCTAAATCTATAGGGATCAACAAGCCTGGCAATGCAAGTCTTTCCTTGAAACGAGCAGTATATCTCATAGAAAAAACACTTTGAAAAGTGAAGCCATGACCCTTGGCATGCACATGTTACTGTGCATGCCAAGGGTCACAACTTCACTTGAAGAGTGTTTTTCTATGGGATATACTGCTCGAAGAGCGAGCAGATCTAGTCTTAAGGTACAACAAAACAGAATATTTTGTTCCAGAGCCAGTCTCCTGTTGACAATTCCATAAACAAACTTATGGAGGTCAAAATACATCCCACGGTCAACCCCTGTATTACAGAGGGTTGTTTTTAAGTGAAATCCAAATAGGTTTCTACAATCATTTAAACAATCCAAATAAATTCATCTGCTAACCAAGGAACCCCAGTTTCACATAAAGACTAAATTATATATTTTTTTAATCAGAGAGAAGGGGAGAAAAAAAAATTAAAACAGCAAGGAAGGGAGATGACAGGAAACTGTGGGACCATCAGAGTGGCCAATTCCTAGGTGCCACATGAAAATTTGATTGCACAATCAGACAGGCAAGTGACAGAATAGAAGAGGACAAAAACTGATCCTTGCCTTTAACTCTTTCTGCATAACAAATGGGACATGACCTTATAAACACCCCTCTTTAAGAGGGAATCTTTTTTTCCTTAACAAAAAAAAGTTTCCAAAACGTTCTTTTATTTCTCTTGTAACAACATTACCTTACAACATTTACAGTTCTCTGCATATGCAATATCCCTTTATAATTAACGGCTTTCTTTTTACAGCAAACGCGTGCACAGTTTCCCTCGCTCTGTGCATGCTCCACCACTGCTCTTCCTTTCAGACCGCTGTCGCTGGATGCCTTCTTGTACTCCCAGACAGTAAACCGCCAAGTGGAATCAGCAGTAAATTCCTTTAAAATGAAAAAAAATCTCTCTATTTCAAAAAAAAAAAAAACGCAGCTTTTGGCTACCAACTGAAACAAACCCCCAAAAAATACAAAACGTGTTAAAAAAATAAGGCAGACCACGTGCTGGACTGGACCGCAGCCACAACCAGACATCTTTAATTGATATAATTGCTGAGGCAAAAAAGAGAAACCCGGCAATTATATAAAATAAAATATGGGGTGGTGTGTGTAAACCCGAACTTTATACACACCCTTGGGGTTAGATGCTTTCCACAAACCCCTCAAGCTTTGCTCTCAGGGTTTATGTAGCATCTAACCCCTCTGGTGTGTGTAAACTTATCGTTACACACACCACCACATGCTTTATTTTCTATTTTCCTAACGCCTTTTTACAGCAAACACTTTAGTTAAGCACACACAGGTTTTCAATCTTCTGAATTCTCAATTTCTAAACTATATACTGACACAAAATTAGCACTGACATTTTCTTTTACAGATTTGTGCATCACTTTGAATTTAAATGGTTGTAGTGCCAGGATTTTTATCTTTCATTTGAGGTCAACAGAGGGGGTTGTGATCTGTCGTAAGTATAAAGTCAGCTCCTAACAGATAAAACTTAAAGAACTCCATTGCCCATTTCACAGCAAGGCATTCTCTTTCAATACTGAAGTACTTTTTCTATCTGCTGTGCAGCTTCCTACTGATATACAAAATGGGGTGTTTCTGCCCATCTAATATTCTGACTCAGGACTGAACCTCAGCCTACCACTAATGCATCTGTATGCAACAGAAAAAGTCTGGACTTCGTAAAACAGGGTCTGAATATAATGCAGCCTTGATGGTCCAGAAAGCCTCATCACACTCTGGGGACCATTTCACATTATTTGGGTACTGTTTTTTCATGAGTTCAGTGAGAGGGAGTAGCTAACTGGGCAAAGTTGAGAACAAAACTCCAGTAATAACCAGCCAGACCTAAAAATGACCGGACATGGTTTATTGTTTTTGGGGCTAGGACTATCAATGACAGCTTTTATCTTGGAAATCTCTGACTTTACTTCTCAATTTCCCAAAATATAACCCAAATATCCAGTCACTAGCCATCTTATTATTAACACAGAAAAAGTATTACATCAGTTTCCCACTCCATCAAATATTCTTTCTAGTAAACATACAGTGCTTAAGTTAATACTCCTTACAACATATTCCCTCAAGGGGGGGAAATTTAAAATGAAACATTTAAAGTTTTGACATCCTGGATTAAGTCCTTAATCATCCATCGACCTCGTGATCAACTCAGGGAAAATGCAATATACAGTACCAGACTTGGTTAGTCCTCATCATCCTCAGAATCTATAGGCAGTCCCAAATTCTCCGGTGGTCTCAATCGGAATTCTTGGGCAATAGCTTTGACCTTTTTCTTGGCTTCATCTGGATTGCTAAATTGGTACACCTTCCCTCCCATATGTCAGCCGCAGACAGGCTGGGGCCAAAAGTGAGTGCGCCACACCTAGGCTCCGAATTTGTTTCCTTAATGGGTCGAACATTTTTCTCCTGGTCAGAGTTGCAAATGACCAGTCAGGGAATATTTTAATCTCCTGGCCCTCCATCACTGTTTGATAAGACGTCCTCGCCCATTGAAGAATTTTGTCCCTGGTTACTGGCCCATCTGTTATCAGGAGAATTGTGCGTGGGGTCTCACGATCTAGCTGGGGCCTTCTAAAGTTGATCCGGAATGCCTATCTTAAGTAATCTGCCTCAAGCCGTAGGTCCGTAGGAACAAAGGTAATTAGCCAGTTCTTTAAGTACGCCAGTATGTCACCTCCTTCAGTATCCTCCTGGACCCCCACTAACCTTAGATTCATGGCCCGCTCGGAGTTTTAAAGCCTCTCTATGCGACCACGTAGATAGTTCATCTCCGAGGTTGCTTTAGTAAGTGCTGACTGGGTCCATTGCGATCGAGTGTCAGCTTCTTGCGCTGTTTTGGTTGTAGACTCAATTTTTGCATCTTGCACACCCAGTCAATCGAGAACCGTTCCAACTTTTGGTCCATCTCACAGACTGCATTTAGCAACCTCTCCGGGGCGGGGAGTATCTTTCCTCCACTTGGGCCCGCTGCCTGCCCCAGCCCTCCCAACTGACTCGATGCTGGCAAGGGAGCAGATTTTTGGGACGATCCCGTAGCTGTTCCTTTCAGTCTACCCGTCGCAATTTTGGTATCTACTTGTTCAGCAGGTAATGAGCTTTAGAGTTTTAGGGCTTTTCTATGTCCAAAAGAGGTTCATTTTAGATTTTTAAGTGATGTTAGAGAGTTCGAGATGCAGAGCTTGGGAGGAAGCTGCTGGTTGCGAATGCGGCTCTCTAGCGCCCCCATTGCAATAAACTTTGTTAATGTATTAGTTAGGGCTGTTACTAAACCAACAAAGGCAGGGAAATGTGGTGTTAGGGTTCCCAACCCAAACACCCCCCCCCCGCAGACATCGTCAGGTGTCGGGGGGTGCTTTGGGGGGGTCACTGGCCCCAACGCTCACCCCATTCTCCTATACTGTGCCCATCTCAGCTTACTTACTGATGGAATGGGTTGAGCATTAGGGCCGGTGACCCCAAGGCACCCCGGCGCCTGTCAATGTCTACAGGGTGAGGTGTCTGGGTTAAACCTCATTTCCTGCCTTGTTGGTTTAGTAACAACCCTTACTGATGCATTAAAGTTTTTTGCAATAAATATAGATATACATGGTATATAAATATATACCAAGGGACATGGGTGATGGGGACCCTGGACCAACATAGGCCGGCGGACGTCCTATACCTGTATTTCAGTAAGGCGTTCGATTCGGTACCCCACATTGGGCTGCTAACAAAGCTGGGTGGGATGATGTGGGGCAGTTGCTCAGATGGGTAGAAAACTGGCCAACTTGGTGAGTACAGAGGGTAGTGGTTGATGGGATAATCTCCTCCCCCAGGAAGTTCATTAGTGGGGTCCCCCAAGGTTCAGTATTGGGGCCAGTCCTGTTCAATGCATAGGTCTTGGACACTGGGAGGGGGTTAGCAGTAGGATGAATCTTTGTGGATGACTCAAAACTGGGAGGACTGGCGGAAGGTGACAAAGCGAGAGAGACAGTCCAGAGGGACCTGGATACCCTAGAGGGGTGGTCAAGGAGGTGGGGACTGAGGTTTAATGCAGGAAATTGTAGGGTTCTGCATCCGGGGGTCAGAATCCCGGGCCATGTATACACCCGGGGGGGGGTGTCACACTGCAAGCCACGAGTGAGAGAGATCTAGGGGTGGTGGTAGATGTCAAAATGAAAAACACTGAAAACTGCAGAAGAACTGCAGCAAAAGCAAACAGGATACTGGGCTGCATAGTCAGGGGGCTTACGTCCAGGAGGAGGGAGGTGATCCTCCCTCTGTAGAACACCTTGGTCAGACCACATCTCCAGTACTGCATGCAGTTCTGGAGACCTCACCTCAAGAAGGACATAGCACTGCTGGAGAGGGTACAGAGGAGGGCAACCAGGATGATTCAGGGCATGGAAGGGAGGCCCTATGAGGAAAGGCTGAAAGAGCTGGGGCTGTACTCGCTGGAGGAGAGAAGAGATAGAGGGGACATGATAGGGGTCTTCAAATATGTAAAAGGAATAAACGGGGCGAGGCCAAAGAGATTTTCAGGCTAAAGAAGGGGGTAGGACAACCACGGGGCATGAGCGGAAGCTAGAGAGGGGAACTTACAGGGGAGAACGCAGGAGACATTACTTCACTGACAGGGTGGTGGAGCCACAGAATGCACTGCCTACGAGTCTGGTGGAGGAGGGCACACTAGAGGGCTTCAAGAAGGGGTGGGACAGGTACAAGGGAAAACTGAAGCCAAAGATGACCCTCTCTAGGACTGGGGGGGTGGAAAAACGAGCACCCATTAGGAGGCTGGCTACCGAGCAGACACGACAGACCATCAGACCTATTCTGCTAGCTTTTAGTATGTTAGTATGTTAATAGCTTTGCCCCTGTTCAACAGAATTATACTACATTTTCATACACAGTCTTTTTTTTTTGGGGGGCAAGTTGTCCTGATCTGCCAAGTTTCGTTCCAGTCAGATGTGCAGATTCCAAGATCCAGACAATGCATTTTAAAAAAAATTTAAATCGGGTTTCATTTCTGGGGAGGTTTGTCATTACTTACAGCCCACACAGTTTGCAGTTTAGGTCTGAAAGTTTCAGGGTAGAAAGAGTAGGCTACAGAATGGTGCCTTTCACTGGTTTGGGAAAAAATTAGCAGTTCGCGAGTTTAAGCATTAGAAATTTTGGTTCTGAGCATGTTCAGCAGGGTATCAAACGTTTAACCAAAAGACCCTACACTGAGCATGCTCAGAACTGAAATTTCATATACTTACAACTTGTGAATTTATTTATTTTTTTTTTTTATTCTGTTTATACCCAGTCTCGTGGAACTCTCTCAGACATCCTCCTACGCCCCCAACTCTACCTCCGTGCTTCTGAGGCCTCCTGATTCCTGACACCAGCCCGGCTATCCCCGGCTCTGAGCCCCGGTGGGGCTGCCCTATCTGCCCAGGGCGCTCTATCTAGAATTCGGGCCGGACTGGGCTAAGCCCAAGAGAGGAGTGCAACCGGCAGTGGAGTGTGGTCGGGAGAGTGGAGGTGCCATTGCCTATCCACTAGGCGGGGGGGGTTCTAAGTTGCACCCCAGACGTGAGACATGCAATGTTGTACAGTCCCCAACGTGAGTGCTCCCACCCACGTATACCCAGATTGTGAGCCCTGTGTGCTGCAGAGCCGACGGCCTCCACCGGGGGCGCTGCTGCCTGAGCTAACCCTTGATCCCTCCCATGAGAGAGAGAGGAGGCAGTCCTCCAGATGCTCAATCCTCTCTCTCTCCCCTACCGACCCAGCGGACGGGCTCATTCCCAAACCCAGGTCGCCGGGCGTGGCGCAGGGTATGGCGTCCAGTGCCTCAACCTGCAGCGCTACTGGGCCGGCAATAACTTGTGAACTGATTATTATTTTTCCCCAAACCAGTGAAAGGCACCATTCTGTAGGCTACCCTTTCTACCCTAAAAATTTCAGACCAAATTCTAAACTGTCTGGGTGCCAGATGACGAAAAATACAACAAAAGGATTTTTTCTCACAAAAAAGGATAGGTCCCTCACAACAAAGAATCTTTTTTCATGAGACCAACTTCTTTTGCCGTTCTAGGAAGCTATTCAAAAAGACTGAACTAAGCATGCTCAGAACTCGAAACTCTAAAATTAACTAACTCTGCAACAGATTAATATTTTTTCACCAAACCAGCAAAAGGCACTTCTGTGAAGCAAGCCCTTTCCACTCTGAAAATGTCAGACCAAAATTCCAAACCATCTGGGCACAGCGAGATTACAAAAAACGCACAAAAAACAGCAATTTTGAATATTTTAGCACTATGTGCAGCTCGGAATCCACAAATCTGACCAAAATGAAACTTGGCATGTCAAGAGATCTACCACACAAGACTGCATGCAACATTTTGTGCAAATCTACTGAATGGCTACAAAGTTATTAAAGTGCAAAGTTTGAGGTTTAACATGGAAACCCTTGCTCAACCCGAACTATAGTGGTATTACACCACTATAATATAATTTATATAATTATATATATATATATATATATATATATATATACACACACACATATACATACACACACACACACACACACACACACACACATATCTATATCTATATCTATACCAGCCACAGAGAAGCAAGGGGAGAAAGAAGAAACAGCAAGCAGAAGGGAGATAAAATGGGGCAACTGTGGCACCATCGGAGTGGCCAATTCCTAAGTGCCACGAGAAAATTTGATTGAGCAATCAGACAGGCAAGTGACAAACAAGTAGCAAAATAGGAGAAGACAAAATAGATCTTTGTTTTTAGCTCTCTGCATAACAATAAACCAAGGTCTAACCTAACACTGTCACAGAGTGAAGGGTACAGTAGTTAGAGTGGTAGCAGTAGAGAGGGGAATGGGGTAGTGAAGGGTAGTGAAGGCTAGTGTCCTATATGGACAATAGGTTCTGGAGTTTGATAAAGAGCTGTGAGCAGACTCGATGGACCACTGGTCTTCTGATGCTGTCATTCTATGTTTCTAGGTCACACAACACATGTAAATAGCCCTGCCCACAGGTCATGACAGGCAGGAGATCAAAGCTGTGGGATCGCAAAAGAGCTAGAGTCTGTCTTTAGGAAAGGAATGACCAAGCTGTTTGCCCATTTGGACCATCTGGCTCCACGGCACAAGCCTGCACCAATTTCCCCACCATTTACTCTTTTGCCCTGCTCGGTTCTGCTTAATTCAGTCTTAAGTCAGTGTCAGTGTCAGTGGCTCAGAAGGTTGCACACTCGCCTCTGAAGCCAGAAGATCAGAAGGCTGTGGGTTCTATCCCCACTCCAGGCATTTAGGTTAAATCCTAATACTGGCACTGTAGTGCAGCATAAGGGGGTGCTGCACTCCTGAGGTGCCACCTTTCGGATGAGACCTTAAACCGAAGTCCCAACTGCCTGTTCTGGTGAATGTTAAAGATCCCATGGAACTTCTCGAAAAAAGTAGAGGAATTTCCCCAGTGTCCTGGCCAAATTTTCCCCTTCACTAAAATGCCATCAACTGTTTAAATTCAGGTTCAATTTTAGTTGGCATCCATCTGTATCCTCCCTCCCCGATGAGGCTGAAAGTAGGCAAACAACTGTCTAGTCCTCCGTGCATGATCAAAAAATTAAATAAAACTAAATAATTTAAAAAAATACACCACCTGAAGTATTTGGTGCTATTTAGTACCATTGATATTTTGATGTGGATATGTTTTCCTCTGTCAGCAGTTGTAAAGAAGAACTAAGCAATAATTAAGCAATAAGGCACGACAGGGGGGCATTATGGAGGGATACTGGTCCACCTCAGTGGGGCTGAAGCCACGAGGCGTGAAGTGCTTCCACCAAGAAGGGCCTTTATACTACCATAACACACACTCCCGGAGTGCCTTACTGCGATTATAAAATGGAATCCTACACGTATTATATAAATTACTAAATCTATTTTGTCCAAAAAAAATAAATAAATACTGAATAAATGTTTAAAAATAAGAAAATAGTTCCACATTTGGACATTGTGTTGTGACCACTTTGCCAGCAGGTAGTGATACTGTTTTAAGCCTCAGTGCATAAACTAAGCCTTGACTGCCAGTACAGAGCTGTCTTGTCTGGTCACCGTGGGCTTTTCCATTAAATTAAAAAAAACACACACACACACACACACACACACACACACACGAAAATGGCTTATCCGCAGCACCAAGGAAAAGAGGCTAGGCGAGCAGCGGGTGAAGGAAAGGAAAACCTGAGCTGCCGTAGGCGCCTGGCTGAATTAATGACAGATGGCCTCACAGATTGCATAGCGGGGCATCAGGAAAGAGGCAGTTAATTTAGTGTTGGCGGTTGGGGTAGACAGCTGCATAACCTCTGCACAGTACCCTGGGTGCTGGTCAGATTGAAGGGAGCAGCAGGCACTTGTAGTAAGCAAGACCATTTTTTTTTTTAAGTAGCTGACGTCTCTGTTCTATTGTGGGCCATCCATCTCATTTTCCTATGGTCAGAAGACAGCAACGTAGCGGTTGTGGTGAGTACAGCACACAGAAAACTGCTCAAAATATATAAGAGTTTAAACTGGGAGCAGGGCAAGGAAAATCTGGACACCAAACCTGGACCTCTGCTATAAGGGGCAGGGGGGGTAGGGGATAAGGTAGAAGTGCAAGCAGGCAGTCAGCTACAGCGAGGAGCGATACGGCAGAGCTGATTGCTGGTAAGCAGGACTGACTGCCAGGAGCTTCTTTCACCTGGGCTGTTGTGCTAAGGATAACAGCCAGGCTGAAAGCAGCTGTTGACCAATCAAGAGCCGGAATTCTTAATACCCCATTTCATAATGCTTGACAATGATGCGTGTCGTGCTGGGATAACATCACAATTCAGGTGGCTGAAGTACGAGGCCACAGGCCAAGTGCATTCAACACCTGTGAAGTGACGTTAACCCATGGACATCGCTGGAGTACATTATTGCCATTATTCAATAATGATTAAAACATACTCTTTTAAATACATTTTCTGCTTTCCCCATAGGTAAATAGTTTTTTTTTGTTTTTTTAATTCTGCTCCTCTTTTGGCAGCTAGGTTGTGCTGTATTTCTCGTCTCTCAGTAGCTTCTTGTCACCCCCGATGTCTCCTTTCTTGCCCAGTTTTTGTTTATCTTACCCATCTGTGCTTTTTCCCCCCACTTCTTTTTTTCGTGTGCAGCCCTCAAGTCTCGGTCTACTCCAAGTGGCTCAGAGCATTAAATGGAGAGGAGATGCACTAAGCACATACACAGCATTTGGTGAGTGGGAGAGCAAGGAGAGTGTACTCAGGCTTAGTCTTTGAAAAACAAAGTATCTTCGTAAAAGCTGTCAGATCAGCTTCATAAACACAGAAACAAAAAAATATTTCTGTGGCTGTGAAGCTGAATGTTCCGATTGCTATTACTTTTTTTTTTCCCCCGGTTGAAAGGTGGATGTGTTGCTGTTTCTGCTGTGCTGCCCAGCAGGGACTGTGAATCTGATCACAATGATAGATTCCACCACTTATTTTCTAAAAGTGTGTTAAAAGATTGCAAGTGAGATGGGGGAGGGAACAGTGGCGGAGCCAGGTTTGGGAGCATTTGGGAGCCGGGGGGGACCGTTCATTCAATCATGGGCTCCACAATGGGCAATAAACATTGAAAATAGATGGTGGTGGGGCACCACTACTCACTGCTCACACTAGGGCAGCCAGGAGGGGCGACCGCCACCCTAGCCTGCCCTCTAGCTCCGCCACTGGGAGGGAGGGGTTAGTCAGTCTGTCACAGATGCAGGTAGGCAGGAACTGAGAGAAGGATACCTGATTTCTTGTGCCAATGAGCAGGTCTTTTCTGTGCCGGACCTTCATGCAGTGATGTTGAGCCGGGATAACATCACTGTATAAGTTGGCCACTGACCAATCAAAGTGGAAGAAATGTTCTTGCCATTGCATAATTAGAGATATTCCATGCTTAAATCTTGCTCATTTTGTGCCACATGCCTCTGCATGTATTACTCCAGTAATGGACAGCCAGGTGAGCCCACTTGAAACTTTTTTTGTTTGTTTTGTTCGGGGCGACACGGAGGAGACTGAAACCAACCAACAAGGCTGTAGACATTTGTTGAATACAGTTCAAAGCCGCCATATCTGCTTTTCTAACAGATGCATTTCCAAGGACCAGCATGGCAGGGTTTCTGCTTGCAGACTTTCTTTTTGAGCTAGTAGGGAAAGGGGAAATTGTTTACCAGGAAAGGCACACTAAGCAGGGGTTTGTTTCCTAGTGAGACCTGGGAGCACAGGGAAGTTAAGTGAATTGTGCAGGGTCACATAGTATGCAAGTGGTGGCTGTGGGGATTTTTTTTTTTTTATATAATTTATTTTTATGGCCCCTCACTCCAACACTGTCACCCGACTCCCACCGGACACCTGCAACCCCCAGAGAACCCCCCATGGAGCCTTGGCTTATCCCCAGGCGGGGACAAGATGGGGCCAGGCCCTGAGCCCCTCATACCTTAAGATCTCATTAGGGTCGTCCTCGTGGGTCACAGCACCGGTGGGCAAGGGCCATATCAGACCCTCTTGTCAGTGTCATGCTGGGGCTAAGTATTCTCGTTGTATGCCCCTAAAGGCATGAACTATGCGGACATCATGGCTTACGCCGATGTCGGTCATGCCTCCTCCCTGGAGCAGACTCACGTGAGCTGTACCTTCAGCTACCGCCAGAGATCAGGCACACACCAAATCGATGTACCCCACCCCCAGAGGAGACGTGCAGTTAGTCAGATGCTCAAGTCTCCTCCTCTAACCTTCCCTCTGACAACCTAGGCTTATTCCTGAACCCAGGTCGCCGGCATCGCAAGCGGTAGCGCTACTGCTGCACTGGTGGGCCAGCCCCGGCTAATGGTATTCAAACCAAGGTCTCCAGGTTTGCAGTTCAGTGCCCTTAACCACTGCGCTATACTGCCTCTCGGTGCTTTTCAAGACACAGCTTGCTGAACACTTTTACTGGGGATCAATTGATCCATTTCAAGCAGACGCCATTCTCTTTTGTTCTGTTTTTGTCTTTGCCTTGAAAATGCTTTCTTCAGTAATTAAAAAGAACTATGTCCCAGTCCTGTGGTACAGGACTAGCACATAGCGCTAGCATGCAGGGGACCCAGGTTCTCAGCCCAAGCTAGACTCCCACACCTGTCTGGCGTCTGAGCTGAGCACACTGCAGAGGCTGCCTGCTCAGACTCGGGGGAGGGGTGCACCCCTCATCCAGCTCTTAGTGAGCTACATTTAGTGAGAAGTTTAGACAACACTGGCATTGTGGGTGACCATATAATGTAGGCTAGGGCATAGTGTGGACAGCCTTTTATCAAGGTGGTTGAAACAAATTCATTCTTTACCTGTAGTTTCGTTCCCACCCACAATATGGCATCTACCAATCCAGGGCCTGGCACTGGCAGCCACCACAGATGTCCTTTTTTGTGTAAAACCTTTCTGTTAGGCTATGTAACAATGTTCCCTTTTGCCTAGAACAATGGTCATGATAACTAAGCCCAAGCACGGGGCTGCTCGTAGATTCAGTGCACATGTGTGCAGAAGGGTTAGGTACTGCAATATACACAGCACTGATATCAAAACAAGGAATAGCAGTACAATATATAGGATTCTGATAAAAGAAAAGTTTGGAGGATTTAATTGAAACAAATTAAACCCATACACATTAGAAGAACCTCCTCAGTCTTTGACGAAAATAAGTGAAATAGGCAGATTCAAAACTTTAAAGTACATACTCCCTCACAAGACGGCAACTGCTGGGATTGTTTTACCAACGTGCAATAACCAGTTGTATTTAAGTGCCTTAAATCACCTTTTTAAAATACCAATAAAAACAGATCCCTTCCGTCAAATCGGTTAGCTTCCATGCTGGATCATGTAAGTGAAATAAGGAGTGCAAAGCACCAGAAAATTGAATGCGATGGGGAATAAGCAGAATGGCATTGTTTCACAAGTTCAAACAATGAACAATACCATTTATGAAAAGCCTATTTTGTAAGTAGTAGAATACTCTTACCAAACTAAAAACAGCAGTGGTCTTTGTTGTCATTTTCTTTCTATACCAATTATACAAGGCAGCTTTCTACAGTGGAGTGAATGACTCCAATCTGATCAATAGTCCCAGTTTACACAAGCTACTTCTCACTGCAGACGCTCACCAGGGACTGACTAGCAAAAGCACAAACATACATTTCAGGAATCAATGAGCAGCTGAGACAGACTGGTGGAATATCTTTTGTGATTCAGTCTCGTCACAACTGTGCTGTATGCTGCAAACTGATCTCCCATAACCCTAAAATAATCTATGCAAACAATAAACAGCATATTTTTTGAGTGTCTGACCTAAGAATGCAAGAGTGGCAGAACTGCAAAGTTATGACCCACATATTTTGACCAGCAAAATGAACTCCTCTGCCACACCTGTAACCACTAGACATGATGAAAAGCATAAATTGCTGGTTCAAAGGGGAGAGACTATTACTTAGTGACCTAAATATGGACTATTGGGTCCCCAAACAAAGCCTTCTGATACAATTGTTAAAAAGTTAAATTTTACCCAGCTCATTACTGCCCCCACTAGACCCTCACCACAAAACTCTACTCACACACTGGACTGCTTCTTCACAAATAGGGCGACAAAGTTAGCTCAGCTGGCATCCGAACAGATGCCATCTCAGACCACGCCCCCAATTTTTGTAATCCAGTCCTGCCCCACAAATCCCCAACCTAGACAGTTCCAGTTCAGAGACTTCTCAAAGTTAAACACTCAAGACTTTCTGCGTGTCCTGGCCAACATAAACTGGTACTACTTAACCCCCTTGTCCAGTGTAAATGAGGCACTAACCCAGTTTATTGACCTCTTCTCCAAAGTCCAGCAAAGATACAGTCCCGTTTCCCAGCACATGCTGTGAGGCTCAGCCACAAAGTTGCTCGACCCTGATCTCCTCCTACCTAGCCCACGCACACAAAAAAAAAAAACTAGTCTGACATCTGACTGACCTGAATACTGTAAATGGAGAAATATTTGCAAGTCAGCAGTTAGGTCCAACAAGAGCTTCAACTGCAAAAACAGATGTGTGCCACCACAGCTGGAAACCCGGTAAATTCTGGAGTAGCATACAAAGCCTCCCTACCAGGTCAGTCTGCCATATAGAGAACGGCGCACACTAAAATCGCGCATCAGAGATGGCGCGAGTGGGAATAGCAACAGGTTGCAAAACCGCTAAAGGATCTATGCGCGGCTGTGCATCCTCTCTTTTTCCCTTGCAGAGGATAAGCCCTCTGGTTGGAGGAAGGTCCGCAAGCTGTGGCTCAATGGGATGAGCCACAGGCAGCAATGAGCAGTGCATCTGCGGACCAGGTATCGAATCCGGTCCCAGGCGCTTACGTAATTTTCTTTATTAGCACTTTGTGCAAATTAGTGTCAACCCCCAAGTTGATCATCTTAGTGGCGGGGTTGGGGGCACAGCCCTGCAAAACACAAGACTTATGCCGCTGGTAATATATTGAGCTGCACTGGCAGCGTGGTATATTGCTTCCGCATAATGTCTGGTGAAATTATGACCCCGTGCCCACAGCCACATAGGCACAGTGCAAAACCCCCTTTGTCAGAGCTACTCATCGATGGTGTAAATGGTAACAACCCTACCTCAATTACCAGCGCCTTTAACCACAAACTCTCAAACCTTTTGGCTTTCACTGAAG
This sequence comes from Neoceratodus forsteri, assembly GCA_016271365.2. Lineage (NCBI taxonomy): Eukaryota > Metazoa > Chordata > Ceratodontiformes > Ceratodontidae > Neoceratodus > Neoceratodus forsteri. Next base: position 401,818,469 of record JADMNL010000025.1, read on the forward strand.
TTGTTGACGCTGGCCTAGAGGCCTCAGTATCCATTCTAGGCCCCGTACTCCCCACCTCCGCTGAGCCAAGCCCCCAACCCCTTTCTAACTCCGATCAACAAAGATGACCAAGAAAAGATAGAAAAAAAACTGACTCACCATAGTAATGACTGTTTCTTCGAGCAGGTCCAGTAGTGGGCCAGTACAAAGAAACTGCATCATCCCCACGCCAAGATGTGGCCTTGGAGATTGGAGTTCTGATTCCACAGTACCATTCCATTCAAATGTTGCTGTGTGCTGACACCCCTTATAGTGTTCTAACATCAGGTTTTGCTGAAGAGCAAAAGGGAGCAGCACTGGCTAGCTTAACTACAATGCTTATAAAAAAAGATAAACAGCCAAAAATAAGCAGATTTAAAATTACATTTTTAAGTAACCACATCCAATATTTTTAAAAACATAAATTTTGATTCTGAATTACGAAGTGTGTAAACATATTTACAGGGACACTATCCACCTGTTACCATTTTGAACATATTCTGAAACATGCCTGCACACCTCCTGCGGCAGTCTATAGTACGATGCAACATCCACTTCGGCAATGTATGCCTCAACTCCATTGCTATTTTTTATCAGTTTTATTCCAAAACTGTAACCTTGTCAGGCCACCTGTATTTGAGGTCGCCATGCCCAAGCATGATGATGCACATGCCTGGTGTCACGGCTCAAGTTTTGGAACAGGATTTACACAACTTAGGGCACTCATTTAAAAAAATTAAATACTTTGCCAAGTTCAGCTTACAGTCTGCTGTCACAAGCAGTGTTCAGCTGAACTCAGACATTACAGACCAAACTCGTCCACAGAGGAGCCTACCGGAACTTCGGCACCGATGAGTGCGCTTGAGCATGGTGGCCGCAAATACAGGCAGCCCGACGGGGTTCTAGATTTGGAATAAAATTGATTTAAAAAAAAAAAAAACACAACAACAAAAAAACCCAAACAACAACACCACTGAGGCATGCATTACTGAAGTGGATTCTGCATCGCATTACAAGGTGCTGCAGAGGGAGAAGACATGTTTCGGAATATGTTCAAAAAAGTAAGTAACAATAAATAAACCCGAAAGAGATGTGCAAAGGAGAGGTGGCAAGATGACTGAACAACATGATAAACTAGAAGACCTGTAAATAGAAAATAAGGAAGATGGCATTAATAAAAGTGCCAACAATATTGTAAAATACGCTGCAGACACGAAAGACGTCAGGCCTATTCTGCTGGCTTTTAGTATGTAACTTACGAATGTATACCAGACTGTTAAAATAGTAAGTCAATGCAAATGATATAAGATCCATGAAGCAATACAGCTTGAGATCTAGCCTTAAACAAATGAACAGTATCGGGTGTTGCTAACAAAGATTGTAATATGATGAAAGCGAGATATACTGCTTGTAACTATATGTATTTTTATAGGTGCAAAAAGAAAAAGAAAAAGGAAGTAGCAGGCAGACAGCGTCCCTTTAAATGCTAAGGCAGAAAAGAGTATTAAAGACCACTGAAGCTCCTCTGTGGCACTTTAATTTTTCTGTATGCGCCCCAAGGAAAGAAAGGGACTGGCATTTTTCCCCCCGGAAGGGCTAGCCGCACAATCCCTTGCACTTCCTTACTGCCGGCTCTGCACCCACGCTTGGAAGTTTTATAGCGTCTGTATAGGGAGCGCAAGGGGGGCTCCATTCAAGTCTATGGAGCATTGTTTTCAAACACCAGTTGGTCATTAAAGTGGACATTTGGAAAAAAAACAGGGCCAGGGATCAACTAACAACAGCCTTGTTAGTTGGACCCTGGCAAATTAAGGCCACCAATCAACTAATAGGGCCCTAAAAAAAAAAAAAAAAAAAAAAAAAAGCAGTCATTACTTTCAATGGAGAGCTCCCCCCAACCCGTCCACTCCCCATGTACTTGCATCACAAAATGTGCTAGTGCAAGGTGGTGCTGAGAACCAGGAAGTGGAAGGGATCAGGCTCTTGGCTCCATAGAGCCAAACTACAATCCCTTCCATTGCCAAATGGAGGCACATAATAATTAAACTATCAGCATCATATAAACTGTAGGCAGGGTAAGGGTCATTCAGGTTTTTGGGGGGATGGCTATTTCAAAAAGAGCAGGAAAGGTACTCTTTAGGCAGTCATGGTCAGGGTCCAATCAAACACAGATCATGGCAGTCTGCCTTCATCAAGATCTTGTGACAGGATTTGCAATTTATAAATCTCGTAGTCCCTGTCCTTTTCTTAAGCTTTTCAGGCACACCAATCAACTGAATTGAGAAAAAAAGTTAACAAGTTCTTTTGATACAAATTTTTAAACTTCTACGTAAAAGATAGAAAATAAGTGGTTATTTTTATGTTTCAAAGAGCAATTCTCTATTACAATAAAAAGCTTAAAATCACTAGGTTTACACCAATTATATAGTGTATGGCAGAACGCGACCGTGTACGCAAATCAATACACATGAAAAAGTCATTCTGTGGCACTAAATATGTACCTACTAATGCAGAACGACTTTTTATTCTGCGTTAGCAGGCACGTCACAATGCAACTGCCCCCAACAGCGCCGTTCATAGGACAGGGAGCAGTTGACTCCTGGTGTGAGCAAGCTAGCCAGCCTGTGAACATGGTGAAAGTGCAGGTCCCCAGCAGCAAACACTGCCACAGAACATGAAAAGTAAGCGATCTTTTTGTTTTGGGAACCATAAACTATAAAGAAAAGTGTATGGGAGCCCAAATACACAACCACAATATTCTCGATACCTCGTGGTTTCCATGATGAAAGGAATCTCTCGGGCTTCGTTATTGAAGTCCTCAGCATCATGGAAACCATTTGGTATGAGAACAGTGTGGTTGTATGTGGGCTCCCATACACTATGCTATATGTTTTAACTTAATTGGTTTTTTTTTTTACTTTCACCTGCCACTGGTCTTATAAATACTGTAAATAATGCACCAATTATCTGATTGAGTCTTTCAAAATGTAGCAGACTCTCCCCTGCTAACCACACAACTGCTGTTTCTGACATCAGTCTGTCAGTGAGCACGATGTCATAAACAAAGGCACTGTGAGGTTAACAGGGGAGAAGCAAATGTTTTCTATAGTCTTTTCAGATGGACTAGCAAGATGTGCTGTAACTCTTAAGGAACGTGAAAATGAAAAAAATGTATTCTCTAGTAAATTTTAACAGTTGAAACATCTTATTCATGAAAGTACATATTGAAGTGCAGAGTTGCTCTTAAAAACATAAATGTTACCACATTAAAGTGGGAACTGCAAAGTTGAACTAGTCTCTGGTTCCAATGAACTGATTGGGAACCTGGAAATATCACAAAAATAAACAAGTTAGATAAAATATCCTCGCCAATGCAAATATTGAGATTTAAATGGGAAAACAGCAGGAGCTTTAATTCTACAGCACCATTTTCCCCCCCTCTCTCACAGAGCTCCCCCCACAATCGCCACCTTATTCCTTTCTTCGGGCCTTGATCTCGACGACCCCCAAGTCCCATCTGCCACTCCCTCTGCTTTCAGGTCGATGAAGTTCACACAGTGTGGGACTCGAGAGTCCGAGGGATGTCACATAATGCGATGGGGAGCCATGGTGTTTTTTCCCTTTCTCCCTTTACGTCCCTGAGGCCTCAGCATAGTGCGCAGACGTGCATGGAGGTGCACATGCACTCCAGAACCGGTGGCTCCATCCACCCACCCACCCAGCCTAGCACCAGTCTCCCACTGGCTGGACGCTACCACCGAGTCTCCACTAGGTGGCAGCCAAGAGCTGGGAAGACCTCACCTCCCTAGCCTAGGAGAGGAGAACTGCCCAGCAGCCACTCTCAATCATCTCCCAGCCCCTCCACCCCACCCGACAGCCCAAGCTCATTCCCAAACCCAGATCTTCAGCGTGGGAGAGGTAAAGCACTAAAAATGCCTCAGCCCTCTGCAACACTGTGCTGGCATTCCACAGCGCCATTCTAATCTCCAAGGCAATGTTTCCCCATGGAGATGATGCAATTTATTTGTATTCACTACTGAACTCATGTTGTTAGAAACTGCTACTCTCCACCATGCCAAATAATACTGGGTCTGCTTACCCTGAATCCACGCTCCTAAGATTGTCAGCCCCCTCCATAGCTCTCCCTCTCTTCTGGTATTGTCCCGGATTGTCTGGAAGACTGCCAAGGTCACCTCTGTCTATAAAGCTTGTGACCCCAAACTCATGCATACTTACTGCCCCCCATGGGCCTGGGTATTAAATAAGGGGCGATAATTGATTAGCAGCTTTGTACATGTACCCCCCCCCACCACCAGTTTGGGGGCTTACCTGTGGCTCATAGCTCCCGCTGCTCTCCCGCCAGGCGCCTCCAGGAAATGCCTGCTATTTCTTTTTCTTGGCCCACCCCACACTGGCCAGAGTCCTTGTTTGTGCCCCTGTGCCCCAGAAGTCAGCCCTGGTGTAATTCCAACCCTGCAGGACTCCAAAGTCCAAACTGCGATCCCCCGCTCGAATCCATGCACTCCGGTGCAGCGGGGGATCACGCAGGCACGAGCGGCGCCTTTGATGTTCAACCACTTGCATTTGCGGTCGAACAGAAGAGAGTTCAGCAGTCCTGGTGTCCCCACACACTAAAGTGGGACCTGGTGACACTCCAAGGGCCAGAAGAGCCTGTTCTTCAATTTATTTAAAAAGATCCACGGAGCATTCAGATTGGGGCTCATGAATATTAATAAGCCAGCACTCTGATCCATATGAATATTCTTGAGGGTGCTTCTACCCTCAGGGAAGCTGTGTTCAACAATCGACGAAAAGAAAAAGCAATGTAAAAATAAATAATGTGAATGCTGTGTGTGTTTATGGCGACAAATGTTAGGAGGGAAAAAGTATTCAAATGACTAAATGCTAATTCTGGCTGCACCAGTATAATTTTGGGACTCTGATAAATAGCCTGCCTGCTGCAAGGCGTCCTTAATTATTGGCAGCAGCAACAAGCATATGGACCGAGGGAAATGCAACATCTGGGCAAGCGAAAGTAAGAACACACCAGTGGCTACTGAACTGTGGGGCATTTAGGCAAATATTCAATTTATTCTGGCTGCACCAGAACTTTATTTGGGACTGTACCAATTCTGCTTAAGAGACTGTGTGTTACATAGATACACAGACAGTGTCGGCAGATAAGGGCATATGGCCCACCCAGTCTGCCCATTTGAGCTTGTAAGTTCAGTTTATGTTTTCCTAGAAGTCTGCTGCCCCTTACCCCTGACCTCCAGAATTCCTTTATGTCTATCCCATGCATTCTTAAATCCCGTGATTGTTTCAGCCCCCACCACTTCCTCTGGCAGGGTGTTCCACTTGTCCACCACCCGTTCTGTGAAGAAATTCTTCCTCATGTTTCCTCTGAATCGTCCTCCTCCAACTTCATCCCATGCCCTCTAGTCCTGGAATATCTTTTAGCTTAAAAATAGTGTATTCCTGCACCCTGTTCCTCCCTGTAAGATATTTGTATGTTTCTATCATATCCCCTCTCTCCCTCCTCTCCTCCAGGAGTACATGTTCAGTTCCTTCAACCTGTCTTCATAGGACTTGTGATGCAATCCATGCACCATCTTTGCTGCCCTCCTCTGAACCTTCTCTACCCTGTCTATGTCCTTATGTAGGTATGGTCTCCCAGAACTGTACATTGTACTCCAGGTGGGGCCTCACTAGTGTCTTGTATAGTGGAATTATGACCTCCCTTTTCCTGCTGGTGATGCCCCTGCCTATACATCCCAGCATCCTATTTGCTTTACCTGCTGCCTTGTCACACTGTTTCCCTACCTTGAGGTCATCAGAGATGATTACCCCAAGATCCCTTTCCTGCTTGGTGCTTACTATATCTCACCCCCAACTGATATATTGTGCCAGGTTTTTGTGCCCCATATGCATTATCTTGCACTTCTTTGCATTGAATTTCAACTGCAAACCCCTGACCATTCTTCAAGTTTCTGCAGGTCCCTTCTCATTCTGTCTACACCCTCTGGTGTGTCTACTCTGTTACAGAGCTTTGTGTCATCAGCGAACAGTGAAATTCTGCCTTCTAGGTCCTGTGCAATGTCACTGATGAAGATGTTGACTAGGACCGTCCCAGCACTGATCCCTGTGGTACCCCACTGGTCACTCTTTCCCTGTGGAGGATGACAGCTTACTACCACCACCCTCTGTGTCCTGCCACCCAGCCAGTTACCTACCCACCACACTACTGTCCTGCCCACACCCATATTCCCCAGTTTGTGTAATAGTCTTCTATGTGGCACAGTGTCAAAGGCCTTGCTGAAGTCCAGATAGGCCATGCCCACTGCCCTCCCCTGATCCACCTCCCTAGTCACCCAGTCAAAAAATTCAACGAGGTTGGTCTGACATGACCTCCCCCTGGTGAAACCATGCTGCCTTGGGTCCTGTAGTCCATCGACAACCAGATGTTCCACCAATCTCTCCTTCAGTAGTGCTTCCATGATCTTCCCCACTACCGAGGTAAGGCTGACTGGTCTGTATTTCCCTGCTTCCTCTTTGTTCCCACTTTTGTATAAGGGGACTACATCTGCTGTCCTCCAGTCTTTGGGTACCTCCCCTGTTTCCAGTGATCAGCTAAACAGGCTAGCCAGAGGTTCAGCCACCACCTCTCTTAGTTCTTTAAGGACCTGGGGTGCCCCATCTGGCCCCATTGCTTTATCAACTCTTATTACTTCCAGTTCCTTCAGGACCCTTTCTCGTAAAGGGACTTGTGTCCATTTCTGCACCATTCTCACCCCTTGTACTCCCTTCAGACCCATTATCCTCCTCTTCCTCAGTAAAGACTGAGCAGAAATACCTGTTCAATATGTCAGCTTTACTGTTGTCATCCTCCACGCAGCCATTTCCAAGCAGCCAATCGGAAAGCTAAGATACTAAAGCCAGGACTTGTGGGACATTAGCCACAGCTCATGGGAAAATTCCAAGTGCTCATGGGGAACTGCAGGGACCTCATTTCAGGTGCCAAACAGTGAGTAAACCAACTGTGCACTGAGTGAAGTTCATGCACAATTCATTTTCTTGATTGACAGGCCCTCCAGCCAATCGGAGGCCAAGCATCCAATAGCTTCATCCAATCAGGAGAGCCCCATAAAAAATGTTTTCCAGTAGATTCAGATTCGAGTGGTAGTCCCCCACAGGGGTGAGGGCTCAGGCCCCCAGCAATGCAACTGGGCCTGGTGATCCAGTCGAGCCCTCCATCCAGGAGGGGTGTTAGCCTTCTTTTAGTAAAATTTTAAAGTAATTTAGTTAATGCAAAACCTGCTAGCCTGGGGCTTGCCAGAATGTCCTCCAGGTGGTAGCGTGAACTGCAACAGCGACATCACGCCAGCTGTGAGAGGCTGATCTGCCCACAGTTGTGAGAGGACTGAAGATATCAGGAGCCTTCACTGGCGGAGATTCTACCAGGAGGAGCCTGAGTGAGTACCTTGTACCCCGTGAAAAGAAAGAAATAAACCTGATATTGAGGCTGCCAATGCCCAGAGACTGCCCAATTTATACTGTTCATCTGGTCTGCACCCCGCCACGCCCAACCTTAGCCCAGTGTGGGTGGACCCTTTTGAAACATTTGCTGTTTGAGACTATCCAATTGGTCTGCACCTTGCATCTGCTGCACCTGTCTTGCCCAGTGCAGGTGGACCTAACTGTTCAACGGGATTCAAGTGAGTCCAGTTAACTGTATAAAATGTGCTGATATGTGTTGTCTGCTATGGAGCCCACAGGACTGGAAGGGGAGCACTCAGTACCAGGGCTCATCCTGACTCTGCCTGGGAGGTCCAGTGTTTGTTTAAAACTTTTAAACTGCCTTTTGATAAAAAAGAAAGACACACGCTCATCTAATAGGGACCCTATTAGTTGAGTCATTGTCTTTTTATCAAAAGGTAGTTAAAAAGGTTTAAAAAGTTCTGAAATAAGCTCCACAGACTTGCATGGGGCGCGTCCCCACACTCTCCCTGGTACCACGTCACAAAACGGGGAAGCGCGGGGGCGGAGCAGGCAGTCTAGGAAGTGGGAAGGGATCGGCTAGCTCGCGGTTTGGAAAACTTATGATCCCTTCCCAAACTGTAATCAGTAAGTACAAAATATTTCTTTTTACACAGCGGGGCTATTGCCTCCCCAGGGTAGCGGGCTATGAAGCCCAAAGTGTGGTTTCAGCACATCACACACTTCCTTTAACCTGGCTTTATATCCAACACATTCTGGCAAACTTGGACATTTCCTTTGCTATCACCCCCGCCTTGCCCAAATGCCTCAAGCTCATCTATCGCCTCAGCAGAGGAACTTGGGTAACTCTCCTGCGTTTATCCTTATCTGGGGACACTGAATCAAACCCTGGCCTCTCTCTACAATGCTAGGTCAACTAACAGCTCCTCCTGGTTCTCCCCAAAGGGCATCAAAATTGCACACATGAATATTAGAAGTGTACCTGCAAATTTCCCTGAACTGGAAGCCTAGGTAGCCCACTATCGTCCGGACATTCTAGGATTGACTGAAACATGGCTTCAGCCAGACATACTTGATACAATGTACAAAATAAATGGCTACAACCTTATGAGATTTGATTACCCCTCTAAATAAAGGGGTTGGGGGTTGCCTTCTACTTTAAAGAACATCTCAATATCTCTGTCTAACACTCAGGGTTATCAGGTATCTGTGAAACTCTGCATACCATTCTGCTTTTAGGCGGAGAAAAAAGACTAAACTTGAAATGTGCTTACAATCCTCCAAAGGGGGCACTCCTTGGCTTAAATGGGCTCTTGGACTATCTCTCTACTCTAAAGGGTAAATCTGAAGTAATATTAATGGGTGACTTCAACCTTGACCTATCAGGTACCCACTCTGGATCATACATGGAAGCGCTCGCCCGACTTCACCTATATCAACTGATTTCTACCCCTACTTTAATCTCGGCAAATGGTGTGCATCAATCTCTTCTGGGCTGGACAGCTAAAAACGGAGCAAATAAAATTATTGCTGCAGGCACCTTTTCTGATTCTATTAGTGATCACCTACCTACCATTACCTACCTACCTTCTGCATTTGGAATGGTCACTGCCCTCATCCCCCCCTAGAATTATACAGTTTTGGGATTTCAAAGCGTAATCCAAGCGCACTTCTTGATGATATTGGTAACATCAACTGGTCGCCTCTATATCACTGAAGATGTAAATACAGCACTTGCCTACCTAAATTTTCAGCTACTAGCCCTACAGGATCTGCATGTCCCATTGAAAAAAAAGGCGTCTATGGGGCTCTGCCAACAGATGGTTCCTAAAAACCTCCTCCAGACTATAAGAAGAAGGGACAAGGCCTGGGCCTTGGCTAAGAAATCCCTACAGACAGAAGACTGGGCTAATTATAGGAAAATGAGAAATTCCTGCAAAAAAGATATTCAAACGGCTAAAAGAAACTACTGCCTTAAACTTCTTCAATCCTCAGTGGGTAATACCTGGGTTTTTTGGAACCACATCAAAAATTTCATAGGCCAAAGGCCCAAGACAGCCATAACTGAAATGACGGTAAATGACGACAACTGTAACAAATTACCTACGATTGCAAATGCTCTGAATGCACAATTTTATGATCTCTCTGAATACCTGGCGAAATTTAACTAGTCCCCTGCTCCCTCTCCTGATATGCACCGTCCTTCAGGACCCTCCTTTTGGCTCAGATCAGCCTCCACTACCGAGGTGCTGCATCTCCTTAAATCTATCTCACCTCACAGATCTGCTGGTCCAGATGGATTACTGCCCTATTTTATCAAAATGGCAGTTCCAGTTCTTGCTGTCCCTATTGCGAGAATTTTCAACTTATCTATACTAACCCACACAGTGCCTAAACTATGGCAAACTGCTCAAGTTGTCCCTGTACACAAAAAAGGGGATACCAAAAACATGGCCAACTACAGACCGATTGCCATACTCAATACCATAAACTACTCAAGAAGGCTGTTGCCACCCAGGTCTCAAAATATCTGCACCTTCACAACCTTCTATCCCCTGCTCAGCATGGATTCCGAACAGGGCACAGCAACACAACAGCACTACTTCAGGTATCTAATGAAGTGCTAACAGCGATGAATAAGGGGCCTGCTCATGGGGGCGTGTTATTGACCTCACTAAGGCCTTTGATCTTGTGAGTCACCCCTACTACTCTCCAAACTGTCCGTTTTGGGTTTATCCTAGTCTGCCATCTCTCTTGGTTTGATAGCTACTCACTGGAGGATGCAGTTTGTACAAACTGCAACTGCTGTCTCTGACTCTTCCCTAACCTCTGTTGGAGTACCTAGGGATCTATACTTGGCCCTCTCCTTTTCTCCCTTTTTATTACACAACCTGCCCTCACTTCCCTGTCTCTCCTCATTGATCCTTTATGCCGATGACATGGTGCTTCTCGCTAGTGGTAAAGACCCCACATCAGTAAAGGCAAATCTTCAAGCTGACTGACTGCTTACAAGTTTGGCTTCTACAAAACAAACTCATACCTAATGCTAAGAAAACTGTTGATATGCTTTCTGGCTCCCCTCTAGAATCAAATCCTGTGCTCTGGATTTTTCAGTACTATATCTGGATGGCTCCCCGTTGGAATCTGTTTACTCCTTTAGGTACCTAGGACTCGCACTTACCCATCTCTGGATTTTAACCTCCACCTTGCGGCTACCTGCAAGGCGGTTTACTCCAAACTGGGTCTTGCCTATAGAATTAGGTCCTCCCTGAACGGTGGTGCTCGGTTTGCTACTGCACAAGGTTTCCTCCTTCCCCCTCTCACATACTGCTCTTAGGTATACCTTAATGCTAGCTAAGGAGCCCTCCAAAAATGGAGCACCTGTTATAACAGCGCATGCAGATTTGACATCTCTGCACACAGGCTTCCTCATCGTTGTCAACTCTACTCCAAACTGAATTGGCTCTCCCCCACTCTGCACAGACTCTACTCTGCTGGCTGCTCAATTGATAATATTATCAGAACAGGGACCTCACCTCCCCAGAGTACCTCTCAAGGCTGCCATCTCATCCCTCCCAAGCATATCTCCTCAGGTCACCTGTACAAACCCAACTTGAAATTCCCAGATCTCACAAAAAAAGGGGGGGAACTATCCTTGGCTATATTTGCCCCCAGCATCTGGAACTCCCTCCCCCCTCACATTAAACTCTCTAAATCCCACCATGCCTTTAAACTCGGTCTCCGCGCCCACCTAACTGACTCTGATGGCAGCTCCTGTGCTGTAATTTGAGACGGACTCCTAGTAGCCTTCCTTACCTACATGGCACTTACTGTTTCCTTCCAGTTTCTGAAATTTGCATGTTCATACTGCCATCACAAATTGTTAGTTATAACTGTTATTTCATAGCTGTGTAGTAGATCCTTAATTAATAATGTATGATCTAGTACAAGTAGTTAATGTAAAGGTTATTTGTCTTCTCTCAGTTCCACAGAAATGGCTTGCTCTTGTCAGTAAACTGCGCAATGTTTGGTTTTCACTTCATGCTGCGTCATGAACTATTATCACTGATGTTTGTACTTTGTTTGTACTTTGCTCTCTCCTGATTGTACTCTCCTGGGTCGTGCCTGAATATAGGAAATACTCTTGTCTACTGTACCTACCCGGTAAACGAAAACCAAATAAATAATATTATGGACCACTGTAGATTGGGCAGGGTAGTGGTGTTGGGGGACCTAAACATGCCAGGGACAGCATAGTTTTTATTTATTTAATATGCTTTTATTTCCTCGCCTGTCTGCCCCTGTCCCCCCATCAGTTTGGACTAGACATGCTCGGCCCTGTCACACACATGAGACTTCCTCTACCATTAAGTGAATACTACTTACCACCCAGGGGCAGGGTGGAGACTAAATGGCAGAATGGGAGCAGGAGCCAAGTCGGCGGCATGGGCTCCGTAATGCAGGGGCAGACGTCATCCCTGCACGATCGGAGCCTCCTTTTTCTCCCATGGAGGTGTGTCATGCAGTGACATTGGGATGGGCTACATTGAACGTCCTACACACCTCCCAACACATTCAGTCCCAGCTGTCATACCCTCAGGCAACCACATGGGGCTACTCATGCACCAGTGACTTCCAGGAGGAAGACAGCCCATAGGATACTTGCTCTTCCTCCCCCAGCCGGCCCTCTGACATCCCAGACTCGTTCCAGAACCTGTGCTGCTGGTGTCACAAGCAGTAGCTCTACCATTGCGCTGGCAGACCAGCATCAGTTGTGTTTTGTTTTGTTTTTTTTTTTTTTAAAAATCGGCTTTCTTCCTAGTTTTGTCCCCTTCCCCCAGGGCACGCCCATGCCCTGGGGCCCCTCCACCTATGCTACCACTGGACCTCCACCCTGTGGGAGCAGAACTACGGGGGAGCACGGCAACCCGGGAGGCGAGCTGCCTTTGGCTGCTCAATCCTGCTCCCCCAAGTATAGTTTCTTTTGGCATTAACATGGTATTCCTTGAAAAAATCTAAGTTGCTCATGAGAGAGTTAACTGCTGTTCTAGTTGAGGGGGAGCAGACCGTTCGAGTTAAGATCGAACGCCAAAATTAATTTTTGTATAAAAATACTTAATTGCTGTAATAATCATCACCACATGTCATCAGTATATTTAGATGGCAAGACGCACCAAAAACAGCAAAAGCTGACGACAGTGCCCTTTATGTAAGGAGCTATGTTACTCTACTTACCTGTGTTTTAAAGCATCAAAATGAAGGCATTTTGGCCATTATAAACAAAGCTCAGCAGATATACTCCAGGAATCAAGTGGATTATGTCTGCATATAAAGCATGTGAATAAACTGATATCAGATGGAGCTATGAGAGTGCATTTGGGAGCATGCCCCCTTCTTCACCTATCACAGCAATCAGAATACTGACTTTCCCCTCCAATTCTACCCACTCTCTGCCTTTCTACTCCTTTCTGCTTTTACGTCCTTAATTAAATCACAAGGTACACACATTACAATCCAAGAAAACAACACTGTGTGCGACTATCTTCATTTTCCAGTCATTACTATTTCAGTATTATAACTCTGGTTAGTACATTTTCCCATATAACTTAACTGTAGGTCGGTCCAGGCAGGCTCATCTGTTCTGTCCCCACTCCCCTCTACCCACCTTCCTCCCTCAAATCGCAACCAGGACCCAGAGACCCCTATGGATTGCCCTGTGTCAGGGCCAGGTGCGGGAGGGCAGTCATCCCTACTCCAACCCAGAGAGAGAGAGACACACACACACACACACAATATATATATATATATACATACACACACACACACACACACACATACACACACATACACACACATACACATACATATACATACACACACACATACATATGTATACATATACATATACACACATATGTATATACATATACACATATATACATACATATATTATATGCAGTACTGGATCACAGCTGGGCAGCAGTACGGAGCAGAGGACTGCCAGACAGGACACCATGGAGCTCGAACCAACCACTTTTTTCTCCCCAAGTTCCCACCAGTTGCAGTGGCACGGGCAACGCATGCACATGAAGGCGCACATGGGTCCAGGAACCGTAATTTACCCGTCAACCTCAGTCTGCTGCTTGTGCGGCAGTGCTACCACCAGGCCCCTACCTGGTGACAGCCAAGAGCCAAGATGACACCACCCTGATCCAGGAGGGGAGCGCTGCCAGGGCTGTGGTACCACCGAGATCTTCCCTCCAGAGCTTCCGCAGAGGCAGGAAGCAGACCTGCAGCACAGAGTCACAGGCTCCTCTCCCAGTGGAATGTGCCAGTCTTCTCCCTGCCACCACGAAAGCAAGCAGCACAGAAGATAGGGTTGTCACTCTGTGACAGTCACAGAGGCTCTTTACTGATCTTTTTTATTGGTTTGTTTCTTATTTTATCATCTCTGCGTGGTCCTATTGTCAGCTGATGCTAGGGAGCCCTCCTTGATCTTAACTAACCTGCACTATGGCCAGTTTTACGCTTCTCTTACCCGGCCAGAGCCCATGTGACATAGCCTAGCTGCACAATCAGTCTCTCCTCCCCACGTGTATAAGACATAGGACAGCATCTCCTGTAGGAGAGCAGGACTTAATCGTCCAAACAAGAACAGCGGCTACACCAAGGATCCCCCAAAGCATGGGACTGAACAGCACGATGAGATGATTTTACATGGTGACAGCATTTCACATTCTCCCAGAGGCAAAAGGAGTAAGGGATGTGGGGTGTGGGCATCCCTTACAGGAAGTCTGCAGTGATTCTCCCACAGCAGGTGCTTCACTCGAACAGCCGACGTTGCTCTCATGGGGCCGTCCTTCTCACCTAATGCAGGAAACTCGCACCCAACGGCCATCCTGCTCGCGCCAAAATTAGTGGCAGTCTGAAGGGATTCTCCTGCAGAGGGCACCTCTGTGGGGAACTTCCCACCTTTACAGGCATACTGCCAGTGCAGCGTTAAAAACACCCATATGTCATAAACAGCCAATCCTGCCTTCTGTTCAGTGCTGCTATCCCCAGCTCAATTCAGCAGAAAAAAAAAAGAAAGAAGCATGACAGGATCCAGGCCACAGGCCAGTAGGGCATAGAACTCCTGTTCAGTGCCGCTATCCCCAACTCAATTTGGCAGAAAACAGGGAAGTGATCCAGGCCTGACGTTAGTAGCTGCTGGAAATAAAAGGGAGTTGTCTGAGCTAGAGGAATGTTTCTTCGAATTTGCTGACGCTGGTGCTGTCCCCACCCTTTCCACTCCTGTCTGAGACAAGGGCAGAGGGACACATCTTTCTTCTACCAGATATTAATTCTTAATCCTTCTGACCCTGCATATGCAGCTTTCAATCAGTGACCTGTGAAGTGCAAGCTACCATTTTAAGTCCTACTGCCGATGGGCTTTAACAAGGGACATGGGGACTTTTCATTATATCCGTCATCCTATGTCCCGTCACTAAGGCTTCAAATCCCTCTGCTAATTTAGGAGACATGTCCTCTGATGGGAAGTCAATCCACGTGCAATAAGAAAAAATTATTTAACATAGTAATGTTGTTTCTTCTAATGGAGTCTTGCTGTATTCTGACAATATGCACTTAGACCGACCGGTTCAGCTGCCCTGGAGAACAAAGAGTTGACTCTATGCAAATGCATAGAATGTTGAGCTCGAGCTTGCTTTTCAAACCACTGTCCCGTACGCTTTAGTAACTGATCAGATTCTATGAAAGAACTATATATGTATGTAATGGCCAAAACTAAGCCTAAACAGGTCTCCTACAGGGGCAACATAAGTAGAAAAACAAAAGGGCATATAAAAGACTCAAGTCACAGATGCCCAGAGAACATCAATGCCCACTAATGGTTTTAAGTCATAAGTTGCTGCAGAAGAGCCACCCTTCCCCAGGTTCTGAAGGGGAGGTAGGGTGGGAGGTCAGAATACAGCAAGACTCCATTAGAGACTTTTCTGGCATTTATTTCAGACTCAACTGCCACAGTGCAGCTTCTGCCCTGTGGTGGTTCCTGTTGGGGTGGGGTGTCTGCTCAGCTCTGCCCAGCCCTCTACTGCAGGATGTGAAGCAGAAAGCCGAGAGAGCAGGGCCTGAAAACAGGTATCATACTAACATACTAAAAAGCCAGCAGAACAGGCCAAATGGTCTGTCTTGTCTGCTCAAAAGCCAGCAACCTAATGGCTACCCACATCACCACCACCCCCAGCCCCCAAGAGTGTCTTCTAGATTCAGTTTCCCTTGTACTTGTCCCACCCCTTCCGGAAGCCCTCCACTGTGCCTCCTCCACCAGCCTCCCGGAAGTGCATTCCACAATCATCTTGAGGTTTTTCCTGTAATTCCTTCCCTCCCTCAGGACACAGACAGCTATGGAGCAAAGCATGCACACAACTGCATGGCTGCACACAGCACCAGTCAGTGTTCTCACCAAAGCTGCTCCAGGTGCAGTGAGACATGTGGTCACTGAGGTGGCAGTACTGCAGCGTAGCCTGCTACCACCCCCGAGGACGGGAGCATCTCGAGCCCTGGTCACTGACATCCATAGCAGTTTGACTGCTGTACTAACAGGCTGGCTACATATATGGAATATTTTGGGGTATCTGCATCCTTCCTCCCTTCCAGACCTGGAAACAAGCTCTGGCTCCATATATTTTACCATACTAAAACTTCTTAAAAATAAATAAATAATACCATTTTGTCCCAGTTATGCCTTTTCCTAGAAGTTTCCAATGTCCTAACCATAATGATTACTACTGCACATCCTAAACTTGTCCAGAAATGTCAGAAACCTAAGTAATTACTGTGGTTACAAAAACAGTACTGTACAGGCAAGCCATAATTAGTCAGAGCAAGTCAAATTTGAAATCAGTGCATGATCAGTTCAGGCACTTTTTTTTTGTCATTTCAGTACAAAGCTGAAGCCTGGGTAAATAATTGACAAAGAAACCATTTCTGTCCAGTTTCAGTGTAGATGCTGACAAGGTTACAGAATCCACATTTTAATCACTCAAAAAAAAAAAAATGTTGTGGAGTAGTGGAAAACAAAGATCTTTGCAGTCCCATCCCAAAGACTTGGCAGTAACACAGAGGCCCAATTCACCCCACGCTGTGAAGAGAAGATATGCCATAAACTTGTAAAGGTGATGTGTTTGCTCCACCAAAGTATAACACCTGCTGCTAAAAGTAATTTGTTGGCTGGTTCAAGTGTAAGACTTACTAATTTTCAACAAGGCAGCTCACCTGTTCCACGGGTGGTTGAGATGACATGCCAAGAAATGGGCAGAACAGTGATGGTGGGGGAAAAGATAATGGGGAGGGCTGCAGTATGAGAACAATTTTTGGTTTTGTCCCACAAACATACAGCAACAATTTTACGTTATCCCCACAAAACGTTATCCACTTACTTTTTCCCCACTATCAGGTGTAACTTTGCAATTCAGTTCACTTCAGTTATTTGAATAGTTTAACAAAGGCGGAGTGGAGAGGCACCATTCAGCATCTAAATGCTAATTCAGAATTAACAGTTGAACAGTGTCTAGCCTGGTGTTTACAGTGATGCTGCTTGTATGTTTGAGCAGCAGTTGCAATGTTAGCAGGGCTACTTCTGTTTGGGGTTACCACACAAGTAGCAAAAGTAAACAGTTGCCTTTACACCTCATGGATAAACAAAGGAACACCATGATGAATAAGCACCTGAAGCTTAGGTCAGATGTGAGAACAATCCTTCCTGGATATTCTTGTCCTGGGAAACACCTTTGGTTTCCTTAAGACTATTTATTTCACATCAATCTATTGTTTAAAAGAATAAAAAAAGAAATTGACCAACAGGACTAAATAAGTGCCAAACGCCCAGAATAGGAACGGAAAAACAGAAAAACCTGCAAACTAAGAATGACTAAGAAATATTTAATAGTACTGAGTTTTTCATTATGGTTCAGTAGGCAGCACTCCTTCCTCTAGGTCAGAGGGTCTTGAGTTGAAATCCACACTGGGAACTTGATCCCTTACCCCACCCCGATACCACAGTTTTAACAATTTTTTTTTTGTTTAATATCCTTGCTAAGCGAGAAATGGAGACACCATGTTTGTTGGAAGTGTTCAGCCCGCCCACAGAGTAAAAGCCAATGAGGTAGCATGCTAAAATGGAACGGACTGCTAGTGAAGCAAAATGCCGTAATAACTGGGTAACCCGGTTATTACGACGTTTGAAATACTGCTCGAGCCCATGTTCCACAAAATGACCTCCGTGTGTTGGTCCACACCTTTGTTTCTTCACGTCTTGATTACTGTAATGCTCTATATCTAGGGTTGCCGGGGGGGGTGAATCTCAGTCGCCTGCAGCTGGTGCAGAACGCTGCAGCCAGGTTGTTGACTGGGCTACTATAAACTTGCCATATCACACCTGTGTTGCGTGAACTGCACTGGCTGTCGATGCGGTGGAGAATCACCTTCAAGGTTGCGTTGCTGGCCTACAAGACCCTACACGGTCAGGGACCGGGCTACTTACCAAGATCTCCTTGACCGCATTTCCGCCCTCCGCCGCTGACAAGGGATTGCTAGAGATTCCCAGGGTTTCTCTTCAGTCATCTGGGGCCAGAGCTTTTTCTTTCATGGCCCCAGCCCTGTGGAATTTTCTACCTTGTCAGATTAGAGAGTGCCTGTCCACGGAATCATTTAAGGTGTCTCTGAAGAGTTATCTAGTTGAATTAGCATTTAAATAGGTTTACTGCTGCCTTTTATTGTTTTTATGTTATTATTCATAAACTTTGATTTGATTTGACTAAAGGGGGTCACCAGTAATTATAACAACATTAAACCATATACATTTTGAGTGCATGCTCTGGTTGCTTCATACAGAACAGGACTCAATCATATACAGCAGTAGAATAAGGAATACTGTGAACAGAAATACAGAAACAATGTAAATGATCCAAATTGTGTATAAATATATTTTTCAGAGTTTTTTCTAATGCAACTGTTCTACCAATAGCTGGCAGAGTGATCTAAGGTGCTGAGAGCTCCATTGCTGATAGCAACATTTTTCTGTGCAGAGAATAGGTGGGCCAAATAGTCCCTTTTCTGCTGACAAATTCTATGTTTCTACCTTTTCTGCTGCAGGAATTGTATAAGGTATTGAGAACAGCAACATTTCCACTCCCTAACTCTGCTCTTTACTGTGCACTGGTAAGGAGGACCACTACCTTTTCTGAAAACCTGTTCTGTTCAGGTCTGATGGCTACAAGAGTCCTAGTTCTCCTTTTTTTTTTTTTTTTTTTTTTTTTTTTTTATTAGCTTATAAAACTGTAGTCCCCAGCAATTTTTATTTTATAAAGTTCACAAAAGGTTACATTAAATACTGAGACAATCTAATTTTTCTAAACATTATTTTTATTAGTTTACAAGAATTTTTACATCTTGATTATGGCACCAAGACATCTGACAAAGAACACATATACAGTAATGATGTATTCTTTTGTGATAGTCTATCCGGGATAATAGCACATAGGGGATTACTAAACTCGTAGTTATAAAACATGTCAATAGATCCATGAGTATTTACAGTTGCCAGAAAAGACTGGACCCATGCCAACAAGCATAGCAATGTCCACACATCTACAAACCGGCTATTATATTAACCTACTGGTCCTGTCAATAACCAAATAGTTCAAAGTTTCACAATGCCCCTCTGTTATTCTCCCAATGAGCATGATCTCTTAAGAGCACCTTTCCTGGTGCACATGAACTATAACAGGAAGGGCCCTTGTCTCTTCCAAAGTTCTTTGCCTGCAAAGATCGACATTTTAACTGCAGGGTTTTCAGGAGCACAGGGGTGGTATTTTGGCTCTATGGAGCAGACAGCCCAATCCCTTCTCTTACCAATGACTGCCACCCCCATGCTGCATGTTTTGTGATAGTCTGGAGTGCGTGGGGGCGTGCTCCAGACTACCACTGGGCCTTTTAGAGAAATTCTTTGTTAGTTTTATATACTTTATATAGCTGATTTATAGAAACCATAGCCACTGCTCAACTAACAAGACACTTGTTACTTGAGCACTGGCTTAGGTTTCTTTTGTTTTTTCTTTGTTACAAAAATCGGCCATCTAAAATGGATGAAAAGAAAATGACAGACGTCTATGGCGAATACCCCATGCGCTCCCCAGACTATCACAAAACATGTGAGCATGGGACAGCCTCGAATCAGGAAGTGGAAGGATCAGACTATCAGCTCCATGAACCAAAATACAATCTGTTCACTTAAAAAAAAAAAAAAAATAAACAAAACCACACAATTAAAATTTTGGTTTTGAGCAAAGAACTCCAGGGAGGTAAGGTCTTTTCCTGTGTTGGGGACATTTTGTAGAAGGGATATAAAATTGCTTTTAACAGAAGTGTGCCAAAGTTAGCAGTTCCCATGAACTGCAAAAATTAAAAAAAAACTTTTATAAACCGTGGTCCCTGTCAAGTGGGGACTACTAAGATTCAGCTAAAGCTTACTAACATCTACTAGAGAGGGGCGGATATTGGATGTTGTCCTAGTGGACAGTGAACAAATAAGGGGCCTGGAGGTGTGCAGTCCACTGGCGGGTGGTGACCACGACACAGTCTGGTCCCTGCTGTATCTAGTGGGGGGAGGAAAACCGCACTCATACAGAAGTGGTCGACTTCAGGGGAGCGGACTTCATGGGTATGGGTAGGATTCTAAGGGAGAAGTTGGACAAGATTAGGCCAGACATGAATGCTGGAAATTTGTGGAAGACCATTAGAGAAGGGGTGCAAGAGACTACCAAGTCCTGTACTAAAGTAAGGTGTAAGCATGGTGGAACCAGCAAGACATGTTGGTGGACCAGGGAGGTGCAGGAGGCGGTGAGGGATAAAAAGGCTGCCTACATTACTTCAAACGCTCTGGGGACATGAACAAGGGAGTATGAACTATTGGCAAGGAAAGTCACCAGAGTGGTAAGGCCAAGGCAGGGATGGAGAAAAGCCTGGCTAGGGATATCCGGGGGGGGATTCTATAGATACATAGAGAGAGAAGAGAAAAGGAGGACACAGATCAACAGGATTAAGATTGTGGGTGGATGGGCTCAGGAAGTAGGAGAACAGGCAGAGGTGCTAATGAGTACTTTGCCTCAATCTTTGCAGAGGGTGACAAGGGATCCTCACAGCCTGACTGGAGGGAAGAGGAGCCAGCAAAAGCGAGAGATCAGTCTCAGTCTGAGACCAAAGGATGAAAAGAGGCTAGGGTACAGGTTGGGCCAGACCCAGAAGGAGTAGGAAGGTTGCATGAGGGAGTGGATTGGGAGGGTGAAATCACAGTGGATAGGGTGAGGGAGGCCCTTCGGAAGCTAAAAACTGATAAGGTGCCAGGGCTGGACAGACTACATCCGAGGGTTATGAAGGAACTGGTGGAGGATCTGGCAGCTCCACTGGCTGCACTCTAACATCTCTCTGCAGACAGGATGGGTACCACAGGACTGGAGGATGGCTTATGTAGTGCCAATACATAAAGGGGGGTCTAGGGAGGAGATGGGGAATTATAGGCCTGTCAGTTGGACGCCTGTGGTAGGCAAACAATGGAGGGCTTTTATCAAGGAGAGGCTTGGGAGGCAGTTGGAAAGGTTAGGACACCAGGATGGTAAACATTATAGATTTGTCCCTGGGAGATCATGTCAGTCCAACTCGTAGACTTTTATGACTGGGACCTTGATAGACATAGGACGTAGATGTCCTATACCTAGATTTCAGCAAGGCATTTGATTCAGTACCCCATAATGGACTGACAGCAAAAATGGGGGAGATGGGGGTGGAAGGACAGGAGCTCAACTGGGTTGAAAATTGACTTTCCGGGCATTTACAGAGGGTAATGTTGGTTGGGATACTCTCCTCCCGCAGAAAGGTAATCAGTGGGGTCCCTCAAGGTTCAGTATTGGGACCACTCTTGTTCAGTGCCTATGTCTCGGATATAGGGAAGGGGTTAGAAATAAGTTGAGTCTCTTTGCGGACGATTCAAAACTGGGAGCACTGGTGGATTGTGAAGAAGCATGAGAGACAGTCCAGGGGGATCTGGATACCATGGAGGAGTGGTCAAGGAGGTGGGGACTGACATTTAATGCCAGGAAATGTAAGGTACTTAATTTGTGGGTCAAAAACCAGGGTCATGTATACACCCCCCGTGGGGGGGAAAATCACACTGCAAGCCACATTGGGAGAAAGGGATTTCTGGGTGGTGGTAGACGTCAAAATGAATAACATCAAAATTTTAATACCTGTAAATTTTCTTTCTCAGACGGCTGGTCTCCGGGCTTCCTGACTTCTGGGCTGTACCTCCCGATGCTGATCCACAGGCAGGAATCAGAACTCTGCAGCGGGGAACATCCAGCCCTCCACTTCCTGTTCTCCTCAGTTCTTCCTAAAAGCAGTCCAATGTGGTAATACTACAAGAACTTGGGAACAAAAAACAAGAATTTTAAGGCATATGTGGTCATGAGGCCAGCCAACTACACACATTCCGGGAGGGAATCTGAAGCCCGAGACTAGCCACAAAAAGAACATTTACAGGTATTTAAAATTTCGATTTCTCTCCTAAGCTGGTCTCCGGATTCTTTACTCTGGGATATACAAAAGCAGTACATCCTCAGATGTCCCGGTGGAAGAATGTCAACTGCCCTTAAGGGTTCACCGCGCTTGAAACACTCTGCGCCAAAGGATGCCTCTGCCGAGACATCACCCTCAGTGAAATTTTTTTTTTTGCTAGTGTGTGAATGGACGATCAAAAGCCACCAGTGCTAGTGTGCTGTCGATGCTTCTCTGAATTACGCGAAGGGGGCCATGGATTCTCACTGGGGCAGGAGAAAGTTACTCTGGCCTGATCATAAGTCGAGAGGTGACAGAACTCGTCTAGCTATAGAGCCTATTGTATTCTTGCTGCCCCAAATTTTTCCCTTTTAGGTGGCATGAACACAGTTGAACTTTCGCGAATAGCTTCCTCTCTCTTAATGTACATTTTTCTCCCTCTTCCCAGGTCTAGTGTATGAAATTTTCCATCCTTGTTGCTTTTAGAGAGTGGGCAGGAGGAATGAAAGAAGAATGAACCCTTGATTGTAGTAGAAGGGAGACACAACTTTAGCAAACAAAAATTTGAACTGTTCTAGCCTGATGAACGAGTGTACAGCTCTCGGGCAAGCAATGCTTTTAGTTTGCTGAAACTCCTGGCTGGAGTAATAGCTTTGAGCAAAAAGGGCGACCTTTATTTCAAGATGCATGATGGATGCCTTGAGAGGCTCTAAAGGGGGCCTTGGTCATGGCCTCGAGAACCATATTACAACTCCAAGGTGATAGCTTTGGTGGACTGAAAATGTTTTAATGCTGCTGCCTGAAGAACCACCAGACATGGTGATATGAGCCCAACAATTCCCCAGGGTCCATCAAGAATGCCCCCAGTGCAAAAACTCAGATTTGTAAGGTGGCTGGTTGCAGTCCTTTGTCCATCTGTCTTAAAGGAACTGCAGTAGTACAGGCGATTATATTGTGTCGTTCTGTATGTGCCTGGAAGAAGCCAGAATCAAAATTTCCTCCAGATTCTATAATGCACTTTGGAGAAAGAAGAGACACGAGTTTCCCATCATGTATAACAGGAGCTGTGCCATGATAGCTCCTTAAAAGTTTTTCCACTCACTTTCTAGGTCTAGAGAGAGACCAGTTGTTAAAACAGGGTGCAGAACTGGACCTTGATGGAGAATGTCCTGGCAGAACCTGAATATTCGAGGTGGTCGCCTGACCAATGAATGAGAAACAACTTAGTGTGAAAACCATAAGAGACAGACTAGAATCATGACTGTCCTGTCCAAGGCCACTTTGTGGAGGACTTGATAGAGGCGGTATTGGAGGAAGGCATACAGGAGACCTAACAGATCCCAGTTTATGGGGAAAAGGTGTCCTGAGCCACCGCTGGTTCGGGTCCTTGGCCAGGGAACAGAATTGCTTTACCTTGGAGTTCTGCCAGCAGCCAAAAGATCTGTGAGTATTGCCCCACTATTCTGTCTGACTGTGGGAGGCACTGTCCTTCGCTGCATCCTTTGGTCGACCCACCTTGCATACTGAGTCATTCTTGCTATGACATTTTCTTGTCCCGACATAAACATCGCTCAGTGGTGCTCAACCCACTGAAAAAGAAGGGATTCCTTTAGCATCTTTGAGTTTCTCGTTTTGCCCGGATGGTGAATGTAAGCGTTGCCAGATTGTCAGTTGGAATCTGGCTAGCCTGATTGAGGAATTGCTGTTCAGCGTGTCTCGGGGCATGACCTACTGTTCTCCCCTCAGAAACGCTTATACTGTACCTTGTGTCCAACAGCGATCCCCTGTCTGGTGCCAACAGCTGATGCAGTAGAGTCTTTCCCAGCTCCTGAGGCTTGCGTTGGTCACGATTCCAACTTAGTGCGGATGGCCTAACTTGTGGCCCTTCATGACCTCTGACCTCTGGGACCGTCCTCGAGGAAAGACTTAAATCGGTCTTAAGGAGCTGTGTGAAGAAATAAGCAGGCAGCTGAGGAGCTTGCAAAACTCCTTGATGAACAATTACTGATCCCAAAATCTAGTTTTCGGGAACCTGTGTCATGATGTGAGCCCCCGAGGATCAAGTTCTGGTTTGGAATTAGGGAGTTCTTTCTCCAGTTGATGGGAAAACCATGTGCCATAGGGAACCTGACTACCTCCGCCACGGCCTGTACTGCTTGGTTGAGCTGTGGGGCCTTTAAGTGGACTATAAACTACTACTAGCACCTTAAATACTGTCCATGGGTCTGAAAAGACAGCAATGGTAGAGTATGAATTGGAAGTACTGCTTTCCCACTCTGAATCTGGGATAGTGTGTGTGCCATTACTGCATGGGAATATGTAAATAGGCACCTTCCAGATTTACGGGTGCCAGAAAATCCCCTTTTTGCGACTCCCTGATTACTTGTGACAAGGTTTCCACCTCAAAGGGTTTGCTCTGACAAAAACTATTCGGGAATTTGAGATCTAGGACTGGCCTAGTGTTGCCTGTCTTTCAGATGGGTTGCCAGCAAAGATGGTGGTGGGGGGGGTGAGGCTTGTATTAGGTGACCCATGCTGATAATGTCTACGACCCCTCAGCCCAACTCGGTTTGGGCCCATTCATGGAAGGTTTCTTAAAAACCTGTCCACTACTGGAGGATGTGCCTGGATAGCATGTTCTTGTTTCCCCTTCAAGAAGGTAGTGTTTTAACCCTTAAGGTAACCTTGATAATGAAGAAGGGCATCTAGGGCCTGAAGACTGGCCCCGCCTCTTAATGTGGCATGTGCCCTTGGCCATCTCCCTGGAGTCCCTCACTGTCCAAGGCTGAGACTGGAGCCCATGCAGGTGCACTAAAAGTCAGCTACTAACCCCAAGAAAACTGGAAATTGAGAGGCTACACATTCTGCTGTCTTCAGCTCTACCATGTGGACAGAGCACTGCTTGCAGAGTACCTGCCAGTCTGAACGCAGGAAGTAAACTGAGGAGAACAGGAAGTGGAGGGCTGGATGTCCCCTGCTGCAGAGGTCTGATTCCTGCCTGTGGATCAGCAACAGGAGGTACAGTCCAGGAATAATGAAGCCTGGAGACCAGCTTAGGAGAGAGAATCTGAAAATTGCAGAAGAACTGCAGCCAAAGCAAACAGGATACTGGACTGAATAGCCAGGGGAATTACGTCCAGAAGGAGAAAGGTGATCCTCCCTCTATACAATGCCTTGGTCAGGCCACAGCTTGAGTACTGTGTACAGTTCTGGAGACCTCATGTGAAGGAGAACATAGCGCTGCTGGAGAGAGTCCATAGGAGAGCAACCAGGATGATTCTGGGCATGGAAGGGAGGCCTTATGAGGAGAGACTGGAAGAGCTTGGGCTTTACACACTGGAGGAGAGGAGGGACAGGGGAGACATGACTGAGGTTTTCAAGTATGTAATAGGAATAATCAGGAGTGGAACCATGAAGCAGTTTAGACTTAAGAAGGGGGGGGGGAGAACAGCCAGGGGACACGAGTGGAAGCTGGAGGGGAGAATTACAGGGTGGGAAACGTAGGAAGCATTTTTTCACTGAGAGGGTGGTGGAGCCATGGAACACGCTGCCCCGGAGGCTGGTGGAGGAGGGCACAGTGGAGGGCTTCAAGAAGGGGTGGGACAGGTACAAGGGGAAACTGAAACCAAAGAAGATCCTCTCAGGGGTTTGGGGGGTGGTAAAGCGAGCAACCAGTAGGCTGCTGGCTTTCAAGGAGACAAGACAGACCATTTGGCCTATTCTGCTGGCTTTTAGTATGTTAGTATCTATATAACAAAATACTGAGTAGCAAACTCTGAGTTGGAAATCCAGTAAGCATTATGTGGTACTGTCTACTACAGATAAGTGGTCGGGGAGGGAAATCAAGGAGCAGTAAGGCAAGGCAAAGTTTACTACTACTGCGCCCAATCCTGGAGTCTTTGGGTGCCTTACACAAAAAACAAGTAAGAGAATACGCAAACACAATAATTAAAATAATAAAGTAAGATAATAAATAGTAATAAACAGCAATGAAATCAACAGATATCACTAAGGCATGTTATCTAAGCAGAGTCTGAACTCCTCGTCCAGGAAAGCCAAAGAAAATAAATGGGCCTTTAGACTACCCTTAAAGGTCTCGACTGAAGGGGCTTCCTGACAGTAACACAGAGTCAACGCCATCTCATAAGACCTATTTTCATGGTTGCATTTGCACCAAGCAACATGAGTGCTTGGGCTTCTGACAAAAAGGCAGCTGTGTCACACTTATCAGATCATGGTACTGTAAGTCCATCACTGCATGGTTCCAGAATCCAAGGGAGACCTGGGAAGGCTGATCAGAAAGAGCGTGTAAGCAGACATGTAGACAAGCTGCACCGCCACCCCAATGCACATATGGTGCAAGAGTGGGATCCCATTTCCAGGATTTATTTTCCACGCCTGTAGAATCTGAAGTATCAAATCCTGGAGCAAGGCTAGATGACCAGCAGCTGACAGGATGAATAAACATGGCCATTCAAAGAACCGCTTGGCATTGGTGAAGTAACTGGACTCCAGTGGGACATTTAGCCACCTCCTAGCAGTGAACACTTATGGCATAAAGAAATAAGCCATTCATATATTATTTACTAAGTTGTTTACTATTTGCACAACAACAATTGCTCTTACTGTGACTATCAGTGACTTCTCAGGATCCCCAACAGCCTTCCATGCAGACATACAGCCCCTCTCCAGTATGCCTTGCAGAGTCGCCAAGAGGGCCATATAGAAAAATCTCTACTTGTCCCCCAGCGGTTACAGCAAATTTGGAGCGCTGCAGAAGTCGCAGCACTTCAGCAATACATGGCTGTATTAACTAACAGTGAAGTCTGACACTATTTGTAAATGATATTTGAGAGATATACCCTCATTCTGAGCATACAGCTCACAAAAATGCGCTGCCTTACCACCCTCCAAGCTGTTCCTGCCCTCTCCTAAATGCCCATCCCTAACTTACAGTCTGCATTCAAATTCATCAAATTGAAAGACTGTTAGGCCTACTCGCTGGCATTTTAGTATGTAAGTATGTAAATCATAGTCCATCTCCTGTGTTCAGGTCAACTCAGAGTGCTTTCTTAACCATCTAGCAGTTTCTCCCCTTCCTAAATGTCGCTATACAGATACGGTTTACCCCTAAAATAACCTTAAATTAAGCGAGGCATTATACAGCATGGAAGACTCCAACAGAACACAGTTCATCCCTGATCACATTAGACTTCCAATGGTCCCCGCACCGCATGACTGAGGTCAGGGTAAACAAATATTTTTGCCATCTTCCATCATGATCAGATCTATGTCACGCTGCCACCAGGACCCAATCCCTCTCATGCATACCGGCACAGACCCCAAGCAAGGCTGACGTTAAATTTGCAGGCTCAACTCTTCTCTGATGCTATACAGTAAACCCTGTGTACTACAGGCAGTGGTTGCAATTTAAAACTTCATACTCAGCCATATAATTATAACTCCAATATGATCATCACTTTCTGTATTTCCAGGCTTACCTAGAAAAGTCTCATATTAGCAGATCTAGTTCGGTTCTCCACGGCTTCAAAACTATATTCTTAAGTGCCTCATTTTCTTTAAATCAATCCTGTTGAAACTGAAGCTGCCCTGAGCACTGATTCCTCCACCTCTCTGGCCTCCGGAACTGTCACGACTGTGCCTGCCAAACTTGAAGGAACGCTTGAAATCAGTCACTTTTGGTCCAATGCACTGACTTTGTCCACTTTTATCAGTTGGAATACTTCATGTAGCATCTTTCAGGCGCCTCTGATTCCATGGTCCCTGCTTCCTGCACAGGTTCTGCAGTCTGCTCCTCCATTTTGTCTCCTCCGTCAGGTGCTTTTTCCTTTGTGTTCCCCATTATGCCGAACACTCAGATTCATATCAAACAGTCCAAGAGTCCCACTTCATACACCCACTAAGTTTCAACTGTAAATGTTCATTTTTTTCAGATTCAAAGGCTTATAAGTCCAATGCTAAGGGAAAGGGGCAAGAAAAGCACATCTTCTGATGGTGGCAGGTTTCGCCCCACTGTCTCCGTCTTTCATAACCAAGTAAGATACGCTAGGTATGCTAGACATATAGATGCCCATTTTCAGGCACAACCTGGGAGGGTTAAAGTAACAGTCAGACAAAAATTTACAGCATCAATATGTTAATATTCCAAAACAATTACAGTATCCCCAAATATGTAAAATACACAAAGAAATTAGCAGCAAGATCATCAACGGAAATCAGAAATACTTCAAAAACCTATATGATGTTAGTTACAAAGATAGTCAGTTAGTCCTTGCCTCCTGCTGCCTTCTGTTGTGCTTCTACAGTTCAATTCTGCAGTCAGTATAGGTGTAGAGTCGGGGGGCTTCCAGGCTTGAGCCCCCCTCCCCCCAAGAATTTGGATGGTGCAAAGAAATTGTTTTTTTTTTTTAAATAGCTGGCTTGCATCATCATCAGTACATAGACAGCGTGACAATCACACATTGTTTTAGCTGCTTCTCAAAAACCAAAATGGCACTAACACAGAGCTATAAGACTATAACAAATTAGGCAAAGCATTTCACAGCTTGATGACACAGAACAAGAAAAACCTCTGTCCTAACGATGCCTTACAAAAAGGAGGGCGCACATAATTTGACTGTGCTGCTTTATGTAAGGTACTGATCTGACTTCTGGATATGTCAGACATGACATAATATTGTACCTGCAGAACTGTAAAACCTTTTAAATGTAGTTAGATTGTTAGAACCAATTTATAAAACAGTTACGTATGTTGAGCTTAACGTAATAAACCAAATGGTATAAAACTTTTGACTCTCTTGAAACACCTATGAGGTGGCTAAATATACTGGGACACCATAATCAATTGCAGATAGCAGCAAAGATTGGGCCAAAACTATAATAGCTTGGCAGGGCAGACAATTTTTAGTCTTTATACAACTACCCCAAACAAGTTAGTTGCCTAAATGGTCTGTGTGATCCCGGATATCGGCCAAGGACTGGTCCAAAAACGAAACAAATCCAAATTAACAGTTTTAATATGCTCAGTTTGTCCCCCAGCCAGAGCATAAACTGGCAGTGCACAGCCAAACTGTTTCAACCTCTGTTGAGAGCCACAAAGTAAAAAATTTTGTTTTAGTGGTGTTCAGTAAATATATTATTTACAGTGTATTAAATAGTTGGTATCGCATAGCAGATGCTATGAAAAATGGGGTAATGCTAACCATTTCCAGAAATGAGTAGCAGTAGACTGCTAACCATTTTTTTCCGAGTCCATGGCACAGTAGACAAAATAAACCTATATTATATATAATGTCATATTTTGCTAACCATTGTGTGCCAAGTGCCATGCATTTTCACAGATGATTAGCATTTCTGAATGCTGAAGTGCTAATCAGTTTTTCCGATTTAATATTCTGTTAAAAGCCCCTATGAAAATGAGAAACAGCTTCAAAGGGATCCTGACAAACTATAAAAAAATACAGTATCACTGGCATGCATGATAATGCAGGTGTTCGAACCCTGGACAAGAGGTAGAGAGTTCAAAAAAAATGCTAAAAGGTATGGTGTAAGCAGGCTTTTGTCTCCTCTTAGGACAGTTTCACACAATATGACCCTTCCCAAGGCAACCATGACGTATCAGTTCAGAATATGGAATTCTAGCACCTCTATCCTTTCTATTATACTGTGCTTGTCTCCGATTCTGCAAATTTTGGCAATAAAAAGGGTCTTACCGGAGGTGCAGGTGGTCCTTGGTTACCTGCCTGTCCTCCGGGTCTGGTCGTTCTAGCTGCTAGGCAATCCTCAGCTAGCTTAACAGTTTCTTCTGCAGTTTCAGGTTTGTGCTCCTTCACCCATATTTGCACATCAGGAGCCAAAACCTGGATGAATTGTTCGATGGTGATAAGTTCCATAATCTGGTCAATAGACTTTGTGGTGGGTTGTAGCCATTTTACGCAATAATCCTCAAGTCCGGCATAGGTCTCCCCTTGGTGTATCATAATGGAACATTTTCTGTGACCTAAAGCACGGACGGTAAGTCTCTGTGCTGATACTATATCTCCTCAAAATCTCTTCCTTTACTTTAGCATAAGTGGCAGCATCAGTCACACTTAGACTATATACAAGCTGAGCCCTCCTAGACAAGTACGGAACCAATCTTATCACCCACTGATCTTGGGGCCAGTTGTAAGTCTGGGCTATTCCCTCGAAAGTCGTCAGATAAGTTGACTAAATTAACCGAAAGTGATGCTATAGAAGCTTAATATCTCTAGGCACAGTTCGTTCTACTTGCCCATGTGACATCTCATGTATCGCCTTCAGGGTGTCAGCCCATTTTTGGTCCAGTCTTCCTTTCTTCAGCTTGGAGTCTTCGGTCCTCATCCCTCAGTCGCCGATCTTCATCCCTCTGGTTCTCCATCTCGATCTGCCGCATGCATAGCCACTTTAACAATTCACTAGAATCATCAGCAGCTGGAGGTACCAGTCAGATGCTGTGGCTTTGCTGCTGCAGCTAGTACCTCTTCTGCCTTCTTCATTTTGGGTCTGGTTCCATGGTTTAGCCCAGGCAACAAAGGCTCCCCAGTCCTTTCTCTCACTGATCTGGTGAGATGCAATGCACTTTGTCTGACTGTTCCCCTCTTGCATCTGTTAGGGTGTTTATGCTGCAACTCCCCGTAGCACCTCCCAGGCAGCCTCGACAAGACCAGGTTGAGTCCCACTGCCGACACCTCAATGTAAGCGCGCATGGGTTCATTAAGACACCAGTCACAAAAATGAAGTGCATAAAAAGCTGATAAAGCATTTATCATCATTTTATTTTCAAAAATACAATAAAAATATATACAGAAAATAAGTTAACTTTCACCAAAACAAAAGTAAACAAAAACCCAGGCAAGTCTTGTAGTCAGACTCCATGCTCTTCTCTGTATCCAATACTTTCAAGATAGTGTGCAGGCATTCACACTCATTCCTTCACCTGGCCAGAAGGTACTGACCAGTCTCCTTCCTCTCCCTATCTAACAAGGTCTTCTGGTGGAGGCCTTATGAAGTACCCAGAAGGGGCGGAGTTTGAAATTGGCTACACCTACTCTCTGCCATCACCTCCTTTTGGTTGCTATAAAGGCAGCCATTGTGTGGGCTGCCAACCCCATAAGAAGGGCTTCCCAGATGACTTTACACAGGTAAGTAAATCATAATAAAGAAAGAAAAGTAATCTAAATATTAAATATAAGACTCTAGAAACTTTAACCAAGGGTAACAGATGAGGGGCGCGCTCCCTATCTTGTTTCCTTGTAAGGCTCTAGATTCTTTAATAAATAGCCAGTTTGATGTTCTAGTGCAAACCCCCCAAAAAAATTTTATTTACAAAACACATTAATCTCCTGTTTACATACTGTAATTCTAGCTAACAGAGTTTTTACTGTGTTAACAAATATGGAATTCCTTCCTTTGTTCCCCAATGGCTGCAATTCTCAGCAGACAGCTGTTCGTTTTTTAGCCTTTTAACGAAAGGCAGCACCTTCTTTAAGCAATTACAGCCCATTTTTGAATGAATATAGACACTGCAGGGCTTACTTCATGCCCTCAGTGTCCTTGCATAAATTCAGCTCCTTTTTATTTCCTTGGATCGAGCACCAGAACAGGACTTCAGGGTTACTTGCTAGGGAGCATAGCACTGCTCCTTAGCAACCACAAACTATTGCATCCTTTTGCTTTTCTCCAGCCGCATACTTCACCTAGCCACTCCTGGGCTAAAT
Organism: Neoceratodus forsteri; assembly: GCA_016271365.2. NCBI lineage: Eukaryota > Metazoa > Chordata > Ceratodontiformes > Ceratodontidae > Neoceratodus > Neoceratodus forsteri. Next base: position 401,850,352 of record JADMNL010000025.1, read on the forward strand.
CATTATAGCGATTGCAATTTCTCTCCGTCAGCTACTAATTTGGCTGCTCTTTTCCTGCAGTGCGCAGGAGTTCACTAGAGAGTCGCACGTAGGCATCTCGACGTGCGCACACCTCTCACCTACTAGCTAAATTAAATAGCGCAGAGCGCTTTTAAATAAACATTCTTTTCTTTACAATGTAACCTCTGCATAGAGAGCAGGGGAACTCATTTAACAACACACTTTTGCTTTGTCCGAATTTTCTAACAAATGCTTTTAAGGGCAATTACACTTTATTTTAAAGCAGATTACCACAACTACTATCAATATGTACAAACTAGAGTTGGATAACAGGGATAGTAAAGTTTTAAGAACTGCCAGGTTGGCCACCCTGACAAGAAAATTAGTATAGATAGGAAGTTAGAGGAGTAGACAGGAAAGAGTGAAAATGAAAACAAAAAGGGGGGTGGAGAACATCTTGAATTTCTTTTCTTTTTGAAACATTTTATTTTCTGCATAACAGGGCCCTGTTACATATGGGGCCCCAGGATACCCTAGGGAATACCTGTATTAATGTCAGTCGGGGGGAGGGGGGAGGGGGCAACACCGCGTAAACACAAGTAAAACCAACTGCCTTCTGTCAGAAAGAGAATGCTGAAAACAACTAACAGGTGCAGGAAAAAAAAAAAACAAGATACAAGAGTCTAGTTTGCAGGTGATCATGGTTAATGGGATCAAACGCTCTTGACAAATCAAGAAATTAGGCTCCCACCAAGATCCCACTGTCCAAGGCCCAATGGAGAACATAAGTGACCTTGCACTGCTGTAAGGGTACTGGCAGTATGCTTAAGCAATATACCACGACAGGGTGTGGGTGCTGCTCTGATTTACCCATGCCTGGGGTGGTGTCTGGTCACAAGGCCACAGGCTGAGTGGGCAAACACCCCATGCATGGGTAAATCCAAGCATCACTCACACCCTGGAGGGATATTGCTATTATACAATGATTAAAACATTTTTCGTGAGAAGAAAAAAAATTACTTTTAATGCTATATCTTTTTTCATTAATTTTATTGTTCTGCCAGAAAAAATATAGTTCCTTGTTGATGTGCAGAATACTCTTCCCTCTTAATATGTGTCAGAGAGAGAGAAAGAAACTTTATTTTCCTACCAACCATGCTGAGTGTGTCTTACATTTGAAAGCTGAGCACGTCTGAGCTTATTTCGAGACGTGGAATTGCAGTTTTTGTGCTTCCAGTGGCTTTAGTGGTTTCGTTTTTTGTTTTCTGTGAAAAAAACGATTGTGTTTAATTTGTTGATCCATGGTCACATTTCAAATAGAGAGCACTGACTCCGTTCTGTAGGGCTCGAGTGGCAGTGCTGCCATGTTTCCTAGCAGTGTTTTTCCAGTTGTCGAGAGGGTCTGAGGGTGGATAGAGGCAACTGATTTAAAATGTTTTTTTTTTTTTTTGACTGCTGTGCCGGTTCCCGTGTTTGGGTCGCTTGGAAGCAGACAGTGAAGCGATTAAAATATAAGGGAGTACAATTAGACACAAAGGGCCAGATTCCAAGACAGCTTGAATAGCGCAAGCCAGTATACCAAACCATATGGCATAAATGCCTTCACGCCACGCTTTACGAAGTCGAGATTCCAATCGCGGCCTCCACCATGCTGTATGCAGGTTGCGCTAAATGTGGGTTACATCACCCACTATGGCCGCAACCCACAACAGCATGGTGCAAGGGTGGGATACGGCAGCAACTACACCCTATTCCAAGGGGGCAGCTGCTGTAACCCACATATGGCATTCCAGAAGCGGCAATGACTCAGCAGAGTTAAACCATCAGGGAGATGGTCTAAGGGGCATCCATCCATGCATCCATCCATGCCAAACGGATGCCCACTCTGCAGTGCCATGATAAAAGCCACAGCAGTCCCCTTCCCCCTCAACACATCACGCCCCCACCCACCCGAATGTCGGGGACCCGGGTCTGTTTTCTGATGTGCCCCCTCAGACGCTTGTTGTGCCACCAGTCCAGCCCCTCATGCCCCTAGTGCTCGCAGCGACGCCCGGTGGGGGTCCATAAGCAGTAGTCGGCGGACCGCGACTTGTAGTATACAGGGCAACGGTAGCCATATCCGCGGTGCTAGGCTACGCCTGCCACATTTGGAGGTCATAGATGCTGGGCACCCTGCCTGTCTTGTAATACAGCAGGGTCCCCTGCGTAGCACTACATGGCGCAACTCGCATACGCCTGTGAGTTGCGCCATGCCTATTGGAATTGGCCCCAGGAATGGAGCCGACTGAAGATTGACAACGAGGTGAGTGTGGTCCATCAGGTTACAGGGGAGGAGTTTAGAGACAGAGAATTATTGGGGAAAATAGTTTTTGTGTGTGTGTAGGCGATAGTGTGTCCTGTTGGGTAGGTACCTCGGTGGTTATGCGAGTGGGCAGGATTGGAACAGAAGTGGAGCATAAGTTCTGTGAGATGCTGTTTAGCGGGGATTTGAGTCTTTGGCAGTAGAAAGTTTGTGATGCTCGGAGTGACTTGGGGCGCATAGCTGATGTGGCCAAGTAGCCGCTGGCACTTTTTCCCCATGAGGTGATGCTGGATTTATCATGGGTGGAAAATGCCAGCCAGCCAATCAAAATGCAGTGGTTTTTTTTTTTTACACACTACCCACTGTATAACAGGGGAGAACACACTTCTTGGTATATACGCCACTAGCATTTAATAGTAGATACTCACCTTCACTGACTGATAAAACTTTTAAAAGTTGGAGAGAAATATTTGGTATTCATCAGATAGGAAATTTATACAAGGAAAATAGGTATTTGTCGTCATTTGATGAACTGAAAGAAATATTTGGGTTGCTGTACACTAATAAACTTCAATACTTACAAATAAAGACTATATAAAAAAAAATCAGAATTTGGTTTAAACCTGCACTGTCAAAATTGGAGGAACTGTTTAATGATGTTACTTCAGGCAAGAAGATAATCTCAAAAGATGTATGGATTATTAAAAGAGGCAAAGGATATCTTGAATAAAAAAACTAAAAAGAATCTTGGGAAAGAGACCTAGAATATCTCATCTTGGAGGCGGGACTGGGATCAATATTTAAATTTTGCTAAAATTACAACTAAAACGGTTAAAAATAGGTTCACACAAATACAGATAAACAGAGTTCACAGAACGCACTTAACTCCAGCACGAATTACTAAATTTATATTATATGTTACAGAAAACTGCCACAGTTGCAATAATGAAAGGGGAATATTAGGCACATGCTCGCACTTGGCTTTGTTTGGGGGAAGCGTTTGTTGAATCATGTCAAAATTATAGGTCGGGACTTCACCCTTGATTTGGAATTATAGTATTAGACTATAAAATGGTAGATAAAAAGGAGAAAGCAAAATTACATGGCAATTCTGGTCGAAAGGGCTCATTTTCCTAAAATGGAAAGATTTTCCGTCACCAACATATATCAAATGATTAAACAGCATGGCAGAGCTAAGTAAAAAAGAGAACACATATGTGATGGAGAATAATGTTTCTTCAGAAAAAATAAGGAACACATTTAAGCGATAATGCACGACAGGGTGTGGGTTGTGCTGGGATAACCTCACGCATGGGGTGGTTGGGCAGTTGTGCATGGGGCCGCAGGCCGAGTGCATCCAATGCCCAGAAGTGAGATTATCCCAGCACAACCCACACCCTGGAGTTCATTATTGCTATTACACAATGACTCGTTTGTAAATAAAGTCAAAACAATTAAAAAAAAAATATTCAAATAGTTTTTTACATTTTTGACTGTGGAGGCATATTTACATGAAATAGTTCCTATTGTGTTTGTCCAGTAGGTGCAGCTGTGTTCTTTTTAACTGGTGGTGCTAGCTTTGTGTGCTGCTTGTCTGCCCCCCACCAACATCTGTCACTATGTGCATGAGAACTCTCTCGCAGCTTATTTATTTATTTATTTATTATTAACAGTTCTATGGTATGGTGGTAGGTAAACCTGAACAGTCCATATCGGGGACTGAAGGGGATTGCGAAAGTCCGATACCGGTAACTGGCATGAGTCGGGTTTTGAAAAGGGGATGCTCCGTTTTGTGAAGGATGTCAGTATTCACTCAGGTTTGTCTTTACAGCAGAAAACTTCATTTGTTTATGAATGGGAACAGGGCTTTTTTTTGTTACGGAATGGCTGCTGTTCAGGGAAACGTCCAAGCGGTAAGGGACCAGCGCATGCTGCATCACCGCATGGAGCCAGATGCAGTTAAGCCCGCTGCGCTGAGCAGGTGTTTTAAAAAATAATATTTTACATGCCACAATTATAACTTTACTTTTAAATTACTTAATTGTGTGGACGACTAAGAGACGGAGTCTGTGTCGAGGGGGGGGGGCATGCACAGTGCGTGTTTCAGTGAAGCTGGCTGCCGAGCGGGTGGAAGGGAGCTGTGTGGAGTGATTCTCCATACATTGCTGCAGTCTTCTGTGTACCAGGACTAGACTCGTGATGATGTACTGGGATAACATCATGGGTCCAGTCACCGTTTGTTCAAATCAGAGGTCAGCATTTTTTCTTGCCATTGTATAATTTTAGATATAATATAATCAAAAAGAAATGGGCTACGACAAGAAAAGGATAGGAGCAGTGAGGCAGGTGGTTAGGGAGGGTAGCTTGATTTTGATGAAAATGGTGAAAAAGAGAATTCTAGCTATGACTTAATCACCCACATTTCTAAATCGGTAATAAAAAAAAAAAAAAAAAAAAAACTGGGGGGAGAGAAAAAAACTACTTCACAGTATCAACCCTGCTGGGATACTTTGTTTTACCAAAAGCACCAGTTCCCAGCAGATTTGGGGTTCTATTAAAATTAAACTGCTAAAAGTACATGTCAATGGCCATCTTGCTCTCTTGGTTTCCACTCGGACTCCTAAAATCAAGACACGGCAGGGCTTGACAAATCCCATAGCCAACGTCCGGGCTACAAATCTTGACAGTCGGACAAGCAGTTTTGCTTCTCTCTGCTGTCCCACGGACAGCCGTTTTGCCCCCCCACCACTGAACTAGCTTGTAATACTGGGCCTCGACCACTAGATGATGCTTATTTTAATATTCGTCTGAGTCTGCCGATTTCCTTAGCCTACATGGTACAAGCGCAGCTGCATGCACTGGAGAGTAGCAGGAGATGGCGTGGAGAGACTTGCTGAGTTGAGGGCAATCTCCTCCATCCACCGTAGCAGCAGCGGCGACTGACAGTAAGGCGAGCACAGAGAGACGTGCTGAGTTGAAAGGCAACTTCCCTATCTCCACTGCAGCAGCAGCGGCGATTGCCAGCAGCCAGGACTTACAGGTTAGTCAGCCCATAGTGTACAGACCCAATAAGTCAGTCCAGGCTAGTATGCGTGAAGAATGGGGATGGAGAAGCGGAGGAGAAGTCACAAGCATGTTGCGCCAAAAAACGAAGCGCCCTTTCACAAAATGTGACAATCCAGCAGACAGAATATAATAGATATACTTGCTTGCTGCTATAAACTCAATTTTATTTAAAACCCTAAACAAAAACATCACAGCAATTATACATACCCAGCCAAACTAGAAGTGAGGAGACTGTAAGGGAACGAAATGGGAACACAATAAAAGGTGGCGAGGAAGACAGTTGGTTTGTCAACAAGGCAAAGAAATAAGAACTTGGATAAACTGTTCAAAGGAAATAGTTAAAAAGAGACTTACTATACACTTAAGTTAGTGAGATCATGTGTGTTGGAAGAAGGAATACAGCTTGCCCAATAGCCAAATCCAAAAGAAATGAAAAGCTTATTAACTAGGAAGGAAGAATTGCAGCAGCAAGGGGAAAGAAAGTATTGAAGTCAGTAGTCACTCAGTTGGGGAGTGGGTAACTGCTGTGAAAAAGTGGGGATCTCGGGAGAAACACAACTGGTGGCAACCTACAAGGGAAAAAAAGGAACAGCATTTAGAATCAAAACAAAGGAAAATACTGTCTGAACTGAACTCACTCAGTGGTGACTGCTGTCAGATTGTGGGGATCTCAGGAACCAACAAGGCAATTGGTGGCAATTTATAGAAAAAAGGAAAAAAAAAAAAAAGGAAAAGCATTTAATTAAAAACAAAAGGGAAGCACACTGTCTGAAGTCACTCAATGGGGGGTCAGATTGTGGGAATCTCGGGAAACACAACTAGTGGCAGCCTATAGAAAAAGGACAGCATTTAAAGAGCAGCGTCCTAGTAGCTGCCTGCCCCAGCCCCAGCCCGTTTGATGCCTTGCCTTATCAGTAGCGAGTTGCTGAAGTTTGGCATAAATAGGCCATATGTGCTAAATGTTATATCCCTTGTAATGTTGTAAATCTGTAGACTGTCCAAAAAAAGACCGGCTTCCTGGTCCGAAAAAAACGCCGCCACTTCGGCCCATGCAGTCCTGTTTTGTGATGTCACAAAACGAAGGCTGCGTAAGCATGCCCCATTCAGTTCTATGGGGCTGGTATTTTCAAAGATATTTATACCCTTTACTGCTGGGATTTTATTATATCAAAGCGAATGATCAACTAACTGGGTCCCTATTAGTCGACAGAGTGCTTTGATATAATAAAATACCAAATCACAAAACAGGGCTGCGTGGGCCGACATGGGGGCCTGTTTTTCGGACCTGGAGGTCGGTCTTTTTATGGACAGCCTACAGATTTACAACATTACGAGGGATATAACTTTTAGCACACATGGACTATTTATGCCAAACTTCAGCAGCTCGCTACTAATAAGGTAAGACATCAAACAGACTGGGGGAGAGTAGCAACACAGACAGTAGGAATCTGCTCTTTAAAATTTAAAAACAGAACACAAATTTCATGTAAAATGTGTTTTTCTTTAGTTTTATTAAATTTTTTAAAAATTCTCCTATCTTTAACTGGACTACCATCTCAAGCACTGGGACTACTAATTTTAGTCAAGCTACTTGTCCATGGACAAGTACTTAATTTGACATTGTCAACCCTGCCTCACGCTGCACTGTAAACCCCAACTGCAATCTTCAGGCACTGCCGCTACCTCATGGTGCGAGATAGTTAACACACAGCGTTTTGTTAACAAATATTCAAATGTAAACCTGTAACCAAGGATGCTTGTTGCACTGTTTCTCTTCTCTGGGAGTTAAGGATTGTAATCTATAAGTGTAAACTGTTGCTTGAAATGCAAGACACACCGTCTAACGCTAGCGAGCATTAAACATAAATATTTTTTCTTCCTAAAGTCCCGCCCAAATGCAAACTGCAGCCAATAGCAGCCCAGCAGCAGACGTTATGTTCCCCAACAACCAGTAAATGCTCTGGCAACCACATATTTTAAACACAGCTGCACAACAGGTTCTCTCTCGTAAATAAAAGCTAAAACTCTGTTTTTTTGGGGATACTATATACTATTGTAACCTCCCTGTTACCCGGGGTTACTAGCTTGTGAAACTCCAGTTAAATGGATTTCACACTGTCTCGCTCTGTTCTCAGTCTCAGCTGAGACTGAGGGATGACATCACCATAGAACTATCGCAGCTGCATGCGCCACATTGGAATCTGCAGAAGGGAGTTAGATTAGAATGTTGAGAGTTTTGATCAGCAGTCTGTAGTTGGAGATTGTGGTGTGAGGAGCACAGCAGTTCTGTGCACAGGCTCTTGGAGCCTCAGCTCTGAAATAGAGCTATTTTTAGGGAAAGGTGTGTGTTTCTGCCTAAAGAGGGACACAGTAAGCTGTTCTTTAAAGTGGTGGAGACTGCTGATACGGGTCTCTATGCCCCATCCATGAGGGGATGGGGGTGGAGCGTTTGCCTGCTATTCCAGGGGCAACCCCCTGGCTACTGCTAGAGAAGAAGCTGCCTTATTTTTCCCATGTGTGTGGGGTACAAGATGATTTCAAGACTCGTCTGTGGGGCACCCGCAACCAAAGGGTGAGTTCTGCTCTTTCTAAAAGGGCCCATGTTTCATCCTGAACTGTGTTAAAGTGGAGATTGGACTACTGAAGTAGTGGGAGGCCTAGAGTAATAGGCTTAGTCAAAAGTAAAAGTATGTTCAAGTCCAGCACAAGGGAAAGTCAAGACATGTAGAGGAGATGTGATATATGTCTACCCTGTAATCTACATTGCCAAGCTTTCGAAAAGAGTTGTTTAGTGTCCAGAGAAATGGCGGGTATGGATGGTGGGAGACCCCCATCTTTAGTAACCAGGTCCACCTCTCTAATTTGCTCTGTGGATTTCTACTTTGCCTCATGCACTTGGCCAGTGATGAGGAAGTACCCAGAGGTGGGATTGGAAGGAAAATTTCCCTTAAGGAGTCAAAGGCTCTAAGGTGGTTTGGGGAGCCACCAACAGGAAAACTGGTTCATTCCCATATGGACCGCGATCAAGTGGCCGGCGGGGGAGCCGGGCCATGGGGAAAAACCCAAGTAATGTACAAGTCGGACTGTGTACCCAAAGCTGCGTGCAAGTCTGAGCTGTGTGCCTGGTGGGTTCAGAGCCTGAGGGCTGAAATAGTGAAGAAGTGTTCTGTTGCTCTAATCTGCATTACCAGGAATGTAGCCCTGTGGGGGTCCGTCTACGCTTTGTTTGTTCAGTTTGGATGTGAATAAAAGCCACACTTTAGAATCCCATTCCTGGTTTTGGACATTACAGTTATTGCTTCCTGTGTTTGGATTTACTTGGGTGCCCCTGTGCAGAGTAGCCAAACCTAGGCCCCCTGTGCCGAGTAACCTAGTCCTCCCGAACCCAGTCCCACCAGGTACTGCTGTCAGCTTCAACAGCATACCACCTGTCGTTTTGCAAAAGGCAGGGGTGAGGCATTACACTATAAAAAATACTGGATGGACAACTCTATGCCCAACCAGTGTGTTGTACCACCTCAGGGTTCCGATTCCGGGGACCTCTCATGCTTCGAGCTCCTCTAGGTCACACAGGAATCAGAACCCCTCTGTGGCACAACACACTGGTTGTGCATAGTTGCCCATCCAGTATTCTCTATATTTTGCATTGTTGTTTTTTTGTGGGCAGCATTCTGTTGCAGTTCTCTTCATGGAACCAGTGATCTGGAGTTTTAACTATGTCACGGTTTGAGCAAAGAACTCTAAGCACGGTTCTGATAAGACAATAGCTCATGTTTAGCATTCTGTACACAAATCGTAACATAATGAACACTCCAAATTACTGGTTCCACGAGGAGAACTGTGCAGAATGTTGTCCATAAAAAGAAAAGAAAACAAGTGAAAACAGTGTTTCATATCAGTGTTTTCCTAAGGCAAAGTTAAATATGGCTCATTTGGAGGCAAGTTTGTCATTTCTCTTACCAAGAACATTACTAACTGCTGCCAATTAGCACAGATTTCCTGTCCCCTTTAAATGTCTAGTTTATTTAGGCAAAGAAGAATCAAACTCTTTCAGATACTATTTTAGTGACGAAATCAGATCAGGTTTTCATCACAGTATTCAGCTTACCTATTCTACCTATTCAACTGTTACTAGTCAGTTTCCATTTTTCTGAGCAACGCAGAAAATAGCACATTTTTCCACTGGTGCAGAATGAATCAAAAATTAGCTGTTACAGCGCTAAAATAGTAAAACTGTGGCAGAAGCCAGCCCGGCGGTGCAGCAGTAGAGCTACCGCTCAGCGCCAATGACCGGGTTAGAGGCGTGCCGGGGAGTTGGAAGGCCCGACGGAGGGAGGAGTCCGAACATCTCAAGGAGCGCTCATCTTCTCCAAGGAAGTGGGGGGGGGGGGCAGAGGCTCGGCATTTGACTGGCCCCAGGCGCAGGCCTGGAGTACAGCAAGCGTCAAGCCAGACACTGGAGGAGGAGAATGTGACAGACGTCAGCGGCCACGCCTTGACGTCGGGGCATGCGTCACGTCCCTGGAACAAGGGAAAATTGCTCTCCAGGCTCTGAAAAGGCGAAGCATCTGGGCAGACCCCTAAATAGCTTGCACCTGCCTGGCCTTGCCGGATCCCGACAAGACTTGAATTGTTCGGGATGTAGATGCCCCACCTCATCCCCACCTTGTGGAAAGGAAAGAGAAGAACCATGGCTCCATGGGGGGGGGCTCTGGAAGGTTCAGGTATGATGTCAGAAGCAGGGGAAGACACCATTGGCACTCCCAATGATGCAGGGCTTAAGAGTTGCTGCGGGAAGATAAACTACGATTTCAAAAAAAAACAACTGTGGCAGAGAAGTCAGGTGCAGCAAGGATAAAGAACACAAATGCAACCTAACGAGAAAATTGGAGCACTCTAAATGTTTACAGCTACTCAATAAGTTTTACATTATCCAGTTTTGTAAAACATCTGAACTAAAAATAGCTATAAAATACAATAAAAATAAAATTTAAAAATAGCCAGCGACAAACATTAAGGTCTACATATCGAAAAAATTATATTTCAGAATGTTAGGTTATACTGCACAGAATTAAATAAAGCCACGTGTGAACTGTGTACCAGCGCATGCATAAACTGCCACAGAACTTCTGAACAGAAAAACTGACCTTCATACTTTCTTTATCCAGGGGCTGAAATTGGTACCAACCCACTAGCCAAATGCTGGTAGATTCTGTATTGGGTTGGTAAGATTTTCCTTTAACTACCCCTGCAGGCCTGTACTGGAGAAGGTAACATTTTATACATTATACCAGCTGGGCCAGTGGAATGCCTGTTGGGCTAGTGGATTTTCCCACTCATTAGCCTTGCTAGCTAGTGACTACAAAACTTAATGTTGACCCCTGTTTAGCTATTTAAAAGTTTAAACAAGAAGTACATACTGAGCTGAGAACAGCTCATTTCAGTTGAGTCCTAGGGGAGATAGCGAACAGTATAATAACAAAGTAAATTCAAATAAGTAATACAAGCTAAAAAAAAATATTAAGGCAAAATAGTAAATAATACTTACAGATATGCAGGGCCAGGGGAAAAAAAAAAAACACTGCCTCTAATCCTAGTCTTAAACAGTGCACCACTTTTACTGTAAAATACATGAAAAAACAACCTACTGAAGGGATGAAGCGGCAATGACCCACTAGCCAAATGCCTGTCCCCTCCATCTATACATCACTGCTCTCTCTATTCCTCCACAGTCACAATGCACTTTGTTCATCTGCAAGTACTGGTTTGGTCCCTTCCTTCCTACCTCCCTCACCCCTCTCCCGTCCCCCCGGCTCCACGCTCCCTCCACTCCAGTGACCAGGAATCATCTCCCTCCTCATCAGAGGTCCCCTGTTGGGCAATCTGCCTTCCTCTGTCGCCTGCCAACACTCTGAAACCAGCTCCCCATATCTGTTCACCATTCCACCTCCTCAGGCTCCATCAGGTACAAAATTAAACTCATCCTGCCACCCACCTGCACCTGTTTCCTGCAGAAGGTCCCCCCACCTCAAGTGATCCTGGTAACTCGGGTTTTTGGGTCCTCCCAACCTAACTACTCCCTAGTGCACTGCATTATTTGCCTTTATACTGCTTCAATGCCAAATTTTCAATGTTCCACTTGTACTGCACAATATACTTTCACTTTAACCTGTTCTAAGCTTGTACCAGTGAAATAATATTTACTGTACTATTTATGTGCCTTTTGTCTGTGTCATGTAATATGCTGTACAGTGTAACACCACACACACACACACACACACACACACACACACACACACACACAATTTGGGGTTTACCTTGATGTCTTTCTCGGCTCCTTCCATGCCCACTGCCAGGCTGACGTCCTGTACAGGTAATAAATCCAAGGGTACTGATTTGTTCCTGTTGATTTACATGAGAATGCCATGTAGTGCCTCAGCGCCTGTCCCTTTAAGAATTCAGCCAGTATGTGTATAGTAAATGGTCTGAGCTGGGTCAGAGTGCTTTAAGGCTTGCGACCGGCCAGACACCACTTTGATTTGCTCCACACTGCAGTCGATAACAGAGCAGAGGGAGCTTGAACTAGTACTGTAATTCTTTATTACTAACTTGTTGTTATATTTAGAGAGTTTGTTTAACCTGCTTTCCTTGCAGCTTTGCCTTTTGAATGGGGCCACCATGTTAGGCCCGGACTTTCAGTAAGTGAACCAAAGGAACTCTGAGGACCTCGAAGGGTCCTTAGCCAAAGTGCCTTGTGGGAAGGAAAACCTGTAGTTTTAGGTTGGCACATAAACTGAACTCAAGGGGCACCCAAGCTGCGACTGACAGCTCCCTCAGCCAACCGGATCACTGGAATCCAAGGGAAACCCACAGAACCGTTCGACACAGAAGACAGTTGTAGTGAGCAGCTTGAGCTATTGAGGAGCTGCTCCAGAAGAAGCCTAGGGGAATAAGCGGAAGAAGGCAAGACTTGCCTCCCTGCCACTATTCTGTTTGGGACTGCCTATCGCAGAAGTCGGAATAATCCGACCAGTGACTGAACCGAAGCAGAAGCTCCAAAAGTATTTGGAAATACAGCCTGAGGTTTGGACCAAGAAGAAGCTCCCTGTGAAACAATTAGCCCAGAGATTGTGAGAGACTGATTTAACATTCGAGGTGTTTGCTCGCTCAGTGAATCGACTGCAACAGCGACCATCACCAAACCAATTTGTGAGAAGTGGCCGCTACACTATGGAAAATATATGGCGAGCGATTCTTATTCGAATGGGGATCCTGGATCGGACATGGGGTGGGGGGGACCCTACACTATGGAAAGGATACAGGGTGGGATTGCTGATCGAACAGGGATCGGGGTACGGGGGGACATTACACCATGGAAAAGGAGTTTTGGGCTGCTTATGATACTGGGTCAGGGATTGGGCAAGGAGGGGTACCTTACACTGTGGAAAGGAGTTATACATTTATTTTGCATGGCGGGGGATCGGGCGGGGGGCAGGCTTGCTCGGCACATTCTGCTGGGCACAGGCATGCAAATGAGCCCATAATGGGCATGCACGAGGCCTGTTTGTTCCATGCATGCCCAATGAGCTCATTTGCATTTACTGGCTGAATATCGCCTTTGGGGGCTCGGCATCCTCCACTGGCAAAGTCAGACCAGACCTTGGATGTGCTCCATACACTGACAGCGTTCCCCTTTGCTCCGCCTGCCAAGTTGGGATACTCCTACAGGCTGTGGGATCTTGTTTGAATATCCCGTTGTGTTGAGCTGGTGCAACTTTCTGGGCAGCGCATCTAGATGCACCGCGCACCTCCCCTCCTTTTCAATATGGGGGCCTAAGTCTTTACATACAAACTAATAAATTTAAAACTATGCCAAACATATTTGAGGTACAGGTAGACAACACTTGGCATCCAGGTATAGACTATGTACATATACACATTATACATACACACACATATGTATGTGTATATACAGTCCCATGTTTACATACTCTCAGACATAAATCATATACATACACACAAAACATATTAACGCAGATAAAATTAGGTAAGCTCTTGAGTAGTAAGTAAGAGCTTTGCCAGCCTGAGGAAGATGGTGGGAGCAAGGCAAACCTTAACCCTTCACCCCTCCAGGTGCACACCCATAAGGATTTGACAAGGAACAGGTGAGGAACTTTGGGGACAGAATAAATATTTCAATGGAAACTGCTTTCATGCTTTTATATAGAAACATAACACTTTCTACTACCAAAATATCATATTTAATAGGAATGTGATTTTTAAAGTTATGATATTTCAGTATAATTTAACAGGCAACATTCTATTTTCTTACACCCCTTCCCCCTGGGGCCACGGCATACACATGCGTGCATGTGCGTGGAGGTGCACGCACACGCCAGAATCTTTTGGCCCCTTCTGACCCTCCCCAGACTTGTGTCACCACTCCTAACCGCCTGCGCTACCCACCGGACCTCCACCAGGTGGGAGCTGGACTACAGCGGAGCAGGCAGCCACCCCTAAGGAAGGGAGAGCCAGAGCTTGATCTTGTTCCAACCCCCAACCCAGGTCATTCCCAAACCCAGGTCACCGGCATGGCGCGAGGTAAGGCGCCAGTGTCTCAGCCCTCTGTGCCACTGGGCCGGCTCTAACAGGCAACATTTTGTTCAGAAGCAAATTTTACTTGGGAAGAAGGAAAAGAGAAACCAATTATTGCTTTAAAATGTAAAATCAACAGACAGTGAAAGCATATAAAAGACAAAGTTTGTTGTTGAAAGAAGTATCCATTTCAGTTGAAAAACATATAAAAGAGATTTAGTTTCTTGTAGAAATACTTTAGTCTCCCAAGCAGTTGACAGTTTGACATCACAATACCAGAAATCTATTGCATTCTATTTACTGTGAAAAGTAATGGCTAATATAATCTTGTTTCGCTGTACAAACAAAATATTTTTTATTATAAAAGTAGAAAGTGATCAACACATCAAAATGCAATACATAAAACAGTCAGTTGTTTATTAGAAATAAACACGTACTCTTTTAAAAAAGGATGGCATTAAAATATTTAACTTCCAGATGTTAGAAGCTAGTAGCCAAAATGACCACCAGGTTGCAAACAGATTTGTCTCATGTTACGGTATGTTCCAAGCCACTAGCCCACAAGGACAGTGGTTGCAAAAGTTAATTTAGGCCCCCTGATTACCGATTTCTAATGGTCTTGTATATATGCTAGGAGTCCGTGATCCTGGAAGGAAAGCAAATGGGTTCCTGACACAGGCATCCTAGAACTAAAAGGGCAGAGGCAAGTCATGATCTGGTGCTCACAAATGGGGAGCATATACAGGAAATAATGACCAGAGAGCACCTGGGTGGAAGTGACCATTGCACAGTGTGGTTCCAGTTGGATATGGGCAGGGAAAGCCTCCCAACTAAGACTAATCTTGGATTTTAGGAGGGCGAACCTCAGGAAGCTGGGCGAAGTGCTAAGGGGCCACCTGGCGGTCATCAGAGCAGATACGGGGTGGAGTAAAGGTGATCCATCATTAAGGAAGGAATACTGGTTGCCACTGAGGAGTGCATTAGGCTTAGGGGGAAGAACACTAGGGCCAAAGCACCCAGCTGGTTCATGTCCTGGGGTCACCCAGGCAGTAAGGGAAAAGATGTTAGCCTATAGGAAATTCAGGAAGACCAAGAGAGAGGTGGATAGGGAAAAACACTAAAGGTTGGCTAGTGAGTAAGGCAAGGAAGGAAGTCTGATGAGCTAAGGCACAGAAGGAGCTGCATGTAGCTGAAGGAATTAAGAAATGGGAGAAGACCTTTTTTCGCTACATAAGCGAGATAAGGGACAAGGACAGACAGAAGGAGTCCAGGTATGTGCATCAGAGGAGAAGAAAGACCCAGGAGTGATGATCACTGTAATGCGTTTATGTATTGTATTTTGTCTATGTTATTGTTTCCTGTAATTGGTCTGGAAACGAGCGGTGCTCTGCTTAGTATGCCTTTCCTGGTAAATCTCTTAAATAAATAATTTTGGTAAATTATGGGTCACCATTTTAAATGACTTTTGCTCAATGGTCAACCCCATTTAATAAAAATGAAATTAAATCATTAATGGTCTAAAGCACTCCAAGTGCAAAAGAAAGCAGCAACAAGGGCAAACAAGATGCTGGGATGCACAGCTGGGGGATTAGTAATAGGAAATAAGAGGTTATACTGCCCTTGTACAGGTCAATGGTGAGGCCACATCTAGAGTATGGCATTCAGTATTGGTGCCCACACCTCCAAAAAGACACAAGCCTGCTGGAGAAGGTCCAGAAGAGGGCTACAAAGATGATAGTGGATCAGCAGGGTAAGGCATATGAGGAGAGGTTGAGGGCACCGAACATGTACTCCCTGGAGGACCGGGGGGAGGGGGGGGACACGACTGAGACCTTCAAGCACTTTAAAAGTATAGATAAGGTGGATAAGGAGGGTCTCTTTAAAGAGCAGCTGATGCCATTAGAACAACTTTAACAAAACATAATATTTATCAATTAATCAAAATCTTTATTTAATTTAGACAAACTTCAGCTTGCATTTCATGTTAGTTCTGTATGTCTCCTCACCATTATTACTGAGGCCATTTGCATGAAAACGGGATCTGTGCTTCTGAAGAGTTAATTTATTCCTGTTGCCTTCTCCCTACCTTAGGTCATAATGCTCTATCTGTGACATCACAATTATACTAACATACTAAAATGCCAGCAGAATAGGCCTAACTGTCTTTCGTGCCTGCTGGTTTGGTCAGCCCTCACCCTGGGAGCTGACCTTGCTGCCCCCCTCACCTTCCCTGGCTTCTCTCTTCTCAGTTCCGGATATTCTCGCTGCACTGGATTTTGCTTCCAGAACCCTTCCCCTGTACCTGTCCCACCCCCTCTTGAACCCCTCCACCGTCTCTGCCTCCACCAGCCCCCTGGGCATCGCATTCCATGGCTCCACCACCCTCTCAATGAAGTAGCACCTCCTCCTTTCTCTCCTGAATCTTCCCCCTCCAGCTTCCACCCATGCCCTCTAGTTTCCCCTCCTCCTTCCTTCGAAGCACCCTGACTGCTCCTCCCCTATTTACCCCATTCATGTACCTGAAGACCTCTATCATGTCCCCCCAGTCCCTTCTCTCTTCCAATGTGTACATATTTAGCTCTTCGAACCTCTCTCCATAGGTCCTGTCCCCCAAGCCCCAAATCACTCTCATGGCAACAGATTGTAATGTCACAACAGAGAACTATGACATGAAGTAAAGAGTAAGCTAAAGAGGCAGATGAACTCCAAGGCATATAGAGCATGTTTCCATTCAAATTTCTCAGTAATGAGTAATGTGGAGGAGAAATTTATTGAATACACATGGAATACAAGCTAAATTGTACCCAAATATTATGGTATTCAATGTTTTCTTTGATGCGCCAGCAGCTCTTTAAGCCAAGTGACAACCATAACATGAGGGGGCACAGACAAACTGTAGGGGGCGGTTTATGAGGGAGATCAGGAAGCACTTCTTCGTGGAGAGGGTGGTGGACGCTTGGAATGCGCTGCCGGAGGAGGTGGTCTTGTTGAAGATGGCGGGCAGCTCCAAGAGAGGCTGGGATAGGCATAGGGGGAAGGTAAGGATCATGGGTAGGGAGGATGGAAAGGATGGGAGGAGGGAGCAAGGTCAGTAGTTCAAGCTCTGGATCCTGCAATACGAGCAGACTAGATAGGCAACATGAAGAAACCAGCAGAAAAAAGTCCATATGTTCATATGCTATATACAGTACAGTAATTGTAATTTGGATCTGTGGAAGTGCTTTATAAATAAAACTGTCTGGCCTCACAATAAAGGGATTTTAAAAGTTTTTAACACTTACATGGTGTTGAAGCCTATGTCGATGAAAGTCTTTTCAGTGTGAAATCATAACAAGGCCACCTGGAGCCCTATGTTTGAATCCCACAACCCCCACTTGCATTGTGTGACCCTGAGCAAGCCACTTAACTTCCTTGTGCTCCCAGGTCACACCTGTAAACAAGCTTTCAGCTTAGTGTGTCTCTCCTGGTAAAAATAAACAAACTCCCTTAGCGCACACCTTTACATGCCCAAGAAAAGAGGCAGATTGGCTCAATCGTGAAATGAAGGGATCGACTGGCCACCATGTTGAGGCTGAACTACGATTCCTTCAACTTCCATATGGACTTTCTGAAAAAACTCTGATTTCATCATAAAAGGACTTTTCACCACCACAAACTTCAACACCTGTAAGTTACAAAAGAATCTTTGTAAATCAATATGATGCAGCAATTTGGATCCGAAAAATGCTTTACAAGTATAACTGTCTGACTGCAAATTAGTGTATTGTTTAATATTTAAAGCAGCAGTAGTTGTTGGTAATCATACCGTTTTTTTTCCATGTTTGCCAGCAAAAATACCAAGACCTACATTTTTCTTTTCGTTTTCTTTCCCGATCCAAAATACAAGGTTTTGAAGTAAGTTCCCATTCCCATGCCCGCCATGAGAGAAAATAAATAAATAAATGACAGTACAGTGCTGTTTATTACCAGAAATATGTGGAATCACCGTCGTAATACATCTACATTATGAATCTAGCATGTATATTCTACTGGTGAGCCCAGCGGAAGAGAATTTTTTTTAATTGCGAGTGGCAGCAATCTTTAATAATGAATCACTACAAAATTAGTTGTAAAAGCTGTTTTAACAATATCTGAGAAAACGCATGGCCCTTAGAAAATAGTTTCTATATGATAACATGTTTGTTGCCTATTGCTTTAAGTCTGTATTACGCGTCTCCCCCATCCTACTATTCAAGTTCCACTTCATGGCAACCACACTCAGTAAAACTGTAAAACAAAAAGATACCACATACAAAACTGTTGCATAACAATACTTACTATGGTAGCAAGCGCTTTCATCCCTAAAATATGCAAAAGGTATGTTTTACTGAATGTGTGAATCAGTTATGCCCAATTAGTGATTGGTACTTCCAATTTTGAGTACTCTCCTGAACACTATTGACTTTGGAAAATCGCCATTTGGGGGCACATAAGCGTAGGATCCCAATTTACCAGAACTCTACAGATATGTTCCACCTTTTCAGATTGTAAGCTACAATGGCAATGATCTGCAGTGCAATGGAGGAGCCTTGCCAGGATAAAGAATGTGTTCAGCTGCCCCCACTACTAAAGAAATGCACAATAAAAATACTGTCTGCACTGAGCCTTTTACAACGTTTCTAGTATGACAGCCTTCAATGAAAAGAGGAACTAAGAGAAGGCAACTTCCGCCTTTTTTGGAACAGTAATGCAGAAGCTCTTAGCAGCCCGCAGTTACACATTTATAAATCAAGAATCCCCCGATATTCCAGTACCACCACCTCCCCTTCCTCTTCCCCTTTCAGCTGCGCTCACAATTTTGCAGGAAGCTGCCATCAGTACCTACAGCGCATGCCCGTAGGACATCCCCCAATTCATTTGTAATAGGCTCTATATTTGGCAGCCAGGGCAGACACTGAACTCTAAGAAAATCCTGTTTTTAAAAACAGATACATTAAGTAGACAAAAAACAAAACAACCTTTGGAAAAGTGAGCTTCATGGCTCCCTCACTCGTCGCACGTACGTATTCTACCCACAAATCAGAACACCACTGCCGCAGCATTACACCTACCCCTTCAGGCAATTTCCTGTGGAAAGCTTCATTTCGTTTCACAGAATTAGTAACCGAGCTGGGAGAAATCGTTACCACAGCCAGGACACAGAACGAGGCATGTTCAGAAGCTCCTTACCAGTCGGATTTTGATGCTGGACCCGTTCCTTCGAGTCCCGGATTCGACATTACTCCGAGAAACTTACCAAAAATTGGTACAAAACCCTATCCTGCGCGACATACAGCATACAAAAAAAATTCTCCTGACAGAAACGAAACGGAAACCAAAGAAATGTTTTAAATCTCCCCAGTCCGTAACATAGAGAAAACCCAGACGCCGCCAGCGCGAGACGAGCCGACGCCGCGCTCGCGCGATCCGCCATAAACATTCAGGCGAACTCCGACGACTTGACGTCACCCCGCGAGGCAGGCAGACAGCGGCATAATCATCCTGTGGACGGGGCGAGGCAGAGAGGAGGGGCGGCTCCGCGCGCTCGTGGTGGTAGTGGGGGCAGCAGCGGGCGTGATGTTTACTAATAATGGTGACGGGGTACCCCTTCCGAAGTGCGTGCAGATGGGTCCCTCGAGTTCAGGGTATAGCACATGACGAAGAATTGCAGTCATCTGTGGAAGCTGGCAGCCCAGAGGCAGAATTGATCTGCATAAATTTATTTTGGAGGACTCTTGCTTTAATTAGGCTAGTCGCAGTCTGGCTGCGAGGCATATTGGTTTAACTGGAGACGATGGCTGCAAGGCATATGTTTTATTTAGGATTAGACCTAATGAAAGTAAATTGGCAATGGCAAGTAGTGAGATACTCTCCGTGTCTGTAATACCTTACTGGCCGCCCTATTTTCATGGAGACTGCCCTGATTTTTTTGCTTATTTATTTTTTAACATTCCCCCTGCTTGCTAAGGCACTTTCCACCCCAACCCTAGAAAATGACGGTAAATAATGGTCTAGCAGCCTATCCAGTCTGCCCAAGCTTGTAATTGATGCCAGGCGCCTTGCCTTTGTGTCTCCTTTATATCCACATTCTGGTTTGGGTCCCTTCCCTCCTTCCTTACATCGCTGTTACTCTCTCCCCAGCTTCCTACTATCCTCTCTGCAATAATACTTCCCATTCATTTTAGAAAATCTACATTGATCAATCTGCTGGCTCGACTGCAGTGTTTGAGCAGGACAGAAATAGTGTGGCGGATGAGAATACCATGGCGGGCAGTAAACGGTATACAGTCAGAAGAGATGCAAGTCACTAGTGGGGTACCTCAGGGATCAGTCCTGGGGCCAGTCCTCTTCAATATCTTCATCGGTGACATTGCAGATAGACTGGAGGGCAAGGTTTGTCTGTTTTGCAGATGACACCAAGCTCTGCAACAGAGTAAATGATCCAGATGGTGTGGGCAGAATGAGAAGCGATCTGGATAAACTAGAAATATGGTCGGAAGAGTGGCAACTGGGGTTTAACGCAAAGAAGTGCAAGATCATGCACATAGGGAAGAGAAACCCTGAAGCCACCTATAGGCTGGGAGGGGAGTTGCTGGCAGTCAAGGGAAGAAAGAGACTTGCGCGTCATCATCACTGATGACCTGAAATCATCCAAGCAGACTTCTAAAGCGGTAGGTAAGGCTAGAGTGATGTTAGGGTGTATTAGTAGGGGTATCACAAGTCGGAAGAGGGAGGTAATAATCCCTCTTTGCAAGACACTGATTAGGCCCCATCTGGGAGTACTGTGTGCAATACTGGAGGCCACACCTGCACAAGGGCATTAACCAAATTGAGGCAGTCCAGAGAAGGGCAACCAAAATGGTGCAAGGACTGCATCAGAAAACATATTAGGACAGATTAACTGAACTCAATATGTATACCCTAGAGCAAAGAAGGGAGAGAGGTGATATGATCGAAACATTCCAAACACCTTAAGGGCATTAAGAAGGTGAAAGAGTCTAACATGTTTCAATATAAGAAAAATAGCAGGACAAGAGGACACAGCATGAGATTAGAGGGAGGCCGATTAAGGGGTAATGTGAGGAAGTTCATTTTCACAGAAAGGGTGGTGGATGCCTGGAGCGGCTCAGAAGTGGTGGATATGAACACTGTGCAGGGCTTCAAACAGGCATGGCTAGGCCTAAGGGAGCAATACAGATGAGTATGAATAGATAGGCCATTGACAGAGCAAAGGCCGATGGCACATTCATAAGGTAGAAAAGAAATGGGCAGACTGGATGGGTCTTGCAGTCCTTATCTGCCGTCAAATTCTATGTAATCCCATCAGTACAGTGTGTAACAGGAGAGTCCGTCAGCCTCAGCATGAGGAAACTATAGGGCAACAGCCAGCGCGCCTGGAACGGACCTGCAGCGATAGCCTAGAGGTTAGCGCAGCGAGCTGTCAGTGAGCGTAGTGCATTCAGCTGCCCTGGGTTTGAGTCCCACAACCTCCACTTGTGATCCAGCACCCATTCCCACAACTTTCCACTTGCATACCGTGTGACATATGCAAGGCCTAGAAGTGATTATATATATTTTAGGGGGATTGGGGGAGGCGAAGTCTGCCCTACTATTTCCTGTGCGCCATTTATTTTTATATCTAGGGTACCTACCCGGTTAACAAAAACTAAGTAAATATATACTGTCATACTCAAGAACTGCAGTCCTTCCAGCCTGCTTTTTCTTACCACTTTCCTAAACGCTGGTCCTCCCCTTCCCTGTCAATTTTGCACTGACTCCTGCTTTCGCCTTAGTCTCTTCATGACTTTTCCCTCCTGCAACTGTCCATGACCCTCTTCTTTCTCTCCCCGCCCCACTAGTTTTGCCCTGGCAGTTTGTTTCCCTCATTACCTGTTCACTGTTCTGTATTTGTAAGATTAGTTACCTCAACTAAATTCTCTCAGTTTTATCTACTACACATCTGTTGTACTGATTTGTTTTCAATCTTTGATTATGTTCCTTGATATATTGTATTTCATGTCATCCCTGGCTAACCCCAGGGCGCATCTAGAAATAAGCTGTTAGCAGCTCAGTATATCTTTCCCGGTGAAACTTTTGAAATAAATAATTTTGGGACTGTGTCCTTGTCAAAATTTTCAGAATTCTAAAACAAGATGATCCCTGCTGGAGGTGTAAAGAGCAACATGCAGGGTTGTTACATATTCTATGGGATTGCCCTTCTATTTCTACTTTCTGGCAACATGTTCTTGTACATTGTTCCAGGATAACGGGTCATCAAATTACTCCATCCCCTTCTTTTATCGTACTGGGACTTCCCCCACCAGGAACTTCCTTACCTAAAAATAAACGGAACTGGCTCCTTTCTGCTTTACTGGGCGCCAAATGGCTTCTTTTAAGAAATTGGGACTCTAACTCCGGATCGCCCCTGAAAAGGGGTCCCACAGGATCCACTGGGCCTACCCGGTTAACAAAATTGAAATAAAATAAATAATAGGGTGCCCACTCTATCAGACTGGTATTCCTTTAGGAGGCTTCAGTGGCAAATAATGAAAGAGTTATCTGTGTGCTCTTAGATCAGCCAGGCTCCTTTGAACAAATCTGGAACCCATTTCTAAATGCAGAAAGACTGTTGAAATCCAAATCAAAGGAATCCTGATAATGTCCTTAACGTTGTTTTGTAATTATCAAGGTCCCGATTAAGCTCTTATTGTCCTTTTTGAAACTGGTTAGTGCTGTAGTATTTGCTCTTGTTGCTCTTTTCAATGATTTTGTCTACTTTTTTTTTTTTTTTTATACTCTTTCTTCCCCCAGGGTCCCAGGTCGGCATCCATCCCAGCCACCCATCCAGCCCCGTACCCCGACATCAGGCTGCTACCCCTCTTTCCCCACGGCTTACCCCCTGTGGCGGGCAGTGAGGAGCCTCCCCAAGCTCTACTCACCTCGAACAGGATCCAGTTCAGGGGCGCCATTTGGGGTTGGGGCCTGCAGTGGGTGGCTGCCTCATCAAGCGACCTGGGACCGTATTCTCCCAAAGTGGCGTGCAGCGGCAGGGGAGAGAACGCGCCTGCCCAGCGTCTGCGTGCACTCCTCCCCGCGCCTGCCTCAGTTGCTTGCTTGCAGTATCAGTGTTCTGTCCCCCAGCCGCCACTAGGGGTCAGAAGCACACCGACAGCTGGAATCCACCCTCCCCGGAGAGCAGTCCCTCGGATGCTCGATCCCTCTCTGACCCCTGGCGACCCGTGCTCACTCCCGAACACGGGTCTCCCGCGTAGCGCGAGGTAAGGTGACCAGCACCTCAGCCCCCAGTGCCACCAGGCCGGCTGTTGTCTACTTTTTGACTGACACAATCTGTTAAGCTAATATTTAATCGTTGAATATTGCTACTTTTTTGAATATTGAGCCACTCTTATCTTTTACTGTTAACTGATGTGCATGCTGTATTCTTAATGTTTCCTTTTAAGTGTTTTCATGTCTAATGTATTTAAAAAAAATTTCAATAAACTTTTAATGGAAAATAATTAAACTGTTCCTTATGTCTTTTAATAGGCTAAGCACTGCCTGTCAAGCGCTCTTATACTCAACCTCATAAATTAGATCAGTAAAAACTCCCGATTTCAGTGGTCAAAATCAGGAGAGCATTCCATTTAAAGACAACATGAGGCTCTGCCAAAACCAGTCACCATAGCAAATGTCTATAAATGCTTTCAATTGTAGATCTGTACAATTTTGATTTCACAGTAGAATGTAACTGTATAGGGTTAGGTTCTATAACAATAACAATTTAGCTAAAACTCAGGGGATGTGATTAATAGTCAAACATCGGAAAGGTAGAACACCATCAGACCAAATGCAGCTCTTCCAGATGCCCAAGAATGAGAACAGAGAGACATCAATGTCATTGAAAAAGTAAATTCAAGGAAAATATCAGAAACAAGTTCACAAAATAAGTAGTGGACAAGAACAGACTATATTCAAAGTGAGTTACTAGGGACATATTCAATGGGCTGGTGGCCTTCCTACTTTCTAAAATGCGTATGGTCATATCTAGGTGACTCCAGTACAGGCTGTGACTGTACTAAATGTCGTTTACTCTGGGCTGACTTGGTACAGTACCTGACAGAAACTGCTGCACCTTTGAATCCAAAAAGGACAAAAACATGAGTCTGTGCTCATGGTTTGTTGCTGAGTTGCATTTGATCCAAAGGGCTACTGGCATCTTAAAGAGGAGCAGTCGGCATCAAGAGCCCCACACCCAAGTGTGGGTCTGGTGCTAATTTGCAATTTGTGTGGAAAACCTTTTTTACTTACTGTTTACTGTAGTATAGTAAATTGTATCAGACTAATTTTGCTTACATCCAGGCTGACATTTAATGAAATTACAAATCCCAGAATCCCCTGCCGCTGACGATGACATCCGAGCAGGGCTGTGGCAGTGGGAGATTCGATAGCCTGCAGCATATATTAGATCTTTTATAAGCTCCATCCAGATGTTTTCTAGTCCCACTGGTCTCCCGGGGTAAGTACAGACCTCTGTGACTTAACATAGCCCCAGGAGGACAACAGGACTAACAAACAAAACATCAGAGTTTATATAAACTCCAACATGCACCGCGAGGTTATTGAATCTCACTTCTGCAGCCTTGCTCTGATGTCAACTGCAGGGATTCTGGGATTTATGGTTACAACAAAAATTGTCAGCCTGGAAGTAAAAAATTAGTCTGATCCAATCTTCTATATAGCAGTACACATCTGATACAATCTTCTATATAGCAGTACACATTAATTAAAACAAATGTTTTGCACACAAATTGCAAACAACTAGCCCAGCATTTGAGTATGGGTTGTTAGTGATGACTGTTCCCCTTTAAGGCCAGGAATTTGACTGCACAATGCCACTCATCACAACTCCACATCTCGTTCAAGCTCAAGGCTCTTCCTTCCCCTCTCTTGACCATCTGTAAAAGCGATGGACCAAGGGAATGTGGGAAACCTGTCGGGGTGGGGAGCTTTAGTATAAGTAATGTGATAGCAAGGGGCACCTCCTTAGCCAGGGGCGCTTTCATTCCCACCAAAAGTTTACCCTACTGGTTATACCTTTCGGTGGGTGCCTTCCTGCACTGAATTGGCTGCAATTGGCCAATCAGTCAGATCTCCTTCCTCTTCGCGAAGCCTGAATCCCCACTTAGGAGTCTGGACTTGTTGGGGGATATGAGTCCATGGGTTGCTCGTCCTCTTTTCTTTTTTTTTCACCACCAGAGCAGCACTCTTGGACTCAGACCAGATTTACTTCCCCACCCTCTAGCTGTTTTCCTGGTGGGCCTTGCCCACGAGGTCTAATGCTGCATAGCAGCTCGGAGATTTATATAGGGTCACAGTAAGCAGCCAAGCAAAGCTATTTTGTTACAGCATGTAGAATAGAGCTTACAAACAAGGCTTATCACGGTGAGGATAGTGCCAGAGACCAGGAGAATACATGGTTGAGTTAATGCCCCCAGAATTTGACCAAGAGTAGATGACTTTGGCTGTGAACAGCAAAGATGGACATGCACTTCATTCTGCATGGGTGAAGTACAGCTGTAAATTAGGAGAAAAACAGTGAAGCTCTGTGTATTGGCCCGTAGAGGCATACTTCTGCTGAGGCCAAGGTCTCCTTCAGTGAAGCAGTAGTATTTGTTTGGGTCTCTTGTCTGCCACATTCACCCCCAGATGGCTGCTAAACCACGAATGGAACATGAGTTGTGATGTATATAACTTTTTTAATCTGGAGATGAGTATTGTTTGGAAATATGAAATATGTTTTGAATATATAGTACTTTAGTTACAAGTAATTTAAGGTTCAGTAAAGAATTATGTTGCCTTTTATAAACCATCAAAATAATGCATTTAATTATTTGGAGGAAAGCAAGAGCAGATGGCACTTGTACGCTCCACTGTGAAAGCCTGTCCTGTTCTCGGGCAACCTTTGATCTGCTCAAATCTTTTCAGCCTGCCTAACACGGATATTTGAATACAGACACGCATGATGCATTGCACTGGATTTGGTTTTTTTGTGCCGTGGTTTGGACAGAAACGCATGGTTTGGACGCAAACACAAACTGAACAAATATTGGCATTTGTTCTGATCTTGTATACTGTTTAAAGCCACAGTGCGACAAGGGGGAGGGTACTGGATTGGCATCATGATACAGTCTGGCCCCCCGCATTGCTGACTTCCTATGTTTGAACTTTCAAATTAATGTTTAATTTGTTATAGTTAGATTTAAATCAATTTTCACTATAAATAAAGATGACACTGAGCTTTGACCCAGCAGCATCCAGACCACTTGTCCTCACTCCAAAACGTTTGCTACTTACCAGTATAACAGCAGCTCTTTGTGAGAATATCCGTAGAGTCATAATGCATTGGACTGCATAAGCCATCTGTGTTGGTGCCTCATGAGAAGCTTTTTTTTTTTTCTTAAAGTGATTTATGCAAGTTTGCCATAACAAATGGGAGTAGTAACCTATAGTAGTCGTGACACAGTCTCCTACCATTCAAACTGCCAAAAAGTGCTGGTTTCCATGAAAAAATCATTTTATTTCTGTGCTCTGCTTCATTTGCATAACCCTGCCCCTTTCTTTCTCAGTGCTGCAACCCTGAACTGTGACATCATTCAAGGGGAAACAAAGTTATCAAAGGGACACTGTCAGTTTTTAGTTTTAGATAGAAAAATCAGCTATTTACTGTACCCACAATGACTCACTATGTAAATTATTACACAGGCTATAATATTTCTGTGCTCACTGCAGAAATAGGACACTACATCACTCAGTAAAGAAATCTTGTCAGCTAGTACTGTGTGCAAAATGCCTTGTTTTGAAAATAAACATATGAGAGCTTATATTGTTGAAGCCACTACAGAAATAAGAGGCTGCGCCTCACAGTAAGGAAATTGGAAAACAGCTTCTTATTGTACCCAGAATGCCTTGCTATGTATATTTACATATTAGGTGCTATACTGCAGTCACAACTATCTAAATAAAAGACTGCACCTCTGAGTAAGGAACATTTAAGTCAACTTTATTATTCACCCATAATTGGATCCATTTCTTGTAGCTGTATGTAAAACTTGGACAGCGCACTAGCTTGACATCATTCTGGGGGTGTGGCCGCACAGAGGAAATGGGAGAGCAGCCACAAACAAACCACTGATAAGACATAAAAAAAATTATTATGACAGATTTTTTGTTTCACAAAACAAATTGCAGCTTCAACATCTGAAGCATGGCTGGTAATGGCATACTATGTGAAAACGGCATTTGGGAAACTTGCATAAATCACTTTAATATAGGTTGTATCCTGCTGGGCTGAGGTAGGCTTGGCTCCTTTCCACCCTGTCCCAGTTATTCCCCACTGTCTACTACCCTTGCAGGGGCTTACCTTCAGTCTGGGCTCCTGGTCTCCATGTTTGAGTGGGTGAGGGGATGGCACACAGGGCTACATACACCTGCCTCACTGCCATTTTCCTCCTGTCTTCTCCCCCATCAGTGTTGGGGCACTCATGTCAGCATGCATGCATATGTGTGTGTGTGTGTGTGTGTGTGTGTTGCAGGGTCTGCAGCTCCCTCCCATGTTGCTACTCCTGTCCCATGTGACCCCCAGGCCTCCACCTGGTGGCAGTGGCTCAGCGGAGACAACAAGCCACCCTCTAGCTGAAGAGAGCAGTCCATTGGACACTCAATCATCTTCCCAATGACCAGCTCCCAGCAACCCAAGATCGCTTTCCATCCCGGGTCACTGGCTTGGTGGGCAGTAGTGCTACCGCTGTACCACTGGGCTGGCCGTCTCATGAGAAGCTTTTGCAGGACAGAACCACTCACATCGACATGCCCACGTGCACATCAGCAGTGTAGGATGTAACCTGTATAATGTGGGTGGGCCTCAACTGCTTCAGTTTCCTGCAATCAGACTGTCTGAGATACAAATCAGAATCATCAGTCATATGAGATAGAGGGATATGGACAAAAACAATAACTTTACTAATAGCAGAAGCCTCAAGGCCCATTATTGAAAGATTGTCCCTAGTGTGGCAGCCATTTGTGCTGCACTTGTGCTCAGCCAGCAGTATACAGATGGATAGCACTGCCGACGGACTGATGCTATCTGACTGAATATTGGTCCATGCTGGCATAGAGCTAAGTGGATCTGCGCTGCCCTGACATGTACCAGGGCTGCATATGGCCCACAGGATATAGCGCTGCCCAAAATGGAATAGCGCCAGGCCCCCTGTGGGCCATATTCAGCCTCAGCATGCAAATGAGCCCACTGGTCATGCAAGGCACTGGGGGGCCACTGCATGCCTATTATGGGCCCATTTGCATGTGGCACAGCAGCTCCTTAGCGCCCCTTGCATTGGAAAATATAAGTCCGTGTGGCATAGTGGTCCCTTGTCACTTTCCTCTAAAATCCCCTGGTGGTCCAGTTGGTCCTCTTATCTGCCAATCACCCCTTATTGAGTTTTACTTTTCCCTGGTGGTTCATTGGTTCCCCCAACCCCGATCACCCGTTGTCACATACTGGTAACATTCCCTTGTGGTCCAGCAGTTCCTCCCACCTCCCTGATTGCCCTTTGTCACTTTTGTCTAAAATTCTGTGGTGGTCCAGTGAGTCCCCACATACCCTTAATCATACAAGGACCCCCCCCCGGAACCTCTGCCCTGCACCCCCCTTCACCCCAAGTGCTGGTCGCATGAAATGACAGCCAGCACAGCCCTCCTGTTACCTCCTTGGTCAGCTGCCATCTGAGAGTCATAGAGCATGATTATGTACGTGATCCTGCTTCATGACTGTTAGACACTTGCTGGACATGGAGGTGAAAGAGGGCTTTGCCGGCCCTGTGTTATGGGACCAGCACTCAGGGTGAGGAGGATGTGAGGGACAGATTCTTGACCAGTATGGTCAGGGGGATGAGTAGAACCACTGGACTGCCAGGGAATTTTAGACGGACATGACAAGGGGTGGTTGGGGGGGTGAGGGAACTGCTAGACTGTCAGGGAGTGTTAACAGAATGTGACAACAGGCGATCAGGGGTGGGAGAAACCACGGGGCTGCCAGAGAATAGTAAGACATGATGACAAAGGGTGATTGGATTATGGGGGAATCCACAGAACCACCAGGGAATTTTAGAAAAAGGTGACACGTTGGGGTGGGGGGACCCACAGGGAATGTTACCAGAATGAGACAATGGGGGATCTGGGGGTGAGTGGACCGTTGGACCACCAGGGATACTATGATAATGTTTAGCAGGAGATTGGGGCAACATGACACGGGGCAGGTGGCTGCAGTGCTGTAGCCCTGCCTTCAGGGGTGGGGGCGTGGCACTAATTTGATTAAGAAGTGATATTCAGTGGTGGTGGTAAGCAGCTCTGCTCTGGGGGCTGTTTACTGCCCAAAACCTTTGAATATGCTGCTGCTGTACCATTGTGCATGAGCAGACTTCTTCATTTGCACAGGCACAGCAGTGTGTCAGCTTCTTGGTGCTGCCAGGTTTGGGGGTGTCTGGGGCTCTAAATATGGCCCCACCTAAACCTGGGTTACGCTGGTGATAAACCACATTCACACGGCACTAACCTTTGAATACGGTTTGGGCCCCTAGGCTTTTCTGTCTATCTGCACAGCACGTGGCTCTTCCTCATGCATTAATATTAATGATCAAGAAGTTTCTTCACACAAGACAGTGTTGTATGTAAGTATGATATAAAAATAATAGCTAATGCAACAAAGCCTACAGCAAGGGAACCAAAATGTTGGGGTGTATCATTGGTGAGGTCACATCTGCACTACTGTGCCCAGTTCTGGAGTCCCCACCTAAGGAAAGACGTAGAGGGTTCAGTGTACAGTAACCAAAATGATTCGGTGCCAGAAGGACAGATCCTACGAGAATCGGCCTAAGGTTCTGAACTCGTACCCACTGGAGACTGGAAGGGAGGGGCAACATGATACAGAGACCTTCCGGTTCCTGACAGGAATGAACACGGCAGGCTGTGAGGAAATATTCAGCAGCAACAGCGAATCAGAACCACGGGAACAGGAGTGGAAGCTGCGGAGCCTGGGGGTGGATACAGGAAGGATGTGAGGAAGTTTTATTTTACAGAGAGATTGGTTAAGCTCTGGAACAGTCTACCAGCAGAGGTGATGAATGAATGGAAGCTGGTGGGGTGGGGGATTCAGGATAGACATGAGAATTTTCTGTTATACAGAGAGTGGTTGAGCCGTGGAACAGCCTACCACCAGAGATGGTGAGTGCAAGAACCATTAATGGTTTCCAGCACAGCTGGGACTGAGTACAAGGCTCCCAGCTATGTTTGAAACCTGGTTCATGCACCTCTTGTCCGTGTATGTCCTGAAGAGCTGCATTTGGTCTGATGGTGCTACTCCTTCAGATGTTTGAACATTATAATCATATTCCCCTTAGTTTTTAAACAACACAGAACATAGAAACATAGAAAAAGTCGGGAGAATAAGATCACAGGAGAAAGTGGTCGGGCGCTTTTTCAAAGGCCTTGATCACATATCCCCTCTGGTGCAAGAACCTCCACCTTCATGGAATCTACTGCTGGTATTGGCTAAGCTCATGGGCAAGCCATTCGAACCGATGCACAGGTGTGACATCTCTCACCTGTCGTGGAAGACCGCCTTCTTGGTGGCTATCACGTCAGCCAGAAGGATGGGAGAGCCGTGGAACAGCCTACCACCAGAGATGGTGAGTGCAAGAACCATTAATGGTTTCCAGCACAGCTGGGACTGAGTACAAGGCTCCCAGCTATGTTTGAAACCTGGTTCATGCACCTCTTGTCCGTGTATGTCCTGAAGAGCTGCATTTGGTCTGATGGTGCTACTCCTTCAGATGTTTGAACATTATAATCATATTCCCCTTAGTTTTTAAACAACACAGAACATAGAAACATAGAAAAAGTCGGGAGAATAAGATCATAGGTCCATCCAGTCTGCCCTGTTTTACTCTACCCTATCCCTGGACCTAATTTCTAGTCAGGATTTTGCCCTCGTCTCCCCCCACCCCCACCCTCATCTTATTGCTTCATCCTTTATAACTAGTAAGCCTTTATCTACCAGCCATGTTCAAAACCATTAATGGTTCTTACCCACAACCTCTGCTGGAGTGGTTGAGCAAGGAGCAGCCTACCAGCAGAGGTGGCGGGTGCAAGAACCATTAATGGGACCGAGAAAAAAGGGGGAAAGCAGCAAGGCAGGGAGTATGCGGGGAAATTAGGGTAATAAACCTGACAAGACATTAGGTCCTGGGATAGGATAGGGCAAAACAGGGCATACTGGATGGACCAATGGTCTTTTTCCATTGACATTTTCTATGTTTCTGTGTAACTAATAGCTGGACTTTAAAGTCAAATTGAAGCCCATCAATTCAGAAATTAGATTCAGTATTACTTTAGCATCTTTTATTCCATAGAGGTATTTGTGTCCGCTGTCGCCTGCCACCCTACCAGTCTCTGGGGTTGGTCGGGGTGTGTACGCTGTGCTTGGCCTGGCAGACCCCACGGAGCCAGCCCAGAGACATCATCCTGTGGCACCCCCGATTTGTTCCTGTTTTTCTCTCAACTACTCCTGGGGCCCCAGACAGAGAGTGCATGCTGTCTCTGCCCAGTGATGGCCCCATCCTCCCACCCCATTGGCCTAGTGCCCTGGCTTCCCTGAGCTGCACTGTCCCTGGCCTGCACCGAGCAGTCAAGTGCAGAGGAGCTCAGGTTCCCTCCTGAGAGATCTACCTGATGGCAGCTCACCCTGTTCCGCACCTCCCCCTGCGTTGACCTCCCGATGGCCCACACTCACCCCTGAACACAGGCTTGCCAGTGTGGCAAGAGGTAAGGCATCCAGCACCTCAGCCTCTGCCACTAGGGCCGGCCTTTACTTGAGCATTTTTAATCCAGAAGGACACATGAACATCCCAATAGTGGAGGTAATTTGTCTCGTGTCAAAACAGTATGCAGTCAGTAAAATGCAGAAGGGGTCAGTGGGCCCACCAGTGCAGCAGTAGCACTACCACTTGTGACGTTGACATCCCAGGTTTGAGAACAAGCCAGGGGCATTGGAGGGCCAGCTGGGAGAGGTGGGTTGAGCATCCCTTCAGACGCTGTCCACCTCAGGGGAGGGAGGGAGAGTTGTGTCTCTGGTACAGTAACACCACCTGGGTTGCTACAGGTGGAGGTGCAGCCAGAGACCAGGCTCAGGGAGGGTGGACATCGGCATGAGTGCTTGTGCGTGAGTGCATGTCATACTCACCATTGATTTCACAGGGTTTGGGGTATAAAAGGGAAAATACACCTGACTGATGCAGGATGATGCCCGCCTCAACCCGCAGGCCCTGCACTGCTGATCATGGCGCTCTCCTGACATCACAGTCTAGCTCTGCTGGAGATTGGTGGCCCCACCCTGGGAGACAAGCCAGGGAGGAACACGGGAGAGGTAAGTCCCCGAGAAGGTGGGTGATGGGGCTGGGTGCAAGGTTGGGCCAATGGGGGCCGATCAATGTCAAAGAAGGAAAAAAGCACAATAATTAAAAAAAAAATTATAATCTAGCCGGCCTGTCGGCGCAGTGGTTGGATTTCCGCTGGCGATGCCGGCAACCCAGGTTCAGGAATGGACCCGGATTGCTGAGGGCTGGCCAGGGGGAGAAGGATTGAGCATCCCTTGACTGCTCTCCTTCTCCAGGAGGAGGGTGGGTATGTGCAGTTGGCACAGTAACGACACCCAGCGGAGGCTAGGTTCACCACATGCACCAATGCCCAGTTGAATCAGGGGCGGGGCAGATGCTGGCCATCATTGCACATCTCTGCCCCTGCCTAAAGGGGGGAAACACCATGTCCCCAGCCATCTACATGAAGACCTGCCCCCGGGCCTCGATTAAACTCCGCCACCAGCTCTCCGACCAGTTACTAGCGTCACGGCGCTGGAAGGGCCACAGTGCCATGACCCCTGTCCTCTGGGGGGCAAGCCAGGGGTGACTGGGGAGAGCAGGCAATAGGCGGAGGAGGAGGCGAGGGGGTCCAGGACCAGAACGGACACTGACAGCTAGAGGGGCACACAAAAAGTAGTAAAAAAAAAAAAAATCAGAAGGAAATCATAGATTGACAGTCTTCACCCCGGTGATTACCTCTCTGCTGCTCACAGTGTATCCACAGTGTGGATATGTCATCGGGGGAGGGAAGGGATAACAACACATTATTCAGATGATTATCAGCACAGCATCCCTTTGAAAGATCAGATCCATCATGATGAGTCTGACAAGGCAGTAGGAGCTTTTTAAAGTTTCCACAACACTAGCTGGTCCACCGTCGCAGCGGTAACAGTGGTGACCCGGGTTCGTAAATGAACCTAGATCATTGGGGGGGCAGAGGGGAGGAGAACTGAGCATCTCAGAGGATGCTGTCCTCCTCAGGGAGGAGGGGCAGCCAGCTCCATGGCAACATTTTCACCTGCAACCACAGGTGTTCATGTGACTGAGCAGCGAATTGGGAGAGGGAGGCTCCCCAATGGAAGATGTAAGCACACTTGGTGTGCGTACATCGAGCGCCAGCTCTGCAGAGCATCTGAGGGTCAGGACAAAAATGGAGAAAAGAGCACTAGTTGTGGCAGGACGGTGTTTGCAGTTCCCGTAAACCCCACACCACCTACCGGGCACAAGACTCATCAAACTGAGTGAGGCATCCAGAAGGGCTTGGGTGCTCGATGGCGCCACCACAGTGCGATTATGGAAGAACAGGCGGGTCCCACAGGTAAGTCCCAGATATGGCAGGTGATAGGGTTGGGGAATGTAGATTAGAAGGGGGCAGCCAGGTGAAGGAGGGGTAAAATTCAAAACACTTGTCTCAAGAATTATGTAAAATGAATCACAAATGGGAATATTGACCCAGGTTTGCATCATAAGTCAATTCCATCCCTGTGCTGTGGAGTCTGGAGAGCTCTATGTATGTATCTCCGACTCCAGGAGCAGAGTTTAGCTTTCCACACCATGTAACAGTGCCTCCTGCAGCTAGATTTGAAGCAAGCTTGTAACATGGCATAAATATAAATGAGTAAATCGGCAGTATGCATTGGCTGAAAAGCATCAGGTGGTGTACTTTAGAGATGGCATTAATCCACCAGTAATGCCATCCCCAAACTGAACTACCAGGGTGAGCTACAGAAGTGGAAAAGCAGCACATGGGTGAATAGCAGCGTAGCGCAGGTGAGAGGTACTTGTCTGTCTCTGTCCCACCCACCCACTCAAATGCCCATGACTGTGTCAGCGCATGACGGGGGGAGAGAAAATAGAAATGTACACTGGGGTTTTTCACTCAACCAAAGAAAGGGACAGGAGCAACCAGCGAGGCAGTCCAGCAGCAGAAGGCGCAGTGAGAGTGAGTGCAAGTGCATTAATGATGTGTTGCAAAGTTGGAAACGTTTTGCGTACATGGCACGGGTAATTTGCAATAGTTATGTTGCAAATGCAGGGAGGAGACGCAGAGCAGCCGCAAGGTACTCAGAAAAGGAACAAACACTGAACAGAAGGGCAGAGAGGAAACAGGAGATGTAGGTAGATCGGAGGGACACAGGTAGCACACAGACAGGATAACCAAATATGCAAAACACAATCCCTGTGATATATAGGAAGCCAAGAATGCCCGTATGATGGACCTCCTAGGGCATTTACACGAATATTAGCTGCTGAGATGTCCTTAATTTTCAGCCAAAGCGGTGACACAGTGTGATAACAGGTTTCTGAACTATGTTTTTCACAGCAAGAGTATATAAAAACAAGTGTGCAAATATTGCAAAAGTGCATACAAGAAATGTAAGCAGTGCAAAAACGGTTTGTATTGTGCCATCGCAGTATGAAAATAAAGAGTAAGATTAACTATAGTATCCTAGAAGCCATGTTACAAGCGCATTAAGCCACTCCAAAGGGTGGCATCTAATGAGTGGATTAATGCATGGTTGGGCACAGGCACTGCCACAACCCTCCCAACCATGCATTAATCTACCATTAGATGCCACCTTCATCATGGCTTAATGCTTACATGGATGCTGTGGCTGACCCACGCCACAGTCCAGCCTCTTCTGCACTTCAAGTCAGCCAATCAATTGATCATCTTTATTTTACCAGGTGAGACCTCATTGAGACAAGCTCATTTACAAGGTGCACCTGGGATGGTCAACAAGTTAATACATATAATACAAGTAGATGGAAATAACACATATAAACACATTTAGAAAAAGAAAGATATATACAAGTAAAGTGATCATTGGCAAGCACAAATGGAGTAACAATAGATGAGAATAATTTTCATTGACATTTACCTGAGCATGCCAGCGGGCAATGGATAGGTGATACAAGACGTTAACAAGGCTGTAGTTAGTAGAGAAGCACATTTAGTGCATAAGAAGCAAAGGTAAATAGTAGGGAAGGGAGATGGGGAGTGCTGTCGAGTAGGAGGAGCGCTGGGGCGGGCCTAGGTAGATAGGAAGGGAGATGTGGGGCTAGCAGGAGTATGCGGGGTCGGGGAAGGTAAGTGAAGGGAAGCGCTGGATAGGCACTAGAAGGGGACGGAGGGGTGGGTAGAAAGTATGCAGTGAGAAATCACCTCTGTGCAGTACTTCAGGGTTCAGGACGGAGATGCACTTCGGTTTGGCATTCACATGATTCAGAGAGTTTGCATTGGAGTAACATGTAGCGAGTAATGTCAAGTAGCGTGTGGGCAGGGTGAAGGTAGAGAGAAGGGGGGTTTAACTGGGGAAAACCATTGGAAAGGGCATACGTCGGATGAAACAACTGCTGCCTTGACTCCACCATGCTCAGAAGACCTGCTGTGCTCTCTCTCAAAAGCGCCTTCCCATGCACTGACTTCAGTAGACTCGGGAGTTTCCCACTCAATGGTCCCACATTATGAGTGATGTCCATCATTTTACCCCTTATGATTCCTCTATCTCCAATCCATTCCAACATGGAAAAGGTTCTCCCCACACAGAAAGGATGCTGCAAACTCAGACTTTAAAGTAGACATTCATAATATTCTAAGATGCTAAATCAAAATTGAACTTTGCACAAATAAAGACAGAGATCTCTGCAGTGTTCTGACTACGTAAATCAGTGTTTGATGATGTGTCCCACAGCAAGAGAACCAGTGCCCCTTATTGTACTACAGTATGAGTGGATGTGTCCCACATTTTAGTGGCAGAAGGTTGAGAGGTACGCTCACATGGAGCCTCAGAAATCACAGGGGTGCAATGTTGGGGTAGAGTAAGCCACTGTAGGGCAACTGCCAAGGGTAGGCTGTGTCTGGGTGGGAAGATAGAGGAGAGGTTCAGAGACTTGAAGGCAATCTGCCCCTACAAAATGAGAAGGAAAACATGAGGAGGATGGCTTTGTTTGTTTGTTTGTCCAAAGTTATAGCTGACCTTAATTTTTTTGTTGCTCTACAGCTTTAGTTTTTAGAAACGTACACAAAAAAGCTCTCGCAAATCCCTCTTAAGTTGAAAGCTCCAATAAATAGGTTGACTGTGGATTTGATGTTCCATCAGTTGTTGTCTCAACGCTCGTTTTACAAGGCTTGTCAACATTCAACAGATGAAAAGCAGAGTGCACTACATCTGGAGTGAGATTATGGTTGTCTGCAACAGACATGACCTACATTTGCCAGATGTTTGAGTGAGGTCAGGCCTGGTTTAAATGAACGTGTCCTGATCACAGTGTAGACAGTGAAAAGTGCTCTGATTTTACACACTAAAGCACTTACCCTACTCTTGTAAGTATAATGGTACTTTGGGCTAACTGCTGCACTGTTACTGGTTTTCACCAATATTTCACGTGAAATACAGATCATAGCTTCAGTCAGGATAGTAGTCATTTTTTTTTTTGTTAGACAAGCTTCAAGAGGATTTACTTGAGGTGCCAGACAACAAATATGAAGTGATGCCTGGTGTTGATAATTTACAGATGTTAACTTTTAGAAGGACCACTTATCCTCTTAGACAAGTCAGGAAGCAATATTGTTACTGTTGTAAGTCCCCGACTGCTGCATGTCCAATTTGTTCCACCAGCACTTTTCACAGAGTGGGTGAGTACATAATGTAGTGCTCTGTTCTTTAGCTTCCTCCCTTTATTCTGAGCCCCCACAGGAGATAGGCAGTGGAGCAGCGGGCTCTAACAGTTCTAGAGAGATAATTAGGGGTCTCTTGCATGCATATATCAACTGTGGATAATCCAGATTAATGAAATGCAGTTAAAATAGCCTCTGGTCTGGGCGAGAGAATATGCCCAGGTTGGCAACCTTTATTCAGTCACACCATGTGTTCTTTTACACACTGACCTGTTTTTCTCATTTATTTCTAGACCACCTACAGGTTCTGGTAGAAGCATTTAATGTGTTTTAAATACATGCATAATGCCATATTAGTTAAGAGGGAGAGAGGCTCCTGTTTCGTGCTCCCTCCCCAATTATAAGCATTATTTTCAAAGTGCTTGATCAACTATTCTGCTGTAAAAGGTTTCAGGAAAATATACCACCTATTCATTTCTGTGCAGTTTGTCTTTTGAAGAGAATGCTAATGACTAGCATTAAGGGGTAATGAAATATCACTACAGTTCAAAACCGCAATAAGCCCAATGTAGACTAGTCAGGCTCAAAATTAGTAGTGCATATTTCTCCATCACTGCTTCATGGGTGTATTTTTTTTTTATTTAAGTGGCTAAGACCCGCTGGGCACAAGACCCATTTACAGGGGCAACCCAGGAGCAGTGAGGAGGGTAGCGACTTGTTCATGGTCACACAGTATGTAAGTGTAGGTTTTGGGAACCAAACACTGGTCTGCTGGATGCAGCAAGCTCATTTGCTGCTTGTTGCTCTAACTCTAGGCTATACGACTCAGTCCCTCACTACGCTAACTAGGTTTTATGGAGCCCTACAAAAAAAAAAAAAGGAATCAGCCCCCTGACATATGGTCAGATTACGGCTGGAAATTCAGTGATTATAACACCTCATGGGAGCGTTCTTTTATTTATTTTGATGAATCATTCTTTGTATCCAGTTATTTTTTGTTCCTGTTGGTTCCACTGTCCCTCCCAGCCTGACGTGGGAAGCCAGGATGCACCCTTCTCTCAGCCAGCCTTTAGCCAACACCAATGCCACTCTGAGGTCAAACGAGCACAGGTCACACAAATACTGGTCCATCCATTCCACATTCCCCAGGAGTTGAGTGGCTCATCTCCATGATATGCTCAACTCCCTGCTGGCTGCAGTGAGAGAGATTCCTGGATCCCATGGCCACCCCAGTCTCCCAAGTACAGCATGCGAACACCACTGGGCTTGGGGCTTGGGCATGGAGGTCTTTTCTTTCAGGAGCCCTAGGCAACTGCCTTATTTGCCTGTTTATTCTGCACTGCTTCTCCTACGGAGCTCAGCACTGACCTGAAGCGATCCCTCTTTCCCACTAGCAAGTCCTGCTAAGTAGCAAAATAGCATCCGCTGTTCCATAGAGACTGCTAGGTATAGCTGCTGCAGCAGATTAGGGAGAATAAAGGAATTTCGCACCAAATCAATGTTCTATGTTCATGAAATTCCATGCGGAAAAAATTGCATTTCAAAGTGTGAGATTTGTCACATTTTCCTCCAAACTGTCTGATTTGCAAATTGAAAATACCCAACATTGAATTTCTGACATTTGTTTTCTAAGCATGGAAATGCAAATTTTACTCTTGCAAACTAGAACTTGAAATATGTTTTTTACCAGTTTTGCAACTTTAAGGAGTTGTTGCTGCATTTCACAAAATTTGCAAATGCAAGATCTGCACATCTTGTCCGACCCTAATGCAGACATAATCTTCAATTTAAAAGAAACCCTTACCTAGCCTTTTGGTGCAGCAGTAGGATCACAGCACATGACACCAGTGACATGGGTTTGGGAAATAGCCTGTCAGGACCAGCCAGCCGTGGAGAAGGATTAAGCATCCCAGAGGACCCTCTCCTTAGGGAGTGAGGAATGCTTGCTCCATTGCAGTACTGCCACCTGGTGACCAGAGGTGGCAGTCTAGCCAGAAGCATTCACAGGAGAGAGGATTAGTTAATTATTAATTTATTTGTTCAATCATTGTAAAGGTCATTACAAAATCAAGTGTAGAAATACAAATTCGACAAATACAGACCATAAATAACGTTAAAAAGGCAGGC
Organism: Neoceratodus forsteri; assembly: GCA_016271365.2. Lineage (NCBI taxonomy): Eukaryota > Metazoa > Chordata > Ceratodontiformes > Ceratodontidae > Neoceratodus > Neoceratodus forsteri. The sequence continues at coordinate 401,889,551 of JADMNL010000025.1, forward strand.
CTCAGGTACCCCTCCCTCTGTCCCTTCTCATGACTTGCCTCAGCAATCAGTTTGCATCATGCACCTTTGGCACCCGCCACCCAACCTTCCCCCCCAACTCCCGTCCCATAAGTTTCCCTTACAGTCACTACTAATGCAGGCTGCCTGACCATGCCCCCTCACACCCCACCATTTACTCTAGTAAGTCTTCTCCGCTCAGCCTCCCTCACCCCCCCATTTCTTCCTATACCTTATCTCCTTTCTTCCCCACCCTTCACCTCCACACGCAGTACCTACCTCTCTCTCATACCTCCTTTCTAACCCCACTGCCAGCTATCCCTGTCCCCCTGAACTACTGACAAGGCACTCTGTGGCTGCTTATCCCCCCTACCCTCATAAAGTGTTTTTCTTGTTATTTTAACTTGTACCTACAGTATGTTTTGAGTTATTCTGTTAAGTTCTGAATCCAAGCTGTATCGTTCATTGTGACGTACCTTTGCTTTCTCCTATTGTACTTTGTTTTGCAATCCATGACGTGGAACCTTTGTAAAAGAGCTTGCGCTCAAAGGTCTTTTCCGAATCACTAAATAAATAAAAATAAATAACAGTAGCCATTTAAAGTGCAACAGTCATCCAAGGTATTCATAAAATAGGCAAAACAGGCAGCCTGGAACAATATATTTGAGAATAACCAGATTTTAACAAATCTTTTCCTAATTTTCAAAATCATAGATAAGAGTTAATCGCTCTATTAATTGTCCAGCTGTCTTACATAGTTAACAAAACACTAACTGCAGTGTCCATATCCACACCTTAGTAAGGACTGAAAGAATGTACCAAGACTCTGATGTCTGGCTTTTGTGTATCTATGGCACAAGCAACCACATGTTTAGGGTTCTTCTTTCCACCCATTGAGCATGAACAATTCCTGTCTTCTAAAAGGGAGGCCTTTATATCTTGCCTGAAATACATTTTATCAAATAATTCTAGCCTGAATAATGTATAAGCTGTTCATAATTTCATATTCTAAAGAATGTCCAAATAGTATTTATAATCAAAATAACATTTATTGCTAGTGGTGAGAATCTTGAATACCCTCAAGATCTTTCATTACCCAATAATTAAAAATTTTTCTGTGAGATATATTTTTGTATTTTTAAGGTTAAGGTGATTTCACTTTTAACATATCTTTGGAGAACCTACAGGCCATACGCTGCCATTTTCCACAATATTTCCTTGAGCCAGATTGAATGGGAACACATGTTCTTTCCCATAATAATCGTTCTTCCCAAAAGATATTTGGAAGTTGATTTTGGACATTCTGTTAACTAATAGCCAATGCTTAATTTTCTTGATGTCCATTCTGGCTTTTAAAACTTGAGACCTAATTTAGCTCTCACATGAATAGCAGGGGTTGATCTATTTATTCCTAGAACAGATCTAAAAAGTTGACACAAGGATTTGTTTGGCAAGTTTTTGTCTATTTTTAATGTTTCATACTTCTCCACCATATAGTGACTGGGAACAATATTTGGCTCTTGCCGCATATATCAAAGGCCACAGATAATTCCCTCCAAAAATATAGTTGAATTTTCTTAACCCCTGGGCTCTACTTTTCAAGTATTGCCAAAGTGTTAGTCATGTGCTTATTCCAACATAAGTTGGAAGAAAAGGTCATTCCCAGATACACATAATTATTTACTGCTACTAGTCGCTGTTCTCCTAGTCCCCATATTTAAGGGAGATTTTTTTCACACCCAGTATCATGATTTGGCTTTTGGACAGATTAAAAGATAACTTTAATGTGCTTCCACTTTTTTGTAGCAGATCTAATTTTATTAACAATCCACTTCTAGATAAGGAAAGGAGTACAAGATCATCTCTGTACGCCAAAGCTGGGCATACTCAGGATCCGATCTTGTATGAGACAGAGCTGAGGGTGAAAAAAGGCTTCTAATAACTGATTAATGTAAATGCAGAAAAGGGTTGGGGCCAGGACACAACCCTGCATCACCCCTCCCCCCCAATTAGTAGGGATAGTGCTGGAGAGCTGCCCTGTGGTCTCCACCCTAATTCATGCCCATGTATTTGTATAAACATCGCAAATGATATTAATGAGTACTGCATCTGTGCCCCATTTCCTCATCAGCTTCCAAAGGATGCCCCAAGAGATGTAATCAGAGGCAGCAGAGAAATCAATAAAAGCTGCATATAACTTTTGCTTCCTTAAGGTGACATATTTTTCCATATGATGTAATAAGATGAAGCAGTTATCCACAGTAGAGTAACCTGGCCTAAATCCTGCTTGTGGTTCACAGGCCCCGCCAAGCTTACTAATCATTTGATTTAATCTTTCTAAAATAATTTTAGACAAGTTCTCTAGACTAACGTTTATTAGATTTATAGGTCTGTACATTTTGGGGTTGGCTTTGTCTCCCTTTTTATGTACTGGTGTGATTTTGGAGCCCCTTCATAAATGTGAGACATAACCTTCTTCTGTGCTCTTATTAAAGAAGATAACCAATTGGTCACTGCACAGACAGTGGTATGTTATACACACATTAACTTCTGCTGGCATTAATTCAGGGCCTGGGGCTTAATGTAATTTGAGTAAAGAGATAGCCAGATACAGCGCCCTCTGAGAAATGGCCATAAGAGTATGTGTACTTATTGATGTACAAACTGGTTAATGGATAGACCACAGAGGGTGGTGGTTAGTAACACTCACCGTGATGATGGGAGAGTGACCAAGGGGGATGTCATGGAGCTCAGTACTGGGACTGGTCCTCTTCAGTGTCTTCATAAGTGACACTGCAAAGGAACTGGAAGGGAAGATGATGCCTTTTTGCAGATGATACCAAAATCTCTAATAGGGTGGACAATAAGGAAGGGTGGAAAGGATGCATAGGGATCTTAGGAAACTCGAGGAGGAGTGGTCAAGAGCATGGCAGTTGGTGTTCCATGCCAAATGTGCAAAATCATGCACCTAGGGCATAGGAACCCAAGAAATGAGTATAGGATGGGGGGTACTGTCATTCACTAAGCAGGAGCGAGACCTTGGGGTTATCATATCTGATTACTTCAAAGTGGCAGGACAGTGTGACAAAGTAGTGTTTAGGGCTAGTGGGATGCTGAGATGCATAGGAGAGGTGTCTCCAGCAGGAGGAGTGAGGGGTGTTGCCACTATATCGCTCACTGCAGAGACCCCATCCGAAGCATTGTGTCCAGTTCTGGAGACAGTCCAGAGGAGGGCAACTAAAATGGTGCAGGGTTACACCAAAAGCCCTAAGAGGAGAACTGAGGGAGCTCAACATGTACATGCTGGAAAACAGGAGAGTGAGTGGACATGATAGAGACCTACAAGTACCTAACAGGGGTGGACAGGGTACAGGAGGGCATCTCTTTCAAATAAGGAAGAGCACCAGAAACAGAGTATGCAATGAAGCTGGAGTGAGGGAAGTTTAGGAGGATGTGAGGAAGTACTGCTTCACTGAAAGAGTGGTGGATGCCTGAAATAGACTGCCAGCAGAAATAGTGGAGGCGAAAACAGTAGAGGGCTTCAAGCATGCAAGGGATAGTCACAGGGGAATATTAGGAACTGGACAGGGAAGAAAGAGAGTCACCAGCAACCAGTTAGGGTTTGCAGAGACAGACTAGGCAGGGACCAATTGGGCAGACTGGGTAGGCCAAGCAGCCCTTTTCTGCCAACAGAGTCTATGTTTTTGTAGTGCCCCGGGGTGCAGAGTTATCAGTGTCATATCGAAGGAAAAAAATATATATGTAGTGCTTTATCCATATATCTTCTAAAATATAGGAATCCAAAACAGTTTTAGAGATATTTGTGCCCAAGGCCACTAGACTTCACAATCCCTTCATGTAATTTTTCTCTATACCACTTAACACTTGACGCTTTTGTAGAGTACCTACATGGGATAAACTACCATTTAAAGTTTACTTACACAGCAGACAGGGTGTCCACCATTATTTAGACCTCACAATAAATAAGGAACATGGGGCGAGCTTCAGGTTTATATCATGGGAGACAGATGGGAACACATTACTGTTATCTTCGAGCTGTCACCCCTGCCACATCATTAACAACATCCCTAAGGACTAGTACCTGTGGGCCAGAATAAATTGCAGTACAGAAACAGATAGGGATTTCCATCAAGAAGCAATAGCACTTACTGACATATTCACAAATAGGGGCTATAACAAAAATACAGAGACTCAAGCTAAGGAATCCGCAGGTGCCCAGGATCGCTCCCAGCTCATACAAATCAGAACGCACAGTGAGGAAAGGGGGAAGGGCTAGTAGAGTTCATTTTGTAATGACTTTCTCTGCTCACGCTAGTCATGTGGAAAGGATTATCAGACAACACTGGCATGTTCTTATGACAGATGCAGGTCTAAAAGATTTATCAGCACAACCCCCTAGGATGGCATTTCGGAGGGTGTCTACCCTTAAGAATATGTTGGTCCACAGTCATTTTGTGGACAATAGAAACAAAGCGTGAATACTGGATAATGTGACTGGCTGTTACGCTTGTAAAAATGCATGTATTGTAAATTTATCAGCAGAGGAAAAGAGTTTTGTAGTTTTCAAACAGAATGTTATTATGAGATCAGACATCTCCATGACATGCAATACTAGCGGGAGGTAATATATCTGGCAGAATGCTCTTGCAAAACAGTTTAATGGGCAAAACCACGAGAAATATTAAGATGCGGGTCAGAGAGCATATTAGGGCTATCCAAAAGAGGGATTTGACATATGCGACAGCTGCTCATATCTCTGAAGCCCCTGATCATGAGAAACATATTTTTAGCTTCTGAACCTTTGATAAAGTGAGCCAGAACCCTAGAGGAGGCGATTACAACAATCTTGTCTTAAAAAGAGAAGCCTTTTGGATTTTAACATTACAGGCCACCAAGTTCCCTAGCCTTAATACAGGCTTCGATATTAGACCCTTCCTCCACAAAAAGTAAACAATACATTTTCTGAGTGTTGTATTAATGGATAGATGTGCAAAATGCTTTTTTACCATTTCAGTGTTTTATTGTGCCATACGGTGCTTCTATGTATGCAGATGCTGCTACAGATGTAAGTGTGGCGTCAGACTGATGATGGATTAATGTTGGCTGCTTTTTTGTGTCCATTCCTCTATTCGCAACCCCCAGTTGCTTGCCCCCTTACCCTTTTTCTCATTAGGTTTCTTTTCATGAGTTTGACTGGTCTCCACATCAATCTATTAAGTGCTTGTTTGTTGTCTTTTATTTTGTCCAGTGATTTTAAACATATAATTGTGATGTAATGATAATGTCATTTTAATGGTTGTATTTATTGTGTGTTTTACTTTGGTGCCACCGCCATTGATAAAGGGCTGGCGTCTGAAATGCATCAGGCAGGTGCGGGATGGGAAGGAAGGGGAAATTGTTTAACCAGGAAAGGCACACTCAGTTCTAAACGTGTTTCCAGGTGTGACCTGGGTGAATAAGGAAGCAAGAAGTGACTCGCCTGGGTCACACAGTATGCAAGTGGTGGCTGTGAGTTCAAACCCAGAACTCCAGGTTTGCAGCTCAGTGCCCTAAACCACAGCATTATACTGCCTCCTAAATTGCTTGTCCTGTTGATTGTCTTAAATAAAATAGACAAAGGAGCAAATTTTGTGTCTTCTTAATTTGAGGTGGTAAGTGCCCAACTTTCCACCAAGTCACACTGCATGACAGAGACCTACAAGTACCTAACAGGTGTGAATATGGTACAAGAGGGCATCTCTTTCAAAATGAAGAACAGCCCCAGAAACAGAGGGTATGTGCAATGAAGCTGGAGTGAGGGAAGTTTAGGAGGGATGTGAGGAAGTACTGCTTCACTGAAAGAGTGGTGGATGCATGAAATAGACTGCCAGCAGAAGTGGTGGAGGCAAAAACAGTAGAGGGCTTCACGCATGCATGGGATAGTCACAGGGGAATATTAGAAAATGGACAGGGAAGAAGGAGGGGCGCTGGCAACCAGTTAGGGTTTGCAGAGACAAACTAGGCAGGGACCAATTCAGCAGACTGGGTAGGCCAAGTGGTTCTTTTCTGCCGACAGATTCTATGTTTTTATAGTGCCCCAAGGTGCAAAGCTATCACTTTTTCCCTATAACACTTATCATTTTGTCCCACTGCTTTAAGTAGTAGGCTTTTTCTTTGTACTATAAATGTGGTGTATTTTTCCTTTCCTGATTCAATATCTTGTATATATTTTTGTATTACTCTTTTTGTTCTCCTGATTATAGTTCTTAAGTTAGCTGTTTGTTTTTCACACTCCATCAGATCTCCCCACGGAACAATTTTGTTTCCTATTCTGGAGCTCCTCATCATAAATACATGGGATTATCTCTTCAAAAAGAATATAAGCATCTAGCCATATATCCTCAGTCCCTTGAACCATTAGGGTCTCTGTAGGAATGTTTACTAAGAACTGCCAAATCATACATCTGGTTTCTTCTGCCAGGGATTCAACCCAAAATACTGTTTTTAAGTCCCTCACTTCAGAGAAGACAAGCTTCCTGGTGTCATTACATGTTTGATTCCTTCCATTCCTTTTAGTACTGCAGGGAAATAATTGCTTTCTGATCTTATGTGAAAGTTGAGACTCTTCCAGAAATTAGTGTCCAGACCATAAAATCAGGTCAACCACAGAGCACCCCAAAAGCTGCTATAATGTTACACAACTCTCCAGTCTTCCATTCATTGGAAACAAGTTGATGTCTTTTAAGATCTCAATCAAAGGGTTCCAGCTTTATTGATCTTGAAATCTTTACGTTTCCTTGGATGCACAGTGGGGAGTTTATTAGTCCAATTTAATACTGAGTTATCTAAAGGAGGGCAACATGGATTCCCAGGGTGGGGGTGGGGGTAGTCACGCAGAAAAATCTGATAGATTTCTTTGACTGAGTAACCAGGAATATTGAGCAAGGTGGGGCAGTGGACATGGTCTACTTAGATTTCAGTGCGGCTTTCAACACTGTTCCACATAGGAGGCTCATAAGGACACTGGGCAGCTTAGAGGTGGGTCAGAAGGTGTAAACTGGGTAACAAATTGGTTAAAAGATAGATGACAGGACAGTGATAAATCCCTCTAGTGAAGTGATGGTGGCCAGCAGTGTGCCAGAGGGCTCAGTACTGGGACCAGTCCTCTTTAATATCTTTATAAGTGACATTGTATATGAGCTGGAAGGGAAGGTCTGCCTCTTTGCAGATGACCCCAACATCTGCAATAGGGTGGGCACCCCATAGGGGGTGGAAAGAATGTGTAGAGACCGGAGAAAACGTGAGGAGTGGTCAAGGGTATGGCAGCTGGGTGTCAATGCAAAAGTGCAGAGTCATGCACTGGGCACAGAAACCCAGAATACAAAATGGGAGAAGAGGTATTGATGGTCACCAGACAGGAACAGGGCCTAGGAGTAATCATGTCTGATGACCTCAAGGTGGCAAAGCAGTGTGTCAGGGCAGTGGTTAGGGCCAATGGGATGTTGGGGTGCATAGGGAGAGGTATCACCAACAGAAGGAGGGACACGATGTTGCCACTGTATAGATTGCTGCCGAGACCCCAGCTGGGGTACTGTGCCCTGTTCTGAAGACCGCATCTCACGAAGGACATAGACAAGACTGAAGGCAGTCCAGATGATGGCAAATAAAATGGTGCAGGGTCTGCATTAGAAGTCTATAAGGAGAGACTTGAGACCTCAATATGCACCCTGGAAGAGAGAAGGGAGGGGATATGATAGAGACATATAAATACCTCATGGGGTAAATAAGGACAGAAGGGCAGTATTTTTCTGAGGAAAGATGCACGAGAACAAGGCGACATGCAATGAATCTGGAAAAGGTTCATTCAAGAGAGATGTGAGAAAGTACTTCTTCACTGAAAGCGTGGTGGGTGCCTCTAACAGTCTTCCAGAGGAGGTGGTGGTATGGGTGAAAACAGTGGTGAGCTTCAAGCATGCATAGGACAGGTACAAGGGAATCTTAGTGGGAAGCAAAGGGGAAGGGGCAGAGATCAAATAATGTCTATTGTGATGGTATGGGCAGGAAAGAAAATGGGCAGACTGGGTGAGCCAAGCGATCCTTATCTGCCATCGAATTCCATGTTTCTAAAAGGCCATCAAAGCCACCAATTCTGGCATTTGGATCTCAAGAATTAGAATGTCTCTATCTGGATGTTTAAAGTGCATTTTCAGTAAAGTATCATCTCCTAACAATATCTAGAGACTAACGGTGGGATATAGACATTAAATAGCATTATTTAAATATTTTGGATATCCACAAGTAAGGCTGTGCAGTTATTTGGGCTACTGAATAAAGTGCCCCCTCTACAGTAGCCAATTCCTAGATAACTGGCAAGGCCACCAGTCAGTTGACCATATGTTCTATATTTCTCACCTGGGTACTGGGAGAGCTTAACGTCATTAAGTGAAATATCCTTATCTCTACTGTACCAAGTTTTCTGCAAACAGATAATATTGCTTTGATCCTTCTCTGAGATCCTGCCAGTCTGGGAGAAGGGAGCAGATGGACGGAAGGTCAGAGAAGGGGAGATAGGGGAGCTAAACACGTGGCTCAAGGACTGGTGCCAGGAAAAAGGACACAGATTTGTAGGGAACTGGCAACAGTTCTGGGAGCGAAAGTTCTTTAAATTTGATGGACTGCATCTGACTAAAGAGGGAGTCAGTGCATTGGGGCAGAAGTTTGACGCTTTGCAGAATATTTAAACTAGCAAATGGGGAGAGGGTGCAGCACCCATCGTCGAATGGGAAGAACACCCTCCTCCCTCAGCTAGTGGTCAAACAGGAATTCAGCGTGTTTGCGTTCATTTGCATCACCAGGAAAGAAAAAGGTTTGTCTCCCCATACGATGCACAGGGTAATGCCAAACTTCACCCAACAACTAACACACCAAAATCTGCCTGATGGAAAATCATGTACACAATGCTCACAGCCTGGGAAATAAGATCCCAGACCTGCAGGCAATAATGTCAGAGGCTAAACTGGACATAGTAGCAATTAGTGAGGCGTGGTTTACCAGTAACCACTTAAGGAGACTTCAGTACTGGCTATGTATTGTTCAGAAGAGACGAGGTGCAAAAAGGGGAGGAGTGGCCCTGTATGTTAATGAAATATCAAAGCTACAGAAATTCAGAATACACATAAGAGCCAGAAGAACTGTGGGTCATCCTGGAAACAGGAAATGGGACAGCCATAAGAACTGGGGTTGTCTACAGGCCCCCAGACCAGAGGGAGGACATAGACACATTACTGTTAGAAGATATACAAAACATGACAGCTAAAGGGAGAGTTCTGATAATGGGAGACTTCAACATGCCAGATACAGATTGGTCAATACCAGCAGGAACATCTGCCAGAACTAGACTCATAGTGGATTCCCTGCAGGGGAGGGCCTCAAACAACTGGTACAGCAACCCACAAGAGACAGGGCTATCCTAGATCTAGTACTGACTAACAAAGAAGGGATCACAGATCTCCAGGTAGAAGGTCACCTGGGGCCAGTGACCATCACATGGTATGGTTCAATTTGGCTACTACATCTAAATCATCCCATTCCAAGGCAAAATATGGGACTTCAGAGGAGCTGACTTTGATAAGATGGCCAACAGAGTTAAGCTAGCCCTGGCAAAAGAAACACAGGTGAGGAGGTACAGGCAAAGTGGGCAAGCATTAGGATACAATACTTGAAGCAACATCCCATTGTGTTAGACAGAAAAGGAAGTGCAAAGAAGAAGGAAACCACTTTGGTTCTCAAATACAGTAGCAGAAAAGGTCAGAACCAAAAGGCTGGCCTTCAGAAAATATAGGGAACACAGCGGATGAAGATAGGAGGCATACCAAACTGCCCTAAGAGAAGCAGGTAAGGCAGTAAGGCAGGCAAAGTCCCAAACTGAGAAACACTAGCACGAACAGTAAAGAAGATGACAAGACTTTCTATAGATACATTAGTGAAGGAGAAAGTCCAGAGAGTATTGCTAAGCTTAATGGAGAAAAGGAGCATGTGAGGAGGAGGACCCTGTAAAGGCATCTATCCTAAATAGATACTTTTGCTCAGTATTTACTGAAGAGAAGGTAGGGCAGGGCCCACAGCTCAACATCATGGACACAGGGGAGGAGGTGAGCACTACTCCCTTCACAAAGAAAGGGTCCTACAAGAGCTTGCTAAGCTCAGGGTGGATAAGGCAATGGGACCTGATGGCATACATCCCAGGGTACTTAAGAAGCTAAAGGAGGAACTAGCAGAGCCATTAGCAGAATTGTTTAGTGAGTCTCTGAGCACAGGGAGAGGTCCCAGAAGACTGGAGAAGGGCTCATGTGATCCCACTCCACAAGAGTGGTAGCAGGGAGGAGGCGGGAACTACAGACCGGTCAGTCTTACCTCAGTAGTGGGCAAGATTATGGAGGCACTTTAAGGAAAGGATAGTGCAACACCTGGAATCCATAGGGGCACAGGCTCCAAGACAGCATGGGTTACAAAGGAAGGTCCTGTCAAACTAATCTCATAGATTTCTTTGACTGGGTAACCAGAGTGGTGGACCAAGGGGAGCAGTTGATGTCGCCTACCTTGACTTCAGCAAAGCTTTGACACTGTTCCACATAGAAGATTGATAAATAAGCTAGGTAGGCTAAGATTGGGTCAGAAGTTGGTCAACTGGGTGGCAAACTGGTTGACGGCAGAAAACAGAGAGTGGTGGTAAATGGTATACAGTCAGAAGAGATGCAAGTCACAAGTAGGGGTACCTCAGGGATCAGTCCTGGGGCCAGTCCTATTCAACATCTTCATTAGTGACCTCGCAGATGGACTAGAGGGTAAGGCTTGTCTGTTTGCAGATGACACCAAGATCTGCAACAGAGTAGATGATCCAGATGGGGTGGGCAGAATGAGAAGAGAGCTGGATAAACTAGCAGAATGGTCAGAAGAGTGGCAACTGGGATTTAATGCAAAGAAGTGCAAAATCATGCACATAGGAAGAGAAACCCTGAAGCCACTTATAGGCTGGGAGGAGTTGCTAGCAGTCACAAAGGAAGAAAGAGACTTGGGCATCATCATCACTGATGACCTAAAATCACCCAAGCAGACCTCTAATGCAGTGAGGTAAGGCTGAGGGGTGTTAGGAGTGTATTAGTAGGGGTATTACAAGTCGTAAGAGGAGGTAATAATCCCTCTGTACAAGACATTGGTTAGGCCCCATCTGAGTACTCGTGCAGTATTGGAGGCCACACCTTCACAAGGACATTAACCAAATTGAGGCAGTCCAGAGAAGGGCAACCAAAATGGTGCAGGGACTGCATCAGAAGACATATGAGGACAGATTAATGGAGCTCAATATGTATACCCTTGAGCAAAGGAGGAGAGAGGTGATATGATCGAGACATTTAAACACCTTAAGGGCATAAACAAGGTGAAAGAGTCTAACATGTTTAAATATAAGAAAAATAGCAGGACAAGAGGACACAGCATGAGATTGGAGGAGGCGATTAAGGGGAATGTGAGGAAATTCTTTTCACAGAAAGGGTGGTAGATGCATGGAATGGCTTACCACAAGAAGTGGTGGCTTGAATGCAGTGCAGGGCTCAAACAGGCATGGGATAGGCATAGGGAGCAATACAAATGACTATGAATAGATAGGTCACTGACAGAGCAAAGGCCGATGGCACATTTATAAGGTAGAAAAAGAAATGGGCAGACTGGATGGGCCTTGCGGTCCTTATCTGCCGTCAACTTCTATGTTTCTATGTTTCTATGACCAACATAATTAACCCATTCCTCATCAAGTAATTTATGTTTAAAACCTGCAATATTCCATGAGATTGAGATATTTCCAGATAAGATATTTTGAGGGGGGCTAACAGTATCACCATGAGGAGTAACCAATGCTGTGCTAAGATCATTGTTCAGTCACTTTCATAACCAGCTAATAACATAAATCTGTTTGAAACATCATTGGTAAGACCCCACCTAAGTACTAGTAGTACATCAGCACAACGAAAATAAGCTGTGCAACAACACATGACTCCAATGTTCGCCCACCCCAAACCACCCACCCCAAAAATCACTTTGTCCTGACAGGAACAATGCTGACTGCCGGCATTGTTCCTGTTGCTGTTCAGGATGTCAACAACATTGTTATCGATATTCTGACATGGAACCAGAGTATTGTGTCCCATTCTGGAGACCACCACCCCACCTTCCTCCCTCCCCCAATCCCGTGACTTTCCCTAACAGTCACTATTAATGCAAGCTGCCTGACCACGCCCCCTCGCACCCCACCATTTATTCTAGCACGTCTTCTCCGCTCAGCCTCCCTCACCCCCCTATTTCTCCTTATACCTAATAGCCCTTCTTCCTCCTCCACCCTTCACCTCTACCGCAGTACCTACCTCTCTCTCCCATACCTCCTTTCTTCATCCCACTGCCAGCTATCCCCAGCCCTCTGAACTGCTGACAAGGCACTTTGTGGCTGCTTATTCCCCCCCCCCACACACCCTCATAAAGTGTTTGTCTAGTTATTTTAACTTGTACTTATCTCTTTAGTTATTCTGTAAGTTCTGAATCCAAGCCGTATCGTTCATTGTAATGTACCTTTGCTTTCTCCTATTGTACTTTGTTTTGCAATCTATGATGTGGAACCTCTGTAAAAGAGCTTGAGCTCAAAGGTCTTTTCCGAATCACTAAATAAATAAATAAATACAAACATCTCTGAAAGGACATAAACAGCGTGGCGGCGGTCCAGAGGAGGGCAACTAAAATGGTTTGGGTCTACATCACAAGCCCTATGAGGAGAGACTAAAGAACTTCAATATGTGCACTCTGGAACAGAGGAGAGAGGGGGGGATACGATAGATACCTTTAAATTCCTCACAGGGGGTAAATAAGGTACAGGAGGGCAGTATTTTTCAGATGAAAAGGTGCTTAAGAACAAGGGGAGATGCTATGAAGCTACAGGGGGTAGATTCAGGAGAGATATGAGAAAGTACTTCTTCACAGAAAGAGTGGTGGATTTCTGGAACAGCCTTGCACTAGAGGTGGTGGGGGCCAAAACAGTGGCAGGGTTCAAGAATGCGTGGGATAAGTGGATAAGCACAAGGAAATGACAGTGGAAAGGAAGAGGAGGAGGGAGAAAGCTGTAAATTGGGCCCAGTCTGTGGTACCAGTGTACATATGGAGAAATGGGCAGACTGGATGGGCCAAGCAGTCCATGTCTGCCATGAAAGTGTATGTTTCTAAGATCCCTTTTTCCTCTGTGGAAAATCAGATATGCATGATCATTTGAACGTCTGTAACATGCTGACACCTTTTTTTTTAGATGTAATAGCCACAAGAAATAATGTTTTTCAGGAGAGATGTTTCAGCTCAGAGGTGGGCATAGGCTTAAAGGGGCTGGACATTAGCTACTGTAGGTACAGACCAGGTTCAGATCCTAAGCCTGCGGAGGCTTCTTCACAGCAGGGTACCATATGTGAGAGGCCTTTAAAAAAGCTCTTAAAACTAGATGTGCAAACAGTGATTCTGCTGAGGCATTGGGCCCAAATGCAGAAATTGCTGACAAATGTACCCTTTAAAGATACTGGATTTAAGCCCAGAGGCTTAAAGGGTGTTTCTCTGGTGTTTCAGCAATCCCATATCAAATTCATAATTTTTTGCCCAGTACATCATGTTCAAAACATTTAAACACCACAACAAAAACATGGGTTGCTATGCTTTTTTTAATGTTACATGGTAAGACTTAATCCCTCTTTATGGAAAAAGTCCATAAGGGGTTAGATTGTTTTACATAGTGTAACATATGTTTTAGGTGCTAATATGAGTATCAAAGAACAAGTGAAACAAGGATACGCCATTTGTCATGATGTTTGCTTCATTTTTCCACAAATGCGAAAATAAAAAGACGTCCTCTTGAACTAACAGTCCCAAAACTGGGGAAATATTTGTACATCTTTATGCATAAAACCATTTCAGTCCTATGCCATTTTCATAAACCTTTTTGATAGATGTAATATATGTTTGTAAACATAGCAAAAGAAAGGAATACAGGGATGCCATGCTTCTTTTGGTTATATCCGCTTTAAGTTGGAGGTTCAGAGGTGATCACCTCAGTACAAGAAAACAAAAATGAATAAAACAATAAAATAAAACTAGCCAGAAAGTTATTCAAACAATTCAAAATTACATGTAGATGATAAGGACATTAATATGAAAGAAACGGAGTAACCAAAGATAGACAGATATGTACGTAAAGCACCTTGAATGATGTCAACAGCTGCAACTGTGGGAGCCAATTTTCTCCGATGTCTGCCACCCATCTGCCAAGGAGGCAGTATTGCACAGCGGTTTAAGGCTCTGAGCTGCAAACCTGGAGACCTGGGTTTGAATCTCACAGCCCCCACTTGCATACTGTGTGACCCTGAGCAAGTCACTTACTTTACTTGTGCTACTAGGTCTCACACTTAAACAAGCTTTCAGCTTAGAGTATCTCTCCTGGTAATAAAAATCCTGTATGTATTCCTAGCTGGACATAACATAATAGGATAGGTAAACAATAAGACACGACAGGATGTGCGCTAGACACTTTTAGCACACAGCCAGGGCATAGTAAGGTATGAGGCTGCAGGTCCAGTACCTTCAGCCCTCGCTGTGCACTAGCAGTGTCTAGTACATCCCCAAAGTGTCTTATTGTGCTTATAAAATGGGCATCTATATTGTAGATGCATGTCAGAATTAAAATGATTAGGATTACGTAATAAAACGATAATTTTTGTCTTGATTTTAAATAAAATCGTTCATCCACCTGGGTATGTTGTGCGTGTGTATTTTTTCTTTGACTTGAGGACTTTTGTCCTACTGTGGCCTCCATAGTTGCAGTTTTTTTTTTTTTGGTCATGGTTCCTGTGTGACACACACGCACACAAACACATCTACTTTATGTTATTTCTCCATCAACATTTGTTTCATCTCTTTTCTGTGCTTTTTTATCTATTCTGTTTGGATTGGCAAGGAGTAAGCAAGCGTGGGGACCAGTGCAGCACCAACTGCCAGGGAGCCGGCAAGTGAGCTGTGAGAGCGGCAGCTACAAACTGCAGCTTGATCAAGATACTGGTGCTTTCTTTATTTTTTATATACATATTGAAGTGTGAGGCAGGGGGTTTAAGTAGAGTGTGTGGCAGTTTCCTTGATGATTTTGGTATTGGCGACTTCAGTCCACGGCTCCATTTGTGCTGATACAGCTTGTTGGGTATTTTCATGTTGTGGCAGAGTTTCTTTATTCTGGCCGCAAGAATTAAGCTGCTGTTCTCTGAGGGACACTGAGTGAATATTCCAACATGGCAAATGTAATTTTTTTACATGCGGTTTCTGTTTGCGTGAGCCGTGAAGCGTTAGCAACAATGGCAGCAATTCAAAATGACAACGTTCTATGTGGGCAGTGATTCAAGATGCCAGTACAGATGCAGTTACCCGGACTAGACATGTTCAGCGCATGGTTAGCAACCAAATTGCATAAAAAACAGAGTCCATTTCATGAATCATTATTCTAATGCTGCTTCCATATATTTAAGAATGTGCTTGTGTCAGTAAACAGCCTTGAAAATGTTTTTGGGCGCATCAAAAAAATGGGAAAAGCATCTTTAAATGTAACAGATAATTCAAAATTAATGAAATCTCTGCATTCTCAGCTGAATGAGAATTTTCCACACACCAGTTCTGAGAATCTTTTCCATTTTGAATTGTCAGTTTCCTTGTGGATGGCTTTCTGACCACCTTAAGGATCTGTAATACCTGGGTAGAGAGATTCACTTCGAAAACTCTGTCCTTGCAGGAATGAATTTTATTTATTTTATTCAATCTCAGATTACGAATACCTTTGCACGCCAAGCAGCTCATTTACAAAGGTTCCATGTCAGATGGGGGTAACAACAGACATAGGAGAACAGACAAATTTGAATCAAATATTGATAAGTCAATCGAGAAAACAGCAAGAAAAAATAGTGCCATGGGTGGCAAGCAATATTTGAGCAACTTGATTCCACAGCAGTCATCAGGGAATTGACTTCAGGGTAAGTTTGTAAGTGTATCTAGCAACAGGTTAATGAGGGATTGCAGATCAGTGGGGGAGGGGTACAACCAGGGAACAGGAGAATTAATAAATTGAGTTACAGTTAATGGCACAGATAACTAGGCAGTGGTACTAGGAGGGATAGAGCAAGTGGTTATCAGGAGGAAAAAAGGGGTTATATGGGAGCACAGGACTAGGGGAAAAGGTAGCAGCCACAGGCATTGTCATAATAACGATTTGGAGGTATGAGGTGGGGACAGGGAAGGTAAGAAGGGGAGGCAGGGGGCAGAAGAAAAGAGGGGTGGTGGATTCCATAGTGGGTAGGGGATCCGAGGCTCTGGCCCAAGTGGGTCGCAATGGGGACAGAGACAGTGGGGGGGGAGAGAAAGAGTAGGGGGAGAGGATGAGAGGAGCTGTAATACTTAGTAGTTAAGGGGCACAGTCACAAGTGCTTTCAGCTGTGAGATGTTGTCTGCCTTCACATGAAGGGACTCCAAGTTTGGGTGGATCACCTGACTTTTCGAGATTGTTAAAAAGTTTCAGTTCAGGGGCTGAGTGTAAGTCCTTGTGGACCTTTGGAGTACTAGTGAGTACCATGGCTGTCCATGGAAATCTGGTGCCACCAGGATCATGGTTACTTGTTCCAATTTCACTTTTATAAGTACCTTCTGTGGCAAGGGAAAAAGTGGGGAAGCATAAAGGAATGTGTTTTCCCAGTGCATGCTGAGCCCATCTTCTGGTATAGTCCCCAGATATGGGTCACTGCAGCAGGATAATGGTAGCTTCTTGTTGGTAGCCAGTGATGACAGTGATAATAAATGAGCGACTGTAGAAACAGTGACTCATTTATATCGCTATCATGAACAGCTACCCTGCTAGGGTAGTGACCCTATAGCGAGCAGAGTGACCGGAAGGGGAGGGAATAGGAGGGAGAGTTTGTATGGATGGTGGGATCCTTCTGCAGCTGAGCCGGCGCTGTGTTGTAGTGGTGAGGGTGGCTGGCTACGGTGCAGCAGGAACTGGGTTCGGGACCTGCTGAGATCTGTTTTGCTGCTGCTTGAGGTTCTGTTTTTTTTTTTTTTTATGCTGTGTTTCACCCCCTCCTCAACATGTACCCACCTGGAGTTGATAATCTTTAGTCAGAGGGGTGTGTGAGACAAAGCCACCTGTGAGGGGGCATGAGAGGGCACGACCCAACCCCCCCCCGCATAAACACTTGTATGTTTTCTGGAAGTCTGGTCACTGGTACTTGTATGTCACAGAAATGCTTTTCAGCAACATAAGTTCACGATGATAGCGATTGCTGTTTTTTGATTGCTATCATCGCATGGAACCCTTCTTGTTCTCCAAGGGATAACAGATCCACTTCTGTCTGCCCCATGTCCTGAAAGCTGACCATAGCACAGTTTGTATCAGGGACCACTTTCATGTGACATGATCATTCCTATTTAGTGAGTCTGCTAGTACATTATCCTTCACAGCCACACGGGCTGCAGAAATTTGTACTGAGTATAAGCAGGATCACAAATGTTAGTGCAATGTACAAAGTCGAATCACTAGCCACAGTACCTTGGACATTAGTCTAGTATTGAACCCTCTGTCTCAAGTGGAATATCAGCCTACTTATGTAAGTTGGCTTAAGTTATACAACGGATTCATTTTACACAATTTTTGTTTTTCAGTTCTTGTTTTTGTATTCCTAACTAACTATACAGTGCCTTCAGAAAGTATTCACCCCCCCTTGGATTTTGTCACATTTTGTTGTGTTACTACCTGAATTTTTAATGCATTGAAATGATTTTTCCCCCTTGATTCACACAGCATACTCAACAATTTAAAGGGGCCAAAATATTTGTATTGTGTAACAAAAATTTATGAAATATTAAAAACTGAAATATCTTGTTTACTTAAGTATTCACCCCCTGAGTCAATACTTTGTAGAAGCACCTTTGGCAGAAATTACAGCTTTCAGTCTTCTTGCGTATGTCTGTATCAGCTTGTACATCTGGTTTGGGGATTTTCGCCCATTCTTACTTGCAGATTTGCTCAAGTCTGTCAAGTTGGATGGGGAGCGTCGGTGAACTGCAATCTTTAAGTCTTTCCACAGATTCTCAATGGGATTCAAGTCTGGGCTTTGGCTGGACCACTCAACAACATTCACCTTCTTGTTCTGAAGCCACTCCAGTGTTGCTTTGGCTGTATGCTTGGGGTCGTTGTCCTGTTGGAACATAAATCTTCACCCCAGTCCAAGGTCTATTGCAGACTGATGCAGGTTCTCCTCAAGGATGTGCCTGTATTTGGCTCCATTCATTGTTCCCTCTATCCTGACAAGTGGCCCAGTCCCTGCCACTGAAAAGCATCCCAATAACATGATGCTGTCGCCACCATGCTTCATGGTAGGGATGGTGCTACATCGGGTGATGAGCTTTGTTCGGTTTGTGCCAGGCATAGCGTTTTGTATTCAGGCCAAAGAGTTCAATTTTTGTTTCAGCAGACCAGAGAATCTTTTGCCACATGGTCTCAGAGTCTGCCACGTGCCTTCTTGCATACTCCAGATGTGCTATTATGTGGTCTTTCTCAGGAGTGGCTCGTCTCAGCCACTCTCCCATAGAGCTACATCTGTGAAGTGCTGCAGAGATTGTTGTCCTCTGGACAGGTTTTCCCATCTCAGCCATGGAACTCTGTAGTTCTGTCAGGGTGGTCATCGGGTTCTTGGTCACTTCCCTGACTAAGGTCCTTCTTGCCCAGATGCTCAGTTTGGGAGGACGACCTGCTCCAGGAAGAGTCTGGGTGGTTCCGTAATCTTTCCATTTCCTAATGATGGACTTAACTGTGCTCCTGGGAACTTTCAGCACCCAAGAAATGTTTTTATACCCCTCCCCAGATCTATGCCTCCTCACAATTCTATCACAGGGTTCTATGGACAGCTCCTTGGTCTTCATGGTAGAGTTTCTGCTCTGACATGCACTGTAAACAGTGGGACCTTATATAGACAGGTGTATTTCCTCTGAAATCATGTCAACCATTTGAACTGACCACAGGTGGATTCCATTCAAGTTTTAGAGTGATCTCACAAGGAAATTGGATGCACCTGAGCTCAATTTGGAGTGTCATAACAAAGAGGGTGAATACTTATCAACTCAAGACATTTCAGGTTTTTATTTTAAATTACATGTACAAAAAATTCCAGAAGTTTCTTTCCACTTTGACATTATAGAGTAATTTGTGAAGATAAGTGACAAAAAAAATCCCATATCAATGTATTTTAATTTGAGTTTGCAACATCACAAAATGTGACAAAATCCAAGGGTGGTGAATACTTTCTGAAGGCACTGTAGCTCAGAGGCTGAAAATTAACCTTGGGTTTAGTACAAGTATTACCTCCAGGTTAGACATCCGTAATTATTGCACTATAGGATATAGTACTGTTTAAGTGTTACATGTTTTAACTTAATATATAGTTATTTTCATAATATTTAGATTTTAATCTGTTGTTATATTTAGTATACTCTACTATGGAAAGTTAATATGTCTTACTACATTATAACATCCTGGATTGTGAAAAGCCTAGGGTCCCCTATCAAAAGGAAGAAAGTCCTATGCTACCTGAACAAAAGAAAACCAGACAGACTTTATCCAAGAAATTCACTTAACTCAGGTGGAGGCTGAGAAATCAGAGAGCATGGGTTGGACAGGATGAGGGTAACTGTTTCTCTACTAAAAAGCAAGGCACATTCATGTTTATTAGGAAAGGGGCCAATGTCATCAAACACAAACATATTTCTGATCTAGAATGGAGATACTGGGTTTTAGCTGGGACCCTAGATGGTAACAGAGCAGTGCTCTGTAATGTCTATGCACCAAACAAAAAACAAGAGAAGTTTTTAACTTCCTAACAATGTAACTGAACAACTTTTCCGACTATGATTTAATAGTCTGGGAGGGATTTAGTGCAATACTAGATCCTATTCTGAATAGCTATTCCCATAAAGCTATTGAACTAGAAACAAAAGCAAAAATGTTCCTTAAGAAACTGTTTAAATGATTGGGTCTTTCTGACTCTTGGCGGTCAGTCCACCCCAGGGCATGACTACTCCTTTTTCTCTAACAGGCATCTATCCTATAGCAGGACTGACTACATCCTAACCTCTACTAAGCTGGCAAATTCAATCCTAGAAGCTGAGATAGACACCATCACCATATCTGACCATGCAGTGATCAGAACACATTTGGTTACAGGTGATTTAGGGTGAAAATCACAACGGTGGGGACTTGATTCAAGCCTCCTTAAAGAACAAGACTTGTTAGACTGGGTGACCAAGAATATAAACAGATTTTTTGAGACAACAATAATGAGGAGATCTCCCCGACTTGTATTTGGGACACTTATAAGGCATTTATGAGGGGCGGGATTATAAGCTTCTCTTCTAAAATGATGAAAGAAAGGGAAAAAGATCTTTAACAAAAAAAAAAAAGGAAGAACTCAAGAGTTTGGAAAATGTATCCAAAAGCTGTAAAACACTGGTTAGGGAGCAGTTACACAAAATAGCAACCCTCAAATGTTAAATTGATACCATCCTATCTGGGAAAGTTGAGCGTGCCCTTTTTAGGACAAAATAAGGTTACTGGGAAGCAGGTAAAAAAGCTGGTAAACTGTTAGCTTTTAGAC
Source organism: Neoceratodus forsteri (assembly GCA_016271365.2). Lineage (NCBI taxonomy): Eukaryota > Metazoa > Chordata > Ceratodontiformes > Ceratodontidae > Neoceratodus > Neoceratodus forsteri. Next base: position 401,910,304 of record JADMNL010000025.1, read on the forward strand.
TGAAGAAAATCCAACAACAAAATCTAATCTCAGGCATAAAACGTAGCTCTGGCAAAATCATAACCAAAACTAAGGCTATAAACAATGAGTTAAACCAGTTCTACGGCATCATATATTCTAATCAGAGATTTCTCTCATAATAATGCAGGTAAGTTCTTCGGAAAACTTAACCTACCTTCTCTTACCCCACAAGACAGAGAAAACTTGGGAAAAGAAACAGCAATGGAAGAAATAATGCAAGTAATTAAGGACCTCCCAACAGGCAAAACTCCAGGCCCTGACAGTTTTCCAGGCGAATATTACAAAACGTTTGATCCCATACTCAACCACGTGCTGCATAATACCTTATTGGAAATGTGGGGCAACAAATCATTACTTGCTACAATGAAGGAAGCTTTTCTCGCACTTATCCCTAAAACAGATAAAGATCCCATGGACTGTTCTAGCTTCAGGCTCATCTCCTTACTGAACACCAATTATGAAATATGAACCACAATTCTTCCAGAAGAGTACGAACTATTATTACTAAACTGATAAGCAGCAAAAGGGTTTTATTCAAAATAGATCAGAAGAGGACTGTATATGTCATCTACATAGCCTTATATGGTGGGCCACCAAACATACAGTATATTGCATTCTCACTAGCTATTGTCAAAGCATTTGATTCAATCCAGTGGGACTATATGCTAAGAGACCGTATTGAGTTTGGTTGTGGAGAAAAGTTTTTGTCACGGATAGCCATGCTTTAGGGGACCCCAACAACACAAGTGATAACTAGTGGCACTGTATCAATCCTAATCACACTGTCTTGTGGTACTAGATAAGGATGTCTCCGATCCCCTTATTTATTTATTTACCTTAGCTCTCAACCCCCTAATTAGAATTATTAACGATCACCTGGGAATTAGTGGGATAATACTGGGAAAACAGAATCACAAGTCATTTACCTTTGTGGATGACCTCCTATTGACACTTACCAGGCCTGGTGAACCTTGTAACAACCTTGCTTCAGCCAGTCTTTCCTGTCTTTGAAGCCATCTCAGGCCTTACAATTAATTGGGATAAAACTCAAGTTTTGCGTAAAAAATATATCTAAGGTCACAATGGACCATGCGGAACACATTTAAGATAAAAAAAAAAACTGCTCAAAAATGAAGTTACCTATCTAGGTTTACAAATTATAACTGAACAGGAGAAAATTATAGATCTACATTTTTTACTTCTAATGAGTAATGTAGAATTAGATAGAGGCAGATGAGGTAAAATTAACCTCTCCCTACGAGGAAAGATTAATGACATAAAAAAATGATTATAACCCCAGAATGTTCTGCCTCTTCCAGAACTTACCAATACTACTTGATAAACAATTCTTTAAACTTAATACATCGTAATTATATGTATACCATGGAAGAGCAATTTTACAATACCTGTCAGCATAGCTAATAGTAAAAATAACATTGAAAAATTGTGTCATTTTATTAGTAGTGTTCAGTGTTATTTTATTACTAGCTAGGTTATTCGAATCCCATAATATACATTGGATATTCTACTGTTGATGCTATTTCTCCACGCACTAGTGGTTTACCTGACTCAGCCACTAGTTGCAAGGGAACAATGACAGCAACATTCTGCCCTGAATAATTAGTATGTCAACTGCCCCACAGTGTTGAAAATGCTAGTTAATATACAATGTATTATAATCTTACTACCGTCAGTGTATAGTGTTACATTCATTGTTTTGTTCTGTTTACTGGTGTTATTAATTTCTACTGCTGATTTATTTATTTTCCAAAAATGTCTTTTGTTCCTTTTTTTGTACTGTTTTGTTAAATGCTGTAGATGCTGAAATTGTTTCTGAATGTTTCTGTAACTCCCACCATCTCAGGCCTGAAAATAGGATCAGCATGCCTAGTAATCGAAAAACGATAAAATAAAAACGTTTCAACTACCTCATAGAATTTTTCCTATATATAGCAGGCGTTCACAGAAATGAGTTTAAACATTGTAACACAAATCAATCATCTGAGTCTAATAAATATCAAAATAGGGAGGCACTGTAGTAAGAGGACTAAACTGAGAGCCAGGTGATCCTGGACTGAATCCCGCCATAGCCGTTTACTCCATGTGACTGACCTTCAGCGGAAGCATATCATCCCAGTACTTAGCCTGCCCAGCTTTAAAATTGGGTAGAAACTGGACCCCACTGAAAGCGAGATGTCACACCTCAGCAGGTATCCAGGATAAATTAGATGATGAAGTGTAGTTGGATTTTACTTTTTAGAAAGTGTTAAAAGTTATTAGGGCAAACACACTTGGACTTCCGGTTGGAGTGAGACCAAAGTGGCCGTGTAGCTCATCTCAGGCTCAAACATTTGACTAAACTGTTTTTCAAATCATACATTGGAAGTTCTTCTGTGAGAAATTTTGTTGGATTTCTTTTCTGGTACAAGGAAATATCTTGAAACCAGAAAGAAATGTAAACTTTTCCGTCAAAATCATCAACTGAACTTTACACCCATCACTATGGCAGCAGTAGCGCTTGCGTCCAGAGCATAGACTCAAGCGGTCATCAGCCAGATGTTCAATAAAATCCTGGAGGAGGTTACCAGTGCTAAATCCAGAACTGACACCTGCAAAGACAAATGGAACAAGTCCACATTTGAGTTTTGATGCTGAGACAACCCTCAGACACCTCTTGACCATCAGGCCAGCTCAAGAGATATCCAGATTCATCTGCTGAAAAGTGATATTTCCCTGCTTTGGGAAAAAAATAGACCTGGAATGCAGGGCCACAGAATCCAATTAGGATTACCAGTGTCCCAGAAGGGGCAGAAGGCAAAAGCACAAATGATTTTGTCACCCACCTGTTATCTGGGCTACTGAACATACCTGGAGGGCAACCTGACATCCAACACTCCCACAGAACTCTAGCCCCCCATTCCAAGCCAGGTAAAAAACTAAGGCCCATCCTGGCTATGTTCCTAAGATACTCTGTGAAAGAAAATCTCCTAAAACTGGGGAAAGAGAAAGCGCCATTAAGCTGGCATGGACACCGCATCTCTCTCTTTCAGGACTGTTCAGCTAAATTGAACAAATACCGGGCAGCATTAATTGGAGTCTGACATGCTCTGCAAAAAGTCGGAATAAAATACAGGATGACCTATCTGGTTACCATCAAAATATAAAGAAACGGAGTGTCTCATGACTTTCAAAAGGTGGCTGAAGCAGCAGATTTCATACAATACTCCTGGGGTCTGCAGAGCGAGGCGTCTTGTAAGGATATCTTGCATGACCCTGACTTAGACCAACAAGCCCAGATGGAATCCTCACCATATTCACCAGTCCCTGTGATCAGTGTGGCACCCCCTGAACAATGGCTGTACAGGTGATCCGCATTCGAATCATCAACCTTCACTGTCACCCAGGCAGCAACATCGCCGCAGAAGCAGGTACTCCAGGACATCTATTACAGAAGATAGCTTTTTGGACATCTCCCCTCCAGAGAGGTCAGCACCCCCCCTGCTCAAGGATGGGCTTCGATCCAGCACTGCACTGAGGGCACAGCCACCCCACAATGAACATAGCAGCACCATCATAGGCTGATGTCACTCAGACACCTTTTCAAAGCATCTCAGACTTGAGGGAGTATTTCACTTTGACCAAACAAGCCCAGAAGACACCTACTTCAACTCCATGCAAAGCTACACCCTGATTCCAAACAGACATAGGAACTAAAAATGTCTAGAGACTATATATGTCTGTGACAAAATATATGTGAGTACCAGCAGGCTTTGATATGGTAACAGAAAACATTCCAAACAGTTTATAGTGATATATATCAAATTTAAATTTTAAACCATAAAAGCCAGCATATCAAAGAAGCGATTAATGAAAGACAAAAATATCACATCCTGTATTGTACTGACGATACCCCAAAGGGGCAGAAGAAAAGCCTTAACAGCTGGGTGCAGTAAATATATTAAAGTTTATTCAAAAATACTGGTGAAGAATTCTCATGTGAAATTTCTAGTTAGAGTCAAACTCGAGATAACGTTTGTGGTTGTGTCGCCATACTGGCGGTTACTTCTCGATCTAAGTTCTGCACCTCAATATCAATATCAGAATCGTCCTCATTTTTAGAGGAAGTTTGTCTTTTTTCTTGTTAGCTTGTCTGGTCTTGATGAATGTATTCCGCTGGTCAGGATCATGAAAGATATATTTGAAAATCCAGGATGACCCTAGTTTTACATGGGCAAGCAATGAAAATGTCCCTTCTAAATCTGACTTCTGTTTGAAACTGCAGGAGTCTATATTGTCTTGCCAGCATTTGAGTGCTAACGTCAGGGTAGCGATAAACCTTATGATGACAAAAATGTAAAGCTTCCTTCAAACAACTTTTTTTAATTACATAATCCCGATCAATTTTGTGTGTAAACTGTATTAGTATGGTAACTGGTTTTAACCGAGTTTGTGATACAACCAACTTTGGGACAGAAACCGCTGATGTGACATCAGCTTGCTTAGTTTAACTTTAGATGAACTTGGCAGTCTGAATACCCTTACCAGCAGAGGTAAGTTTTCTGTACTGAATCACAGAGTTTCAATGAAAAGTTCCTCACCAGGTCCAATGAATAATGCCTGGAGTTTCAAAATTAGACATACCAACCAACTGTAGATTATTCTTTCTGGTAGCGTTCTCAGACCCTCAACTTTCCAAGCTTGCTGAATATTGTCCCTTAGTATGGCTGTTAACAAAACTGTACTGGATTCCACCTTTATCTCAGAAGAGGCCTGGGATTTTTGATGTCAGATAGCTGTGTCAACTACTTGCAATTTGATCTCTGTCGCCGCATTTGACTGCTACAGCTGTCCATTCTGAGTTGAGTTTAACAGTGGCCACAAATAATGCAGCATATGATGTGTTTATATCATCCAGGGAGTCAAGTCTTTCGTGAGAGAGCTCCTTTTCCTTGGCTGTCGAGCTTTTTAATGAATCAGTTGGTGCTGCAAACAGTATAGCTTCTTGGACGGGTCTGGGGCCAGCAAGCTACACTGCAGCCGATAAGCTTGCACCCCTGGGCCTTCTTGAGTCCATAACACCCAGGTATCTGTCAAGTGGCCCTGTTCACTTGCATTTTTCTGCCTGGGGCTAGTCTGAAGGAGAAACAGTAATCTCCTTCCTTTCTCCTTCCACTCCTTTAGACAGATTTGAGAACTCAAGAGATGAGAAACCCATCGCAGAGATACCAGCAGGTTTACAAGGGTTTTGAGAGAAGAATTGGCAATTAAATGCAAGCTTACAGCACAGCACCATTTACTGCAGCCCCCTTCCATCGTCTATCTTCACATGTTCCTCCTACCAAAAAGTGACTGGGCTCTTCTGAACTTGCTACACACCTTCTCCTCCTCTTCTGACCTTCTTCTCTTACTCCTTTCTTTGTTGTATAGTCCTTACAGGGCATTCCCTGGTACCAAGTGTCCAGACTGCTGCCACACCAAGTTGCAGATAAGATGCAGCTGTCATCCTGACAGTGTGCTGCCACGTGAGCCAGGTCACTACGAAATGTGAGAGGGTAATAGTTAATGATGCACTTGTGTGTCTTTGATGCACCTGCTAGAAACTGCAGGCGTCACTATAGCTCATACTAGACAACCCCTGGTCCTTCTTTTGCAATCAAGCTCAGGAAGGCACCACTTCACCAAGCTTAAACAAAAGAACAGCAGCTTTAACTGACCTTGTTGCTGGATTCACTGATACGTGAGGGCACCTAGACCCCTCTACTGGGGGGGGGGGGCCAAGCAGCACTTCGCCAGCAGGGATTGTGTGAAAACACATTCATTAGACCACCACAAATCGCACAGCATGACCCTGAGTCTAAGAATTTTGCATCTTGGGAACCGGTGTAATCCTCCTCCCCGGAGGGAACCTCCCCTCTTCTCTCTGCTCCTCAGTATCATTTCTGGTCTACAATCTAAAAACCTCTTGTGGACCTCATGCCCCCACTGGCAACAGCTGCTGCCCCCCCTGCACCTCTCCAGCACAGGTGACAGGTAATCAAACCTAATAACCCATAGTGAAACACACTCTGGGTCAGCAACTCTTATCCAAATAGGGTGGCCTGGCAGGCTGCTATGATGGAGTCCCCTGTCTGCCCCCCCGCCCAAAATAGGAAAGAACCCAATTACTGATCTTAGCTTACTGATGCTCTGATAATCTTTAGGTATGACCCATAATTACCTCCTGAGCCCTACCTGAGAATGAAGGAGTTTTTTTGTAGCAGAGGTACTTGGGCCTAGTAGCAAGACGTCTGGAAGCCACATGCTTTTTTTTTTTTTTTTGACCAATTATTTCACCAGGTGAGACACACTAAGCTGAAAGCTTGTTTGCAGGTGCAACCTGGGAGCACAAGGAAGTTAAGTGACTTGCTCAGGGTCACACAGTATGCACCTAGGGGGCTGTGGGATTCAAACCCAGGTCTCCAGATTTGCAGCTCAGAGCCTTAACCCACTGCACCATACTGCCTGCTTCATGGGCATCATGGTGTTGCCAATATCCCCTGCCCATTGATCTGAGTATTTGTTTTACTATTTTGGATACACAGTTTTAATCACTTGTTTGTTAGCAATAACTTCTCTTCTACCTTCACTGCCATAGCATGGGAATCGTTCTTCAACCAATTTTGTCTCGTTGTTCTCATAAACTGGAATACCACCACTTTTGATGGTTTTCTAGATAACCTTTGTACTATCAGCAGTATAGTTTTGTTCGATATACATTTGCACACGTTCATTTTTACGGTTTGGATGAGCTATACATGTACCCTAGTCCCCTTTTCTCTCTTGCATCACTTGAAGTCAGTCTCAAAACTATGCTGGTGTAACTGGAATGGTCCCCTTATTTGGCAGAGGGCCCGTCCTATTACCCCCAATCATTATAATGGGAAGCCATGCAAATGTCTCCTGGAAATGTGCAGCGCATTCATTTCCCCCATTAATAGGAAGAAAATTCTTACACTCCTTAAAAAGCAAAAGTGTGACATAGCACTTTTGCAGGAAACTCACCCGCTACCCCTGAGGCTCAAAAACTCAAACTGGAATAGGTGCCACCAGTAATTGGTAGTTCAGGTACAACCAAATCCAGAATAGCAATCCTCCTTCACAAGCACCATCCAGTCCAGCTCCTGGACATGAACAGTAGTACTGATGGTTGCTGTGTATTAGCCAGGCTATCACTAAACTCTCAGACCATAATTGTGGGAAAAACCTATGGGTCTAATGAAGATACAGCTACCTTTTTACCACAGGTGGCACAAGCCCTTAAGGACCAGCAGCAACCAGGACACCAACTAGTATTAGGTGAGGATTTTAACGAAGTATGGGAACCCATGTTAGATAGGTTGCAGACTACCTCCCTTTCCACTACCAAGTCTAGAAAAGTCCTAATGTACTTAGTACAGGAATTCTCCCCCACAGACCCCTGGGGAGCCCTTAACCCAACAGGTAGGGACTTTACCTACCACTCAGCCAGGCACAGCACAAGCAGTAGAACTCAACAACCTACATAAACAATTGCCATGTTTTTGACTCCATTGTGAAAATGTTGATTGCTACAGTGTAATCCCTTATGCACTGTATTGTAAACCTCGCTGGCTGAATAAAGTCTTGATTTGCTGTAAGTGTATGTCCTAGTTTTCTGCAAGCAGAGAAGCATTGCTTTATTTGTCATGAACTTGTTTTTTATGTCCTTAACCCCTATTTTAAGATATGGGGCCGGATATTCAAAAGGGTTGCGCCATGCGCAATAGGGTTGCGCCTGCGCAAGTCCGAACTTGCTCCATTCTACAATATTCAGCAGGGGCAGTTGCGCCACTGAAAACAGGCTGAGCAACAGCGCAATGCAAATGAATGCATGCTGAACTGGTGGGGGAGGTACCATGCATAAACTGCACAGCCCGATATTCAGCCGAGCTGTGCAGAGTTGTGCAGGCGCAACCCCCAACCTGTGCCTGCACAACTTTGAGCCAAAAAAAGACTTAAGTCGAGGGCCACCCACAGGTGAGCTGCTGCATTGCAGGGCGCAACATAGCAGCTGCCACCTGTGGCTGGCCCCCAACCCACTCCCTGTGCCCCCGCAGCCCGATCACGGGCAGCCGACTGTAAATCCCCACCACCACCCCCAGTGGCCCGATCGTGGGCATAGTGTACTCTCCCCCCACCAGCCCGATCGCGGGCAGCAATGGGCCCCGAGCGCGTGTCCCTGGTGGTCCAGTGGACCCGAAATGCCTGATCACGGGCAGTGTATAATAAACCCCCTCCTCCTGCAGTCATCCCTGGTGGTCCAGTGGACCAAATGCCCGATCGCAAGGCGGTGTATAATAAACCCCCTCCTCCCGCAGTCATCCCTGGTGGTCCAGTGGACTGAAATGCCCGATCGCGGGCAGTAAGTTTAATAAACCCCCAGACATAGCCCTGGTGGCTGGCGTCCCCACCCCACCCACCACGAAGCCCCACCACCCGCTCCCTCCTGGCAGCCAGCGGGCGGCCGGCATCCCACCCGCCTGCCACCACCTGCCGCCCGCCGACTGACTGCCCGATAGGGCTGCCGCCCGTGGTGCAGGCGAAGAGCCAGTAAGTGCAGCCTCCATACATGACAGTCAGATTTGAGAATGATTCATTCAAATCTGGACTGTCATATATAAACTGCTGCGCCCATGGTGCAGAGCAAGAGCCAATGGGCGTAGAGAGTATACCGTATGACAGTCCAGATCTGAGAATGATTCATTCACAAATCTGGACTGTCATGTACAATATCGAGCTGCATGCCCATGGCTCTGCTCTGCACAGTGGGCGTGCAGCTACCAGGCAGTCAGTCGGTGTGCGGCGGGGTGGCAGGCGGGTGGGATGCTGCCGCCACGCGGCTGCGAGAGGGCGAAGCGTGAAATGGCACCGTGGTATAGTGGAAATGAAGGGCGCTTATGAAACTATGACCGAAGGTTGTCTCGTACCAGCGATCGGGCATTTACGGTCACTAGACCACCAGGAGCAACTCTTGAAATTAATAAACACTGCCAGCGTTGGGCATTTCGTCCACTGGTACCTGAGTCGTTAGGGGGACCACGTGCTGCCGCGATTGGGCTGGTGAGGGGAGTACCATGCCCGCGATCGGGGCCACTGGGGGTGGGCGGGTGATTCTACACTGTTTTGCCCGTGATCGGGCTGCAGGGGGCGTCGGTCCCCAACGGCTGCTGCCTGGCAGGGTGCCAGGCGCAAGTCCTCGGGGATTGGTTCACCTACATGCTAATGGCATGCAAATGGGGCCATAATCAGATGCATATGGCCCCCTGTGCCTTGCATGAATTATGGCCCCATTTGCATGTCACCTTTTGAATATGGGAATTTTGCGCATGGCGCAATGGTACTTGCGCAACCACAAGTTGAATGCTCCACTCTGACAACTTGCGGTGGCGCAAGTTCCACTGCGCCATGCACAGTGACTGTGGCCGGAGGGGTGATATTCAAAGGAGTTGCTCAATAGTGCAACTCCTTTGAATATCGCCCCGGCCACACCCCTGCGCAACTATTTTGCGCAGCGCAAGGGCTTGCGCCTAAGAATAGCGCAGTTTGAATATCCAGCCCACGATGTTTATGTATCACTGTATTATATGGGTGTGCCCCATCAGCGACCCTCAAACCTGCCGACAGAACTGACAGGTTGCTGACAGGTCACTGTGTTGAGCGCCTGGCACAAGGGCACAGTGTGTCCTGAGTCTTGCACCCTTCCCAAATCAACTCCAACTGGAGTTGATAATCTAAAGAATATGGGTTTGGGGGGGCAGATCTCCTGATGAAAAACAGGACAGAGAAGAAATGGGATTTATGTCAACCGCAGCTTAAGTTAGCATAAATCCTGTTGATGTAATGCCCGATCGACAAAAAGTATTTGTCGAACCCGGCATCATAAACCTATTATATGTACCTACTGTATTATAACTTGTACCTATTGTCTGTGCGTCTATGGCCGGTCACAATTGAAAATGGTCCTTTGGATCAGTTTGCTCACCCGGTTACCAAAAACCTAAATAAATAATTAAATAAAAACAGACTTATTTCTGACTGAAACTGCTGCAATGCGCTCAGTTATTTCTACTGACATAGGTCCCACTGTCATCTTTGACCATGCCACAGTATCCTCGGTCGTATCCCTGGGGCAGCCCTCAGCTGTTACCCTTGGATGACAACTTAACACCTTCTTGTTACAAGATCCTAATTTTAAACCCTGGATAGAAAAGAAAATCAATACCTACTTTATCAATAATGACACACCTGATGTGTGCCGGGCCACCCTGTGGGATGCTATGAAAGCATACCTCGGGGGCCGGATTATCAACTATTCTGCACATGCAAAATGTCAAAGGCTGCAGCAGCTTGCATAGCTGGTGACAACCCTCAAAGAGGAAGAACAAGTATACAGTACCTCCACTGCCCCCCCCACCACAGCTACAATGGCAAATTCTCAATCTCAAATATCAGATTAACACGCTTTCTCACACTGCAGCCAAACGTGCCATCACACATACTTCCCATAAATACTCCTGGCAGAAGCTGTTGAAGCAAGCACACAAAGGCTTTAGGGACATCAGGTGCCAGCTTATTAAAATATACTACACAGATGGTAGAGCCCCAGTGGTCCTGTACAAGAGGGAGCTTTTTACCAGCTCCCTCTGCTGGTGTTGTCACAATGCGGATCTCACACATATACTTTGGTCCTGCCCTAAGCACAAGGACTTCTGGTCCTAAGTGTTAGATTTCTTTTTTTTCCATACATATTTTACGCCTCCCTTGGCACAGGTAGGCGGCTCAGCTCCTCGCTCGGAGGAGACTCGTCTTTCAGCAAGGCTTTCCTGCACCCACCCCAACCAGCCATCCCCCATGGGTTGCCTCCCCATGACTGGGCCAGCAGCAGGGTGCTGGCCTCCCCCACCCTCAGAAGCCAACATCTAGATTGCCAGGGGAGGTATGGGAGCAGCCCACCATCACTGAGCCTGCCAGCTCCGAACCCTTTTTCTTCCTGGACTCATGCACATGCAATGGGAGGGTGACTCTCCACCTCTGTGGAGGCAGTCATATGCCCTGTGCGTGGGTCCACCCCTTCCAACATTGTGCCTGAGCTGACCCCAGCCTCTGCTGGGTGTCAGTCTACAGTGTGATGCGGAGTCCCCCACCCCGAGGAAGGAGGCTGTCGATGGACACTCAATCCTTCCTCACCCAGCTGACCCCAAGCGACCAGAGCCTGTTCCTGAACCCGGGTTGAAGGTGTAGCGTGAGGTAAGACACCCAGTGCCTCAGCCTCTGCGCCACTGGGCCAGCTTTAAGTGTGAGATTTCTGCAGGACTACTCGGGGCAGCTTATTCCACTTAAGGCATAGTTCTGGCTCCTGGGAGACACCTCAACAGTAACACATCAATTAGGTAGCAGTAGGCACTAACTTCTCCCCACAGTCCTGCAGACTGAGTGATAGCTGGTGCACAGAGCACGCCCCCTCTTGCTTGGACTGGATAACAGCCCTCTACAAGTCAGCAGAATATGAGAAGCTGTCTGATGCCTCTCAAGCAATCTTCCCCATTTTTATGCTAGCTGAACCCCCTTTATCACACAGCTGAATCACAACCTCCTACAGGCACCAAAATCCTCCCGCCCCCTTAGTACCCTTCAGATGTTCTAAAAGCTTAGGGATTGAAAATGAAGCATTGACAACGAGTATGCATAATTTCTGCTGCAAAGGTTCTTACACCTTGCTCACATCATGTGTACTGTTTAGTAACGGAGTTCTGAATACAGCTCATGGTCATAACGAACTCATTTATGTCTACAATGAGGTCTTTTTGCTTGTTTACATGCATCTTCAGTTATTGTCACTGTTCTCTTTTACTCCACTGTATTGTGTAATTTGAGAATTTTCAATAAAAATACTTCTGCCCCCCATTCCATTTATGCTCCCATCACCCCCAATCGGGGCTTCCTTCAGTCTCCACAGTGTCTCATCACGTCCTCTTACCTGGCTTCCCAGCACTTGAGGCCACCTGCAACACACCAGGATTGTGCCCTCCCAGCTTGCCTCCTGGGATGGGGTTGCCTTCTGTGCCTCAGCAACTCCCCTACATGATGTAATTGGCCCTGGCAAAGGTGAAGCCCTGGGTGGTCCAGGAGCAGACAGGATTTGACGTGGGGGGGTTGGCAGTGTGTCATCTTGTGGCTGGAGAGCGGCTTTCCACTTATCTGGTTTCTCTGGCAGAGTGCACGTGCCATGACATCTGGGCAGTGCTGGGCAAACTCCTGCACATTGTGCTGTCTGCTGCACTGCCATCCCCTGCCCTCCCACCATCTACATTGGCCCCTGGCACTCTGACCCCATCCAGTCATGGCTAAGATTTTTTATTTTTTTTTCTGGGCACCAAGATCCTCCCTCCCTGGAGGAAAGCTGCCCATGTGACAATCAATCCCCCTGCCCCCCCCATATCAACTCTTGGACAACCTAGGTTTGGGACATGACCACTGGCCATCAGCATTGCGAGTGGTAGCCTGACCACAATGCCGACAGGCTGGACTGGACAAACCTACTAAGACAAAGGCTCCCCAGCTTTGACTGGTGGGATTGTACAGGGTGATACATGAAGAAGACAGCTGAGCACACAGCTAGAAAAAAATGCACCAAACGTTCAAAACAGGAAGTCCTTTTTCTCCTGATGACTAAACTATTATAATAAAGACCCAAAGTATTTGTAACATAATTACCATTTTAAAAATTGAGTCCAATAGATATGCCAATTATAGTTAGAAAGATGCCTTCCCCCACCTCCATAAATTCAACACTTTTTTCCTCTCTTCCTATTTTCATCTGTTTCCGGTATCCCTGGGTCAGAGAAACGGCCTTGATTTGAAATGTGCGTGTTGCTGTTGTAACACGTTATGACAGTCATGCAAGAAAAATTCTAAGTTTGCTATGGTCTGTAAACAGCATTCCACAGAAAATATTTTACTTATTGTAATCTATCAGGTATTCGCACTGAGGGTCTTCAAATTCCACAGTGCTGCTCACATCAGAAGATGTCACTCAAAGAAATGTGCTTTTTTTTCACTTTCATGTTTTTCAAGCTACAAGACATTCAGAAAATGAACATCATATTAAAACAACAGCACAGTCAGAATATTGAAACATTTTTCTCTTCTCGGATAAGCATAGTCACAAGGTGGTGAGGAGCAGCTAGAGGCTTCGAGGAATGACTCGCAGAGCAGGAGGACAGCTAAAGAAAATATGAATCCCATTTCCAGTTCCTATGAAATAAAATCTTGTCTACAAGTCATGATGTACCACCCGTGGTTGCAATCTTGCATTATATAAAGGTGTCCGGTTCCTCAAAGATGCGATTTTCTTAAGTTTACATATTTCAATAATTTTGCTTTGCCACCGAACCAAAGTGGAGGAAGTAAAATTAATCAATATTGTGTTATTTCCCTTCTCTACAACTGTAAAATAAATCCTCAGCATATATTCGTGGATCCTTACAGTGAGAGTCAGAGGGGAGGAGAAATAGTACCAATTTAGTTGAAAGAATGTCAGGGACACATGTCCACTGTTTAATATCAATATTTATTTGTGCTCATTAAAATCTTAAGAACCCTTTGCACTAATAGGCCATTACACACAGCAGTGTTGCCTCAACCAGGTCAGCAACTGCCCAGGTTAGAAGAGTGTAGCCCACCGTGGCATGCACAATGGAGAGGGAGGTAGCCACTGGCCATGCAGTTATGTACATTTCAGTGCACAGGGGAGGACGGGTGTGTCATTCCGACATGGAACACCCTGTGACCCCACCATAAAAGGACATGCCCAGCTGGGATGCACACCATTAAAACAGGTATGGCGAATACTGGTATAGTGGAGCATGGAGAGACTGCCTGCAGACATGTACAGCAGTCACTGGCGGGTTCTGGAATGGACCGTCAGGGCAAGGGCCAGACATGGGCACAGACAACACATGCAGGGCCACTGCATGAAGCCAGGATAACATGCTGCTGTAACACACCATGGCATTAGCAGTGTCTAGCTGGACCAGAGACTGTCCCAGAGGGAGTGAACATGAGAAGGGCTGCTATCATGTGCATCCGGTGACACAGGGCATGGGACTTCATGGGGAGGTCAGCATGGTAATATTCCAGAAATGCACCTGGTATGACATGTATGGTGGGGCATCACTGAGGGCACTCACCTCCACCATAGTCACTCTCTTGCAGGAGGTCCAGACAGTCACAAATGTGGCAGGACTTTTCCAGTGCCTGGTAGAGGCTATAAAGCACAAGTGGCAGACCATGAGAATGGTTGAGCAGAAGAAACTGGCATGTGGGCCCCAGCACTGGAGTGCTACTTCGAGGGGCCAGCCTTGCTCCAGAGGTAACCCGGCAGAGGAGATGGTGGCAGAGGCCATCTCCATGGAGGGTAAGAATGAGGGACTAGACACCATGCCAAGTGAGTGTAACCAGCCCTGCATACGGACACCTGAGCCAGGCGCATGCATACATGGCAACAATGACAGTACCACCCTCTCTACCCCTGAAGTGGACTTCATGTCAATGTAAGTGGAGGATGGGGATAGCACACCCATCATCACAGCTGAGCAGCCCAACACCGTGGACCAGGACGAAAGCCTCCTGATGTACCCTCATGAGTACACTACAGGTGCCCCGTGATACGAACATACGAAGAAGCCAGCAGAAGAAGGCCATTTGGTCTATCAAGTCTTCTCGTATTGCAGGGTCCACAGCTTGAGCTAATGTCTCTGCCCTCCCTCCCCACTACTCCCATCCTCCCTACCTATGATTCTTACCTTCCCCCTATGCCTATCCCAGCCCCTCTTAAAGCTTCCCACAGTATTCAACGAGATGACCTCTTCCGGCAGCGCATTCCAAGTGTCCACCACCCTCTCTGTGAAGAAGTGCTTCCTGATCTCCCTCCTAAACATTCCACCCTCCAGCTTAAGACTGTGCCCCCTTGTGATATGGGTGCCACTCAGTTTAAAGAGACCCTCCTTATCAACCTTATTTACAGTATCCCTTTCAAGTACTTGAAGGTCCCAATCATGTCTCCTCTCTCTCTCTCTTCTGTCTTCCAGGGAGTACATGTTCAGTGCCCTCAACCTCTCCTTGTATGCCTTGCTCTGCTGACTGGCTATCATCTTTGTAGCCCTCCTCTGTACCTTCTCCAGCAGGTTAATGTCCTTTTGGAGGTGTGAGCACCAGTACTGAACTCCATACTCTAGATTTGGCCTTACCAGTGACCTGTACAAGAGCAGTATAACCTCCTCTCCTACTACTGATCCCCTAGCTATGCATCCCAGAATCTTGTTTGCCTTTGCTGCTGCTTTCTTGCACTGCATGGAGTTATAGGTCACTAGTGATCATCACTCCCAGGTCCTTCTCCTCCTCTGATGCAGATACTCGGACTCCACCCAGGTAATACTGTGTTCTAGGATTCTTGGCTCCAATATGCATAACTTTGCATTTCTTGGCACTGAAGCCAAGCTGCCAGATCCTGGACCACCTCCCCAGTAACCAAAACTGCCACTACCCCCCACAGGTGCCAGCAATACCAATATGGTGAATGACCCACAGGGGGAGGAGAAAGAAGAGAATGAAAAGGACACCATTGTGCAGAAGGGAAGGCTGTCCAGGGGCCAGGATAGCCAGTTCCCCACATTGGAGACACACAAGCAGGGCAATGTGGCTGTCATATGGCAGGGGTCAGCCACGGACAGGAACAGCACAGATGGCAACACCCAGCAGGGCACAGCACTGGTCCTCAAAAAGCACCCCCTCCATGACCTCACATGGGCACACACTGCACAGAGAAGAGGGAACATGGTACACCCAATAAGCTAGGACACTACAGGGGGAGACAGGTATCGGCAGTGGTGATGATGGCCCATCCAACAAGACAGGGCCATACAGGAGGGTCGGCCCACCATGCACCTGTTTAAATGCTACTTTCTGGTGGTGTGGCAGCTGGAGCAGCTCCAGGGTAGCAGAACAGCAATGCCCAGCTCTGTGCCCTCACTAAGGTGGTGTAGGTCAAAGGTAGAGTTCAACACACTGGCACCCTGCTGCAGAGGGTTTCCAGAACCTGAATGTCCCGACTAATGGCATGGACATTTGCTGTGCCTGTATGGTCTTCCCTCACCGCCACTGTCAGACACCTCCACGGTACAGACCCAGGCATCAAGGGGGATGGCACAGCCATACCCAGGATTCCAGCATTCCCTGCCCCACCTGAACAGGCCACCCAGGGGCACCAGGGCCAGCCCTGCACAGACAGAGCAAGGTGGGTGCCTGCTGAGCAAGAACAGTGAAGTGGTGGCCAAGACCAGCCAAACGTGATCATTTACCCAATGACAGGGCCACCACACAAGACAGGGAATTCACAAGCATCACGTGGTGCGCTTGTACACACACACGATGGCAATACACACATGGGCACTCAGCAGGGTCTGTAATCACTCTGTACTGAGGTACATAATACCCCCAGCACATGACCCACCCACACACTGACCCGGTCTGGAACACACCGCTCACGCTGGGTTTCCCTCCTACCAAATGCCTTTCCTGTCCCTGGTCCTACATCCTGTTCCAGCTAGTCATTGCCCCAGTCCTGGGAGTCCACATCTGCAGGTAGATCTTCAAGTAAAGGCAGTCTCATCCTTGTGATATTGTGCAGCATGCAGAACATGACAAACACGCAACACAGCAAGCCAGGTGCCAGCAGCAGCATTCTACCCATCTTGTCCAGGCATCTGAACTACATCTTCAGTTGGTTGAAGGGGCACTCTACCACCAACCCAACCCTCCTGTGGGCATCACTGTACTGCTGTTCCACCTCCCCTGCAGGCACCAGCAATGATATCGGGTGTGACCTCAGGGGATAGCCACTGTCACCTGTATGGGGTACAAGAGTGGTTTGTTAGTACCAACATCAGCACAACATGCCTGTGCCCTCCTGGCCCATGTATGACATACTTAGCAGCCACCCCAACCTGGCCCGTTGGTGGTCAGGACGGCCCAGTCTGATGGTTGGAAGGATGAAGGCATCATGCGTGGAGGTGGGTACTTGGTACTGACATTCATGACAATCCTCTCTACATCGATGACCACCTGTGCTGTGGAATCCCTTCTTGCTACTGTAGTCCTCTTTGTTGACATGCGGTGCCAGGATGGGTCCGTGTGCAGTCAATGGCACCACAGAACTGGGGAACCCACACTGCTCACAGGCATGGGGGCTTGGCCTGGTGGGGAATTCAGGCGTGATGCATGGCCAGGTAGGGGCATGAAGGGGTGCATATGGATAGGGCTGGTGGGGCATGCAGTGGGCAGGGCATGCACACACAGGTGCTTCACACCTGCACTGCTAAATGCCATACAGCTTTGAAGAGAGTGCCACAATGTCTTGGATGTGGATCTTAAGCTCCCTCGCATCCCCACATGGAAGGGGGAGAAGATGGCAATTCCTGTATTCTGCAGTATGCCTAGAGAGGTTGTTTGAATGACAGGTGGCAACAGCAGCATGGGCAATACCCTAGGAGGCACAGACCATGTTGGACATTTGGCTGCTGTACCCTGCACATGCTTCAACAGGCATTGCATATACCAGCTGCACTAAACATGCCCCCGGTGGGCACTCAGGCTTGTGGCCACCTACAAACCTTTTCGTTCCTGGTGCCATCTGTTCTTTTTATTTTGTATGTTGCTTTTGCTTGTCCTGCTCTATGTATGTTTATTGGCCAGTAAATAGTTTGCCTACACCTGTACCATGTTTGCATCATTCTTTCAGAGGGATGGGGCATGCATACTTTTAATATTCTGTTCATTCTCCCTGGCAAAGACAGGCTTGGGCTCCATTCTGCTCTGCTGACCCATACCGTCCCCATTTCCTGAGAGCACCTGACCATGTGGATACCCCTCGGATTGCCTCATATGGTGGGCTCTGGAAGGAAGGCCGTCCCCTGGCAGGTTCTTCCTGGTGGTGAGGCTCAGTATGGCAAGTGTCATGGCCACCTGCCTCAGCACATTTTCCTCTACTTCTCCCAATGCTGGGGCATGCACATCAACATGCCTATCTTGGAGGAGCACGCGAGGAGGTTGAGGAATCCCTCAGCGCCCGCTTCGCTTGCTGCCACTCTCAGGCCTCCACCTGGTGGTAGTTCAGTAGGAACTGCAAGTATACCACCCAGGAGAGGAGTCCATTGGACACGGCTTCATTCTCCTCCTCCCCGCCTCCCATCCCCACCAACCAGATAGCTTTGATCCCCAGCCAAGCACCTCTGGGCTGGCTTACATGCATGCCTATGTTTACAGTAGCCTCCAGGCCATATACAGCTTTATGAGACCTGCACCATCCAACAGAGCCATGTGCAGCCACACACATGTGGTGCATATGCGTTGTGTGAAGGACGCATACAGTTTTTTTTTTTTGGGGTGGGAAGAGAATGCTGTGCGTGGTGTGCATCACCATGATGCATATGGTATATGGCCACCCACACCCCATGTTGGGCAAACATCCCCACATGGGATAGTTGCCACTAATGGCCACAGTGCCTTCATGCATAGGGCACTTAGTGCTGGGCATGACCAAACAAATGTGTGGTGCCAAGTTTCACCACATCCTCTCCAGCCACAACAGCCACTAATGGGTCTATGGGTGTTTTAAAATAAAAGATTATTGATCTTAGTAAGAAGTCCTTCCAAAGATTTAATGTTTGATAACCAAGATTACATACACCTTAGAATCAGAGGTTCAGCCTCAAACATGGTATAGACAGAGGAAAAAAATTATACTGGTGAATATAAGAACAAAGAAAACAATACAAAGACGTTACAAGTGATATATCATGTAAGACAAACTTGAAATACAGGACAAAAAAGTCACTTCATGGATTGCATTGTCTGCATAAGAGCTATATGAGGAAAATATTATTAAACTAGAAGGCATCAGATTGGAGAAGAGGGAGAGAGAGACAAAAGAGGGAGATCGGGGTGGGGTGACTGGGAAGTTGATCACTTAGGGTTGAGGAGAGGGGGTGGTTGGAAAATAAGGGTGTAGGGATGACTAAGTGGTACAGGAAGAAGGGCACAGGATGAGAGTATAATAGTATTAGAGACAGATACTGCTCTCATTCAGCCCTCAGAGTCATCATTTTGCTCAGCTCAATTATCATTCAGCTTTAGTATGTAGTCCAGGCTTTCTTTTATTTATATTTCAGCCCTGATTTTACCCCGTTTTCTCCCGACCCTGCTCAGACACACACCTATGGCACCGGATGCCCTCCCACTAACTTGCCACCCACTCCCTGCACTACCGTGGACCTCCATCCAGGGGTAGTGGAACTATAGCGGCAACCGAGTGCTCCCAGGAAGAAGAGCTGCCTTCTGCTGCTCAATCTGCTGCCCCCTGTCGGCCTCCGATGACCCAGGCTCTCATGGGTCACCAGCGTGACACAAAGCAAGGCATCCAGCACCTCAGCCCTCTGTGCCAGCTCTAACCTTTCTGTCCAGATGTAAGGCACAATATAGTTGGGAAATTAGGGGATACAGGAGTCACTCAAAGACAAATATGACTGAGGTAATCTGATCCTGATCCAGTCCCATCAGGATGGTATTAGTGAGCCAGAGCAGAGGGAACACAGGGAATGGGATGTCCTAAGCTACACAGGAATGGTGTAAGGGAGGAGTCCAGAAATGGGGGAAGAAATGAAAATTACTGTACTTACTGTAACTGTTGATCTTCCAGAATATCTTTACCACTGATTACCACTTATAGGTCTGGGACCAGAGGCACTAGGACCCAGTGGGAGTAAATTGTTTGCAGGGAAAGAGCCAGCATCAGTTACTGAGCATGATACCTGCGCACCCCAATGTAATATCCCACACCAGCCAATAACCATTCCAGTTTCCTCATGCACCTCAGTTCTGTTCCAGAAAAGAAACAAAGTGGAGAAAAGAGACAGATGGCCAAGAGTTTCTTAGCCTAAAGGAATAGAGAAAAATATAGGAATATAAACACACAATAAGACAGAACCCAACTTTTAGCTAGAGAAACAGGGCACACTAGGTGGCACAAAGGGGTAGTTGGGTATACAGCCAGAGCCTCACACCACTAGCCAGAAAAGAGGTAGCTAGGGATCTTAAAAGCAGTAGCTCTGAAGCATGTGGTGCTGGAAAAAGACAAGGGGATGCCCAGAATTGGGACCCCTTTATAATTAAGATGGCATAATGTGCCAGAATAGAACACATGGATTCTTGGAGGGGGACCCTTCCCATACTAACAGATAGAGGATTAACTGGATAATCAGTTAATGTGTCCCTTATCACACTTGATAAAGTACAGTTACATTAAAAACTTACTGTAACAGTAGATCTTTGAGGAGTGTCTCTTGCAGTAGGTAATACACTTGGGTTACCAGTAGAAGTCGCTATAGCACATAGCAGCTCTTCTAGCAGTTTTCATTGGGGCCACCCACGACACCAACTTCCTGTTTCCTATATAAGTGTAGGTAGTCCTGGTATCCTCAGTTCCCCGCTGGATTCAGCTCTCAAAGAGAGGATCGAATGGAACCGAGGTACCAAAAGGTATCCCAACCAAAAGTCACTGGACCAGAATTTGTTCTCCTAAGAAGGAGGGGATGGAGGGGGATTGTACCTACTGCAGGAGACACTCCTCAAATATCTACTGTTATGGTAGGTTTCTAGTAACTGTACTATCTTCCACAGAGAGGTCTTGCAGTAGGCGATACATTTGAGATGAATTCCAAGCAGAATACTCCATTTGGGTGGAGATTATAACAGAAGGCCTCGTAGGACTGCACAGCCAAAGGCTGTCCTACAGCATGAAGCAATATCCAGATTGTAATATTTTGGAAATGTATGGATTGTGGACCAGGTAGCCACACTGCAGATATCTGAAATAGAGGCTCCTTTAAAGCAGGCCACAGTAGTGGCCACAGCTCTGGTAGAAAGGTCCTGGTAAGGGTTTGTTGTATTTTGTGTAAAAGAAAGTAATACAATGTGCTAACCAGTTAGAAAGGGTTCTTTTAGTAACTGGGAGTCCTTCTCGGCCCCAAGGCAAAATTGACAAACAATTGAGAAGTCTGTCTAATCAATTTTGTTCGATTAGTATAGTAGCGTAATATACGATTGACATCTAAGGTATGTAGTAGATGTTCACCTTGGTTGGAGTATTCAGGATAGTATACGGTATCTCCAGAGATTGATTTAGAGTTTGTTCAGAGATTACTTCAGGAAGGAAGGGTTGGTACAGAGTGCCACCTGTCCTTCTGAAAAGTCAATGAGGTTCCTACATGAGGGCATGAAACTTGGAAATACAGCGAGCTGAAGTGATGGCCACTAAGAATAGGGTTTTCCATGAAAGGAAACCAAGGTCAAGCGGCTCGCTGGTTCAAAAGGTTAAAGGGTTAACTTCTCTATTATAAAACTGAGATCTCACAGAGAAGTGGGTCATCCGGGACATGGTTTGATATGCTTATTTTATCTATTAGTTCTAGGATTACAAATACCTTTGTAAAGAGCCTTAGTTCAAGAGGTTCCGTCAGTTACAATTCAGTATAGGAAGACAAAATGACAACAGTAAAGCTAAAGCGGAACAGTAATCAGAATACATATAGTTTCAAACAACATCAAACAGTTTAGAAGAGTAGGTCATGGGGAAGAGCGAGAAGAGGTGAGAGTGGGGGAGAGTTACAGAGGAGTCAGAGCAGCCTGGGGGCATTGTCAAGGACATAACACTGAGAAGTGCTTACGGGGGTGGATGGGAGGTGGCAAAGTGCTAGTGGAGGAGAAAGAAATAGGCTCAGGTAATGTCAGGAGGGTCAGTTAGATGAGGCAGTCACAGGTGCTAGAGCCTGTGAAGGAAAGGCGGAGCCTGGATTTAAATGTGCCAAGTAAGGGAGTAGGGAGATGTCACTGCTGAGACCATTTAG
Organism: Neoceratodus forsteri; assembly: GCA_016271365.2. Taxonomy (NCBI): domain Eukaryota; kingdom Metazoa; phylum Chordata; order Ceratodontiformes; family Ceratodontidae; genus Neoceratodus; species Neoceratodus forsteri. Next base: position 401,932,341 of record JADMNL010000025.1, read on the forward strand.
CTAGCTTGGCACCCTGTATGCAAAATATATGTAACATTCCTTTCAAAACATTTTGGCTAGATGATGTTGGTACAGTAATCTGCCATCTAGTGGTTCGTGAAGCTGAGATAGCAGCTAAATGAACTTTAATGGAGAATAGCTCAAACCTGACTCAGACAATGAGGCCAGGTAGTCCAGAACTTGTGTCAGTGGGCAATAATAGGGATCCAATGATCGAGAAGCAGACCATTTGGAATTGTATGTTTCTCTGGTTGCTGGTTTATGTGAGGCCAAGAGAATATTGGCAACAGGAGAGGACACTTGTAATCTGGCTATGAAAGCATCCTCAGGAGCCACGCATGAAGGTGTAGAGCCTTCAGGTTGGGATGCAAGAGAGCACCTTGACACGGGGTAAAAAGGTCTGGTTGGCAATGGAATGGGTTCCTGTACTGATAATTGTTGAAATAGAAACCACGCAGCAAGGCCACAGGAGCTATGAGGATCACTGTGGCGAGTTCTAGTTGTAGTTTCAGAGAGGGACTGGGGGAGAACCATATAAGATGAGTCCTGTCCATGGCTGGGACAGGGTATCTGTAAACTGTCCCTTTTTGCTCAGGATAATGGAAAAATAGTTGGGGAGCCAGTAATTGACTGGGGAGGCAAACAGATCCAGTTGTGGGATTCACCATAGGTTGAAGATTTATTTGGAGTACTTCATCGTGAAGTGTCCATTCAGTATGTGGAGGACTGGCGGCCGGCCGGCCAACAGGTTATAACGTCCCCATAAGTGGGCTACTGTTAGTGTAAGCTGTTGCTGGATGGCTTCTGCCAGACTGCAAAGGTCTCCATGCATAGGGTACGGGATTTCATACCTCCCAGTTTGTTGAGGTAGAATACCACTGCAGTGTTGTCTGACTGGATCAGCAATGGGCCTGGAATCAAGTAGAGTTGAAATGCCTGAAGGGCTAAGCGGACTGCTTTCAGCTCTAGGAAATTAATATGAGACTAAGGGAGAGGTGGTCCACTTGCCTTGTGTCTGGTAAGGACCCAAGTGTGCGCCCCATCCATCCAGGGAAGCATCCATGGTTAACATTTGCATGGGAGGGAGGGACCGGAAAGGCATTCCTTGACATAAATTGGTTCTGATTGTCGTCCACGCCAGGGCAGACTTCCGAGAGGGAGTGACCCTGATCTTGTCTTGAACTGTCCTGTTTGGAACCATTCATTCTGGAGGGTCCACTGGACAGGTCTCATGTGAAGATGGGTGAATGCCACTGTAGGAATGGTAGCAGTCATGTGACCCAGAAGGCATAGCATTTGTCTGGCTGCGACTGCTTTCTGAGTCTGTACCCATGATGCCAGGGACATGTGTCCTGCAGGTAGGTGGAAGGTAAGCTTTGGCTGAGACTATCTAGGACAGCTCCAATGTATTGGAGGATTGAGTTGGAGTTGTGTTGGACTTGACCAATTGACTGTGATCCCTAGAGTGTGGAACATCTTCAGAGTAGCTTCTAGGGAGGCAAGCAGAGCTGCTCTGGAGTCTGCTTCGATTAGCCAGTCATCTAGATATGGGAAGATAAAGTGCCCCTTTCTTCGTAAAGCTGCTGCTACCAGTGCTAGACATTTGGTGAACACCCTTGGGGATGAAAAGAAGCCAAATGGGAGTGCTCAAAACTGATAGTTTTGACCCAGTAGGTGGAAGCACAGAAACTTGTGATGGGCATGGTGGATGGGAATATGTAAGTAGGCATCCTTCATATCTAGGGCACAAAACCAGTCACCCTGTTTCAGGATTGGCATTATATAATTTCGAGGTATCGTGAAAATGTTTGTACTAGATGAAAAGGTTGTTTTCTGAGGTCCAGTATTGGTCGGAGGTCTTTAGTTCGTTTGGGTACCAGAAAGTGGGAGTAAAATCCTGTTTGATGTTCTGAAGGGGTACTGGTGAAACTACCTGTTTGACCAGAAAAGCCCTCAATTCCTCCTGAAGAATGGGTAAATGGATCTGATGGATAATGAATCTTCCAGGAGGATGAGAGGATGGGCTGGAGATTAACTCAGAGTCGGACCTTCTGTAATCTGAAGTACCCATTTGTCTGAAGTGATCACTTGCCAGGCCTCCAAATAGAGGGCAAAATGACTGCCCACAGCCTCAGAGGCCTGATCAAGGAGGTGTGGGCAAAGCTCTAGTGGGTCACTGGGAACTGGGCTGCCCAGCTCCGAAGGGTGGGGTGGGAGCCTTAGACAGCAGAGGTGTTGCCTCTGGTGGACTGAGTGAGTCCTCTAAAGCTGCCTTTAGTAGTAGCTCTGGGTTTTCCACCTCTTTTGGAATAACAGGAGTACAGAGTATGGTAGGTTGTAAGCAGAGTATGGTACATGCCATAAACTGTACATAGGGTTCTGCCTGATGCCTGCAAGTCATCTAGTAAAGTTTCAGTACCTGCCCCTGAACAACTTAGACCCATTAAAAGAGGCAGTAGCTACTTTGTGTTGCACATCAGGTGTAAACGTGAAGCCAGGCATGGTGATGCAAAGAAATGCAAGATGCTGACAATCGGGCTGAGGTATCTAAGGCATCATATCCTGACCCGAGTAGGTGGCGGGAGATAAGAGTTGCTAGTCGACACTGTAACCAATAATTCTTCCCTTTCTTGTGAAGGCGGGAGTTCATTGATAAGATCAATGGCAGAGGACCAGAGGGTATGCTGGTATTTAATCATATGACCCATGTAATTTAGAATTCTGATGTTCGTAGTACCTGAGAAAAATACCTTTCTCCCTAGGTAGTCCAATGTGCAGGATTCCTCATCAGGCGGTAAGAAGCTCATGTGTTTAGGTCTTTTAGTACGATCATGAGCAGCAGCAGTGATTACTACAGAATCTGCTTCTGAGATAGCAGAAAGGAAATGATTATCTAGAGGAGCTTGATATAGGTATTCGGGGGGGTCTCAGTTAAGTGGGCAAAATAACAAGGAAGGCAGAAAGGGGAGGGTGACAAGGGGGTCTCTAATAAGGTGGGAAGACTCCCATGGAATTGAGATCATGAATAAAGGGGGGGGATGGGGGTTGAGAGCACATAGTGGAGGTAACCATAAGGATGGTGGCAGTGTTAAGGTTCTGTTATTGGGGGACTCGATTAGGGGTATCCAGTGGGAGGGACAGGGGGGAGGATGCCATAGCCAGGTGAAGGTAGTGAGCATCTCTGGGCTGACAGTGCACAGAGCAAAGTTCATGGTGTACGAACTGGTTAGGGATTGTGGAGGGGAAACCAGATTTCCTGGTGCATTTGGGAACCAACGATCTAGAGGGAAATAGCATTTTGGAAATCCAAGCAAGGTTCCAAGAACTTGCCAGTCTGTCGGGATAATGGATGCAGCATTTCCTTTTCGGAGATATTGCCGGTACGAAAGGTCTCAGTGCAGAAAAAAATGAAGCTCACAGAGGTTAATGACTGGCTCAGGAAGTGGGGTGAAGAGAGTGGGTTGGGGTGTTAGGGAACTGGAAAGGAGTTTGGGAGGATAAGGGACTGTATGCAAGGACAGGCTTCATCTTGCCCCATTAGGAAGGAAGTTCTTAAACAGGGGATGGCTGACTACATTCAAGAAAGGAGGGTTTAAACTTGTGAGGGAAGGGATAAGGGAGGGCTGACCAGAAGCCTCTCCTCCAGATGAGGGAGTAGCTTCAAGCCCAAGGGGAGGAAACAGATTGGGGATGGAGGTTTCAGGAGGAGCAGAGGGAGGATGGAAGTATAAGGAATCTGGGTGGGGTTGACAAAGGATCAGGGATAAGGGTGGGGTTGGTGTTAGTAAATGCCAGGAGCTTGGGAAACAAGTTGCCAGAGTTCCAGGCCATGCTGTTCGGGGGGGGAGTGGATGTGGCGGCAGTCACGGAAACGTGAGCCAACAAAAACCATGACTGGGACCTAAACATGCAGGGGTACACTATGCTTAGGAAGGATAGAAAGGAGGGCAGAGGGGTTGGAGTGGCTATGTTCATTAGAGATAACATAGAAATTGCTAGGTTAGAAGAGGCAGAGGGAAACGTGGAGGCCTTATGGGTCACCTTACAAACCCTGGCAAGAGGTAAGGTCAAGCTGGGTGTAGTATATAGGCCCCCCGGGATGGGAGATGTTCTGAAGAATGGTTTGTTGGACAACATCATTGCCCAGTGTGGACCAAAGGAGGGAGTGGTGTTGATGGGGACATCAATATGCCAGGTACAAACTGAGGAACCATGTCCTCTAAGGTGGCCAAGGAGAAGAAGCTGCTGGGCGGCTTCCAGGATGTGTTCTTAACACATCATGATGGAAGAACCCACAAGGGAGGGCATGTCCTGGGCGTGGTTCTGGCGGATGGGGATCTGGTAAGAGACCTGGTTGTAGAGGATCCTGACAAGGCGACCACAATACTGTCTGGTTTCAAATAAGCATAGGGGAGGGGAGAGATCTAGGACACTGGCAGTGGACTTGAGAGGGAGACTTTGTGAGCATGGGAAATATTCTCAAGGATCACTTGAAGGGGATCACATCAATGGCAAATGTGGAAAAGAGATGGGAGGTCAAAAACCGGGACTTCATGAGGCAGTCAGGACCTGCGCCAAGGTGAAACGTAAGAGAGCAAGGTCACAAACCATGCTGGTGGTCCAATAAGGTTCAGGTAGCAGTCAGAGAAAAGGCTGCCTACAAAAATATAAAACAAGAGGTGACAGAGAAAAGGAAATGTACCATCTTGCATCTAGAAGTGTCACCCGGATGGTGCATGGGGAAAAGTCCAGTAAAGAGCAGCAGCTGGCACAGGGGATATGGGAAGGGGAAAAGGGGTTCTTCCAGTACATTGGGGAGTGGAGAAAAACTAAGGGCCATCTCGGCAGATTGAGATCAGAAGGAGGGTGGGTGGAAGAGGCGAGGGACCAGGCAGAGGTATTAAACGAGTACTTCGCCTCTGTGTTCACTAGGGAGGGGGATGGGATATCTACAAAGCAAGGCATGATGGGGATAGAAGCGGTAGGGAGTGGGATCAGAGGAGCAACTGAAATGGAGCAAGAGGGAGGGAGAGGCACCCCAGGGGTGTCACATCAGGATAAGGATGAAAAGGCCAGTAAGGTGGAGGTGACGGATGATGCTATCTCCACCGAAAGGGTGTGGTTAGCCCTTAAGGCCCTAAAGAAAGATAAATTTCCTGGGCCAGACTGCATTTATCTAAGAGTACTATGGGAATTGGCAGACAACTGGCTGCACCTTGGCAGAGCTGTTCAACAGGTCGCTTGAGACAGGGAGGGTACCTAGGATTGGTGAGAGGCACATGTGGTGCCAATACATAAAGGGGGGTCAAGGGAAGTACCAAGTAACTATAGACCCATCAGTTTGACCTCGGTGGTGGAAAATTAATGGAGAGAATACTAAAGGAACAACTGGGGTGTACCTCAGAGCACCTCAGACCATCACATAGGAAGGAAAATTTTGGGTGTAGTCAGGATACAGATAATTTATCCAAGGAGTCCAAAGTTGGAGTTGCCTAGTAAGAAGTACAAATGAAGCCAGGGTGTAGTAGCGGATTGTCTGAGGAGATAAAGAATCGGTTGGGAGAGAGAGATGGACCTCAAGGGATTATTCCACCATCTCCCTTAACCATGCCATATTACTTTGGAGCACCATGGCTTCCGCAATTTTCTGGAGAAAAGGATGGAAATGGAACCAGCAAACTAGGGGCGTTCCGCTCGAAGATGCAGGCTATGTTTAGGTTATATCAGATTCCCGAGCAACAGAAGGTTGAAATCCTAACTGGGCAACTAAATTGAATTGCACAAAGAAGTTCAGTCCTGGCCGAATGGAGCAAAAGTCACAGCAGAACAGATTGAGGCTGCAGCAAATCTGAAGCTAGTACTGTGTCTGACCTCAAAATGAAGTTCTTTTCTTGCACCCAGAAGCCCCAAGAGACCCTGAAGGAGTTCACATTGATTGTACAGGAGCTATTGTGAGGGTAGACATGGCAGAGGTCAGAGATGCAGACCAAGTACTGTTAGGAAAGTTCGTTGAAGGGGTGCAAAGCAAAGCCCTGAGGAGAGAGCTCCGCATACTACACTTGCAAGACCCTGAAGTTGATTTCCTAGACTTTCAGGAGAAAGCCATTCGGGTATTCGGTTTGGGACACTACAGAGATGAAGCTCAGGTATATCCGCAAATGGCAGCCTCAATGGGACACCTGGAACATGGACAGCAGACAATTCTAGACCATGCTAAACCTAGTATGAGGCCCTCATCGCTTCCCGGGTACAGTGGGTACAAATGGGTCCCCCTCTCCACTTGTTTATGTAGTGTATTACACTGCTGTTGTCAGTCTGCACCACTAGGTGGCCCAAGGCCAGATGGTTCTAGAAGGCTGGCAGAGCATACAGAATGGCCCTCATCTCTAGGATGTTTACGTGGAAGGAAGTCTCCACTCTGCTCCATGTCCCTAGAGTCTGATGAGGCCCTAGATGAGCCCCCAGCCCATTCCTGAAGTGTCTGTGGTGAGAATTTGCCAATGGAAGGGAATGAGGAAGTGAACCCCTTTCAACAAGTTGCTGGGTTCCATCCACCACTTATGCACCTTTTTTTTTGCATCTTCTATATCTCCCTCTCTAAGGAACTCTCAAGCTACTCCTGTAGGCCAGACACTGCTCTACCGCCCACCTGATCCCCATCTCCAACTGCTCTCCACCATCCTCCAGCCGGCAGACTCCCCAGCTCTGATCCCCCTGGTGTAGGGCCGCCTCCACTCTGGTGCTCCATCAGGAAATTGAGTGCCAGGTGAGATGGTGGAGGAGCAGGCTGGACTCTTGAGACAAGGCCCGGTGTTGGGTATGTGGCAGCGTGGCTTCGGAAGAGAGCCATCACATATCCTGGGATCGGGGTCCCCCCCACTGTAGGTTGCCCCTAGGAGCGCAAGTGTGCAATGACACCCGCATGGCTGTGCCGTAGCGTCTGCCACACTCCTCCCTCGATGTTCAGAGCACTAGCTGTGCCCTGCTCTCCACTGGGAGTCACTATTGTGCCAGAATACCCTGGATCCCTCCCAGGAGAGGAGAACAGGCCATCGGACACTCAGTCTAACTCCCTCCCCTGCCGACCCCTGAGCTAGTTCCTGGACTTAGGTTGCTGGTGTAGCGTCCTGCTCATCAACCCCCAGCGCCACAAGACCAGCCACACAAGCACCTTCTTGATAGGAGAAGTGACTAAAATCTGTTCTAGATGGCCTGTGTATTGACCCCACTGGACCCTCAATGTCCACTGGAGGCATCCTCATGTGCAGTCTGGCAAAGGGTTCCGTGACAATCGTGGCAGCCAGACTCAAACTGACCTGCTGTTACACAGCAGCTGGTCCTGCACCAGCCATTCCGCCCTGTCTGAATGCAAAGCTGTGAGCCACGTCCAGTACTACTGTATGCTGCAAATGTTGACAGGTGGTCAAGACCAACTTGGGCAGGTTGACCATGATCCCTAGGGTGTGGAACAACTGTGGTACAGGCTGGGGTGTGGGACAGGTGCTCCCTGGACTATACTTTGAATTCTGACTTGTTTTTGTTGATGAATGCCATATACAGTAGCATCCCTCATTTAGAATCCCATTTATGAATTAGGCGCTGCTGAGCAGCTTACAGGAAGCAGCATATCTCCAGAGCTCCTGGGCCTCTATCTTTATATTGATTTAAAATATATTTTTAGATTAATCTTCTGAATAGGGCACTGGGGGTGCGTGGTAGTGTCTGAGTCCGTGACTATGGGGGAACGAGGGCTGCTGCCTCCTCCTGGATTTTTTGCTCCAAAGAAAGCTCAACAACCGGGAGGAGAGGCCCCCAGAACTCGTGGAAGCTACAGCCTCGAGTGAAGAAAAGCAACAGGTGCCTCTCTGGACTCTATACAAACGACCCTAAGCCAATTGGTCAGATCGGTACAGGTGATGAATAAAAAACTTGACTCCTTTATACCATGAGTAACAGTCCTGAGACCAGAGTGGACAGCTGTGAGGTGTCAGTCCAGAAATCTGAAAACCTTATAATGAAGGCCTCGACACCACCACAAACTTATCAAAGAACATGTTTAGGCAGCGACTCGAGCTGGTGGAGAATCAGGTCAAGAACGTAAATCTACATATACTGGGCCCATGGAGTCGGCAGAAGAGCGAATTCTCTGAGTTTTGCCAGACATATGCTCTTAAAAATTCTTGGGCTTTTGGATGAGGATTCCCCTCTAGCAGTAGAAGAGACATAGAATCACACCAAGACGGAATGTATCGGAGGAGGGGACACCACGGACTTTCCTGGTGGTGTGTACTGGAGTCGGAGATAGAGATCGGGTACTTGCCCTGGCCAGACGGAAGCGCGTTCTGTATTATGGGGACAGCGCTATACAAATGTTCCCGGACCTTGCGTATGGCACCCGCATAAGGAGGAAAGGATTCGATGGAATCCACAGCCGGCTGAGACACTATAAAATACAGCATCAGCTTCTCTTTCCCGCTCAGTTGAGAATTACTGTACCTGGCAAGGTCGACAGTATCAATTCCAGGACCCGAAGGATGCCGAAAAGATGGTGAAGACCATTGAGAGACTTGGAGGCAGGAGAGGTCGCTTTATCGGATGAAGAGGTGCCTTGAGTTCACCATGGCCCAGAGTCTACACGAGGTCTGAGAGTGTGGGTTGGGGCATAATTCTGGCTAGTAAGGGGCTGTTTTCTGTGCTAAACAAGTAACGGTACTGAGGGAGCTTTAATCTAGCCAGGGAATACAAGCGAGACTGTACCTGTGTCAAGTTGCCCTGTTTAGCCTGCTTCGTAAGGGCCACAAATCAGACTTTGGATCTGAATGGGTGATCTATGGCTCTGTCAGACCAGATCCAAAACTTGGGACTAATTATATGAAACAGCTCGTTTTGCTGTACAATTTTTGTTAATGTTGCATCTGGAACACGCTAGGTGTTTATTTAGCGCCTTGATGTACTAAGTTACACAATTTATTTTTTGTTTTGATAAGGCTTCGGGAGGATGGGAGATTATCCGTTGAAATAGTAAAAGGGTATAGCTATTCAGGGAACTATACTAACCGGCAGATTATATGATTGTTGTTTTTACACTGCAAAATTATAAATACAAAAAAAAAGAATCCCATTTATAGTTAATGAATGAGCAATGGCGAGCAGTTAATACTGGATAAAGGTTGTACACGGAGAAGTATGGCTTTCTCATTTAACTAGCTGCCCACCAGTTACCTCACATTGGCTGGGGACCACACCTCAAGCCAGTTTTAGGCTGATGCACCATATAAAGGCAAGCCATTTGAGGCAGATGCAGTTTATAGTAGTGACGCAGCTGATGGGTGGTTTACCTCAATGTTGGTAGCTGGGTGACTTTGCAGCAGGGCCCTGAGGAGAATACCAAGAGACCCCCACTCCTTTTGAAATCAAAATAGTAAGTTGCCAATCCAGGCTTAAAAAAATAGGTTTATTGTTACATTTACTCTGTGTGTGTGTGTGTGTGTGTGTGTGTGTGTGTGTGTGTGTGTGTGTGTGTGTGTGTGTGTGTGTGTGTGTGCTCAAACTTGTTTTTCTTGCAGAATGACCATCCTGAACTTTTTGTACTGAATGAAGTTCAACTACCTCAGATCCAGAATAAGCTTGAAGTCCCCTGTGGACTTTGGGACAAGGAGAAACGAGTAGAATCCCATGTTCCTTGATCCCAGGGAACTGATGCTAAGGCTCTATGCGAACAGCACGCACTTGCTCTTGAAGCACTGGTACATGGTCTGGAGGATAAGTGGAGGGAACTGGCTGAGGTAACTCCAGAAGTCCTAGAGTGACATTGTTCTATTAACTGCAGGACCCAAGCATCTATGGTAGCTTTCTCCACTGGGCCAGTTGGAGGAGACCACTCCTTGCAACCTCCCTGGACTATCTACCTGAAGGTGGGGGTGGGGGTCTAACAAGGAGTTTGCAGAAGCACATCCAGCGCGCTGTCACACCTCCTCAGAGGCCTTAAGAATGGGCACCTGTGGAGGAGATTGGTGCAGGCAAAGCTGTACTAGTTTTGCTCTGCTGTCTGGCCCCTGATCTAGGCCTATTGGTGGCCCTGTGAAAGAGCACCTTCTACCTACTCATTGGCTGTGTACGAGAGGGAATGGACTGACCCAAGTGTCCTTTCTGAGGCTTGAAGGCGAGAGAATATCCTGCACCATCAGCCCCCAAAGAGCTTGTACACTCTGAAAGGGGCATTCAGGATGAACTGCTAGACATCCATAGCAAATCCTGACACAAAACAGGTGTGCCTCATGCAGATATCAACTGCAGGTGCCTGGCTGAAGCATCCAAGTCATCGCACAGTAGGTGGACCTTAAAGGTGTTTACCCATGTCTGCCCCAGTCTGGAAAACCTTTAAAATCTCTTGCTTCTGGAGCCCTCTGGGAGGGCCTGGGCTGCTGATTTAGCCTTCTTCCAGAGGGTATTCTGGTATTTGACCGCATGGGCTTGATAATTTGCAGTTCTAAGACCCAATGTGGCAGAGGCAAAGGCTCTCTTCCCATGAAGTCCAGCCTTAGACTATTGCGGGGAGAAGAGAACGGAGATGCTTAGGTCTCTAGACCTATTATGGACTGCATTTATTACAACAGAGTCAACTTGGGGTTGATTGGTGAAAGACAGCTTCCTGAGGGAACCAGGAACAGCTCTGTCTGCCTTTCTGGGCATGGCCGGATCAAGCTTGGTCTGTGCCAGGCAGCCATGGTGGCATCCTCTAGAGCAGCCAAAGAGGAAGAATTCTTAAAGGGAATAATCTGGTTGTTCTAGGAATTCTACCAGGCTTCTCCTGGTGATGTTTTGCTTCTCAGCATCAAACCCAATTGCTGTTTGGTGCTGCATCATGGAGATGGAGGGTCTTCAGGAGAGGACCTAGGAGTATACAGAGTGGTCCTCACTTCTGCAGCAAATGGTGGAGTCAGACCTGTCAGGACTCCTTCCATATCTTCCTCCTCTTACACCTCTAGAGGGATGAGGTCAGGGTGGTATTCCTGATCCTTGATAGGCTCTGAAAGGACAAGGAAGGAGGAGGACATCAGCGCCTTAGGTGAACAGGGTGAGTCGACGGGTCAGGCATTGATGTAGGGGCTGGTTTTGTAGGCCGTAGTCATTGTACCTGGAGGAGGCACAAGGCACTGTAGTCTCTCCACAAAGGATGAGAGCACTGTCTGCATGTTGATAGTGGGCTGCATTGCAGGCGTGCCTTGGAACGTCAATGAGCCGATACCAGCCATAAATGGTCTGGCGGGAGCAGCTGCCAGCTGACCCTGAGGAAGACATCCTAGCTGGGGGGGTTGGAACCCTGATGTCCAAGTGGCTTGCAGCATCAACAGTGTTGCCAGCAGCCCCAACATCAAACGGGCCACCATTGGCAGAGTACAATCAGATTTAATTCACTGCAAAAGCCAACCCTGAGAGCGCTAGGGTATGGGTGGCAGGAGTTGTTTCTGCCAAGGCCTATGCTGCTGCGGTTGGCACCAAGCAGAGTGGTGACTAGGAGTGTACCGGAGGGGGATTTATCCTTGCTCCTTTCCCTCTGTGTTTCCCCCGACAATTTATCCTGGGCCTTGGAGGAGTGGGAGCCTGAAGACAGGGCCGGTGATGTGTTAGCTTCTTCACTGGAGCCCTTTCCATTCTGGTCACCTTCTGCTCTAGGTGGAAAGACTGCAGGGCTTTCTGATGGCGTCACCAGGTAGCTTGATTGAAGCTCAGGCAGATCTTGCAGGCCTTATCGTTGGCCTCTTTCCGAAACTGTGAATGCAGGTGTTACGGTTGTCGTGGCTGTAAAATTTTCGTACTGCACTTGCAATATCAAGAGTCTGGCGGTGTCTATCGTTAGACATACACGACAATGAGAATCGCTTAAAAATAAAGCGATAACTAGGGTGAGAAAATAAAAGTTTGAAAATCAAAGATTTAGCACTCTACTGTAGTGATGGCATCTCTGGAGTCCAGCAAGTATGGTCGACAGCAGGAAAAGACCAGAGGAGTTTGTGGGGCCGCCCATGTTTATATAGTGCAGGACATTTCTAATGTCATGGGTGGCCCCTAGTAGACCACTAGCTAAAACGTTTATGCGGTCCTGGCGCTTGACAGCACTTGCTTCTATCCCCAGGGAGTACATGTTGAGGTTTCCAAGTCTCTTCTCTAGGGTCTACCGGTTGTCTCTGGAAAAATCTTTGGTCACCCCTCTACACTGTCTGCAGTAAGTTGATGTCTCTTCAGGTAAGGGCTTCAATACTGTACAGTACTCCAGATGTAGCCTAACCAGTGACCTGTACAGTGGCAGGAGGACCTGTACTGATCAGAGACTCTCCTCCACAGTCACACTTTTGGAACTTAAGCCACTGGCTTCAGGACCACTTGGAGTGGTTTTAGCTTTGGCCACCCACAGTGATATACATTGGGCACTACCTAACTTGAACAGCCCCATACCACCTCAATCTTCCTGCCAGAGAAGTGCAGAGTTGAACTATAAGACAACTGAAGACCAGGACAGTCTAGGTTAACTGGAGAGGTGGAGGTTCTAGAAAGAGAAAGGCCACAGGAAGGGCATAAAAAAAAAAAAAAAAAAGACCAAACATGCAGTAATGATAACATAAGAGCATATCATCTGAAAACACTTAAGGGGCAGGTGGGAGAGTTAGCTGTGGCTCTATGAAGGACATACACAGAGATCCGTTTCTAGCATGTAACCCACCTTCTCAGATATCATCCCTCCATGTAGCTACACCTTTGGAATGCTTCACAAACAGTACCAGACAGCACAATGAGAAGACGGTCTGACAGGGAACAAACTCCCAGAAGACAGCAGGCCTTGGAGGAAGTTTTTTTTTTTTTTTTTTTTTTTTAAGCAACAAGTAGAGAAGCTCGAACCAAAGGTTAGCAGTAGTGGAACCAAGCCCAAAAAGCGAGCCCAGTTATCACACAGGTGAAAGCCAAGTCGTGTGTAATTGTAGAAGAAAATAAAAAGGAGAACGTAGACAGCCTGAGAAATAAAACTCAGGTTGTATGGGGTCCTCCATGTTATATAGATGCTGCACAACACCACAAATCAATATCTGTAGCCACAGCTAAGCTAAAGTTAGAGTGGTCTAGATGCTGATTACTTCTAGTTCCAAAGGTGCAGTTCTATAGAGGAAGATGTCCTCTTAGTTCACCAAGAATCCATACCCTGATGGGGTCCCAATATAAAAAGGTTCATACAGGACCCTCCCAGATGGCACTAGTGGAGACTGTTGGTAACCTTCAAACAGGTACACAGGTGTTAGAATGAAGAAAAACTATCATGCTGATACTCAGAGCAGTTGCATCTTTAGATATTACTTTTCAAAAAGTCATGTTTGTCCTTTGTCCCAGTGTATACATACACGCACACACAGGATTAGAACAAGGTATTTTCTAGGACCAAAATATTTGAGACATGAATTCAGACCAACAGCCCATCCTGTCTGATCACTAACCTCATGGCGTGCTGCAACCTTGCTACTTATGAAATGTTACTGCCAAGTGTGCAGATTGTTCGAATCGTCATCTAACCTAAAAGTATCAATTCCTGCTTTCGCAGCCTCCTCTCTGCAGCCTAAACATGCTAACCAACCCCCTTTAAACATTTTCCATACTAGTTGAAAAAGTTCCACCATTAATCCCCTTTAAAATTTTAGAGTTTTGTCTGCTCATCTTTACCCTCAACTTGTAAATACTCTGTCCACATGTACAGGGTTATGCCCCACAGTTTACATCAATGTTTAAGTCTCTCCCCTTTTTTGTCAACTGCTAATTTAGATCATGCTACTTGCTATTCAGATTTCAGGACGATTCACCTTGTGGTTATGAAGTAACCACCGAGAGGCAATTTTACAGTTAACCCTGGATAGCCGATGCAACACCCTATTGCCAGTGGGTCCTGCTACACCACCATTTCTCAACTGAAATGATAGGCATACAGAAGATCAAATACATTTGCTCAAGGTCAGAGAGTCAGTGAATAGGATTTGAATCAAATATTTCCTAGTTCAGACTTGGAATGAAGCAATACGTGATGGAAAATAAAAATAAAGAACAATTTTTGCTCAAAAAAATTATATTTCACAAAACATACAAAATCAGTGCAGTAATGTTTCAGATTCTGATCAGGTTAAAGAGTAAGTGCTATATGAAAAAACAGCCTCTGGCGCTTAGAAATTGAAGGAATCTTGTTCTGTATTTGGGGCTTGGAAAGCAAAGGTTTCCTCATTTGCTTCAGGCTGCAGGTCTGCAATCTCTTTTTCCTAGAAAAAGGAGGAAAAAAACAGAAGTGTCATTTTTGCACTACATTTGAAGAAATTGTCTTCAATTCATTTTCTTGTCCAGTCTGCATGCACCTGGGCACAGGTTCTCAGTTACAACTTAAGTGGCTAAAATTGGACATTTCAGCTAGGAAAGAGGCACTTGCTCCACTGCAGTCACAGGCTTAGTTGCTGCTCACCTGTCTGAAGTACGCATTTTGCACTTGAAAGTTTCTGCAGGTTTGTGAATCTGGACTTGGGTGCTTCCTTATACCGGTGCAGTAATCCTGCAACAGCAGTAGGGCTAAGTGCCCTTGTACTGGCACCTGAATCCCTTGGTGTGGCATTTTTCATCTGACCCAAACTGGGGTATAAAGTCTTGCATACAAACAGCTAATAATGTCTCACTAAATTTGCTGCTGTAAACTGGGTTTTCCAACTACACTAAAGCAGTTTTAGAAAATCTTTTCAAAACCAGTTTTAACCGGTTCAGCAAGCCTAACAGTTTGTCCACAATACTGCTGCTATATCTGCTCCCCCTGTGACCAGTTCCTATTGTTTTCTGGAATTGGTTTGCCTGACAATTCACTTCTATGTTTGCAGCTGTCCTTGGAGTTAGATAGCTGATGTTCTGATAATTGGCAATTAAAAGCTGCAGATCCTCTACCCCCCCCCCCCCCAAAATGCAGATCAGGCACAAACTGAACTCCACCCTGAACAAACAGGCAGATGGCTGCTTCTGTTATGAAATAGGGTCCCCAGCTGCTGCATCTAGTCTGGAGTTATGTTTAACAGTATTGTGTGCTATCTGAGTTACAAATATAGGCGGACCTACAAGGGCACAGACAGTAATATGGTTCGGGCTTTTATTTAAAGTTGGTAACTGGGAAATGCACACACAGCTAGGCTAGTTTCCAGGTGCGACCCTGAAAGGGGCTTAGGAGATCTACAAATACAATTCAGTCTCGTTATAGCAGTTACAGGATAACTGGCATACACTGAGGCAGCAGTACCATGTGCTGGCATGATATAAGTGTTTGGGATATTCATTGCAGACATATCATGGGACATCAAGAGCAAGATCAGTCTGTTTGCTGATGACACCAAGGTAGGCGCGTAGTGGATGACCTAGGGGGTGGCAGGGGTTGCAGGATGATCTGGCAAAGCTTGAAACCTGGTCAGACACCTGGCAACTGGGCTTTAATGCCAAAAAGTGCAAGGTGCTGCATTTTGGGACGAAGAACCCAAGGAGGAGTTACCAGCTAGGGGAGTGCAGCTAGCCCAGACAGAGGAGGAGAAGGATCTGGGTGTGCTCATTACAGGGTCAGTGAACAACTCGCACAATGTAGGAAGGCAGCTGCAAGGCCAATAAAATGCTGGGTTGTATTGCAAAGGGTATATCCTCGAGGAGGGAGGAGGTGTGATTCTGCCACTGTATAGGTCATTAGTTAGGCCACACCTGAGTACTGCGCGGCAGTACTGGTCTCAGATTCGAAGAGGGACATTAAGTTACTGAGGGGGTGAAGCGCAGAGCGACAAAGATGATCAAGGGGCTGGGGGACTTATCAGAGAGGAGGTTGAAGAAGTTGAACATGTACTCACTGGAGGAGAGGAGAGGAGAGGAGAGACAGGGGTGACATGATTGAAACCTTTAAATACATGAAAGGAATAAACAAGACGGGTACAGAGGGGCTGTTCAAAGTAAGGAGGGAGGGCCACAGGGGCAATGATATGAGACTGGAGCGAGGAAGGTTCAGGAGGGAGATGAGGAGACTTTACAGAGAGGGTGGTGGCTGGGTGGAATGTGTTACCTGCTGAAGTGGTATGCAGTAGAACAGTGGACTGCTTCAAACGAGGATGAGACAGGACAAGGGGGAGAGTTAATGAAGGGGAAGGGTGGAAGGGAGGGGCAGCTGCAGAATAAGGGGTGCTAGCTGCACATTCGAGCAGACTTGATAGACCTCTAGGCTTTTATCTGCTGGCAAATTTCGTATGTTTGTATAAATACAGCAATGAGCAGCAAACAATCATGTGTGAAGCAAACTGCACCATGCATGTTGTGGTATGGGGTAAAAAGGTGAAGGCAGGCGACTGGGGACTGAGCAGGTGAGGTCAAAGGAGAGTATACAGAGTTAGGGAGGAGGTAGACAGTAACAGGAGGGTGCAGAAGTTGCCTTAGGTAGAGTCTAAAGGCAGGGAGAGAAGCGATTCCAGTGTGAGGGAGGTGATAGGGAGAAGGCTGCTTGGCCAGCAGAAAGTGAGGGTGAGGAATGGAGAAGATGCAGGAATCCCTGGAGGAAACAAATAGGAACAGCATGGAGTAGGGATAACAGGTAAGGGAAACAGAAGGGTGGGGCCCAAACCAGCATTTGGTGATGAAGGCAGTGCAGTGGTCTGGCACATGGCAGGGGGAGGATGGAGAGGGAAGAGTAGGGGAAGTCTTTGTGAAATGACAGAAGGCATTACACAGGGTATCTAGTGTGGCAAGGGAGGAGGGGACACCATAGACTATATCCCCATAATCAAAGACTGAGAGAACCCTTTTGTTTACTAGTTCCTTGCAGACTTGGGAGAGGCAGTTGTGAAATATGGTGAGACTGGCATCTACATGGATGGAGAAATCGAGCTTGCTGTTGAGCCAGACTGTTCTTGAACTCTGGGACCACTTCCAAAGGTGTGCCATCTAGAGTGGTGAAAACAGGGCAGGGAGAAAAGCCTGGCAGGTGCCAAAGTTCATAGTCTTTTTGGTGTTTACCTTGAGCCGATTTTCATGGTATCAGCTTAAGATGTTGTGGAAAGCCTGCTGGTGTAGCCCAGTCACAGCAGAGGTCAGAGTCAGAAGAGTAGATAAGTGTCTATGTACGTATTGAGAAGACATACATAGAGGGGAAGCCAGTGAGTTAAGCTTGCACTTCCGAGTTCATCTAGTCATGTCAATTTGGAGACTCAGATCTGACTCCTAATACCATGCCACTTGCTTTCTGGGGGGTGGTGTGTGGGTGGGGGGGTTACTGCAACTAGCAGTGAATCTGAAGCCCAAGGACTGAATCCCAAGGTTGCACCTGTCACCATCTGTAGAGGTAAGGTAGGGTGCTGGGCTGCTAAAGCCGAGCCAGGATTGGATCCCTTTGGTTTCCAGGTGCACTCCCCCCCCGTCCCAGGCCATGTGCTGCCTGATGTCCAGTGTCAGGCCCCTCCATCCCTATCCCATGCACTACCTGGTTTCCAGTGGCATGCCCTCCTCAACCAAATTCCAGAGGCATTCCCCGATACCAATGGTACCACCCCCACTCATCCCAATAAGAAAGCATTCCCTCCCTAGTCCTGAGGCACTCCCATGCCAAACGTCCTGGTGTCTAGCAGCACCCCACAGTTTTACCCTCCCTGCACCCCAGATGGCAACTGGTACATGCCTCTTATTTCCTTTGCTGACTGGTGTCTGGATCAAAATAGCACTAAACTGCCAGCTCGGTGGTGCAGAGGGTTGAGGCGATGCATGCCACACCTCACCCCACGCTGGTGACCCAGGCTTGGTGACACTCTGGTGGCTGGGGGTCGGCAAGGGAGGGAGAGAATGGAGCGTCCAGAGGATAGCTCTCTCCCTGGGGAGGTATCCAAGGTTGCTTGGTGTTCTGGTGGCCCCTGATGGAGATTGGGGCACTGCAGGTACACCAGGCGATGCAGGGGCAGACGCCAGCTGTGCACAGGCGTCATTGCATGCTGCACTCCTGAGGACCAATCACATTAAGGAAAAAATCCCCCATCCTCAGACAGGCGATGGCACCTCTGCCCTGCCAAGCCACACTCCTCCACCAGAGCTGACCACCCAGCCAGCACATTAGATTGTAGATGAACTGCCCCGGGCAGATAGGATGGCCCCACCTAGAGGGGGTGCAGAGCGATCTTCAGGTGGAAGGTACAGCTTGAGGTGCGTGGAGGATGCCGGATGCTGGAGAAAAAGTTCCCGGGTGGTATGGTGCAGAAAAAGAATGTACCAAAAGAGAAATAAATAGCACAAAACTTCCATTAGGACTTAACCACAGTTTGAACTACAGCTACAGTTGAATCAGATGATGGCCACCTACAAAGTTGAAAGAGGGCTGTGTTGGCCACCATCTGGGGTAGGGGAAGAGAAAAATACTCACTGTAGTACTATTTCTGCTAGAAGGAGCACTTATAATTCATACAAGTTGCAGCATCTCAGCCCTGAGGTGTGGCCCCAGAGACAAATTCATAATGTAAAATGCAGCGTGGTTACGCTTTCCTTGCTGTTCCAGCTGCAAATTTATAGCCAAAGACCAGGAGAACAGTGTCCACTCTTATGCTACAAACAATAAGTCATAATTACTGTGTGATCAAGAGTCTTGCCAGACCGAAGATTTTTCAAAGCTGCTTCTACATCACAGCCAAACAGTCGGAGCTCTGAATGGAACATTAACAGTTTCTACACACCTGTTAAAACCTACTGAGCCAGAAGTAGCACTTGAGAGATGCCAGAGACTGTAGCTATGGCAGAGGCATCAGAAATATGCCATGCGGATCAAATGTTTCCCCACATCAGCACCACCATTAGAGTTTATGAACTCCTGTTTAACCAGAATACTCAGGCAAGGCCTGTGCAGCAGCCTTAGCCTTCCTCGGGGGGTTGGGGGTCTGATATTTTAGCATATGGGCCTGGTAATTAGCAAAATGTAGGCCCAGTGAGGCAGAGGCACATGTATGCTTGCCTAGGACATCCAACGTCCTGAATTGTCTATCAAGAGGAAGACAGCTCAAGTGCCTAGGTGCCCTTGACCTGCACTGGGCAGCTGTGATCACCACAGAGTCAGTCTGGCTGCTTCACATAAATGGACTTTCCAGAAGGGGCAGAATACATTTTGTTTACCTTTCTGGGCACAGCTGGCATATATTCAGCCTATACCAGGCTATATAACTGGCATCCTTCAAGACTGGGAGAACAGGGGAGGAAACCACAGCAGAGGGAGATTCTGACATGTCCAGAAACAGCAGTCTTTTTGGTACAGTCCTGGTCCTCTGAGGAGGAGAAGTCCATGGCAGCTGGCATTTGCTGCATCATGTTAAAAATGAGGGATCCTCTGGAGGCGATCTTGGTGTGCTCACACTCCTCACTACAGGAGGAGACTGTGGAGCTGCTGCCATGTCCGTAGTAGCCCTCAGCATGGTCTACCTCCTCCGTCATGAAGTCAGGATTATAGTCATTAGTTTACTCATTGACTGGAATAAATGACCACGCTGGCAACAAACAGCAACCAAAGAGGTCTATTCTGCAAGTATTGGCATGCTATGTCGATGGGGTAGCCCCTGAAACAGGTAGGTCTGGCAGTAGATACAGTATCATGTCTGAAGATGACTGGAATACTGCCCGTGCATTGGCACAATTTTGGGTAGTAGACACACCTGCAGTTGTTGGGTTTTGTGCTCAGCTGATGGTGACGTACCAGCCGTAATAAGCCTGGTAGTGCCCATGTCAAGCCCAGACCTTGGTGTCTGGTCAATGGTCAGTGCACAGTCGGTGCCACTGGATTGATAATCAAAGCAGAGGCTGTACCTATAGTCCCCAGGGGTGATCTGGATCTCACCAGGAAGGCCTTGTTCTGGTGCTTGTGCCTCTAACTACTCAAAGATTTTTTCCCAGGACTTCAACGGCTGCAATTTAGTCAGTGGGGTAGGGACACTGATTTACCCTGAAACTACTTCACTGCTTTGATGATCTGTGGAGGAGAAATTTGCCAAGGCCCCCTTCCTATGTGCCTGGCCATGGACTTTAACACCGGACAGATCTCGCAGCCTTTCAAGATGCGAGAGGCCCAAGCAGCAGCCATAGATGTCATGGGAGATGTTCTTGTGGATCTCTACACACCCAGTACTGGAAGAGTTTTAACAGTTCCTTTTATGGCATACAGGTTGCGAAAAATCACTATACAAGTTATCAGTATAAAAATAAATTGGCAGCTTTGATCAGTGACATTTCCGATGGGTTAAAATGAGTGTCTGACAGATGGCAGGAAAACAACTGATGAAAGGGGCTGCCCATGTTTATGTACACACCGACATCTGACATCATGGGCAGCCCCTGGCTGACTGCTTGCAAAAGTTTCCATGTGGTCCTAGTGTTGATGCAGTTGGTTCCAAAGATGTGGCCTGATGAAATATATCCTTGAAGATCTGTAAAATATACAAGCAATTTTATGCATTTGATTGGACCTGAAGACCTATTTATATTCAGGTTGTGAATGGAAGGTAAATAGGGCTTGTATGATTACTACACACACTAGAACCATTACTACATCTTCTAGCAACGAGTGCATTAGTGATGACCTACAAATTGCCAACTCCAAGCAGCATCTTGGAAGGCAGGTTTGATAACCTATTTGAGGAAAAGGTTCGGAACCACAGTAGTTCTAATTCTTGTAGACCTAGTTTCAATGTCCAGACAGCAGTGAGAAGCGAAGGCGTGTACTATGAAGTAGCTGCCTTCCACACCCTGATAGTGTTAGATCCCCCAATTCTGCCTCCATGACTGATTCAACTCTATAATGTGCCCCATTAGCCTTTCCTTTGGTAACTCCTTGCCAGCCTTACCATAGGTGCAGTAGATGGCAGAAAAGAAAAAAAATACTCACCTTAGTAATTATATTTCTTCTAATGGAGTCTTGCTGTATTCTGACAATTGCAGTGATTCCCAACCTTTGAACTGCCCCGGAGAACTAAGTTAACTTTCCATGCAGGGCATGGAACACTGAGCTCGAGCTCGGTTGAAGTTTCTGTCTGGAGTGTTTTGAACTTAAACAGTCAGATTCTTACGAGCCCAACTAAACTAAAAATTCTATGTGGAAATTGTAAAAATTCTACTAGTCAACTGGCTGAAAAAAGTTTTGGGTTCCCAAGGAAGACTCAAGTCAAGAAACCCAAAAACAAAACCCACTGTACTAAAGATAATAAATAAGCACCCAAACAAAAAGGGAGGAAGGTGCAAGCAAAAAACACCCCTGGGATGCAACACTGCACCTCCCCATCCACTTTCCAAAAACAGGTTCTGAGAGGGGAGGCAGGGAGGGAGGTCAGAATACAGCAAGACTCCATTAGAAGAAATAATTACTAACGTGAGTAATTTTTTTCTTCAAACATGAAGTCATGCTGTATTCTGACAATTGCAGACTACCAAGCAGTACCTCCAAGGAGGAGAGACGGAACCTACTTTGGGAATAGGCTCTGAAGTACTGCTGTGCAAAACAGAGCATCACTCCTAGCCTGGCTATGCAGAGAGTAATGCTTGGTAAAGGTATGGACTGTTTTCCAGGTGGCTGCTTGACAAATTTCTGAGAGAGGGATATCCCTGGCCGCAGCCAGGGAAGCAGCTGCACCTCTTGTGGAATGAGCCCTCAGGCCTGAGGGTGGAGTTTTTCATAGCAGAATTGTATACAAGACACAATCCACCTGGCAACAAATCTTTTGGTGGCAGGTTTGCCCTTTTCCACTTCTCCATAAGTGAGGAACAACTAGAGGGAGTCAAACCTGTGACCCTTGGTACGCTCTATGTAGTAACTTAGGGCTCTTTTGACATCTAAACTGTGTAGCCTCCTCTCTCCTGAAGAATGATCAGTGAAGAAAAAACAGGGAGAGACTGGTTTAAATGAAAGTCTGAAACCACTTTGGGCAAGAACCTATTGGTTCTACAGACTACTGTATCCCAGTGAAATTAGAAAATCAGGTTCCACTGACAGGGCTTGCAATTCACTGATACGCCTGGCAGAGGTAATGCTACCAGGAACAGTTTTCCAAGTTAAGTACTTAAGCTCTGCTGAAGACATAGGCTCAAAGGGGGGTTGCATAAGTTGAGCAATGCAAACATTCAAATCCCAGGCAGGGGCAGTCTCTAAAAGGGGGATTGGTGTGAAGCAATCCTTTAACAAATTTACAGAACACAGGATGGGAAGATGGTGAGGAAGGCTTCCCCACAGACAAATGCAGAAACAGCTGACAAGTACCTTGAGAGTAGCTGGTCTGAGGACTAGGCCATTAAGATGGACCATATGATCCAGAACTGTAGGCAATTCAACAGTGTCTGGAGAAATATGCTTCTCAGAACACCAAATGCTGAACCTTCTCCATTTGGAGTTGTAAGCCTTGAGGATATCTAGAACCCCTTGGGAAAGATGCAGATCTGCAAACTAACTCTTCAAGAGTCATGCTTTGAGGTTAACAGACTGAAGATTGGGGTGCCAAATCCTTCCCAGAGAGGATGTTAGCAGGTTGTAATTCCTGGGAAGAGACAAAGGAAGATAGACTGCTAGGGACAGCAACAGGGGGTACCAGGGCTGTCTGGCCCAATCTGGAGCAATCAGAATCACCTTGCATGGTTGAGACCTTATTTTTACCAAAACTTTGAACAGGAGAGGGAAGGGGGAAAAGGCATACAGAAACTTCCCTTCCCAATTGAGGATCAGGGCGTCCAGAGGGAGACAGCCCAGGACTGGAGGTCTGCAACAAAAAAGAGGGAGTTGGTGATTGTCTGGGGCTGCAAAGAGATCTCTGGAGTGCCCCACCTTGAAAAAAAAAAAAATCACTTTCAAACCGAAGGTCCAGGGACCATTCGTGATGGCCCTGAGAAATCCTGCTCAGTGCATCTGCTAGCACATTGTCCTTGCCTGGAAGGTGAATTGCTACAAGAAAGGTTTGTAGGGAATAAGCCAGGGACCACAACTTCATGGCTTCTGTGCACAAGGCTGTGGACTGCGTGCCTCCCTGCTTGTTGATGTACCACAAGGAGGTGGTGGTGTTTGTTCTGACTTGAACCACCTTGTTCTGAACTGACTGAACACACTGAGCCAGAAAACTGCCCTGAGCTCTAGAAAACTGATGTGAGAAGGGATTCTTTGGGGGCGCTACCACAGCCCCTAGGCAGTAGGGACCCCAGGTGGGCTCCCCAGCCCAGGAGAGAAGCATCCGTGGTAAGGACCACTGAACAAGGCTAAGCAACAAAAGGAACTCCTTGCCTTAAATTGTCCTGATCCTGCTACCATTGGAGGACTTGGATCAAGGTCAGCATCACTGGAATCAGTTTGGTAAGGGAGTCCTTTCTCTGAGACCAGAAAGCTCGCGGGTGGAACTGAATATCCCTCATCTGGAATCTTGCCCCTTGGACCACTGCTGTTGAAGCTGCCATGTGGCCCAAGAGCTGGAGGAAATGTCTTGCTGGTAGAGATACCTGAAGGCTGAAGGAAGAAGCTAGTTCCATAAGAGCCCTTGCCCTTTCTAGGGGAAGAAAGGCTCTTGCTCAGAGTGTGTCCAGTTCTGCCCCTATAAAGGTAAGAAGCTGGACTGGTTCAAGAACTGACTTGGGAAGGTTAAGAAGAAATCCTAGAAAAGTGAGCACTTGCTGGGTCACTTGCACGCGTGACTTGACTTGGTCTGGAGACTGACCCAGTATTAGCCAATCGTCCAGATAAGGAAATATGGAAATCTTTTGCCTTCTTGGAAAGACTACTACTGCCAGGCACTTTGAAAACCCTTGGGGCTTAGGTTAGGCCAAAGGGCACTGCTCTGAATGGATAGTGGCCCGAAGGCAACTCGAACCTGAGGTACTTTCTGTGGGAGCACCTGATGAGAATGTGAAAGTAGGCATCTTTGAGGTCCAGGGAGGCTAGCCAGTCCCCTGGCCTTAGAGAGGGAAGGATAATTCCCATCTTGAACTTTGGTTTTAAAAGATGTTTGTTTAGATATCTTAGGTCTAGGATGGGTCGCCACTCCCCCGTCTTTTTGGGGGTCAGGAAGTACCTGGAGTACAGTCCTTTGCCCCAGTGTAGGGTAGGTACTCTATTGCTCTTAAAGCTAGGAGAGAAGAAACCTCTGCCTGTAGGGCAAGGGTTTCCGACAGATTTGCAGGTGGAAAAGATCTGGCTCTCATCTTTGGAAATTTTTTTGAAGCCTATGAATTGCAGAGTCTGGGACGGAACCAGGTGTGACTTCTCATAATTGATTATAATGCCTAACGTCTCAAACAGAGACCAAGTGCAGTGAATGGCAGACATCAGGGCCTCCTGGGAGGGCACCATGAGAAGCCAATCGTCCAGGTAGGGGAACATGTAGTGGCCTCGTCTCCTCAGATGTGGCTACGACCGCCATGCACTTCGTGAACACCCGAGGTGCTGATGACGGCCCGAAGGGAAGAGCTCGGAACTGATAATGACGACCCTGAAACTCAGTGCAGTAACTTCCTGTGCACCTGAGCAATAGGAATATGCAAATAAGCATCCTGCATGTCTAGGGACGCTAGAAAGGCACCCTGCTTCAGCATGGGAATCAGACCTGGGAAGGTCACCATGCGGAAGCGTTTGTACAGGACAGAGTTGAGGTCGCTGAGGTCCAGTATCGGACGGAGGTCCCCTGTATTCTTTGGAACCAGAAAGAAGTGAGAATAAAATTCTAGTCCCTTGGTACGTGCTCTATGGCTTCTTTTCCCAGAAGCGTGAGCACATCCTGCTGTATGAGCAGGGCATGTTGACCCGAGTAACGGGAGAGCAGGGGAGGTCTTGTAGGTGGGTAGTCTAGAAATTCTATGAAATGGCCTATCTTGACCAACTGGAGAACCCACCTGTCGGTGGTGATCGATTGCCACCCTAAAAAGTGGCGAGCGATGCGACCCCTGACCTTCCTTGCCTGTTGATCCAGAGGAGGGGTGGGGGCCAGGAAGGAGTCATGCTGTGGCAGCACTGGTCCCTGCAGGCTGGGCCGGCTTCGTGTAACGTTGGCCTCTGCCTGGGGATGACTTTGCCTGGGCTTTATGCAAAAAAGTGCCCCTTTGCTGCTGCCTTTGTTGCTGGCCGCAAAAGCGGCTCTGGTTCCTACGAAAGGAACTAGGCCTGGATCTGTACATGGCCTGTACAGATCGGACTGCCTTCCCTGTGTCCTGGAGTTTGGTGATGACCTACTCAGAGGATTCACCAAAAAGTACCTCGCTGTTGTACGGGAAGTCTAGAATGTTCTGTACATCCGGGGTGAAGCTGGAGACACGGAGCCAGGAGTGTCACCGGAGACAAACGCCTGAAGCTGCAGCTCTGGCCGAAGAGTCTGCGGAATTGTATGTGGCTCTAAGTACTTGGGTCCCCACGTCTGACCTGGTGTGGAGTAGGTTAGGAGCTCCGCTTTCTGGTCGCCATCAGGAAGCTTTTTGACCAGGTCTTGGCCCTGTTCCCACAGGGCGTTCTGAAACTGTACCATATGGGTAAGGTAGTTCAGAGACCTGATGGCGCATGTAGCAGCCGCATACGTACGCCTCCCCAGGGCATCCAGTTGCTTGGATTCCTGGTCTGGTGGCCGACTGCTCATATGCTGGGGCCTTTGAGACCAGTCATGTGAGGCCGTGATGACCAGGGAGTCTGCCAGAGGTTGTTTTGCCAAGTACTGGTAGTCTGAGCCTTGTACAGGCGGTCAGCCTTCTTCGGCACCACAGGAGTGGAGTGCAGCTGCTTCCACGCAGCCTTGGTGACGTCTGCAAAGGTGTTCACCAAGGATGGGACTACCACAGGCTTGGGGTCTTTCTGCTGAAGATAGCGGGCAAGGCAGTAGTCGTTCGGGGTCAAGGTCTTCAGCATCCCACCCCATGTTGTCCTGGATGTGCCTCATGATCTCAGCAAAAGAGGGATCATCCGGTGGAGACCTGGGGAGGTCATGTGGGTCAGGAGAGGAGATGCTGAGTGAAGGAGATCTGGAGTAGGTGTCCGATCTGGAATCCTCCCCCCGATGGAGTATACCGGCATAGTCTGGGTCGTTTGGGGCTGGGAGACCCTGATGGAGATCTGGAGGGAGGCCTTCTGTCTTTAGATCTGCCCCTAGGAGGTGGAGTCTGTTCCTTGGGGGTTGGTGGTCATTCTGCTGGCCCCTTAGGTGGAGAAGGGGGCATAGGAGGAAGAGGAGGAGGATTGACGGGGACCACATCCTTTCTGATGGTGTCCCACCAAAAGGTAAAGAGTTCCTTTACTTCTTGGATATTCATAGATGACAGGCCTGGTGCCAGTGGTCTGTCGCCGCAGTTGGGTCCCTGGGTGTCTCCCGTGGGGGCCCGGCATCCTTGGTGTCACCCGCCTGGTCTTCGGGCAGTGGGGTGTCCTCTGTAGATTTCCTATGACCAGCGTCCGCCAGTGACGGGGGGGGGGGTGGTCTTCCGCCCGAGATGCGGATGGTCTCCTGGCTGACGCCTTCGGATCCGGTAAATGCCCAGCCGGGCGACTCATGCCTGGCCAGTGTCTGCTCCTGTGAGCCGGTGATTTCAAAAGGTTAGCCGACTGGTGTTTAGCCGACGTCTGGTCCTTGGTCTTACTGGGTACAGGATCAGGACCTCTGGGTGGTTGGGAGACAGACCTGGAGTCGGTGTCCCGAAGTCAGGTGGAAGAAGGACTTATGGTGCTCAGAAGACTTCTAAGAGGCTTTGGATGGGGTGGAAGAAGCAGAGGACCTTAACCAGGGGGGGCGCGGGCTGTGACCAAGCACTGGAGGGAGAGCGGTCCGATCTGGAGCTGTGGGAATCCGAGGCCAGAGTTGGGGACCTAGACCTCACCTTCTCCCAATGCTTGTCCTGGTGTTTACGGGCCTTAGAAGAAGATTCTCCCCTGGAGGAAGGTTCATGGTCCACCCTTTTTAATTTCTCTTTGAGGAGATATGCCTGTAGTGCCTGACGGCGGATTCTGGTGCGGCTATTAAACCCTTGGCAAAAAGTGCAGGCCTTGGTATTGTGGTCCAGGTCTAGGCAACGCACGCAGGAAGAGTGAGGATCCTTGAAAGGGATCCGTTTTCTGCAGGCACACTTAGAAAGGTGACCCTCAAGCAATGGAGTTTGAGAGGACATCAGTTGTGTAAAGAAAATCACAGAACTTCTGTAGTCTTACACTAGGTAGAGACAGAGGCTGATGCTGGCGAGTCGACGGCAGGAAAAGTACTGAGGATTATGAGGGACCGCCTCCTTATGTACTACGCCCGACGGCGGGACCGACGTTGGGGGCCGGACTGACAGGGGCGGGACCCGCTGAATACTGCTAGCTAGAAAATTTCTGTGGGGTCCTGGCGCCTGCTGGCTTCAGTCCTAATGATGTAACCTGCTGCAAGAGCTGTTTCTTGAAGCAAGATCTTCCTCTTCCACAGCAACACACACGGCAGATTGCATTTGCTGCATCATGGTCTGAAAAGAGGGTCCTCAGGATATCTCTGGGTACAGACCACCAAGTCCTCACTACAGAATGAAAGGGTAGAGCTGGAGGGCAGTTTCTCTCCACAAACTGCTCCTCACCTTCGTATCTCCTAAATCTTCTTCCAAGTCCATGAGGTCAGGATTATATTCCATTAAGTAGTCACAAAGGATAATGGGAGCTACAGAAGCAGCCAGCAGTAGCTGAGAGGAAGGAATCTGCAGTATGCCTGTGGAATTTTGAGGCCTCAAACCAGAAGGCCCCATCTGCGGTAAAATGGCCTGCAATGGGAACCCTGGTAGAATGTGTTTGAAGCATATCAGAACGCAGCACAGCCTTGGAGTCTATAGCACCCTGAAATGGGGCAAGTACTACCCGAGAAGGATTGGAGCCCAACTGCAATGTACCGCCAATACTAGGTACACAAATAGAGTCATCCTTGTAGATTTTGTAACTGTAAATACAGTATCTAAATAAAGTTTCTTTAGGTTTTGGTGGCGTACAGAGACGATAGTAAACTGGTATTGAAATTAACACCAACAGCTTTGTTAATGTTTCCTTCAGCAAGCCCAGTGAGGATCATCAACTGCAGGACAAAACAGAGGAGTGATGGGACCACCCCCTTTATATGTATAGACTGCATGCCACTGTTCGTGGCCCCACGATAACAAACGTTTCCGTGTGGTCCAGACATAGAAACATAGAATTTGACGGCAGATAAGGACCACTTGGCCCACCCAGTCTGCCCATTTCCCCACCTACTGGATAAGCTGCAGATCCTAGTTAACCAGCAGCCTACTTCTTCTTACCGCCACCCCCTAGAATTGCCTTACGACTGTCCCATGCATGCTTGAATTCCACCACTGATTTTGACTCCACAACCTCCTCCGAAGGCCGCTCCATGCATCCACAACCCTCTGTGAAAAAATACTTTAAATTACCTCTGAGCTGCCCCCATCTTCAAATTGTGCCCTCTTGTTCTTGCACACCTCTTTTTGAAAGATGCTACCTCTTGGACTTTGTTGATTCCCTTGAGGTACTTTAACGTTTCTATCATGTCCCCTCTCCCTCCTTTCCTCAAGGCTATACATATTAAGCTCCTTTCATCTCTCTTCATGTGTCTTCCGTGCAGACCCTGCACCATTTTAGTTGCCTCCTCTGGACAGCTTCCATCCTGTCTATGTCTTCTGGAGATTGGGTCTCCAGAACTGCACACAGTACTCTAGATGGAGTCTCACCAGCTGGCTGTACAGAGGGATAATAACTTCCTGTTTTCTACTGGTGATGCCTCTCCCTATGCATCCCAGTATCCCCCCAGCCCTCCTTGCTGCCCTCTCGCATTGCTTGCCCACCTTTAGGTCATCTGATATGACTACCCCCAGGTCCCTTTCCATTTTTGTTATTAGTATCTCACCCCCCATTGTGTTCTCTTCCCCTGGGTTTTTGTTTCCCAGGTGCATTACCTGCACTTCTTAGCATTGAATCTAAGCTGCCATACATTTGACCATTCCTCTAACCTTGCCAAGTCCCTTCTCATCCTTTCCACCCCACCCTGTGCATCAACTCTGTTGCAGATCTTTGTGTCATCTGCAAAGAGACACACTTTTCCTTCCAGTCCCTCTGCAATGTCACTTAAAGGCATTGAAGAGGACCGGTCCTAATACTGAACCCTTCAGTACCCCACTAGTAACCCTCCTTTCTTCTGAGTGGACTCCATTTACTATTACTCTGTGTCCTGTTCTCCAGCCAATTCTTTACCCAGGCTGTCATCTTGGGACCCACTCCCAGGCTGGCTGACTTGTATATTAATCTTTTGTGTGGGACTGTGTCAAATGCCTTGCTAAAGTCTAGGTAGGCCATGTCCACAGCCCCTCCCTGATCTACTACTTTGGTCACCCAGTCAAAGAAATCTATCAGATTCGTCTGGCAT
Source organism: Neoceratodus forsteri (assembly GCA_016271365.2). Taxonomy (NCBI): domain Eukaryota; kingdom Metazoa; phylum Chordata; order Ceratodontiformes; family Ceratodontidae; genus Neoceratodus; species Neoceratodus forsteri. The sequence goes on from JADMNL010000025.1 coordinate 401,961,761, forward strand.
GACCTTCCTGCTGTGAATCCATGCTGCCTTGGGTCCTGTGCCCCTCTGGCCTCTAGATACTAGACAATTCTTTCCTTCAGAAGTGATTCCATCATTTTCCCTATCACTGAGGTTAAACCAACAGGTCTGTAGTTTCCTGCTTCTGCCTTGCTCCCACTTTTGTGAAGGGGAATCACATCTGCCCTCCCCCAGTCCTCGGGTACCACCCCATCCTCCCATGATTTGTTAAAGAGAGTAGTCAGTGGTGTCACTAGTTCTACCCTTAGTTCTTTTAGAATTCTGGGATGAATCCCATCAGGCCCCATTGCTTTGTCCACCTTCAGTTTTAAGAGTTCTTTCAGAACCCTTTCTTCTGTAAATGGGCTGTTATCAACTTCTGTATCCAGAGTGTTTCTACTGTTTGTTTTATGTACCTCCCCCTCTTCATTTGTAAATACTGAGCAAAAATATTTGTTTAGTATCTCTGCCTTTTCACAGTCTCCTCTGCCCACCCTCTCCCCCTTTATTAAGCCTCACTATCCTCCCTTGGTTTTCTTCGCTCCCTGATGTACCTATAAAAAGGTTTTATCCCTTCTTAACTGAGTTGGCTATCTTTTCCTCGGTTTGGGCCTTTGCTGTTCTGACTGCCTTCCCAGCCTCCTTTTGCTTTAACTGATACAGTTCTCTGTCCTGCTCCTTCTGTGATTCCTTGTACTTCCTGAATGCTCTCTTTTTCTCTTGAACCTTCACTACCACTTCCTTTGAGAACCATAGTGGTTTCTTACATCGTTTTGTTTTGTTTATTTGCTTCACATAAAGGCTCATTACCTCTGTGATGGCAGTTTTTATTATTCCCATTGTTCTTCCACCCTCCTTCCTGTCCATTTGCTAATGCATTCCTTAGGCACTCATCATTTTGGCAAAGTCAGCCCTCCTAAAGTCCAGTACTTTTGTCTTTGTATGGCTTGACTATTGCTGTGTTTATTATGAACCATACTGTTCGATGGTCGTTAGTTCCCAGATGGCTACCCACTTCTACATCTGTGATCCTCTCTCCATCTCCATTTGAGAGAATCAAGTCTAATATTGCTCCCTCTCGAGTGGGCTCCAGTACTAGTTGTCTAAGGCATGCCCCCTGTAGGGCATCTAGAATAACTCCACTCTTCGAAGTGGCAGCTGCAACTGCACTCCAGTTAACATCTGGCATATTCAGATCACCCATCAGCAATATCTCCCCTTTTTCTGCCATTCTAAGTATACTTTCTATCATTTCCTTGTCCATTTCCTTCCCCTGAGAAGGGGGTCTGTGTAAAACCCCTGTGCGAATTATGGTGCCATTGCCTGTCTCCAAATTTACCTACAGTGCTTCTCCTCCCAGTTTACCCTTTTGTTCTGTTGCTTTTATTCCTTCCCTTATGTAAAGAGCTACTCCTCCTCCTCTTTTACCCTCCCTGTCCCTCCTGTAGATAGTGTATCCTGGTATGTTTACGTCCCAGTCATGGTTTTGTGTGTACCATGTTTCTGTGACTGCCACGATATCCAGATGTTCCTCCTCCATCAAGGCCACTAATTCAGGAAGCTTGTTACCCAGACTACGGGCATTGGTACTCATTGCTCTCCATTTTTTGATGGCTTTACCTTCTGTTGCAGCATCCCCCACTGACCATTCTACCTCGGTCTTTTTCTCATTTAGTACCCTGTTTTGTAGGGAGAGGCTGGGATTTTCTTGCTGCTTGTCAGTGCCTCCCCTTTTGACTAGTTTAAAAGCTTGCCAATGAAGCATTTAAACAGATTGCTCAAAAGACTTGTTCCCTTCCTGGACAGATGCAGACCATCCTGCCAGTATAGGCTGGTGTCCCTCCAGGTGGAACCCCAGTCCCCAATGAAGCCAAACCCCTGTGCTCTGCACCATTTTTTCAACCATTCATTAAACTGCATGGTGCTAATTACCCTCGCCTCCCCCATGCCTTTGGCAGGCAGCACCTCTGAGAAGGATACTGTGTGTGCCATTGTCTCGGGTCCTTCCCCAACTCTGCAATGTCCTCCTGCACTGCTCTAATCTCATGATGAGCCAAGTCATTTGTCCCTAGGTGGACAATTACGTCCAGCTCAGACTCCCTTGCAGCTGTTCTCGTGATCCTGAGGATGCGCTTCCTGTCCCTCCAAGCCATGGCACCAGGCAGGCACCTTACTCCAGTTTTCCCAGCTCCCCCCAGTTCTATACCCCTAATAATTGAGTCCCCCACCAGGAGCTGCTTCCTTTCCCTGTGGTGTCCTCTGCCTCCTTCCTGTGGGCCTCTCTGTGACAGTTGTCATCAGTCTTCTCTGGGGTGCATCCATAGGGAGCTATGCTCCCAGAATGGTGTATGGATTGTGGAGTGGAACAATTGAGGTGTGCCTCTGTTCCACCATCCTCACCCTCCCTGAGCCCACTGTGGTCCAACTGCTGTGCTTTCTTCACAACCTCTGAGGTAGTGGTGGTGGCGCTAGTGCTCCCTGGATGGGGGAGGTTCCCTTCCTATTGTCCAGTGTGGCCTGGGGGAAGGTTTCCTTACTACTGTCCAGTGCGGCCTGAAGACGGGCAACTTCCTCCCTCAGGGCAGATAGTTGTCTGCAAATAGGGCAGCATCTCAGCCTCCAGAAAGACTCCCGGAAGACTGCTGCCCCACAGCCATTACATTGCACTACTCCCCACATGTTTATCTACGTGTGTGTGTGTGTGTGTGTGTGTGTGTGTGTGTGTGTGATTGGTTATATAAAATATATATAATTATACTATACAATGTGTATGCTTATATTGTCAGTGCAGTGTGCTAGAGAGGATATGACAGTGATATGCACTTGCACTCTTGAGGAAATGTCAGAACCTCAGGTATAAAGGAACTATTTCCAGGGTGGTGGAGGAGGGTGGGAAGGGTTGGGCCTAAACTGTGCCCTCACAAACAATCAGCTAAAAGCTCTCACCCACCGCTGCGATGAGTGCCTTCCTGTCAGCAAGATACCCTACACAACAATTTGACAGAGAAAGTACCCTGCTAATCAAACAGAGAAAAATCCAGACATCCAAGTCAGACACAGGTAAACCTCTCCAGCCCCAAAACAGCCTGGTGGTTTGTTAGCCACAAAGGAAAATCAAATATGCAGTTATTTCAGCCCTTCTGAAGATGCTGACAAGATAAGCAGTTTTGAAAACCCCCTTCCTGAATTAAAAACTAAAATAATTAAACACAAAGCAATACCACTGTAAAAGTGAGGAAAACTCTCGGATGTAAGCAAGAGAGATTAGTTACAGATATCTAGTCCAATATAGTATATTCCAAGCAGCTTCTCAATTGTTTCAAAGCACACCCAGTACACAACTTGGAAGAAGATGGACTTCTATCTCAAACAGGATCACACCGGTAGTTTATAGTAATTGAACAATGCTGAAATGGTCAAGCTAGACAATTGGCTGTGATGCAGGCCTCTGACTTGTGAAGACAATTTCCCCCCACCTCAGGCTATGTCTGGCATCCAATTACAAACTGCAGCCCTTGCTATTTTAAATCACACAACCCCACCAAATGTTGCAAAATATATTGATGCAGATTGTCACAGAATTCTAGTAATCAGTCCAGTTAGCCACAAAGGAAAATCAAATATGCAGTTATTTCAGCCCTTCTGAAGATGCTGACAAGATGAGCAGTTTTGAAAACCCCCTTCCTGAATTAAAAACTAAAATAATTAAACACAAAGCAATACCACTGTAAAAGTGAGGAAACTTCTCTCAGATGTAAGCAAGAGAGAGATTAGTTACAGATATCTAGTCCAATATAGTATATCCCACGCAACTTCAGTTGTTTCAAAGCACACCCAGTACACAACTTGGAAGAAGATGGACTTGGACAGCTTACAGTTACTAAGGTGTGGCCTAACAGAGGATCTCCTCAATGAAGGTCAGGAGTACCTGAAATACATTTTACTGCCCGCCTTAAGCACAACACTACTCACCTCTTCTGAAAAGTATTTCTCAATAAGGTTAAGTGCTGCTCTGTACACCATGTCATTCTCGTGACCTTGCAGTGCCTCTATTTTTTTCCAAACCGCCAAGCTCCTCTACCAGCAGGCTGAGCTTCTCAGTCTCTCCTAGCTTCTCTGCTGCCTGGAAATAGAGGCGAGGAACAGAAACGCATCACAAAAAGAGCAAAAGGTCAGCATAGCAGTTCACACATACATGTTGGTCATACCTCTCAACAAGGTCACCCAAATATGACACCAAACCTATCAAATCATGATGGGAGCTCACGTCACTTTCACTTGAGACAATGAAGGCCTATAGCCCACAAGTGGCCACTTTTACAGGTGACTGGTCAGCGACAGTAATAGTTTGCAAACATACTATTTGTCAACTAAGGCAGGTTTTTTCAAAATACAGACTTGCAATCATATAACTAAGCTGTGCTTAATCTGCCTAGCTGACTGCGGACTTCCTGCCTACCTAGTGCCTATTGTTGCTACAGCCAGATCTGGTTCCAGATGTCATCTACTGCTACTGCTCACCTGACTACCAAAATTTACTGCTAATCTGCTTTGTTGTTACTTGCCTGCTGCTGTGCATTGTTTAAGCAATTCAATTGATTTTGCAATAGTCTCCCTCCTTCTGGCTGCAGTCCTTTTTGCACTACTCTGCCTGCACCATTTCCCCCTTCTCCCACTTCCAACTCTCCTACCCTCCCTTCCCTCCCATATCCTGGTCTCTAAACGTCCCCTTTTCAACCTGAAGATTCTCCACCATGCCATCCTCCTCACCACCAGTCTTCTCCCAGCTTTCTTACTTGCTCCAAAGAAAAGCTCCACTCCATCCTTCTCATTCTCCTCCTGTCTGGTGACGTGGAGCCCAGCCCTTGTCCCTCCCTTTCCTCTGCTAATGGCAAGGGTCTTTACATCTCCCATCTGAACACAGAGCCTACCTAAACCACCTTCTCTCCATCTGGGCTCAGATACATTCTTGGTGTCCACTGCATCAAAGTCCTGACTTTCCTCCAGGACTCCAGACTCTTGCCTGTCCTTTCCAGGCTACGATCTTCAGGTGGGGCAGCAGAAAACAGAGGTGGGGTTGCCATCTGTCAGTCTCATGGCCTTCATGGAGACCACACCCTCCTCCCACAAATTTCTCCTAGTCAGGCTCTCATTCCCCTCATTACTCATCTTCACTGGGGTTATCTATGTCTCACCCAAGATCTCCCACTCTTCCCTAGTGGACTCTTCCATTACCTCATTCATTCACAGGTGACCTCATCCTCTGGGATGAATGTAAATTGGCTCTCCCCCATCATCCAACTCTACCATTCAAAGAACATAGTCTCAATTTGTCCCAGGTTATTTCAGAACCTACCTGGCTTAATCCTCACTCTACCAACCATGCCATTTTAGACTGGGTTCCAACTTCCCACCCCCACTGCACTGCTGCAGCAGATACCCTGCCAGATTATTTTAGTGGCCACTGCATGACATTCTGCGTTAGGAAAATCCGGTGCCTCCCTGTCACCAAAATAATTGAGTCTAGGTCTCTCGTTGCTAAACCAGAAAGCTGTCCTGAGTGATCTTGCTGCAACTGACTGGTTAGCCATCCTCCAACACTGACATAGCCCTCTTACTATTCCACTGTCTCTTCCATCTGGGATAAGCCCCCCCCCCGAAAACTCAGAGTAAAAACTTCCCCATCACCCCAAGATTATCACTGAAATCACTGATCTGGACATTTCCTGAGACCTCAAGTGGGCCCTCTACAAATTATCCCACTCTCCCAACCTCACAGGGTTCTGAGAACTGCAAAACACAAAACCCTCAAGGCCAGTCGCCACAATAATCTCAATTCCAACTAAAGTCTGGAAAAATATTCATGCTTCACCCCTTGACCAATCCATTCACCCCCTGACCAATCCGCTCCTCCAATCCTCATGGTTAATGATTCCACTTGTCTGACCCAATCTCTGCTGCTGCTCGCTTCAATAAGTTTTTCAACTTGCTGCCCCACTTCTGCTCCAGGCTCCTCTCCTTCCACTCCTGCTTCCCCCACCACTCACTGAGCTTCCACTTCCCCTGCTCACCATTCAGGAAATTGTACAGTTACAAAAGTACCACAACAGTACATCTTCGGGAGGAGCTCTTGCAGGTTACACCATAAGGACTGAAGCCGCCAGGAGCCAGGACCCAATGGAAAACTTCTAGCTAGCAGTTTATAGCGTGGGACTCAACGTCCCTTGTGGTATAAAATGGGTGGTCCCCCAGCACCATTTCAGTTCTCCTGCCGGAAACCTTGGCAAGCAGAACAAAAGGAGAACCAAGGCGTTCTGAAACAGAAGAAAAAAAGATTGAGAAGCAGTCACTGGGGGTGAGGGAGAAAGCAGCACCTGATGCAAGAACTCCTCTCGAAGATCTACTGTTATGCAAGTTCTTGTGCAACTGTACCATCTCACTTCAAGGGGAGGGGTCCTGCAGCAGGTTACACCATAAGGATGGAGTCCCAGGCAGTGAGAAGACTGACTCCAGTTAGCTGGGAGGAGGTAAAGGGCAAAACAAAGCATTTAAGAGCGCAGGCCCTGAAGGACAGCCAGCCCAAAACCTGCCCTACGCTTAGAGGCAATGTCCAAACTGCAATGCCAGATGACTGTGTGGACAGAGCTCCAACTGGCCACTGCACAGGTGTCAGCAATGGACATTTCTGAAAGATGTAAACGAGGTAGCTACCCCCCCTGGTAGAATGGCCTTTAACAGAGCTTGGCAAAGGCTTGTCGTATTTGCGGTAGCAATAAACAATGCAATTAACTCATTACCTCCTGGGCAGCCATTTTGTCAGGTAAACAATGGATAGTTTGGACTTCATATGGAGGCATTGGAGGCAAGGAGTTAACAGACTATTTGAACAAACACTGTTTAGAAACTGAAGCCCCTTTTCTCGGTGCAAAGGAAACTGGTTAGTTTTTCAAATGGCTCGGGCATGGTCCAAATAATAAAGCACCCAGTGAACATCCAGAGTATGTAGTAAGGCCTCCAGAGTTAGAATACTCTGGGTAATACACGGGAAGATGGATGTCCTGATTCAGAGTAGAAACTCAGACATCACCTTAGGAAGGAACTTGGGTGTCCTTGAGGACCAGTCCTTTGTCCTTGTGAAAAACTAAAGATTTTATGCATCAGAGCCTGGAGCTCTGAAATTCTTTGAGCAAAAGTAATGGAAAATCATGTACACAAATGCTCAGTCAGGGAAACGAGATCCCAGACCTGCAGGCAACAATGATAGGCTAAACTGGACATAGTAGCCATTAGCAAAACATGGTTCACCAGTAACTACACTTGGAAGACTTCAGTACCCGGCTATGTACTGTTCAGAAGAAACAGTTGCAAAAAGGGGGTGGAGTGGCCCTTTATATCAATGAAAATATCAAAGCTACAGAAATTCAGAATACACATAAGGGGCCAGAAGAACTGTGGGTCACCCTGGAAACAGGAAATGGGATAGCCATACGAACTGGGGTCGTCTACAGGCCTCCAGACCAGGGGAGGACATAAGACATTACTGTTAGAAGATATACAAACACATGACAGCTAAAGGGGAGGTTCTGATAGTGGGAGACTGCAACATGCCAGATACAGATTGGTCAATACCAGCAGGAACATCTGCCAGAATTAGACAAAGTGGATTCCCTGCAGGGGGGTAGGGCCTCAAACAACTGGTACAACAACCCACAAGGGAGGGCCATCCTAAATCTAGTACTGACTAACAGGAAAAGAATCACAGATCTCCAGGTAGAAGGTCACCTGGGGGCCAGAAACCATCACATGGTAAGGTTCAATTTGGCCACTAGAACTAAATCTCATTCCAAGGCAAAAATATGGGAATTCAGAGGAGCCAGCTTCGATAAGATGGCCAGAGTTAAGCTAGCCCTGGCGAGAAATACAGGTGAGTGGATAAAGGCAAAGTGGGCAAGCATTAAGGATGCAATACTTGAAGCAACATGCCATTGTGTTAGAGAGAAAAGTGCAAAAGAAGGAAACCACTTTGGTTCTCAAACAGTAGCAGAAAAGGTCAGAGCCAAAAGGCTGGCCTTCAGGAAATAAGAGAATGAAGAGGGACGAAGATAGGGAGGCATACCAAACTTCCCTAAGGGAAGCAGGGAAGGTAGCAAGGCAGGCAAAGGCCCAAACGGAGGAAACACTAGCATGAACAGTAAAAGAAGGTGACAAGACTTTCTATAGATACATTAGTGAAAGGAGAAAGTCTGGAGCGGGTATTGCTAAGATCAAAGGGGATAAGGGGGAGTGTGAGGAGGACCACCAAGGAAAAGCATCTATCCTAAATAGATACTTCTGCTCAGTATTTACTGAGAAGGTAGGGCAGGGCCCACAGCTCAGCACCATGGACACAGGGGGAGGGAGGTGTGCACTAGTCCCTTCACAAAAGAAAGGGTCCTACAAGAGCGCATGCCTGTGGGGTGACAAGGCAATGGGACCAGATGGCATACATACCAGGGTACTAAAGGAGCTAAGGTGAACTAGTAGAGCCATTATCAGAACTGTTTAGTCTCTGAGCACAGGAAAGGTCCCAGAAGACTGGAGAAGGGCTCATGCGATTCCGCTCCACAAGAGTGGTAGCAGGGAGGAGGCAGGGAACTACAGACCAGTCAGTCTTACCTCAGTAGTGGGCAAGATTATGGAGGCACTCCTTAAGAAAAAGGATAGTGCAACACCTGAAATCCATTGGAGCACAGGGTCCAAGACAGCATGGTTTTACAACAGGAAGGTCCTATCAAACTAATCTCAGATTTATTTGACTGGGTAACCAGGTGGTGGACCAAGGGGGAGCACTTGATGTCGCCTACCTCAACTTCAACAAAGCTTTAGATACTGTTCCACATAGATTAATAAGCTGGGTAGGCTCGGGGTGGGTCAGAAGTTGATCAGCTGAGTGGCAAACTGGTTGACGGGCAGAAAACAGAGTGGTGGTAAATGGTATACAGTCAGAAGAGATGCAAGTCACAAGTGGGGTACGTCAGGAATCAGTCCTGGGGCCAGTCTTCAAAATCTTCATCAGTGACATTGCAGATGGACTGGAGGGTAAGGTTTGTTTGCAGATGACACCAAGATCTGCAACAAGTAGATGATCCAGATGGGGTGGGCAGAATGAGAAGAGAGCTGGATTAACTGGCAGAATGATCAGAAGAGTGGCAACTGGGGTTTAACGCAAAGTGCAAGATCATGCACATGGGGAAGAGAAACCCTGAAGCCACCTATAGGTTGGGAGGGGAGTTGTTGGCAGTCACAAGGAAAGAAAGACTTGGGCATCGCCACCACAGATGACCTGAAGTCATCCAAGCAGTCCACTAAATCAGTAGGTAAGGCTAGAGGGATGTTGGGGTGTATTAGTAGGGGAATCAATTCATAAGAGGGAGGTAATAATCCCCCTTTACAAGACACTGGTTAGGCCCCATCTGGAGTACTGCGTGCAGTACTAGAGGCCACACCTTCACAAGGACATTAACAAAATGGAGGCAGTCCAGAGAAGGGCAACCAAAATGTTGCAGGGACTGCATCAGAAAACATGATGGATTAACAGAGCTCAATATGTATACCCTAGAGCAAAGGTGGGAGAGAGGTGATATGATCATAACATTCAAACATCTTAAGGGCATTAACAAGGTGAAAGTCTAACATGTTTCAATATAAGAAAAATAGCAAGACAAGAGGACACAGCATGAGATTAGAGGGAGGTCAATTAAGGGGTAATGCGAGGAAGTGTTTTTCACAGAAAGGGTGGTGGATCCATGACCAGCCTACCTCAGGAAGTGGTTGATATGAATACAGTGCAGGGCTTCAAAACAGGCATGGGATAGTCATAAAGGAGCAATACAGATGAGTACAACTAGATAGGCCATTGACAGACAAAGGCTGATGGCACATTCATAAGGTAGAAAAAGAAATGGTCAGACTGGATGGGTCTTGTGGTCCTTTATCTGCCATCAACTTCTATGTTTCTAAGTAACAGCAGCTAAAAACACCTTCTACGACAGAAAGCGAAGCTCGCAACTCATGGCAGGCTCAAAGGGAGGCAACATACAATTCTCCAAGATAAAACAGGTCCCAAGGAGGGACAGGGTCCCCAATTCGTAGTATTGTACAGGTTCTTAAAGCCAGAGGCCCATTACGAACCCGCCACCACTGGTTTAGTGATGGAAGCTAAATTTTTTATCCATATGGTTGTCCAGATTTTAAATTGTTCAGTCTTACTCATCACTACATATCTTGGTAGTGCATTCCATATTGGTGAAACTGAGTAAAAAATATTTTCCTCCTTGTTTTACTTACAGTGGTCTTAAGTTGTAAGTTATGGGACCTGGTGTTATTGTGCGTTTGTTTTGCAAGACAAATGGTAGCAAACAGGTTACTCACCTGTAACAGTAGTTCTAGGAGTGGTATATATTGTTCATCCACACTTCTTGGCATGTCCCCTTCCCCTTTAAATCTTGCCGGAAGTCTTCAAGCTGGCTCCTCCCATCCACCCGGGTGGTATATACCTCGGCTCCGCCCCATGAGGCCAGATCTTAGCCCGCTGGAAGAAGGTTGTGCTGCAAGCCAGGGAGGCTGGGTGGGTGTGTGGATGAACATACCACTCCTAGAACTACTGTTACAGGTGAGTAACCTGTTCTAGGAGTGTGGATATGTTGTTCATCCACACTTTGCAGACTCCAAGCAGTTCTCTGGGAGGAGGGAGGCAAGGCACACACCCCCTACTTAGGAAATAAAGATTGGAGAACAGAGGCCCCAAAACCAGCATCCCGGCGTGACTCAAGGTCGATGCAGTATTGGGTAATGTAGGTTTGCCAACTTCCAGGTAGCAGCCTGACAAATTTCCTGGATAGGGATGTCCCTGGAAGCAGCCACTGATGCAGCAGTATGATGGGTAGAATGAGCTCTTATCCCTCTGGGAGGCTCCTTGCCTGCAAACTCAGCACAGACCTATGCATGATGTAATCCATCTTGCTATGGTCCGTTTGGCTGCAGGTCTGCCAGAAGTGGCTTCAGCGTAGGTGACAAACAGCTGGCAAACCTCCCCACGAATTTCTGCTGTCCTCCCTAGTGTAGGAGAGAGCACGTCTCAGGTCCAAGGTATGGAGCCTGTACTTTGCATCCGAGGTGTAGTTAGGGTAATATACCGGCAGAGTCAACACCTGGTTAAGGTGAAACTCTGACACCACTTTTGGAAGGAATTTCGGGTGGGGGCACAGGACAACTTTGTTCCTGTGAAAGGCCAGAAAAGGGGAGTCCACCAAAAGTGCCTGGAGCTCCCCTGTCGTCCTGGCGGATGCGACAGCCACCAGGAAGGCAGTCTTCCACGACAAGTGTGAAAGCTCACATTTGTGCATGGGTTCGAATGGCTTTCCCATGAGCTTTGCCAAAATCAGCAACAGATCCCATGGAGATGGAGGTTCATGCACCGGAGGGGATATGTGATCCAGGCCTTTGAAAAAGCACCCGACCACTGTCTCCTGTGCCAGTGTCGGCTGACCGCCCACGCCCGGTAAGCAGAAATGGCTGCCAGATATACCCTAAGGGTCTATGACTGCAGACCCCCTTTGGAGAGAGACCAAAGGTAGTCTAGAATGTTAGCCACAGAACAGGATGAGGGGTCCAGACCCTTACCCCGACACCAAATGGAAAATAGTTTCCATTTGAAGGCATAACATTTCCTGGTCGATTCCTTTCTAGATGCCTCCACCACAGTGTAGACATCTTCAGAAAGACCCAGAGCCTAGAACTCTAGCCGCTCAGGTCCCAGGCTGTGAGGTGCAGGGATTGAAGGTCTGGATGGAACCCCTTCCCCATGTTCAGCGATATCAGGTCCGAGCACCTTTTTTTTTTTTGCATCTCCTCTTAGGAAACCAAAATATTTTTCCACACTAATAAAAACATTCTTTAAAGCTATTTTTTTTTATTTTATATACAACAATAAGCCATTGTATAATAGCAGTAATGCCCTCCAGGGTGTGTGTCGTTTGGGATAATCTCACACCTCAGCTTTAGCGAAGCTCCTGAACTTTATTTTGGCAGTTTTGGCTAGATTAAGCAGAACCATACTGTGGTCATGGTCACTAAGGGGGCAGTATCTGAGGTGTTTAGCAGAGCCTTTAGGTGCAGGATACCCTGCAAAAAGCTGTGGGATAAATCAAGCAGGGCAAGGGGTCTTGCCCGCTATAGGTACATAGTGCACAGTACACAGATGGATGAAAGATGCACCTTAATGGATGAGTAACTCAGGCCTTAGGTAAGGAAAGGACATGCTCTAGAATGAGATTCTCCGGACAGGTAAAGGGATCCAGATGGCAAACGGTGGCCCATATGCAGAACTGCTTCCACTTCATGGTATAAGTAGATCATGGAGGGTTTTCTGGCAGCCACTTGAACCTCTTCCACCTGGGTAGACACCCCGAAACGGCCAATTTCTAAGTCCGCAGGAGCCACGCATGAAGGCAGAGACTTTAGATCCGGATGGACCAGAGTGCCCTGCTCCTGTGAGAGCAGGTCAGAACACAGTGGCAGGGAGCATCTGTGGTTCACTGCAAGTTGCTGTAGAAGGGAAACCAAACCTGCTATGACCAGAAGGGGGCTATCAATATCACCTCTGCCCTTTCTGACTGCAATTTGAACAGAACTTTATGCAGCAATGAAAAGGGAGCGAAGGCATACCAGAAACCTCCCTGTCCAAGAGGGACGCCGTGTCTCTCCAGAAAACACCAGGCCCTGATCTAGCGAGAAGAAACTGGGCAGTTTTGTGCTGGATGGGGATGCAAAAAGATCCAGCTCTGGGTGATCCCATTTGGCCACTGCGGGAAAGTTCCCATTCGTGAACCTTGGACCAAGACAGACTTCTACTGTCGACCAAGGTGTTTTGAACACCTGGAACATGCAACTGTTGGGCTCAGGTGATGCTCTATGACCCAATACCAGACTCATGGCTTCTCTGCAGAGGGGTTAAGAATGCATTCCCTCCTGCTTGTTTATGTAAAAGATCACTGATAAGTTGTCCATCTGGATCAAGAGGAGACCCATGAGCAGATGTGCCTGAAAGGCTTACAGAGCATATAGTATTGCTCACATCTCCAAAACATTGATATGGAGATGCTGCTCTGATGGGGACCAGGTCCCTTGGGTCAGACGGTCTTCCAGATGGGCACCCCAGCCCTGGCCTGATTAGTCTGGTCAGAATTTGCTGAGGTAACTCAGACCAGAAAGGAACTCCCTTGGAAAGGGTGGAGGGATTCAGCCATCACTTCATGGTCTGGCGGACTGAGTTGGATACAGACACCAGGAGGTCCAGGTTGTCTGAATGTTGTTCCCCATTTAACCCAGAGGTTCCACTGTGCCACCCCCTGCTGATGTCAGTCAACTGACATCAGCACAACCATTATAGGAGGGTGGTCCCCCACACCACCTCAGTTCTGCCACTAGAGACCCCGTACAGGCAGCTGAAGGAGAACCGAACACCAGGCTTGTTGTACTTATAGTAGCAGTATACAATACAATTCGCTAACCACTTGGTTTGGAAACAGGAGCGCCCTCTCTTGGGATGAATGAAACACTGATCAGTTTTCCTCAGACTTGGTGCAGTTTGTGTAATATGGCAACATTCTGTGAATATCCAAAGTATGGAGCAAGGCCTCCCCCTGATTAGAATACTCAGGAAAATAAACTGGAAGATGGTATCATTGAGGCACAGGTCAGGAAACAGGAAAACCAGGAGCAGATTCAAAATTCGCAAATAGCGTTTACAGGAAAATAAATTGTTCAGTATAACCATTTACAATGGCAGTAGAAACAAAACAGAACCTTCTGAGTTTTCTTCATTTCAAATCTCAGTTTCCAGCTCTCTTGCACAAGCATTGCTGCTTGTTTTACAAGTCTGTGCCTGGGAAATTTATTAAGAAAACAGCATGCTTCTCACACAATGTTCTTGCAGGTGCAGCAAAGAACATAATGACCCTGAACTGGCCTCTTGTTGACAGCTCTTCAGTTTGCACACCAGCATCTCAGTTTAGCCCCTCAAGTTCCAAATAGCTTTCTATAATCATTTCAACAGTACAACTGTATGCAGTTTTAAACAAAGGGGTCCCAGTATCAGTGACATTTCCACATAAAGACTCATATATATTTTTAACTGCAGATATGCAAGGGTAAGAAAAGAACAGCAAGTGAAGGCAGAGAGATCACAAGAGACTGAACTGAGAAATCAGAGTGATCAGTTCCTAGGTGTCAAGAAAATTTGTTCATAACCCTCAGACAGAAAAGGAGAAAATACAACAAACCTTTATGTTTTAAACTCTTTCTGCATAACAAATGGGGCAGGGCCTTACATACCCTGTGAACCCCCACCCCACCTCGGAGGAACGAGTTTTTAAAAACAGGTTTCCAAAAAGTTCTATTAAGTTACAGTCTAACATTAGCTTACAACCTTTACAGTTTAGTGCATATGCAGCACAGCAAAACAGAAGTTTCAACTCATTTTTTCAACCTTCGGAATTCTCAATTCGATTTATAGCCCGACAGAAAATCAGCATTGACATTCTCTTTCCTAGATTTGTGCACCACTTTAAATTTAAATAGCTGTAGTGCTAGGTACCACTGTGTGATTCTAGAATTTTTATCCTTCATTTAGCCAACAGAGAGGCTAGTGATCTGTCACAAGTACAAAGTCAGCTCCTAGTAAGAAACTTAAGGGACTCCATGGCCCACTTTGCCGCAAGGCATTCCTTTTAATGGTGGAGTACCTTTTCTGTCGTGCAATTTCCTACTTGTGTATAGAATAGGATGTTCTTTCCCCATCTATATTTTGGACTTAGGACTGCACCAAGGCCCACCTCTGATGCATCTGTCTAACACAGCTTCTCAAAGTCTGGGCTTCTTATTTATTTGCTTTCGGTAACCGGGTAAGTGTACTAGGCAACAGTCCTACCTATTTTCAGGTACAACCTAGGAGAGTACAACAAAAAGAACACAGTGATGACATCCAGACAAAACAGTAAAAAAAAAAAAACACAACACATAGGACCTGAACATACTGCAGCCTTAATGGCCTGAAAAGCCCAGTCACACACTTGGGTCCATTTCACAGTATTCAGGAACAGTTTCTTTGTGAGTTCAGTGAGGGGAGTAGCAGAGTCTGCAAAGCTGGGAACAAATCTCTGATAAAAAGCCAGCCATAAAAATGACCAGACATTTTTGTTTGGGAACAGGGCTGTTGGCTACAGCTTCTATCTTGGAAACTTCTGGCTCGACTTCATTTCCCAAAACAGCCCAAATATCTGGTTTCCTGCATGCCCAATGCATACTGCACACTTGGTAGAATAGTCAGACCTGCCTTTCTGAGATTGTATAACTGCTTGTAGGTGTTCCAGGTGGCTTTTCCAATGTGGACTGTACACCACAACATCATCCAGGTATGCAGCATAACAACCAGTGTGAGGAGATAAAATTACATCCATGAACCACTGGAATGTAGCAGGTGTACCATGTAAACCAAACAGTACGGTGGTGAACTTACATAGAAACATAGAAGTTGACGGCAGATAAGGACCGTAAGGCCCATCCAGTCTGCCCATTTCTTTTTCTACCTTATAAATGTGCCATCGGCCTTTGCTCTGTCAGTGACCTATCTATTCATAGTCATTTGTATTGCTCCCTTATGCCTATCCCATGCCTGTTTGAAGCCTGCACTGTATTCATAGCCACCACTTCTTGTGGTAAGCCATTCAGCCATCTACCACCCTTTCTGTGAAAAAGAATTTCACATTCCCCTTAATCGGCCTCCCTCTAATCTCATGCTGTGTCCTCTTGTCCTGCTATTTTTCTTATATTTAAACATGTTAGACTCTTTCACCTTGTTTATGCCCTTAAGGTGTTTGAATGCCTCGATCATATCACCTCTCTCCCTCCTTTGCTCAAGGGTATACATATTGAGCTCAGTTAATCTGTCCTCATATGTCTTCTGATGCAGTCCCTGCACCATTTTGGTTGCCCTTCTCTGGACTGCCTCAATTTGGTTAATGTCCTTGTGAAGGTGTGGCCTCCAATACTGCATGAGTACTCCAGATGGTCAATAATGTCTTGTACAGAGGGATTATTACCTCCTCCGACTTCTGATACCCTACTAATACACCCTAACACCCCCTAGCCTTACCTACTGCTTTAGAGGTCTGCTTGGATGATTTTAGGTCATCAGTGATGATGATGCCCAAGTCTCTTTCTTCCTTTGTGACTGCTAGCAACTCCTCCCAGCCTATAAGTGGCTTCAGGTTTCTCTTCCCTATGTGCATGATTTTGCACTTCTTTGCATTAAATCCCAGTTGCCACTCTTCTGACCATTCTGCTAGTTTATCCAGATCTCTTCTCATTCTGCCCACCCCATCTGGATCATCACTCTGTTGCAGATCTTGGTGTCATCTGCAAACAGACAAGCCTTACCCTCTAGTCCATCCTGCGAGGTCACTAATGAAGATGTTGAATAGGACTGGCCCCAGGACTGATCCCCGAGGAACCTACTTGTGACTTGCATCTCTTCCGACTGTATACCATTTACCACCACTCTGTTTTCTGCCAGTCAACCAGTTTGCCACCCAGTTGACCAACTTCTGACCCACCCAGAGCCTACCTAGCTTATTTATCAATCTTCTATGTGGAACAGTGTCAAAAGCTTTGCTGAAGTCAAGGTAGGCGACATCAACTGCTCCCCCTTGGTCCACCACTCTGGTTACCCAGTCAAAGAAATCTGAGATTAGTTTGACAGGACCTTCCTTTGTAAACCCATGCTGTCTTGGATCCTGTGCCCCTATGGATTCCAGGTGTTGCACTATCCTTTCCTAAGGAGTGCCTCCATAATCTTGCCCACTACTGAGGTAAGACTGACCGGTGTAGTTCCCCGCCTCCTCCTGCTACCACTCTTGTGGAGTGGGATCACATGAGCCCTTCTCCAGTCTTCTGGGACCTCTCCTGTGCTTAGAGACTCACTAAACAATTCTGCTAATGGCTCTGCTAGTTCCTCCTTTAGCTCCTTAAGTACCCTGGGATGTATGCCATCAGGTCCCATTGCCTTATCCACCCTGGGCTTAGCAAGCTCTTGTAGGACCCTTTCTTTTGTGAGGGAGTAGTGCTCACCTCCTCCCCTGTGTCCATGATGCTGAGCTGTGGGCCCTGCCCCACCTTCTCTTCAGGAAATACTGAGCAAAGTATCTATTTAGGATAGATGCCTTTACAGGGTCCTCCTCCTCACATGCTCCCTTTTCTCCATTAAGCTTAGCAATACCCCTCTGGACTTTCTCCTTTCACTAATGTATCTATAGAAAGTCTTGTCACCTTCTTTACTGTTCGTGCTAGTGTTCTCAGTTTGGGACTTTGCCTGCCTTACTGCCTTATCTGCTTCCCTTAGGCAGTTTGGTATGCCTCCCTATCTTCATCCCGCTGTGTTCCCTTATATTTTCTGAAGGCCAGCCTTTGGCTCTGACCTTTTCTGCTACTGTATTTGAGAACCAAAGTGGTTTCCTTCTTTGCACTTCCTTTTCTGTCTAACACAATGGGATGTTGCTTCAAGTATTGTATCCTTAATGCTTGCCCACTTTGCCTGTACCTCCTCACCTGTGTTTCTTTTTGCCAGGGCTAGCTTAACTCTGTTGGCCATCTTATCAAAGTCAGCTCCTCTGAAGTCCCATATTTTGCCTTGGAATGGGATGATTTAGATGTAGTAGCCAAATTGAACCATACCATGTGATGGTCACTGGCCCTCAGGTGACCTCTACCTGAGATCTGTGATCCCTTCTTTGTTAGTCAGTACTAGATCTAGGATAGCCCTGTCTCTTGTGGGTTGCTGTACCAGTTGTTTGAGGCCCTCCTGCAGGAATCCACTATGAGTCTAGTTTTGGCAGATGTTCCTGCTGGTATTGACCAATCTGTATCTGGCATGTTGAAGTCTCCCATTATCAGAACCTCCCTTTAGCTGTCATGTTTTGTATATCTTCTAACAGTAATGTGTCTATGTCCTCCCTCTGGTCTGGGGGCTGTAGACAACCCCAGTTCTTATGGCTGTCCCATTTCCTGTTTCCAGGGTGACCCACAGTTCTTCTGGCTCCTTATGTGTATTCTGAATTTCTGTAGCTTTGATATTTTCACTAACATACAGGGCCACCTCCCCCTTTTGCACCTCGGTCTCTTCTGAACAATATATAGCCAGGTACTGAAGTCTCCAAGTGTGGTTACTGGTAAACCACGTCTCACTAATTGCTACTATGTCCAGTTTAGCCTCTGACATTATTGCCTGCAGGTCTGGGATCTTATTTCCCAGGTTGTGAGCATCTGTGTACATGATTTTCCATTGGCCAGATTTTGGTGCGTTAGTTGTTGGGTGAAGTTTGGCATTACCCCTGTGCATCGTATGGGGAGACAAACCTTTTTTCTTACCTGGTGATGCAAATGAACTGACAGAATCCTACAGGACTGGCAAATGCAGTTTTGCTTACTGATTCTTCAGCTAGGGGGATTTGCCAGTAACCCTTGGCGAGACCAAGGGCACTGATACTTGGCACTTCCAGTCTGTCCACCAAATCTCTTCTGGGCATAGGATAACTCAAATTCTGACACTTAAGTTTCCTAAAATCAAGGCAGATTCTTACGCCCCTTTTTGTTTACAATTACCATTGGTGATGACCAAGCACTCCTTGACTCCTCTATGATACCCAATTCATTTGTTGTATTTCCTTAACCACATCTGCTCTTAACCACTCTGGTAACCTGTATGTCTTGCCAAATAGGGCAAGCATTCCTTGTCACTATTATGTGCTCTACCTTTTGCTTGGCCTGGTACTGTGGTAAAAGTATTGTTAAATGTCTTTAGCAAGTTACAAATTTCTGTGGTTTGTTCGGAGGTTAAGAAAACATTCACCTTTACAGCATTAGTTAGTTTGTTCCAGTCTGGCATAAGCGATCTCAATATCTTTATCAGTTTGATACACCAAAAGCTGTTTTGCTGGTGTTATTTCAACCCATGTCTTGAGGAGGTTAGCATGGTATATCTTAGTAGGATGTTTCCCATCAGGTGTCAATCTCTGTTAACTGGGCCAGTACATCTATGCACTTTATAAGGCCCTTGCCACTTCATTAACAGGTTTTTTTTCAGTAGTGGGTAACTGTAGCAAGACCTTTTCACCTGGCTCAAAATTCTTACCCATGGTCATAATACACCTTCTGCTGGTTTGGGGGTCTCTTCCCGATTACTATGGGCTACTTTAACATTTTGCCAGCTTCTTTCTCAGGGCACACAAGTAGTACTCCATTGTTTCTGGGGGGGTCATCTTTGTGTTTCTTTTATTACATGTAGTGGCCCTCTAGGTTGTCTACCATACAGCATTTCAAATGGTGAAAAGCCTGTTGATGCCTGTGGCACTCCTATGTTAGCAAAAAGCAGGCAAGGTAAGTATTGGTCCCAGTCCCTCTTCCCCTTTTACAAACCTTTTTAACATGCATTTTAAGGTTTGCTCAATGAGACCGTGTCTGAGGGTGAGAAGGGGAGGTTCTTATGGCAGTGATACCTAGTCAGTACAGCTCATTCAGTAATGCAGCACCAAAAGTACTACCCTCATCAGTAATAATTTCTTTAGGTATGCCCACCCTGCTGAAAATTTTGGCAAGCTCTGCCACTTTTGGGGCTGTGACAGTACGCACTGGAACTTCCTCTGGGTATTGAGTAGCATAGCTACATACTACCAAAATGAATCTATTACCCTTTATTTTTCTCTAAGGGACCAACCACATCCATTGCAATTCTCTCAAAAAGCACATCTATCAAGGGTAGGGGGACCTTGTCTTTTAGTCACTGGGGCTACTCAGACACTCTGCAAAAGAACTGCGATAGGTAGCAACATCTTCATGAATTCCAGGCCAGTAAAATCTGTACAGCAATCTGGCAAGGGTGCGGTCCCTCCCAGAGTGAGGGGCCATAGATCTATCATGTGCCATTTAACAACTCAGATCTGTACTTGTGGTATAACCAATTGTTCTATCTGGTCCTGTGTCTGAGGTTTAACTCAAACTCTGAGTAGCCCATTACATTTTTTAAACATCGGTTCACCCAGTTTTGGTTTCATCCCCAGCTGCTTAAAATAACCCTGGAGAGAAACATTGTTCTGAAAGAAAAATCAATCAGTGATCTCGCTACCCGTCAGACGTGATTTAATCCTGAAAATGATTCTACCCACCTTCGACTACTGTGACAGTCTACAGCTCCGCCTCAAAGACCACCCTAGCCAGACTGGACCCCCTCTTTAATGCGTTCTGCGCTTTGCCCTCGATGCCCCTCCCGCCCACATCACTGCGAGCTCTCACTGCTCACTGGCCCTCAGCCTGAGCAACCGCGCCTCAATCACACTAAAATTCACTTCCAACTTCTGGCTCGGCTCCCTCCCACCCTACCTAGCATCCTCCCCATCTTCCCCACCTACCCCCACTCACACCCTCAGATCCACCAACACAAGGCTATTATCCATCCCCCACTGAAGGACCACCGCCGGCCAATCGGCCTTCTCTTACCTCTTCCCCAAACTCTGGAACAGTCTACCGGCCCAGATCCACCATTCATCGTCCAAATACTCCTTATCCTCTGCCCTCTCCAACTTCCTCGCAACAAATTGCAACTGCCCCAACCTCCTCCCCACTTTGGTACCTCTCCCCCAGTTGCCCCCCAGAGCCTGACCAGCTGCCTGGCAAGCGCCTAATTGTCTGGCTTATATACTGCCCTATGCACACACTCACGCTTACTCCTCCTCTCACTCCTAACATCTCCCCTCCCTAACATACCCTCCTCTCAGCAATCAATACCATTCTCCCTCCCTTTCACCGCAGCCTAAACCTACCCCCCCACGCCCTAATGCATACTAGTCCTCTCCTCCCCTACCCCCCATCTTGCTCTCCAACTCCTACAGGCAGCTTGTGCATCCCACTGCAGCTCAAGTCTGGTACTGGCACTCAAGTTCTGTCCTGGCACACCAGTGTGCTATTGGCACTTGTGTAACTAATGTATTCCCTCATAGAGTAACCATGGTATGTTCACCCTGTCCCTGATGTGCATGCACTGCATTGCTCCTATTATGCCTTGTACCCATGATATGTTTACCCTGTCCCTGATGTGAAAGTTCTGTATTGCACTTACCTTGCCTTATACCTATGTTATGTACAGTATACCCGGTCGATCATTGTTCTGTACTGCACTCCTTATGTAACAAGTTCATATGTAATGCCTCCAATCCATGTACATTGTCTGTATTGCATTACTGCTAAACTCAACTACTGTATGTATACCTGCCTCCTCTGTAACCCCTCCCCCCAGGTTGCACCGTGAGACGAGCATCTTTTTGCTCAGTGTGCCTTTTCTGGTGAAACATTTTCAATAAATAAATTTTCATATGTTAAGCCCTTAGGTCCATCAGTCTTGTTACCACAGTTTCTTCAGGTGCAGTCTCTTTCCTGGACTTCCGGATCTTGGGGCTGTGCTCAAAAAAGTCGAAATCAAAATCCACGAAAGGAAAATAGTCCCGACCATTCGAGATTCTTTGCCAGAGCTTTTGTCACCGCAGCTGCTGAAACAGGCATTTACTCCCTCTTCAGTTAACTCCATGGTTAACTAGGAACTGCAGCTTATCCATTAGGTAGAGGAAATGGGCAAACTAGGTGGGCCAAGCGGTCATTTTCTGCCATTAAATTCTATGTTTGTATGTTTCTACTACTCCCACTTTCATTTGGTGCAACACCTCATTAATAGTCAATCACTTGGCTGGTGGGATAGTATAGAGTGTCCCCGATGACGCAGATGACACCAGTACCTGGTCCTTTTGGACACTTCCCAGCAAAAGAATCAACATTTATATAGCACTTTTCATACACAATGTATCCCAAAGGGCTTTACAAGCAATGCTACACTGGTAATGAAGTGCCGGAATGTGTAGTGGCAGCCATATTGGACATCAACACCCCACACAGCCTAGACACTTGCATGAACTTGTCTTATAGGAAGGGGAATATTGGCAAAGACACTAGAAATGCCCCCTACTCTTTGCAAAGAATGTCTTGGGTTCTTTTACTTCTACCAGGACAGCACCAGGATGGGTAGAAAGGACCTCTGTTTAATGTCTCATCTGAAGGACGGCACACCCCAGCAGTACAGCACCCCCATAATACTGCACTCTTGTGCCAGCGTTTCTAGGTACAAGTCCAATCCTGGTGTGGGACCAGAACCCACAACCTTCTGGTCCAGAGGCGGATATGCCACCAACTAAGCCACGCTGGCAATTCAATATGCACTAGGGTCTGTGCTTCCCGAATCTACAAGTCCCTTCAGTCTTATCTACTACCTTCATATCGGTTAATTGCCCCAATTAGCCAAGAACAAATCTGCTCCAGGGTCACTCTTCTTACAGCAATTTCTTGCAATATGACCTGGCTTATTACAGTTATAGCAAATGACGTCTTTGGGCGCAGATTTGTTACCCCCACCAGAGTTCCCATCTGACTTGGAGTTTAAGTGGGGGGAAAAAAGTGTCTTACTGGTGGTGCATGGCCGATACCTCGCTGCTGTGGTGTCTGGCCATTTGTTAGTCTTCAGCCAAAGAAACCACCTTTTCCCCCACTTTCTGGTCTGTGTTTTTACCTAAAGCTGTACTTCTGTGGGTAGGATGTTTATGAACTGCTCCATTACAAATGTGTTGATCTGTGGGAGTGTTTTGCCCTCTGGTTGGAGCCATTTAATGAGTTCTGAGATGGGTGAAGGCTTAGAGGATAGTCTACTGAGCTGTACTTCACGGACCAGAATCATTGCCTGTATATCTCACCTGGCATGTCATACCTTTGCAGGATTTCACTTTTCACCAGGTCTTTGGTTTCTAACTGAGCAGTGTCCATATTGCTGTAAGCAAGTTGAGCTCTGTCAGGTAAGGTACCAGTCCGATTGCCCAATGCTGCTTTGACCACTGGCAGGCTGCGGCAACATTTTCAAAAGTTGTCAGGTATGCTTCGATGTCAGAGGGACACAACTTCGTAAGTATAATTTATTTTAAGGTGTTTGTGTCTCGTTGCTGTGCTAGACCAGTGCCAGATCCTCCAGCTTTGATAACTTGCTAGGGCATTAATCCACCACTGCATCTCTCTTCACCTCTGCTGCTCCTGTCGCTGCATTTGCTTCTTGAATAGTTTCATTTCTTTTCTCTGTGCCTCTAAAACGTTGAATCTTTTTCTCAGTTTCCTCTCCTCTGTTTGTTGTATAGGCCCAGTCAGGCTTTCAGGTTCTGTCACTGCCTGCTCTTTTTCTTCCATGACTGATGCTGGCTGTACAGTCTCCACTTGAACTTTGTTTCTGCTTCTAGTTTGGCTGCCACTCTTCTGGTAATCAATCCTGGACTTGCTGCTGCAGAATCCATACCTTTCTTCTATGCTTCCCTGGTACCAGGTCTAGTACCCACACACAAAACTCCTGGTTGAGTATACACAACGTAAATCCCACTCTCACACAATCTGTCATTGGGGCACAGGTCAGGAAGCATAGGAAAACTGGAGCAGTTTCAAAATTTGCAAATAGCAATTAACAGCAAAATAAAAAATAAAAATGGTTCAGTATAACCGTTTACAATGGCAGTACAAACATAGAAAAACAAAGTCCTTCTGATTTTCTTCTCCATTTCAAATCTCAGTCGGTCACTCTTGCACAAGCATTGCTGCTTTTTTGCAAGTCTGCCTGGGAAACTTAAGAAACTGCATGTTTTGCAGCACGCAGAAGCATACAAGCCAGACATACCCTGTGCACCCAGCAGTGGTGGCAGCAGACGGCAAGACCAACAGAAAGTCACTGCCATGCCGGAGATACCTCCCCAAGCGCACACACACACACACACACACACACACACAGGACCATACCGCCCCAGATGGCATGTACACCACTGCAACTGAGCACCCATAGCCAGCTGCAAATCAGATACCAACACAGTATTCATATCAAAATATAAATGTACTTTATAAAATGTCAAATAGTAAATAAAACAATAAACAACAACTATTAACAAGGGGGGGACGGCTACAAGGTAGGGGTGTTCAAGGGGTAGGGATGAACAACTTGGAGAGGGAAGGCAGGGTGGTAGGGATGGGAGAAGTGGGAAAGGTATTGTGTCCTAAGGCCCAGCTGGCTGGTCATCCTGCTCCTGGTTCTGCTCTCTCCTGTGACTCCTCCGTGAGGCCATGTTGTCACCGAATGGACAATTGTGATGGCCTGGGTTTCAAGGAGACCAAGTCAGGGCCTCCGAATGTCTCGGAAGCTATCCTCCAGAGAACTTCGAGGCCTAGGAAAATGGGAACACAGCCAATGGCCGTGACTGAACACAACCCCGAACACCACCCAACCCGTGTGCTTATATAGACCAATGACCTGCACCTGTGATGGCAGTATGCACCCACCTACAGTGAACATGCACATGGCTATCACAAACAGGGCGTCATCTGCAGATATAGGCACTGCATCGCACACTGCCCATGTCCATCACAGCACAAAACAAGGCTGGCAAGGATGTGGCAATGTGGTGCGATGCCAGTTACACAGCTATGTGCCCAGTGCATGCCTGTGACCACCAGTGACGCACACACAGACGCTGCTGTGATACTGCACAGTGATGTGCTGTCACCTGTGTCGCGGCCTACATACACATGGATACATAGACAGTGTTGGCAGATAAAGGCCTATGTGCCACCCAGTCATGGCCATTTGACCTTGTAGTTCACTCTTTTTCCTATAAGTCTGTTGCACCTTACCCTGACCTCCAGAATTCCTTTATGGCTATCCTGCATTCTAAATCTCGTGACTCAAGTCAGTCCCCACCACTGCCTCTGGCAAGGTGTTCCACTTGTCCACCAATCGTCTGTGCAAAAGTCCTTCTCATGTTTCCTCTGAATTGCCTCCTCCAACTTCATCCCATGCCCTCAGTCCCGGAACATCTTTTACGCTTAAAACTAGTGTTTTCCTGCACTCTGTTCCCCTTGTAAGATACTCTGTATGTCCCCATCATATCCCCTCTCCCTCCTCTCCTCCAGGGAGTACATGTTCAGTTCCTTCAACCTGTCATCATAGGACTTGTGATGCAATCCATGCACCATCCGTGGTTGCCTCCTCTGAACCTCTCTACCCAGTCCATGTCCATACGTGAGGTATGGTTCCAGAACTGTACACTGTACTCCAGGTGGGGCCTCACCAGTGTCTTGTATAGTGGCATTATGACCTCCTTTCTGCATGAGTTGTGTTAGGCATGGCTGGTGGCCTGCCCCCAGCATGCAATAGCATCCACAAAGTAATGATACTCACACCTCCAGCAGCTGGCTCTGCCACTGCTGCTGCTGCTGCCGCTGCTGCTGGGGCACAACACCCCCGCACCGGGGCCCCTGGCACGGCCCACGCCACCCGCCGCCCCGCGCCCTCTCAGATTCCAGCCTGTGGGAGACATATGTTGAGACAAACATCAGTGTGACTCAAAAGCAGAGTGCCCCTGCTCCCGGTGAGAGTGCCTGCCCCACACAGCCATAACCATCCATCGCATAGCTGCACACACTGACACAGCCAACTGTAGTCCCGAGCCTGCACCTCAGTGCACAGCCACCACACACACACACCCCTACAGAGAATATAGGTGCATAGATGGTACACTCACCTTGGCCCAGGCACTCACGCCTCACCTGGCACGCGACCGCAGCCGGCGACAAAGTCTCTGGTTTCTCCGGTGGAGGTCACTGTACCAGTGCCGCACTGCTCAGCAGACCGGCCCTGGCCCAGTGACCTCCACCAGGTCAGTGGCCGCTTACTGCCACAGATGAGTCCTGGCACTGGTGAGGGGCGCCACCATACAGGCCATCATAGTGTGGTTCAACTTGGGCCACCAGGTTGGCCACTTAATCTGGCCCAGGACACCGCCTCCTCGCAGCCATGGCACCAACTTTATAGCAGGCAATATGGTGCCCGCTATCGCCGGAGAATCTCACGGGAGTTGGTCTGTGCAATAGACCACCACAGGTTTCAATGCGCTGTTCTAACAGCGCCATCACTTTTCATGGCGCGCTGTCACCAGACAGCTCAATAGGGACGTATACATGGCATGCCAACAGCCAGGGCCAGAGGGCATATACAAGGTC
Source organism: Neoceratodus forsteri (assembly GCA_016271365.2). Lineage (NCBI taxonomy): Eukaryota > Metazoa > Chordata > Ceratodontiformes > Ceratodontidae > Neoceratodus > Neoceratodus forsteri. The sequence goes on from JADMNL010000025.1 coordinate 401,987,969, forward strand.
ACGGTGAATGACGCAAGGCTACGACAGCACCATCGGACGAGCAGGCATCCTGCATGACTGCTGTTGAGCACCAGTGCCACAGTGGACTATTCGCATCGTAGTGCCATAGTGCCTTATATAGTGCCCAGTGCTGTAGCACCACTGGCACAATGGTGGCCATGGCCTGAATCGCCTAGCACGCTCAGCAGGTCTGCAGAGCGATAGACGTATGCGCAGTAGCTGTCTGCGCAGAGTAATGCAGTAGCATTTAGCCACAAACCCGCGCCTATTGGCTCAGCTTGACCTTCCAGATGGCGCAAGGCTAAATACGCTGATATTCAGCCGATATATGCAAATCATTTGATCAGCCATTCATGAGGCGAGTGGCATGATTAGCATGTTCATTAAAGCTGTGCGCCACACCTCATTTGTGGCCTGTGTTGGCGCTTATAAAATGCTACAGTGGGTTGTGCTGGGCTTGGCCAGAGTTTACTGCAGGTGAGAGGTGAGTTACATGCTGTGTGGATGCTTCAGGACAATGCTCATGGGCAGGGGTGCTGGAGGATGATAAAGGCTGAGGGGGCTGAGGCATGAAAAGGGCACCTGGGAAAGGGACAAGGTGGGCAACCCTTCTATCAGTATCTGCCATATGGAGGAACGGGGCCTCCCGCCTCCGCCGGCAGCTATGCTCATGGGGAAATGCTGCTCGACTGCACAGTGACAGGTGTCCACTTCCACCCATACAGATCACCATGACTGACCAGAGCCAAGCAGAGGGTGTGGACGGGCGGGCTAGGAGGAGGCTTAACTTCACTGGCGGCAGGAGACGGAGGCCCTTCCAGGCCTACCTGGGAGGATGAGCCACTATTGAGTGGACGGAGGGCACCCTCAGGAACGTGCAGCTGCATGGGAGGGGGGTAGCTCTGCGTCAACCAGCACTGAAGCCACCAGCCCCTGCAAGAATGCAGGAGAAGATGGGGACTGACCGCAGGAGGCTGGAAGGAGAAGGTGGCAGCCTCAGGGCGGTGTGCTGGCACTGGTGGGGCCCACCAGTTGCAGCTGACCCCACAGAGGAGACACTGTCGCGCGCCATGCAGCCGAAAGTGCCATTGCAGGCGCATCAGCTGCGGGATTCCAGACAGGTGGAAGCCCATCACCGTAATGGTATGACATGGTGGTGTTGTTGGGGGCTGTTGTTCACATGCACTCACATGTACTCTCTTTCTGTTACAGATCCCGTTCGCCTTCAGGAGACGGTGGTGGTGGTGGGTCCAGACAGTGATGCAGACCTGCTGGACGTGGAGGAGTGACCATCCACCTCCGCCACCAGCCTGCAGGCACTGCAGCAGCATCGCTCGCCGACATAACCCAGTGTCAGTGATACGGGTGCAGGGGTGCACAGCCTGTGTCTCAGCAGTCTGGCATGCAGGTATGCCAGCATGCTGTGCCTATGGCAGTGGCACGCACCTGCACCATTGATGATAGTGCAGGCCTGCAATGGGCAGTGATAGGTGGTGTCCCATGACGGACACATGGCAGGCCAGCACGTGCCCTGGGCCTTCCTGGTTCACACCTGTGTACCAGCATGTTGGCACAGTCCCAGGTTGTGCCTGTCAGCACCGTGGGCAGCACTGGTGGCTGTGCAGGTGTCTGGCACTGTTGTCAGCATGGAGGTGGAACAGGTGGATCTGGGGCTCAGCAGTTGGAGGGGCGGCAGCAGCAGTCACACACCAGGTCTGGGGTACAGTGTCAAGCAGTGGCACATGTCCACCGCCCTTGATCCACTCCATACCTGGTCCTGGCGAACAGCGCCACCAAGGGGTGCTGTCACCAGGACCGCCCACACCCTGGGGGTCACGGCCATTGGGGCACAGTATCTATTGATGCACACACCCGCCCTGCTGCAGGACTGCACAGCTGCAGGGGCAGGTTGCAGGTCCGTGGAGGCATCACCCAGTCCGTGGAGCGGCATAGCAGGGAGCGTGTTTCGACCGAGCTGAGCTGGTCCTTATGCGGACGGATGTGACCGCTGCCATTGACAGGCTGACCCAGGCAGTGGTCTCGGTCACGGACGATTGGCCACACTGTCAGGTGCCCTCTACCACACACCCCACACAGTGCACTTCCACTCCCCCGCTCCCGCGCGCCGGCACACCAGGCCTGTCGACGCCTGGTTCTGCTGTGGGCATCCCTGAGCACCCCTGGTAAGTTTGTTTGGCAGATGCAGACCCTGTGTGGGCAAGGTCGCTCACAAGAGTGGGACCCCTGTGGTGCACCAGCACCACCCGATGTGGCCCCTGCTCAGCCTGCCAGTGCTGCTGGGCCACGGGGCTGCCCATGCATCCGCAGGCCGTGGGACAGTGCTACCTGACTGAGCTGTCTCCAGTGCAGGCCCTGTCTGGTGCCGCCCTGTGTGCACTGTGTGTCATGGTGGGCAGTGCACCGCTGGGTGCCTGCTCACCACGCTGACACACGGACCACCTGCACACTCTCCCAACTGCTGTCCACAGGTGCGTGTGCATGATGATGCCTGCATTGCACTGTACACCAAGGTGCAGGTGCCCAGGTCCTGACACACGAGACGTGACAGTCCAGGTGGTGGGGTGGTCGGTGCTGTGTTGGCAATGGCATTTCTGCAGTGCTGTGCTGCTGCCCATGCACGCTGCCTGGTGTGTGTGTGTGTGTGTGTCCATGGAGTGCTCACCCTCTGATGGTGTGCTGGTATGCCTGGACCCTTCAACCCCTGACCTTCATGCACTGTGTGTTCCCTGTGTGCCTGTGGGTTTGTGCATGGACAGTGCTGCCTGGACATGTCCCCTTGAATTACCTGTGTTGGGCGAGTGCTCTTCCGCAATGGTGTCCTGCAGTTGGGCCTGCCGGTCAAGTCGGGGGTCCTCCGTCCTAGGGGGCTGCTCATCAACACCACACTGCGCCACTGGCGCCCCCATCGCTGTCCCTCTTGGACCTGTACGGGTTATCCCATGGTCTTTGGCCATATTGTCAGGATGCAACAGGCCAGGAATATCCCACAGGCCTTTGGGGGCTGTACTGTAGGGCCCTCCCAGAGGTGTCCAGGCATCGGAAGCGTGCCTTGAGCATCCCAAACACCCGCCTATGATGTTACGTGTTGCATGTGCTTCATGCCTCATTGAAGCATAGCTGCGCTTGGGGTCGGGCGCCTAGTAATGTGTGAGCAGCCAGGGACGGAGTGGGTATCCGTAGTCACCTGTGTGAGATAGTGAAGATCAGTGTCATGTCAGTCCATATTGCCCACATCCCAGTGTGCCACTACCATGGCACCTGTGTCATTCCCACCCTTGCCCAGAGTTTGCATTCCATACATGTGTACTCACCCACTAGATGACCCGTGGGGATGTCCCCACTCTGAATTGATGGCACAGTGCAGACTGGTGCCATATAAAGGCATCATGTGCTCCACCAGGTGTGTGGCACAGACACTGGATAATGCACCCAGTGGCATCACACAACACCTGGCAGTTGACACCTGGAAAACCCTTTCGGGTCTCCGGCATGCCTGGCCGTCAGCCAGGTGGCATGCGAATGGCCACATGGGTGCAGTCTATGGCCCCTGTTAACGCCCAGGCATACGTGCTACCCTGTGGAACTCCTGCATGTCTGTTGTACGCCTGCTGCGGTGCTGGGGAAATGGATGTAATCTCCAGGCATGAGGCAGCAGTGCGCTGAGGAATTGGGTGAGGATGCGACGGGCCGACTGTGTAATGCCTGTGGTGTCCTCTGTTGGCTCTGGAAGGTTCCTGTGGTGCAGGCACATGCAGGCTGTCACCTTGGTCTCCACGGACAGAGCGCGACTCTGTCATGAGGGTGCCTGCATCACATCACTGCACAGCTCGCAGAGCCGTCTCAGTATTGCCCTGTTCAGGCGGTACTGGCCCACAATCTCGACGCCTGTGTACAGCTCGTTGATGCGGGGGATACCGCCTGTCGGGGGCTTACCGCCGACGAGCCCCTCCGCGCCACGCCCCCTGCAGCATAGTGTCTCACCCCCATTACATAGCTTCCATGTGGAAGCTGGCACTGTCCATCTCCCTGGCTTCTGCCCCGGGTTGCTGTTCCTGTAGCTACCTGGCTGCCCCACTGCTGCTTCCACTGCACCGGCACCCCCGGCCTCTCTGTCCTCCTGGACCCACTGTCCTCTCTGCCCTTCCAGCTCCTGTCTCTCTCTCTCTGTCTCTCTTCCCAGTTTGCGCTCAAGTTAGTTCTGCACCGCTTCCTTGAGCCTTTTATTTTGGCTCAATTCCGCATGCAACTGGTTGAGCTACTCTGCGATTGCGCAAGTGTTTGAATATCGCATTGCACTTTATGTATGGACCCGCCTTCGGGTTGCGCATGCCTTCATTTCATTGTGCTGTTGCTCAGCATATTTTTGGTGGCGCAACTGGCCCCTTCTGAATATCGCAGTATGGCGCATTTTTGGAGTTATGCGGGTTGCGCATGGCGCAACCCTTTTGAATATCTGGGCCATTGTATATATATATATATATATATATGTGTTGCTGTAGGGACAGTAAACAAGAAAGTTCGAATTGTAGCAGTATGCAGCAAATTAACATCACGATTTTACAGAACAGAAGTTCCCACAGTATGTCATGAAACTAGTGCCTAGATTTAATCCATAATTAGTGTCGTGCATCATGTCTTCTTTCCCATGTGTTTCTGAAGTTTCCTTTCATTACAAGTACTGCTAAGTCCAGAACTGAGTGATTTAGTTGGGAGAAATACTCTCCTATTGGAATGTAGTTAATCTTATTAGATATACTGTGTGTCAGGGTGGAGATACATCCTAGTGTGAAGCGGGTGTTTGTTTTTTTCAGTGCTACATACCCCCTTCCTTAATTACTGTAGCTTGTGTAATAAAACACTATGCATTAGGTAAAAAAAAACTGCTTCCTCTGTCTAGACTGCAATAATACTAGACAAAGGGACCTGTTTTGACCAAATGTTTGTGCACTATAGTGATAGCTGGAGGCATCGGTGGGTGTCAGGGGAATAAAGGGACTGGGTACTGTGGACCAAGACTGAGGCCAGAGGCTGAGGTCATGACCTACTGTGCCCACTGCCATCATTCCTAAAGACTGACCTACCAATGACCACTATTGCAACTATTACATCATAGCCAGTCAAGCTGGGAAGTTGAAGCCATTGCTGTTTCTAGCCTGGGTTCCTGACAGAATGTTCAGGAGGCGAACTGTAGGTCAGGAACTGTTTGAATGTTTGGAATGCCTCACTGATCATTTGTATATTCTGAAGGCATTTATTGCTTGATGCGCATGTCTGAAGGCATTTTTGCCTTGTTTACATGTTCCAAACGCTTTAGCTCTTTCTCAGCCTTATTTACAGGGCATTGTTGCCACACAATGCCCTGGTGTTTCTCCTCAGTGTAGTGCAGCATATACAGGATGTACAATAAAAGACATCATAATACGCAACAGATCCAGACCTCTAAGGACAACATGACCATAAACAATTTTTACTGCATGAGGTTCTTGGAGTTGTGTGTATACTGTACATCCTGGTTCAGTGGAGAGACTCCTATTGAGGGCCAGCTGCTCCAGGCCTCTACAGCAAGTAAGCCGATACATACATAGATACATAGACAGTGTCAGCAGATAAGGGCCTATGGCCCACCCAGTCTGCCCATTTAAGTTTGTAAGTTCAGTTTATGTTTTCTAGGAAGTCTGTTGCCCCTAACCCCTGACCTCCAGAATTCCTTTATGTCTATCCCATGCATTCTTAAATCCTGTGATTGTTTCAGCCCCCACCACTTCCTCTGACAGGGTGTTCCACTTGTCCACCACCTGTTCTGTGAAGAAATTCTTCCTCACGTTTCCTCTGAATCGTCCTCCTCCAACTTCATCCCATGCCCTCTAGTCCTGAACATCTTTTTCGCTAAAATAGTGCATTCCTGCACCCTGTTCCTCCCTTGTAAGATACTTGTATGTCTCTATCATATCCCTCTCCTCCTCTCCTCCAGGGAGTACATGTTCAGTGCCTTCAACCTGTCCTCATAGGACTTGTGATGCAATCCATGCACCATCTTTGTTGCCCTCCTCTGAACCTTCTCTACCCTGTCTATGTCCTTACGTAGGTAAGGTCTCCAGAACTGCACAGTGCACTCCAGGTGCGGCCTCACTAGTGTCTTGTATAGTGGAATTATGACCTCCCTTTTCCTGCTGGTGATGCCCCTGCCTATGCATCCCAGCATCCTATTTGCTTTACCTGCTGCCTTGTCACACTGTTTCCCTGCCTTGAGGTCATCAGAGATGATAACTCCAAGATCCCTTTCCTGCTTGGTGCATGCTATATCCTCACCCCCCAACTGATATATTGTGCCAGGGTTTTTGTGCCCCATATGCATTATCTTGCACTTCCTTGCATTGAATTTCAATTGCCACACCCTGACCATTCTTCAAGTTTCTGCAGGTCCTTTCTCATTCTGTCTACACCCTCTGGTGTGTCTACTCTGTTACAGAGCTTTGTGTCATCAGCAAACAGTGAAATTCTGCCTTCTAGGTCCTGTGTAATGTCACTGATGAAGATATTGAATAGTACCGGTCCCAGCACTATATTTACGATGATTTACGTCTGTGGACTCTTGAATCCTATCATTTCTGTTTGAGTACCAAAGTGTTGCAATATAATTTACTTTGCAATTCACAGTACACGTGCCGTTCTGGCACACCAATTATTTTGAATCCTCTGTTTTGAACTTGTGTTTATTTATAGTCAGTCTGTTCCTACTCCTGCCCCTGCAGTATAAAGGAAACCTAACTATGAGAGAAAATATCTCAAGCAAATGAAGCACTGAATAAATGTCGTAGTGTACCTCACTGGATTTCTGGTCAACTCTGATAAGGTGCTGCTGTGAGGAAGCATAAATGGGCATTGCAGATCTCTGCCACCAGCGAATTTCTGTAATGCCAGTGCAAAGCATCATTTCAGCAGCAATGTGCAGTGGGACAGTGGGGTAACTGTGAACAAATAGAAAGGATCAGTAAAAGCAGAATTCAGCAGACTGACAGGTTATTGAAAGAGTATGCTGCGTTGTCATGACAACTATAAAGTCTGAATCTGTATGGTGTAATGTTTTCCTTTCTAAAGATTCATAAAGCTGTCCTTAGAAAACCTTTATTTTTTTATAATTTTCCTACCGTAACTGATCAGGTTTACTTACTGACAGTGTGTTGTAGATTGGATGACAGAACCAAACAGTGCCAAGCAAACAGTTCTTTATGTCTGCTTGGGAAATCGGAATGTCATGATCGTTGAGAACTGGTCAGAACAGACACATGCGCTGGTACAAGTGTGCGTGCACGTGCCCACACTGCATGTATGCAGAAGGTTCTGGCACAACCACATCATTGCCGAGTTCAGATAATTCAGATTTTAAACCCAAATGCCTGGCAGTAGATTTGCAAGACAGTCGGATACCTTTTATTTGACTAATGTAGATATAGGAATGGGAGAATCAATTTAAATTAATCTTAACATTCCAGAATCTGTGCCATTTACTAAAAAGGGTCTTATTAGAACTTTTTTTTTTGTAGTTTTTTCCCGGCCCTGGCTCCATCAGGGCTACCAGTCCCCCCCACGAGCAACTACCTCCCACAAGACCAGGGTTTTATTTAACTCCAAAAATTGATTAGCGTTTTGCTCATAAAAGTGCTAAAACATTGTGAAAATGCATCGCTCTTGCCTCATTGTGTTTAACAAATATAACACTTCTAGAAAACCTGTATAAATACTTTCTGTACAGTTAGCATTGTCCCAAGAAAAAACTGCTAATCAATTAATTAAAACCCTGAAGAACTACCTTGGTTACCCCCGTGGATTCCACCTCATGGCAGAGCTAGGAGAGGGAGGTCCAACACACTCACACACACACACACACACACACACACACACGCACACACACACACACACACACACACACCCTGGAGCACAATCCACTCTAGGCTGTCCTGGGCAGCAGTGTGGGTCTGGAGTTTTGAGCTGGAGCCAGGCTTTTATTTTCACTTTTCTTCCCCCTCATCGTGGCGGTGTGTAATGATGCAAGCATGCATGCATGTAGAGACACACACACACACACACGCCTTCTATCACACGTCCCCTACAGAGATGCATCAAATGCTCTGCTACCATGCCTCCACGTGGTGGCAGTCTAGGAGCAGCACAGCATGCCTCCCCTCCATGGGAGAGGAGAGGAGAGCAGTCTTTCAGATGCTTGATCCTCTTCCCTTGTGGGCCAACCCCCAGTGGCCAGAGTTTGCTCCTGTACCCAGATCACAAGCTTGGCAAGAAGTAAAGTGTCCAGTTCCTCAGCCTTCCACGGCACTCAGCCAGCTCTTATTAGAACTTTTATTCATTTTTAATAAGGTTCTGAAAATTAAAAAAAAGAAATAGTTTTAGAACCTCAGTATACTTTTCTTAAAAGTCTTTACCCGGGTAGAAGTTTGGTGTAGAGAAAACCCAGGTGAGATGTACAGTAGTTTATCAATTCATGGACTTTGAAGAACGTTGTTGAACAGTTCATGAACATCTCTCAAACTCCATGAAGTGTTCATCATCTCGGTTCATTACTTTGTCCATTAACTGTTCATCAACACTGCGTTCATGAAACTGATGAACATTTCATGAACTTTAATAAACCATCCCATCATAATGGACTTTTATGAACCATCATAAACCAACCAATGCCTTTGAAGGCACTTTGCCGAGGTGCTAGGGGCTTTCACAGTGGTGTTCAATAAATGTGAACAATAGTTCTGATGTGCGTCTATGTCCTCTTCTTCAGTGAGCACAACATTTTTGGAATTTGTGGTTTTGAAGGGTGTCTCCCTTGGTTGTGAACCCCTCTTTCATGAGCTCGACCTTTTGCAGTTTGGACTTGGTATCTATCTATGTAACCTGTTACAAGTTAGTGTGCCTTTGGATAAACAATTACAAATACTGTACAAATAAAATCTGAATAAAGGAACTTGCATACCCCTAGTTATAGCATTCACAGTTCTTCCTCACATCACATCACATTAATTAAATCCCCAGTTGTGGTACAACTTAATTTTTACAATCTCCCTCCTCTTTTCCTGTAGTGCTAGTGAGTATTGCATTGAAACTAAATAAAAGTGGTTGCATCTAAGGGAACATAGCTGAGTGTGTCCTCCATCCTCTGTAATAAGAGTAAAGGGGAGCTCAACAGGGTGAGAAAGGGTGTAGCTTGAACTAGCAGAGTGAACTGGTGTATAGGTGAAACAGCAGGATAGCTAGGGTACATGGGAATCCCATCCTGAAAGCAACCACTGAATGGGCACCCAGAGAGCACCCAGTGCCAATGCAGCCAAAGAATCACTGAGCATTGGCACCTGGAGGGCACTTTTTGGCCAAACATCCGGAAGATGACCACAACAGTGGCATCCAGTGAGTGCCCATAGCAGTCAGATAGCACCTACAGTACAGTACAGTACATAGAGTTAATAGGCATTTACCTATGTTCACCTACCCTCAAGATGTTAGTTTTGTCTTTAGCACTACCTATACTGGATCAGCTGATGGATATCTAATTTTTGTTCAATGGTGCTTAAGTTGATTATGCATCTCACCTGCCATTCTCACCTTAATGTCTATTCACTTGGGCTAGCATGTAGCTCACCAGCTCTGTATTCTTGTGATTTATATTAAGATTCTCACCAGCACTATATTTTTGTATCTTATATTATGTTTTTAAATCCTGTTCCTTGAACATGCGGTATTGTATTTATTATATCATATCGTGTCTTCGATTTTTTTTGTTGTATTGCTTGTCTTGTAAACCTCCCAGGTCGTGCCTGAAAATAGGTGCAGCTGTGTCCTGTGTACTTACCTGGTCAATAAAAGCCAACACATGAATAAATAAATAGGGCAGAGCATGAATTTACATGGTAAAAGGCCCCTTATGAGTGAGCAGCAACTATCTCTCACAAGACATCAGCTGGGTACCCAGTACTCAGCTTAATGTCTTAGTGTCTTTTTTATTAGCAAATTTTAATAAATTTTTACATAGGGGTTAATTTGCCTTTTCTGGTCACATAAATTGTTAACCACCAATGAGTGCATGCCATGGTCTCCTCCTTGAGCACAGCCCCTTACCTACACAATATGAACATCCACTGCTGAGTCCATCTTGTGGAATACATTTTAGTGTAATATTCATGAATGTTCATCAATAATTCAGAAATATGACTATAATTCATGAATTGCCCATGAAGTGTACTGTTTGTATATGCATTTTTCATGAATTATAAAAGTTTATGAACAGTGATGAGCTTTTTGGAATTTTCATGAAAAATTCAACCAACAAAGCCCACAGGCTATTCATGAATGTTCATGAACAGTCATAAACAATCCTAAACATACACAAACAATGATGCACATGGTGATTTATGAACGTTCATGAATGCTCATGAACAATCACGAACACACATGTGTAATTATGCATATGGCTGTTCATGAATGTTCCTTGACATTCATGAACAATCACAAATAAGTATGCACAATGATGCATACATCTGTTCATGAATGCTCCTGAACATTCATGAACAATCACCAACACACATGCACAATGATGCATATGGCCACACATGAACATTACTGTTCATGAATGTTCATGAATTCAAGTGTCATTTAATGTTTGCACAATTCATGAAAGTTCACAAACCACTTTGATGAACTTTTCTGACCATTCATGAACTGTGCTCAAAAGCAATTTATGAACAATTCATGAACACATCTTTAACATTCATGAACTGTTCATTAGCATTTCAGCTGGGCTGGGGTTAGATGATGGGGGTGGTGGAGAAGGAGGAAGAGGAGGAGGAGGAAGGTGACAAAGACATAGATCCAAAATACATACCAGAAATGAGGCTCACCAAGTTGCATCAACAACAAAGTTGTCAAAGGACTTTACATTGACACTACTTTGCCGATGGTGATCACATCGCTGCGGCAAAGTGTCGATGGACCTCCACAGCGCAAGACTCCTTTACTGTTTGTGGGGGGCTTTGCCTTCCACCCCTCCCCACGCAGGGGGGCTCTGCCCCCTGCAACCCCCCAGACTAATGAATAATCAACTCCAGGGGGGCAGATTATGGGGGACAGCGGCCAACACTGGGAGTCAAGGTATCAGTACAGCGCTTTGACAACTTGTTTGACACTGTGGATGTTGAACGGTTGTGTCACTGTATTGATTTTCACTCTCCTGGTGTTGGTGTACCAACGGTACACCCAGAAATAGCATTCATCAGTAGTAGGAGTTCTGTGGTCAGAAGGACGATGAAGGAGATGTTGGTAGAGCCCAAAAGAGACAGAAAAAAACTAAGAATAGGGTGGAGCAGGAGGTGGAAGAGGAAGAGGAAGATGATAGTGGCTATGCCCCTTCCCCCAACCACACCAAGAGTTTCTCAGATGAAGACAAAATCAGTGACACTTGTGTTCATGGATTTTCTTTAAGATTTTCCAAAGTGCCTGAGAGATTTGTGTTGTTTATGTCTTATAAGGAAAGGCTGAATCATGTTGTCAGTGTCAGTGGCTCAGTAGGTAGCACACTCACCTCTGAGGCCGGGAGATCAGAGGGCTGTGGGTTCAGTTCCCACATCTGGCACTTGGGTTAATATCCCAATACTGACACTGTAGTGCAGCATGAGAGGGGTGCTGCACTTCTGAGGTGCCGTCTTTTGGATGAGACGTTAAACCAAGGTCCCATCTGCTTGGATTGGTGGTAGTTCAGGTGGATGTTAAAGATCCCGTGGCACTTGTCGAAAAGAGTAGGGGAATTTCCCCGGTGTCCTGGCCAAATTTCCCTCATTCACTAAAAAAATACCACCAACAGCTTAATCTGGTTCAAGGTCAGTTGATATTCATCTGTATCCCCCTCCCCCGGGTCGTGCCTGAAAATAGGCAGGATTTGTCTAGTGCACTTACCCGGTCAACAAAAACTAAATAAATAAAATAAAAGAATTGTACTCTCCTGAAATACCAACCATGAAACGGCAGTTGAAGAAAAGGCATATCTGAGTATCAAAAGATAGTCAAGCAGAGGCAGGCTGTTCCAGCAACAGGCAGTGATGACGATATGGATCCTATTAAAATGAAAAAGTCAGGCACTCCCCACCTCTAATAAAATGAACAGCAAGCTCCAGTCTTATTTTCTACATTGTCCTCTATTCAAAGCGTCAATCACATATTTGCTTAAAAGGGTAAAACACAGACATGCATAATGCCGGCCTGACGTGTTTTGGACGAAGGTACTTTATCGATAAAGGACCTTCTTATGTACGTCTGTGTTTTACCTTTTTAAGCAAATATGTGATTGTCACTTTGAATAGAGGACAATGTAGCAAATAAGCCTGGAGCTTGGTGTTCATTTTATTAGAGGTGGTGAGTGCCCAACTTTTTTGTTTTAATGGTTATTTGTGCATCAAGGAGCACCACCCTCTAATGCACCCTTTTTTTGTTTTCATGATATTGATCCTATAGGCGAATCTCTGATGAGAGTCAGGGAAAAGGAAAGCCTTCCTTTCTCTGGCACCCATCATCATCATCATCTGTCTGATCATCCCTTCTTCTCCAGCTTTGTAGGATGCTCCTTTTCCCCATTGTGACTCTGCGTTAGTATTTTTTTTAGATTTTCATCAGTATTCTCAGATGCTTTTGCTCAACCATTGTCTCATAACGTCAGAAATCAGTGTCTGTGGCATGCTTGTTCACCCTATGCACAAGAAAAGAAAGTGATGTTAAAAGATGGGTACTCAAAAACAGCTGAGAATACTGCTGAAAACCTGTAGTACTAGTATTTTATTCCTTAGGTGCACAATCCCAGCAGGCTTGGAGTGCCTCACAAAAAACATTTATAACAAGATACAGCAGCATTACCGATCAATAAATAAGTACATTCTAAAATTAACACTGGTACAGTATTTAAGTATGAGAGGGGCATGCAACTGAAAAATAGATAATGTTTCAACCCCATTTAAATGATTCAACAGAGGGGGCTTCCTTAAACTCCCAGAGCAGTTGATTCCAAAAAGTAGGCAGTGCCACTACAAGCACACAGTCCCCAAACAACTTCAAACGTGATCTGGGAACCCTCAGAAAGGCCACCTCAGAAGAACAGAGAGGTAGCCAGGAGTATATGGATACAGAAGCTCTTCTAGGTAGTGTGGGCCTGGATCATGTAGGGCTTTGTATGTTAACAAACCTATCTTGAAGGAGACATGCTGCCTCACAGGCAGCCAGCGCAAAATCTGCAAGATAGGAGAGATATGCTCAGAGCGAGACACCTCGGCAATCGACTGAGCCATGATGTTCTGCACCAGCTGTGACTGGTGTATTAAACCTCCATATAGCCTGAGATACATAAGCAATAACAGATGGCTGGGTGTTGGTAGTACTGAGATACCTGCACACCCAGAAGCATATCGGCCAAGTGCCTTCAGCTTTTGGGTGTGCAGGTATCTTAGGATAACCAACAACCCGCCATGCTTTATTGCTTATATAAAATGGGCCCATAGGCAACTTTTAAAAAAAATAACATTCTAAAAGCTTTCAAAGCCACAGCAAAATATACCAAAATGTTGCTAAATAATGTAAACTAGTCTTTCCACAATGCTTTTAACCTGTCACTCATCTGTCTTTCTTGACACTCAACATTTTGTGATTGTTTACCATGGAATAGAAGAATTCAAAGCTCTGCATTATTCCAGTAGTAGAATGCCCCCACCACCACCGACACCACCACCACTACAAACACACACACACACACACACACACACACATACACAGAATGGTAACATGCATTATAAAATGGGTAGGCTAAACCAGCCAATCAGAGACCTACCTCGTCATGCATGAAAAATGTTCCATGCATGGGTGAAAAAAAGGGCAGCAGTGAAGAGGCAAAAATCACTAAGTTTTAGAATGTTGGCATTTTAAAATGCCACCATTGTTGTTTCCTCACTACTCTTCCCCTGCACCCACCCTATACAGTAACAAAATGGTTCCTAGTCAGTCCAAGCTTTGTTGCTTCCTTTCTTGTCCTCCGAGCCACACAAACGCAGGAAACCGGCGAGTCAGTTCAAGCTTTCTCGCTCCCTTTCTTGTCCTCCAAGCCACACAAACACAGGAAACTGTCGAGTTCAGCCGTGCGCACACACACATGCGCACTCACTCTCACAGAGAGCCGGGATGGAGGACATTAGCAGAGAGCAAACTGTGCATAGAAAAATGTGCAAGGGAAAAAAGTGTACTACCGCTCCCCCCTTTGCTTCTCCAGCAGAGAGAAAAAGGAAACAATCAGAAACACAAAGCAAAGCACTTCTGGGTAAACTCCAGCAGCAGCGACCACTCCCCCATCCTGCTTCCTCAAAACAGTTATCTCTCTCTTTCTGTCTCTCTCCCCCTTAGAAGAACCTGGAGTTCCATTCCATTCACTCCATAACATACCTTCAGAGCTCCGTGGCAATGTAGACAGAAAGCAAGAGAGAGACAGCAGCAGCCACAAATATGCAAATAACCTCATGGAAATTAAAACAATGTCTGTGGAAGGACTATTTTATCATAGATTAGGAACATTTCTACATTTTTTCTACATACAAGCATGCTTTATCTTACTGTAAAAAGTAAAATAAAGATAGGATCCCATTTTATAAGTGCAATAAGACACTCCAGATGGTTGCATGGAACATATTTTACCACATGCCAGAGGCTAAATGCACTCAGCCAAGGTCTCATACCTTATTACGCCCCAGCTATGCGCTAAAATATGTTCCATGCACACCCCGTCATGTCTTATTGCTTACATACACAATTTCAGAATTCTTCAGAGTTCCACTGGCATACAGACAAAGACACACACGCAGGCCTCAAATGGAGCCAGAACCTCAAATGCATCTTTTATCAAGTAAGGAGCAGGAAGTTCTCTGGCAAAGTGGTAGAGCTAAGAGAAGGATTTTTCATGGGCATCTAAACAACACCAGCAATGGAAACTCTGAATAGTACTTGATTTTTAAAATTTGTGTTTTGTATGGAAGGGGGACTCATGAGTGAAAATAACAATAAATTATTTACTTACTTTATTTAATTTACTGGACTTCTATTTTTAAGGCCTAGTTGAGGTTTTCTATAAATGAGTAAAGGCTGCAGCCATGTTTGTGATGGAAATTAGAAAGTAAGTGGCTTATGAATTCTGTGAGTTGTACTGTTTGGCAGGGACTTCTTTTTAGCCATTGGTGTTACTCTCTTACTGCCATGGCTAGAACCAAGTCTCAGCCAATCAGAACACAGGGATTTCCTTGCCCATTTTACATAGAACATTACAATGGTCCAGTTTGGAGGTCACGAAAGCATGCACCAGTGTCTTAGGTCCTGAGAATTTAGATAGGGCCTGATCCGGGCAATATTCCAAAGATGAATAAATCCACCATGGACCACTGCTGACACCTGATGTCCTAATGTCAGTTTCTGGTCCATGATGACCCCCAGATTCTTCTCCCTATCTCTGGCAATCAGTGGGGTGGAGCCGAGATGTAATCCAGTTGCCACCCCACTTAATCTTGCCATGCTCCAGATACCTGTATCCACCAGTAGCACCTAATTCTTGTCTGGATTCATCCTTAGCCATCTGGAGGCCATCCAGTCATTGGTAACAACAAGGAAGTAATTTAGCACATTGACTGCATTCCCTCCCCAGTGGCAAACAATAGGTACAGCTGAGGATCATCAGCATATCAATGAAACTGCAGACTGTGTCTATGAATAACCTCACCCAGGCAGCATATACACCGCAAACAACATGCGCAACAAGATCAAACTGAAAGGGACTCCACAGGTCAGGGCAGCTGGGCATTAGAAAAGATTTCCCCAACACAACCGGAGAGGAAATACTCAAACCACCTCAACATGGTGCTACTGAGACCAACCAAGTCCCTCAGCCAAGTTATTAAGATCCCATGGTCTGTGGTGTCAAAAGCTGATGAGAGGTCAAGGAAACCAAGAAGGAACATTCTCCTCTATCTCTAGCTAGGATGAGATCATTTTGCACCCTAACAAGTGCAGTATCTGTGAAATGATGACCTTTGAATCCTGACTGGAACTGCTCATAGATGGTAAAAGCTTCCAAGTGTATCTCCAGCTGCTTTGCCACCACCCTCTCGATCACGTTCCCCAGAAAAGCAAGGTTCAAGACAGGCCTGTAATTAGGCAAGACATCTGGATCCAATGATGGTTTCTTGAGCTGTAGGAAAAACTGCCTCCTCAAGGGAACATTGAACAAGCTCAACAATCACCGGCAACAGAGACTTCCAACAGTCCACCAACAGCCAGGTGGGTCAGGATTCAGTGAATATAAGGTGGGATGCAGCTTCATGATCACAAGGAGGATCTCTCCAGTTGGCACCAGATGAAACTCCTCCCAGGCTGAATGAAGGCCTCCGCTAGTCATAGACTAGACTTTCTTTCATGTAAGCACTTGTTTACTTATTAACCCGCCACTTATTATTGTCTACCCTTTCTACCTATCATGTGCAACACTGTTGTAACACTGTAACACCTGCCTTACAACTGTATGTTAATGTTGAACTAGTAACTTGAATATTTAATGTCTCATTCCTATTGTACCCCTTCCCCTCAGGTCGCACTGGGAGACAAGTGACTTGTCGCTCAGTGCGCCTTCCTGGTGAAACATTTCAATAAATAAACTAGGCCCTGACAACCCTTTTGAGGAGACAGAGGATTGAATAGAAGAAAATCAATAGATGAAGAGCTGGCCAAACTCCTCTCATTGTTCAAATGTCAAAACTCTTCTGGACTGTAGGCAGGCCAGATGTAACAGCCTGTCCACAGTGCTGAAAAGCTGATGTGGCCTGTTCTTCCCTGCAGCAATCACCCGTGACAGGAACTCTGCATTTCTCAGAGTGAGTGCCCCCTGATACTCCTAATAGTGAACTCTCAGAGTTAGTCTATCCTCCATTGATCCCAATCTCCACCAATAGGTCTCCAATCTCCACCCTGTGGCCTTCAACCATCTAAGCTCCTAAATAAATCAGGGGGAGCTTTAACTGGAGACTCTATGACTTACACAAAATGGTGTGAGAGTCAAGAGTCATGGTGAAGCCGTATTACAAACCTCCAGTGTGGTCTTGACCCATCAGCAAACGCCTGCAACAGGCTCGAGCTGCTTAGCACCGACAAGAACCCTGAAGATTCCAGATTATTTAAAGGATGGTACCAAACTAACACCACCAAGGGTTTATACGCTTCAGGACAGCACTGATCTGAAAATTTACAGCATGATAACCCAACCAGCTGATTGGATCAACCCTGCTATTAAACATCTCGCGCCCCAGCAGGAAAACTAGGTCCAAGGTGTGACTGAAATGGTGAGTCACAGTGGTAACCACCTGTGTGAAGCCCAACAACTCAATCTGTCAGAGGAATTGCTGTCCAGGAATATGGGATTCGTTGTCAGCCCAGATACTGAAGTCCCTTAGCAAAAGCTACCAGGGAACTCCAATGTCAAGCTGGCAATAAGCTCCCCAAATTCCTGCAGGAGTCCACTCTTGTACCCTGGAGGACAATATACAACAAAAATCTTCCCCCACACATGCATTACACTTAATGGTCATGCATTCAAATGACTTGGTCTGACCCACTGGGTAAGCCCCAAGTCTCAGGCCAGAGCTAAAGCAGATGGCCACCCCCCCACCCCCATGCTCCTGCCTCAGGCAGTGCACTACTATATCACCCTAAGGAATGGCCGGCTCCAGCACGGGGCCAGATTAGTCTCCCAGTCTGATCTCAGTGATGCATACCAGGTCCACCAAGGAATCTGTGATGAAATCTGCTATTATCGAGAACTTAGTCTTAAGGGACCTAGAATTACAAAGAATTGCCCAAAGGTGAGAAGTCGTGTCAGTAGGCTCACTAGCTACCTCATATGATGACATTTCAGGAGCCACTGGATTTGAATGAGGCAGGGTACTCCCTATATCCTGGTTACATTTTGACCCGTGGTGACTCCTTTTCCCACTCTTTGTCCTAGCCCCTCGATCTCCATCTCCAGGAACAAATCTGCATCGGTGACCCCATTGTCTTGCAATCCCCACCAGCACACAGCCACTGAAGCAATCGACAGGGGTCAGCCGTATGGATGGAGTCAACATTTGTTCTGAAGGTACCTGTACTGCCAAATACATCCTGACCAACAATAAAACCTAATAACACCTTACTACCCCACCCCAAAAAATCATAACAAAAAAAAACATTAATAACCTAATGTACCCACCCCCTCAATCAAAACACTCAGGACACAGTCACACACCACTCACAAATCCAAACACTCCAAGCACAGCATTTACGACCAGCAATAAATAGATATATTAAACTAAATACGGTATCCACAACTATATAAAATATACAACAGTCCCAGTAACCACAGTTCCACCAGATATATTGAGTCTAAAAAGTTTGGTCAAAATAAGATCTCAGAATGTCCCAACCCTCTTCAGCTCCTCACCCCAACAGTCATCATTTCATCATCATAAGATGTAATTTGGTAGTCAAAATCCACTACCCCAGTACAACTTTGGCTCTGATTTTTAGGTCCCTACTGGATCTTTACTCTCACTGGAATCCGGAGACAAAGTTCTCCACACCACCAGCAAATATAGTCACTTTTCTAGTGCTCTGTTACTGCACTGCACTTCCAGGCCCAGATCCCTTCATGGAAAGGGCCCCACCAAGCGGCACCAGCTCCTTTCAACAGTAATTAGCATCAATCAGAGCAAGGACAGAAATAGATAATTTTACAGTTGTAGATGTACACCTCTCTTATACAGAGTTCACCAGCCACCACACGAATCAAGACCAGCCAGATAATCAGAAAGTCCCGGCAGTCCGACACTACTAGCAGAGTGTTCACGCAGGCAGCATTATTCCAATTTTTCTTCATGGCGTGCCGAAAATGGCAAACTTCTGACCTGCCAATAAAAGGGGGACAGGAGCATTTCACAAATAGTCAAACCATGAACTCTCCTCTTCAGTGAAGCAAGTGAGGCCAGAGTGTTCCAGTGCATCAGATGACCAAGAGGAAGTGATCTGGCCCTCCTACTGCCAAGCCTGCTGTCCATCCTTCGCACATGCGGCGGATCAATCAACAAATAGAGACCCACGCACCCAAGGGCTCTAAAAATGCCAATCACTGCAAAGCCGGGAAACCCAAAACAAGCCAAATAAAGATGATTCAAAGCACTACTTCAATGCTTCAGCCAAAAGATAGTCCATGGCAAAACATGGTGACCCAGGTGAAACCAGATGAAGCCGCTGCTTCAATGCTTTTGATGATAGCTGTACAGGTGGATAAAGGTGAAAAACGTAACTGGGACTTACAAAAATTAAACTAACACTAAGTCACTGCTCTCACTGTTTTCCCTATCTAGTCCCTACTACTATTCTAACAGTTAAATAGCAGTATTATAATAGAAACTTTTAAAAACTTATGAAAGAGATGTTTAACGTTCTCTCTTATGCAGTGCTACAGACGGTCAGTCTATCACTGGCGGCCATCTTTATTTTCCTCGGACTAGCCATATTAAAAGGAGTGCTCTTTTTAATTATTTCAAATCTAAAAACAAATGTTAAAGCAGGTTAAAAATGGGGGAAAGGGCATCATCCAAGACAGGAGGAAAAGGGCGATTTAAACTGGAATAAGAAAGGTATAGCTTCAAATGTTTCACATTAGCATGCACTGCAGCTTTAAAAGTTGAGATGTATACCTTTCTACAAGTGAACCATGCATTCCTGCTTAAAACTGAAATAGCCTAACATTTCATGGTGATTTACATATATATCACATGATGCTTTGCATTATGGGGGTATGTATGATTTTGTGTTTTCTTGAACTTTGGCTTATTGTTGTCAACGCCTTTGTCATGTTGCAACCTTGCCTCAGTGCTTTTTTGCGCTGCGGTTCTTGTCTTTAGCTTGTTTTTTGGGGGCTCACCATTACCCAAACCCATAAGACCAACATAGAGCAAGTTCATTTCCCCGGGGGTGTGATACAGACAAGGCACGCTGATGAGTTCTGGCTAGGAAGAAACATTTGTCCGTGTCTTCTGTTTGCACCGTTTGCAAATTGTGTGAGAAGCCCTTTGGCACAATGCATTCCCTAAAATGTTATGGTGATTTGCATATACATCCCATGATACTTTGCATTATGGGGGTATGCATGATTTTGTATTGTTCTCCAAATTTAGTGTTCTTTTAGATTGCGAAAGATGAGAGTCCTACCGTAGTGCCATCGAGCAAAGATTATGATGAGAAAGAAGGTTTCTGTTGCTGCTAGTAGTCCACTGCTTTAGAATTACACACCTCTGTGCAGAATGTTTATCTTCTTCCTAATTCTCACTGCTCATTCACACCAAACCCACTTATCAATGCCTGCCATTTTGCACCCAAGGATATAGAGACCTCACTTGACTTCATCCAGTCATCAGTATGCCACATGAGCCTAATTTTTGGAACCATTTCCAGCCTACCTTGTGAATAGATGAAAGAACCAGATGCACGGGGCAGGGGAGGTGGTAAAGGCTGCAACCTCAAAACAATAAAGCTACAACACATACCAAAGTAAGGTGTACAAAAAAAGTCACAAGCCAGGTGAATATACAAATTCATGTGAGTAGTTATTGCAGCACAAAGTGAAAAAAAGGACACACACAAAATCCCCAGTTTTGTACATATTCTTTTTTCACTTTGTACCACAATAAACTACTCACTTGATTTTGCATATCTGCCTGGCTTTTGACTTTTTTTGCACACCTCACTTCAGACTACACTGTAGCCTGTTGTACCAGCTGTCTTCCTCATCCAGTCTGCAGTGATATGCTGCAATGTGCCACAGACTATAAGCAACATTTCTGGAATCACTGTCAGCCTACCTTGTGGGCTCGCTAAATAGATATATGAATATATAAATTATTATAGAAGCCAAAAATTCATTAGTCTATCCAGTCTGCCCATTTCCAACCTAACTCCACAGCTAAACTGATGTCAGAACAGTGTTACTGAGCCTGTTGCCCTTCCAGTCACCCCTGGCTGTCCATCTTCCCCCTCCCTTAAACTGGTCACTGATTTGTCTTGTACCACTGGATTTGGTAGACTATGGCAGGTGTCCACCACCCTCTGCATGAAAAAAATATTTCCTAACATCTCTTCTGAATCTCCCCTGCCCCCACCCACCCTCCTCCCTATCCCCTGGTTACTGTATTTTAATTTCTTGCAAATGTATCCCTGCAGTCTACCCTGTTGATAGCCATCAATAACTTTTAGGACTCAACCATGCCCCCCCTCCCACTTCTAGCTTTGTTCAGGTTCTGCACCCACTCTTTATATGTCCTTCCCTGCTGTTCCTGTATAATTTTCATAACTGTCCCCTGAACCATCTCTAAGTGGTCCTTGTCCTTCCTGAGGTGGGGACTCCAGAAAGGAGCACAGTGCTCCAGGTACAGTCTCACCATGGATCTGTAGCGGGGAGCCATTGATCACTTAGGGTCAGTGACTGCATACAAGTTTAGGGCTTATGGACAGCTTAGATGGGCTTAGCGGTCCTTATCTGCCAACAATTTCTATGTATCTATGTATCTATGCAGGGGCAGTATCACCTCCTTCCTTCGGCAAGTGGACACCCTACCTATACACCCCAGCATTCTGCTCAGCCTTATATGCCTTGTCGCACTGCACTAATGAATTCAAGTTATTGCTAATAGTGAACTCCTAGATCCCTTTCTTCCGTAGTCTCACTCTCTCTCACTCCCCCCATCCAATAGTTAGTTATAAGGTTTTTCCTACCAGTATGCATAACCTTTCATTTCTTGGCACTGAATTTATGTTGCCCTTTCTTCAGCATTTCTAGATCCCTTTTCATGTCCCCTATTTTGTCTTCATCTACCTTCCCACTGATGTTTTTTTTTCTTTTTTTTTAGAATTAGAAGTTTATTGAATGTTTAAGGAGCAGTACTTCTTTAAGGCAAATCACTGGTACTGGTACTGGTACAACACAGATCTATATTCAATACATGTCAGCAATTTATAAGGAAATACATCTCTCTCAATATTCTGGTGGAGGTGTTCCTTATATTACATATGTATATTGAGGCACCCAGCAACGGTTCTCTACTGACCCTCCCACCTGTGTTCAAGGAATAATATCTTGACAACGGGCCATAATCCATAGAAGCCATTTATTCCAAATGTTATTAAACTTTGCAGCCTTCAGTTGAAGTTCTGTGGTTAATTTCTTGTCCTCCCAGTTTTTTTTGTTGGAGGATCAGTTGTAATCTCTTCCCTTCCCACAGATCTTGGTGTCATCAGCAAAGACCTTCCTTTCTCTGTATACCCTCTGCAATGTTACATATGAAGATGCTGACACTAGCTGCAGAACCAGCCCTGTGGCACCCCACTGGTAACATCCCCTGACCCCAAGAATTCCCTAGTAACTACCACCTGTTATGTCCTATCCCCAGTCACATTTCTATCCCTCTGGTGAGTTTTCTCCCCACCCTTTGGTGCTCCAGTTATTTAACCAGACTCCTGTGTGGTACAAAATCGAATGCCTTGCTGAAGCCCAATAATAGCTCATCAACTGCTTGTCCCCTATCTACTGCCTTTGTAACCCAATCAAAAAAGTCAATAGTCTAGGTGCCAGACCCCCAGTGCAGCAAAAGTGCTACTGCTTGCGACGCTGATAACCAGAGTTTGAGAGTGAGCTCAGGTCATCGGAGGGCCAGCGGGGGGGTAGTAGGATGGAGCATCAAAAGGACCATCCTCATCCTCTGAAGAGGGAGTGGTGCAGAGCCCAGGATGCCCCTAGTGGAGACTGGAGACAAGTGCAGTGGGCAGCGGAAGAGTGTCAGATGTCCAGCGTGTCACACATAGGAGCACATGTGGTGCCACCATTGACATCATTGCACACTGCTTCTCTGTACCACAAGTGGAGAAGGCAGGCACAGAGGGCAAAAATGGTCCTGGCTTTCATGGATGACCACCATCCTTCACAGGCCCCGCACCCAGCGGCTCAGGCACAGTCACTAGATCCTGGTACCACAGGTCAAGTGAGCTCCCTGCCACCCGCCATGGGAGCAAAGGCCAAGTAAGTCCCAAGGGGAGCCCGGTGATGGGGCTGGGGGGGCTGGCGTGAAGGAAAGACATGCCAGGACAGGGAGAAAAAGAACAAAAAATAAATTTGATTAGTCTGGCATAAACCCACTTGATTATTATTTGGCAACCTTGAGAGGAGCTGGGCTGAGAGATAATGACATCACCAAGGCATTTGCAAGAATGATCAATTGGAAATTAAAAGACAGACAAATTGAGTCACCACAGTTTCCTGTGGCATATGAAGACTTGCTTTCTGAGCTTGATAATTATGAACCCATTCTGGAAATCTTCAATGTGATAGCTCTCTCTATATAAGCCCTTCTAAGAAGATTAATGCTCTAGATTATGTGACCATCCCAACAGAAATTCAAGCTACCAAGATATGGTCCATTGCTAGTGACCGGCAACACTTCATTACCAGAGAACATTATCCAAAGTTGATAGCTCTATCCATAGTCATTCATTGTCTCACCAAAAGTAAAGAAGCAGTCAATCTTCTACATCATTTGGGGGTTGATATTTCTTATATAGACGTCAGAAGACAAAACAAGAAATTGGCCCATGATAGTAAATATGAGGAAGAAAAAGCACCGCACATGATTCCACCTGGACAGCCAACTCATGTCACAATTGATAACTCAGATGGTAAGCAACAGACATTAACAGGAGTCTCAACAACACATGACACTTACTCAATGATTTACATACCCCAAATTTCGCATCCTGCTGTTATCTGCGATTTGCCAGTACAAGAACAGAACATTCCAAGCAGCTCAGCAAGAGAAGTTCAGGAAACCTTTGAGAGCTCAGAACCTATTGACTATGGGGATTATAAAATAGGAAAGAGAATTCCCCCCCCCACCGATCATCCCATCCAATGATGGGGATGAAAGAAGGACCAAGCTTGATCTTCATTTGAGCAAAGACTGTATTTGGGTTCTGGAAGCAAGCATGGAATCTTCCAGAGAAGATGAATCACTTCCAGTCCTAGGATCATGGACAGCTTTCAATAAAAAAGCAACATCGACCACTACCTTCAAATCTGAAACTGATCTCCTGCCCATTATACCATGTGAACCAGATGATGCAGTTTGCAAATATTAGCTTGACTTTCTCATGGAGCTAATGGATGACCTACAAATGGACCACATCTTCAGCAATAGCGATCATTCAGTTTTCTACAAGATTGCACAAATAATGTGGAAAGAAGAAAATATACAAAAGTGATTAATTTGATGGGAGGATTTCATGAACTGATAGTGAGGCAGAAGATCCTCTACAAGCGGTACTGTGCTATGGGACTTCATGACTGGTGGGTTCAGGTGGGGATAATAGCAGATGGATCTGTTGACCAGGCCTTGGAAGGACGCCACTATTCTAGATCAATGAGGTTACATAAACAGCCCCTCGAGGCTCTTCTATGATTCATGGGATCCAAGATTCATGGCTCACTAACCAACAGACTATGAGAAAAGCTCATCAACATGAGAAGATCTGTATCGGCAGAATCCCTGAATCTTGTCCTCTTGGATGAATCTTTCCCTGAAGTGCAGTCACGAATGCTGGAAACCTCTGGCACCATGGGATAGTGGGTGACAGGCTGCACTGGTGACACCAGCTCTCTTCTCGCCCAGGTCACCACATACAGAGACAAGAATCTGAACTTGCAGCTGCAGGCTCAATGAGATATTTTACCTTTACTGTTTGCATTCAACTAGCAAAACTACTCTCGGTATTTGATGTGGCATCATGTAGACCTCATCAATCTGAAAACCATCAATAAGAATGCATACAGTGAACTGCAGGAATATGGCATTGGGGCTAGTCTGTCCAGTGAGGCATTCTCCACGATACCTGGTGACCAAGTGACTGAGGTCTCAATCAACAGAGCGGTCAAGGTGATGGGTGGACCCATGAGAGGTGGTTACAGTATGTCTGAGGAAACTGCTGGTGACTTCGTTGAATTTCATTGAATTTTGAATTCCCACAAGCTCACTAAAGTTTGTTTGTCACTGAAGGAGAAGATGCTTCTGAAAACATCGGCCACACACAATGAGTTGACATATGGTGCCATGAAGAAACATGATGGTCAAGTGAAAGAGCTGGTGAAGAAACTTCACTCATATTCAGATCCATGTCAGGATGTAGCACAACACATGGCAATGGGCTTTGAAATACTGCCGGCAATAGTAGAGGGCCTTTTGAAGGCCAGGGCTACAGAGGAAGCTATGTTGAGTGCATTTATGAATGACCACCTCCTATCAAGGAAAGCTGATTTCTTTGAGCCCATTAAATGCAGCGGAATTTCCACGGGAATGGACAAGAAGAAAAAGAAACCTAAAGTAGAATCAGTCTTGAAAGAAGACCATCAGGCTCTCGGTATCATTGTAGCAAAGTGCCCCGACATGAAAGATGCATTTTCCCATCTGCTCACAACATATCCTCTTGCAATAGCAACTCCGGATGGAGACCTCTACAAACCTAATACCAAACATGTCTTAAGAAATGATCTCATCAATGAAGCAGAAGCTCAAAGTTCTTCCCCTCCTCCATTATGCTCAGTGTACATATACAATGCCATGACGATGGTCAGAGAAGTTCCTGCACAGCGTACATGGGACAGCCTTCCGAAAGCACTGCTTGTTGCATTCACACCTCCATCTACAGCAAACCCAGTGGAAGTCATCATCATTTTTGATAATTATTAGGATGATCAGGAGTTCTTGGTGAAACAGCAAGAATGAGCTGAGCAAGCAGTAGGAACAGGAGGAATGCGACTTCACATGGGATCAGATTCACAAGAGATGCCGCAGGGAAAGATGTATCAGAGTAGCTTCACAACAACGACAACATAAAACAGATCTCATACAGCGTTTCAACAAGTATGTTAGATGAGAGGATGTCGGAAGAAACGTACGATACCTGCTTACTATCAGCAATGGCAGAAGTATGTATACTATATACCCAGATTCTGAAGATTTCCTGTTTTCCTGCAACCATGAGGAGGCAGATATGAGGACAGTGCTGCATTGTGCTCTTACGAAAGGCCCAGTCGTCGTCCGAGCCAAAGATACAGACATCCTCATCCTGATGGTTTATGCTTTCACAAAGACCCTTCCAGATTCACCATGGATGCTCCAAATCAATCCCGACATATT
The DNA here is from genome assembly GCA_016271365.2 of Neoceratodus forsteri. Lineage (NCBI taxonomy): Eukaryota > Metazoa > Chordata > Ceratodontiformes > Ceratodontidae > Neoceratodus > Neoceratodus forsteri. The sequence goes on from JADMNL010000025.1 coordinate 402,014,329, forward strand.
TGTAAACATAGGACCTATATACGACCACATTGGACATGATGCAAGTCTCAATTTGCCAGCATACCACGCTGTCTCTGGATGTGATGCAGCGAGTTACTTCTACAAGGTATCAAATAAATTAGTCTTTTTTTTTTTTTTTGTAATTCACCTGGCTCCCACGGCTTTCAGAGGAGGCCTCGTACCTCCTCCTCCTACTCTGTCCACCAGGGCGATCCCCATGGCATCCCATCCCCTAGTTTCATCTGCCTATAGGGCCAGGAGTGTTTCATTTTTTCCCCTGTTTTTTCCCTATCACCCTGAGACACCTGCACTTAGGACTGACGTCCAGGCTTGCCAACGTGCTGACGCACACCGACAGCCATGCACATAGCAGCGTCCCCCCTTCCCGACTTAAGTAGAGCCGCCAGTGCCCCGAAAGCCCATGCATCCTCCGGCTTCAGGGGTGTCAGGTGCTAGAAGCACCCCTGGTATCCCACCCCAGAGGGAGGAGAGCATCCATTGGGATGCTCAATCTTCCCTCACCCCTCTGACCCCCAGTGACCCAAGTCCGTTCCAGAACCCAGGTCACCGGCGTAGTGCGAGGTGTGGCATCCAGCACCTCAGCGCCACCAGGCCAGCTCAGAAATTAGTCTTTCAACATTCACACAGGGTCAAAGAAAGAATAAATCTCCTTTCAGGGCTTGTGGAAAGCACATATGCTTCACAAGACACTGAACAAAACATCAAGACCTTCATTCAACACTGCATGTACAATGGTACAGGAGGAGAGGACCTGGTAGACACACAATTAAGGCAATACAATAACCTGAAAGTGAAGACTACACAAATGATTCTACCAGACCTAGTGAGCCTATGTCAGCTCATAAAGAGAGCAAATCTTGTAGCCTACTATTGGCACCACTGCACAATGCCGGAAAACCCAAAAGTTGACCTGTGTTTGTCAGGATTGAAATGAGAGGATGAAACGCTGAAACCTGTGTGGTTCACTGGGTTTCAGTTACCTGATGTCCTATGTCATAGAAGAAAGGGTGGAAGGTTAGCTGGCCGACAATGTGCAGTTGATGGAGATGAGGCAGATGACGAAGGTGAGTCAACACCTCAAAGACAAACACAGAAGACCAAACAAAAACCTTTGACCACAGCACCAATGACTGATTGTGCAGGAGATGATGACACTGAAAATGACACTTCAGCAGCCAATGAATAAACTTCTGCAGACGAATCTTCAAGCTTCTGAAGTGGATGTGACAGTTCAGATCCAGAGTGGACTCCAATATAATGACTTCAAAACTGGACATTACAACCAAGGTGTACTAGTGACCCAAAATATTCATAGTGTTGGGTCAAATCATTGATAAAATGACTTAATTCTAAACAACAAATCAGCACCTACAACATTTAGATTTTAAGCATTACTGTACGTACTTCAAACTATTTTATCAGTAAATTGCTTTGTGAATTCAATTGTTTTATGTAGTATTAATGTGTGCATTTGGTCCTATGACTAATAGGGATCCTCAAAGCAATATATAGATGTCATAAATGTTCATGAATAAATGTTCAATATATAGATGTTCATGAATCATTGATAATCGGTATCTTGAAAGCTAGGGATTTGGAAATTATTAGCGAATCAAGTATTTACTAGCAATGCTCCCAGGCTTTGGAACTCCCTTCCTGAAAGTGTCCGCACTGCCCCCTCTCACAAGCTTTTCCGGACCTCCCTGTGGGAACATCTTAAGCTGGTCTCTCGCTGTGAATGCCCAAAGCCTCCTTAGCACATAGCTCCCGGTGCCCACTGGAATGCTGGCTTCACCACTCTTGCACTGGCTTCACCACTGTCACGCTGCTACCTTATCCCACCCCCTACCTTACTGACTGACTCTATGGTGCTCCTACGCTCATGATTCCTTACATGCCCTGCTGGTCATTGTATTTATTTCAAACTTGTATCTTGCCCCCAGCATTAGAAACTGGGTGTACTTTCCATTCAAATGTAAAACTGTAATACTGTCTTTCTCTCCTGCTGTTGTATTTAATGTACTCGTTATACCCTATTGCTGTATTGTTGTACCTGCTATACCCTATTGTACTCTCCCGGATCGTTCCTGAAAATAGGCATAAAACTTGTCTAGTGTACCTACCCGGTTAACAAAAACTAAATAAAAATAAATATGGCAGCCATATTGGATTTTAGTGGCCATTTTGGATTTTCTAAGTTGTTCCATCCAACTTGGCATGGCAATAAATGTAGAAAATAACACCTTGGAATTGTAAATCAGGCATTCCTAGGCTGAGCTATGGGGCCCAGAAGGCCCACAACGTCCAAAATCAGAAATAGGCCCCCCAAGGGACCATCCACCAATTTTCTTGGGGGTAACAAGCAAATTCTGAAAGGTGAGGTCTATCTGCACAGGAATCTGCAGAGATACCAACCTCTGCATCATAAATCGAAAGATTAGGCCGGTACACCTGTCTAACTGTATACTCCCTCTTCCCATACTCTGCTTCTTCTTGCTGTGTGTGATGGTGCTTGGTGCCCTTCCTCCCCCAGATCTGATCTCGGTGTTGCCATGCTGCTGCTTGTGGCAGTGTTTTTTTTTTAAATTTTAATGTATTTAAAAGTTTGCAGAAGGAATGGAGTCATTTGGTGACAGCAGTGTTGCGAGTGCTGTTGGCAGCGGAAAGTAATGGTGGTACTCAGAAGTACAGCAATCACTGCTGTGTATGTGCTAATGCTTGCTTGCAGCTTCAAAGACAGTGCCTAACCAGTGGTATTTAAAATAAATTAATTTAAACTTTTATGATTTCCCTTGGACTGGGAAAATGTCAAGCCATATGGCATGAAGCAGTGGAGTGAGCGGCAAGCATGCACACTAATTTCAGTTGCCTTGTGAGCCACGTCTGTGAAGCTGCTTGTAGCATCAGTTTAAAGCATTTGTGGTTTGGATTAGCGCCATTTTTACTGGCGAGGAACGGTCTGCCAAGAAGACTGGGAAGAAACTTTCTGTTGTTGGGGCTGAGGTTGTATGACACAATGGGAGCATAGAAAGGAAATGTGTGGTCTGATCCATTTAATGTGTGTTACTTGTGAGCCGGTCATGTGGCTGCTGAACCTTGATACAGTGATGTTTTGCTGGGCTAACATCACTGATTACAGTAGCCACTGACCAATCAGGTTGCTAGAAATCTTCTCTGTCATTGTATAATGCCTTTTATCAAACTGCTAACTTCACATTCTGTGAGCAAATCTGCCTTTTTGTCAAACTCTGTGAACAAAATGATGATGTAATACATGGCACTCCATAGTTACAATGGGTAATGCAGCTCTTGTTCTGTGCTGCTACCTACTGGTCAGACATGCAATTACACTTAAAAAAATTTCCAATTATATGGTTTGAAAGAACTAAACGCTGCAGGTAAGCTAAAGGAGTGACTCCCTTAGCTCCATGAATAGGGGTCCATGTTATGCTGAGCCAGCTTCATTGCAGTACACCAGCATAAGAAGTCGAAACACTCCATAAGGATAAAACTATATACCTATCCACTATCTAGTGACACAAGTTATGTAGCTGTTGGACTTTTTATCTGCCCAGGTGCCTTTAAATTACCTAGGGAACAAAAAAATAGAACTTAACTGCTACTACAGGTGTGAATTTGCAGAAAAGCAATTTTCCTCAAGCATGACAGATACATAATGTAGGCCACTACACTGGTGTCCTAGATTTTATCTCCATTTTTACTTAAGCAATAAAACTCAACAAAGCAGTCATTGCAATTTTTTTTTTTTAGTTGTTTAACCAGGAGTAGCACACTAAGCTGAAAGTTTTTTTATAGGTGCATCCTAGGAACACAGGGAAGTTAAGTGATTTGCTCAGGGTCACACAGTATGTAAGTGGAAGCTGTGGGATTCAAACCCAGGTCTGGTCTGCTGGATGTCACCAGATTTGCAGTTCAGAGCCTTACACCACTGCACTATACTGCCTATGAACTAGTGATTTGCTGCAAGAAGAAGTACAAATGTCTGAAAGTGAAGTGGAGGGACACACCGCTGCAGTCCATCAGGGGTTTAAAGTAGTGGTCATTATTGCTTCCCTAAAGCAGAACATTTTTAAGAAACTTTTTGAAGAAAACAAAATCATAAGACTGCCCGCCAGTGCAAAGGTAATGCTGCTACTTGCAGCACCAATGACTCAAACTTGGAAGTGAACTCAAGACATCAGAGTATTGGCCAAGGGAAGGAAGATCATATCCAACAGACTGGTGTTCTCCTCTGGAGAGGGAGGGATGCAGCACCTGGCATGAGCCTGTCACCAAGTAGTGGCGGGGGGACAGGATGCTCAGGACCACTGGTGGGGGGACGAGAAGCAGGGTAACTGACATGCTGTGTGTGGGAGTGTGCGCAGTGACACCATCAATGGCACTGCATGCCACTCTTCCCGGGGAGGGAGAAACCTGGAAAAATCACCCTGGGTGCCTGGATGATTCCCAACTCCTCACAGGTGGTATATGACCTAGACACCACCCCTCTCTGGGTCCTGTGAGTGTGAGGTGAGTCAGCTCCCCACCACCCCAACATGGTGGGAGTAAGCCATCGGAGAACCAGAGGCTGGTAAGTCCATGAGAAGCTGGGTGATGTGGGTGGAAGTGGGAGTGGGAGTGGGAGAAAGGGGCCAGCCAGGGAGGGGAGAAAAAAGACAGACAAAAAAAAAAAAAATCTTCTGAAGAAGTTGTTCAAGGAGAGAAAAACATGATTTTCTGATGGAATACAGCTAGTATCTTGAATTTCTAACTCTATAATTAAATTCCTACTTTGCATGTCTTACTTTGTGTCCATGATATGATAATTTTTTTGATAACAATATATTATTTCATTGATTTACTTTATGTGCATAATACTCTCTCCTTTAATTTGTTCTTAGTTTCAGAAGTTAACTGTTAAAAATATTGTGCCAGATAGCAAAGAGAAAGGGGAAATTGTTTAACCAGGAAAGGCACACTAAGCCGGAGCTTGTTTCCAGGTGCAGCCTGGGAGCACAAGGAATTTAAATGACTTGCTCAGGGTCATACAGTACGCAAGTGGGAGCTGATAAGATTCAAACCCAGGTCTCCAGGTTTGCAACTCAGTGCCCTTAACCACTACACTATACAGCCTCCTCCTAGTGACCCCTTTGGAGCAAAATCCTCCAGGATAATCCCTTCTATGTTATAGATTACAAGAAATTTAGTTTGTTGTTGACTGGGAAAAGAGGACTAGACAATTCTGCTTATTTTCAGCCTTGTCCCAGGGAGGGGGGATACAGATGGATGCCAACTGACATTGAACCAGATTAAGCTGTTAGTGATAGTTTTAGTGAATAGAAAGATAGCTGGCAATTCATTTGGTGACTTCTTTACCGGTTTAGATTTGCAGGGTCTATATATCTATATAACCAATCAATTTTAATACATCACTATAGTGTAAATATGTAATATACATACTGGCCCAGACATTCAGATGGCACCAGGCAGTGGCGCAAGCCTGGGCGCAGTGCAACTGTGATGCGCTGGGGCTAGGTCCAGGTGATATTCACCGGGGATGCGCATGGCGCAGCACCGTTGAATATGGCATGGTCAGCGCACATACTGTGCAAGTGCAGTGACACTGCGCCGGCACAAGCCACAGATAGGGAGCACGGGGATGCGCCAGCTCAAGTCCAGTTACGCTAGGCGCATGACCCGCGATATTCAGCAGGGGGCATGCAAATGAGGCCATAATATATGCAAGGCACAAATGGGGCCATTTGCATGTCATTATGGCCCCATTGGCATGCCTTGCACAGGGCAGCCCGGCGACTAGCGTCTGGCGTCCTGCACAACATGACATGTGCAGTGGGGATCCCGGGGCATCCCCTGCCCCATAGCTGCGATCGCAGTATATGTATTATAAAAATCCCTGGTAGTCTAGTGCCCTCCCAAGTCCCCGAGTCCCAGATAAATATAATACATGACCATCCCAGGTGGTCTAGTGGTCCCCCTCCTGTGACTTCATTCACATATTTGGGACTGTCTAGTACAGTATGCCCTGCAAGCCCATTGGTCCACACTGGGAACCACTGAACTCACAACCCATACTGTATCTGTCATTCGGCGAGCAGCGTGGCGGTATGTGGGTGGGATGCAGCCGCCCGCCGATGGCGGGGAGAAGTGGGGTGGGCAGGGGTTCTCTGTATGGGTGGGAGGGTGGGGGTGCCACTGGATCACCAGGGCATTTAATTGCGGAGGTTTACCATGATTGTGGCAATGGGCGGGGGGGTTCCATTAGACCACCAGGGACGGTCATAATGACATATATCAGGGAATCAGGGACTCAGGTGGGGGGGAACCACTAGACCACCAGGTCATGTATTATATTTATCGGGGAATCGGGACTCAGGGGAGCACTAGACTACCAGGTAAAACATATACCATGCAATCATGGCTACAGGTGGGTGGGGGTTCCACTTTACTACCAGGGTTCAGTGTGTGCTTGCGGACGGAGTTCTGGGTGGGCGGGAGGCCACCCACGGCTGGACTGCTGTGTTGCACCCTGCGATACTGCAGCCCACCTGTGGATGGCCGGGAGTTGTTTCTACTCTTCACGGGCTCAACTTTGAGCCCCCCATGTGGTGCAATGCAGGGTTGCACCAGCATATGCGCCGCACATCCTGGGCTAAATATCGGGTTGTGCCGCATATGCATATGCACGCCCCCTGCATCTGCACTGCATACGACTACATTGTGCCCTGGTGCATCGGGATTTGCCCTGCACCGGGCAGCCCTTCCAATATTCTGCTGGGGCGCAATGCGGGGTTGCGCTGGCACAACCCTGTTGCACCAGACACAACCCCATTGAATATCCAGGCCACTATATAGGGGCTATACAATGACATGACTTGAAATATGCCATTTATCTGCAAGTGCAAGAGAGTAGGACACTTTCTCACAAGTGGCAGAGCCATGAATGAGTTTAAAAAGTCCTGCCCCTTCACAAATCCCGATAAACTGCAAATTTTGAATAAGGCCACTGCATAATCGATTTGTACATCAGTCTACTAGTTTGTTTAAATGTGCTGTTGATTTTAAGATGTTACTATTTCTCTTTGATTTCAGTTGATGGCTTCAGTACTGCACTAGGCAACTGTGATGTCATTAGCATTCTGAAAGCTGCTCTCTGATTGGTTCAGTATTCCATGGTGTGGGTACTAACCTACAAAATATCCTTTGCAACAGCATTAATAACAACATATTTTTTTATATCTTGCGGTTAAGGTTGTCATCAGCTGAGAAATCACTTTTATCTTGTCAGTTTGTGTCAGCATGGCTAAGTTGGCAGGGTCATTTTGGAATAACATGGGTGGGGGTAAGTTGTGGTGAAACTTGTTTGAATAGGTGTTTTTATCACTGACTGAATGCTAAATCTGAGACCATCCATAGTAGCCCACATTTGATGACCATATTGAAAGAACTGTGTTGTGCCTTGCAGTTTGGGGGAGGAGTGATAAATGTCAAGCCTGGACATACCTCTCAACCTCCTTTCTTGCAAATCAGGGACTGAGCTGAAAATTATCAGTGACAAATGACTAAAATCAGGGACACAGCTTACAAAAAAGGAACTATATGCTCAAGCAGCTTGTTATATTGTGGGGCTTGGTATGAAAAGCATTTTTTGAAGGATAACTGGACGGTAGCATTAATGTCTGCAATAATACAAACTTTAAATCCTTACTTCTTATCATCAAGAATGGCAAATTTAGGAGGGACTAGGTAAATGTTTGGACCTTAAAATCAGAGACGTTGAGTGGTATGGGCCTGGAGCCTCCACTAGTTGATAACTGGAGGTGGGACCGAATCACATTTCTGACTGTAAGTTGGCTTTAGCTTGCTGGCAAGGCTAACCAGAAAGATCTTACTCTGGGATAAATTTTAAGCACTCTCCCAGCATGTCCCATCAGGCTTGTACCCATCCCATGAATGGGAAGAGTAGGAGTGGAACATTTGTCTTAAGGCAGCTGCAGCAGAGTGGGACAGAGCAGGAGTGGATAATTTTCCTTAAAGCATCTGCAGGCATCCCCAAATAGTCTGTAGGACACTCTGCAGAGTAGACACTAGACCAAGGTAGGAGATAGCACAACACTGTGTACAGGTATACTGAAATAGTCAGCTTTAGCGTAAGTAGCTACAGGTAGTGGGGTAACAACTCGTGGGTAAGGAGCAGTAGTCATCAGGAAAAGGTAGCTACTAGTAGAAGGGTTGAAAAAGGGAAATTAGGAGACACTCTATATGGGGAAGGGTAGCAAATACATTTCAGACAAGACAAAGCATGGAGGCAGCTGACTGAGACACCTAGAACATTTCACTTAGAAGTCTAAGGGTTGTCATAAGGATCAGTACAGGGATGAGGTTTAGTGGTGAACAAGTCAGTTGCAGGGTCTATGGGTGCTTTTCTCCAGGGTTACACGCTGGAGGGGGGGTCTCTGCCCCTTCTGCAGGACCTTTGTAGAGCTCTGTGCGCAGATGGTTGCAGCAAAAGAAGAGATATCTCACCAGCAGCATTGGCTCAGCTGGAGACCACAGCCCACACCCCTGCTCCCTCAGAGGCCCACTGGTTCAGGGATGGAGAGTGGTAAAAGGAGGGGGAGGAAGAAATGTGGCAGGAGCAGCCACAAGGAGCTCAACCAGGTTCACACCATCCCAAAAGCAAATCACTGCGCTCCTGGAGGAGACTCAGGCACCTGACGTCACTGGGAGGGACTCATAGAAATGATAGATGTTGTCTGCATTAAAGGACCTTTAGGCCCATCAAGTCTGTACCTTGTCCCTGTCTAGTCCGTCAACACTGACACTAGTTAAGTATCACTCACTTCCCCAGTTCCTCTACCTAATATGCCCCTGAACCTGTCCCATGCATGCTTGTAGCTCCCCATAGTCTTTGCACCCACTACATCCTCTGGCAGGCTGTTCTAGTCATCCACCAACTTTTCCATGAAGAAGTATTTCTGCACATCTCTTCTAAACTTCCCACACTTCGCTTCATTGCATGTCTCCTTGTTCAAGTGCCTTCCTTCCTCTGAAATAGACAGTCCACTTGCACCTTGTTCACTCCTATAAAGTACTTGTAGATTTCAATCATGTTCCCTCTTGTTCTCCTCCCTTCCAGTGAGTAAATGTTGAGTTCTTGCAGCCTTTCCTTGTATGGCTTCTCATGTAATCCCCTCACTATTTTGGTTGCCCTCCTCTGTCGCGCCTCCACCTTTCAATGTCCTTGTGGAGGTGCGGCCTCCAGAACTGGACAAAGTACTCCAGGTGGAGCCTCACCACTGAGCAATACAAGTGCAGCACCGCCCCTCCTTCTGCTGGAAATCCCCTCTCCCAGGGCACCCCAGCATGCTTCTAGCCTTTCCCACTGCTTTGTCACACTACCCAGCTACCTTGGTGTCATCAGATATGATGATCCCTAGGTCTTTTTCTTGCTTGGTGACTGTAAGCTCCACTCCCCCCATCTTATATACAGCCCCTAGCTTCCACTGCCCTAAGTGCATAGCCTTGCACTTTTTGGCATTGAAACCCTGCTGCCACCCCCTAGACTACACCAGGTAAGTTGAGGGAAATGGGAGTGATGATTTGGTGGCACCCTGGTGTGAGTGTAAGAAGAAGACAGCTAAGAGAGACTTAGTAATCAGGGATTCTGTGATCAGGGGAATAGAGAGAGAATGGTGGGTGGGGGGAGGGGCTGGAGGATGGTCAGGTGCCTTCCTGGGGCTTCAGCCATCTAGGACATAGAATAGGGAGAACAGCATAGAGGGGAGAGGGGAACTGGGGGTGCTGGTACACAACAATCTGGCAAACCAGCCTGTGGACCAAGTGAAGTAGAACGTTCAGAGACTGGGGGACAGATTGCAAGCACACTCAGCCTATCTGGCCTTTTCTGAAGTCCTCTGTGTGTGAAGTAGAGGAGAGGGAAAGATAGTGTAAGGAGGGAAGAGATAGAGGGTATCTCGTGTACAAGGCGACCGTGATTGAGCGCTTTCAAAAAGGGTGACTCAATCACGGTGCCTGTGCACAGGGCTACCTGGCAGGGGGTGACCAGATGGGGGGGGGTAGGTTAATATAGCGATGGGATGTTGCTATGTATACACTCACATGGGGTGGCAGAAGAGAAGGGAGAGTTTGTGGGGTGTAGGGCGGCGGTGGGCTGCCGAGCTGGCCCTGTGGCACAGTGAGTTGGTGGCAAACTGGGGTTTGGAGTGTGCCTGGTTCAGTTCTGGCTGCGCTTGTGTTATTTGCGCCGGGTTGTTGTTTTTTTTTAGTTTTGCACCCGACATGCTCTCCCTGGGTTGAGAATTCTTTAGTAGGGGTGAAGCTCCCACAGGGGTTCGTGGTGGCACACGCCACATGAAATAAAGAAACCTAAATTTGGGGCACCCTCTTGCTGTTCACCATGATTGTACATCACCAAAATTCATTTTTGGTGATGTACACTCAGCCAAACGACGACTGCTGTTCCTCGATCACCGTTATCACATGGAACCGAGATAGAGGAATTAAATTAATGGTTAAGGGGATGATGTCAGGAGAATGGGTACCACTTTGTGGAGGACTGGAGAACCTTCTGGGAACAGGAGGCTCTTCAAAGTAGATTACTGTCACCTGACAAGAGAGGGGACCAGCACAGTGGGGCAGAAGTTTGACTTCTATGTTGTTTGCAGAGAACACTGAGGCTCAAGCAACCACAGTAAAGGGAGGGAGAGAGGGGAATCTAGCTAGTGCTCCCCCATACTGAGGGCTGGTAGTAGTAAGGTGGGCAAAAATAAGGTTGATGTTCAAAAATAAATAGTGGAAGAGGCAAAGGGGGGAACAGGGTAGTTGGGAGAGCTAGTTGGATGCTGGGGTGCATAGGCAGAGATATCACCAGCAGAAGGAGGGAAGTGGTGCTGCCTCTGTATAGATCACTGGTAAGACGTCACCTAGAACATTGTATACAGTACAGGGGGTGGAGCAGCACAGCCACCAGGTGGAGTGGTCTGTGTGGAGAGCTCTGTCAGACATTGTTGAGCCTTGAAATTTTCACCACTCGAACCCTTCCCCCCAACTTACATCTATTTTATTTTATTTATTTATTTTAGAAGAGAACCCAGTTACTTTTGTCGAAGCCTTAACTTGTTAGTAGTAAATTGTTAAAAACTCAGAGCAAACGTTTTACCTTAGGTAGCCTGGTAGTCAGGTGGGAAGAAGTGCAGCCAGGGACACAAAGTGAGTAACTGGTAGGAGGTAGCTTTTATTATTTTTCAGTTAGATCCCTTTAGTTTCCCATTGTTCCTGGAGTGCTTTTGTTTCAACTTTCTCTGACTCATCGAGTTGTGCTGCTGGAGTGTTATTAGGGCAAAGTAATGGTAGTGGACTGGTGTGAAATCTAATCCGGGTCGAGGCTGAGTGTTTCTGGACCCAACTTACATCAATAGCTGGGTCCTATTTCTGACACCATTCCCTGCAGTCAGAGTGCAGAAGGAGCTGGACTAAACTGAATTTGGAGCAGCTGACAGAGTGCCTGGGATGCGCTTTGTACTGTTTGTGCATTTTAAATAGCTGTTGTGGCTGCCACTGTCATTCGCCGGAGTCTGAGTACTTCCCTAGTTTTCAGTGCCACGGCTGCTACTGCCCCCACTGCTGTCGGATCAGATACAGCTATAGGCCATTTTTCTTTGCATAGCCTGTGCTGCCACTTTGGAGGACTAGCTGGCTTTCTGTGGACTTATTTTCACTCTGAACCGTGAGTAGCTCATATGTAACTTTCAAGAACTTCCAAGCGTGGTGAGAGAACCCTTGGATTCAGAGCCTTAAGTTACAATACTTGCCACCTTAGCACAATCTTGGTGTTAAATTTTACTTTTGAAAGGCATTTAAATGTTTGGAGCAGTGAGAGTACTGCAAATCTCGCTTGACTTACACTTCCTGGTTTCTCTGGCTAGAGACTGGATAGACAAACGCTATGGTTTACGTGTGGACCTTTCATACTCTTGTTCACTAGAGGCACAATTATGGTTTATGATAGCGCTACAAGAGTGTACAAAATGTGAGCTGCTGGGGTTCTACTAATTTTCCTGCATCTTATTAAATTTCCTGTTTAATGTTTGATTAGTTATTTAGGAGTTGGATGGCTCAGTGATAGAGGGTGTACAGTATGTTTTTTTTGGATTCCAGTGTGGGGCTGGGGTGGGTGGGATATTAATTGACATATTTAATTTCTGGGTTTTAAGGAATTATTTTAAGGTATTTTTTATTGTTAAACAGTGTTTATTTAGGCAGTTTGTGATGTGTTGGGACATTGGACCCCCAGGCATAGTTACTCCTCTGCCCAGTTATTGGACTTCCGCCTTTTTAAGAACCCTCCCCTGCCAGCTGACACACATAGACACTGCAAGGCAGCAGATATGGGCCAGGTGGAAGGGCTCAGGGAGATCTACCAGAGGGATGGTATTAGGGTGGTAAGAGTCAGAAGGCACTGTGGAGCAAAAACGGGTGCTAGAAAGGGGCCCTTCCTGCCTGTTTCCCATACCTATGGGTTCCACTGATTTAAGTGGGCAGGGAGCAGGTAGGCTAACAGTCTCCACACGTCCCACTCGGGCGGTGCTTTGCAATGCCAGGTCAATGTGGAACAAGACTGCCATTATGGCAGATCTGATCTCCTCAGTTGACCTGGCTTAAATTACAGAGACCTGACTGGGTGAGAATGCCAGTCTATTTCTGGAGGTGGCAGTCCCAGATGGGTTTTCCCTTATACACTGCCTGAGGAGGGGCTGCAGGGGCAGGGGAGTGCCTATCTGTTTCAGATCCAGCCTGAACTTCTCTGTGCTCCCAGTGGGATCTACCATGTAATCTGAGTGTGTGGCCATCTGTGTGGGCCCAGGTGCAGCCTGCAGGATCCTTCTTGTGTACCGACCCTCAGGCCATGAGAGGGAGTTCCTGCAGGAAGTCACGGACTTCATGGCCAACCTGGTGCTGGAGTTACCCAGATGGCAACTTCTGGGTGATTTCAATGCCTGAGTTGACAATGAACTATTGTCTTTTGGTCAAGATTTCCTCCAGTCTATGGGACTGCTGGGCCTGTCACAGGTGATCACCTCTGTGACCCACTCTCGTGGTCACACCTGGACCTGGCATTTACACTGGGTCTCGAGATTGAAAACCTCAAGATTAATCCAGTCATTTGGTTGGATGATTGCATGGTGAAGATCTCATTTGGGCCCCCCCCCCCGAGAACTCTCCCCTGCAGAGATGGTCCGTTACCACCCTTTAAGGGGTTTGACACCATCAGGACTCCACGTGGTATTGGACCTATCGAGTGTGTTAGCTGCTTGTGAGATAGGACCAGGGGAGGTAGTGATGGCTTATAATAGGGACATTACCTCAGCCCTCTATTTTGTAGCACCAGTCCATATACGATCCTTGTCCTCACTCTTGAGATCCCCATAATTTGATGGGGAGCTCAGGGAGTTGAAGACTAAGGGTTGGAGGTTACACAGAAACATAGAAATTGTCAGGAGATAAGGGCCTTCGGCCCACCCAGTCTGCCCCATTACCCTTAACAACTGCGTTCCTTCATGCACTGCTGGAATTAGGTTTTGCCCCTCCCCCGAGTACCAGTAAACCTCTAGGTTGGAGCAACACTGGTGGAGATCCCAGACTGATGAGGACAAATTGGTTTTGAAATCGCATTATAAGGATTATCAAAGTACAATCTACTAAGAAGGCAGAGTTCCTGTCCAGGGAGATTGCCGCAGTGAAGAACAGACCAGCTCAGCACTTCTCTACTGTGGACAGGCTACTTCACTCAACCTGTCTTCAGCCGGTCAGAGCTCTGTCATCTGCTAGATGTGAAGAGTTTGCTCTATTCTTTGCTGATAAAGTATGCTCTATCAGATCTGATATCTCCCCTGGGCCCTCACAGTCGACATGTGGTGTCAGATCTGGGATTAACAGAGGCTCTCCTCAGGTCTGAAGTGTATTTGATCCAGTGGGGGTGGAAGAGGTCAGTAGGATTGTCTCGAAGCTGCAGATGACATACTGTGACCTGGACCTGGGCCCAACACACCTTCTAGTGGGCTGTGTTGAGTCCATTGGGCCAGTATTTGCCAAGATAGTCCGGTGTTCCCTTTGGGGGGATCCCTGAGCCCTTGAAAGAGGCTCTCATGAAACCTCTCTTGAAAAAGCCTTCATTGCAAATTGCTCCCCATATGTCTTTCAGACCGTGCCCCATTGCTACTTGAACTACAAATAGGCCACTACAAAATACAGACCCTGTGGAGATTTAATAATTCTCTCCTAAACACACAAGAAACAAAAACTTTAATACAGAAAAAGATAAAGCAAATTCTTAGTGAAAACACATCCCCCACATTTCCCCATGTACAATAAGGGACACTTTAAAAGTAGTTCTTCTAGGGGAGCTAATTAGTATCAGCTCAAGGTTAAAGAAACAAAGAGAAGAACGCATGACCGAACTCCAACAGGAACTTAAGCAAAAATAAACTTTGCACATGCAAGGAGATGCAACACAACTAACTGAGATAAAAAAATTACAGCATAAAATCCAGGAAATTCTAAACATTAAAACAGAAATGGCTCTTCGTTATCGTAATCAAACATACTACAAAGGAGGGGCTAAGGTTACTGAACTACTGGCCTACCGGCTCAGACAAAGGGTTTTGGAGACTACAGTTACTCAAACTAAGGACCCTAACCACCAGATCAGACACAAAACACAACCAGAAATACTTAAGGCCTTACAAACATATCATATGCAATTATATACTGAGGAAAAAAAACAAGCCTACAAAATATAACAGCATTCTTGGAGAATCTTAAATTACCCACCCTCTCTGACATCCAGGTGTAACCCTTAGGGGGTGCTACCCCAAGGAATACTACCCCTGCCTGCATGACCAGGTGCAGGTTAAGGGGCCTGGGTACTGAAAACGGGTGCCTCCACCCGGAAGACAGGGTTAGTGGTAGCGTAGCTGACCTGGGTACAGCCCTCTGGGACACTGTTACCCCCCTCTTTTCCCTCTAGTGGCCTAAATAGTTCACAGAATACACAACTGCAACTGACACCTGACAACAGTTTTAACCCCACACTTGTTGCACTTACCACCAGGGCTAGTTCAGCTGGCTCGGCCCTGGAGACCCCTGTAAAATAAGATTTAACACAACAACCAATAATATTTAAGTGTTCTTTGTACAGAGGTACACCACAACCAGTTTCAATGCAAAAATATTTAGATCTGATTTATTTAAGGGGCAGTAACAAGGAAGGGGAAAAATCTAGTGGTTGATTCAAGATCTGAAAGGTTCAGGCTATAAGGCATGCACTTAAAGGTCCTTGTAGCACAGTCACACACATCCTGGGTACCCAGTTGGAACTACAGGCTAGCCAGAAGCATTGCCCAGAGTAGGCCAGCATTGCAGCTGGTTAGGGCTCTGTGATGGAAAGAAAACATGCATGCACTTTAACCCACAATTTGTAATCCAGAGCTGGATGGCTCAGTTCAAAATGATTAGCAACAATAACTAAATCAGCTGACACACTCTGATTTGAGCTTTGCTGCAGGGAGCTACCCTGGGGTTTACTCACGATACCCAGTACAGGATGCAGAATGGATGAAATGGAGACCTCAGGATGAAAAACTGGATTGTCAGGAGAAGCAGAGCCCACACAAAGAACTGTAGTGTCGATACTGTTCATTGGTGTTGAGCAGGAAGCCAAATACCCAGGCGGGTCTCTTGCTGGTTGTTTCTCTGTGGCATGAGTGGCTGTCTGGGCCCAGACCAGGTAAACAGTTCAGAGACAGGCTAGTAAGTGCTGGATGCAGCTTCCAGCAAGCGTGACACATTCAAGCAGAGGGGAACCAGATTGTGACCCACTGTCAGCGTTCAGCACACTTATAGTAAAAAGCAAGGTAAATACCACAGTTTGGAGGACAGTCCGGTTGCAATTCACAGTTTCTCATGCAGATCGTATGCTCTGCGGCAATCTCAAGTCCTGACAGGCCAATCGTACCAAGGCAAATCTTCGGTCCACTTCAGGAGAATTCAATTCATCACAAATCAGGATCCGATCACAAAAGCTGCAATTTCAGAAAAAGTCCAATCTCAGGCTCAGGGTCTCTTCACTTAGGAAGATGGTAGCAGGCAGGCCAAACACAGCCTTCCCATCGACTTCCCCTGTGCACCACGCAGAGCAGCTGCTCGAATCTCTCGAGCTGTTCACTCTTTCAACTCTAACTTGACACTGACTCACTGCTGCAGGCAGCTTGGGACTTTCCCAGTCATCCAAAAGGTTCAATTAATTGATTCATCTGTCTGTCACAGCTAGAACTCCCCCTCCAGGTCCATTTAGATGCCAAAGGACAAAAACTACAATTCCTACAGAAATTCACTCCCACAAGACCCCTGGGGACAGACTCCATTTTAGGGTCCCCAAAGGTACTGAGTGGTCCAAACTGGCAGTCCAGAACCAAGATTGTGGTGCATAGCAGAAATGTCCATGCTGCAAAGGAAGGCAGGTTAGACAAACAAATAATCAGTAAAAAGTCATAGATTCTTGCAGGGCTCCCTCTTCGCGAATAGCAATGGCAGAATGGAGCAATAATACAGCAGCCCTTGCGGAACTCGAGCCTGAAACTACTCGGCCTCTACCCAGATTAATTATACTCTATGAAATAGGCAGCTCTTAAAGAGACAGGCACGGAGACTAACAGGGCACTCGCATGCAGACACTTTTAAATGTCTTGGACACAGAACGCCAGCCTGGCAGTGGGCATTTAGACAAGCCCAAGGAAGACTTTCGGGAACCCCCATTTGTAGGGGGGGGTTACACCGGTCACACAATTAACCAAACCAATCTCAATGGAAGAAATACTACTTAATATTAAAAACCTTAAAAATAACAAAAGCCCGGGACCAGATGGATGCACAAGTGAGTTCTACAAAGCCTTTAAGGAAGAATTAACAGCTCTTATCACAAAAGTATGTGCCTGGGTAGCAGAGGGAGAAGCACCCCCACCAACGTGGAGCTATACCACCATAACTGCAATTTTGAAACCCAACAAAGATAAAACCCCATGTACCTCGTATAGACCCATATCAGTCTTAAATATAGACTATAAGTTATTCACCTTAATCTATGCACAGCAACATAACACTATACTCCCTCTATTATACAATTAGAACAGACAGGTTTCATCCATACACGGCAGACCCAGGATAACATTAAGAGGACCCTGCACATCATCTATAATATAACCCGGTCAAGGACCCCTTTCCTACTCTTAAGTTTGGACGCAGAGAAGGCCTTCGACTGGGTAACCTGTGAATTCCTCTTTCACACCTTACTTAAATTTCAATTCCCACAGGCCTTTATAGACATACTGAAAGCTCTATATCACACACCAGAAGCATACATCAAAATTAATGGGCACATTCCTAACCTCTTCTCCCTGGCCAGAGACTTGGCTGCCCCGTCTCCATTATTATTTTGCAATTTATTTAGAACACCTAGCACAAGCCATCAGACAAAAAGAGAATATTACTGGCCCAGATTTAGCAGGTCACCAACAGAAACTGGCCGTATACATTCATAATGTGCTAAAATATTTAACGCCAATTGAAGAATCCTTCCCCCCCCCCCATGGGAAGACTCCCTTAATACACTAAACTATGAGACTATCATAAAAACTATCCAAGAAGACCTAAAAAGATGGCAGACTATAAATGTATCTTTTACATGCAAAATTGATACAATTAGAATGAATATTCTACCCAGGCTACTGTATCTAGCCCAAGCAATACCCATCTCCCCAACCGCACAACAATTCAGAGTGTGGGAGAAAATGATTTCACAATTCCTCTGGGGAGAACTGAAACCAAGAGTTAGATATTCCACACTTCAACTACCTAAAAATAAATTAAGCATAGCCTTCCCCAATCTGAAACTATACCACCAGGCTGCGCAGATTCGGACAGCACTTTACTGGCTGTCACTGTCCTATGAGGCCCTCTGGAAAAAATTGAAATGGTGGAAGAGGAACTAATCCCACTTACTCAAAGACTCCTATCCTATATGACCCAGAACTATGCCCAAAACCAGAGAGTGACCACCCATTCACAAAACAGACACTCCATAACTGATATAAGTCACTAAAACACCCAACGATCCTACCATACAGATATTTAATTACCCCCTTTGCAGGCAGTAAAAAATTCCAACCAGCAATTCTAGACCATACCTTCTGGCAATGGGAAAGGGGAAACTTGTTTCTACCATTGCATTGCCAACAAAACGATATAGCAATGGAATTCACAGTCTTCAAAGAAAAATACAACTTATGAAAAACAGATTTTTTTTTTTAGATATTTACAGCTTACACCCTACATCATGCAACAACAAAATGCAGCCCCTAAAGGGACCACAACCCCACCCCTAATATGTTTAATAACACAAACCCTCATCATAGGGTCAGTGGAATCTCTTATCTCAAGGATTTACATGGCCCTGATGGACCTCACAGGCACATCAACAAAATACATTAGGAAAAGATGGGAAATACACCTTGGCATTGAAATTCCACCCCACCAATGGAACACATTCATGATGCATACCCACAAGCCTATGACTGCCCATATATGGAAAGAATATTCATGGAATGGCTTGATACGCTACTTCTGCACCCCAGTGCAGCAGACAAAACTCCAGACCCACATGGGGGACAGCTGTTGGAGGCAATGTGAACAAACTAGGGCATCTCATGCATATATTCTGGCAGTGCCCAAACTACAAATTTACTGGAATCAACTGACAGAGAAGTTAATGACCTTACTAGCCCCAAAATTTAAAGAATCAACTACCATACTATTCCTAGATCTCCAGCATGATTTTAGGGACCCTCGTGCTAAAAAACTAATATACTTTGCCATGCTAGCTGCCAGAAAAGTAATGACCAAGAATTGGCTTTCTCACATAATTCCAGCAATAGAGCTCTGGCAAGACAAAGTGAACTCGATCTATGAAACGGAAAAATTAACAGCCAAAGTATCTCAATCAAACCGACATTTGAACTGATATGGTGAAGATTGGTCACGTGTATAATGGCAAAAATAAACGATTTTATGCCTTAAACAAGGAGTTAAAGTAAAGCATAATATGAATGAAATCCTAACACAAGTTTAACATAGGGATGATAATAACTAACCAAAGACTTTGTTACAGTACTGTAGAACAAGCTATACAGATAAGCGACGTATGTAGTAATTTGTAAGACTACCTGGATGTAACAGACCAAAACACAATCAAGAGTTGTTTTGTCTTGTCATTGTTACATGTTGTACAATGAAAAATCTATCAATAAAAAGAAAGTTTGAAAAAAAAAAACAAACAGAAAAAGCCTTCATTGGACCTGGAATGTCTGGCAAATTACAGACCTACCTCTAACCTTCCAGTTTTGGGGAAGGCTATCGCGAAAGTGGTGGCTGTACAGCTCAAGGTACGTCTTGCTGCCTTTGACATCTCTGAGCTGCTCCAGTTTGGATTCAGGTCTAGGCATTGTATGTAGACTGCACTTGTCAAGGTGCAAAATGATCTCCTTCAGGTGAGAGATGGTGGTGAACGGTCTATTCTTGGTCTCCTTGATCTCTCCATGGCATTTGATACCTTGGATCATGGGGTGTTATTGGATCACCTTTGGGAACGTTGTGGACTTGCTGGCACAGTCATCAGCTGGTTTAAATCCTTTCTCACAGGCAGGATGTAAAGAGTGGTTATGGGAAGTTTTTCCTGCTGCCCGATGCCCTGTCCTGTGGCGTTATACAGGGATTGATCCTGTCACCCATCTTGTTTGCGGTATACATGATACTCCTGGGATATATTATTAGACATTATAGCATGGGCTTTCACTGCTATGCAGATGACACCCAGCTGTATATATCTTTTACACCGTGAAAACAGGGTGCAGTCTCTGTGTTTAACTCCTGCCTGGCCAAGGTCCAGGACTGGATAGAAACATAGACATAGAAACATAGACTTTGACGGCAGATAAGGACCGCTAGGCCCATCTAGTCTGCCCATTTCCCTACCTACAGGATAGGCCGCAGATCCTAGTTAACCAACAGCCTATATCTTCCTGCCCCCCACAAGAATTGCCTTATGTCTGTCCCATGCATTCTTGAATTCTCCCACAGTTTTAGACCCCACAACTTCCTCAGAAGGCTGTTCCATGCATCCACTACCCTCTCTGTGAAATAATACTTCCTCATTGCCCCGAACGCCCTCCTTCTATCTTTAAATTGTGTCCCCTTGTTCTTGCGTCTCTTTTCTGAAAGATGCTACCCTCTTGGACTTTGTTGATTCCTTGAGGTACTTGAAAGTTTCTATCATCCCCCTCTCCCTTCTTTCCTCAAGGGTATACATATTAAGCTCCTTTAGTCTCTCCTCATCGGCTTCTCTTGCAGACCCTGACCATTTTAGTTGCCCTCCTCTGGACTGCCTCTATCCTGTCTATGTCCTTGGAGATGGGGTCTCCAGAACTGGACACAGTATTCAGATGGGATCTCACCAACTGTCTGTACAGAGGATAACAACTTCCTGTTTTCTGCTGCTGATGCCTCTCCCTATACATCCCAGTATACCCCAGCCCTCCCTACTGCCTTCTCACATTGCTTGCTAACCTTAAGGTCATCTGATATGATTACCCCCAGGTCCCTTTCCTGTTTTGTTGTTGTTACTACCTCCCCACCCATTGTGTATTCTTCCCTGGGTTCTTGTTTCCCAGGTGCATTATTTGCACTTTTTGCATTGAATCTAGCTGCCATACGTCTGACCATTCCTCCAACCTTGCCAAGTCCCTTTTCATCCTTTCCACGCCTCCTTGTGTATCAACCCTGTTGCAGATCTTTGTGTCATCTGCAAAAGGCATACTTTCCTTCAGTCCCTCTGCAATGTCACTGATGAAGACATTAAAAGGACTAGACCCAATACTGAACCCTGTGGTACCCCACTAGTAACCGCCCTTTCTCTTCCAAATGGACTCCATTTACAATTACCTTCTGTGTCCTGTTGTCCAGCCAATGTTTTACCCAGGCTACCACCCTGGGACCCACTCCCAGGCTGGTTAATTTGACTAATAATCTTTTGTGTGGGACTGTGTCAAATGCCTTGCTAAAGTCTAGGTAGGCCATGTCCACAGCCCTCCCTGGTCTACTACTTTGGTCACCCAGTCAAAGAAATCTATTAGATTCGTCTGACATGACCTTCCACTGTGAACCCATGCTGCCTTGGATCCTGTGCTCCACTGACCTCTAGGTACTCAACTATTCTTTCCTTCAAGTGACTCCATCACTTTCCCACCACAGAGGTCAGACTGACAGGTCTGTAGTTTCCTGCCTCTGTCTTGGTCCCACTTTTGTGAAGGGGAATCACATCCGCCTTCCTCCAGTCCTCGGGTACCACACCATCCTCCTATGATTTATTAAAAAGAATAGCCAGTGGTTTCACTAGTTCCTTCCTTAATTCTTTTAGAATTCTGGGGTGAATTCCATCAGGACCCATTGCTTTGTCCACCTTCAGTTTTAGGAGTTCTTGCAGAACCCTTTCTTCTGTGAAAGGGATGTCCTCCAACTGGCTAAGGCTCAACCCAGAAAAATCAGAGGTATTGGTGATTGAGCCTGGTCGTCAATGGGATGCTGAGTGAGAAAGGAAGATCTCCAGTCTGATACTCGGTGACTCCCAGATTACCATTTCCGCAAAGGTGGGCATGATCCTCAACAGCAATCTGAAACTAGAGGCTCAGGTGTCAGCCATTATCCAAAGTGGATTTTACCACTTGAGGAATATCACCCAGATTAAACATTTCATCTCTCACGATGACCTGCCCTCACTGATACACACCTTTATGACATCCATACTTGATTACTGCAATGCCCTCTGCCTGGGGCTAAATGGAGGTGCCCTGCATCACCTGCAGATAATGCAGAACATGGCAGCCAGGTTGTTGGTAGGCCTTCCTAGGTCCTGCCATATAACACTGGTCTTACACAGTCTTCACTGGCTGCCGGTGAGGTGGCAGATTGCCTTCAAGGTTGGATTGCTGACCTACAAAGCCCTACATGGCCTGGGGCCTAGCTATCTGAGTGACCTATTATCTCCTTACCAACCCCCCCCCCCATCCTCTCCCTTCCTCTGTGGAGAGCTTCCTTGCAGTTCCCAGGATCCGGTTGAAATCATCTAGTGAGCATACTTTCTTGGTAGTCAGCCCGACCCTGTTAGGGTTGCCACCTGATCCCCCCCCCACTACCACCACTGTCCTCACTACCACCTTCCTCGCTATCACCACCCCCACTACCACCATCATGTATATTAATACACACCTACCTTTGTTTCAAATGCTGCACCGCATCTCCCACTCCTCTCCCAGTCACTAGCACACTCAGGTGCTTTGTCACTTTGTCAGTTAACATTAACAACTTAATTAAGGTCAAGTTTAAGTGCTTCACCTCACGCTGACCCCTTGGCTCTGCTCCCCTCACCTCACGCTCCTTGCTCACTCAACTGCTACACTGACACTGGTGCCAAACGAGTGCACTTGCGCATTGTGGCAGCATGGTTAGTGGAGACTTCCCCTGGCTGCCTGCCTGGCTGCCAAGCTAAGGAAATATGCATGCCACTGTCATAAAAAAATCACAATAACGTGTCTGACCAGCAAACCTCAGAAACACTGGCCATGCCAGTTGAAAACTGGCCAGGTGGCCACCCTAGACCCTGTGAAACCCACTTTCAATGTCCCTGAGAGAAACCTCCCCCACTGGAAGTTTTCAAGAGGGGCCTAAAGTCCCACCTATTTAAGGAGGCTTTTTCCTTACATTAAACTTTTTGATAATGTCTTGCTTACATCACTTAAAATCAGTCTTATCTCATTTTATTTGTTATATTTTATTCTTGTAGTAATTTTACAATGTGTGTTTTTATTCTTCTCTGCCTAGAGCCTCCAGGAATGGGCAATTTAGAAATAAAGTTTTATATGCTTACTTACAGTTCTGGAGACCACATCTCCGGAAAAACGTAGACAGAGTGGAGGTGGTCCAGAGGAGAACAACTAAAATAGTGCAGAGTCTGCATCAAAAGCCTTACAAGGAGAGACTAAAGGAACTAAACATGCACACCCTGGAAGAGAGGAGAGGAGAGGAGGGAGAGGGAGGATATGATAGAGACGTTTAATTACCTCATGAGGGTAAATAAGGTACAAGATGAAAGTATTTTTTCAGAAAAAAAAGGTGCTCAAGAACAAGGGGACGTGCTATGAAGTTGGAGGGTGGTAGATGGTAGATTCATGAGAGATGTGAGGAAGTATTTCTTCACAGAAAGAGTGGTGGTTTCCTGGAATTGCCTACCAGCTGAGGTGGTGGGGACAACAACAGTGATGGGGTTCAACAATGCATGGAATAGGCATTAGAGAATCTTAGAGGAAAGGAATGGAGGAGGGAGAAAGATCCGAAGATCAAATAGGGTCTGCAGTGATACTGTAAACAGGGAAAAATGGACAGACTCGGTGGGCCAAGTAGTCCTAATATGACAACAAATTATTTGTTCCATGTTTCTATGTTTCTAAGAGTATTTGGAGCTAGCTGGATGGGGGTCTGCCTTAATGCCATGAGTCTGGGTAATAAAATCAGTAAGCTCCAGGCATTGGTGGCAGACAGTCACTGAGGCGGACTCCATAGCCACCACAGCAACTTGGGCCACAGAGAAAAATGACTGGGACTTGTGAGTCCCAGTTTACACAATTGTAAGCCCCCACCGACCCCTTATTTAACCAGTAGGCACACCTCCCATAGTCTAGGGAAAAAGAGAGGGGTGGGGTTACATTGATTGCCACCAACAGACAAGTTGAGATATGCAGATGGAACAGAAATTATAAAAACACAAACCAATTGTGGCTACTAGCTGGCACACACCTAGTGGGACCAGCACCATGGCAACAACCCAGGTCCCGGGGAGAAAACATTTGCTCAGGGCTCTGCTAGGTTTGCACTTCTGGACAGGAGTACCCAAGTAACTCCACACACAGGAAGCAATAACATAAATGTCCAAACCAGGCTGGGATTCTAGAGTGTGGCTTTATTTCATAACACGGTAGGAAAAACACAAAGTGAAGATGGACCCCCTTACACACACTGTAAATGCAGACATCTGAGGTACAGAACACCAAATTCCCATATTGCATAGGATGACTGTAGAATTTGTGGAGTAGCCACCTGTAGAACACACACATCCTGAAAATGGCACACACAGCCAGTACTTGGTCACTTCCCATATTGCATAGGATAAATAGTGGCACACAGACCACAACAGAGCACTAAAAGCTCAACACTTGCAGAACCCACATACATGGAGTAAACTGGAGAAGATCCACTCACTTTGGTAGAGCTGGAGAAAACCCACTCACTGAGGTAGAACTTTCTTCAGGCACTGGCCACATCCACTGGCAGAAAAGACACAGGTGCCCTTCAGAACCCAGAGTGCTAAACTGGTCACTCCAGATGGTGGTCTCCCACCTTTTGTTTCTGAGTTCATACTCGGCCATCCATCTGGAAAATACACCTCACATGATATCAAAATGTTCTGAAGATGCTCTCTAGAAATGTATTTCATATTTAGCATCCTCACAGGACACCACTAGGGTGTCAAAGGTAAAAGTTCTGTTCACTTGGACAGTCACATACTGGACTCCACAGAGGATAACCAGCTTTTAAACTGTTTAGGGTGACAGGGTCCCTTTGTCAGAGAATCCACCCTTAAAATGCAGGTACTCCTGGGCAGACTCAGAAGAAACAAAAGTACTCACAGAAGATGTCACAAAAGGCAGCTTTACCAATGTCCTGGTAGGATCAAGGGGATTTCCCCTAACATCCTGGCAGCCTGCTCCATCCCTCCTGGGATGAAACACTGGAAAATCCCTGGAGATGGTTTCCAACACTTAAACAAGCTGGAAGATTGCTGTACTCCACTAGAGTGAGAAAGAAAAACAACACTGCAGCTCTATAACAGAGCGGCTGCTGGAACTGCCACTACACTCTGCAGACTCCAGCCACCAACTCCATACACAATTCTATCTCCCTCCCTCACATCAGCTGGCTGTGGCTTATGCTGCTGCGAGAGTTCTAAATGACCTCATCCCTCCAGCTCTCAGCTGAGACTGACAACAGTGAGAGAGAGAGAGAAAGAGAGAGAGAGACATAATGAAATCCATTTGCTGGAAAATCACTAGCTGCCTTCCATACCTACCACTAATTCTAATGGGATTCTTGTAACCCCTGGGAACAAGGGGGTTACACAATGTTTAGACAGGATAGAGGAAAGGTTAAGGGGGTGCATAGCTCTATATGTCAGGGAGGGCAGAGAGGCTTTTGATGACAGACACATCAGGGGAAGTAAAGGGGAAACAGAGTCTCTGTGGGTTCATCTCACGGCACTATCAGGCAAGAAAATATGGATAAGGGAAAAGAGAGAGATAGGGAGGTCATGGAAGAGCTGGCAAGGGGAGTGAAGAAGGGGGAAGTGGTGGTGGTGGGTGATCTGAACCGGCTGGGTATTGACTAGAACATTCTAGTAGCCAGGTGCACCAGACGTCAGGCCCTATTGGCTACATTACAGAACTGTCTGCTGGTGCAACTGGTTGAGGAACTCACTAGACAGGCAGCAACTCTTGATTTGGTGCTCACCAACTTGTAGACGGTGGGTGGAGTGAGGGTAGGGGAGTCACTGGGGTCCAGCAACCACAACTCCATTTGGTTCAGGCTGGCCCTTGCTACCAGAATGCCCCTATAAAAAACTGAAGTCCTAGATTTCAGAAGAGCAGACTTCAACTGGATGAGGGAACTGGTCTGAGACAAAGTGACCAAGGTGGACAGCATCGCAGGTGTAGAGGAAAGATGGGGAAAATCAAGGGTGACCATTCTCGAGGCAACAAAGTCATCCACAAGAACTGTTACAAAATGAAACAGGTACAAAAGACCAATATGATTCTCAGAAAGGGTCAGAAAAGCAGTGAGGGGCAAGAAAAAGGCTTTCATCAGGTACAAGGGGAAAGTAGGAAGAAGAGGAATGGGAAGGGTACCAAATAAAACTAGGGAAGCAAAGAGAACAGTCAGCGAGGCAAAGGCAGACACGGAGCTGCATACTATGGAAGGGTTCGAGGGTAGGGAAAACAATTCTTCAGATACATTAAGGAAAAAAGAAAGCAGGGAGGAGGTATTGTTATGTTACAAGAGGAGGTGAGGTTACTAGAGGAAGATGAACAAAAAGCAGCCATCCTCAATGGTTACTTCTGTCTTCACAAGGGACGTCTGTAGGTCACTGCCTGAAAGTGGCATCAAGGCAGCTGTCAGGAGCATTCCTGAAATGAGGCAGCCAGTATTTACCAGAGAAAGGGTCCAGAAGGGTCTTGAAGCCCTAAAAGTAGATGAAGCCCCAGGGCCAGATGGGGTGCACCTAAGGATACTCAAGGAATTGGCTGAAGAACTGGCCGAACCCCTAGTAGGGCTATTCAATAGCTCAATTCAGACTGGGGCAGTTCCAAAAGACTACAGGGTAATAGATGTAGCCCCACTATACAAGAGGAGGACAATGAGCAATCGGAGAATTACAGACCTGTCAGCCTTACCTTTGTAGTGGGTAAACTGATAGAGTCACTGATCAAAGAGGACTTTCTGGACTACCTAGGGAGCAATGTTCTACAGGATGGTAAATAGCATTGGTTTGTGGAAAGGAGGTCTTGTCTGATGAAACTAATAGCTTTCTTTGACTGAGTAACAACGGTAGTAGATAAGGGTCATGTTGTGGATTTACTCCAGTTTCATCAAGGCTTTCGACTAGGTGCCACACAGAAGGTTAATGAAAAAGCTGGAGGACCTGAGGACATCTAATGACATAGTTAGATGGGTAAGAAAGTGGCTGAAGGAGAGACAGCAGAGAGTGGTGGAAAACAGGGTTAAATCAGAAGAGAGAGATCATGAGTGGGGTGCCACAAGGATCTGTCCTGGGACTTGTCCTCTTCAAAATGTTCATCAGCGACATTGGAGAGGGCATACAGGGCAAGTTGTGTATCTTTGCAGATGACGTAAACCTCCATGGTAGGGTAGACAGCGATGAAGGGATCAGGGAGATGCAAAGGGATTTACAAAGGTTAGAGATGTGGTCTAAGGTTTGGCAGCTGAAATTCAACCCCCCAAAAATTCAAGGTTATGCACCTAGGGGAACAAACAGGGCAGAGTGCTGGAAAGGAGGAGCTAACTAAGCACTTTGGCAGAGGAAAGGGACCTAGGAATTATCATTAGTGGCTCCCTCAAACAGTCAAGCCAGTGTAATAAGGCCTATAGTGAGGCTAATAGGATGCTGGGGTGTATTGGAATGGGTTTTGATAGCAGGAAAGAGGTGGTACTACTACCTCTATATAGGTCACTGGTGAGGCCACACCTGGAGTACTGTGCTGAGTTCTAGTGCAATGCAGTGTGACCAAGATGATTCAGGGCCAACAGGGCAGATCTTATGAAGATCGTCTGAAGCACTGAACGTGTACTGAACGGACATTAGGTGAGAGAGGAGAATATGATAGAGACTTTCAGGTTCCTGAAGGGAATAAACAAGGTGAACTGCAGGGAACTACTTAGAAGCAGTACTGAATCAAGAGCCTGAGGTCATGAGTGGAAACTGGTAAGCCGGCCCGGTGGTGCTGAGGGTTGAGGCGCTGGACGACACACCTCGCCACGTTGGTAACCCGGGTTCGAACGAGCCCGGGTCATCGGGGGCTGGCAGGAGGAATAGATCAAGGCCCATTGACTGCTCTCCTTGTCCTGGGGTGGTTGGGGAACACCATCGCACAGCAGCGACCTCTGGGGACACCTGGAGGTACTGCCAGCGTGATGGCAGCTGGGGGGAGTGCAGCAGGCGATGTTGCAATGTGCTGGCGTCGTGCATGTCCTCATCCCCGAGGGACAAAAAAAATCGGAGGAAAATGGCTGGGCGTGACCATGCAGCTTGATGGCCGCACCCTGCACTGCCCAGAGGACTTGCGAGGAGTCCCATCGGGGATGATCTGGGGCTGTCTTGGCTAGGAGTGGCAAAGGGGGCCCTCCGGTGAGACAGTATGACATCCGTCCTGGACCCTCCTGGGTGCGGTATGAGCCACTCAGCTCTCTGGGTGGGCTGGGCCGGCGGCTGGATGCCCCTTGCCTGTCTCACCGCAGAAAGGTGACAAATATGGAAGTGATAAAAAATGAGTGGAAACTGGTGGTGGGAAGGTTTAAAAGTGATGGTAGGAAGTTCTATTTTATGAAAAGGGTGGTGAAGCAGTGGAACACTCTGCCAGAAGAGGTGGTGGGTGCCAACACCGTAAATGGTTTCCAGCATGGCTGGGACAGAGTGAAGGGATTAGTGGTTGCTCAGGTCGGTAGCAGTAGGGAGGGGAGCAGGGCATGGACCATGAAGGATAAAAACCCATATAGACAATAGGGCCCCGGGCAGATAGGGAACTCCGTGCCATCATTGTCAATGTTTCTGTATTTCTAAGGTGGTAGCACATCCTCATCTGGGCCAGAAAGTCATGGGTTCTAGTTCCATAAGGGGACTGAGCTGGTACCATAAAGGCTGGCACCCAAGTACAGTTCTGGGGGATGCTGTACTGTAGAGGTGCACCATCTTTTAATTGAAAGGTTAAACTGAGGCACCCCACCAAAGCCCACTTAGCCACTTGAATCAGCTCTGAAGCCCACTCCCAAACCTGGGTTGCTAGAGTAAAAGTAGGATATGCTACCACCTTGGCCATCTGTTGCCCCTCCCCCAAACTGTTTTTAAGGGATGTTCTTTCAGGTTCTACATGAAAATTGTAGAACCAGTCAGGTTACCTTTGTGTTTCGAGAACTGGTTCTGCCTATCCCCACTGAAAAGCATGATTTTTGTTGATTGCATGAAAGACAGAAAAATGGGATTTGAAACTGAGGCAAGAACACCCCACCACTGCAAACAAGAGGTAAAGAACATGACAAAGAGAAAAAAAAAATTAAAAGAAAAACTAAAGTTTATGTGAGAAAATGCAAGAAAATAATATAAAGTTAAGAACAATTACCAACCCTAAGAAGCAAGTAAATATATAATTTATATAAAATATCTGTAACCCCAAGGGGGCACTATCCCAAGGGCTACTACCCCTGCCTGCTTTGACACTAACAGGTTGAGGGGCCTGGATCCAATGGCAGGTGCCTTCACCCAGAGGTCGGGGTTGGAACAGTCGAGAACGACTCGGTCACAGCCCTCTAGGTCACTGCAGCCCCCCTTTCCTTCCACTAGTGGCCTACGAATGCTTCCTGTACCACTGTTATGACTTACACTTACCCCCAGATTGGAGTGGCCAACTGGGTGCTGAGGATCCCCTGTAAAATAAGATGCAGTAATACCATAACCCATGCACAAGAGGGTAGCACAAACACGCAGTTCAGACAGTATAACTTGCAAACAACAAATCTGATTTATTGAAAGGGAAGTAACAAGGGCAGGGGAAATCAGGTTGAATAGCTAAACACTCTACTATATCAGGGCACTGTGCACAGGCCAGACCTATAAGTCACTGTCTCTGGGTACCTAGGCAATAAGAGGCTAGCCTATTCGGTGCAGCTGGTTGGGGCCCTGATGAAGAAAACAAGTATTCGATACCCAAATTGATTAAGCAGAGCCAGCAGGCTCAGTTCATGGAGCCAATGTAGCAGCCAGACAGATCTTGCTCTCAAATGAACATCTGACAGGGAGCTACCCTGATTTAGTTCTCACGACTCCTGCAGAAAGATCCCTCTCACACCACTTGCAGGACATAGCCTGTGATCCAAACACTCTTCCACACATTTATATGTAGAACAGAGGGGTACCATACCAGGCAGCTGCTTTAGACTCCCAATCACTTTCACTGCACAAACCAGGTGACGCAATGCAGCTTCACTTGTCCTGACAGACCGCGCGCGATTGAAGCAGATTCTCCAGTCCTCTACAGGGTGAGCCTGGTAGGTAGCTGTACATGTACAGCCTCCTTTGCCTGCACACCACAGCGGATCTTGTCTGGTTCCGTCTGGCGGTACTGACGCCCGACTTCTCGGCCTTTACACACGCGCTTCCCGCGCAAAGACTTTTACAGTGCAGTAGCCCAGAGCTCCTTCTCTCTTCATGACCACAATGACTCTGCCCTTCCAGAACAGCTCAGGGCAGTTTCCTTTCAACTCCACAGGCTCTGGTTGGCTGACTGCTTCTGACAGTCACAACCTACGCCCTCTATTGGTTCAAAAAAGGTGCTAGAGTCCAGACTACACTTCTCAGAAGCACCTACCATATATTCCCCTTTAGGCAGGCTCCAGGTGGGAGTCCAAGTTCTGGCTGGCTCAAGCGGTCTCCATTTTAAGGTCCCCCCTTTCCCAATTGGCCCATCTCAGCAGTTCAGGTCCAAAATGGAGGGGCCAAACACACAGAGTCCCAACTGCAACAAAGGCAAGTTAAACCAGCTGCATTTCCACTATTACGCTACATATTTCTCAGCAAACAGTTACATCATTAAATTAGGCTCCCTCTGCTCTCTTAGCGACTGAAGAAACGGAGCGATTTAAACAGCAGCTCGGGTGGGATTCGAGCATTAAACCCACAGTCCCCCTTATACAAGCCAATAAAGCCTGCTAGCAAGCAGCTCTTAAAGAGACAGTACCAGAGGCTCTAAAAGCACTCACAGTGCCCACATTTAAGCGGCATTACACCGAACACCAGTCAGGCAGGGAGCACTTAGGCAGGCTCTGAGAAGGCTTTTAGGAACCCCCATTTGTAGGGGGGGTTACATATATAATATATTCTAAACATCATCTGTTTTAACCAAAACACATGGCATACATAAGAAGGCCCTTTTCCGGCATATAAGAGAGAAAAGGAACATAAGGGGTGGGATTGTCAGATTAACTAAGGTAGTGGGTTGGGCTAAGGGTAGTAAAGAAAAAACGGAAGTACTCAACAGGTACTTCTGTTCAGTCTTCACTATGGAGGAGGATGGGCTAATGCCACAAGGGAGCATTCGGATGGGAACTGGGAGGGAGGAAGTCATGGATAGTGTAATACAAGCTGACAGGATACTTAAGGGCCAAAGGGCCCTAAAGGTGGACAAAATGCCAGGGCCAAATGGCGTCCACCAAAGAGTCCTAAAAGAATTGGCTAAGGGTTCTGGTGGGTCCCCAGGCTGACATGTTTAACACCTCTCTGGAGTCAGGGAGCATGACCCAGGACTGGAGAACTGCACATTTGGTACTGCTCCATAAACCTGGGCTGAGGGATGAACCAGGGAACTACAGGCTTGTCAGTCTGACCTCAATAGTGGGCAAGCTGATGGAGACCATCCTGAATGAGAGATTGGTGGGCTTTCTGGAGGAAAATGGGCTCCAGGATGCAAGGCAGCAGGGGGTTGTGTTGGGAGGTCCTGCCAAACTAAACTAATTGACTTTTTCGACTGGGTCACTAGGACAGTGGAAAAGGGCCAAGCGGTTGATGTCTTGTATCTGAACTTCAGCAAGGCTTTTGACTCTGTTCCTCATAGAAGACTGATCAGAAAGCTGGAAGACCTTGGGGTGGGGGCTATTGCAGTACAGGAACCAAAATATGATGTTTGGGGGGGAATTCTCAGAAGTGAGGCCTGTAACCAGTGGGTCCCACAGGGTTCAGTACTCAGTCTGGTGCTTGTTTAACATCTTCATAAGTGACATTGAGGATTGGATCAAGGGTAAAGTCTGTCTGTTTGTGAACAACAGAGGAGGAGAGACAGGAACTCAGGGAAGACCTGGCTAGGTTAGAGAAGTGGTCTGGCATTTGGCAACTGGGGTTTAACACTAAAAAGTGTAAAAGTATGGACTTGGTGGTGTAAAATCCAGGATCCAAGTACTGTTTGGGTGGTGTGCAGGTAACCAGGTCAGAGGAAGAGAAGTGCCTGGGAGAAAACATCACAAGTGACCTGAAACACTCGGCATGTTGTAGGAGAGCAGCAGCCAAAGCAAACTGGGTACTGGGCTGCATTGCCAGAGGAATTACCGGCAGGAAGACAGATGTCATTCTACCACTGTGCAAGTCTCTGGTAAGACTGCACCTTGAGTACAGTGTGCAGTATTGGTGCCCTATCTTAAGAAGGATATCAACTTTCTGGGAATGGTTCAGAGATGGGCAACCAGGATGATCCAGGGCCAGAAGGAGAACACCTATAAGCAGGGGCTCAGGAGGCTCAACATGTGCTCTCACAGGGGAAAAAGATAGAAGGGGGACAATGACTGAGACCTTCAAGTACCTTAAAGATACAACCAGGGCAAGCACTGAGTACCTCTTCAGCTGTATTTGGAACAAGACCACTAGGGCCACAGCCTAAAGCTTGTGGGTGGAAGGTTCAGCAGGGAGATGAGGTGACACTTTTTCACTGAAAAGGTAGTGGCTAAGTGGAATGACCTGCCAGTGAAGGTGGTATCCCTAGCAACAGTGGACAGCTTCAAGAGGGGATGAGATAAGATGAAGGAGAAGGTTGCAGGTGGGGAGGCGAATGAGGGGAGAAGATAGCTGAGGGAGGTCAAGAAGGAATTGTAGAGAGGGGACAGTTCTCACTGTAAACCCCTTCAGAACTGCACAATCAAGCAGACATGACAGACTGTAAGACCTTGCATTATCTGCTGGCATGTTCGTATGTTCATATGTACAGATGTATAAATTGTAGTATTGTTTTATTTTTCTTTTATTCTCTTTTTCTCCCTTCCAGCCCCACAGCATCCCCTTGGGCTGTGCCCAGCAACCACCCAGCACCTCTAACGCTAACAAATCCCTGCTGCTATCCCCCAAAGCGTGCCCTCCATGGTGGGGAGGGGTCAAGGAAGGGCGGCCCCCCCAGCCTGCTCAGGATTCAATGCTAGTTGGTGAGCTGCATGGGGTGGGGACTCGAGTATACTGGCAGATGTCATCCAGCATGAGAATGGGATTTTTATTCTACTTTCTTTCCCACAACCCTCCCTCCTCCCTCTTGATGTAGGTGCACCCTCTGTTTGCCTCATGCATGCCCTGGCAGAAGGAGAACCCTACCTGGAGCCTTGGCAGGGGTCACTGTGGCACTGGAAACCACTGCCAGCCTTCCTCAAATGAGGCACGCTGCCATATGGCAGCTACCGCAGCCTGGTAGGCCTTCTTACACTGTGACCGAGTCCATTCCTGAACACAGGTCACCTGCACAGCAACATGTTGTGCTCTCACTGGGCTATCAGGCAGCCAAATGGTGGAGCTAGTTTTAACAACATGGGTTGACTAGAGTGTCAGATGACTCATCCGTAGAGTGCTTGTTGAGACCGTCTGCCACAGCAACATCTGAGCTCTCAAAGCACTGGCTGCTAATTAATCCTTTTAACCCAGAAAAAAAAAGAAAAACATAAAAAATAAACACATACAAGCAGAACAGGCCTGCCAGTTGTTTTATACTCACACTACAGTGTGCACAATGCATGAGACAATACTGCATTGTCCTGTTTGCCCACATGCAGGTGTAGCATCCTTTGGCTGATGAATGCATACCTTCTCATCTCTTCATTATACAGTATCCCCTTCAGAGATTCCAGCTTGCTACACAGTAACACAGGCGTTCCATTAGCTAGCTACTTGGGTCCTGCTTTGCTGTTGTTCCCTCTGATGTTGTATGAACACCTGATGCACTGGGGGGGGGGCGTTACCCAAAGTTTCCACTGCCACTTCTTTGATTTAAAACTGACTTTACAGTTCGAATGCAATCTCAACGAGAGGAGACATCTCTTCTCCATGAGCATCAAGGAAGATTCCACTCAAATTTACATCCTGTCCTTGAACAGGACACTTGGGTGCAGCACAAATTAAGCACAAGACAACTTTTGAATTTTGAAGAACTTTAAATCAGCAGAGAATTTCACTGAATCTGACAACCCAATAAGTTAGGACATCTATAACACCACACTGCAGATTACAAAACATTTGTTATAAATAGAATAAAAGATAGCTGATTGCACATTATGAGACTATAATAGCTGGGCAACATTTTCTCCCAGTTATAATTCGCTGTTATAACCAGCTGTTTATAACAGAGGACATGTGCCGGATGTCCCTCACTCAACGCATGCACATATTGCCTCCCTCATGTACACACTGTGACCAGCTCACAGTAAGCAGATTTGGAGTAAGTATTTTACACACATTTCTTCACAAATATAGCTGCTGTTCAGTTCTGTTATGTCTAGTTTTGAGCAACTGTGCAAAAAGGGAACAAGAAAAGTAAAAGGCAAACAGTGCTCCTGCCCGACCGTGTTACCAGAACTACTTTTTTCTATAACCGTTGGGTAGTGTTTTCAA
Organism: Neoceratodus forsteri; assembly: GCA_016271365.2. Taxonomy (NCBI): domain Eukaryota; kingdom Metazoa; phylum Chordata; order Ceratodontiformes; family Ceratodontidae; genus Neoceratodus; species Neoceratodus forsteri. The sequence continues at coordinate 402,048,803 of JADMNL010000025.1, forward strand.
GGTGAGAAAATGCCATCCAGTAATTATATAAAACATACACATGTACTCCTTGGAAGATGGGAAAAAGAGAGGGGACATGACTGGGACCTTCAAGTACTTGAAAGGGATAAATAAGGTTGATAAGGAGAGTCTCTTTAAGCTGAGTGGCAACCATAACTTAAGGGAGTGCAGTCTTAAACTGGAGGGTGGGAGGTTTAGGAGAGAGGTCAGGAATCATTTCTTCACAGAGAGGGTGGTGGACACTTGGAATGCACTGCCAGAAGAGGTAATCTCATTGAAGACAGTGGGCAGCTTTAAGAGAGGCTGGGACAGGTATAGTGGAGGGTAAGGGTCATGGGTAGGGAGGAAGGGAGGAGTGCGGAGAGGAGCAGGAACAGTAGCTCAAGCTGTGGACCCTGCAACATGAGCAGACTTGATCGATCAAATGGCCTTCTTCTGCTCGCTTCTTCGTATGTTCATATGTATGTAAAACAAGACATGGGGTAGTGTGTAAAACTTCAATTGTACACAGACCCATGATATTGGATGCTTGTATAAACCCCTTGAGGGGTTTATGTAGGATACAGCACCTCGGGCGTGTATAAAATTCTTGTTATACATACTACTCCATGTATTTTTCTATATGTAACACCATTAAGCCATCAAGAGATTGATTCTGGTGACATGTGAACTTCGAAAGCAAAACTCAAGAGATTCCAGCATAGTGCCAGAACCTTGAGATGGGATTATCTTTTATTTTTTGTAATACAGTATATGGATTCAGGTTGTTTTGGTGTTAAAAAAAATCTGTGTATGACTAGGAGCCTCCCTTCCTGAGACAGGTGGAGTGTATCTGAGTTGAAAACCTTACCTGCATTTGACTCCTGATGTGTGATGGTCCAGGCTTGATTCACAAACCTGGGTTATAGCCTCTGAACTAGAAAATGCTTACCATTGAGCCACTGGGCTGTATTTTCTACAGTGCCATAGAATCATTGACAACGACCAAGAATGCCAGAAGAGACCTTAGTTTAACATCTCATCTGAATGGTATTGCTTTCTGTGTAGTAGCCCTCAAGTAATACACTACAGCTTCACTACTGGTATGAGCCAAAGTCCAGACGTGGACTTGATGGTGCTCCTGAGAAAGTGGCAGCCAAGGATTGTGAATCACAGAGTACCACGGAGGTGCAGAGCTATGTGCAAATTACATGGTAGACAGCTCAATACATGAGTACAGCTCAGAGACAGACTAATCTAACAGGGTCCCCAAATAACTGAAATGTTAAATAGTTACAGCTTGCACAGAACATAATAGTCTCTCCTTCTCAGACAGACCTTACCTGAAACTGCCACCCAATGTGTTATGTTCTAGCCTTGATACACAAACCTTTGTCACCACCAATATAAGTGAACAAACTTATCACTGGGCCATAGGGTAAATATTTAGAGGCTGCTGAGATGGGAAAATTTGAGGATCAGGAACTCGCCTCCACAACTTCCGCTGGCATTCTGTTCCATGCGTCCACCACACTTTCAGTGAAGAAATATTTTCTCATATCTCTCTTAAACTCCCCCACCCCTCCAGTTTCATCACATGACCCCAGTCCTGGTGCTGCTTCTCATGTGAAAGAGACTCTCTTCCTATACCTATTCACCCCTGTCCTGTGAGGTACTTGTAGGTCTTGATCATGTCACCTTGGGAGTAAGTTACTCTTTGCTAATATCTTTCAGGACCCCTTAAACACAGGGACAGTGCCAGAGCACAGGATGGGAAAATAACCAGTCCCCTGGAAATGAACTTGGGCTCGGTCTGCATATCCAAACAATGAATTTTAAATAAATACCATGACCAGTATAAGAAAGATATAGGATGGTTACTGTGGTGGTGGTGTTGGGAAAACATTACGAATAACCTTTTGAGTGTATTATATACCGTCTCACCACTGTTTTGGGCTACAGTAGCAGCACTGTATACACATACCCCTGTCACCTGTCCTACTCACCTCCCCAAGCATAGAGAAATACAGAAACTCAGTGTGTTACTGTGGCTTTTCATCCCAATTTGTTCATACAGTACATTCTACAGTTGCAGCATATAGCCTGAAAGGCAATGTTTGGGGATAAGGTGCATTTCTGCTATGCTAATGCATCAATCTTCTGCCTCTAATGGACACAGCACTGTATTGTAGTACTGGCAGTCTAGCTGAGAACTAAGCTCTCCCAGTCTTAAGGCAGGGGAGATGCTTTGCTTACTGATGAAGTAAACCTTCACCTTTGGGGGGAAGAATAGAAAACAAGCTGTGAAGTGATTGAGTCAAGTAGCTTTGTACTAATCCAGGAATAAGTACTGATGGATACCGGCTTCAAGGGAATACAGTGGATGCTAATCCTAGTCCTTCCCCTGTTGGAAATGGTGTAGCACCACTATTCAAAGGTTCTAGGAATGATGCAGGGGCCAAAACTTCAAAGGACACTGGGATAAGTGAAGAACACCTCTCAAGGTATTTGCACCTGCCAGGCAATCATCTCTCAACTACTAGATAGACACTGCATAAAAATAAGGTTATTGTTAAACGCAGTGTGAGGATATGAAATGTGGGTCATGCCCTCCCTCGTAACAAGAGTGTGAGCTGTGAGTCTATAGGATGATTTGCTTACGAGTTATCAATTTTGCATCTAGATGGTGCTGCACTTCACATATACTTTACGTAACTTTTTAAGGGCGGCATGGAACCTTCCTACATCTTCATCACCACTGCTATGCCTGTCCCTTCCTTTAGATAGACTCACCAAGAGTCCTTTCTATAAATTGAAATCAGATCAGACTCTACAATCACCAAGGTTTTTGCTCTAGCCCTTATACCTATGTGAAATCCTCATCAGCTGTGAGGCTAGGCTGCTCCTGTAACTTTTCATTCCAATGAAACTCTCACAGCTAGAGACCGCTAATGTTACCATTCCTTAACACTATCAAACCAAGGGTGTCGGCGGGCATACGCACTGTACTCAGCAGAGTACAGTAAAAGAAATCGGGCAGGGGCAACAAATCTGGCTGGGGCAACAAAAAGAGAAAAGCAGGGACATTGTGAGTCACACTGTCTGTGTCGTGCTGAGCCCTTTTGCCTTTGTTGCTCACTGTGTGGCACTGATGCTACCAGCCAAATACACAAACAAGAACAACTTACCAGACAGGAAGAAAAACAAAGGAAGGAGGATTACAGGAAGAAAGTGATTATTTGAACTCGGACTTTGCAAATGGGAGGGTTGGGGGGGCTATTGTTGGTGTGGCATGGCAGCGCATATTTTGGTTTATGCTTACATAATGAGGGGGGCAACAGTGCATCAGTTTTGAGTACAAGTTTAACATTCCTGGCTACACCCCTGTATCAAACCCTACTATTTTGCAGTCATCATATTTAGATGGCACCGAATTTCACTTTTACAACACTGGAGAGATTTACTTGCTAACGCATGTAAGCCCCTTGTGGGTTGCATCAACACCATACTGTAAGTGGGCCATCTGCTGGACGATTGCATCCATTACACTAGCACTACCAGATGGCCTGTAGCATCATGTTGTTGATGAAGCCCACAACGTACTGTAATTACATTAATTAACATGCAACTCCCCCTCAAAGGGTGATTTACATACTAATGTATATTATCGCTGTTCCTGCTCCATTGGTAGCATAACACAAGCGGGTTGGCTGGCAGTACTAACATAATGCAAGCAATCTTCCGGCTAGCATTGTCAGCCTGATCCATTTGCATTAGGCTGCGAACAGAGCAGTACTGATGATACGTGTGTTACCATGTTACATTGCACCAGTACTAATCATTATAAAATTATTTTGACTGCTACCATGGGGGCCGTATTTGTGGTAGTTTTCACCCATTGCAGCTCAATCGTGAAATCAGATGGCCCAAAAAATAGCTAATTTTTCATCAGTATAGTACGTGCAAGGTGGACTCGCAATGTGCTGAAGCACAAATTTTCTTGCTATAACAACAGAATTACGACTACATGGTCTCGATTTTAAAAGAAATGTGTGCGTTGCAAGCCTCTGAAAGTGCATCAAGCTGTAGAAGTCCCCAAACTTCTGGCAGGCATTGTTCTGCCAAAAATATTATTTAAAATTTGTGTTGACAACTAAATTACACGTGCAAATATTTTGAATAAAAATCTGCCCCACCCCCGGTTTTTAAAAGGTATTTTTGACATACTGTACATTCATAATTTTGTTGTTGAAAAATGTGCTTTTTGAACATCAATAGTTTTTATTTCAGAAACTTCTTCCCCAGCATCTGAAGGGGACACCACCAAAAACAAACAAGTTTTATAAATGATGCTAGCATCCCTACCAACTTGGGATGGGGGTGGGGGCCTGCCACAAATTTAAAAAAAAATTTGAACTAACTTCTATATATTTGAGGTGTGCAAGTCTCAGATTGCTTTTTTAGAAAATCTGATCCCCATAGTTAGAACATGAATAAAGTGAAGTACAATGTATTACTACTGTTAATTGTATTTTGTTTAATGCCTTTTATATAAATTGTAACCTAAAAATGTTTTGCTGGATTTACCATATTCGGCAGAAAAACAATCCAAGAGTAATGGATTCAAAGGTGCATACATGCAAACTCACAATAAAAAAATACTGTAGATATATATATATACATAAAATGGGTAGGGGAAATACTCTCTGCTGGTTGGCTGAAATGCATCACATGACTGTGCGTATATCAGAGTGCAACCACACGCCTGCACTTTCACCCCCCTCCAAAATCATTTTAGCCATTTTATAAGACAGATAACCCACTGTAGGATGTGTGGTCATGGTCTGATATACGCAGGCCTTGGGTGGTTGAACACACTCGGCCTATGGGCTTGTGCGTCATAACACACACCAAGGCGTGCATGTATCAGAGCTCAACCACACAACTTACAGTGGGTTATCTACTACATATATATATATATATATAATATTTAGATCTGATCAGTCCAGAGTCAGTCACATGAAATATTTGGTTTTTGAACTATTGATCAGTTTCAAGCAACAATCTGGCCAATAGTTCCTCAGATTGGGCAATAGTTCTTTGGAAAAGGAGACATATCCAAAACGTGTCAAGGCATGTTTGCTTGGCATTTATCTGCTCCTCAATAAAAATTATCACTTTTTTGGAGACCAGCATCCTAGTCATATTTGGGTGGTGAGTGCTGGGTTTTCTTGTTGCTTGATTATGGCTTTTTATCCATAGCACCCCAGCCTAGTGCGTACCCTTGTTTGTTTTTGATATTTTTAAAATTGTTTTGGTTTACAGATGCACCTGTGGGGTTTAACTTGTAATTATCAAAAAGCTGTTGTGAAGCCGGCCCAGTGGTGCTGAGGGTTGAGGTGCTGGATGCCACACCTTGTGGTACGCTGGTGACCCGGGTTCGGGAACAAGCTCGGGACGCCAAGGGTCAGCTGGGGGAGGGAGGAGCTGGACTGAGTCATCAATTGGTGACTCTCTTCTCCTGGGGTGGGTCGGGTGCTGCGCCAACTAGTGGGTGGTGTCAGGTGGGAAGGGCATCATTAAGCGAGTGGTGGAAGCCGTGTCTCACCACGGCTTACCGCTTGGATGTTGTCCTGTTTGCCGGTGCTCTTGGGGGTGGGGACGGGACAGGCTAGCTAATAATGGAAGAAATACTCTGCTTTTCTCCCAGATTTTGCATTGGTGGGTTATGAGTACCGGTAAGTCACTTTGGAGGCATGCATGCATTGCACAGTTACAAAGTTCCATTCCTTTGCTTGTTTTTGTGGTTCAGTACTACCACGATACCTTGACATGTTGTAACTCTCGCAGTGGTGCCCACATGCCCTATCAACATGAGAGAGGGGAGCAGTCCATGTGCTGATTGATCAACCTGTCAAACATGGTGTAGCAATGGATTGCTCTTGAACACAGGTGGTTGTTGTGTCTGAAGGTAAGTAATTCAATGTGCACTCCACACCACAGGTCAGGTTTGGATAGTCATAACTTCTCACATTGAGGTCTGCTGTGAAGTAGACACTGCCAATGATACAGCCAATGATCTAATCACTTGTCAATGCCACTGTGTACTTGCTTAATTCCAGTGTCCATTACTGCACATAGGTACATGGTTTGTGGCATCGATTATGGTGTTTGGTGGGGGAGGGAGTCAATACTGGTGAGCATATGGTGTATTATTGTATGTTTTGGATTGCATTTCCAATAATTGTATATTTTTATTTATTTTTAGGAAATACAGGTACACTGGATACCATCATCTTGTCTGCTGGTGTTGGGGATACCTTGGCAAAGATGTATGTGTTGCACTGCATGCATGTGCTCTGCAAAAGACAAGAGATTCTTATCCAAGTGAACCTGGTGTTGAATACACTCACTTCAAGCCTGAATGCATTTTCCCTCCATAGATTAGACTTTAGAAACCAATTTTTCTCAACCTTAAAATATTCATAAATAACAGACCATTTATTGCTTGTTAGTAGTGTGCCACATTCCAACATCTTAACTTAAAGATTTGAAAAACAAGTGGATAACAAAGTGCAGAATATAGTACCAATTGATTAGGTAAACAAAAAATCATTTGGGGACAGTACATAAAAAGTTAAACGTTTATAATTAAACGTCTTTAGTATCAGAACTTAAATGTCCATATCTGTTTGTACCGCATCAAGCAACCATTTAGTGGACAAGATGCATTGTTACAATGTGGCGACTGTATATCACCATCATTCACAGAGTGAGAGCTATTTACCTGGTCATCATTTAGGAGAAAAAAGTGATTTTAGGAAGTACAAGAATACACAGACAATGGGGGACAGGGAGGTATATCTACATAAACAAAGGGAGTCAGGAAGGAGGGTGAGGGCAACTCAGACATAAATAGAGGAGAGGATTGCCAAGGAGGTCAAAAAAGAGGATAAGACTTTCTTCAGGTATGTGAGTGAAAAGAGGAATGCAAGGGGTGGGATAGTGAGGGTCTGGAGAAGAGGGGGTGGACTGGGCAGAGTAAGAACTAGAAAGGATAAAAATGTAAATAAGTACTTCTGTTTGGTCTTCACAATGGAGGGGAGTAGGGTTGGACCAATATGTATCAGCAGGCACCAGAGGGACTGGGTAGTGGACACATGTCCGTTTTCAGAGAAGGCAGTCCAAAGGAGATTGAAAGTCCTAAAGGAAAACAAGGTGATGGGGCAAGACGGGATCCACCCAAGGTTACTAAACTAACTGATCGCAGGCTATTCACCCCTCTGGTAACACTATTCAGCACCTCATTAGAGATGGGGGGTAATTCAACACAACTGGAAGAGGGCTGATGTGGTCCATCTGCACAGGAGTGACAGCAAGGAGGAGGCTAGCATTTATAGGCCAGTCAGTCACACAGCAGTGGTTGGGAAATTGATGGGAAAGCTGAAGAAGGAGCACCTGGAGGCAAATGTGCTGCAGGACCATAAGCAATATGGTATCGGGCGAGATCATGTCAAAGAACTCTCATAGGGTGGAAAGGATCCAGAAGAAGACTACCACAAATGGTGTTGGAGTTGCAAGAAAAGCCATATGATTAGAGGCTTTGGGAGCTCTATATGTATTCCCTGGAGGAGAGAAGAGTGCAAAACTCACGAGACGATGACATGGTTTTGCCTCTTCCTCTCCAATGCCCACATGGTCGGAGGCATATATATATATATATATATATATATATATATATATATATATATGCCATGTGGGAGCAGCACCGCATGGCATATAGGCACCTTTTGTAGAAATAACACCAGGTATACAAAATACAGAGATTTCAATATCTCCGAGCACGTGGGCAATGGAGAGGAAGAGGCAAAACGGCGCCATCATCTTAAGGTTTTGCCAATCCTATAACTCAGGGAATGCCTGTCTAGTTGTCAATATGCCAGCTGCAACCCCGGAAATGTAAGTTTATGAGCATTCTGGTATTTTTTTAGTTAATAAATATTGGGACTCGGTGGGGCCGGGGGGAGCTCAAGCCACAATCTATGCAACAGTGACTCAGGCTCCCTTTCCAGTAGCTCTCCTTTAATTTGAAATTTAGCATCCCCCAAAAGAAAATCAGTAGTCAGGCACTTTTAAGTTACACCCTCCTTTACTGTTACAGCCAGACGACCCCCCAACAGATCTGCACACTGCATGAGGACAAACACATTTGCTGTGAGACAGTTGGGGTATTCCTACTTTACAAAATATGTATCTACAAGAACTTAGACCAAAATCAGAAAAGAAATTAAACATGGATTTTAAGGCAGAGTCTTTCTTTGTATCTGCTGACAATTAGGTGTTTTGGTATATTACTGGCCGCTACTTAGCAATTAAATCACAAACAGTAGTTAGAAATAAATAATGTGACAGACATGGAATTGAACCTGGACTCATAATATGAAGGAAAAAATAGCACAGCACCATTTAAAAATGTCCCCCACTCCACTGGCTAGAATCATTCTAGCTCACAGAGCGGAGAAATTATTTTAAAATGTGCTGTGCTATTTTTGTCTTTCTTAAACCACAGCATTATATGCAGTAAGCAAACAGAACAGCGAGTGTGCTAGTGGCAGTCAGGGAGTGCACTAGTGCTATAGTGAGAGGGAGAGAGAGAGAGGGAGAGGGAGAGAAGCACTTAATTGTAAAGTATAAATGCGATGTGTTGTGTGAAACTGAAACGGAACAGTCAAGCAGTGTGCTAGTGCCAGTTAAGAACTGTTCTAGCGGCAGTGCTACCACGAGAGAGAAAAAGAGGCGCTGTAGAACAAGGGAACATGCGGCTCCCAACTTGTTTGCTAGCTAGAAAGGCAGTCTTGGGCCTAACACCCCGTTTTAATAAGCTGCTTCCACACTGTTTCCAACCAATGCAACACTAGGAACGTGTCCAGGAATGCCCTCGATCCTCCTTTCACGGAGCACTGAGCTATATAGCAGCAGATGTCTTTCTGGCTGATGCACTGCCATGGCCAGCGTGGCACATTGTGTTCCAATAAACACATGTGTGGCGTGGACTCAGAGGTCCACACACTCTGGAGGCAGGCACTAGTAGTGCCTAAGAAACAAAAATGGGTGACGCACTGCAAGAAGGCAGGGATTGGAAAGTGACTGGTGGTCCAGGCAGCCACACAGTGGCATAAAGTGAGGTGGGGAGGGTCACTGCTAGTACTGCCTAACTAAGAATTTTTTTTAGGTTCAAAGGAATAGCAAGGTAGGGAGTGGAATTTGGGAAGGGAGTGAGGGACTGGTGGGACAAGCAGCAGTGGCATAAAGTACAGTGGGGGGGAACTACTAAGAGGAGGGTCACTGCTAGTGATATTAGTAGCGCCTAACTGCCTAAGAAAAATATATTTGTTTTAAATTCCAAACAGGGATTGGGATTTGGGAAAGGACTGATGGGACAAGCAGCCATGGCGTAAACTGAGGTGGGGGACTGGGGAGGGTTCGCTGTTTCCTTCCTCTCCCCGAAATATTTTGGGTCACGATGGGACTCAGAGAGGAGAGAAAAATAATTTATTCATTTAAAAATATCTGTGACTCCTACGTAGTGTACCAGCCATAATTTCTGTTGTGCTCCTTTTGACTGCAATGTCCCCAGCAGCAAGCAGCTGAGGTTAGCCAATGTAAATAAACATTTTCATTCATACTTCATTGATGAATGCTGGTGATGATGTAATCTTCAAGTGAATAAATAAATGCAGTTATTGACTTTTTGGGGTTTTTTTGCACTTTGGAAATCTAATCCAGCTGTAGCAGGAAAACTTTTAGCGTATGGGTGGGTGAGCAGCCCTGTTAGCACCTATAATTGGCTGGCTTTAGTAAACAGAAGAAACAACAGATAAACCTAGCTATAGTCATGTCGAAGTCACACATGCTCATTTCTCTTTCCCCTTACGTTGGACGGATTTTATTTCTTTTTGTTCACAATAATTTCATGACATGTATTTCAATATTACCTTCACTATTTGCAACCCAAGTAAGAAAATTAGGTTTGAGTTCTAAAAAAAGATTAGAACCCTAGTACTTTTTCAAAAGTTCTAGATTGGAACCAGAAACCAGAACTTCAGCGGGTTCAGACAACCCTATTGAGTGGGTTAAGTTTAAGTGGTATGTTAGGAAATACTTCTTCACAGTAAGGGTGGTGTATACCTGGAACACGCTGCCAAAAGAGACGGTTGGTGTGAAGACTATGTGAAGCTTCAAGCATGCTTGATATAGTCACATGGGCATAACAGGTATATGAAAAGGAGGGAAGGAGGGAAACCTGTAACCAAGTAGGTTCCAGGGTGTAGAAATAGGCAGGTAAAATGAAGTAAACTAGATGGGCCTACCAGTCCTTTTCTGCAAACACATTCTAAGTTTCTATGTTTCTGTCTCTGATTTTCAAGCTGTCATAATTCAGCATATCATATTACTGATGGTTTGTTGAAGTGACTAACACAATTAGCCTTTGTCACGTCACAGTCAACATTGCTGAATGCTAACATTAGATGTAGATGTTCCTCAGTACTTCATGTCGTGTCCCATAGCTGTAACCTTCTTTCCTTTGTGGTAATTCCAGTGATGATCTCAGACAGAAGACTGTATGCTTATTCTGTAAAAACAAGTAAGAAACTGCGAGAAATTTGAAGCAGTGTTTTTCCAATACTTGCAAGTGACTTTCCAGATACGTATGTTTATTTATAAATTACCGCACAAGACTGGACACCTATGTTCCAATCAGATTACATGATTTATTTTTGTGTCCATTTTTATACTCATTATTATCGAAACAAATCTGTGTTATGGAACACATGGCTGCTTACCATACCTTTACATTCATCATTTCATTAACAGTTAGTCATTTTCTGCGTATCCCATCTCGAGAATCGAGAGTTCATAAATTATATTGATCAATTGACTAGCCACTGTCTTGCCTTGTACATTGTTAAATAACACAATACTATTTTATGTGGCATGACCCTACCCTCTGCCTGTCTTGACTTCAAAACTGGCAGAGTAAAGTTACTAAACTACTGCTGTGTCTATGCAAATGAGGGTACACCCTTACGAATACTGGTACAGTGTCTTCCTGCGCCAACAGATTGGTGCATTCCATCTACCCTGCCCATCACATCACAGTACCCTGCTCTCTCATCACCCTGGTGCCTGGTGCTCACAGCTGAGCTCATCTGAGAGAGCTGGAGACCGGAGTGAGGTGGTAGTGCGCAGAGCTGTGATGTGAGCAGGTGTCTCTGCTGGTTGCTTGAGTCTGTAGTTGGGGGGGTGGAGACATTGTACCAGAAGTAATATCCCTAAAATGTATACCAGGGAGTCAATGTGTGTGATGAACCATAGGACAACAGGGAGTCCTCTTAGAACATATATTAATGGATCTGGTGATGGTGTAAACACTGTACCCCCAGTGCTGTCCTTTCACTGCAAGTGTCCCTGCAGGGCTGCTGCGCCACATGCAAATGAGACTGGGATAGGCGTGCAAAGTGCCACCTAGAACCTTTCATGCCCAATGGTCTTTATGGAATGGCAATGCAGAATATGTCCATCAGGTGACATGTTGCTATCCCATTTCGGCCAGCATTATCCCTTGTGGGCCACATGCAGGCCTTGTTTATGTCTGTGCATTGCTGATTCACATACAGCTGCATCCACATGGACCGCTGTTCCTTCAGACATCATCCTCTATCGACAAGCGTTATTTGTCTGAATGTCACATGATCCTGTGGGAGAGCAGTGACAAGCACAGTGGTAACGGTCATGCTGTGCTTGACACATTATTTAAGGGTTCACAAATCTAACATTTACAAATTGTAATATAGTTTACATACTGTAGGTAAATCTGTGTTTCACTGTACAAATTGAAGTTTTTCCTTTCAGGGCTTTTGAGAAGCAGGCCTCCAGTTTTGATTCCCCTGCGCCATCCATCACTGTTGGTCTCCCGCTGTTTTCATTGCAGTGCATCACAGCAGTGAAGCATCTGCTAATTAAAACAGATATAGTCATTGTCCTTGTTTAGTCAAATATGTGTTTTAGCAACAGAAATTGCTTCGTTATAACATTTTAATAATGTAACACTGATGGCAAGCAACACTGCACTCATTACACAGGTTCACATTTAAAATATAAATATATTACATTATAAACAAATTAAAAAGTATGCATTACATATGAATATGCAATGCGGTGACTAAAAAAACAGTATATATTTTTATCTGCATGTTTTGAACTATATGAACTCACTTGTGGCAGTTGCACGAGCGAAGTAGATAGAGGTCAGACCCTGCAGATAACAATACATGCAATATTTTTAGTCACCCCATGTCATATGTCATTTATACAATGGCAGTGCCTCACTGGCATGATTACTTCTTTCAATACAGATCCTATTCTTTCTGCTTGATTTCATTGGTCTGTTTTTAACAGCTGCAGATGCCATTGTGATGTCATCTGCTCTTGTGCGATCTGTTCTCCCATTGGTGGTGACATACTTTGTGACCAACCTAAAATGAAAATAGATAATGATGATGACCCTTCTAAGGTTAAAAGAAATTATTTGTTTCAAATTCAGGTTTGTCATGCATGACAATAAATGTATTTATTTAACATTTTTTTATTTTTACATTCATTCTATAAATACAATAGGCACACACATCACTTCAATGAGTTTTTCACCACACGTGCTCTTCCCTCGCTCTCTGCTTACTCTACTCCTTCCCCTCCTGTTCCTGCCTTTCCTCTCCTCCAAACCTCCTCAGGTTTCTATTTTTCTCCTGTCACTACAAAGGAAACCTTGCTTGCCCTGTCATCCCAAGTTGCAAGTGGGAAAGTTGGGTAGCTTGGGGGTAGATAATACGGTGGGACCTAGATAAAAGACTGATTGGCGGATAGGACACAAAAGGGCAGTGATGAATGGAGTGTGCACAAAGGAAGGGAGGGTGACCAGTGGGGTTCCTCAGGGATCAGTGTTGGGACTGGTCCTCTTCAATATCTTTATAAGCGACGTAGCAAAAGAACTGGAAGGGAAGGGAAGGTCTGCCTCTTTGCAGATGGCGCCAAGATCTGTAACAGAGTGGATACACCTGGGGGATGGATAGAATATTAAGGGATCTAAATAGACTGGAAGAGTGGTCAAGGGTATGGCAGCTGGGTTTTAATACAAAAAAGTACAAAATAATGCATTTAGGCCATAAGAACCCAAGAGCAGAGTACAAAATGGGCAGAGTGACACTGACAAAGACCAAGCAGGAAAGAGGGCTTGGGGTAATCATATTGAATGACCTGAAGGTGGCCAGGCAGTGTGATAACGCAGTCAGGAAAGCTAAAGGCATATTGGGGTGCATAGGTAAGAGTATCTCCTGCAGGAAGAGAGAGGGGATTCTGCCCCTATATAAATCACTTGTAAGACCTCATCTTGAGTGCTGTGTACAGTTTTGGAGATCACATCTCAGAAAAGACATAGAGAGAGTGGTGGCAGTCCAGATGAGGGCTACCCAAACGATGCAGGGTCTGCATCAAAAGCCCTACAAGGAAAGACTTAAGGAGCTAAATATGTATACCCTGGAGGAGAGGAGGGAGAGTGGGGATATGATGGAAACCTTTAAATACCTTATGGGGGGTAATAAGGTACAGGAGGAGAGTATCTCTCAGAGGAAAAGGTGCTCCGAAACAAGGGGACATAATATGGAGCTGGAGGGGGTGTAAATTCAGGAGGGATGTGAAGAAGTACTTTTTCACAGAAAGGGTGGTGGACACCTGGAATAGCCTTCCAGAAGAGGTAGTAGGGGTGAAAACAGTAAATGGATTAAAAAAATGCCTGAGATGGGCACAAGTGAATCATGGGGGTAGGTTAGAGTGTATACTACTACTAATAATAATAATAAAAACAATTGGGCAGACTGGGTGGGCCCAGCAGCCCTTGTCTGCTGTCACATTCTATGTATCTATGTATGTATCTATGACCCTGAACCTGTCAAACTCCAGCCCTGATGGTCTTGATCTCAAACTCCTCCACCTCTCAGTCTTGCAATTGCCACTCCACGTAGTCATCTGCTCAATCTCTCATTCTCTCTGTTCCATTTCTCAGCCTTGGAAAATTGCTAAAGTCCTTCCACTTCACAAAGGGGATGGCCCTTCAACCCCTGGTAACTTTTGTTCCATCTTCCTCTTCCCCTTCCTCACCAAGCTTCAAAAAAGTTTAGTCTATTCCAGACTCCTGGAGTACCTTACTTCCTTACTTCTTCCAGTTTCCTCTCTCCATTCCGGTCTGGCTTCCAGAAACACCATTCCAGTGTCTCCTCCCTGCTACAAGTATACATTCTGCCCCTTGGAGACATTGTAAGAAGATTTGGGCTGAGGTTTCACCGCTATGTTAATGATACCCAGCTCTAGCTTTCTTTTGCACCCGACCAAGATGGAGCTCTCAGTCTTTAGTAGCTGCCTCACAGAAATCCAGGAGTGGATGCATTCCAGTTAGCTAAAGTTGAACTCAGAAAAGACTGAGGTGTTGGTTGTGGACCCAGCACAGCGGATAGGGGTCCGGAGGTGGGTTCACCCTCAGGGCTTTTTCTTGGGGGTGTATCACTCCTGACCTCTGAATGGGTGCAAAACCAGAGGGTTGTTTTTGACGAAGGACTGACTCTGCATTCGCAAGTGTCAGCCGTCATCAAATCCTCTTTTTACCATCTTAGGAATATCTCCAGGATTAAGCACCTTGTTCCATCTGGTGATCTTCCTACGCTGGTCTATGCCTTTGTGTCCTTGCACCTTGATCACTGCAACTCCCTTTACCTAGGGCTACCTTGGGTGGAAATCTGTCGCTTGCAGTTAGTGCAGAACGCTGTGGCTCAGCCTTTGGCGGGAACTCCTAGATCTTGTCATATTACGCCGGTGCTGCATAGACTACACTGGCTGCTGGTACAGTGGTGGATCACCTTTAAATTCAGTCTTCTGACTTTTAAAGCCCTACACAGACTAAGCCCGGATTACTTGAAAGAGCTTCTGGTCCCTTACTGCCCTGGACGATTGCTCCGCTCAGCTGACGAAGGGTTGCTAGAGATTCCAAGGGTGTGTTTGAAATCTTCTGGGGCCCGGGCATTTATGCACACAGCTCCAACCCTCTGGAATTCTCTACCCCATCAGTTACGAGAGTGCACGACCTTGGAGGGATTCAAGCAAGCTTTAAAAACACACGTGGGTTCAAGCTTTCAGTGAATGAATAATTTTGTATTGGGTTATCTGTTTTGTATTATTTTATGACCGGAATATTTGATGTGTTCCTTTAAATTTGTTAGGCGCCTTGATGTTTTGAAAGGTGACCTAAAAATAAAGTTACTATTATTATTATTATTATCACCATCAAGCCAGACACTGGAATCACACAGAACAAGTTCAAATTTCAAGTTTATTGTGAAGGGCTAAGATCCATTGAGCAAGCTCATTTGCAAGGAGGTCCCTTATACAAGCAATAATAAAGACAATACATGGAACAAAATACAAAAATAGAAGTAACACAGTACAGCAAAAATAGGAATAACAATTTCTAAATGGTATATACAGTGTGTACAATAATTACAAACCATCTGGGTGAGTCCAAAAACTTCTCAGTGATGAAGTCTGCAATTTCTGGCAGAAATTTCTTCTTGTGCTACTAAGGCTGGTATATAAGAAGGATCATGCAACCTGCACGTAGACCACCACGCACAGCCATACATTCAAACAACAACGTAACCCCGACTAGGTGCACAGTAAAGCTGCACAACACTGCCAGAATGGGACGAGTGAAGGCTGCTGGACTATAGGTCACCTGCAAACTCGGTCTGGTGGGAATCCCTGATATGGGAACCAGCCACGTCTGCCCGCTCCCTAAATCCCATTTTGACACAGGACCAATATTTGTTACCAACCAAATGAAATACCATTTTTTCACCCCAAAAGCGCAACTGTCAAAAACATTAATGTAAACAGTAAATGTTCACAATTTAAAAAAAATAAAAATAAATGAATGGAGGGAATCTTTAGACTAAAGCAGGGAGGTATCACCAGAGGGCATGGCTTGAAGTTGGAAGGTGGAAGGGTGAGGGGGGGAAAGAGGAGGAGATTTTTCACTAAGAGGGTGGTGGACCCTTGGAATGCGCTGCCTGGAGAGCTGGTTCAGAGATCCACAGTGGAGGGCTTCAAGAGAAGGTGGGACAGACACAAAAAGCGGATGCATCAGATGATGGCCTGGCCCGGGGGGGGGGACGGATGATAGGGGTTTCTGGAACACAAGGGGGGAGGGCCTCAGTGCCCAACTAGGGATCTGAGGTTCGAGCAGACTCAATAGACCGTAAGGCCTAATCTGCTGGCAATTAGTATGTTAGTATATTTTATGAAGTACTCGATTAAGAATGCATACAGTGATATCATTGTGTCAACTTCCACATTATCCATTATGGTGTCATTCGGTGGCGTGCAGTCCAGACCAACAGGATCGGAATCGCATTCTTCATTTTCCTGACAGGTGTCTAACGAAAGGTGTGGAGGATGCAACTGGCTGCTCATCACTAGTATTGCACTGAACACCAATGGATTGGACTTTTGGTGACTTTGTCATGACTCCTGTAATGGACATAATATGTTTTAATATTCAATATCAAATAGATTTCACAAACATGCAGGTCAATAGTGAGCAAACCAATGTAAGCACCTTTATTTCTATGAAACGTTTTTGAATTTGTATTTTTATTGATCTTTTCAACAATGGTGGTGGGGTAATTCAGATCAGTATTTACATGTACGATTAGATCTCAAAACAAGTGTTGGAATGAGAAATGAGACTTCAGCTCCCAGAACTTGATGGTCATCATTCACAATCTCAGTATTACACCCTTCAGAAACAGTTCCAGAATTCAAGATGGCATGTTCAGCATTTTCACTACTTTCTTTGACATTTTCATGTAACACCTGCAATGTACATACATGTATAATTACTTATGTCTGCCTTCATATCTCAAAAGACCGTACGTCATTATGACATAAAGCAAAACATATAATACACACCCTCATTTATTATGCATAAACATATACCTCTTGAGGAATGGTATCACTTCTGTGATGTCTTTGTGCGGTGATTCAGGATCGCTGCAGTCTACATTATCTTTTCTAGTACATGAAGAACAAGCAGCATCAGACAGCATCTGAGGAAAAAAGTTAGTGTTTTCCATTATCAGGATGTTTATGACTATACTGTTTCACAATGTGCCATGACACAACTATGGTTGGGTACATGACCTGTTTAAAATCGGAACCCCCATGGATCGAGCATGCCCTGGTGGACCCAGATCAATAAGGACTCTGTCTTTCCGAGCTCTGAGTCTGGATCTGCCAGGTACCGATCTTCTATTTAGTGCCATAACATTGTTTTCTTCTTAGTCAACGTTATGGCAAACAAGCGAGGGAGCATTCGCATCCTTTTCTCACAAGACAGACTTTTAAAATAATTTGCTTATTTTATTTTTTTTTTCAAATTGTTTAACCAGAAAGTGGCACACTAAGCTGAAAGCTTGTTTAAAGGTGCAATCTGGGAGCACGGGGAAGTTAAGTGACTTGCTCAGGGTCACACAGTATATGCAAGTGGGAGCTGTGGGATTCAAACCCAGGTCTCCAGATTTGCAGCTCAGAGCCTTAAGCCACTGCGCTATACTGCCTCAAATGCACAGACAGTAGGGGAGGTAGGAGTTGGGTGAGTTATGGAACTAGACTAGTGTTGTTGCGCTCATTCAGCTGAAAGAAAAAGTGTTTGTTTTGTTTCTTAATTTAACCTGTCCAGTTGTCGATGTCAGTGATTGCTGACCACCCGAGAAGAGCTGAACCGCACACAACCAGCAAGCAGCACTCAGCATCGGCAGTCCTCCCTCCCCCAGATACCATTCACTGTAATGTGCGTGTGAGTATTAAAATAAATATGGAACTCAGCTAGCTGCAGTTTTGCAGCAGGGGATGGGAGGTGTAGGTAGGTGTACTACTTACTTACTTCTTCTTGCTGCCAGTGCCCAGCCCCCAACCACCTGAGTCGAGTCCAGTGATAACCGATGAGCCCGTCAGCCTGATGATATCATGCTTCCTAAGGTGCTGTTGGATGGATTGCAGTGCCCATGCTGACAAGCTGCTACTGTTCCAATGCACACATTGCATGCCAGACACTACACACAACATACAACCTTTGGTCACCACCTGACCTACTGCTACCGTACCTTTCTTGGTCAGATGGTACTGAAGTATAAAAGTTGTGTGCGAGTGCAAAATCCTCAATGTGTGTCAGGGAGTAATTGAGTGGCAACGGAACTCAGTCAGAGGGATTTACTCATGCACACTCGGAGCAAACCTTTCCCCTTACATCTTACAAGAAAAAAATAAGCTAGGCTATAGCTAGATAAGAAAACCAAATCGAGAGGCATCAAAAGTTAAACTGAAAAAAAGGGGATAACAAAGTGAACCAAAAGAATCTCAATTCTCAATGACACATGGGGGTGATGGCAGTGACTGAGTGACTGACTGAGTGCCTGGGTTTCTGTTTCTGCCTCCAGGCAGTGTTTGACTGTCCTTTACTTGTCTGTAGTGCCAGGTGTTACTTTAAAAAGATAATTAGCAATATTTTGCTTTCACTGGGGAGACAGGCAGCTAGCTAGGCAGTCAAATTAAAGAAGCATGGCACAGACAACGAAGAGGCATTTAACTGAACATTCTTTTCACTGTTAAGCCAGACAGTAGTGGCAGGCAAAGTCAACTCCCATACCAGCTTTAAGGCCTCCCTTTGGAATGTTTTAAAACACTCCTCAGTGTGTCCCTGCACCTCGTAGCCTTCTAGCCCAACCCTACTACTTCCCACCCAGGGAATTCTGGATGGGGGCCACAGTACCTCTGCACTTATCCTGACGGACCACTCTGAGCAATTGTACCTGACTTGGCACTGTCCCCCGGCATGTCCCACTTAGTTCTCAGATATTGCCATGCCACCCACAGCTGTCCCCTCGTAGCCCGGTATACCCTCTGTAAGCTTCCCTAATACGCCTTCTATTCAAATCCTCCCTGTACTAATCTCCACTGAATTATTTTGTGCTAGTAAGTCGCCTGTTTACTGTCTTACTACCCCAGTACCCAGTATGTACCAATACCGTACTGTTTTTGTACTTTCAGTTATTCTAATTATTGTTGGAACCGGCTGTAATTCCCCGTGATGCCTGGTAGTCTCTGTATCCTGCACTGACTGTAATCCCTGTGATGCCTGTTATTTTCTGTGTGATGCATTGTCACCTTCACTGTACCTGTACTCACTTTACCTGTAACCCCTCCCGGGTCGTACCTGAAAATAGGCACTTGGCTGTCTAGTGTGCTTACCCGGTTAACAAAAGCAAATAAATAAACTATCTGTTGTTTCATTTGAATACAGATGAACAGTATATACTGGCCTGTTTCCGAGCTCTCCATTTTCTGTAGCTTTTATTTTATGGCAGATTTTAAATTTTCCCCACATTTTACAACAGGTTCTAATTAGAATCAAAACTAATCAGAACTTACAAGTACTTTAGCCTGGATTGCCATCTTGATAATAAGGGTCAGGACCTTTTTGGGTCCGCCCATCGCTAGGCACAACATATGAATCAATGGTTGTGTACTTCTGTACATGGCACAACTAGGCAGCACAAATGCTGTAATACAATGTTGAATGTTGCCCAGTGTTATGTGATGCTGTAACACTAAACTGTGTCTGACCTGTCAGCACCTAGCAGTGGTACACAATGACCAGTGGTGCTACCACTGAGTGGTTTGGTGGGCCACATTACCACTGTCTGCAGTGTGAAAAGTGGTCCTACGCATCCAGTATTCCAAATGCACGTCATAATAACGATGTCAACAAACAGGGTTTGAGTGAGTTCTCCGTGCGTGGCCATATTCAGAGGCTCAGTAGGGACCCACAAACCCATCAGCACCAAGAAGCAAAAATACAGCTGTGCTTATGCAAATGAGGGGTTCCCCTCATGTATATTAGTGCAAATGTATATTCAGTGGTTTGCAGTGATGGTAAAAATCCCCAGAAGGGTGCAGTTTATCACCACCGTAAACTTCTCATTAACTGGGTGCTAGGCACAAGCACCTACACACCCATAAAGGCAGGGCATCTGTACTGCAGCAGCCTGTCACCATATGTCCTGTTTTTACTGTTATAATCAATCCTTGTTCAACAGTGGTTCACCCCCCCACCCTGCAATCTTCTGCTGACCCTGTTGAAATCAGCTACTTGTATCCAGTGCTTCCCTCTCCACCCAAAGCAACCATTTCCTACATTTTACATATTCCCTGGTGACCCAGTATACCCACCACCACCCAGCCACCTCCTGAACAGCCCCTCCCCACACCTGACCCATCTGCTCACAGCCAATCTCACAGGCATAGCAGTCATCTGACCTCTGCGGCTGGCCACCCCATGAGTTGTCAGTCAGCACGCGTACTTCTACAGTACCTGTTCTGACTGACAGCTCATACGGCAGCAGGCCATTGAGGTGAGAAGATTGCTGTGCCGGTCACCATATCTAGCCGTGTGGCACTCCAGACACCAGGATAAGTAGAGGTGGGGTGGGTGGTAGGCTGTAAGTGGACAGTTCAGGTGGGAGGATATCCAAGGAAGGGCACACTGGACCAACAGTGGATAAGTAAAATATAAGAAACAGATCATCGGTGAGGTGAACCACTGGACACCTGGGCCCGGATATTCAGACTGCACCAGGCTGTGGCGCATTCCTGGTCGCAGCGCAACTTGACTGTGCTGGGGCGTTGACAGGGTGATATTCAAAGGAGCTGTGCCATGGCATAGCACCGCTGAATATCGCAGCCTGGCCACCCACAGTGTGCATGGTGCAGTGCCACTGTGCCAGCACAAGTGGCCAGAGTGGACCAGGGGGATGCACTAGTGCAAGTTCCATTGCGCTAAGCGCAAGAACCGTGATATTCAAAAGTGCACATGCAAATGGGGCCATAATGCATGCAAGGCGCAAATGGGGCCATTTGCATGTCATTTTGGCTTCTATTGCATGCAGGTGCACTGATCCCCAGCGACTTGCACCTGGCATCCTGCCAGGCTGGCCGTCGGGGACAGCGCCCCCTGCACAGTGTGAGAAAGTACCCCGCTGCCCGATCTCGGGCATATGTAGACTATAAACACGTCCAAAATCCCTGGTGGTCCAGTGGACCGTTCGCAGCCCGATCGCGGGCGTCTGTTAAAATGAAAGCTGTCCTATATCCCTGGTGGTCCAGTAGACCGCTCGCAGCCCAATCGCAGGCATATGTAGAAAATAAACACGTCCAATATCCCTGGTGGTCCAGTGGACCACTTGCAGACCGATCGTGGACATATGTAATAAAATGGAGAGGTCCAATATCCCTGGTGGTCCAGTGGTACCCCCCCTCCCCACCCGCCCACTGGGTCCCACTGCCCCTCCCCCCTGGTCAGTGGCGGGCGGCAGCACCCCACCCGTCCTGCGGCCCGCCCGCCCACCAACTGACACAGTACGGTAGGGCTGTACGCCCATTGGTCCACAGCGTGAGCCAATGGGTGTGCAGCCCGTACCATACTACACAGTCCAGATATGTGAATGGCCTATTTATTCATACTCATTTGTATTGCTCCCTTATGCCTAGCCCATGCCTGTTTGAAGCCCTGCACAGTATTCATATCCACCATTTCCTGAGGTAGGCCATTCCATGCATCCTGCACCCTTTCTGTGAAAAAGAACTTCCTCACATTACCCCTTAGCCGCCCTCCTTCCCTCTAATCTCATGCTGTGTCCTCTTGTCCTGATTTTTCTTATATTGAAACATGTTAGACTCTTTCACTTTGTTAATGCCCTTAAGATGTTTGAATGTTTCGATCATATCACCTCTCTTCTTCCTTTGCTCTAGGGTATACATATTGAGCTCCATTAATCTGTCCTCGTGTTTTCTGATGCAGTGCCTGCACCATTTTGGTTGCCCTTCTCTGGACTGCCTCAATTTTGTTAATGTCCTTGTGCAGGTGCATCCTCCAGTACTGCACGCAGTACTCCAGATGGGGCCTAACCAGTGTCTTGTAAAAAGGGATTAATACCTCCCTCTTACGACTTGTGATACCCCTACTAATACACACCAACATCCCTCTAGCCTTACCTACTGCTTAGTGGTCTGTTTAGATGATTTCATGTCATCTGTGATGATGATGATGATGATGATGATGATGATGCCCACGTCTCTTTCTTCCCTTGTAATTGCCAGCAACTCCCCTCCCAACCTATAGTTAGCTTCAGGGTTTCTCTTCCCTAAGTGCATGATCTTGCACTTCTTTGTGTTAAACTTCAGTTGACACTTTTCAACCATTTTGCCAGTTTTTCCAGATCTCTTCTCATTCTGCCCACCCCATCTGGATCATCAACTCTGTTGCAGATCTTGGTGTCATCTGCAAACAGGCAAACTTCACCCTCCAGTCCATCTGCAATGTCACTGGTGAAGATATTGAAGAGGACTGGCCCCAGGACTGACCCCTGAGGTACCCGACTTGTGACTTGCATCTCTCCTGACTGTGTACCTTTTAACACCACTCTCTGTTTTCTGTCTGCCAACCAGTTTGCCACCCAGTTGACCAACTTCTGACCCACCCCGAGCCTACCTAGCTTATTAATCAATCTTCTATGTGAAACAGTATCAAAAGCCTTGCTGAAGTCAAGGTAGGTAACATCAACTGCACCACCTTGGTCCACCACTCTGGTTACCCAGTCAAAGAAATCTATGAGATTAGTTTGACAGGACCCTCCTGTTGTAAACCCATGCTGTCTTGGATCTTGTGCTCCTATGGATTTCAGGTGTTGCACTATCCTTTCCTTAAGAAGTGCCTCCATAATCTTGCCCTACTACTGAGGTAAGTCTGACTGGTCTGTAGTTCCCTGCCTCCTCCCTGCTACCACTCTTGTGGAACAGGATCACATGAGCCCTTCTCCAGTCTTCTGGGACCTCTCCGGTGCTCAGAAACTCACTAAACAGTTCTGCTAATGGCTCTGCTAGTTCCACCCTTAGCTCCTTTAGTACCCTGAGATGTATGCCATCAGGTCCTATTGCCTTGTCCACCCTGAGCTTAGTGAGCTCTTGTAGGACCCCTTCTTTTGTGAAGTGACTTGTGCACACCTCCCTCCCCTGTGTCCATGGTGCTGAGCTGTGGGCCCTGCCCTACCTTCTCCTCAGTAAATACTAAGCAGAAGTATCTATTTAGGATAGGTGCTTTTACATGGTCCTCCTCCTTACAAGCCCCCTTATCCCCTTTGATCTTAGCAATACCCCCTCTGGACTTTCTCATTTCATTAATGTATCTATAGTATGTCTTGTCCCCTTCTTTTACTGTTTGTGCTAGTGTTTCCTCGGTTTGGGCCTTTGCCTGCCTTACTGCCTTCCTTGCTTCCTTTAGGGAAGTTTGGTATGCCTCTCTATCTTCGTCCCACTGCGTTCCCTTATATTTCCTGAAGGCCAACCTTTTGGCTCTGACCTTTTCTGCTACTGTTTTTGAGAACCAGAGTGGTTTCCTCCTTCTTTTGCTCTTGCCTTTCTCTCTAACACAATGGGATGTTGCTTCAAGTATTGCATCATTAATGCTTGCCCATTTTGCATGTACCCCTGACCTGTATTTCTTCTTGGTAGGGCTAACTTAACTCTGTTGGCCATCTTTTCAAAGTCAACTCCTCTGAAGTCCCATATTTTTGCCTTGGAATGGGATGATTTAGTTCTAGTGGCCAAATTGAACTATACCATGTGATGGTCACTGGCCCCCAGGTGACCTTCTACCTGGAAATCTGTGATCCTTTCCCTCTTAGTCAGTACTAGATCAAGGATAGCCCTGTCTCTTGTGGGTTGTTGTACTAGTTGTTTAAGGCCCTCCCCCTGCAGGGAATCCACTATATGTCTAGTTCTGGCAGATGTTCCTGCTGGCATTGACCAATGTGTATCCAGCATGTTGAAGTCTCCCATTATCAGAACCTCCCCTTTAGCAGTCATGTTTTTCATATCTTCTAACAGTAATGTGTCTATGTCCGCCCGTGGTCTGGAGGTCTGTAGACAACCTCAGTTTGTATGGCTGTCCTATTTCCTATTTCAAGGGTGACCCACAGTTCTTCTGGCTCCTTATATGTATTCTGAATTTCTGTAGCTTTTATATTCTCATTGACATAAAGGGCCACTCCCCCCTTTTGCACCTCGGTCTCTTCTGAACAGTACATAGCCGGGTAATGAAGTCTCCCAAGTGTGGTTACTGGTGAACCATGTCTAGCCGATGGCTACTATGTCCAGTTTAACCTTTGTCATTGTAGCATGCAGGTCTGGGATCTTGTTTCCCAGACTACGGGCATTTGTGTATATGATTTTCCACTGGCCAGCTTTCGGTGTGTTAGTTGTTGGGCGAGTTCCGGCATTTCCCCTGCATGTCGTATGGGGAGCCTGAACTTTTTCCTTACCTGGTGATGCAAATGAACTACAAACATACTGAACTCCTGTTTGATCACTAGCTGAGGGGAGGGTGTTCTTCCCGTTTGATGTATCGGATGCTGCACCCCTCTCCCCATTTGCTAGTTTAAATATTCTGCAAAGACGTCAAACTTCTGCCCCAATGCACTGACTCCCGCTTTAGTCAGATGCAGACCATCAAATTTAAAGAACCTTCACTCCCAAAACTGTTGCTAGTTACCTACAAACTTCTGTCCTTTTTCCTGGCACCAGCCCTTGAGCCACATGTTTAGCTCCCCTAACTCTACTTCTCTGACCTATCCACCTGCCCCCCTCCCCCCGGCCCTCTCCCAGACCAGCAAGATTTCAGAGAAGGAGATGCTGGATGAAATGGATGACAGTTTGTTTCTCAGCCTGGTCAGGTGTTCCCTGGTCTCCATAACTGACTGGCTGGCAAGATCATTAGTCCCTATGTGTACCAGGACAGCAATGTTTTCTCCTGCTTCCTGCATGATTTTAGCAATATGGTCAGTGTCTCTCCATGCTGATGTACCAGAGAGACATCCGACCATTACCCTCGGCTGGAGGTACGTATTAACTCCCTGAATCATGGAGTGTCCTATGATCAGAAGTGTTTTGGATTTCCTTTTTGCTTTTTTTGATTTAGTCCCTGTTTTGGGTGAGTTTTATAGCACTAGCTTCTGTGCAGCAGTGTCCTGCTCTGCAGTCTGGCCTTGCCCCACCACCCAACCCAATCCATTTTGTGCCAATTGTCAGAGCACCACTATCCGGGGCCTGCTGATCTCTCCCCACTGCCACCATGCCCCCCTCACCCTCTGTCACAAAACCATGACTACCGTCAGACCCCCGGTCCCCTCCTTTCTGGTCCCCCCCCCCAATAGCTGCCCTGCCAGGCAATGGCACAGGACACCTAGACCACCTCCTGGCTGATCTAAAGGCAGCCCCTTCTTGCGATCACTGCGGGACTTCTGGAATAGCAAAACTGGGAATGGTGCCACCCTGCCATGGCACAACCACCCTTGCAACCTGGTGCACTGGAATTTTTGCTGCAAGTGTGGCACAAGGAGGGGGGCTTTCCCACACGGTATCCCAACTTCACCACAGCCAGCATTTCAAAATCAGGATTGCCACAAGCTATGATGCAAGGTGCCACTTACGTCACACCCGTTTGACACAGGCAGCTTGCGTTATCGTTCCCCTTTTGAAAATCGAGCCCAGTATCTAGAGTTATCAATGTGTCATGTTTTTTTTTGGGGGGGGGTTCGCAGAATGCTAAGCATGAGCTGTTGATCTGACCTAGTAGAATAGTGCTCAGAGTTCAGTACACAAACTGTGACATAGCCAAAAATCCAGATTACTGGTTCCTTGAAAACAGCAGCACAGAATGTTGTCCATCAAGACAAAACAATGCAAAATACAGTTTTTCACATAAATGTTTAGTTATATTAATAGTAAATGTGTATCATCTGAGGATATGAATATCTTTTCTGGAAACAGGAACATTACAAACAGCTGACAATAAGAAATAATTTCCAGTCCTCTTATACTGCTTTAGACAGGGAATTTAGGGCACACCGGGGGCCCAAGTGGTCCTTATCTGACAACAACTTCTGTGTTTCTATGCTTTTGTGTTTTCTTTAACAAAAACTATTTCAGTAATTATCATTCATGGGAAAGAAATACAGAAAATACACCAAAGGCAGCTACATTGTTGCTTTTTAATATGGTTAGTTTAAAACATGAGTCACGTATGCAAGTCCTTCGTTACAATAATACTAAATTTACAGTAAAACAGAAATAAACAGACCAAGGATATCGATAAACCAGTCTCGGGCAGCTGCATAGCTAGCTGTCTAAGCTACTTCACGTTGGAGTACAGATCTGCAGTTGGTCCAGTGCTGCTACTTGCTGCTTTATAGATATATAAAAAAAAAATAACGGACTAAGGGTGTAATCCCAGAGGAGGGGAGGGGGTATGCAACTTAATTTATTTCTTCCCTCAGTTTTGAGAAATATTGTTCACACACACACTTGCAAGTCCTTATTTGACCTCAGCTTCTGATTAGATGATGTAGTAGTCGCAGTTGTCACAAACATCCTAACTGCAAATGACAGGCGGTCCCAGACTGTCATTTTATGGTACTCCGTGGAGCACAAAATGAACTTTCCTTCAACTTCCAGAGGTTTTTGTGTTACTCTTCCCTGTTATTAAACATGGCAATGAAGCTTTTTTCCCTGTGACACTGTCCTGTGGAGTTAAAAGGAAGAAGGACCAGTAGCAAGGTGAAACTTCTTTGAAAACATTATTTTGCAATCTGAGAAAATTGTGGGGAAAGATATAAAGGATGTACATTGGAGACTGGATACTGAACATTTTGTTGAACAGGCTGTATAACTCAGTTTCTTTTGTTTTTCCTTTTTTTATTTTCATGATTTTAGAATATGTGTACAGAATATGAATCACATTAGTATCTTTTAAATTCATTGGTAGGTAGCAAAAGAACTTTTTCTCAAGGGACACTAATACTCAAAGTTTATTTTAACATACAGATAGAAACTAGACCAATTCAAAGGAGAGGAGTCAAGCAAATAGTTTATCTCCACTAGTTTCACATTATCAGCCTAGCAACTGCTAGTTTACTTACTCAAAACCTTTATACTTTTAACTATGCAATTGCACCTCCCACCCCTACATGGACTGTGACTCAGGGCATATGAAGTATGTAACTAATGTTTAGAACTCATACTGCATTTATAAAGTATAAGAAAAATCATTATGAAAAAAAAGACAAACAGGTTACAAGTCCATCTTCCCCAAAGTTTCGATTACATCTCTCTCCGATCCTGTTAGCGAGCCAGACATATCTTGTTCAGAGTAATGTGGATGGAGAAAAGCCACAAGTTCATCAAGTTTGTCAGTGGCTCAGCAGGTAGCACACTTGCCTCTGAGGCCGGGAGATCAGAAGGCTCTGGGTTCTATCTGCACACCAGAAACTTGGGTTAATATCCCAGTACTGATACTGTAGTGCAGCATGAGAGGGGTGCTGCACTCCTGAGGTGCCATCTTTCGGATGAGATGTTAAACCGAGGTCCCATGTGCCTGTTCTGGTGGTAGTTCAGGTGAATGTTAAAGATCCTATGACACTTCTCGAAAAGAGTAGGGGAATTTCCTTGGTGTCCTGGCCAGAGTTCCCCCCATTCACTAAAAATACCACCAACAGCTTAATCTGGTTCATAGTCAGTTGGCATTCATCTGTATCCCCTACCACCACAGGTCATGCCTGAAAATAGGCAGAATTTGTCTAGTGCACTTATCCGGACAACAAAAACTAAATAAATAAACAAAAAGTTGAGTTCTGGAGACCTCATGTATGCAAGGACATAAATGGTATGGAGGGAGTTTAGAGAAGGGCCACTAAGATGGTACATGGATTAAGTGGGAAGCCATATGAAGAGAGGTTGAGGGAGTTGGATATGTACCCACTAGAGACCCGAAGGGAGAGGGGGGGACATGATAGAGATGTTCTAGTGCATGAAGGGGATTAATAAAGTGGGGGCGGAACTTATTCATGGGCAAGGTGGGGCTAAAACTAGCAGGCATGGACTGAGGGGTGGAGGAGGGTAGGTTTAAGGGTGGTGTGAGAAGACATTACTTCACGGAGAGGGTAGTGGAGCCCTGGAATGGTCTGCCAGGGGAGGTGGTGGGGGCCAGCACAGTGGAGGGATTCAAAAGAACATGGAACAAACACAAGGGATTGACTAGAGGGAGGAAAGGGGGATCCCTGGGAGAGGGGCCAATAAAGCGGGGGGAGGAATGGGCAAACTCAATGGGCCAAGCGGGTCCTTTTCTGCTAACAAATATCTATTAATCTATGAATCTATGAAACCTCAAAGAAAATTTTTGTTTTCCCATCCTTGGTGACCTTTACTTAGGATGGGGCAACAATGAGAACTGGGTGCTGATCTCCAGCAGCTCCTGATTGTATGCCAGCAACTTTCAGTGTCTTTGCTGTGTTTGAAACAAAAATCAGGAAAAACATAATACCAGCAGTTTTTGTATTCAAGACTGGCCAAAAGTTTAGCCAGTTTAGAGAGAGATAGTCCCTGTCTGAAACAAAGGCAATGCTGAGCGCCTTACGCACCTGAGAAGTGCTGTTATCCTACAACTACTTACACCCTGGAGTACTTTATTGCAATTATAAAATGGTTCCTCTGATTTTTAAATAAAAATAAGTAATGAGGTTCAGAAAGTTAAGTATTTCTGACCTGTGCTGGAATAATGACACATGGCATTTGATCACGTCATGTAACAAATCACATACAGTGCTCCCTCTTTTATCCACCAACTTCCATGCATCCTAAATTTTGGTGGATAAAAGAGGGTGGTGGATAATAAAGGGTGGCGGTTAAAGGAGAAGGTAACATTTCTGGAAAACTGGACAGGAGCTCACACTAGTGGTAAGCGAGGGTGGCAGATAAAAGGGGGGAGGACGGATAAAGGAGGAAGCTCTGTATCTTGTTTCCTCTTACCCATTTCGTCATTTTTGTTAGCTCACTAGGGGTGTGCAAGTAATAAATGTCAGTTCCCAAATGCCAGGGTATTCATAGTCGGTACTCAGATCTGGATTCTGTTAAAAGACAGTGTTGTCTCCTGGTACAGTGATAGGAGCTTGGCATTTTTTTTTATTTAAATGTCTATATAGGAGAATGGGGGAGGGGTGTATGGCAGGAAGGAAATGACTAGTGTTGGGAAGGATGGTGGCCACAGGCCTGGCAAGGGATAGAGAGATTTTATTTTTATTTTTATCTTAATTTTAGTACCTAATAATAATAATAATAATAATAATAATAAACTTTATTTATAAGCACAATGTCTAAAACCAAAGCGCTGCACAAGGCTTTAAAACAGCATCCAACCAATTCCATATAATGAATGCAGAGTACATAATATCAAGTATCTAGGGGTTCTGAGTATAAATACTCACCAAAAAAGGCACTTGCACACCCCTATAGTTCAGGATAACTCCCAGAACAGCATCGTTGTTTGTTTTTTTATTACAACACTGCTGAGCATTTTTGCCTGGTCAATCTCATCTCTGTCTTTAGGCATTGTTATTATGTTGGCATTGATTGAATCAACAATTGTTATTTTAATGAAAAGTGGTTGTCAGTCCTTTTTGGAGTGATCTGCAATATTTTGTCAGTCACTACTAATTCATCATTACACAAACTGGTACATAAACCTTTTTTTTTTTTAAATTGAGGCATATGTTTGCTTCTTAAGCCAAACAGTACGAACTACAATAACTTTGAAGCTAAATGTTATTTGTTTTTAAAAATTGGTCAGCTGATATTTATCCTTTTTATTCATTGGTCAATTGAAAAAGCTCCTACTGTACTTGTGTTCTCAGGACACTATCCTGTTTTTTTCATGTTTTTCACTACAGTACGTGTGACTTTTAAACGCTATAAAAATTGTCACATTTTATTTAAAAGATGTACCCCAAAGGTTTCTAACTTAGACAAACCCCTACCACAGTGCCAGTTATTTGTGTTTTGTTTGCTCTTTTTGAGAAAACCTCATCTGATTTTTTTTTAATTTAGGGGGAATAGTTTTAGTATTCAAATTCTCAAACATTGCCGTACAAAGTTCAGAGAAGTTTGCCTGTTGGCAAAATATCTAAATGGAGGACAGACCCTTAAAAAGACTGATCAAAAACATTGAGTGTTACATTAACAATCCCTTGAACTCTAGCCACACAACTATGATATACATTAAATATAACATGTAAGCAATAACTCTAAACAAGGTGTATGGTGTAGACACTTTAAAAGTGTAGTTGTGCTCATAAATACAGCCTTAGAAGATTTGTAAAAAGACAATAAATTTAATGACTAATCAGCTTCAAGAGAAGACGTGTCCCATTGTGCTGAATTATACAATGGCAAGAACATTTCCTGGACTCTGATTGGTCAGTGTGTGCCTGGTACAATGATGTTATTGACCGATAACATTACTGTGTGCACGTCATGGCTGACCTCATTTCTATTTTTCAGAAACAAAGATATAGTGCCACACTAAAAAATCTACTAAAACCTTTCTTAAATATTTTTTATTTTGTATAACATCAAGCCATTGTATAATTGCAATAAGGCACTCCAAGGTGTGTGTTATTGTGTAATAATGTCACTCCTGGGGTGGGTGGAAGCTTCGCTTTGCCTTGCTTCAACCCACGGAGTAACTGATATTGATAACTACCACTGTAATCGCTATTGCTAAATAACTATGTACCCACTCGATGGTGCTCATCTATTTAGACTGATGATTTTTCCCATTTGTTTTACAGATCGGTACATATGCAAGCAATAACGATCACAACAGAGCATGCATTTCTAAAGAATCAATGCATGCCCCAGGTGAACCGACACTGCCAATGGCAGAGTGACTTTTAATACACTCAGTAAGCACATTAATTCTCTAAAAACCCATGCCCTGGAGTGAGTTACTGCACTTATAAAATGGAAAAAAATCTATGGTTTGTTTTGTTTTTGTTAATGGGAAAAGGTTTTATTTTCCTATAGTTATGTTATTGTTAAGTAAAATATGTGAGTTTTGTAACAAAGGCCTTTAAATGAGCCCAAGAAGTACACCTATGTGTGTGTGTGTGTGTGTATATATATATATATGTAGTATATATAATGAGAGAGAGAGGGGCAGACAGACATAGAGGTAGGAAAGGGAGAGATATAATGTGATGGCATGTTGTACTCAAAAGAGGAAAATGAGCAGCCAGTCAAAAGTACATAGGACCCTCCCATCTCCCACAGAGGACTTGATTTCCTCAGTGCATCTGGCTTGCATTACAGAAACCTGGCAGGAGGAGGATGATGTGGGTCTTGAATTGGAAGCATCGATCCTGGCTGGATTTTCTGTGGTGCACTGCCCAAGGAAGGAATGCAGAGGTGGGGGCGTGGCCATCTGTTTTAGATCTGACCTAAACTTCTCTGTGCACCCAGTGGGTTCCACCTTGTCATTTGAATGTGCAGCCGTGTGTGGGGGTCCAGGTGCAGGCTGCAGAATCCTCCTCATATTCCAGCCTCCAGGGCATGAGGGGGAGTTTCTGCAGGAAGTTGTGAACTTCGTCACTGAGAAAGTGTTGGAGTCACCCAGAAGGTTGGTTCTGGGTGACTTCAATGCCTGGATCAATGATAAACATTTGCAATTTGGTTATGACTTCTTCTAGCTGACGTTATCATTAGGCCTGACGTAAGTCGTTGCTTCTGTGACCCACAGCCACAGTCATGCCTTGGTGTGACAAGCTGGCCTATGGTAGATGGAGTGGCAACATGCTGGGTTTAAAGTTCACAGAAAAAAAAGGTACTTTTATTGCTCCAAATGTACAGGTAAGTTATTGCTCCAGAAAAGCATAATCAGTCAGTTCAACTTCTCCAGCTGGGTCAGATAACATAAAGGTTAACACAAAACAGTTATTTCAGGCTGACTTGACAAAAGGAATCTTTGACTCACCTATGTGGGCCAGCAGTTTGTTCAATATACAGTCTCAAACAAAACAAACAGTTTGTAGGCCAGTAGTTTTGAATGCACAGTCTCAAATAAAACACAGTTTTCCCTTTTTGCCTTATTTGTAGGCTGTTATCAGCAGTACATTCCACTCACTGTTTTTGGCCCAGCTGGCTAGGCTGATCCTTTACCTCAGCACACTCTGCTCTAGAAATGATCTGTTTCTCAGCAACAGGTTTCAACTTCTCCCCTAAGGCTCTCTCCAACAATTAACCATTCTTCTTGGCTTTCTGTTCTGGTTCCTGTCTTACATTCCACCCTCCATCTTGCAGAGTTCTCTGCATAGGAGTATCTCCTCCCTGCAGCAATTTCCAGCTTCTAACTGACTCCTTGCTGGATTCTCTCTGCCTTTTAGCAATCCCTCCAGTCAGCAGCACCTGGGGAGGCACCCCCGCTTTCCTGTTCACGTTGCATTCCCTGCATTTCCTCAGCCTCAAACAAGATGTTAACCCCTTGTTTCCAAATGTAGTGTTTACACTGTCACACTTAGGCTTGGTGTTCTCACTGGCGCTTGAGGTCTCTGACCTCAGAATTGATCCGGTTGTCAGGTTGGATCACTGCACAGTGAGGTTTTTGTTCGGGGGGCCCCCCCCATTAGTCCCTCCTTTGTGGAGATGGTCCGCTACTGCCCTTTGAAGGAGTTGAACCAGAGGGACTGATGGCAGCGATGGATCTTTCTCGTGTGAATGTTGCATGTGAGGCAGGAATGGGTGAGGTGGTTGTGGCCTGTAATGAGGCTGTTTCCAAGGCACTCAACACTGTATGACCCAGGTATTCATGCTTGGGACCCCCATGGTTTGATGGGGACTTCAAGGAGATGAAAACCAGGGGTCGGAAGTTGGAGCATTTTTGGCAGAGAACTCAGTCTGAGGAGGATAAACTAGCTTTGAGACTACAAAAGGCAATCTCCCTTAAGAAGGCAGTGTTCCTGTCCAGGGTGATTGTTGCAGGAAGGAACAAACCAGCTCTGCTTTTGTGAACTGTGGACAGACTTCTCCATCCTGCCTGTCTACAGCCAAAGAAAGCATTTTCAATCACTTAGTGTGAGTAGTTTGCTCAGTTCTTCTCTGACAGTGTGTCCTCCATTAGGGCTGGGATCTCCCAAAAAGGAGTCCTTGTGGCCTGGCAGAGGTGAGTTGGGTGTGTTGGGAAGCACTCCTGTTGTTTGGAGCGAGTTTAGGCCAGTAGGCATGGTTGAGGTCTGCAAGATGATCTCGAAGCTGCGGCCCACATACTGTGAGCTGGACCGAGGCCTGACTTGTCTCCTAATGGGATGTGCCGAGTCCGTTGGTCCAGTGTTCACCGAGATTGTCCAGTGTTCACGTTTGGAGGGTTGCTTTCCTGACACCTTGAAAGAGGCATTGGTGAGACCCCCTCCTAAAGAAACTATCTCTCAACCCTGACATCTTGGCAAATTATAGACCTGTCTCTAACCTCCCATTTTAAGGGGAGGTTATTGAGAAAGTGCTGGTTCTGCAGCACAAGGTACAGCTTGTGGCCTATGACATCTACAAGCCTCTCCAGTCAGGTTTTTGGTCAAAGAAAAGCACTGAAACGGCACTAGTCAAAGTGCAAAATTATCTCCCCAGGGTGAGGAATAGATGAGAGCAGTCAATCCTCATTCTTCTCCATCTCTCCTCTGCATTCAACACTGGGGACCATGCTGTGCTGCTGGGTCACCTAAGGGAGCTCTGTGGACTCACTGGTACTGTCATCAACTGGTTCAAGTCCTGTCTTACAGACAGGACACAACGGGTGGTGATGGGGAAATTTCTCATCCTGCCCACGGCCACTGTCTTGTGCAGTTCCCTAGGGTTTGATTCTGTCACCTGCATTGTTTGCAGTGTATATGCTTCCCCTGGGTGAGATCATTAGATGGTATAGCTTGGGTTTCCACTGCTATGCAGACGACACTCAGTTGTACATGTAATTTGCACCAGAAACAGATGTTGCTGTGGATATGCTAAATAAATGGCTGGCCAAGATCCAGGACTGGATGACCTCTAGCTGGCTAAGACACAATCCGGACTAGATTGAGGTGCTGGTGATTGAGCCTGGTCATCGATGGGATGCGGACACTGTTGGGAAGGAAACAGGAATATTCCTTGGATCCACTCCCTTGACAGTATCCACAAAAGCCAAGAATCTGGGTGACATCCTTGATGACAGACTGATGCTTGAGGCTCAAGTGTCATCCGTTGTCAAGAGTGGTTTTACCACTGAAGGAATGTTGCCTGGATTAAAACCTTGATTCCACCTGCCAACCTGCCCTCTCTATTACACGCTTTTGTGACATCCTGTCTCGACTGCTGCAATGCTCTGTACCTCAGGGTCACTGGAGGGGTTCTCCTGCACCTGCACCTGGTGCAGAACGCAGCAGCCAGGTTACTGACAGGCCTTCCAAGGTCCTGTGAATGATGTGACCTCGGTTTTGCACAAACTGCACTGGCTACCGGTTAGGTGAAGAATTGTCCTCGGAATGGGCTTGCTCACCTATAAGGCCCTACATGGATCAGGCCCTGGTTACCTAAATGACCTCCTGACTCCAGCCCATCCTGTGCAGTCACTCCACTCCTTCACGAAGGGTCTCCTAGTGGTTCCCAGGGCCTGCCTCAAATCCTCTGGAGATTGTGCATTCGAGGTGGTGGGCCCAGTACTGTCGAACTCGCTGCCAAGACCTTTGTGGGAGGTCTCCTCGGTGGAGGCCTTTAAGCATGTCCTAAAGGTACATCTCTTCAAGAAGGCATATCTAGATTGCCAATACTTATTAAACTGCTGTAATTCTTATGCAAATCTTTTAGCTATTTTAAATTGCTGTAATTTATTATTTGTGTTTTTATATTGTCGCCTACATGTATGCTTTGCCTCTCTTGTACAGCACCCAGAGCCTCCTGTATGGGGCACTCTAAAAATAAAAATTACTTACTTACAACTACTATTACTTCAGTCAGGGGACTTGCTCTTTTGGTTTGGATGTAGAGTCCCTGACTGGGACACAGAAAGTTGCAATTTTAAATACCAAGATCCTGTGGTGGAAAAAGCAGTCCAAAGTACAAGGCATTGCTATGCAAGGGGCAGGGGGCCATGTTGATTAATTTTATATTCGTGCTGATCGGCAGTGCCAAACAAAAGCAGTCTAAATCATCACTGAATACTAACAATGTCCATTTAATGTTGCTCTTTCTTACTGCAAAAATGGTCTATAAGAAAAAAAAATCCAGCAATGTTCAGAACAAAGGAAACAGATTACTGCGCAGATCTCATTATGTAATTCTAAAAGCCAAGTTTTTAAAGAATGTTTCAGCTTAGTCCTCCTAAGAATGCAGATCAATACTGGTCCCAGTATATTAAAGGCAGCTTTAATTATCCATCACCTTCACAGAGCAATCTGGGAGGTCTTTTCTCAGCTCTGTAGGGGCTACAGGTCTACATGGTGTGGAAACATTAAGCCTTCAATTCCTACATGGCTCTTAGTAATTAGGGATATTGAGCCGGCTTAGTTGCAGGTCTTAATCTAAATAGATTGCTAATGCAGCAACTGGAGAAGGCAGCAAGGATGGCCTACTGGGGGGAGTTAATAGTGACAAGTGATGTCATGGAAACTACAATGTGTGGTATCATCTTGGGAAATGGTACTTTGTTTGAAACAGCCCTAATGATTGCTTCTGGATTGACTTTTTTCCCATTAGGTTTTTATCATCCTTGGCAGTCTCTCATCACTCTCCAGTGCCCTCCTAGCCTTGTCACTACCTCCCTTCATATGGGGACACAGGGATCTGGTGGCAACATGGGATGTCTGCAGGTGGTTCCTAATTTTATTGCTGCTTTTTTCATCCAGTTGTGTCTATGTTCCAACCTTCTGCGTAGTGCTGAACTATGAGACTACAAGCTTTGTGCATACACCATGTCCCTCCTGTAGAGGAACCGCCTCCTCTGGCCCACCACAGGGGGGTTGCTGTGGCAGTGGAATTCGTGGTCAACCCTCCCTGGTTGGGAGTGCTACTGCAGCCCCACCCCCCCCGAGCCACCTAACCAGCTTTAGAGTCTACTCCTGAGCCTGAATCATTAGCACAGCAGCAGAATCCTGTGTCCTGATTGGTTGCCTCCTATGCCGTAGCACTGTCTAATGTACAGGTAAAAAAGTGCTGGCAATTAGAACACAGCACACTAACAAGATTAATGCCATTTTCAAAAATTCATAATTGCCATTACAAACATGGCTGCCTCCTTTACTCACTACAAACAAAATCATTCAAGCCCTAACAGTAAAACTCCCTCAAAAAAACAAAAGAACAAAAAAATGACTGGCTATTCTCAGGGTATTGAATAAGTTGGCAAAATTGATTAGCAATTTCATGCAAGAAAATGCTGATCAATTGTGATAATGCATCGCATTTGGCTTAGATTGTTAAAAAAAAATAGAAAGTGCTACAAAATTATAATTCTATGTTTCTTTTTAATATTTTTACCAAAATAAAGTACTATATTTAAATCCACATTGTGTTTTCTTGATCTGTTTCAATACTGCCACCACCCTCATATGCACGTGCACACACACACACACACACACACACACACACACACACACACACACGCACTATTTTCTCTGAGGGAGCTGCTAGCTGGCTTCCAGTCCCCCACCCCAAAAGAATTTGGTAAGTGCCAGCTTAATTTTTAGGAGGCTCAGAATAAATTGATTGCAGTGCAGACCCTCCCACCACCACCAAATGGGAGCAAGTCCACTTAATTTTTAAGCTGCAGGCTGCTTGCTCAGAATAAATTGTGTGACTGCAGCTCTCCCCCAACCCCCGACCCCGTCCATCCAGATGACTTCATGGAGCAGCTAGCTCACATAAGCAGTAGGTTAAAAATAAATTCTCTCTGAGCTGTTGTTGTTTCAGCATGCCACATGCTCCAAGATGTATTGATAAATGAATCCCCCACCCAACTTGACCGAAGGCTGATGCATCTTTCTAGCTACACACTCCCCATTCCCACTAAGTTACATCCAATTCCCCCCAGAGAGGCCACCATCAAGGTACCCCCACCCCCACTGAGCCACATCTAGCAATGCAACAATTCTGGCTAAGTATACATCCTGCAGGTCTACTCCACTGCTTGAGTAGTTATTGCTGACCTGTGCACAGGAGAAAAATACACCTCGTAACCACCTGAGTCTAATCCTGGCCACGTATGTGGTCAGCTTGAGAACAGTGCTGTTAGAGGAGCCGTGGTAAAAGGCCCTGAAATCTGCTGGACATGACGTCAGGGAGAATGACCCTGCTGACACAGCAGGCAAATCTTAACCATCACTTAGCTATGCTTGTTCCCCTCTCAGTACACCAGGATTGTAAGCTCCTTGACAGCGACCAACCAAATTTTTACCCATCTAAAAGGGCAGGAGGCACAGCTCACAGATCGAAGCACTGTATGGGATGAGTCTGGGTACCACTCAAGGGGCCAATATGGAAAGGGAAGATGGGATTTAAGTAGGCTAAAGAGATTCAGTACTCTGAAGGGAAGGTGCAGCTCACAAATGGGAGCACTTACTGTATTTGTGAGACTGAAACTGTCAGACGGTACTGGGGTTGGTCCAATAATACCATTGTCTTGAGAAAGATTACTGCTGGCAGTTAGGTTTTGGGATCTTCCAGACATCCTTTTTGTTTTTGTTAGGCCATGTGTCCTGATGAAGTTACTGCTTGATGGGGCAAGAAATCCAGAAGACATGACCTGTGTGTACATTAACACAGTCAGTTATATAACAAAAATATTACCAAAAAACAAAGAAATCACTATTTCTCCAACTTATATCTACCTACACCACAGATATGCCCCTCTCCCAAAGCACACTTTCACTGTCTTTCACCACACACACTCAATGTTGTAAATTAACATTCAAAATCCACACAAAAACAAAAATGCTCGATGATATCAGCACAGGAGGGTTTCCTACAATCGATAAACTAAAGTTGGATCCCCCCCAAAAAAGCAAAAATGCTTTTTGAACATCTTTTACAAGATTCCTATCACAGACAGCTATCAGAGCACACTGTCTCCTACTCCTTCCTACTCATACTACCCCAAACTGAGGCTGTGCAGATCAATATAGAGCCCATGTGACCTGAAATCCCATGAATCACTGCAAAATTCACCTTTGGAGCTCAAAGACAACGCGAAGTGCACTGTCTGTAATGCACTTCACCTTAAATTTGGCAGAGTGGTGGCCTGGGGAGGCGGAGTAATGCTAAGTCATTGCTTCCAATGGACTACACGTTCCTCATTATAACGCGAAGTGCTCCTCTTTGTGTTGCGGAGCACTCCGTGAATCCACCTTTGCTCACAGAATCGCTTTGGGTGGATTGACCCACTTCACCCACCACTAACCAGAACTGAACTGGAAACCCCACAAGTCACTTTACATAGGACACTAAACCCCCAATGACAATGGCTTTTGGCCATTACCAACCTGGGCTGGATTTGAACCAGTGACCTAAAAGTGAAAGGCTCCTTAACCCATTACCAGTACACTGAGCCATTCAGTTCCATCATTTTATCATTTTCAAGTATTTAAATGGTTGATTTAATGGTACTGGATTGAAGCAGAACACCAGGAAGAGCACTGCAAGAACTGCTCTGTGTAAAGCATGAAGGGATTTAGAGTGACAGGGGTGTAATAGCGATAGGGAATTACTGCTACCCCTGTCACTCTGAGAATTGCCTGTAGAGGGATCAAGTTCCTACATGCAGGGTTGCCTGGTCAAGCTGCTCCTGTGGTGGAGTGGCTAGGACATCAGCACCTGGCAAAGCAGGAGACCTGGGACCGCAGTTTGGTTCCTGCCAGGTCTCCTCCTACTGAAACTTTATTTTTTTACAAAAACAAGTACTTTTCCCCCTTCCCAATTTTCTCCTCATCTCTGAAGTCCATGAACCACCCCCCAGAGTTGATTATTTTAAGTCCAGGGGATGGGGGAAGGGGCAAAAAAAGAAGTCCCATTGTTTTTAATGAAGCTGTGCTCTTGTTGTTGGGTCACTCTTGTACCCAACATTGTTTGTAAGGGTGCTGTTTTCCTTGCAGCATTTATTGATGTGCGTTTTTTGTTTGTGGCGACATGACCCTGTGCTGATTTAACCAAGCTAGGTAACTAAATTCCCAAGGGAAATGGATTTAAGTTTTGTTACCATGAAGTATTCCTATGGGATGGTGAGCAGCTTTAAGACGGGATGGGATAAAGTGGGGGGGGGGAAGGTTGGTGAGGAAGGGTGGGGCAGCGGCATGCTGAGGGGCTAGCTGCACAATTGAACAGACTCGATAGACCATGTAACCTGTTTCTGCTGGCAATTCATATGTTCATATTCTGCAATAATTAATTTTTTTCCACTGTAGATAGATAGATAGATAGATAGATAGATAGATAGATAGATAGATAGACAGACAGACAGACAGAGAGACAGATAGATAGATAGATAGATAGATAGATAGATAGATAGATAGATAGATAGATAGATAGATAGAGTTTAACAAAATAGTGTTAGAAATAAACAAATTATTTTATGCCACAGGATTCATAACTGCTCAGTCACGTAAAGCTTTCTACAGGCCTAAAGAGACTGGTTATGATTTTTTTAATAAACTGTGGATGAAATGCACGAAATAAAGGCTTTTGTAACTTCACTTCCCTTGCCTTCCCTTCCCTTGTAATGTCTATAAGCTAAGGATGAATGACTTTATTCAGTTTTTAGGAAAATTTGCAATCTTTTATTGAAGAAAAGTCATTTGAGACAGGTGCTCTCAGAATTTCTCCCAATAAAACTTTTTTTTGTTCTGTATAGCTTTGGCATGTGGAATCCTTTAAAGAGGACTACCGTCCAGGAGGTGGTGCGGGGAAAGAAGGCAGCCTATAAGCAATTCAAGTGCTCAAGGAGTGAAAGGGATTGAGAGGAGTACGAGCTGATGGCTAGAAGGGTTACTAGGGTGGTGAGGGTGGCTAAGGCAAGGAAGGAGCAGAACCTGGCCAGGGAAATTAGGAGAGGGAACAAGGGGTTCTTTAGATACATGGGGAAAAATGAAGGGTGATGGGGCAGATTAGCAGGATTAAAACAGGGGAGAGATGGGCACAAGACCCAGGGGAGCAGGCTGAGGTACTAAATGAGTACTTCACCTCAGTTTTCACCAAGGAAAATGGGGGTGCTGCATCATACATGGGAGGAGACAGTGATACTGAGGAAGGGGGGACCCTTACCGACCTTTACCGATTGGCGGGTCTGGGGAGAGGGGGAGGCATCACTGGCAGGAGTGGGGAAGACAAAGCAAGGAGAAGAGGTAGCGGAAGTGGAAATCACAGCAGAGAGAATGAGGGAAGCCCTCAGGTCCCTTAAGACGGGAAAAGCACCGGGGCCGGATAAATTACATCCCAGAGTGCTGAAGGAACTTGCGGATGTCCTGGCGAAACCCCTGGCGGAGCTTTTCACCATCTCTCTGAGGACAGGGTGGGTGCCCCAGGACTGGAAGGTGGCGCATATAGTGCCTTTTACAAGGGGATCAAGGAGTTGGCAGGGAACTACAGGCCTGTCAGCCTGACATCGGTGGTGGGCAAGGTGATGGAGGGCATTGTCAAGGAGAGGCTAGGGGGACCTGGAAAGTCAGGGTGCCTGGAGCGATAGACAGCATGGATTCGTCCCAGGAAATCATGTCAGACAAACCTTGTGGAGTTCTATGACTGGGTGGCGAGTGCCTTGGACCTGGGTAGAACCAGTGGACGTCCTCTTTCTAGACTTCAGCAAGGCATTTGACTCTGTTCCTCACGTGGGCCTGTTGGATAAGCTGGGAGAAATGGGGGGTGGGGAACCAGATGATCAGATGGATAGGCAATTGGCTCCAGGACTGGACCCAGAGGGTCGTAGTTGGTGGGATAGTCTCATCCCCAAGGAAGGTCATTAGTGGGGTCCCACAGGGATCAGTCCTTGGGCCCCTCCTGTTCAATGCCTATGGCTCTGACATAAGGACAGGTATCAGGAGTGAGATGAGTCTCTTTGCGGATGACTCAAAACTGGGGGTGGTGGTGGATGGGGAGGAGGGGAGGGTGGCCCTACAGGGGGACCTGGAGGCTCTGGAAAGATGGTCTAGAAAGTGGAAGCTGAGGTTCAATGCAGGGAAATGCAAGGTACTGCACCTGGGGGCCAGAAATCCGGGCCAAGTGTACACCCTGGGGGGGCAAATGCTGCAAGTCTCGATGGCTGAGAGGGACCTGGGGGTGGTGGTGGATGTCAAGATGAACAACTCGGAGACTTGTAGGAGGGCAGCAGCTAAGGCCAACAGGATGCTGGGATGGATCACTAGGGGGATCACCTCCAGAAGGAGGGAAGTGATACTCCCTCTGTATAACTGCTTGGTGAGGCCGCACCTCGAGTACTGCATGCAGTTTTGGAGGCCACACTTACACAGGGACATTAAACTCCTGGAGAGGGTCCAGAGGAGGGCAACCAAAATGATTTGGGGTTTGGAGGACAGGACCTATGAGGAGAGGCTCGAAGAGCTAAATATGTACACTTTGGAAGAGAGAAAGGACCAGGGGGACATGATAAAGGTCTTCAGGTACATGAAGGGGGTAAATAGGGGAGGAACAGTCAGGGTGCTTCGAAGGAAGGAGGAGGGACCCACTAGAGGGCATGGGTGGAAGCTGGAGGGGGGAAGATTCAGGGGAGAAAGGAGGAGGTGCTACTTCAGTGAGAGGGTGATGGAGCCATGGAATGTGCTGCCTAGGAGGCTGGTGGAGGCAGAGATGGTGGAGGGGTTCAAGAGGGGGTGGAACAGGTACAGGGGAAGGGTTCTGGAAGCAAAATCCAATGCAGCGAGAATATCCGGAACTGGGAAGGGAGAAGCCAGAGAAGGCGAGGGGGGCAGCAAGGTCAGCTCCCAGGGTGGGGGCTGACCAAACGAGCAGACACGAAAGACCGTTAGGCCTATTCTGCTGGCATTTTAGTATGTTAGCATATCAGTAACTTCATTTTTCCACTTTCAGGTTGTCTCGCCTTTCAACTCAAGTTTGGTTACACTTTATTTGTTGAGAAAAAGAAGATGAGCCCAGGTCTCATTTACAATTGTGTCCAGTGCATTTGAGAAACAAAATGCAGTAGGTGCTCACAATAATTTGTCAAGAAATTAAAGCAGTAAATAGTGTAACAATTAAAAAAAAACATGGGTTGCCATGACAAGGTATTCATTTGACACATTTGCAAAGATTAAACAAGGTTTTGTGACTCAAAAGTTGACTGTAAATTTGGGCACAGTAGCCAAGGTTTGCAGCTGCAGAGATGTTTGTAGTGAGGACCGTGAATGGGTTCTTGAGAACTAGCGTGAAGAGCAGCCAGATTTAGAGAGGAATTTCAGCTCATTGAGCCAACACCAAACTGGCAGAACAAAGTTGGTGCTGAGTGCATTTAATCTTAATGAGTTGAGTTGGGAAGGTAACAATGAGCCAATACTGAGTCTGTATTTGGGGAATGACCTGAAATTCGGCACTTATACCTTTGCTTCATCCCTGTCAAACATTTGCACAATTTCAAGATCACTTTCAACTTCAGCCCTTTAGTCCTTCCCAGATGGCTAGAGTTGGTTACATAACCACCCCTTAATCCACCCAAGCCATTTCCCACACTCCCCCCCACCCCCAACATTGTTTTTATAACAAAAAAAAAAACATTTCTGGCTCCAGGCACTGTGGCAGTAGATGACTGAGTTTCTTCGCTTTTTTTGACATTCTGACTAGAAGGTCAAGAGAGAGTGGAAAATGTTGGGACTGACTGTGAGGGAATGAGTAAGGGTGCCACGCATTCTTATTTGTAGTTTGTTAACCCCCAATTCCATGGTCTTGAAGTGTCTTTGGCCAAAGTTATGAAGATGAAACAAAGGCAGGGGTGCTCAAATCGAAACTGAACTAACGTTGCAATTTCACATTCACTCACCTTTATAGGAGGTAGGGAAGGAAGGAAGGAAAAGGAGGGAGGAGGGAGGAAGGAAGGAAGGAAGGAAGGAAGGAAGGAAGGAAGGAAGGAAGGAAGGAAGGAAGGAAGGAAGGAGGAGGGAGGGAGGAGGAGGGAGGAGGGAGGGAGAGGATGAAGGAATGAAGGAAGGCAGGCAGGCAGGAAGGGACTTTGCCTACAATTACCTTATAGCTAGACATAAACGGTACAAAAGGAGTCTTCTGTTTGTTAGGGATGAGCAGCCTACAAGGTTATAGAGAGTACATCATGAGTGTGAAAGGGGGAGCTGGTAATGAAGTGAAGGGCACTGTGATACAGAGGGGTGAGTAGGCACAGTGAGGTTTCAGAAGTGGTGTGATATATGACATCACCATATTCAAGTTTGGAAAGAAAGAGAGCTGACATTAGTTGTTTTTTAAGTTGGAGGCTAAACAAGGTCTGGTGCCTATACAAAAGCTCAGCCTCATCTTTAGGTTGAGGCAAAGGAGTTAATGTGATGTTGAAATGTACGTGTGCTGGCGAGGTAGGTAATACCTAGGTATATATAGCACGGACACTGTCAAGCTGGATATTGTTTGTTGTTAATAGGAGAGGAGCGGAAGAGCCATTAGCACAATGTTTACTTGAGGATAATTGTTTCAGCATTGAGCGACAAGTGCAAACCTAGCAGGGCACTCTCTAGCTTGTGGCAGTCAGATTGAAAGTGGGATATAGCAGTTCTGACAGATTTAGAGGAGAAGTAAAGAATATTGTCATCAGCATAGAGAAGAACAGTGGAGTGAAGAACAGAACTGAGCAGGTCGTTGATGTATTTATTTATTTAGCTTTTGTTAACCAGATAAGTACACTAGACGAGCAATTTGCCTATTTTCAGGTACGACCCGGGAGAGTACAGGAAATTACATACTTACACACTTGGTACAACATGGTACATAATTAAGAACAGGTCACACATCATGAGACTACAAGGTAAGATTACACATCTCGTGATTAGGAACAGGTTACACGTCAAGAGACTACAGGTAAGATTACACATCTTGCATCAAGTTTGGGGCAGTACAGAAATACTACATTTTAAGGGCCAGCAGTTTTGTATGGGTGCAAGTGCTAAACATATGTCATGGGGTTTTGACATCCATGAGCCGATGCACTTTAAGATGGCTCCATAGGGAAGCATGAGCTGCCCTGCGGGGCAGCATGGACCTGGGTTGGGAAGGTATTCCAAAGTTTAGGGGCACATGCTGCAAGTCCCTTTCACCCATCTTGGTCCTAGTCACAGGTACCTTGAGTGTGGCAGACCCTGAGACCCTAAGGTGATATGGCAGGGGGGCAGTTTGGGCCAGCAAGCTTGCCACCCCTGGAGGGGTACCCGTGTTGAGGACCTTACCAGTGAAGTAACCAAGGACAAAGTCAATGTACTTTGAAGGCGAGAGCCGGTGTAGCTTGTTGTAGAGCTCACAGTGATGAGTGAGCCAGGGGGCCGATAGGGCGAAGTGACAGATATTGTTATAAGCCATCGACCACCTGGAGAGATGGGCCTTAGTGGTGCTAGCAAACAGCAGGAGCCCATAACACAAAGAGGGGAGAAGCATCCCTCTTGCAAGGGCAGCACGTGCAGCTGGTGTGAGGTTGTTTTTTGCCCTGTAGGCCAGACCCAGTCCACAGTTGACTGTTTTACATATCCTCTGAATATGAAGGCCAAGGTCGAGCGGTGGGTCCAGCATTACTCCCAGGTATTTGAAGTTGTCCATGATAGGGATCGGGACATCTCCCTTGCCGGATACACAGAACGGCACACGGGCAGCCTTAATCTTAGCCCGGGACCCAAAGAGCATGGTCTGGGTTTTTTGTTAGGTTAAGGACAAG
This sequence comes from Neoceratodus forsteri, assembly GCA_016271365.2. NCBI lineage: Eukaryota > Metazoa > Chordata > Ceratodontiformes > Ceratodontidae > Neoceratodus > Neoceratodus forsteri. Next base: position 402,093,759 of record JADMNL010000025.1, read on the forward strand.
CTTGTGCTTCAGGATCCATGCCTGAATGTTTATAAGGTCTTCACTCAGTTGTTGATTGATGACCACCACCTCATGGGAGTGAGACAGGATAACCAGATCGTCTGCATAGAGAATTGGTTTACAGTGGGCTGCGGTTCAGGGAGGTTATTTACTTAAATGGAGAAGAGCATTGGTCCAAGGACGGAGCCTTGGGGGACCCCTACCGTTACTGGGATGGGACCCAAAAGCTCTTTGCCAAATTTGACCCACTGCATTCTACCATATAGGTAGTTGTCGAACCAGCTAACAGCAGTAGTGGAAAGACCAATTGCTCTAAGCTGAGTCGACAGCATGGCATGGTCGACCAGGTCAAAGCACCCGAGAGGTCAATGAGGGCCCGAGGTTTACCCTGGTCCATGGCCTCCTGATCCATGATGTAACAGTAACTAGGGCTGTGAGGTACCATGCCTTCCTGAATCCATGCTGTAGAGTCATTATGTCATGCACCTGTAAGTACTCTGAGGTTGCCCTGCCACAACTTTCTCCAGTAGTTTGCTAGCCGCCGACAGGATAGATATAGGGTGATAGTTCTCTATCAGCTTAGGGTTCCCTTGTTTAAGGATTGGGACTACCCTGGCAACCTTCCATATGTCTGGGATAACTCCAGTTGCCAGGGACAGATTGAAAATGTGTGCCACCAGAGGTGCCAGCCAGGGGACCAAGATTGAGGAGCTTGGGTTCTAAGCCATCTTGTCCAGCACTTGAGTAGGGGGAGAGTACCGCTAGCAGTTTCTGCACCTCTTGAACTACCACTGCCCTGAACAGAAAAGGCGGGTGGAGTGAAGATGGTGCTGTGGGCTGATTGTCACTGACACCATCATCATTTGGGAACAACGAGGTGTACTCCGACAGATCCGCAAAATAATGGTTGAAGGAGTTGGCGATGGTTTCCGAGTTGTTACAGCTCGAACCATCGATTATCATGTCAGTGGACTCAGTGCTCCGTGTACCACTCACAACTTGTTTAGTGTTCCTCCAGAACCTTCTAGGATCCCTAGCCGAGTTCAATAAAGCAGATTTGCAAAATTTACTCTTGGCAATCGTAATGTTCTTTTTGCATTCATTTCTGAGTTGTCTATCTCTCAGAATGATGGCTTGGTCAGCCGTGGCCTTGAACTTGGCCCAGCACTTATCTCTAGTGTTGAGGAGTGCCAGGAGGCTACCATGAAGCCATTTAGTAGCCATTCCCCTCACCCTCCGTCTGATGAGGGGGGCATGTTTCTCCTGCAAGGCCCTTAGAGAGCAAAGAAAGTGACCGACAGCGGATGCGGGGTCCTTAGCATTCCAAACTGCCCCCCAATCTGTGTACTTGATGTCATTTTGAAAGGAGGACAGATCAAACTTGAAGTAGTTTCTGATCTGGATAATTTTATGGGGAATTTTTTGATGTGGTACCCTCCAGACACAGTACACCAGGGAGTGATCAGAGATAGAGTCCAGTAGGATACCCGATGAGCTGATCCTATCTGATCTATTTGTCAGGATTCAGTCCAGGGGTGAGCCCTTACCACCACTAGTAGGGCATCTGATAGGATCCTTGACAAGTTGAGTCAGAGAGAGACTGGTAAGTGAGGGTTCAAAGGCCTTGGCATTGCCACCCAACCAATTTAGGTTGAGATCACACAGAATGATTAGCTCATTCTGCCGTGTTGCAGCACCAACTGCACCAAGGAGACCAGTCAGTCCCTCTACGCCTCCTTTTGGAGGATTGTATGCAAATCGTGAATCTTTTGCCATCCCTAGTAACAGTACCATGTGCAGAGCCTCACAGGGGCTGCATGGTCTGTTGATCAGGGAGGGCGGACAGGTTAGATGGTTCCTGTAGAGACCAGGATGCCACCACCTCTTAATTCCCGGACGATCTCGGCAGATAAGGTCGTAACCAGGGAAGGCACATGCTGAGCTGGGGGTGGAAGGCTTCAGCCAGGTTTCTGTAATTCCAAAAATGTCAGGACTGTGCCGAGTTACCCAGACACGAGGTTCCGTTAGGTTTGGGAGTAGGCTTCTGACATTTAGATGGGTCACCTTCAGCCCTTTAACCACTGGCCAGCCTGCCCGTGTAGGTATGGACTGGGGTGGCGGTCCTGGGTTTAGTTCAATGTCCCCTGCTAGTGCAAGTGTCATCAGCAGGAGCCAGAGTAGATGCCTTAAGGGGGGGGTCTCTCCTTGTTCTGTGACCTCCGGTCATAACGCCTGACCTTATGAGAGGGTCTCCGAAGGTACCCTAGTGTCAGACCACCAAGGACCATGGTCAGGGGAGAGCCCTCTGCTATAATGTTTGAGAAGGTAAAATCCGACTCCACTGGTTGGACATATGTACACCATGGAGCTATTTTTAGGGGGTCAGCCACCCCATAGATCCAGGGGATCCAGGAGACAGTAAGGCTCACAGTGGCTATAGTGGCTAGTGCGCCCATGAGTAGCTGGCACAGGACTAGCTTTGATGGGAGCTCAATGAGTCCCATGCTTGCTCCGATATAGTTTTCCCGCTGGGACGGTACCACCTTGGGTCACCAAAGTGTTAGGCCTAATAGCTGCACTCTGTATCTTTAAGAGGAGTTGCAATATTAGAGAGAGGGAGGATGAACACTGCTAGGGGTGGTGCCGAGGGGGGAGGGAGAGTATTTAATAAAGGCTGGAGGTGGGGGATGGAAGGGTGGGCATAAAAATTCAAGCAGCAAGGAGACAGAAGGACAGAAAGTGAAAGAGAAATTTAATTATTTGCAGGGCAAAGCTTACAACTGAGACCCAAATGGAATCTGGTCTAAACAGAAAAAACTGTATCACTTTAAACTTACTTTCTGGTCCAGGGTAGCTTACCACTGGACCTTAACACAAAGAGAGCTGTAATATTTTACAATCTACAAACCTGCAGCCTAAATGAACTTGCACTTCAAACTACCCTTAGAGTGCAAAATTGCTGTAAACAGGCTTAGGTTCACGTTTAAGTTAGGATTTACAAGACAATTTGGAGAGAATTAACAAGTACCACAATCAGAATATAACATTAGCTTAAGGTCCAGAGAGGAAACAGCAGTAGCAAAGAATTAAACAACTGCAGCAGCCCATCAGCAGGCAGAGTCGATGGTTCTGGACATTCCAGTTTCTGCAGCGTACCTTCAGTCTGGTGATCAGTGGGCAGTGCAGTGAGGAAGGCAGCCGGCGGACAGAAGGGGGTCCGCCCGGCTGCTCGAAGCAGCAGAGGCACCCATGTCAAGGGTGAAGCTTCAGTCTGGTGATCAATGGGCAGTGCAGTGAGGAAGGCAGCCAGCGGACAGAAGGGGTCCGCCTGGCTGCTCGAAGCAGCAGAGGCACCCGTGTCAAGGGTGAAGCTTCAGTCTGGTGATCAGCGGGCAGTCAATGAGGAAGGTAGCCGCTGGACAGAAGGGGTCCACCCGGCTGCTCGAAGCAGCAGAGGCACCCATGTCAAGGGTGAAGCTTCAGTCTGGTGACCAGCGGGCAGTGCAGCGAAGAAGGCAGCTGGCGGACAGAAGGGGTCCGCCCGGCTGCTCGAAGCAGCAAGATGAAATGGAAGAGGCCCTAGTATCGAGTTCTGCGGGACTCCTTTATTAATGGTTGAGAACTTTGATATGAGGTTAGAAGCATGAACACATTGGGACTTCTTTGAGATATAGTTTTTGAACCACTGAAGTGCTTGGAAATTTAGACCAGCTGTTGTTAGTCTATTGATCAGCATATTGGGGCTGTGCGCTAACCTATGCACCACATATAAGCGATGTCTACACAACCATACAACTACCTGCCACACATCAGGGATCCTTTCAGGACCCTGTAACATTCAAAGAAGGGGCACACTCATCCACACCAGATCCCCATGCAGTTCCCAGCGCTGCACACATGGACAGGTGGGGGGGGGTATCTGGAGACGGTGCTGGACCCGACGCTTTGCACAAAGATGCTGAATGCTGGCAGAGGGGGGCACAGGCTATGGTTACTGGCTCCCTGCCATAAGCTCTATGTGCCCCCTTCAGCTGTGGGGGGGGCAGCTCAATGGACACAACCACCACACCATTACTGTAGCCCTCAACTCTCCAGTCATGTGGTGGGGGGCTGCGGGCTCCCAGCTGGTCCCCACGGAAGTGCCTGTTTCCTGGATGATACAAAGGTGTGCTAAGTCTTCTACACCCCTTAGATGTGTGGTAAAGGAAATCCACTCCACCAGCAGTGCAGGTATCTGATTCAGTGCCCACTGGCACCACCAGCCCTTCCTGTATTCGTCCCCTGTCCCCACCATGATCCTACATGCCTGCGGGATGGGGCCACAGCCAGGTGGCTGGTGTTAGTGCATGATGTGAGAAGCATGCCCGTGTGAGGGTGTGGAGGACTGTGGCCAGGGCATGCACCTTTACTGCGTATCCTATGTCCATTCATGTATAAGTCCCACTATGATCAACAGTGTCAAATGCTTTTGTAAGGTCAAGGACCTCAGAAGGCACGCCTCCTTATTTTCAAATGAGATGAGAATTTTGTTCACAACTTTAGTAACTGCATGAATAGTGTTGTAACTCATTCTAAATCCTGATTGATAGGACAAGTAGCTTTAAGGAGTTCAAATAATGCAATTGCTGGGTACAGACAAGTTTTTTTCCTAAAATTGTCAGGCCAGGAGACAGAACAGAAATTGAGTAATTTCAGATAGCATCAAAGACAGTGCTGTCTTTGAAACTAGGGACGCTTGATGCTGTTTCCCAATCCTCGGCTACTGCAGTGCCCCCTCAGTGATGGAGAGATTAAGCAAACATATGAGGTGTTTAACCATGATAGTAGCAGTGACTTTAAAAAAGAAATGGTGTAACATATCCTGACAATAGCACTTATTGCACCTATGATCAGCCAATGCTTTGGTGACCTCAAATTTAGTGAGACGCTTGACAGGAAATATCAATATGTGTCAGAGACAAACTGAAGAGGGGCTATGGTAGAGGTAGGTAAATTATGGTAGGCAGTACCAAAAGCTGCACCAGCCTTTGAGAAATATGAATTACAAGGATCAATAATTTGCTGTTTGTCTGAGTATACCACTTTAATTGCAAGGACAGCAGCAAACCCATCACTGTCTCCATTTTTTCTGAATTCATTCCATAGGTCATCAGAATTTTATGAGAGTCAGTGTTAGCTGAAGTAAGTTAGGGATGATGAAAGTACCTCTTAACTTTTCTTATAGATGTGGTGCATCATTGCGGAGTATATAAAATGGTAGCCAGTCAGTTTCTAGCTTGGACTGCTAAGCAGTATCCCAAGCTTTTTTTTATCTTTATTAATAGAGGAAGTTTCAGAGTTAAACCAGGGGCAAAACTGATTATACACTCTAGGATAACATGCACTGCATGTTATTGAATCTTCCACTGCTGCAGCCCTCCTCTGATGTAAGCTGCAGGGGATTCTGAGATTTGTAGTTATAGAATACTGCATGTCAGCTTGGAAGTTCGAAATGAGCCTGATGCAATCTATTATTTTGCAGTAAAGAGTAAATTAACCAAAATGTTTTTGCATATAAAGTGCAAATTGGAACCAGCCCAACACTTTGGTGTGGGTCTCTTAGTGCTGACAGTTCCCCTTTAATACATTTTGTAGTCAGTCTTGTGTTTTTCTGTTTTCCATTTTGGTTAACAGATATAATGTGAACGCCATGTCTGACCCCTTTCATGGAATACGTACTTTCTATTGGTTATTTCATTCTCATTTCTTTACTTCATACTCCTCTAACTGCAGTATTCCTAGGGGATTTGCTTCTTTGTGGAGCCTTCTTCAGTTTGATTCCTGCTTTCCTATTGGATGTTTTCTTGAAATCAAGATCTATTTTGGGTGTTTCAACATGAGCACCAAGGAGGAGAAGTCTAGCTTCTGTGTTATATACAGTAGCAATGCCAGCTAGGTGCATTTTCTGCTGCATTGAATTGAATAAAGTAATATCAGGTTGGAATTAAAAAATGTATCCCATGTTGGATGCAACTGCATCCAAAGTTAGGGCACTGGTAGATCACCTCGTAGGCAGTCCAACAGGATGCAACCTCCGGATGCAGTTCCATCCAAAGAAGAAGAGTTTACATCCCAAAAATTAAGCATGCATCATTTTTCCTTCTTACCCTGATTTTATTGATCCCAAGCAGCTACCTCTCCTGTACGTTCATTACCTTAATGCTGCTATTAGCAGATAAACATTTGTTTTAATCCCTTAAGCTTTGTTAAAGATGTCAGATATTGGAAACACAACTGCTTAAAATATAAAGAACACAAAATGCAAGAAGAACTTTCCATTCAAACTAAACAAGATGCCGTTCTACAGTTGATATAATCCCCATCACAGAAAAGCAAGTTGATCAAGATATAAAAACAACCACCAGAAGGGAAAGATGACAGACTAAATGGGCACTAGAAAGGTATTAATAGGCAAGCAGGATAATAAGATCAAGATGTAGGTTATCAAGAGGGTGGCTTGTCCATTCAATCATCTGGAATAAAACAAAAAAGGAGCATAACTCAGTGCTGTAAATTGCTACAGAAATAACTGCTAACTTAACATTCATTTATGTCCCTGCTATTCTTATATCATCAAACCAGTAACATCAATAAAACAACAAGAGAGGAACTAAAGAGTGATAAGAGGCAGCTAAATCTGGATTATGTGCAGTCAAGCCTCATTCCCAGCTGCAGAAAATGTTTGATCAATAATAAATTATTATCGCAAAAGCACTTTTTTTTTTAGACGTGGAGTCCTACAAGGTTTTGAACCAGGACTGCTTTCATGAAAGTGTTCATTTTTTTCTTTTTTTTAATGAAGCTAAAAGGAGAGGCAGGAAAAAGACTGCCGGAGAGATAAAGTGACCCCAGCAGAGATAATGAAATCTATAATTTATCACTGGCAGAGCTGGCCTGAAATTACCAGGAAAATAAATGTCTTCTCGATAAGGGTCAACACAGGAATGCAGCTTGGAAGGTGCCATTTTCTTTTAAGTTTATTGGCAGAGATGCAGTGCTGAAGCAGAGTGGAGCAGTTCCATATACCTAAAAGATGCAGTTACTTGTTACGTAATCATGTCATTCAAAAACAAGAGTTGGCTGGTGACAATAGCAGCTCTAGTGATATTAATACATGTGTATGAGATCATCTGTAGCAGCGTGTTGGTGGTGGTGGACACCCAGCAGCACACACTCAGACACAGTAGTGCACACATAAACATTAATGCCCACATTAACACACGCACATATACATGCACATACTAACACTTACAAACATAGACACACCAACACAAAGTGACAGACACCGTACACACATGCACATGCACACACACTTTCTAATTTGCACACAGATACACAAATATACACACAGCAATATGCACAAACACAAACAAAGTGACACACACTGAAAGTCACACAGTGATAACACATAAAATACTGTATGAACTAAAATGTGTCCTAAAATTCTATTTTCCCAAGGTTTACCCTGTGTCGCCAGGGGCTTTTTTAAAGTACAGTTTAAAGTTTAGATGATGTAATTCCTTCCTGGTAGTATGCACATAGGATACAGAGGTAGCCAAAGATAAGTCCCAGCATATCCAGATGTATACAACAGGTATGGGTATAATTTAAAAAAAATAGTGATACCTTTGAGCTAACGTTCAAGATATATGGGCTATGCAATGGTCTGACTCAAAATATGCAATTTATTTTCCAGGTGTGAGGGGCAGAACCATAACTCACGAGTGGCAGAACCACAAGTGAATTATGAAAGTCCTGCCCTTCACAAGTGATGATAATGTACCTATTTTGAGTTGGGCCATTGTATATTTGATATATACAACAGTGGTTTACTAGTTATAACTTTAACATCCGCTATTTGCTTGAAGATTTAACTGTGTTTCTTTGATTTCAACAACTGGCTTCAATGCTACACTAGGCAATTGTGATGTCATCAGTACTGTGAAAGCTGCTCTCTGAATGATTCACTATATTCCACTGTAATGACAGTAACCTTCAAAATTTTCATTGTGACAATAGTAACAGCATATTTTTATATGTTGCTATTCCTGATGTCACTAGCCAAGATATCACTTGTATTTTGTCATTGTTTCTCCTGTCCCTTGTGTATATCAAGATATCACCTATTAGGTACCAAGATATCCCCTCTTAGATACATAACAATTGATCTATTGATAATTAATCAATAGCAACAGTGCATACCTCATTACCTCATTACAATGCTAACTTGACAACCATTACTTCACACGTTCTTCAGACGCATTCTGCTTATAGAAACAGTGAATGAAAAAGAAAGCCACTTGTTTAAAGCTGTTTTTATGAAACGTTCAGTTCCTGTTGTATACATCAAATATGAGATGAACTAATGTGTGATATCTGAAATATCTTCTTTCATCATGCTTGAGCTGTTATGACCTCACTTGTGGCTTCTCCACTTGTGAAGTAAGAGGTCAAGCACAACTCAAGACAATATTTCAGAGAGCTTACATTAGCTCATCTCATAGCCCATATTTATGCCATGATTCTGGGTATATCACGACCAAAAAAGTCAGTGATATTTCTTATTTTTTTTGTTTTTTTGCGGGTTCAAGATACTCATTATTCCAAACTGGAAACACAACAGGCAGGATGTCCAGTGATTCCCAATAGAGATATTTATACGGACTAATCCACTTTTGTCAAGTATTACATCCTTACCCATGTGTATGTACCTAAACCCTCCTCTCTCTCTAAATTCCTGTCTCTAAACTAATCCTTTTACAAAGGTGATGCTTTTTTAGTTTTTTATTGTTGTATTTTTTCTTTTAGCCCTTCCACTTTCTAGTAGTTGCCTGGAGATCAAGTCTTGTATTGAAGCCTGTGTTTTATAATATATATTAAGCTAATCTTGGCTAAGACTATATATTCCATGTTCATGCGGTCTAGGAATAGGTTTCTCCAGAGCAAAAATTCCAGCAGTATTTCATCTTTCCAATGTCTTGTGATGCACCTCCTTAGATTTATTAATGCCATGTTTGGTGTCTTGCGCAGGTAACCTACAGGTAATTGCTGTTTTGATGAAGTTCCTAGCTCATTCTCTCTCAGCGGCCATTTTGGGTTGGGTTCAGCAATGGATGGTTCCGATGCCATGTGGCGGCTATGGGACTAAAGGAGCTCTAGCAGACATAATTCAGGCTCGTAATGTAATTTTATTCCAGGTATATTATTTAAAAGGTTAAAGACTTTCTCCCATAGTGGTTTTATTTTCTGGTATGTTGCAATTACAGTACACACTGCAATGTCCCTCTTTGTGCACCACACCTGTTACGCATTGATGAGATAGCAAGTGTGTTGTGTAATAAATTCTGCGAAAAATTGTATCTGATTCAGCCCGTTGTTTGTCAAAATCTTTAATGATTTAATAACATCTGACCATTTGTTCTCAGTTATGACCCAAATCAATTCATTTTCCCCAACTATTTTTTTAATTATCTAAGGATATGGGGCCCCATTTTCAGAGCTGGCTGGTTGCATGGTACAAACAGGTGTACCACGCACAAAACAGGGCCAGCCGGCTCTGGCACAATATTCATACAGATAACACAATCTGAACAGGCCATGCTATCTGCCCAAATATCAGGCCATAGCAGTAATGCACAATGCAATCAGTCACCATGCTGAGCACCACATTACCAGAGCGCTGGGCTGAAGACATAGGGGTAAAGCATGGCACACACACTGGTTAGTGCCATGGGCCCCTATAAGCAATACTTAGCCCAAGCATGCAAATGATCCCATTAGGCATGCATGGCACTAATGGGCCTGTTGCATGCTCATTATAGGCTCATCTGCATGTCATGCAATGTCCCAATTGCCCTGGCCCATGGTCCCCCCCAAACCCCACTCCTTTGTTGAATAAAATACAACAGTTCTCTAGTGGCAAGCAGTCCCCCTCCCCCAATCCCCTATATACTTCAGTAACAAAACTTCTTGGTGACCAGTGGTCCCCCCCTCCCAATTCCCATAAACATAAAATACATATCCTCTCAATGGTGTCTAGTGGTCCCCTCTCGCTATCAACAATCCCTGGTAAAATGTACAATAGAAAGCATTCCTTGGTAGCTAGTGGTCCCCCTTCCCAACCCCAGTCCCATGTATACAACACTGTCAACACTGTCTTGATGTCCAGTTTTCTGCCTCCCCATCCCCAGTCCCATGTGTACAACACTGTCAACACTGTCCTGGTGTCCAGTGTTCCGCCTCCCCATCCCCAAGTGCCCCATCCAGCAATACCCAACAGTTCTTGGTGTATAGTGCTGCCCCACCCTGGCAGATTGTACCACTCCACCCTGTTCTCCCCCCATCCCATCCCAGAGCTGGTGACTAGCACAGCCCTTTGCTCCCACTATGGCTGGCCACCAACTGAGCTGTCTAGGATCACATACTGTACAATCAGATGTTACAGTATGCGCTCCCTGACAGCCCAATTGGTGACTGGCTGTGGTGGAGAGTGGAGGGCTGTGCTGGTCACTGGCTCCAGGATGGGATGGGGGAATGGGGTGGTGCGGCACTACCTGCCAGGGTGGGGGGTTTCCCTAGACACCAGGGACTGTTTGGTATTGTTGGATGGGGTGCTCAGGGATGAGGAGGGGGGGAACACTGGACACCAGAGCAGTGTTGACAGTGCCATATACGTGGGATCGTGGATGGGGAGGGAGGATTGATAGCCACCAGGGAATGCTTTCTAGTGTACAGTACATTTTATTGTCATTGATGAGGGGGCACTAGACACCAGGGAGAGATGTGTATTTTACTTTCTACAGGGATCAGAAGGGGGGACCACTGGGCACCAGGGAGTTATGTTATTGAAGCATACAGGGTATATCTAGGATCAGGGGAGGAGAAACGCTAGCCACCAAGAAACTTCCTCTGGTAGGAATAAATAGGCTGTTGGTTAACTAGGATCTGCGGCCTATCCTGTAGGTAGGGAAATGGGCAGACTAGATGGGCCAAGCGGTCCTTATCTGCCGTCAAAGTCTATATTTCTATGTTTTATTCAACAAAGGATCGGGATTAGGGAGAGGGTTCACTAGCCACTATGGAAGGGATGTGTATTGTACTTTTTACAGGGATTGGGGGGCACTGGACACCAAGGGATGTATTGGCCCCACTGTGCGTGGATGGAGTACGTGGTGCCCATCACACCTGAGCACCATTAAGTGCTGGGTTTCAGAAACATTAAACTGTGCTGTACAAGCAGCCATTTGGTGCTTCAGAAATCTCTGAATTTTGCATTGCACTGTGGTGCACTGCATATAAATGAGGGCTCCCTCATTTGCATGGGTGCAGTGCACATTTCTTCACACCAGCGCTGCCGGGGTTTTGCCACACAAAAGTGCCCTTTGAATATGGGCAATGCCATGACAGACAGCGCTGCTCACAGTCAGCACAGTGCAAACCCGGTTTGTGACGTGCTATCCTTTTGAACATGGGGCCCATGGTTTTTAAACCTATATGTTTATTATATACTTTTGAGACTCTTTCATTGTTTTGATCGTTTAACTGTATCCACTCTTAAGCTGACGTTAGGCTTGGTTTAGTCAGGTTTGCACCTAACAGTTTAGTATAATACGATCTAATTTTTAAATAATAAAAATACTTGGTTTCTGACAGGTTATATTTATTTCTTACATTTTGTGAAGACATAAATTGTTCTCCTTCATACAAATCTCCCAGTTGCAAAATATTTTTATTAACCCTGCTCTGAGTCTACTAAAGTACTGATGTTGAATGGACAATGAATATTCAGTCTTAAGTTTTCTTTTGTTATCTTTTGTTACGGTACGTAACCCATGACTTAAGTGTTGCTTTTGTACGTGGGTTTATTATTATTTTTTTTTTATTTGTCTTCCAATTTAAACTCTGGATAGATGGTGAAATGCATATTTATTTTCCAAATGAGCCCACTATGGCACTGTTTCAGATTAATATTCTATATTATATATTATGACTAATTATAGAAGTGTGGTAGCACCACCATAGATTAGGCAGTTGTAAGCCCTCTTGTTCATAACTGATGTCAGTTTTTCCAAGGTTAATCTAGGCTTTTTGTTGTTCCATAAAACATTTTAAAAAATGTTATCTATTTCTGAAAATTTGGGGGGAGGAATCAGAAGTGGCAGTAATTGAAAACAAATTGGGAGGACACTCATTTTATCCACTGGCACCCTTCCTGTTAAGGACAGAGGTAAATGTTACAATTTTTCTAGCTCCAGTTTTACTTTTAAAATAAGTGGGTCCAAGCTATTATTTATCATTGCTTCCTCATTTGAAGACAGGTGCATAAGTTTATCTTTTACGTGTTAAAAAATTGTATCATGTTTTCTTTTTACATGTTTTTATTTAGTAATAATAGATCTGATTTTGTCCAGTTTCTTATACTATGTACAATGTTTGTCGCAATACTCTAATGTACTGTGTGAAATCTAGATGGCCCGGGTCATGCCTGAAAATGGTCCCTGGGATCAGTGTACTTACCCGGTTAACAAATAAATAAATAAATTGAAATGTGTCCAATGTGTGAAATTAAATCTGTAAGCTTTGATAATGCTGAATCTGGGTTTGCTATGCATAATAGAAAGTCGTCAGTGTATAATGATAATTTTAGATATCTATTGCCTGACACTACCCCTTTAGTCTTCAGATTATTCCTTATTAGATTTGCCAATGGTTCTACTGCTAATGCAAAACACAACAGGGACAGTGACCATCTCTGCTGGATTCCACTTGACAATTTAAAATTAACTGAGAGTTTCTGGCTTGCTGATACTGAAGCATAAGATTTGTTATATATTAATTGAATCCAGTTTACAAAATTGTACCCCAGATTTGCTTTATGCATTATATAAAGTACGTAGTCCTACTTAACCTGTCGAAGGCTTTTTCCGTGTCTAGTGACAACAATATTGTATCCAAAGTTTTGTTTTTTAGAATATCATTTATAGCATTTCAAATGTTGTTGAAATGTTTCCTATTCTTCACACATCCCTTCTCAGCTTCTTTTATTATAGTTGGTAAGATATTTTCTAATCTCACTGCTAGAATTTTTGAAAATATTTAGTAGTCTGAGTTTATGAATGAGATTGGGCGATATGATGTGAAATATTTTGGGGTTTTACCTTCTTTTGGTAGTACTATTATCACTGATTCTTTAAAAGAATTAGGTAATGAGCCCTGTAGCATAAAGGAATTGAAAACTTTTGTAATTAATGGAACTAGTTGTGATTTTAATATCTGATCAAATTCAATAGGAAAACCATCTGGCCATGTGATTTTCCTTTTTTAGAGTTCTTGGTAGCTCCTTTTTTTTTCAGTTAATTTATTTTTCCTCCCAGTCCCTGACGGCAGTTTTTCCTGTCAGTCTCCCAGCCCCATCCCCCGCTCACAGCTCAACCTCCAGCTGCCCCACGGCTTGCCCCCATGGTGGGGTGGCGGGGATCCCTCAACCCACCTCTCACAAAGATTAAGTGCTGGAGGTGTGTTGCTGCCGATCGTGGGGGTGGCATCTCCAGGGACCGACTGACATGAAGCACGCCAGGACCTTTTTCCACCTGATTTTTGTTCCCTCAAGCCGAGGACATGCAATGACGCCCAAGGAGCGAACGCGCACACTCCCGTATGCATTCCTCTGAATGTCTGCTTCGGCTTCCCCTGCTATAGCCTCAGCGCCCTAGACCCCAGCCTCCACTAGGAGCCAGCAGTACATTGAGTGCTAGTGTCCCCCTCCCTGGAGAAGGAGAGCAGTCCAATGGATGCTCGATCCTTCTCCTCCCCCCCGCTGACCCCAGTGGTCCGTGCCCATTCCCGAACACGGGTCACTGGCATTGCATGAGGTAAGGCATCCAGCGTCTCAACCCTCAGTGCCACTGGGCCCATCGATAGCTCATTTTACTTCTGATTCTGATATTGTTTTATTTAATGCTATTCTTTCATCTTTATTGATTTCAGGGATGTCTAAATTAGACAAATCACTTTTATTTCCTGTTATTTTTTTTTCTGATATGTAAAGTTTTAGTAGTATTTGTTAAATTCAAGATTTTTTTTTCTGGGTCCTTTATTGGGATACTATCTATTTCTAATTCTTTAATCATTCTTTCTGTTTTTTTTTTCTTTTTTGCAGTTGGCAAGCCAGTGTTTTGCCAGATTTATTCATCTGAGCATAGTACTTTGCTCTAGTTCTAAGGATTAACCTTTTTTTTTCATTCAGAATGTTGTTATATTGGACTTCTGTTGACATCACCTGCTCTATAGTGGCTTAAACGAGGAGCTCACAGCCAGAGCTATTAAAATACATATCAATTCAGCTTCAGTCTGAGCCATGCTGTTCCAAAACATAAGATCACAGACTACATGATGTCAACACAAAAATGGAGTAAAGAAAATCTGCCAGAATCAAGAATTAAACCAGCTAAACATAGATCAAATGAAGTACTACAGGGTGCGCCTCAAACCCTGAGCTCTAGTTCAGCTACCTCCCCCATGGCAGTGATACAGAGGAATCTGGCTGCATTATAACCTCAAAAAAAATATGTCTCTTAAACAGATCAACACCACACTGCAAAGGCTGGAAGCAAAAGTTTTAGTTTACCCACCCACGTTTTCACCTATAAAGTCCTAGAATGCCAACTATGTATCTAATTGCAATCACCTATGTTTACTATGTATTGTGCTGTTCTACTGTTCGCTGTATTTGATATTATCTGTACATGTTATTGTGCTTTATACTCTGTCTGTTTTGTAACCCCTTCCCCATTATTGACATGGAACCTTGTAAATGAGCTCCACTGTGCTCAAAGGTATTTTCTAATCCTAGATTGAAATAAATAAATAAAATAAAAATAAATAAATAAAGACTGTAGAGACATCAACATACTTGAGAAATGTACCGGTGCAGCAGAAACATGTCTTACTGAATATACAGCCACCATGAATATCCATAATGCAGCCTTGCTATATCTCCACAGATGACAGCAACTCTTCAAACAGTGGATGGAGGAGTTAGAAAACCACAACAGAAGACATAATATCTGGATACATGGTATCCCTAAGGGGACAGAGCAGGGTAGCATGATTCAGCTTACTGATGGTTTTCTTAAAGAAATATTGAATCTTCTGGCAGAAAAACAGTTGAATATTATATGGGCCGATAGAGCACTGATACCGCAACCACAAGACTTTAAAGCATGCCTGCCTAGCCTTCCTGGACTTCATGGTAAAGGAAGAAATTCTTTGTACAGCTGCCTGAGATCTATAATCCTAGCCTTCCTGGACTTCATGGTGAGGGAAGAAATTCTTTGTGTGGCTTGGTTGAAAAAGGAGATGCTGTTCGTTAACACCAGACTGCTCAATGCTGAAAACGTGTGTTAGAGGTTATAAAGCAGCTGAAACCTAAAGGAAAGCAAGCATACCTAGATTAACTAGCACATTTAGAAATAATGACGGGTTCCGGTCCCAAGAGATTCTCAGAGTTGGTAGAAGCTAAATTATGCCTAGAGTCACAGGAGAGTCACCTGGAAGAGAACTCAGCTGTGACACAACAGCAAGTGGTGAAACGGAGGTCATTGGCAACAACAAGGTACACCATATGGATAACTGGACTGTGACAAAGGCCCAAGCAATGTGGTCCTCGTTGCTGCCAAACATGCCCCTGCTCCACCAACAGGCAGCTATGCCTCTTCTACAGTAACAAAGGGATCTTAGCCCCGGGAGAAGAAAAATCTGAGTTATTCCTTGTTTACTCTGCTCTCCTGAGAGAAATTTCCCATACAGTGGCTCATTTTTTAACTCAGAGCCTATACCCATCTGGGGACCTCCTCTTGGAAAGCAGGGCACCAGACTGAGGGGTCACTGCATGAGCCACTTCTCCACACCCCACAGAGCAATCTTAAAGTGGGTGCAGGCAGGGTAATTTTGATACCTTGAAGTAACCGTTTACTAGGTTATTGAAGACAAAAGTAGACAACATGTGCCTATCGGGATTGCCTCCCACACATTGTGGGCCATTTATACCACGATAAATTTAGAATGAAAAAGTTCATCAAGACATTTTTTAAAACCTAATATGGTTTTTTGATCAACTAAATCTTGTGGTAGTCAATTCTAGGCTTTTACTGTTCGAACAATGAAAAAATGATCCCTTTTTGTCTTATTAGCCCATGGGACAACAAGTTGTGTTATGTGACCATAGTGAGGTAGATCGGGAACTAAATTGCAGACCACATTGAAGCATTAGGTCTGATGGTTGGTGCATTTTAAACATAAGTAGTAAATTGCCCCTATGTCTCTTTCCTGCAGTGTGAATAATCCAGTCTCCCTCAGTCATTCATGGTATGTTTTATTTTTCAGTCTTGATATCATTTTTGTTGCATGCCTCTGCACCCTTTCAACCAAGTCAATATCCCCCTTCAAGTACGGACTGCAAAAGGAGGACCGATAATCCAAATAGGGACTTACATAAATCCTATATAAGGGGATTAAACACTGTTCATTTCTAGATACAAAAGTACGCTGGATAGTTTTGATCATTCCATTGGCCATTTTTATCATTTCTTTACACTGATCAGAGGCAGACAGTTTGTTATTTACTGTCACACCAAGGTCTCGTTCCATTTCTGTAGGTTGAATAGGTCTATTATTTAGAAAATGTTGATATTTTGGGTTGTTTTTTCCAAAGTGCATGACAAAACACTTATCAATATTAAATGACATTCTATTTACCGTTGCCCATTTTTCGATAACATAGAGGTCCTTGGTGAGTGATTGATGTTTGGAAAGTGTATCAACCTCACCTCCCAATTTAGTATCATCAGCAAATTAAGAAATAAAGTTCTTTAGTTGATGTTGATATCGCTAATGAAAATACTGAACAGTGCTGGGCCCAAGACGGAGCCCTGTGGAACCCCACTGCTCACGCTCCCCTCCCCTGATAGCTGCATGTTGATCTTCACTCATTGGACCTGGCTTAATAGCCAGCTTTCAACCCATTTTACCAAACTAGGACAAAAACCCATGGACAGTAATTTATTTACCATGATATTGTGGGGGACAGTGTCAAATGCCTTACTAAAATCCAATAGAATGACATTGATGGGAGTACCATTGTCAAGACCATAATGAACATGATTATAAAATAACACTAGGTTAGTGGTACATGAGAAGTCTTTTCTAAATCCATGTTGATTAACATCGGCCATCACTAGGTTATGTATTTCAGACTCAAGGTGATATTTAACAAGTTTCTCCATAATCTTGCAGCATAATGAGATAAGGCTTATAGTGCTATAGTTCTCCACTCTACCCCTGTTACCCTTTTTAAATATGGAAATAATCACTGCTATACGCCAGTCAGCGGGTACTTCACCCCAGTCCAGTGAATTATTAAAAATGACCGCTAGAGGGTGTGCCAAATATGGAGTCATTTCTTTCAGTAACCTTGGATGGATAGGTATGCCAACAGGAGGTCGACACCATGACCGTGAAGACCAGCACAGTGACAGATTTCACCTGAAAGCAGTGAGTCACTGTGCTGGTCCTTGCAGATACTGGCAGTGCGGCTCCTGGTGTTGCGCCCCCTTCCCAATCCAACTCCAACTCGGAGTTGGATATCTAGAGACCGGGGGTTGTGGGGGGCATAGCTCCCCAACTGAAACACACTGGCATCCCTGACAGCACAATGTCAACACTCGATATTGTGTCTGTTACTGTCGGGGATGTTGGTGTGAGTGCTGTCGTAGCGCTATAGTAAAACTGGATGAATACCATCAGGTCCTGGACTAGTATTGCCTTTTATTTCTACAAGCACAGCCAAGACGTCCGTGTCTGAAAAACTTGTGTTATGGGGCAATGATCCTTTCAGAGCGGTTCTATGTGATAACGGTGAAAGCCTAAAGGCGATTGCCGTTATCGCGAAGTCAGAGTGCTGAAAACATTTTTGGCACTCTGACACCCCAGCGCATAGGGAAACAGCACCGGGGACTTACTTTTTAATGTTTTCTGTGGGGAGCCCCCGCACCCCCCTACTAAAGGATTCTCAACTCCAGGGGGGTGCATGTCGGTGGGGTGAAAACATTAAAAATATAAAAGGTTCAGGCCGGGCACAATAAAATCACACCAGCGCCCAAACCCGGTACCTCACCCACCCCAACCACAGGCCAACCCCTGATACCACAACGCAGCTCAGCAACCCACCACAGCACCACCCCCTACAGCTCCTCCATCCCCCCCAGCCCACACTTGCCATGCTCACTTCCCCCCGCGCTTGTACATATAGCAACATCCTGTCACCCATTTCACCCATCCCCCATCCAGCCGCCCTACCCTCCCATTGCCGTGAGGGATTCGCTGGGGAATGAGTTGCCATTACAGACGGCACCCTTCCAAATGTGCCATCCTCACGGGTTACCTTTCAGAGCTGATGGAGCAAAAATACAAATTAAAAAGGTTGGCTGTATTAACATCGTCATTAATGATGGTCCCTTTATGTATTAATGGCCCAATGTTCCTTGATGTGTTATTTTTGTTATTAATACAGGCAAACAGAGATTTATTACTGTCCTTAAAATGAGGAATTCTAAATTCAGTTTTATATTTTGCCCGACTAATCATGACTTTAAGCAATTTTTGTTCTTTTTTGTAGGATTGATTAGTATTTTCTGATGGTGCTCGCCTAAACCTTTGGTAGGCCTTTTCTTTAATGTTTATTAGCTTCTTTATGCCCGGTGATAGCCAGACTGGAATTTCCCCCTTTTTATTATATTTCTTTCTTACTGGGACAAATTCCTCCTCTAATTTTAGCATAACACTTTTAAACAGTTCCAAAGATTGCTCGACAGTCAAACCAACCAGCTCAGTGTCCCATTCAGTATCAGATAGGTATTTTTTCATCTGTACAAGATTAGCCTTGTCATAATTCCTAAGAGCTGCAGGTCCCATTGCTTGAGACCGTGATACTCTTAGTCTACATGTGACCATATTGTGGTCATTATTGCCTAAAGGTGACAATATCAAGACATCTGAGACTTCTGGTTCAATATTGGTAATAATTAGGTCCAAAATATTAGGGCTCCTTGTGGGCTTATGTATCAACTGTTCAAATCCTTAGCTTAATAAAGTGACAACAAATTCTCGCTCTACATCATTACCACCTGTCATTGTATCCCAGTTCATGCCAGCTAAGTTAAAATCACCAAAAATAACAGTATCTCCCATATTTGTGGCATGAATTATCTCTTTAGTTAAACACTCGTTGTAAATTTTGTTGGATAAGGGGGGCCTGTAGCAATTTCCCAATATGATTTTGGGTCTTCCCTTAAACTGGATCGTAACCCATAGACTCTCTATTGGTACTTCAGGGTTTTCAGTCATATGACATTGATGGGATGAGATATTCTTATCATAAAAGCAAACACACACACACAGACACACACACACAGACACACACACACACACACACTTTGCCTGGCACATTATTTGTATACAGTATATAGTGAGGTAGATCCTTAATCCAATTTGCTGAGTTCTCCCACCAGGTTTTCATGATGGCTAAAATATCCGCATTACCTTTTAGAACTAAGGCCCCTAATTCTATCTGTTGGTAGTCTGAATGTTTCAAAGTTTGATGTTGGTTATATCTGCTTGTTGCAGTATTGTTTTCAATTTACTGGCATCCCTTCAAACCCTCAGTCTTGTACTGGGTAACCAAGGTTTGACCTGTCCTAATGGCTGGCTTTAAGATTATGTCATATAATGTTGGGGGAGTGGGGTTAATAGCCCCATTAAGAGAACCTGAATACTGCAGGAACTGCAGCAAAAAAAAAAAAGGCAACATTGGCCTTTTTGAAAGAAATGCATTTGAATCTCCCCGAGCAACTCAAACTACATTGTAATTGGGTGGCAGAAGTTTATGCCTCACATTATGAGACCCATCCCCATTGCACAGAAGTGGCAATTTTGGTGCACTGCAATAACCCACTCAAGGTATGCCATGTAGATGAACACCCAGAAGGGAGGTTTATTCATATAAGGGGGGGGTACAGTGGACCGTGATGTGTATTTTTAAATATCTATTCACTGAATGAAGAAACAGAACACTTGACTTTTCTAAAAAAAAAAAAGTGATTGGAGGTACTCTACAGGACCCACAGGGTTTGGTGGTGATTTGGGGGGATGTTAACACTGGAATAGATCCATCTTTAGATAAATCAGGATCAGGTGGTCAGCAGACATCCAGAATGGAGAAACTAGTCTTTAAACTGAATTCAGAACTGGGCTTGCTTGAGGCATGGCACTTTCTGAACCCCAAGGGGAGAGATGTACATTTCATGCCCCAAGATACAGGCTTGAGTTTCAAAACTCTGATTTTCACACAAGGTGCCTGCTTCAAACAGAAGTGACACAAGGGGGACCTTGAATCAAAACGTACAGAGTTTGCAATCCAGGAAGGCTGGCTGTGGCAGACTGGGGGCCCCCTGTGCCAGACCAGCCATGTGCCAGACCTGCACCAAGGTGAGGGGTGCGCCAGGGCACTAGGGGGCTTGTGGCAGATGTTGGCTGCCACAACCCCTTAAATGGGGTTCCAAGAGCCAGCAGGACCCACCAGGACTTAGACCACCCAACAGGTGGTCTAACAGCCCTTACACCACCCCTGCAGACAGTGCAGAGTGGGAGCAGGGGCTGTTCTGGTACCCAGACAAGTGGATAGCTATGCAATAAGCACTGCAGAGGACCACAGTCATGTGCCAGGTACAGACTGCACCAGGAACAGTGCCACCCATACCCCCAACATGTGCCTCATCTGCCTTCTGGACCTGCAGCAGGCACGCCTGTTGGCAGCACCGTGCAGATCCTAGGCATGGCCCCATACCCCCCCGCCACCACCTGTCCCTCCTTTGGCACTGTATCCAGCATTGGTTCCCTAGGACCTTTGCTTATCCCTGTGCTGTGTGATGGGTTGGCGATCCATGCCACCCTGCCACACCCTCCACCAAACTCTTCTCGTGTGCCAAATGTGTGGTGCATGGGAGTAGCCAGTAGGTGTTTTGTGCCAGGACTTCTCACATACATGAATTGGGCGCAGGGTCCCAGGCACAATGAGGAGCAGCAGAAGCTGCCATTTGTGCAGCTTGCAGCGATCTTTGAGGATTGATCTCATAATGTTTATTCCAGACTGGACTATTTTTTTTGTTTCAGCAGACTGGCACCTAAAATTTCTGGCTTTCGTATTGGGTCCATAACAACCACTGATCATGCCCCAGTGAAGCTATTGCTGGCTACTTTCCTGGTACCAAGGGAATCATTATGGAGAATGGATGTTAGTTTATTAAACGAGGAAGAGTTTAAAGAGTTAGTGACAGCAAAATTAGAAGAATATCTGCGGTCCAATCCACCTGATAACAAGGGGAAGGGGATTAAGTGGGACTCCCTTAAGAGCTATCTGAGGGGGGAGATAATAAAATATTCATCTAGAGTAAAGAAGGTGAGAATCCAAAACAGAATAGAATTAGAAAGTAGGATTGC
This sequence comes from Neoceratodus forsteri, assembly GCA_016271365.2. Classification (NCBI taxonomy): domain Eukaryota; kingdom Metazoa; phylum Chordata; order Ceratodontiformes; family Ceratodontidae; genus Neoceratodus; species Neoceratodus forsteri. Next base: position 402,115,350 of record JADMNL010000025.1, read on the forward strand.
AGATTTAGAATTCAGATATTACGTGACATTTAATGAACAAGTTAAAGCAGAATTAATCGGACAGAAACGCCTCCTTAACCAGTTATTAAATGCCCAGGTGGAGGGGCAGCTCAGATATTTCAGACAAAAATATTCGTAGCATGGGAACAGAGCTGGGAAAGCGGTAAGAACTTACTGTAACAGTAGATCTTTCCTGAGAGCTGAAAAGGAAAGAGAGAGCAGAAGATTCATTCGTATGGAAGAGGATACAGCCAGGGAAAGGCAGGCAGAAAAAAGGAGGAAGGAGGCAGGGAAAATCATGGCCTGCTGCAAGAGCTCCTCTCAAAGATCTACTGTTACAGTAAGTCCTTACATAACTGTGCTATCTTACTTCAAGGAGGCTCTTGAAGCAGGCCAACATTGGCAGGACTGAGTCCCAAGCAGTACCAGCAGCACAGAGGAAGCAGCACTGGGAGGAGGAAAGAGAGGAGTCAATGGCCTAGGAAAGAAGGCCCTGCAGAACTGCTAGGCTAAAGCTGGCCCTACACCTAGAAGCAATGTCCAGACTATAATGCTTGGTGAAGGTGTGGACAGAATTCCAGGTGGCGGCTGCACAGATGTCTGCATCAGACACACTGCGGAAACAAGTAATGGAGGCAGCCATACCCCTGGTGGAATGGCCCTTAACCACTCCTGGAAGGTCCTTGCTGTACTTCCAGTAACAATAAACAATGCAACTGGCTAACCACTTGGACAAACACTGTTTGGACACTGGAGTGCCCTCTCTACTAGAGGTGAACAAAACAAATAACTGATCATACATTCTTAAAGTCTTAGTCCGGTGAGTACAGTATTGTAAGATTCTATGTACTTCCCAAGTATGGAGCAAAGCCAGGGGTCAACCTTAACTTTTTTTTGCACTAGCCAGCTAGACTAGTGAACCAGAGATTGCACTAGCCCACAAAAGTTTGTACTAGCCCACAGTCAGCATGGTTACCTCCTCTGTATTTTTTTTTTTTGTACTATCTCTTTATGCTCCTACCTGGTGCTACCCTGTCCTCCCAATTCTTTGGAGCTCCTAGGCATACCCACCTCCCTTCTGACCCCCTGCCACCATCCATCAACCCCTATAGCAGCCCTTACCTGGGTAGTCTGGCTTATCCTCATGCCAGGTGGGTCCCTCTCCTTTGAGGGGGGGGGAAGTGCCTTACGGCAGATGGCACATCCCAGGCCTGCGAGGTTGGTCTGGGCTGACTCTAGTGCTTTGTGGCAGCAGGCAGCCGGAGCTCATCATCCAGCAGGACGGGGAGCCATTTTTGTATTTCTGCCCCACCCAATGCAGTTCTTGGCCTTGCGTGAGCATAGTCAATCCTGGGGCAGGGACATGCAGGGGGTGTGTTGAGGCTCACATCCCCACAAGCACATCACCAATCCACCCGCAGGTGCCCAGGCAAGTCCTACCCCCCTGGGAGGGAAGCATCCAATGGACGCTTGTAAACCCCCTCCCTGTCAGTCTCTGCTTCTGGTACCCAGACTTGGGGTGTGAACCTGGGTCACCAGCGTGCTAAGTAAACCCCTTCGCTCAGCGCCACGGAGCTGGCTACCTCTGTTTTGTTGATGGCAATATAGTGTTTTGTCTCCTGCTTCAGCCAGTCCTGGAATTTAGGATCCCACAAGAGTACGGGGTCTAAACACCTGCTTTTGGAGCCGACCTGAGGTTTTGCCCATAAGATTATGAGTTCCAGGGGGGGCATGGTCAGAAATAATAATAGGATGAATGTGGGAGTCCAGTGACTGTTGGGTGATGTGAAAGGATGTGAACCACATGTCTATCCTACTCGAGATAGCACTTGCAGCAGAAAAGCGTATAAAATCCCTGGTAGATGGGTGTTAGAGGCACCAAATGACCTCTAGATTATGTTCTTGTAGCAGCTGACCCAGAACCTGACACGCCCTGCTGTGAGGCTCATGGGTAGCGACACTGCAGTCCATACAGGCCTCCATTATAATGTTAGAGTCACCTCCTAATAACACTGGGGTTGAGGACAAGGCACATTTACATAGCTTATGGCTGAGAAGGTGCAAATACTGTGGATCATCTTTATCAGGACCACACATAACTGCATCAATTAGTGGGCCCTGGGGCATGGTAATTTCTGCCAGTAGACATCTCCCACCCACATCCGCTTTTGTGCTGGAGATGACCAACTTCAAGTTTTTGTGCAGTAGAATGGAGACCCCCCCCACACACCTTTTTTGTTAGGTGTGGTGCTATGAGCTTAAGCCCCCACCCACACCCTTTTAAGTTTAATGGCTTCTTCTGAAGTCAGCTTTTACTCTTGCAGAAAGGCTGCCTGGACATGTAAATGCCTGATGTGAAACAGGACCTTTTCCGTTTGACCGTGGAGTTGAGTCCCCTCACATTCCATGTAAGTGCCCTTATCTCAGCCATGGATTCTGATATGGAGGCTTGCATGGACTGCCAGAGCTGCATGGGTCATAAATAGATACATAGAATTTGTCAGCAGATAAGGACCGCCTGGCCCATCTAGTCTGCCCATTTTTTCTACATTTAACTTCTGCTGCAGACTGTAGTTGATCTGAGGCTTTCCTACTCTTCCCTTTTTCTTGGGTTCCCTTGTGTGTGTCCCATGCACTTTGAATTCCTCCACCATTTTGGCCCCTACCACCCCTGCAGGGAGGCTATTCCAAGCATCCATCACCCTCTCTGTAAAGAAATACTTCCTCACATTACCTCTGATCCTTCCTCCTTCCAACTTCATCTCATGTTCCAAGGGTCTGGAAAGCCCTGAAGTGCCCCTTAGAAAAGTGTCCCAGGACCCAGCCAAGAGCCACCATCCTTCATTAAGTAGGATGGGTAATGTAATCAACAGTAGAGAATAGGCATTTCTATTTCTATTGCTGCTACTACTTTCTGGGGACGTACACCCCAACCCAGGACCACCCAATATCAGACCTAAGAGAGTAAAAAAGGTCTGCAGAGTTAAGATTGTCACTATGAACATTGGTAGCCTTCTACTCAAACTGTCTCAGCTCCAAGCATGGTTGTGTGTGCACTGCTCTGATATCATCTGTCTCACGGAGACATGGCTTACAGCGAAAACTAAGGACAGCGCTGTAGCAATACATGGATATGAAGCCTTTAGACTAGGCAGATCAGGTCAAAGGGGTGGGGGCTGTCTGATTTATGTTCAGGAATCTGTCCAAGGAAATATTCTGCCCATTACGGGCACCTCGGGTGACCTTGAGCTACTTGCAGTCAAACTCCACTGTGGCAACAGCAACAAGTCTCTCACCATAGCCTCTATCTATTTACCACCCAGGAAGGCTAAAATGGGGCTTGGCTTAGCACTGGAGGCTCTCTCCAAAATCGACAAGAACTCTAAACTCATCATCACTGGGGACTTCAATATCAGCTGGCTCAGCAAGGAGTCTGACCCCCTGAAGGACCTTGTTGCCACTGAGTACCTCACACAAATGATATCTGAACCAACCAGACTTAACTATAAAAGTGGCAACAGTACTCTGTTAGACTGGATCCTTTCAAACTGCCCCTCATGGGTCACAAACATATCAGTGCTCCCGGACTGTTTAAGTGACCACTCCCTGGTCATTTGCACATGGTCAAATAAATATAAGAAAGCCCCTCTGATATACATAGAAAGTAAAGTCATCAAGAAGGGTCAGAAAAGTGTGTTTAAAGCAGCTCTATCACAGGTCAACTGGACCCCTCTTGATGAGTAGCAGGACATAGACCTTGCACTGAAATACCAAGGACCAAGAATGGGTGGATTGCTAGGGATGTACTGGAGCAAATGAGGGACAAAGACAATCTGTGGTGCAGGGCAAGGCTCTCTGGAAGTTAAGCTGATTATCTTCCACACAAAGCTCTCCAGACACTAGTAGGGGACCTAAATGTTAACTGGTTTGGTCCCTCAGCCGCACCAATGAAGGATTCTTTCTCCACCCTTTACATGGTCCAATTAGTCACCCAACCCACCAGACCTCATCCCTCCACTGGTACCAGCACCCTTCTGGATGTCATTATCTCAAACCGCCCCCACAAAATCCAGGATATAAAAGTCTTCCCCAACTCCCTAAGCGACCACTCACCTATCCTATTCCTATGGACATCCTCCACCCCGAAACCCATAGCCCAAACCACCTTCTGTAGGCATCTCAGATCTGGAGGGTTAAGTAAACTCAAACAATTTCTCACCAACATGGACTGGTCCCCCATCAAGTAGCCCACAGCATCAACGTTGCGCTCACTCTGTTTACACAGGCCTTCTCCACAGCCTGCGATCTCTGTGTCCCACTCACTAAACATCGCTCCAAAAGACAAAATGCTCCTTGGATCACCCCCCCACTCCAAAAGCTAAGGAATATGGACAATCTTCGGCACAAAGCCATGGAGTCTGGCAGGACGGCTGACAGACAGTCTTATAATTCCACACGCAACAGCTGCACGCGGGCCATTAGCAAGGCCAAAGCAGACTACTATCAATCCACCCTCACCACCACATGGGGGTCTGCCTGAACCTTCTGGAGTAATATCAAAGAACTCAACGGGAAGTCGTACTCCCCTCCCAGCTCTCCATAGATAGCACCATCTCCACTGACCCACTTAAAATAGTAAACTGTCTAAACACCACCTTCACAGATCTCAGTACTGTCCTCCCCAGTTGCTTCTTTGACCATGTGCCCAAGTCCCAACCCCCAACCTTACAACGCCCCCATTTCCTCCTGCATAAAATATCAGCCCAAGAAGCCCGTCCATACCTGCAAAATGCACTAAATAGCAGCAACCCTAGCAATGATCCCCTAGACGCTAGGCTCCTTTGGCTAGTCCTCGATGAGGTCCTAGTCCCTCTCATGGACCTACTCAACAGGTCCCTTTGCCTGGGGCAATTCCCCAGTGCCTGGAATACAGCCGTTGTTACCCCCATTCATAAAAGTGGTGACAAATCCTCCCCTGGTAACTATCGTCCCATTTCCATTCCCCCCCCCCAAAAGCCCTAGAAAAAGTGGTCACTACTCAACTCACGGAATACCTAACCAAGTACGATATCTGATGCCCAGAGCAGCATGGTTTCCACTCATGCCATAGCACAACCACAGCCCTCCTAGAATTCACCAACTTCCTACACTCCTCTCTAAACTCAGGTAACATTGCTGGTGCTGTGTACATAGACCTATCCAAGGCCTTTGACAGGATCTGCCACCCTCTACTGCTTGACACCTTCTGTCAACTCAGCTTCTCCTCTGGCCCCCTGGCATGGTGTGCCAGTTACCTATCCTCCCGGTCCCAATGCATCAAAATTAGCGGGACCCTGTCTGACACACTCCCTGTCCGCTCTGGGGTGCCCCAGGGCTCCATCCTGGGTCTACTTCTTTTCACCCTCTATCTGAACACCTTACTAAAGGCCTGTTCTGAAAAAATCCTGCTGTAAGCGGACAATGCTGTACTCTATGCCTCACACCGCAAACCTGCCTCTCTCCAGAACTCCCTCCAAAATGCCTTCACTCAGGCAGAATCATGGTTTAAGGACCATAGACTGGTCATAAACCTAAGAAAAACTAAATCAATGATATTTTCCCACCATCAAAAAAAAAAGCCAAATATGCACCACTCCTCATCCTCCCCAGTACCCAGCACCCCCTTGAACAGGTACCCACCTACAGATATATTGGACTTACCCTCGTCTCTGCCCTTACCTTCCATGAACATATACACACACTAGCAGCCGCTGTGAACACTCAGATTGGACTCCTATACCAGCACAAGGACTGCCTCCCACCTGATGCCCTTAGGCTTGCAATTACCACCTCTATACTATCCCTCATTGACTATGGGCTCCCTGTGTATGGGGCTGCAGATAACTCCACTCTCCAGAAAATCCAAATCTCCCTCAACAAAGCCTGCAGGCTCCTAACTGATGCCCCCAGGCTCACCCACACCTGCTCCCTCTATTCCACGGCCAATCTCCTCAATCTTAATGAAAGACCAGACTACCAGACTTGCCTGCTGACCAAGAAAATCTTGCTCGGTCTCTCTCCTCCTGGTGTCTCCGCCACCCTCCAAACTACCACCCACCCTCAACTCAGACAAAGCCATCTTGGCAGTACCCAGGGTAAAAATCTCCCTAATCCAGAGATCTTTCCATTTCAGAGCCCCTGTCTAGTTCAACACACTCCCAACTACCATTACCAGCACTCCCAAGATTGCCCCTTTCAAAGCAACTCTCCACAACCACCTTCTCGAATAGCCGCTCCTGTACCTGCTACTAGCCTGCCCAAAAAAACACCCTTTAGGACCCAGATCATTCGACAATGTCCATTATGGACTGCCTCCACCTCATCCTTGACTACTCAACTGCAGGCTTCCATATAAGATGAATTGACCTGTGTTGCATGCTCTCTCATGGTAATAATAATTTGTGTGATCTCTCACTGTAATAACGCTGATGTGCTTATGTAATATCTGTATCCGACGATGTAAATATCTGTATATAATCATGTATATATTATCTGTATACAAAGTCTGTATATTGTACAAGATGGCTAAACATCTGTACCCAACTGTTTTCACTGTCCATTGTAACCGTTTGTTATCCCTTTCCTCCCTGTGAAGAGGTACCTTTGTAAGCAAGCAATTGGCTCAAAGGTTGTAAATCCAATAGTTCATAAATAAATAAATAAAAAATACAGGACAGCCAAGAATAGGTGCACTTACCTCATCAGGTTTACCAAAGCTAATTTTTATAAGGAACAGATGAACAGGAACTGGAGAGACAGCAAGAGATTCTAGGAGAACATAAAGGATCTTCTGGGAAAAGAGGATAGAAAGCACCCCACAATGCTTAACATAAATGGCACCTCCACCATGGACCCTCACACTATCGCCAAATCCTTTAATGCAGCATTCTCTGATCTAAGCTCTGTACTCCCTCCAAGCTTCCTCCAGGCTAATGAACACCCCCTTGATACCCCCAGTTCGGACCCTAAACAGCCTAACTTCTACTTTAAAAGTGTCACTGTTAAGGAGACTAGGACTTATGTAAATAAAGTCCTAGGAAAAATAAAGCTGGGTAATGATAGAATTGATGTAAAGATGGTTGCCATTGCTTTGGATGAAGTTATAGTGCCCATCTCAAAACTTTTTAACAAATCCCTGGCCATGGCTAAATTCCCTTCGACGTGGAAGCTCGCTCTGGTGACCCTGTAAATAAAAGTGGTGACCAGTCATTTACTGCCAATTACAAGCCCATCTCACTTCTCTCCCCACTCTCCAAGGCATTGGAGAGGATTGTTGCAGATCAGATCATGGACTGCCTTCAGAAATATAATCTTCAATGTCCCCAACAACACGGCTTCCACAAGAACCATAGCACTACTACGGCCCTTGTTGACTTCTCTGATTATGTCCATAAGGCCTTGGACAGTGGTAAGTTTGTGGTATTTATATTTATAGATCTCACCAAGGTCTTTGACACAGTCAACCACTCTATCCTGCTAGGTAATTTACTATCCATGGGGTTGGCCATAGGCCCTGTCAAGTGGTTTCAGGACTACCTGTCACTCAGGACACAGAGTGCCAAAATAGGAATGGACATCTCCAGCACTAGACAAATCAAACTTGATGTTCCCCAAGGGTCCATCTTAGGACCTCTCCTATTCAGTCTATTCCTGAATGCCCTGCCCGAGGCCTGTAAGAGCAAAATAATATTGTATGCAGATGACGCGGTCATCCTCAGTTGTAACTCCCGAATCGACCCTTTACAAAGTGAACTTCAGACCACCTTCCACCAGCTGGAGGGCTGGTTCAGATCCCAAAAACTACTGCTCAACTACAGAAAAACTAAGACCACTTATCTCAAGTCATCAGCATAAAAAGAAACAGCCATCGCTATCTATCACCAATAATAAGGCAGTACCCCTTGAACAAGTGCACTCCTTCAAGTACCTCAGGGTCCTGATTTATGATATCCTCTCCTTCTTGTCACACATAGATCTGGTGGTAAAAGCAGTAAATGGTAAATTAGGGGTCCTATGCAGACACAGGCACTGTCTAGCACCCAACACTCACCGCCTCTCAGTCACCAGCTCCATTCTGTCTATAATTGATTATGGACTGGTTGTTTATGGGGCAGCCTCAGACACTACTCTCGAGCAAGTGATCACAGCCTTCAATAAGGCATGTAGACCAGCACTGGGGGCTGATAACTTAATGCACTCCTGTACTCTATATGAACAAACCAAATGGCTTTACCTGAATAATAGGATAAAGTATCAGATCTGCCTCCTAGGAAAAAAACACTGCTAGGCTAAACATCACCCTGCATTGAAGATACTCTGCAAGCTGCCACTGCAATTACTCCACTAGGGGCAGGACTAGATGCCATCTCAGTATTCCACATAGAAGAACCACTCTTGGCCAATGCTCGTTCACTTACAGAGCCCCGCTTTGTCTGAGTGAGATCCCTGCAGAAATGTACAGCATTGCAACCCTCCCCACCTTTAAACTCAAGCTGAAACAGCACCTTGCCTTGCTGGGAACCTGTGCTTGTAGGAAAGTGATTTGACCAACACTATGTCAGGTCTTTATGCTCTACATAGACTCACTTCTGGCCATTGATAGGTTGTCAGAGGGAAGGAGTATGCTTCCTATATTTCCATTCTCCTTTCTCCCTCTCCCTCCTGCTCCTCTCCTCCTTTAGCTGCAGTCCCCCATTTCTGCCTTCCCCCTCAATTGTCAGTGCACTTATCCTACCCTCCTCCCCATGACTCTCACTCGAACCCTTATCTGTCCTTCCTCACCTTTAACCAGAAACAGTTTGATTGACAACGCCTATCTTCTAGGCTGCCCCTTGACAGCACCTCATTACCAGGGTGCTCCTTGACAATGCCAAGCTGTACCCCTAACTCTTGGGAGATCCTGGGAGATTATTGTAACTGCCCCCTGTTCGAGGGAGATTATGATAACCATCACTGTATGGCTGCTTTTCTGTTGCCACTGGTTGTTTATTTTGCGTAACTCTGTCTGTTCATGTTTTATGATGTGGAACCTTTGCAAAAGAGCATCTTTCTTAAAGGCTGTTTTAGAACCATTGAAATAAATAAATAAACACATTACATATTTAACCTTAGAACTATGAAGTGCCCAACAGGGGTAACTATGTAAAACAATCCTAAAAACCCCACCCCCTATCATCACTACCTAAAACCTGGTTACCCATATAAAAATAAACAAAGGAAAACCAGAAGAAGGCAGTACTGACCGCTAGTATTCTGCACAGTCCCAAAAGCACAGCACAATGCCTGGCCAAGCACAGGGATTAAAAGGATAGGTGAGGTCTAGCAGAGACAAAAACTTTGGGCCCTGCCATGGGAGTTCTGGAACACCAGCAGCTTAGAAGGGTTCGAGTTCGACAGGGCAGGGAAACAGTATTGCTGCCCTCACATCCTCAAATTGTACCCCATACATAAAATGCAACCTGAAGTTATTGGAGCCAGGATGCACCGGGGGGTGTGCGTGTGCCAAAGCTGGAGATATAAGAGGGTATACATAGATACATAGTACTTTCGGCAAAAAAAGGCCTACGACCCACCCAGTCTGCCCATTTGAGCTTGTAAGTTCACTTAGACAGGCATTAGCTGTTGATGGGGGAGTATGAAACATAACACATTTGAATATTTTTCCCATTGTGTCCAAGAGGTGGAGTATTGCACATAGAAACATAGAATTTAATGGCAGATAAGGAGCGTTTGGCCCACCCAGTGTACCCATTTCCCTACCTACTGCATAAACTCTAGATCCTAATCGATCTGCAGCTTACCTTCTCTTTCCTACCACTAGGGTTGCCTTCTGTCTATCCCATGCATTCTTGAATTCACCTATCATTTTTGCCCCTACAGCCTCTGTAGGGAGGCTGTTCCATGCATCCACCACCCTCTCTCTGAAAAAATGCTTCTTCACGTCATCCCTGAGTCTTCCCCCAGCTTCATACTGTGACCCCTTGTTCTTGCATATCTCTTTTTCTGAAAGACACTGCTCCCCTGAAACTTGTTGATGCCCTTGAGGTACTTGAATGTCTCAGTCATAGCCCCCCTTTCCCTCCTTTCCTCCAGGATATACATATTGTATTGAGGTCTTTCAGCTTTTCCTCATATGTTTTCTGGTGCATGTCTTTCACCATTTTTTTGACCTTTTCTGGACCACCTCCATTCTGTCAATGTCCTTCCGGAGATGCGTTCTCCAGAACTGAACACAGAACTCCAGATGTGGCCTGACCAACTGTCTGTACAGTGGAAACACCACCTCCTGTTTTCTACTGGTGATGCCTCTCCCTATGCCCCCAGCATCCCTCCAGCCCTCCCCACCACTTCTCACATAGCTTGGCTACTTTCAGGTCACCCATTATGATTACCATCAGGTCCCGTTCCAGTTTTGTTGTTGTTGTTGTTAGTCCCTCCCCCCCATATTGTGTATTCCTCTCCAGGATTCCTGTGCTCCAAGTGCATGACTTTGCACTTCTTTGTACTGAATTTAAGTTGCCACACTCTTAACCCCTCCTCCAACTTGCCTAGGTCTCTTCTCATTCTTTCCACTCTGTCTAGAGTGTCCACCCCGTGCAGATCTTACGGTGCCATCCGCAGAGGCTTCCCTTCCCTTCCAGACCCTCCACAATATCACTAATGAAGATATTGAAGAGGTCCAGCCCAGCACTGAGCCCTGTGGCACTCCACTGGTCATCCCCTCTCCCAGGACTGAACTCCGTTAACCACCACCCTCTGTGTACTGTTGCTCAGCCAATTTCTGACCCAGTTTACCACCTTGGGACCAACTCCCAGACTGCCCAACTTGCTTACTAGCCTCCTGTGTGGGATGGTGTCAAATACCTTGCTAAAATCTAGGTAGGCCATGTCCACCGCCCCTCCCTGATCCACCACCCCGGTTACCCAGTCAAAGAAATCTATCAGATTTGTTTGACAAGATTTACCTGCTGTGAATCCATGTTGCCTCAGGTCTTGTGCCCCACTAGCTGCTAGGTATGCCACAATCCTTCCCTTTAACATGGATTCCATGATTTTCCCCACTACCACCACCCCTCGTAAGTTGCAGGGTCTGTATGTTTTGATTGTGATATGAGGGTTATAAGTAATGAACCATGCTATAAAGATCAGATGTGGTGAGGTGGACTCTCATAAGCAGATCTGTACTCTTTGGCCACTCATAACCCTTCCTTTGGCATGGTCATTGCCAGTGTACTTTTAGCAGCACACCAGGGTCAATTCCAGGTTATAAGTTAATATCATAAAAACAGATTAGATAAGCAGGGCAGTGGAGTTTGTATGTACAAATGAAATGATATTCCTTCTTTTGAAGTGTGTTCTCCCTTTCCTTTGGAAAGTATATGGGTTAAAATCTTATTGAAGGAGCAGTCCTATATAACTATTGGTAACATCTATCGACCTCCATCTGCAAATTCAGATTACACAACTGATATGTTTAAAGAAATTACACATTTTTCAGAATCTCAAGATACTGTAATATTTGGTGTCTTTAACCTCCCTCATATTAACTGGGACTCATTCTCAGGACAGTCCTACGCCAAGAAAAGGACTAATAGATGTGGTAGTTAGTACTGGATTACAACAACTTGTTACTGAACTCACTCGAGGTCCTAATATTTTGGATCTATTATTTACTAACATAGAGCAACAAATTAGCAATGAGATCCACTTGGGACCAGTGATCATTCATCTATTCTTTTTTGAAATTCAATAGTTTAAAACTACACAAAGGAAGTTATACTGTACAAACAATTATAATAAAGCAAATTTTTCTAAAATCAATGAATACTTACAAAACATAAACTGGGAATCTAATCTTCTTAATTGTACAACACAACAAGCTTGGACTTTTTTAAAAACATTGTACATTATTTGGAAAATACCTTTATTCCATCTAAGAGGAAATTTAATAATAAAGGAAAAATTCCCCCTTGGTTCAACAAGACAATTAAAAATCAGATTAAAATAAAAATTAAACTTTTTAGGAAACTAAAGAATAGTTATGTTCCATTTAAAACTACTATATTATATAAATACAGACTATCTGTGAAAAACTTAAAAACTTCTATTAAATTGGCAAAAAATAAGCTAGAATTTAAACTAGTTCACACAAAAGACTGTCACAAATCTCTTTTCTCCTATATAAGCAGTAAAAAAAGCTGTATCAAGAACCATTGGTCCAATTATAACCAATGGCTCTTCTCTAGCTGATATAGAAACCTCAAATCTCTTTAATAAGTACTTTTGTTCTGTCTTCTCTCAAAAATCACCTATTAGTACATTTAAAGTTCACCACGTAGACCATCATAGGTTCTATCCAACTGACATTATACAGGCTATCAAAAAACTAAAAAAAAAAAAATACTAGTCTGGGCCCAGACGGTATTCATCAGTGGTTTCTGATCGAAACCTCTATAAATATTTCTATACCTTTGTCAATTATCTTCAACAAATCCTTACAAGAAAGCATTGTACCAAATGATTGGTGTTCAGCAATAGTTACTCCCATATTTAAAAAAGGCAATAGAGGTTCTGTGCAAAATTATCATCCAGTTAGGCTGACCTCAGTAGCTGGTAAATTAATGGAACGAGTAATGAAGTCTCTAATAGATCAAGATTGTCAAAAATTAGGAATTTATAATTCAAATCAGCATGGGTTTACTCCCAAGTAGTCCTGCACCACCAATCTGATATCTTTTTACAATAATATAAGTACTTTACTAGATGTGGGTATCCCTACTGATGTAATTCTTTTGGACTTTAGTAGAGTTTTCAATAAAGTCTCACATGAAAAATGCATTACTAAAATGCACAATCAAGGTTTGTCACCTGATATTGTCAACTGGACTTTAAATTGGTTGACAAATCATTCTCAGAGAGTCAGAATTAATGATATCTTGTCTGATTCGGATACTGTGACAAGTGGTGTACCACAGGGTTCGGTCTTGGGGCCAACATTGTTTAATCTCTTTATCAGTGATTTACAAACTGGGCCAAATAACTTCATGGTTAAATTTTCAGACAATACTAAATTGGGGGGCAAGGTTAATAATCAAGAAAATATTTCTGCATTAAAGAAGGATTCTGAAAAATTAACACTTTGGGCAAATGAAAATCATATGCAGTTTAATCAAGACAAATATTTGGCAGTGCATTTCAGTGTAAATAATCCAAAAATGATATATTATATAAACGGACTACCTAATAATAAACTTACAACAAATGACCACTGTGTTAGAACTGCTTGCATGACCAACAGACTTTTGAGGCAAATAAAATGCACTTTTGTTAATCGCACTGAACAATGCCTTATTCCATTGTATAGGGCATACATTAGACTGTATCTAGACTATGGCTCCCCTTTCTGGAATCCAAACCAAAAAAAAGACACAGCAATTCTTGAACAGGCTCAAACAAGAGTAACTAGAATGATTCCAAGATTAACAAACTTGGATTATCAAAACAGATTAAAAGCTACTGGTCTCTTTTCTCTTCAAACTAGAAGATTAAAAGGTGATATGCTTATGGTTTTTAATTTAATAAATTAACCAGATCTAATGGAAAAATGTGGTCTAACACTCTTCAAAAGGAGACATGTTCTGAGACTGCATAATAAACAGTTTGAAGTAAAAACTTATAAAACCAGCAAAAGGGGAAACTTTTTTCCAATAAGAGCATCCATTGTATGGAACACCTTGCCACAAGAATTGGTACAGGTAACTAGTGCCACTGTCTTTAAAAACAAATTAGATGTTTGGTTGAGGGATAATAGATAAATAATGTCCCACATAGTGTGGGGAACAGTCTCGATGGGCTCTGGCCTTCCTCTGTTTTTTCATACCAAGTAATACCAAGTAAGTAATACCAAGTAATGGGATGTATGACTGTGCCATGACGGAGGGGGGTGAGTGACAGGCACATAGGGGCTCCGAGCAGGGTAGCTGCTACCCCCTCAGTGTTGCAGGGGCTGCATGTGGTGATTACCAGTGACATAAGAGAAAAATTAAAAAGAATAACCCCACCCTCTACCCCCCAGTCTCCAGTAGCTATGTAGCCCAAGCACTGCAAAGACAGAACATCAGAGTCCAGTATTCAGACCCACTCTTAAAAGGGCACTGTGGTTTGAAGCAGACGTAATCATTACAAAATATTAGCGGGCATATGCAAGGCATACTTAGCTGAAGAGGGACACAGCAGAAGTATGATTAGCTGCAGCCATAGCCCCTTTAAGGCTGGGGCTGTCTTAATTAGAATCTTTCGCTGATAGTTCCAGTTCAGTTCAGACCATGGCATCCACGTTGAAGGGAGTATAAATACAGAAACCCTGAACAGCACACAGTTCAGAGCAGTGGAGCAGGAACACAAGAAGTCAAGTAAGGTTAGAACTCATGGACGGTTTTGTGTCAATCAATGCTTCTGCCACTGGCAGCTGTATTCAAGTCTTATCCATGCTGGGAGATTCCCCAGATCGAAGCTTCATCATGGTGGCAATCAGGCCGACCACCTCAGCCCAGGAGTTAGACTGCACCATGAGGTCCGAAGCAAGTGGTGGCAGAGGAGACTGAAGTGGAGCTGTACCAATGCCTTTTGGAGGAGCTTGCAGTAGAGGGGCGAATCTGTTGGTGTTTAAAAACAGTGATTTAACCTCCAATAACACTGTTGAGGCCTGGCTGCCACTCTGACTTCTACTCACGGGCCTAGATTCCCAGCCAAGATGCTTATGTTGGGCCCACTTCTGTTTACAGTTGTGACACCACTTGGGGGAGGTGGACCATGGGTCCAGGTCAACCAGAGGAGATCTGAGAGGAGGCCCATAAGATGGCTAAAAGCAGGATGGGTCTTCTGGTATTGGTGCAGTGTCGATGAGCTGGGACTTCCACAGGTCTGGACAGCAAGTGGTATTTGTGCCAGTCTGTTTATTGCCAGGCCAAAGAGATGTACAGTAAGTCTCAGCTGTGTCGGGAGGGGCTCAAACTGTTCAGCCACCCCATTTTTCACAGTCCTTAATGTTGCTGGACACTGCATGCTATATAGGATACCCAGGTCCATAAGAGCCCATCCAGCAGGAGTGTAAGCCTTGCGTCTGGCAGAGAGCTCCTTCAAGAAGTCAGGGAATATTTTGATGTAGACCCCCCCTCTGAAACATTTCCCCTTTTTGTCATGCCCAGACAATGAGATTTTCTTTGTCTATAATGCAAAAACTGGGCCAGGACTGGATGGGTATGCTCTCTGGGCTTGGGGGGGCGGGCAAGAATCCTGTAAGAGTAGTCAGTCTCTATGGTTGCTGGCCAGTGTTCCTTGAGGAGCACCGGTAAAACAGGCTGCAGGAAAGAGTTTGTGCTTTTCCCTTTACAGCCCTCGGGGAAGCCAACAAAGCAGAGGTTGTTCCACTGATCTCAGTTTTCGAGTTCCTCCACTCTCTTCCATAGGATCCTGAGGGCTTGGTCCTGCTCACAAATATATACTGTAAGCCTCTCCATCCTGTCTTCCATGTCTGTACTTGTTGCTCAGCAGTGATCATGTGGTGGGCAATTTGGAACACGCCAGCATTCTTTCCTTGTGTACTGATTTCCAGCTTGTTGATTTGTGTGAGAAGCTGGGCAAACATATCTTTTATTTCTGACAGGGTCATCTGAGTCAGGTCATTTCCTACCATCACCATCTCAAAGGTCAGCCTCTGGAGCTGAGGAAAATATCTGTTGGCAGAGATTTTATCAAAAAGGATGGACTGACACGAATGAAAACGTGATCGCAGCATTCCTTGAGCGCTGCCCCATGGGACTCAACATCAGAGATTACAGTAGGTGCAAAACCAAGGCAGGGTTATGCAAGATTGTAGTCTATGGATCTCAGAGTACAGAGGTTAAATGTCCATTTTGTAGGCTGCCAGGTCACGCTTCCACTCCATGTAAACAATCTTTCATGTGGTTGATGTTGAGTGAGAGAATAGTATCTGTCTATCCCACAGGACCTTTTTAATCTCTCTATATGCACACCTTTTCTTTTGTATTTCTGGGCAGAGATCTGTGAAAATCAAAATCTGGTTATTTTCAAATTACAAAGGTTTTCATTTTTTAGCTTTGTGCAGAACCTTCTCACGATCTGGGTACCTGTGAAACTTGGGTTTTATTTGGCTAGAGATCTACGTGCTCTTTCTCTCTCAACTTTGTCTTCTTACTATATTTTCCTCCCAGTAGTTCAATCAGACACCTTTCACAGAAGACCACCATGTCTGTCTTTTTCACCCCTTCAGTAGTCCCAATAGTTTCAGATTGCCTCTCCGGGATCTCCATTCTAAGCCTGATAATTTTATTTGGACCTTAAGTATTTCTCCACTTTGTATACCTAGATCTCTTTTTACTTCTGGAATTGTATCTTCTACTCTTGAAAGCCTCGCCTCAAAGTGAGCCATTTTATTGTTTCACTCCCATATGTCCCACTCCATTCCTTTGATTTCATCTTGTACACTTTCTAGCATCACCTCCAAGCTAAGGAACCCAGCTCTTATGTCTTGCAATAATTCTCTGAAGAAGTCTTTCGTTTTTCTCTCCTTATCATCCTGTTTCTTGCTGTCACTCCTTATTTCTTTAGGATTTGCCCTTGTGCAACATAATCAGGGTCAGTGTTGTATTCAAGAATCTGCACTCCCTCCGCTAGTGAGTCTTGCTGGGACTCCCAAAGAGTCACATCCCTAGCACCTGTGCCACCTGTATTGAAGTTTTACCATCCAGGTTTATCTGAGAGCTATCAGTTGCCAATCCCAAACTATTTTCAGGGCATAATACAGGGCTATCTGTTGGAAGAGCTGTTCATGCTGCGGTTCCTGTTCATCCCCTGAGTCAGCCAAGTCTGAAGAGATTATTGTGATCACAGTGAAGTCTCTATTAGGGATGGGAGTTAACATCGGTTCTCCTAAATTCACTCACAACCCATCCTGTGTCACTGCGTCTTCCGCAAACCTTTCTCCAGCTAAGCCGCTTATTCATCTACTGACCCTCAGTATTGGATGTACCTTCAACAATACAGATGTAACATCTGGCTTGGTATTGTTTTTGTGGGTCATTGTTTGCCAACGGTTCTCTCTGGGGAATTTGGAGTGCTACTGGTTTTTCGAGCTGGAACCCTTTCAGTGGTTGGAGGCCATTTCATACTTGCAGCTGACTGCCCTTGTCCAGTGAAGTAAGTTTCAATTTCTTTCACATTTTTAGGGTGGCCTGCCATTGTACCTCACAGAGAGTTATTAAGTAAAAGATCTGATTGGACACTTAAGTAACCCCTAGGTGGCACACCCCAAGGGATACTACCCCTGCCTGTGTAACTAAGTGCAGGGTGAGGGGTCTGAGTTCCAGAATGGGTGCCTCCGCCTGGAAGACAGGGTCAATAGTAGTGTAACTGCCGTGGGTACAGCCCTCCGGGACACTGTTACTCCCTCTTTTCCCTCTAGTGGCCTAGACTGTTAACGGAATACATAATTGCAAGTAACCCCTAAATACAGCTTTAACCCCACACTGGTTGCACTTATCACCAGGGCTGGTTTAGCTGGTTCAGCCCTGAAGAGCCCCTGTAAAGTGAGATTTGGCACAACAACAAACAGTATTATAATGCTGTCTATACAGAGGTACACCACAACCAGTTTAAATGCAAAAAGATTGAGATCTGATTTATGTGGGGCATGAACAAGGAAGGGGGCATAATCTGGTGCTTGATTCTATTACTGATTAAATCAGGTTAAGCATGCATGCCTCTAAGAGTCCCTCTACCACAGTCACACACACTCTGGGTACCCAGTTAGAGTTACAGGCTAGCCTAAAGCATTGCCTGCGGTAGGCCGGCATTGCAGCTGTTGTTGGGGCCCTTAGGGAAGAAAACACAACGTACACTTTAACCCACAATTTATGTTCCAGAGCCGGAGGGCTCAGTTCGTGACAATCAATCAAAACAACTAAATCAGATGACACACTTTGATTTTGTTTTTGTTGCAGGGAGCTACCCTGTGATTTACTCACGATACCCAAACCAAGTGGCAGGATGGATGAAATGGAGACCTCAGGATGAAGTGCTGGTTTGCCAGGAGAAGCAGGGCCCACACGATTCACTGTGGTTTCATTCCTGTTCGATGGCATTGAGCAGGGAGCCAAATCTCTGGGAGGGTCTCTCGTCGCTCGAAACTCTGCAACGCGAGCAGCAATCAGGACCGTGGTGTTGAGGCCCAGACAGGTTGAAAGAAATGTATTCAGTCTGGTCAGAGTTACTGTATACTGCTTCCAGCAAGCGTGACACATTCAAGCAGTGGGGAACCAAACTGCGACCCACTATTCGCATTCAACACACTTATAGCAAAGTCAAAGAAATACCACAGTTCGGATGACAGTCCAGTTGCAATACACAGGATCTTCTGTGCAAACTGTACACTCTGCAGTCGTGGTGAAAGTCCTGACAGGCCAATCATGCAAAAGCAAGTCTTCGGTCCTCTTCAGGCGAAATTTGTCACAGATCAGAAGACAGTCACAAGTTTGGATAAAGTCTGATTTAGGTATTAACTTCTCTTCACTTGGAAAGATGGTAGCAGGCAGGCCAAACACAGCCTTCCCACTGATTTCCCCTGCGCACTACCAGGAGCAGCTGCTCGAATCTCTTGAGCTCCTCTCACTCTCAACTCCTACTCCAGACTGAACACACTGCTGCAGGCAGCTTGGGACTTTCCCAGTGATCCAAAAGGTTTGGTTGGTTGATCCGTCTGTCTGTCACAGCTAGGGCTCCCCCTCCAAGTCCATTTAGGTGCCAAAGGATGAAAACTACAATTCCTACTGAAATTCACTCCCACAAAACCCCTGGGGGCAGGGTCCATTTTCAGACCCCCAAAGGCACTGATTAATGCATACTGGCAGTCCAGAGTCAAAATAGTGGTGCAAACAGAAAGAGTCCATGCTGCAAAGGAAGGCAGGTTATACACACTATAATATCATCATTATTAATGCAGCTAATCAGCAAATAATTACATTTCTTGATAGAGCTTCCTCTGCACAAATAGTGATGGCAGAAGGAAACAAAAAACACTGCAGTCTGGGCGGGACTCAAGCCTAGGAACACTCGGCCCTTACCCAGATTAATAATACACTACAAGAATAGTACTTCTTAAAGTGGCAGGCATGGAGGCTAACAGGGCACTCACATACAAACCCTGGAAAATGATTTAGACACAGAACACCAGCCTGGCAGTGAGCATCTAGGCACACCCAAGGAAGACTTTTGGGAACCCCCATTTATAGGGGGGTTACACCCACATCTATAACACTGGGGAAAAATGAAAAAGACGCAGGCACGTACAACATAGTAAAAAAGAGAAAGCAAACTCGGCTTTCTGGCGCATCTCCTTTTGTGGGTTAGAGGATCTCCCTCCTGCAGCAGCCTAGCTTCGGGGTGCCATCTTGGTTCCACTCCAGTGATATTTTTTTATTGTTATGTGACCCAGACTGACAATATCATGACATACTCTCTCTAGGTCATGTGTCAAGCATGTATTCTCACAGTAGATTCCTCAGAACAGAAACTTGACATCATTTCATTCTGGGACTTGACTACTCAGAAACAGAAAGTTCTGTTTGTATAAGTTAATAGGGCCTCTAAGGGATGTCTCATGATAGAAGAGACTGTGAGCCTGAGATTTGAGCAAGAGAACTGCAAAGCGAAGCTGAGTGGTTCTGTCCATCCAAACCTCATGACAGGAGTCTCTTATACCATAGGATATCCCTCACAGGCCATATTATCTTATTAAAAATCATTTGAGTTTAGCTCAAGTGATTTTTAATAAGTTTAAAGTCTTTTTTAATTTTATTTTGCTGTCCTCCCCCCTGGTGCTGGAGTGGAGCACTCCTTCCGACTGCTCCTGCACAAGACCAAACTGTACACAGTATAAGAGGTACAGAGGCTTTGCACACTGATTGTCTGAAATCCCCTTAGTGATCTGTAATATAACTTTAACTGTCACTTTGTAAAGACAGTCAGTGGCACTTCCAGCCCTTTTAACACAACCCCATGCAGTTGCAACAATCATACATGGCATGGGCCAAATTAAAAATGCCTGATATTTTACTTGTGATCTGTGAACCCTGCAACATCACCTCTTGTGATGTCATGGGGTCATGGACCACTTGTAGAATATCAGGTATATTTTTATAAGAACAAACAGGAATGGCTGCACTGCTGCATGGGTGTGCTCTAAGGCAAAGCAACATTAACATTAAAGGTCTCTCAAACCATTGCAGACCCTGAAGCACCTGGGAGAGGTATTCAAGATGGACAAGGGGAAGGTCTTCCTCTTTGCAGCCAAGAAAGAGAACTTGTTGAGAGAGGTCCAGTGGCTGAGGAGCCAACTGTCGGCTTCAGTCTACAGCCTACTTTGGATTCTGGGTCTCATGATGATGACAATAGAACTGGTTCTCATGCAACCCCTCCGGAGCGATCTGCTGTCAGCCTGGGACCAAACCTCAGAGGACTATCAAGCCAGGATTGCAATTTCCCCAGTCCTGCAGCAGTCCCTGAGTTGGTGGGTGAGTTTAGAGAATCTGAGCCAGTGGTCTCCCTTGGAAGTCCCTACAGAGTTGATTCTGACAGCCAATGCCAGCCTGTCAGGTTGGGGCACAGTGTTGGACCACGTTCACAGTCAAGGGACCTGGTTTGTGCAGGAATAACACCTACACATCAACATCCTGAAGATTAGGGCTATGCACCTTGCTCTCCTTCATTTTCAACATTGGGTGCAGTCACAATCCATGAAAATAAAGTCGGACAACGCTGTCACGGTGGCGTACACAAACAATCAAGGGGGCACAAAGAGCAGAGAGCTGCTAAAGGAAGCGACCGATCTCCTGCTTTGAGCAGAGGAGAACCTTCTCTCTCTGTCATCAGTTCACTTGGCAGGGGAGTTAAACATTCAGGCCGAGTGGCTAAACTGCGAGAATGTCCATCCAGGGGAGTGGATGCTGAATCCGGAGGTGTTTGACCTTCTGTGCAAAAGATTCGGTTGCCCACAGATTGACCTGTTCACATCCAGCCAGAATGCTTAAGTGCAGTGGTTCTTCAGCTGCTACCAATGTCCACAGGTGGAGGCAGTGGACGCTCTGTCATGAGCATAGAATTTCAGCAGAGTGTATGCCTTTCCTCTACTGCCGTGCCTTCCCAAGGTCATACGCAAAATAGGGTACTCAAGGAAGCTTCCTTCTGATAGCTCCGGAATGGCCCAGAGATCATGGTTCTCAGACATAGTGAGACTAGTTCAACACGCACCATTTTGACTCCCAGTATGGGGAGACCTTCTCTCACAAGGCCCCATTCTGCATCCAAATCCAGGCGCTATGCAGCTCATGGCCTGGTTCCTAAAAGGAGGAGACTCCTGAAGCAGGTTTTCTCTAAAAAGGTAGTGGACACCCTCATGACCACGAGAAAGAATTCCACGTCAGCAGTTTATGCACATGTATGGACCACCTTTTTGGCTTGGGCCAGAGAAAAAAGTATCCAGCCATCTAAAGCCACGGTTCTGCAGATGTTGGACATTCTGCAGAAAGGAGTGGAGAAAGGTTTGGCCTTGAGCAGTCAGGTGTCAGCCCTTGAAACCTCCCTGGGCTCATCCTTAGGGACTAACCTGGAGGTTATTAATTTTCTGCAAGCTGTCATCAGGAGATGACCTCTGTTCCAATCCACTGTTCCTCCATGGGATCTGAACCTAGTATTGAATACTCTTTGTAAAAAATCTTTCAAGCTGTTTTCATCAGTACCATTAGATATGTTGTCCTATAAGGTGTGCTTTTTAGTAACTCAACCAATCAATCAATTTTTTATTTATAAAAAAAGGCGCCTTTCCAAAACCAAGGCACCTGTACAATAAAATAAAACAAAGTAAAATTACACACATTATATAAATTTCAATAAATATGAAGCCAGATAAAAACACTTCAATTACCAAAAGCCACATCAAACAGATAAGTTTTTAATGCAGTTTTAAAACTCTGGACGGTCAGGCAATCTCGTACCCGACGAGGTAGAGAGTTCCACAGGGATAGAGCAGCAAAGCTTAATGCCTTTGCTCCCAATGTCTGCAGACGTACCCTGGGAACCTCTAGCAATCCCTCATCGGTGGATCGGAGAGGATGGGAGAGACAGTACGGGCAAAGCTATGTGTTCAGCCAGAAGGACTGGCGAACTCCAGGCCTTGTCCCACAAAGAACCTTACCTCATCATGCATAAGGACAAGGTGGTTCTGAGAAGGGTTCTTTCTTTCATTCCAAAGGTTCCTACAGCCTTTCATGTGAACCAGGAAATTTGCCTTCCATCCTTCTGTCAGCAGCCAACTCACCCAAAAGAGAAAGAGTTGCACAAGCTGGATTTGCGCAGGGCAGTTAGGACGTATCTCAGATAGATGGTGGATTTCAGGAAATCAGGTTGTTCATGCTTTTTGGAGCAGCCAAAAAAGGACAAAATCCTCCAAGGCCATCCTGGCAAGGTGGGTGAGGGCATGCATTGTCAAGGCCTATGTCACAGTAAAGAAGAGGACTCCAGCTCTCATCAAGGCTTATTCCACCAGAACTATGGCCACCACCTGGGTGGAGAAAGGTGAGATATCTGTCTTAGAATTGTGTAAGGCAGCAATGTGGTCCTCCATCCACACATTCACCAAGCACTACAGACTGGGGGCTGGATTTTCAAAGAGCTTGTAGATCATTACAATTTGTGGTGATCTAGGGCTGCAGCCCCCTCTGGGTGTGTCAGGGACCCTGCACCCAATTTAGGAAGAACTGGGAATTCTGTGCCACAAATCTAGGAGTTGTCGCACCCAGAGGCAAATGCCAAACAATCTGTGCACCTGCAGGAAATGCCACAGGGATCCTGTCCCCTCCCTCACCTGGCGTAACAAGAGAGGAGCCGGGAGGTGAGGAGCTAAGAACATGCTACACAGGAGTAGTGCAGTGGTGGAAGGGGCACAGGGTGCCATAGTGTGAGCTGGAAAGGCTATGGGAGTTGAAATCAGTGATGTTGCACCAAGCAGGGGTGCTGAATATATAGTTTCATAGTCTCATAGTTTATTGTTCAAGTACTGTCAGCCATGGGCCGTACACAGACTTGCCACTTCAGTGGAGATACTCCCATCTTTTTTCAAGCATGTATTCATCTAATCTATGTTTAAAAGTATTCATTGTTGGAGCTTCTACCACATCACATGGCAATTGATTCCATACTCCAACCACCCTTTGGTTGAACCATATAGCCAAGGATGCCAGTGACGTGGTACCATGGCGGGGTACAGGGACACACAGTGCCATGGTCCCACATGGGCACAGCCCTGGCAGCAGCCCCAAGACTGGGGCTACTGCAAGTGCTGTGCCCACGTGGAGCCATGGCATTCTGTGTCCCTGTACCCCCTCCATGGTATCATGTCATTGGTGGTCAGTGCTGGTCTATCTCAAGCCCCTTGCTGTGCCCACTGTGGGGCTTACTGAATCCCAGAAAAAGGGGATGGTGCAGCCCCACCATGGTGCAAGCCCCTTGTGACCTGCCATACCCTGCTGAATGTCACATGGGTGGTGCAGTGCTAGTCTGGCACAGCAGCTCCCAGTTCAGATGCAGACTGCATTTCTGAATTGGCAATGCTGCATCTTTTGATGCACAGTGCCACTTGCGTCATTTCTATTTGACGCAAGCACCTTGTGTCATTCCTTGGCCTTTGAAAATCTGGCCCTGGATGTTCAAAGTTCCACTGATGTGGCCTTTGGTCGCAGAGTTCAGCAGGCGGCAGTTAGCAGGTAAATTCCTTTTCCCTTTTTTTCCTTTTTGCACTTTGTGTACGGGATAATATTCTCCCTCGCCCAGTTGCTTAATGGGTACTGCCTCCTAGAACCTATGTGCTCTGATTACCAATTGACAATGTGGAATGCTACAGAAAAAAATAAATCTCTTCATACTTACTATAATTTCCTTTTCTGTTAGCTCCAACATTGTCAATGGGATCTTCCAAGGAGCTTCGTTCCTGCTGGAGATATTGTCCTATATGCCAGCACTGGGTTGTCCGCTGTTTTCTGATTGTAAGTCTGTCCAGAATATATATATACAGTGTATATATATATATATATATAAACAAAAGGAGCAGTTTTACATTTAAATATTTGTTTTTGATACGTAGATTAACAGGTTCGATTTTTATTATCAATAAGGGTGCTTCCCTTGTTACAGATCAGTGCTTACTCTGTTTGCAGTTTTTTTCCAGTGTTACTTTCAGTAATTCCTTTGGTAAGTCTCTAGTTGGCTAAGTACCACAAAGAAGTTCCACCACATCACAGAAGCAGATGGTGAGCCTTTTCCATCTCCCTCTCTTCTGACAAGGTAGGAAACCATTTGCTGTATTTTATCTTGGTTAAAGGTATGAGTATGTAAACGGCTTATATGTGTTGGTTTATTACAAGACAAGCAGTAGTCTATACGGATCTACTTTCACATAATTAGGGGCACTGCAATGACAAAAGTGACTGAACAGTTCATGTGCCCAAAATTCTATGCCGATTACAACTTTGGGCTGTGCCATTTCCCCTAGTAGGGGTGCACAATTACCCATCTGTTTTGATTACCCATTGACAATGTTGGAGCTAATAGGAAAGGAAATCATCGATAAGTATGAAGCAATTTCTTCTACCTCATTAGTCTTTCCTTTCCATTATACATAAGACTGCTATGCAGTTCTGCATAAAAATCGTGACTCTTCTGAAACTTACTAAATGGTGTACAACTCAGGTTTGGCTGGGACAGCGACACCCCCCAGAAGTTATAGTTTGCTTCTCAAAGACTGTTGTGAGCTACAAAAGTAAAATAACACACAATGTATCTATTTTCATGTAGTTACATATAACGGCTCCAATAGAGTAGGAGTATTTGTGGAGAATTCTAAAAAATGTTCACGACTTTTTCAGAGCTGACCTTAGCGTAGTGCGAAATGTGCATCTGCACATGGCAAAGAGAGTCACTGCTCACACACAGCAAACTGCTGAAAGTGACAAATGAACAGGTCTCATTCCATTGTCCGCCAAATGTCTTCCTGCTGGAATGCTTCACCTTAACATTAGCTATACAGGGAAGGAAATACTCCGTGTTCAATTCCCAAATGAGTAGCTGCGCAAGCAAACTGTTTTGGTGATTAAAACAAATGAATTGAGTGGATTTTAATCAGCTTGATAAAGACATAAATTGAACCAAATTGCATTTCCCCGTGTATGAATCTTATACTCAATATAGCTAAATCCCTTTCTGCGCGTGTATTATATTCAATCAATTTAGTTAATTGTGACACAAAAAAAAGGCAGCATCTGTTAGCAAGAGAAAAGGTCCTTTTACGTTGGAAGGAATTAACATTTTTAATTAATGAGAATGTTTTACATGATAAAGGAGGCCGAATTTGCAAAGGTCTAATTAAAGTATTTTTTTTTCCCCTGACAAGCTGTTCCTTATAACAGTAATGAACCTTTCTGGATTATTGCATAAACTCTGAATTATTACGTAAACAGGGCAAACAAGCTATGCAGAGTGGCTGAAAAATTATAATGAATAATACATTCTCCTTATCATATCTTAGTTTCATAGTGACAATTGGCTATTTATTTATTTTTTTTTACAGATTGATTAGAAATTTCTATTGCCAACTGCTACCGATGTGCAAAAACTATCCCCTAGCCTCATCCCCCATTAGAGGTTTTTTTTTTTAAGTTTTAACATTTTAGTTCTGTCACCATGAAATGAAAGTACCTCTTACCCTTTTGATGGTAAGGACAGAGCCCTGTTCTCCAGAGGTTTTATGGAATTGTGCTAAAAGAAATAGATTCTGTGTCTGCATTTTTAGAAGACAACTGCCACTATAGCATAGAATGCAATACCTGGAGAAAACTAGCATTCATTCTTTAGTCAAGTAATTAAGCAGGATCAGCAACACAGTACAGATTAAGGGGCAGATCCAGAAAAAGGATACGCCCCCAAGGAGGGCTGCGTGCACAGACTAGTGGTGCATGGAGGTCCAGCTCCACACATGTGGTGCCCTCTGCACAACCGCAGATCTGCTTGAACACCCCCCATAACACCTAATCTTGTGCAACTTGCACACCTATGCGTGTGAGCTGCTTGTGGTAGCCACAAGGGTGGGGGTGAAGGTGCTGATTTCCAGACATGTTCTCTGTGGTGCAGAGAACTGGTAGAGGAGGTGCAGCCTACGTGAAGTAAAAACATGCCATAGTGTCTACGTGCCCACCTCTTCCCGGCTGCAGGCAAACCTTGGGATACAGACTGACTGCTCCTCCTCTGCCAGCAGCCCTCTGTGCAGGTAGGAAGGACTGGGAGTCATTACAGCATAGTCCAGTTTTTGGAAAATGCAACCAGTGTTGTCTACAGGATATGGCAATCCTTGTAGGACTGACAAATCCCATGGACCCTTGCTCTGTCCAGAATAAGGGATCCATTGCAGTGCCAGGCATCCAACTGGATTCCCAGAGTCTGATACAGCTCCCCCCCCGGAATGCCCCCTGCCCCCATGCACAGCCCCACACATGTAAGTAGGGGATATGAATGTGTGGACAGACATTGGGGTGTAGCTAAGACATGCACTGATTGCACATATCACCAGCCATTCTGGGCATTTGGCCCTTTGATGAATAAAACCTTCCAAATGATGTGATGAAGAGGGAGAGGAAAATGCTTACTGCTTTAGAAGGTGGGAAGAGCTTTACAGAGAGTCTTTCATACTCACCATATCCCAAAGCACTGACACATCCATGCCCAGTGGCCATCATAGTTTGAAAGCTCATGGAACACTCTTTAGAGTGAGATATTTGCCCTACCTGTATCTATTCATGGCTATAGAGAAGGTGATTACTGGCCCAAGCGGAGATTTGGAACTGTTGTAAGCCAGGAGAGAAAATTACTGGATTTTTAGGTTGTGAGTGACAGATTTCCCAAGACTTATTATGGGGTAGAAATTGTTCCTTTTTTGTAATTTTTGTAATATTGGTCAGGACCACTAATTAGTTTGCTGTTCAGACTGCTGTGTTTATTTATAGCATTTTTTTCAGAATTCTGGAATTTGTAAGTCCTTCACCTTTACCTTATAATACAAATGTATATCTTACAGTGTGTTATCCAGGTAATGTATTGTTTCTAACTCTTTGTTTTTCTTCTCCTTGTTTACGTAGTACTGTTGAGCACTGTGCACTTTGTTACATTAATGTCACATTTATGGTTACACCGGAGCTGCACCTTTAAGAGCTGCCTTTAAATAGGTGCTCTATAGGTGGCACCCTTACACTACAGATGAAGCAATAAGTGAAAAGTTGAGTGTTACACACTATTATGACACATCAACAATAAAATGTTCTCTGCACCTTAAGTTTGTACTGTGTCAGTCCTTGTTTTCTTAGTAACCAGTCTGCTATAGGAAACACAGGAGTTCCTAGCTGCAGCTTTCTTGTTTTTTCCATGTAGTTGGAAGCACTTTAGAGATATACTGTAGATGACCAATTCTTACCATTACTAATACTACATTGCAGCCATTTTTAGAACATTGTGATGTCATCAAGGGACAAGCTGTGCTTGACTCAGTGTAGTTAGGAACCGCTTGTTCATTGATGACAATACAAAGTACTAAAAATGGCTGTAATGTAGTATTAATATTGAACAAACTCAGTCACCAATTTCTCTGGAGTGCTTCCAGCTAAAGACTGGTACAATACGTCATTTGAAAAATGATTTTATGGGCTTACCTAACTATGTCAGCCACTGTACCAGAATGCTTCCCCTTTATTTTTTAATTGGAGGCAAAATTCAAACAATACAGTCATTACTGAATATATAAACTATGCATCAATCCAAACCAACGACACATTTTCTAACCTTATGAATTACGTTAAATCACTAAGCAAATTCAGTTAGCATAGGCAATACAGGTTCATATTAATTACAATTATAACACTCAAAATCTACACAGATCAAATGTACCAACATGAATTGTCATATGGCCCATAGCTCAGATGACTAGAAGAGGCAGAGTATTAAGATCATTAATTTCTAACTTCTTCCACTGCTTTCTGAAGAGGGTCCCAGGTTACTTTATATGTCTCTATATGTTTTATGGTAAAGTAACAATTTTTTCCAGTCTCATGCTATCAAGCATTAAATATCTCCAAAATTCCCAAGTAGGTGGGAGAGGGTCTTTCCACATATGCATAATGCAGCATTTAGCATTAGCCAAAGCCATTTGCAAGACTTTCAAGGGGGCCCCTCCAGCATAGCCTGCATCAGAGATCTACCAAATAAGCATAAGACTGGGTCAAAATTTAGCCCAGAGTTCAATGTGACATTAACTGAATCTCAAATCTGCTGCCAAAATTGGGACATGGGGGACATGTAATAACTATCACATATGATACATTTCCAATTTCAAGCTTACATCTATTACAAAGATTTGAAACACTGAAATTTAGTTTAGTCAGCAAATAAGGTATATAGCATATATTGTGCGGAA
The DNA here is from genome assembly GCA_016271365.2 of Neoceratodus forsteri. Taxonomy (NCBI): domain Eukaryota; kingdom Metazoa; phylum Chordata; order Ceratodontiformes; family Ceratodontidae; genus Neoceratodus; species Neoceratodus forsteri. Next base: position 402,143,971 of record JADMNL010000025.1, read on the forward strand.
TAAAGAACTGGATCTGATCCGTCTTACTATTTAACAAAACTGTTAAGGAAAAGCTGAATAGAACTACACAGTAGAGGTGATTTATTTATTTATTTATTTTCATTTCAAACTTGCAGGTAGTGTGTACGTGAATAAGCAGAATGGCTTTGGATTAGGGTATTTTGTGTTCTGTTTTTGTTTACTGTTCTGTATTTCTTAGTAGCAAGGAAAGGGTACTGATGCAGTTAGCAGACCATTTTCCAGTATCTTGTTGCTGGGCCAGGACAGGTACAACCTGTGATGCAGGTATATGTTTGGAGGAGGGGCCGAAGCAGGCTTGCAGGAAGAGAAGAACTTAAAAGGGGATCTTGGCTGTGGGTTTGGTTAAGAAGAGCTGAAAAGAACTACACAGCACAGGTGATTTATTTTATTTTTTTCTTTTCAGACTTGCAGGGTTTGTGTAAGTGAATCTCTGCTTGAAATTGTTTTTTGCAGGGTATATTTTCTGTTAAATTGCTGTGCAGGTTGTCACGCTGAAAGGAAGGAAAGCACTCACTGGGGTAGTAGGTCAGGGCTGTAGCTGATTGTTTCTGGAGGGCACAGACTTGGTCCCACCCACCCTTCCCTCACCCCACCCACCTCAAGTGCATCATTTCCTTTATACCAGAGGTTCTGACATCAATCCCCCAAAGGGCACAGGACATACACCTGTCGTATCCTTAACAGCCCAGCACACCACGTAGGGGGTAAATGCACGCTCATAATAGCACATACTAACAAAAAAGGGAAAACAATTTAAACAAAAAGGGAGAGAGACATGTGGGGAGTGGTGCAATGCACTGGCTGTGGGGTGGCAGTCTTCTGGGAGATATTCTGGAGGCTGCAATGTTGCCCTATTTGCAGGCACCACTCTGGTCTGAGGGAGGAGGTTGCCCATCTCAAGGCTGACCTGGTGAGGATTCAAGAATCCTCCTCCCCAACCCAGGGACCATCAGAGTGGCCCGCTGCTGCCTCAGAGGTTGCCAGGAAAGAGGAGTGGTGGGACCACGGTGGGAGGGTGAGGGTAGTGGAAAAGAGGTGCAGCCCTCCAGTTGTACCTCTCCACAATTCATATGCCATTCTGGTGGAGTGTGGTTCCTCTATAGAGGCACTCCCAGTGGAGACCAAGAAGGATGCTGGGAACCTCCACAAAGGAGACCCACAGGAGGGTGACATGGGACCCCACAGGGAAAGGAAACAACTCCTGGTGGGGACTCAATCATTAGGGGGTAGAACTGGGGGGAGGGAGGTAAGGTGGCTACCCAGCACCATGACTTGCAGGGACAGGAAGCAAATCCTCAGGATCATGGGAGCAGCTGCACAGGAGAGGGAGCTGGATGTCATTGTCCACCTAGGGACAAATGACCTAGCTGGGAATCAGATAAGAGCAGTGCAGGAGGAGTTTGTAGAGTTGGGGAGAGGCCTTAGACAAGTAGCCTGCATGGTAACCTTTTCAGAAGTGCTGCCTGTCTATGGCATGGGTGAGGCTAGGGTACTCCATACCATGGTATTCAATGAATGGCTGAAAAACTGGTGCAGATCTCAGGGTTTTGGCTTCACTGGGGACTGGGGGTCTGCCTGGAGGGATACAGGCCTATACTGGTGCGATGGTCTGCATCTGTCAAGGAGGGGAACCAGGATCCTAGGTGATAGGTTTAAATGATTCACTGTCAAGATTTAAACTAGCCAAGGGGGAGGCACTGAAAAGGAGCTGGAAAATCACCACACACACACACACACACACACAAAACAGGGTAGTTAGTGAGGTAAACACCAAGGTAGAGAAATCGATAGGGAGCAGGAAAGGGGTAAATGGAGAAAAATACAAATGCAGTAAGGACAGGGATGGGGCTAAAAGGGGTAATGCCATCACGAAATAGAGGGTGCTGAGTACCAATTCCCACAATCTGGGTAACAAGCTCCCTGAACTAGTGGCCGTGATGGAAGAGGGATGCCTGGATATCATGGCAATCACAGAAACATGGTACACAGAGAACCATGACTGGGATGTCAACATACCAGGATACATAATCTACAGGAGGGACAGGGAGGGTTAAAGAGGAGGAGGAGTAGTTCTCTACATAAGGGAAGTGATCAAAGCAACAGAACTAAAGGGTAAACAGGGAGGACAAGAGGCACTGTGGGTCACCCTGGAGACTGGAAATGGCACCACAATCCACACAGAGGTTGTATACAGATCCCCATTTCAGGGGGAGGCAATGGACAAGGAAATGATAGAAGGCATCCTTAGAATGGTAGAAAAAGGGGAGATATTGTTGATGGGAGACCTGAATGTGCCAAATGTTAACTGGAGCACCTTTGCTGCAGTCACATCCAAGAGCAGGGTCATTCTCGATGCCCTACAGGGGGCGTGCCTCAGACAGTTAGTGTTAGAACCCACTCAGGAGGGAGCAATCTTAGACCTGGTGCTCTCAAACAGGGACAGAGAGAGAGGATCTCAGATTTAAAAGTAGGTAGCCATCTGGGAACAAGTGACCATCAAACAGTGTGGTTCATGATAAACACAAAAGCGAGGGTGTTGGACTTTAGAAGGGCTGACTTTGGCAAAATGGGAGAGTGACTCAGAAAAGCACTAGCAAATGGGCAAGAAGGAGGGGTGGAGTAACAATGGGGAAAAATCAAAACTTTTTAGATATAGAGAAAGCACAGGATCCACAACTCAGAATGGAAAGGTAAAATGTGATGCCCTTCCTGACTGATGAGGTGGTCACTTTGTCGCAGTGGTCAGGCTTGAACATATTTCAGCTGAAGCATGAGACCAATAACCCCGCTAACAATCTAAAATAAGTAAAAATGCTGGTGTTATTTGCAAACATTGCAGGCTTTTAAGCAGCAGGGTGGGGGAAGGGAGCACTGGTACCTCAATCATATGCTTTTGTTTGGTCACACACCAGGTGCACCCCTATAAATCTTATAAAGATGTATTGTAAATGTGATGGGTTGTGCTTGCCAAACCCTTAGTACCCTTAGACAGGATGGAGGCTGTCCAGAGAAGGGCAACTAAAATGATGCAGGGTCTGCACCAGAAGCCATACGAAGAGAGACTAAAGGAGCTTAATATGTATACCCTCAAGGAAAGGAGGGAGAGGGGGGACATGATAGAAACTTTCAAGTTCCCCAAGGGAATCAACAAAGTCCAAGAGGATAGCATGTTTCAGAAAAAGAGATGTGCAAGAACAAGGGGGCACAATTTGAAGATAATGGGGGGATGGCCAAGGGGCAACATGAAGAAATATTTTTTCACGGAGAGGGTGGTGGACGCATGGAATGGCCTTCCTGAAGAGGTTGTGGGGTCAAAAACAGTGGGGGAATTCAAGAATGAATGGGACAGATATAAGGCAATTCTAGTAGGGGGTTAGAGGAAGTAGGCTGTTGGTTAACTAGGATCTGCAGCTTATCCAATAGGTAGGGAAATGGGCAGACTGGGTGGGCCAAGCGTTCCTTATCTGCCATCAAAGTCTATATTCTATGTTTCTATGTAACTCTCCAAGAGTTATTGAAACTCTTCAATAGTTATCAACAGTTTCTCATTGTTTAGGGGATAAATTAATTTCCAGGTCCCTCTGCCAGCTTCTGGCACTTGACACAGATCTGGAAATTCATGTGTAACAAGAAAGTCAGAAATGTTGAATATTAGCTTCTTTCAGTATTAACTTCTTTCTATCTGGTACCTGATGTATTAAATAAAGCAGCTTGTTTCCTCTCAATAACTGAGAATTGTTATGCACTGTATGTGCACCTTTAAAACCTCTCTGCATTGGTAAGTAGTTTCAAAAAGTAATTTTTATGAATACCATACATTTCTTGTAGTTGTGGAAAGGATTTATTTATTTATTCATTCAATTGGAAATGCAACTTTGAGCTATGAATAGCTCATTTACAAAGGTTTCTCATCCAGAACTGTAGTTACATAGCTGTATGCAGACCGAGTACAGAGTGCAACTCCAGTGGAGCCTTGTCACAGTGAGATTACAGATAGTTTACTAGTATTATAACATCTAGGCGTAATAGCAGTTCAATAGAGACTGCACAATATCATGGTGATCTGTTTAACACTGTAGTGAGCAGGCACTCTGTGGTTCTGTTAGGTATGACAGCAGTCACATCTGGAGTCTGGCAAGAGAAACCTTCTCAGCCCAATCTTGAATTAGATTATGCTACGGGGGTTCTGTTCATCAGTATTTCAGGCAACTGATTTAGCCAGTGTGGTGTTCTGTATGCAAAGGAGCATTGAGCTTGGCTAGTTTTACGGGAGGGTACAGAAAGCATATTCCTAGTTGTGCTCCTTGTTGCATACTAATTCTTGACAGTACTCAGGAGATTTTGGATGGGGGGGAAGAGACCCATGAACGCCTCCATCCCTAGTGGGCATACCTGGTGCTTGAGTCTGCCCTACAAGGGGAGCCAGTCAGTTTGGGAGTAAAGGGTACAAGTATGCGTGAGTCTGTCAGCTCCAGTGACAAACCAGCAGGCCTTATTCAGCACCAAGCTAACCCTATTGAGGACCAGGGCTGTGGCAGTGCCATAGACTGCCGACTGTAGTCCAGTACCGGGATGATAGAGCTGGATACTACATTTCACCTAGCAGCTGCTGCTGTGAGGTAATGCCTATGTCTGTAAAAAAACCCTAGTTTTATGTGGGTTAGCCTTACAATGGAATCAACATGGTGGGGGGTGGGGAACATGAGTGACTCATCCTGGGTTACCCCACGGTACCTAAATGTGATAACTTGCTCTAGGGTATCACCCTTTCTATTAAAGATGATGACAGGAGGGGCTTTTCTCCTTGCTTGGGGACCAGCAAAAAAGTATGGACTTGGTTTTCTTATAGTTCAGCAGAAGTTTGTTCTGGCAGAGCCATTTTTCCAGTTCCCTGAAGCTCTGTTGAAGTTCAGGTGTGAATGTCATTTGGTTTGGGCTGCAGGCATAGATGGCCACATTGTCTGCATACAAGAGGACCTTTGAGGGGCAGGCTGAGAGGAGGTTATTCACAAATAGACCGAATATGGAGGGTACTTCAATTTTTTTTTCTTTTGCCTTTACACCTTATATGTTTTGTTTTTTATGCCATTTTTTTGAAGTTTCTGGTGATTTTGGCACAAATGTTTAGTTGTTTATATATTTTTGATTGTCATTTTCTGTTTATTAGTATGAGATGTGTAATGAACTTCCTCTGTTTGTGCATTGTATAAACTATACATGTGTATGTGTTTAGTATATTTTCTGTCTGAAACCATTTTGAAATCAGGATAACTTTGTTAAAGAGAGCTTTTTAGTCCTATAAGTTTCATCCTGTGGAAAAATAAAGGTTTTTATCTATCTGTTTAATAGGGGACCCAGTATCGATCCTTGCGGTACCCCCAATGGTAACATTTCTGATGTTGGATAGCATTCAATTTATCCTTACCCTTTGGGATCGGTTGTCAAGGTAGCTTTGAAACCAGGACACAGTGTCCATAGAGAGGCCTAAGGAGCAAAGTTTGGTTAGCAGGAGTGAGTGGTTGACTAGATCAAAGGCTTTTGTTAAGTCAATATAGATGGCCCCATCCAGGTGTTCACTATCGAGGGCCTCGTGTAGGTAACTTGTGTACTCTATCAGGGCTGTGCTAGCACTGTGCAGCTTCCTGAATCCATGTTACTGAGGACATTGGATGTTGTACTTCTAGAGGCATTCAACTAGTTGATAAGATACAATTCTCTCCAGTGCCTTGGATAAAGGGGAGAGGATGGATATCAGTCTATAAAATGACACTAGTGTGTTTTGCATATTGTTGTGTTTGCAATTTAAATATATTTCCTGTATACAAATCTCCAATATATAACATATATTTCCCTTTAAGAAGCATGAATATTTGCAGCAGTCATGAAACAGGGTTAGCATTCACTGGAGATACACATGGACAGTCCTCCAACGTGTGCTGAGCAGAGTCCGCAGACAGAATACTCATCAGCACGGTCACTGAAGATGTACTTATATTTCCCAACAAACGCAGAACCCCAGAGTTTACTATTGCATTTTATGTAGTTGGCATAGCCAACCCCACCTGCAAGGTGTGAGACTACGTCTGTCCGAGAATACCTGGGCACAGTCTGTAAGGTATTCTGCTGAATGGCACCTAGGCTCGGTTAGTATTGAAAGTAATAAAAAAGTGATGCGGTATCTCCACCTACGAGAATCCTTTTGAAAAATGGCTGCCAGGGTACTGCCCCAAAGGAAATGAATGCAACCCCCACCCTCATGACAGGGAACCTTTATTATTGTACACCCAACTTATGCTCTATGCATGCAAACACAACAATATGCAAAACACAATAAATTGCAATATAAACACAAAGGATATTTCTTAGGGGGACAGGAACAGGCTCTGGATGGGGAAACGGAATGGAATAAATACAGTAAAACAGTTCTGAGATCAGTCCCCAAATCCCACCACCCTTTGATGAGTACCCACACAGTATTTACAGTTTCCCCCTACTGCTGCACCAGCACCCCAAAGTCCCCTTGGGAGCTCCCAATGCAGTCCATTAATTGTGTGCATACAGTGGGCAGTTGCAGGCCTAATGTTGGACCATAATTCAGTACCAAATGAAGACTGGTGGTTTAGGATCCCAAACAAATTATCCAATACAAATGCTAGTTGCTGTTGGCTGTTTCAGTTCTATAAATGGAATTTGAATAATAATCATACAGAAGTGCCTAGCAATTACTCTTATCTGTTCCTGAGTGCAGGAGAATTGAAGGGACATTGACCTAGTACATGTCACAAACGCACTCAGCAGGTCAGGCCCTCTGCTCCCACAGTGCCAACCTCAGAATGCAATAGTGTGAACAGGTAACAGACGGTGCGACACTACTGTCTACTTTTGGGTCTGAATTACCTTTAGTCTGAAGTTCTGGGGGGATTCAAACTGTGATACTTATGCTAGCGTACCCAATGTACAGGCTCAGATACGTACCCTCTTCGGGGATTGCGGTACAATCTTTCACCAGGGGCACCAAGCCAGGCTTCCAACCCTTAAAACGTTATAAAGACCTTAGGTATATTCTTACCTTTTCCCAGTTTAGTAAGCTCTCCAAAACAGCTGTCAAGCTTAACCATGTATACCTCACATGCAAAAAGAACTTGGAAGACACACCCAGGCAGGCTTTCAAATAAAAAGTACTTTACTAAAAGGTGATAAAAATATGAAAAATGTAAACACAGAACAATATATCAAAAAGCATACAATCACTTAAAAGAACAAGGGCAAAGTACAAAACAAATCTCCTACCACAATACATTTGGACTTTTTCTATCTAATGTATTACCTCTTAAGTGCCTAAGTTAGATCAGAGCAGAGAGTTCTGTCTCTCTAGCATCCCGAGATGGAATATGACAACCCAGTTCAGACACAGTATTCAGTTTAAATCTCTATGTCTCCACACCCCTTCTATGAGTCATCTAGCTCCTCCTTTTAGAACCAAAAAAAAATACAAACATGATTTTCTGTCAGGAGATATTTTAAATAATGTGACTTCAGCAAAAAATAATTTCCCAAATTATGGCAGTCTTTAATCAAGCCTTTCCTTTGAACTGGTGGCTGGTTTCTTATTTTCCCAAGGAACATCAAAGGTTTTTACAGCTCAGCCATATGTCACTTAGGTGCGAATATAGCCAACAGGAATCAGCTAAGTTATGTCCTGTCCTGTAATAAAATGCATATTTAGCTTCCCAACTTCAGAGGTAGAAACAGGTCATAAAACGGCCATAAAATGCAATTTCTCAAGGAAGTTAATTACATTACAGAGATCTCCTGTCAGTGTAATATATGTAGCTTCACTGAATATATGTAGCTTCACTGAAACCCGGGGGGAGGGGCACCCATGGCATAGGCTGCCTTATGTGAGACAATCTCATACTATATTTTTATATTACAAATATCATAGAACAATCATAACCAGCTGGCCAAGCATCACAATCCTCCCCACCTAGACTGAATTTGGGGGCTCTATCCCCTGCATGGGATGAGCTCCACAAGTCAGTTCACTCCTCATACAGACATGACAGGCCATCAGTGTTGTGATTGGTCACTCCAGCCTTATGTAAGATCGACATGTCATACCCTTGCAAGGCAAGACTCCATCTTAACAGTCTACCATTAGTTTTTCCCATTTGGGTCAGCCAAACCAGGGGGTTGTGGTCCATTTGTACCTCAAAATGCTGCCCATATAAGTATGGCTATAACTTCTTTAGGGTCCACACTATGGCAAGACACTCTTTCTCCACAGTAGAGTAAGCCTGCTCCCGGTATCAGTCTGGACTATAAAGGGTCTGCTATAGTCAGGACTTGTCAATACAGGAGCACTGCACAGTACCTCCTTCAGTCTTGTAGAGCCTTTTTCACAGGCTGGTTCCCAGGTAATTTTCTTAGACATCTTTTTCTTCACTAGGTCAGATAGTGGGGCAGCCAGGGCACAGTAATTGGGTGCAAATTTCCTATAGTACCCTGCTGTCCCTAGAAAACACCTGACCTGCTTCTGCATCTCTTGTCTGGGCCATGCCTTGATCACCTCTACTTTTACTTGGTTAGGACGGAGCTGTCCCCAGCCTATAACATGCCTGAGGCATGCCACTTCAGCCATGGCCACCTGGCACTTCTCAGCTTTAACAGTGAGCCCGGCCCTCTGTATCCTGCCCAGCACTTCCCTAAGGTAGGACATGTGTTCCTCCCAGCTGACACTAAAGATGGCAGTGTCATCCAGGTACACCACGGTGTACTCCTCAGCACCATTCAATGCCTGGTTCACCAACCTTTGAAAAGTGGCCGGGGCATTCTTCATTCCAAAAGGCATTACTTTAAATTCAAATAAACCTATCAAAGTGATGAAGGCCGACGTCTCCCTAGCTCTGTCAGTTAACTCTACCTGCCAATACCCCTTTGTCAGGTCAATAGTTGTAAGGTAGGTCACCCATCCCAACTTGTCCAGGAGATCGTCTGTCCAGGGCATTGGGTGGGCGAATGACTTCATGACTGCATTCAGTCCATGATAGTCCACACAGAAATGAGTGAGTCATCTGGCTTGGGCACAAGGACTACGGGTGAGGCCCGGGGGCTGTGGGATCTCTGGATTACCCCTAAATCCAGCATTTCCTCCACCTTCCTCCTAATGTCCTTTTGGACAGCCTCTGACACCCAATATGCTGTCTGCCACATGGGCATCTGTGTCAGCTGGGGAGATAATTTAACTGCCTCCACAGAGGACTCCTGCTTGCTTTCTTCCAGCAAGTCCAGAAGGGGGTCTTCTTCGTCCATCCCTTCCACAGGACTTCATACTGCAAACACCATGTCAGCCATATTAGCATATGGCTTTATTATGTTGATATGGTACATCCTTTCTGTATGTCTTCTGTCAGGTAACTCTGTGATATAGTTCACGTCATTTACCTTTCTAACTACTTTGTATGGTCCTGCCCACTCTGCCTGCAGCTTGTCTTTCCAGACTGGGATAAGGAACATAACTTCCTGACCCACCGTGTACGAGCGAGCTCTGGCTCTGCAGTCGTTCCACACTTTTTGTTCCTGCTGGGCAGCTGCCAGGTTGCTCTGGGCTGTCCTCATAAGCTGCTTCAGCCTTTCCCTAAACCTAAGGACGTAATCCACTATGGGAGTGTCCTGGGTGGTGTGCTTGCCTTCCCAGTCCTCCCGGATCAAGTCTAGGGGCCCACATACCCAGCATCCATATAAGAGCTCGAAGGGGGAAAATCCTGTCGACTCTAGGGGCATCTCCCTGTATGCAAACAACAGGTGGTGAAAGGTATTTCTCCCAGTCCCTCCTATGCTGTTCAGCAAACGCTTTGAGTATTGACTTCAGGGTATCTTTCCCCAAGCCCATTTGGCTTGTGGGTGATAAGGTGTCATGCACCTCTGCACCACCCCACACTTCTCCCACAAACATTTCATCAGGTCTGACATGAAGGAACCCCCTCAGTTAGTGATAACCTCCTGCGGAAACTCAACATGGGAGAAAGTCCCAAGTAAGGCATCTGCCACTTTGTCTGTCCTCAGTGAGGATAGGGTGACTGCCTCTAGATACCAGGTGGCATAATCCACCACAGTCAGGATGAACATTTCTCAGAGGAGCTGGGGGTATTTAAAGGCCCCACAATATCCATTCCCACCCTCTGGAAAGGCTTCTCCACTATGGGCAATGGAATAAGGGCAGCTTGGGTTTTCTTACTCGCCTTCCCTATTTCTTGTCACCGGTGACAAGACCTGCAATACTCCTTCACCTGCTGGGTGAAGTTGGGCCAATAGAAATTCTGGGCCAACCACTGCATAGTGCGCATGATTTCCAGATGACCAGACAAGGGAATATCATGTGCAGTCTTGAGCAACTGCTCACGTTACCCCTGGGGAATGACAAGCTGCCTGCCTATCACCCCCCCATCTTCACAGCCTGAGTATACATCAGTCCATTTTCCCAATAAACTTTATGTTTACCGTCACCTCCCTGTGCTCCATCAGAGTCTGCCCAAGCTCTCAGCTTCTCTAGATGAGTGTCACTTTTTTGAGCAGCTGCAAACTCCTTACACATTCCCAAGGTATGGGACAGGTCCCCTTCAGTCTCTAATCTAGGGTCCCTAGCACTAGCGTCAGGGCACTCAGGATCACTGTCATCCCTAACCCTCTGACAATGGGTCACCCCTTCTTCTTTGGAGTAACCCTCCATAGCTGTGTTGTTAACTTTTACTGGGGAAATTTCTACCCCCTTTTCATTGGTCTCCAAATCAGGAGACAGGCTGGGGAATCAGCCTCCCAGTGATTTCCACACTGGCTTCTGTGGGGTCCAGGGAACTACCATTTCCCCTTCCTACTTGGCTACAGGTAACTGCACACACCATCTCCTGTTTGAGATTGTTGCCAAGGATGTCAGCTGCTAAAGTTTTGGCTACAGTCACCTGTTGCACAGTTCCCCCTGTTTCACCCCAGTCTAGGAGAACACTAGCAAGTAGCAATGTTTTCTCCTCACCAGTGAAGTCCTGTACAGTTACAGATTCATTGGGTATAAGCTGACTAGGCTCTACCTAATCCCCTTTTACCAATGTCAGGGATCCCCTGTGTTTCTTAACCCTGGTGTCTGTACACCATTCACCGCGACTGGGTGCATGTGTTCCCTCATGTTCACAGGCATGCTTCCAGGGACACACAAACAACTCACTTCTTTCCTAGCCCCATTCTGTGTATTGCTTGTCCTTTTGGGACACTGTCTGGCAATATGCCCAGTTTCTTTACAAACCCAACATTTTTTTCTTTTCTCAGAGAAATATTTTCTTTTAAACCTGGGGCTAACTGGTTTCAGTGGAGGCAGTGAGCGTTTTAGCTGCCCTGAAGGCGCGCTTTTCCCTTTCTGCACTGCCACTCCCACTCCCACCCCATTCACTCCCAGAGCAGGTCTGCTCTTTGGCATAGTGGTCTGAGAGTTCAGCAGCCTCTTGCACTGTTTTGGGATCTCCGTCCTCCAGCCAGGTTTTCAGCTCTGCTGGGCATGCCCCAAAAAACTGTTCTAACAAAATAGCATTTTCAATTGTATCTACAGAGTTTGCTTCAATTCCCTCCCACCAACGTTTTAAGCATTGACGTTGTTTCATGGCTAGTTCCTCATAGCTCATGTCAGGGCTCCTCCTGAGCTTACCGAATTTAGATTTGCATGCTTCTGCAGTTAAATCAAACTTTTTTAACAGTGCAACTTTAAGTTTGCTGTAATCATTACTGTCCTCATTGTCCATTTGACCCAATGCATCGCGAGATTTCCTGGTATGTAGCGGGGATAGCTGGCAGCTCCAGGACCCTCTAAGAATATTTGCCTGAATACAAACTTTTTCAAAGGAATTTAAAAAGGCATCTATATCCTCCCCCTCTTTAAATTCAGCTATCAAGTTGGAATTTAATTTGTAACCCAGTCCTGTAGTTCCAGTTAAACCCAAACCACTTACCTGCTCTGGCGCTGTTGGTTGGAGTCATAGCTTCTCCAGTTCATGTTGCCTGTGTGCTCTCGCTCCTCTCGGTCTGGCTCTCGCTGTTCGTGGTCAGCTTCTCACTCCCTCTTCTCCTCTGTGGCTCACTTCTCTCACTCTGCTTCTCTCTGTTCTCACTCTGCTTCTCTACGTTCCTGCTCAGCCTCCCTCTGGAACTCAAGCCCCATTCTGCGCAACTCAATCTGCAGCCTGATTGCTTCTGGCTCCAGAATGCTGGTTACCTTCCCCTGCTGCTGTGGCCTTTCATTTGCACTGGCTCTGCTGTCATTCTCACTGGATCTGGACACTGCACTGGTCGCTAGCCCCTCCATGCCCAAGGTTTGGTCCTTTACAGTCACAGTCTGTGACTCAATGTTCTGGGCATCTGCTGCCATCAGGGCATCCATGAGGTTCTGCTTGGTGGCTCTCATTTCATGCAGGACTCCTCTGTCCTGGCACAACTGCCTCAAGTAGTCTGCAGTGTACCCGCTGTAGTTGGAAGCCATTTTCTTCGATAACTATGGCTACTCTAACTTGCACTTTAGAAAACAAAAATAAAATGGGTAGGACCTTGACTGTAAGCAAAATGATATAGTTATGTTTCCTTTTTAAAAATAAATCACTGCCTTATTTTGCAAGTGAGCTGTACAGTATTAAGCTGACACACTGAACAGTTAATGCTTGTGTTATCAATTTTATCGCACCGCTGCTAACCAAATCTGTCACAAATGCACTCAGCAGGTCAGGCCCTCTGCTCCCACAGTGCCAACCTCAGAGCACAATAGTGTGAACAGGTAACAGACAGGGTAACCCTCCTGTCTGCTTTTGGGTCCGAATCCTCTTTAGTCTCAAGTGCTAGGGGATTCAAACTGTGAACCTTATGTTAGCATAACCAATGTACAGGCTCAGATACATACCCTCTTCAGGGATTGCGGTACAATCTTTCACCAGGGGCACCAAGCCAGGCTTCCAACCCTTAAAACTCTATAAAAGACCTTAGGTATATTCTTACCTTTTCCCAGTTTAGTAAGCTCTCCAAAACAGCTGTCAAGCTTAACCATGTATACCTCACATGCAAAAAGAACTTGGAAGACACACCCAGGCAGGCTTTCAAATAAAAAGTACTTTACTAAAAGGTGATAAAAATATGAAAAATGTAAACACAGAACAATATATCAAAAATCATACAATCACTTAAAAGAACAAGGGCAAAGTACAAAACAAAAACTCCTACCACAATACATTTAGACTTTTTTATCTAATGTATTACCTCTTAAGTGCCTAAGTTAGATCAGAGCAGAGAGTTCTGTCTCTCTAGCGTCCCAAGGTGGAATATGACAACCCAGATCAGACACAGTATTCAGTTTAAAACTCTGTGTCTCCACACCCCTTCTATGAGTCATCTAGCTCCTCCTTTTAGAACCAAAAAAATGAACATGATTTCCTGTCAGGAGATGTTTTAAATAATGTGACTTCAGCAAAAACTAATTTCCCAAATTATGACAGTCTTTAATCAAGGCTTTCCTTTAACTGGTGGCTGGTTTCTTATTTTTCCAAGGAACATCAAAGGTTTTTACAACTCTGCCATACATCACTTAGGTGTGAATATAGCCAACAGGAATCAGTTAAGTTATGTCCTGTCTTGTAATAAAATGCACATTTAGCTTCCCAACTTCAGAGGCAGCAACAGGTCATAAAATGGTCATAAAATGCAATTTCTCAAGGAAGTTAATTACATTACAGAGATCTCCTGTCAATGTAATATATGTAGCTTCATTGAAACCTGGGGGGGGGCACCCATGGCATATGCTGCCTTATGTGAGACAATCACATACTATATTTTTATATTACAAATATCATAGAACAATCCTAACCAGCTGGCCAAGTGTCACAGTACACATAACCTTAGCAGGCTTTGCAGGATGGCTCTTTTGGAAAGTCTCCCTCAGAGATGCAAATGCAGGTGATGGGTGTGGTGGACTCAACGCAATTCCAGGTGGCAAGGGGTTTGGGTCATGCTGGTCTCCAGTGTCTTCTTTACCCCAGAAGGGACTCGCCTTTACCCACCCTCAAAGAGTAAACAGTCACTCAGGGCCTCAGGTGACTTAGACCCACTTTCAGGACAAGTCCTGGTAGCTCACAAAGCCCAGGGCAGGAGCTTAGGTGGTGTTCCTGGGGGAAGCAGAAATCTTTTTGCAAAGATTCTTTAAACAGCTTTCTTCCAACCTTGTGGCTGACTACAAAAGCCAAGAACCTCAGAGCAAATATCCTGAGGCAAGGGTTACCCTGAAAGAGTACTGGCCATACAACCAAATTTCAAAGAAAAACACAATTGCACATATCCTAATAATGCAAAGCATCATGGGACACATATGCAAATCCCCATGAAGGAATTTGGACTGACTCAACTTTAAAGTGATTTATGGAAGGTTGCCATAGCAAGTGGGAGTATTATACAATGGCAAGAAAGAATGCTGTGTTCTTATTGGTTGGCACAGTCCATCAACAGTGAGGTTATCCCAGCACAACCCACACCCTGAATTGCATTATTGCTTAAGTAACCTGTAGGAGTTGTGACTCAGTCTCCTACTATTCAAACTGCCAAAAAGAGCTGCTTTCCATGAAAAAAAAATCATTTTATTTCTGTGCTCTGCTTCATTTGCATAACCCTGATCTTTTGTTTATCAGTGCTGCAACCCCCAACCATGACATCATGCAAGGGAAACAACACTTTTAAAGGGACACTGTCAGTTTTTAGCTGACTTTTTACATTGTTTGCAGGTAGCTGTATCTAGCATTATAATGTGCAGAAAAAATCTAGTGATTTGATTGGCTGAAAGCAGCTCAGAGCCATGTAATCACTGACCCATAGTTACATTCCTGAACTACTTGCAGCCATTCAAGCCCTATAACATTTAAATATAGAAAAGTATCATCACACTCCAACATTCTGACAGGAGCTGCCACTTCAGACCTGTCACTTCACCAGCAGGCTGTAAAAGTGAAAAAACATCTACACAGAATGGCAAATGATCTTTTTGGCCTACCTGCATCACAAAACATTTTTCCAGAACTTTTTCTACAGATTGTACTGCTATAAACACTACCAAAAAAAGAGATTGCACTTTGATTAGGGAGATAGAAAATCAGCTATTTCCTGTACCCACAATGCTTCACTATGTAAATTAGTATACAGGCTATTATAGTCTGTGGTCAGTACAGAAATAAGAGACTACATCTCTCAGTAAATAAATCTTGTCAGCTAGATACTGTATGGACAATTTCTTGTTTTGAAAATAAACATATGAGAGCTTATATTGTTGAAGCCACCACAGTAATAGGAAATTGCACCTCACAGTAAGGATACTGGAAAACTACGTCATATTGTATCCGCAAGGCCTTGATATGTACATTTACATATTAGGTAATATACTGTAGTCACCACTACCAAAATAAGGGACTACACCTCTAAGTAAGGAACATTTAAGTCAACTTTATAATTTACCCAGAATGCTGTGGTGCTGTATGTAAAACATTGACTGCTGCCTTGCATGACATCATTCTGGGGGTGTGGCCACACAGTGAAAACTGGAGGGCAGCCAGAAACAAAGTGCTGATAAAACATAAAAAAATTACTATGACAGATTTTTTTTTTACAAAACAAATTGCAGCTTCAACATCTGAAACATGTCTGGCAATGGCATACTATGTGAAAAAGGCATTTGGGGGACTTCCATAAATCACTTTAAGCAGAATTGCTTGGTGTCAAAGAGCTTTACAATGCAACCAGAAAGGGCTGAGAACAGCAGACACAGACACATGTCTTGTCCTTGTTAGGAGTCATCAGTATGCCATATCTGTATTTCAGCACAGAGGCAGGGAGCCATCCTGCCTTAGGAAGGTCTTACTTGTTTGGATCATGGGGAGCCCATAGTAGAGAAGAGAAGAAGTGCAAAAGACAAGAACCCCAGAGCAAATGCCATGAGGCAAGGGTTACCCTGGAAGGGTATTAACCATACAGCCAAATTTCAAAGAAAAACACAATTGCACATACTCCAATAATGCAAGGCATCATGGGAGGTATATGCAAATCCCCGTGAAGGAACCTGGACTGACTCAACTTTAAGCAGAACTACATGTTGCCAAAGGGCCTAACAATGCAACCAGCAAAGGCTGAGAACAGCAGACACAGACACGTGTTTTGTCCTTGTTAGGACTCATCAGTATGCCATATCTTATCCTTCCAACCTTGTGGCTGACTGCTGACTTTCCTCACTGTTTTTTCTCCTTGTGTCCCCCAGACAAGTCTGCTCTGTTGCACATGTCTCTACCTTGTGCAGAAAACCAGAAATCAAATATCAGTGACTAGCATCTCATGCATTATTTGTTATGCTAAACCCTTGACTCTCAATGGAATAGTTCCAGGGTAAAAGCATACATACAAGTCCTGAGCCAGCTTGCAATTTAGCTGTTGCAGAGCTGAGCTACAGCTTCAAACTAATGTCAGTTTCAAAGGGATAGCATGTGCTAATTTAATTGTTTTACAGAGCTAAGCTAGTCTCTGAAGTTTGTGCTCATAGGGAAGGAGCTGTTTTGCACTTAGTGAAGCTTTGAGAGCTGCTTGAAACTGAGAAGCATTCTTGCTGTGGGCTCCCCGACCCTGAAGACAGTCCAGGTACCAGTTGCAGGAAGAGAAGTGGCGGTGCACTAGCCACAGTGTGAAGAACACAGAACAAGCCTGAAAAACAAATAGCATCCAGTTCAGCCCCAGGTCCCGCAGCTGCAGTGTGGACCAGGGCTGGGGTGAAGGAGCAGTGCAGGGAAAGACAGCAGCAGTGCTCTGGAGAGATCCTCTTCTAGAAGGGTGTTACATTGGTATTATATATATTTGCTTATAAAATAGCAAGAACAAAATCTTGAAATTTCACTGGCCGAGAGATGTCACCTGATTGTGCATTAAATCTCTAATAAGACACTACTGTGGTTTATTACTTACTAAGAAATTGCAGAACTGGGATGGTTGCCAGCTGGCCCAGTGGGTAGCATGTTGTGCTCCCATGCTGGTGACTAGGGTTCAAGAGAAGACAAAGAAGCCAGCTAGGGAGGCTGGGAAGATGCAGCCATGTGGAAGTGCTCTTATCCAAGGAGGGAAGGCACCAGGTTCTGCTGTATTAGTGACCTCTGAGGTGGGCCAGGGAGCTTGCCTGCCCCCACAAGTGCACACTACATGCTAACTTGGCCTGATGGGGTGATAGTTGGGGCTGTGCAGGTGGTGGGTAGGTTCCAGAGATGAAAATAAAAGAAATCCCTATGCGCAGCAGCCATCAAGTATGGTAGTGCCGGTACTCCTAGGTCTTTCCTTTTGTGCATCTCTACTGGTATGACAGTGAGAGAAGTGGCAAATGAGACTGGGAGACCAGGGAATGCCTGATTATAGACATAGGTGGTGTACAGGAGCCATGAAAATAAATGCAAAAAAAAGAAAATGCAGAGCTGTGCGTAAGTGAGTATGAAAAGGCACTGCAGGAGGCCTGGTTTGTTTGATGGACAAGTAGTATCTGTGGGGCAATCTTGACGTAGTTTGTAATAACAGTATACCAGTACAAGTAAGTTGTCTTTTTTTAACTGTCCAAATTGTAATTTCACTTTAGCCGACCAAACTGTAATTTCACTGCTGGTTGTGAAATGTAATAAAAATTCTTGTATAAATTCTCATTCTTTCACAGTGCAAAATTCAAGGCATACATTTCCACAGGGAGAAAAATGCCAACCTCTGAATTTCTGTCATATTTCTATTTAAATATGGGACTTGCCGAGTTTTTTTAATGGAATCTTCCATGCCATACTTAGTTTTTTTTTCATCAGTTTTATGGATTTTTATTGTTGTATTTTGCAAACAATTGGAATGAAAATTCCATGATGATTTTCCAGCCCAAAAGGAGGGAGCAGTAAAGTAGGACTGAGACCAACCAAACTAGAAATACCAAAATGGAAATGGGGCATGCCATTAGAGCCAAATGTTCTTTTCCTATTCATATAATTTTGGAGGAGCTCTTATGAGATAGAAGAGCAGAACATTGTGGAGATTAGTGTTTTAAAAGTTTACTGTTCTTTGAAAATCATTAAATTAATGTGCATTTTTGTTTTAAAATCGCAGTGTACACTGTGATATTGCAAAAGCAAATCCATTAACCCAAAACACACTTTTTTTATCATTTTATTAAAAAGAAAATTCTCAAAATACAGAAATCACAACGAATAAAAAGAGGCAGTATAGCGCAGTGGTCTAAGGCTCTGAGCTGCAAATTTGGTGACATCCAGCAGACCAGACCTGGGTTTGAATCCCACAGCTTCCACTTGCATACTGTGTGACCCTGAGCAAGTCACTTAACCTCCTTGTGCTCCCAGGTTGCTCCTGTAAAAAAAGCTTTCAGCTTAGTGTGCTATACCTGGTTAAACAACTAAATAAAAAATAAAAAAAAATTACATCAAACAGTTATATATGGCAACAATATGTAAATAACACACTGATATTACAAGAGTTTAGCAACTAAAATAACAATTGGATTCATACCAAAACGCTCATGTGAAGCAGAAACAACAGAATATACGAAGCATGACATTATTTTTTGCATAAGGTGCAAAACAGCAGAAATGTTTGTCTAGGTGACATTTTTAAAACTTTACAGCATCTTTTGTGTGCAGTTGCACTACTTTGCATCCAAATCTTTAAACCACATAAAAGGAGGGCTAATATTGTGCAACAAGTGGACCAATACTGACACAGTCATCAGAATAATGTTGCATACATTATGTTTTACCATAAACTGCAGAAATTGTCACAAATGCACCAAAACATTTATAAACTGCCCTCAAGCATTTTGGCACATTTGGCAAGACACAGGCAGTGCCTGAAACCAGGTACTGTGCCCGTGCTGCGTGTTTCAAAAACCCAACTCTTAAACTGTCTATGATCTATTTTGGTCCAGACAGAATTAGGAAACTCTGCCTGAACTCTGGTTCTTCGGTAATTATTGCACAAATGGTAAAATTACCTCACTGCTTGCACCAAAGTTAGGAAAATTAATTTGTCAGAGACTGTTCTTTGTGGATAAATCCTAATTCTTACATGAATGATTTTTTTATGATTGTATTATTAATAACTTTCTTATATGTTATATACTAAACATGGCAAACAAACCCTGCTAACAGGTCAAATCCATGAGCAGCTTTAAGCCTTTAAACAGGGATGGGACAGGCATGTGGGATTCATTAGAAAAGGGGTGGCAGGAACAAAGGGAGGAATGGCCACTAAGGCCAGCACAGATAGGTAGTGTGGGCAGACTGGATCAGCCTTTTTTGCCATTTTTATCTACGTATTATGTATCCAGCATAGGTAGTCATGGACACACCCCACCTGGAAAAGAACTGACATATACTCGGCAGTTTTCTGAATGAAAACTTTTTATTGTCCACAAAAACATACAGTAGTAAAACCAAAAAAAGAACAATACGGTCCACCGTGTCTCTTTTGTTAGACTGCCTGTCCTGATTCACCACTGCATTTGACTACTTGTCCTAGTCAGGTGGTGGAGTTTATATACTGAATGTAATAACTAAATGGTGAACTGTAGGACAACAGGACCAATCCCATGTGGGAAATAGGGTTAGTGAGAGATGTAGTATGGGGAGATCCTCCTAACAAGGGACAATTGGAGAGATATACTGTACACAGTCATGGGACTGGAGTTCCGAGAAAGATCAGTGCACTATGTGAGTCATCTGAGTCTGATGTCATTAGCTGGACTAAAGGAAAAAAATGTCCACTTGTTCATATTCTTTTAATTTCTTAGAAGTACACTGAGATCAAGTTAAAAGTCAGAATTTGCAGAAATGCATAAAAGTGTGTGAAAATGTCCTTGGTTTGAGGCACAGTGCTTCATATTCATTTACAGAAAACTTAAATATATATATATATATATATATATACACACACATATATATATACACATATACACACACACACACACACACATATACACACACACAAGATTGACAAACCTATACAGCAGCAAAAAGGGAAATTAAAGAAATGGGGTTTGAATATTCATCAGAAAAAAAGATAAATTTCTAATTATTTTGGATCAAAAAAACCTACAGGAATTAATTGTCTCTGTCTCTTGCAGGTGCGTTATCACTGATAGAGTTCCTCCCTGCCCCTCTAATCACTTTCCATATCAAAGCCCGTGAGAAGCTCCATCTCTCACAGATTTCCAGTTTAAACACTGTATGCTGTGGATCCAGGCTTTTTATTAACCTATGTCCGCAGCACCCCAATAGCCCAGCAGGGATTGAGTTCCGGGACGGACTCAGGTCATTGCATCGGTAGGCAGGCCAGGCTAAGGCAGCCATTGAAAAGAGTTGTACCTTGACTTGGCAAGCTTTGTAGTGGGTTCCTGTACCACAGTGACCCCTACAGATGGTCCAGGGGGCATTCCCTGCCACAGGAGTGCTTTGTGATTGCCCAGGCTGACAAAAGCACTATCCATGCATTGGAAGGAGGGTGGTTGTGGGAGAAAGCCAGGGAGAAAAATCTTGGCTGTCATCTATATGAAGGCTTTGGCCTGATCAGGGTAAATCCCTGTCTACAGGATATACCCCTAAATGTTGACAATAGTGGGGCCAGAGATAAAAATCTGTACAGAATAACAATGTATTTTGGCTCCTACTTCTTCAGGTCCTTGATTTCCTCCTTATGTCAGCTATGTTACCCCCCCTTCTCCAAGTGCTTACCTCTGTCTGATGAACTACCATGACTTACGCCCCCCCCCGCCCATGGCAGGACCATCGGTTTGCCCCAGGTTCCTCAGGGCAACTTCATACTCCAGTTGTCTATGGGAAGGCTGCAAGAGTCAGCAGGTGTGGAGTCTGCAGATAGTGACAAGCACCATCATTCTGATTTGTTTGGGGATTTTCTTTTTCAGTTTTTCTGACCCCTGAGTATGTCACAGTTCAAGCACATCATGAGGCAATTAGGTAGGGAATGCAAGCATGCTGACGTCAGCAGCATCCTCCTCTTCCAACTACAGATTCTGCCTCCATCTCCCTCTGTGTTCACCCAGAAGGCAGTAGGGCAGTAGGACAACTCACCCCCCACTGTCAGAGGAAGGGAGCATCTAGTGGGATGCTTTACGTTCCATTCCCCGATTCAAACTAATTTCCAAACTAGGGTCACCAGCATCGCAAGTGGCAGTGTTACCACTGAGCCAACAGACTGGCCCTGTGGATCTAGATTTAGACTCACAATGCCTAGAAATGCAAAACAATTTGTGTAATTTCCTGAGTGTACTGAAATGTGGGGAAGGGAGAACCGCCAGCTAGGGCTGAGTTTGCATCCACAGATTGTGGACTTTTAGCATAATTGCACTGCTTTCCTGTTGCATGCAGTCATTGTTAGACCACCTAAAAGGTGGTCTAACCTATGGATGCATCTGCTATTGCTCTTTCTGAGTCTAATCACCACACCCAACCTTTTTTTCTGGGTCTCTTCACCACACCCAGCATTCTTTCTGGGTCTATTCACCTCGCTCAACATTCTTTCTGGGTCTATTCTCCTCACCCAACCTTATTTCTGGGTCCAGTGACCACACCTGGTCTTCTTTCTGGGTCTGTTTGGATAAAGGCTTATCTGTGGAGCACACTGAGCTCCAAAACTACTTTAAAAATGATCAGATCTTTAGCAAAACTTTTTTAAAGGTTCTGGTGAGGTTCTTTCAGAAAAAGACACAGGTTCAGAAAGGCTCTGAACTTACCCAAGCCAGTACTACAATACCTACTGGAATCAGACATTCTATAAAACATTTCTACTTAATGTAGGGATGTTTTACTTTTTTTAGTATTTGGCCAGTAAAAATGAGGTTGGGAGACAGGACTAGATATTATGTTCTCATACCACACCTGTGAACTCTCTCTCAACACCAGAGCTAAAACCAGGTAGAGATGAGCTTCAGGACTGGTACAGTAGCAAAGCAAATGAGAGAGAAAGGGACACTGCCAATCGTAATGACAGCACAAAAATCATTCAGTCAAAATGTGATGCAGTATCCAATGTCTTGTATTTCTGATCTGCTGGGAGAAAAAGTATAAACCTTTCCAAACTTTGTGCCTTCATTGGAGCTGACACAGCTGAAAATAACTGCCTCAGAGAGGGATGCACTCCAGCTTACTGCTTATATAAGAGGTTTTAAACCCAGTGTGCATGCCAAGAGGACTGTGCCAGTCGACTGGTTGATTTGGCTGTGCACTAACAGGATGAGCTGGAATGATGCCACATTATCATAACAATTACTTTGATTTGGGAAGTTGCATTGACAGTGGCATAACTGTTTCTCACGCTTTGCATCTTTCCCACCACCCCACCCCTACCCATCAGTATTTTTTAGAATACTGTATGTAACACAGCAGTTACAAAAGTGACAAAACTTTCATCTTCTATTTTCTCTGCAGTACACATTTAAAGTGACACTTTCACTGGAAATCTCTTGTTTATAGAATATTTAAAAATGTATGTTTAAGTAACAAAATCTGGGTAAGAATTATAGGCTGGATTCACAAAACTCTAAAAAGTCCTGCAGCTGTGGGAAAAGCTCTGGGCAAGTGGGTTGCCACTTGTGGATCCGCAGTTTTCCCTGCAGCTGCAGGTATTCCCAAAGGTGGAGCTGGATTACGACCAGCTTCCCGATTTACAGGAGCTTACAGGTGGTGTTGCCAAGGAAACAACCACAGCTGCAGATAACTGTTATGGCCAGTGTGACCAGCCATAACATCTTCTACAACTACTGCGGCTGTGTATAGCAATCTCCACAGCCACAGAGATTTTGGTCTGCAACTGGAGTTGTCATGTGGGACTTCATCCCCAAAATGTTTGTGAATCTAGCCCTGTGATTTTGCCATTCATTTATAATTGTTGCTTTACTTAAAATGGGTGTGTTGCTGTGACAGGGTAGGTCTTCCCTTTGCCCTCCCCCATCACTTTCAGGACCAGAAGGGGTTT
Source organism: Neoceratodus forsteri (assembly GCA_016271365.2). Lineage (NCBI taxonomy): Eukaryota > Metazoa > Chordata > Ceratodontiformes > Ceratodontidae > Neoceratodus > Neoceratodus forsteri. Next base: position 402,167,059 of record JADMNL010000025.1, read on the forward strand.
TGTCAGGGGTTCTCTTGGGATCCAGGCCAGGATTTGGTGAAAGATGCCTTTTTGGAGTTGCCATTTAAAAATACTACGCAGGGAGACCTGCAAACTTGCTGTCAGCCCTTAACTGGATAATTGGGAGCAGCTGATAACTGGGTGCACCTGTAGGCTGAGGTGCCAAATAAATAGAACATACCTCAGTATGAAATGTTTCTTTTTTTATTTTGACTGGAATGCATAGGGGGAGGGGGAGAGAGAGGAGTAAGGAAGGAAGGAGCTGGAGTGAAGCTCTGAAAGACAGTGTGGCTGAAGGCATAGGGGAAGGTGAACCCTGTAAGCCAGAGACAGGAAGAGTTAGGGAAGGTTGCCAGGAAGCCTGCTTGAAAGTAGAGGGAGCTGATGAAAGCTCTGAGACAGAACCAGTTCACTATAGGCTAAATTGGGGCCCTTGAGGTAGTGGGCAGAAAATATAAAGAAAGCCCTTAGAAAGCATCAATTCAATATTATTTTGAATTAGGGCCCCTAGAGCTAGTGGCCAGAGAAGATCAGGGAGAGGCAGTCAATTCTTGCTGCATAAAGAAGAGAAATCACTGATAAGAGATTTTCTTTGGAAAACTGGAAAAGAAACTGGTTAATTTTAAGCTGTTCAAACAAGTGCAAAATAGTTTAAATTGGAATTCACTTCCCCCTCAAATTCACCACTCATCCTCTTGCTACTCCATTAACTCTGCCCTTAAGAACTTCCTTGCCCCTTCCTGTACCTGCCATGACCCTACCCTACCCTACCTAATCCCCCCGCCATCTGCCCTAAGTCCATATTACCATATACCTACTCCCCATCACTCCTGTATCCCTCTGATTATGCTCCTCCTAGTCCCCTACTCTCCCTCCTCCTAAAGTGTTCCTCACTCTTCTTTCTCGACCCTTACTCTATCTCCCTCCTGTGAGCTTGATCACTGCCTTGTGCAGACAGGATCCACAGTACAAGGTGGGCAACAACTTTACCCTCTTTCCCCTATTTCTCCTTTTACTGGCCCCCCTCAGTCACTGCTAGATTACTGCCTTTTGCAGGCAGGGTCACCCAGCACACTGGTGGGGTACTACCCCCCCCACTATGGCTGACCTCTGCTATCCCCTCCCACAACATCCCCCTCTCTCACATCACTATATATAAATAACTCTCATCGCCTATTACCTGTGTCCTACCAGTAGGGCTGTCCACCGCCCAGCCCAGATAGGGATAACAGGACATTGTTGAATTTCAACTCCCCTCCCTGGATATCCCCCACCTACAATACCCCCCTCTCATCACCCTGCCACACTCTACCTCTCCTCTCCTCCTACCCCCTTCCGGTTAACATAGCCTAACACTGGCCTACCCCTACACTCAGTTAAGCACTTATAACCTACCCCTACACACCTCTTATATGCACTTTAGTCCATCCTGTCATCTCTGTTTGCCTCAAAAATCATGTTTTGCCTGCGTCTCTCCATAAATTTCCTTTCCCTTCTTCCATTCAGCCCCCTGCAATTTTTCATTCCCTCCTTCCACTCTTCCTCGCTTTATTCCAATCACTCTAAATCTTGAATATCTATGTTACACTAATGGCTACCAATTACTGTTGTGTCACCTTACTATATAGTGCTACATACTGTTGCCAAATTATTATATGTGCTCCAGTGTTACCAGCTATCACCAACTGTTGCCAAATTGCTATATGTGTCTTCATAGCTACTATAGTTAACTGTTACATTGTTAGCCAATGTCATCCACCAGTAATCACTCCTGCTCTCATTGTATGCAAGTAAGCAAATTGTATCCAACATTGTAACATTTCTCTGTATTCTATCCCATTGTTCCCTACCCCCCAGATCGCACCAGGAGATGAGCAACTTGTTGCTCAGCGTGCCTTCCCGGTGAAACATTTCAATAAATAAATAAATAAGTGTTTGAACTTTGAAACCTGTCTGACCTATAATTTTGAATGTTCCTGAATAGCCTAGGCCACATGGTTACACACTACCCGCACAGTGACTTTTAGGGGGAATTTTGAAAAAATATAATTTTTAGACACAATACAGCTTCTACTGTATTTTATAGATCACCTGCTTTCTCTTCTCTTTGTTCTTTATAACTAGGTTAGTTTGTATTAAAATGGGATCCCTGCCTCATAAAGTTGATCAGTGATCCATGGTGATGTCACAGTTTGTTGCTGTAGAAATGATTATGATGTCACAAACAGAGGATTAAACGGTGTTGAGTGACTATAGAGACAAAGAGCCTATTCCAATTTCAATGAATCTACTGTAGCGATGAAGAATATGGACTGATTTATTTATTCCTTAAAGCAGATATTTGATATAATACCAATAATACTACTAATAATATATCATATATCGTGAGATGAAAGGTTTCTTAGGTTAATTTATGTAATGAAAATAATTTTCATTATATCTTACAGAATTCACAATGTTTTTGTGCATTACTGTACTCAAAGGAAAATTTCAATAACATTTTTGAAACAAAAATGAAATACAGAAAATATATACAATATAAAATAAATTCTGCATATTGAGTTTTTCAAATTGCTTGCAAATGTGACACTTTTATGATGTTTACTCACCTCACCCCATAGCTGCTGTGCTGTTTCTGGTTATGAATTACAGTAACCTCAATGTCTTTATTATGACATCAAATCACAGTACAGCGCACTCCACTTCTAATGGACAACTGGTTTTAATAGACAAAAACTAATTCCCCAAACTATATATATCTTCAGCGGGTGATACCAGGGGTTTTTGGAACCACATCAAAAATTTCATTGGGCAAAGGCCCAAGATGGCCATTACCGACATGACACTGAATGACGCAAACTGTAACAAGTTACCTACTATTGCTAATGCTCTTAATGCACAATTCTCAGATCTCTCCGAATACACTGAGAAATTCAACCAACCTCTTTCACCTCCTCCTGAGGTGCAACTTTCGCATGAAACCCTTTTCGTCTCACATTAGTCTCCTCCAATCAAGTGCTGCATCTCCTCAAATCAGTATCCACCTATGGATCTGCTGGCACGGATGGGCTACTGCTGCTTCTTGAAGCAGGCAGCCCTGCCCTTGCTGTTCCTATTGCAAGAATCTTTAATCTTTCCATAATAACCCAAATGGTACCAACATTATGGAAAACCGCCGCATTGTCCCTGTTCACAAAGGGGATACCAAAATATGTCAAACTATAGACCAATTGCCATTCTCTACCCTAAATAAACTTCTCGAGAAGGCCATCGCTACTCGGGTCACAAATTACCTGCACCTTAACAACCTTATATCCCCTACCCAGCATGGATTCCGAACAAGACACAGCACCACAACTGCTCTACTTCAGCTGACAAATGCAGTCCTTACAGCGATGGATAAGAGCCTGCTCACTGAGGCTATATTTATTGATCTCACAAAGGCATTTGACCTTGTGAATCACTCTCTGCTACTTTCCAAACTGTCCCGCCTTGGCTTTGACCTGTCGTCCATCTCCTGGTTCGATAGCTACCTCTCAGGGAGGTTGCAATTTGTTCAAATTTAATCTGCCATCTCAAATCTTTCCCCTACCTCGGTTGGAGTCCCCCAGGGATCTATTCTTGGCCCACTACTTTTCTCCCTTTTCATTAACAACTTGCCCTCCCTTCCCTGCTCCTCCTCGTTAATCCTTTATGCCGATGACATGGTGCTTCTCTCCAGTGGTAAATATCCCTTATCAGTAAGAGCACATCTTCAAGCAGACTTCAACTGCTTGCAGGAGTGGTTACTACAGAACAGGCTTCTAATGAATGCTAAGAAAACTGTAACTATGCTTTTTGGCCCCCCGTCAAGAATCAGATCTCTTACTCCAGACTTATTGATACATTCTCTAGATGACTCCCCTCTTGAATTCGTTACTTCCTTCAGGTATCTAGGAGTCACTCTCAACCCATCTCTTGACTTTAACCTCCACATTGCGGCTACATGTAAGACAATTTACTCAAAACTTGGTCTTGCCTTTAAAATTAGGTCCTCCCTCAATGATGCTGCCCGGCTTGCTATTGCACAAGGATTTCTCCTCCCTGCTCTAACATATTGCTCTCAGGTTTACCTTAAAGCTAGCAAAGGAGCACTCCAGAAATGGAGCACCTGCTATAACAGTATATGCAGATTTGCTCTCTCTGCTCACAGACTTAGCCATCATTGCCTGCTCTACTCAAAACTAGATTGGCTCTCCCCAGACTCACTCAGACACTATTCTGCAGGCTGTACAATTGACATGATCAGAATGGGGTCCCCTAAATACCTTGCCGATCTATTAACTCAGCCCTCCCAAGCATACCTCCTCAGGGCATCTGCTCAAACCCAACTTGAAATTCCCAGATATCTCACACAAAAAGGAGAACGATCCTTTGCCATATCTGCCCCCTGCTTCTGGAACTCCATTCCCTCCCACATCAAACTCTCCAAATCCCACAAGGCCTTTAAACTGAGTCTTCGGGCACACCTATTAGAATCCGACTGCTGCTCTTGTGCTGTAACTTGAGCTTCTCTCCTAGCATTTTCTCCTCCCTATGGCACATACTGATTTCCTACTGGTCCCCAAAATCTGAAAGTTTCCCACATCCAGCAGAAATCCTATTGTTATAATGCTACTTCATTTAAGTTTTATTTGCTGTTTGTTGTTTCAATTTAGTCATTGATGTATCATCAGATGAAAATAATTAATGTAATATTATCTGTTTCTCTTTGTCATTACTGATAATGACTGTACCTGGCTGTATACTGTTCAAATGTTTGTTCTCACCTCATGCTGTGTCATGAAATACTCTTTAATGTTGACTCTGGTCTCCTCTGTCTGTACTCTCCCGGGTCGTGCCTGAATATAGGCAACATTGTTGTCTAGTGCACTTACCCGGTAAACAAAAACCAAATAAATAAAAAATGTTTCACCAGTTTTAGGGGAGAGAAACTTCACTTATAGTGTACACTGAAGCTTTTATTGGCAGTTCTAGTATTTGTTTAGGGAAGGGGAAGAGCACAGTGATGGGAGTTGGCAAGGTAAAATTGAGATGGAGGAGCTACTTCCCTTAGTTAATTAAATGCACAAAAAGAAAAAAGATTTTACATTATAATGAAACACTTACAGTAAAAACTGTCTTTGTTCTAACTGTCCTGCAGCATCTACAGCCAGCAACCATATTTACTATTTTGTTCTACTGTCAGCAGTTATAATAAATGTTCTTAAAAACTCTTGTGCTACCTGACAGTAAGATACCTATAAATAAATAAATAATGCAAGGCTGGATTTTGATATTCTTTTAAACTGTATGATAGAGTCTCATTCACTCTGAGCCCCTGCTCACAGAAACACTGAACACAGAGACTTTGCCCCCTCTGGATATAATGGCCACTAGATATAGCAGACAAAAGCTGGTGCACAGATATTTCTTCGGTAAGTCCGGTAGCAGGCTTGCAGCTGTATTATATTTGCTGTATGTTCTTGTTGTAATGCACTCTATGTCCTGGAGAAGAGCACTGATAAATATAGATGATGATAATGATTATCATAGTCGTCCCCATCACTTCTACTTCATGGCAATGAACTGTGATCTCACAAACTCTGAACTCTGTCATCACGTTATTTCTTGGTGGGAGTTCTACATAACGTATAATGAAAATAACCTTGATTTAACCCCAGTGTTCACAAATAGGAAAAAGAAAATGGGCAGCAATTATAATCATCATTAGGGACCAACAAGTGTCAAATGTTTTGTACTTTCTTTATAATCCATTTTCATGAGTGATTACATAGTCCATGACTTTCTAAAAACTACAGAAAAAAGTTTGCAAAAATAGTGGCAAATCCTTGTAAAGAAAAGTTCAAATGCATATCCTCTGGGACCCAATACAACAAATTATTATTATTACCAGAAATCACTAGCTGAGCACCTCCCAACACCCACCAAGGCAGTAACAACAGGGAAGACACAGCATGGCCAGTGTTAGACTGGACAAGCCAGGTCACTTGCCATGCTAAATGTACTCAGGAATGCACCACTGTGCACTGTACATACATACATATATAAATATATATATATATATATATATATAAAACTTTATTTAAGCAGGCTTTACACCTTAGAGCGAGCTCCTTTTCAAGATGGTCCTGGACAACACATACACAATAGACAACAATAAAGTAGCAAAGGTATACAGATAAGCAACCTATATATATATATATATATATGAAATTACAGTCATCAATACATCTTAAGAGTGATACAGAAGTCACTAGCTACAGTCGCAAGGACTAACATGTTATTACAATAGATCTACTAGCAGGTATAGACTAAGGAAAGAGGGTGGAGATATAGGTAGGAAGGAACAGGAAGTGCTAAGTAGTCAAGATAGGCCAAGTGCGGTAGTGGGTCAGCAGTAGCCTTGTGCAATTATCTGAGACATGTGCAAGTTTCTTTCACGGACAGGTGTGAGAAGGGACTTAAAGATGGATACCCCTGGGACCATATTAATCTTAAGGGCCTTCTGCAGGGAGTTCCATAGGAATGGAAGAGCAAAGGTAGCGGCTGCAGGACTGTGTCATGTTTGGATCTTGGGGATATCGAACGTGGCAAATGAATAACGTCTCAGACAGTAGGACCACGTGTTTCATGTAAATAGGTTGGAGATGTAGGAAGGAAGGAAGTTTATTTGTTATTGCCCTGTGAAACCAAAGAGATGCATTCCACTTCCTCCTAGTGGTAAGAGAGGGCCAGCCAAGCATCTCATAGAGCGAACAGCGGTGGGTGTTTAGAGGAGCACTAGAAACTAATCTCAAGGCATGATAGTACAAGGTATCTAGTATATTTAGGGCTGATTTAGGGCAGTGGCTATAGAGGATGTCAGCGTAGTCTAATAGAGGTAAGAAGGTTGTTTGGACAAGTGTCTTCTTTGCCTCATAGGTGAAAAGATGTCAAATATGATCAAAGACACCCAGGCGTTATCTCAGCTTTTTAGCTAGTTCGTTCAGGTGTACTGTAAAATTAAGCTTATTGTCTAACCAAAAACCCAAATATTTAAAGCTGTCAACAGTTTCAATTGGTTAACCAAGTAAGGTTTGCATCCTATGGTGTTGTAAGGTCGCTGCTGGTGAGTGAGTTTTGGGGGAGATAACCATAGCTTTTGTTTCTTAGCATTAAGGAGCAGCTTTAGCTGCAATAGGTTGTTTTGCAGGATGTCGAATTCGTGTTGTAACTCCTCGAATGCAAGCTCAGGGGTACAGCACGTGATGTAAATCGCTGTGGCATATGCAAACAGAGGCACATTTGCCTTGTATATTTGAGAGTCTATATTATTGATATATATTGCAAAGAGTATGGGACCCAAGAAAAAGCATTGCAGCACTCCACGAGGTAGAATTTTAAGCGGTGAAAGATCCCTTGGGCTTCAATTTGTTGAATTCTGTTAGTAAGGTAACAGTTGAACCATTTCAGGGTGGTATCATCAAGTCCAAAGCGGCCCAAGGCAGACAGTAGCAGGTTATCATCAACAGTATCAAAGGCCTTGCTTAGGTCTAAAAACAGAGCATAGATGTGCTTTTTTGCATCCAGTGGTTTAGTCAGTCACTAGAGACTTTGGCAAGGGCAGATACCGTGCTGTGCTTTGGTCTGGAGCCCGACTGTATGGGGTTTAATAGGTCCATAGTTTCCAGGAATTGTCTTAGTTGGTAGTTAACTAGCTTCTCCAGCATCTTTGATAGGGTGGGAAGTAGGGAAATTGGACGGTAATTGTTTAGGACACATGTATTCCCCGACTTAAAAAGGGGGATAATGTGAGCAATTTTCCAAACTACTGGGAGGTCACCTAAAGATAAGGAAAGGTTGAAAAGATGTATAATGGGGGTGGTCAGGTGAAAATGTCCTATTTTCAGAAATGCGGGCTATAAGAGGTCTGCACCGGCGCTTTTCCTAATGTCCAGTGCCAACAATAGATCTTCAATCTGCTTAAGGTTACTGGGCTGAAACTAAAGGAGGACTTCTAGTTCCTTGCACTGGCTGGACAAGGAACATCCTCTGACTGGAGCTGAGTAGTTAGCTTACTGGTAGGTGAGACGTTGAACACTAATCCTGCCGTGGCAAAGTGGTTATTAAGTTGTTCCAAGAGGTCGGCCTTGTCAGTATATGTGACATCTCCGAGAACCTTTTTGGTTGACAGAGGAGAGGATGGTGATAGGCACTCAACCTCCTTTAGGATATTCCAAAATTTTGCAGAATTGTTTTTGTTTTCTTCAAGGGAAGATTGGAAGTAATGAGCCTTCTCAGCTCTAATAAGTTTAATGCAAAAGTTTCTAGCAACGTAGAAGGTAAGCCAGTCAGTCAGTTTTCGTTTTCCTGGCCTTTTTCCACAGCCTGTCTCTACCCTTTAAAGCTGCTTTTAGGGTTGGTGTGAATCAGGGGGATGACCTTTTTCTAGTCTTAACTTTGATAAGAGGGGTTTTGGAAGATGATGTAAGCCTAGATGATTGAAGTAGCCAAGTAAAAGTCCTGCTATCTAATTTTGCTTAGGTCTGCTAGGAAGGCAGCTTGGCTGACATTTTTCAGGCATCTTTTTACCTTAAAGGTAGCATTTGAGATAAGCTTCGGAGTACACCTAATACAGGCTATAGCACTAGGATCGCTTAAATCATTATGAAATACCCCTGTGTGAGATATATAGTGGGGCTTATTGACAAGAATTAAATCCAGAAGTGAACTACGGTTTGGGTTTTTTCTATTAGGGCAGATGATGTCAGGGATAATTTGTGACAGGCCATGCTTATCACAAAACTCATTGAGACTTTTGGAGCAGTCATCTCTCCAATTGAGATTAAGGTCCCCCATAATAATGCTTTCGGAGTTAGCCTTTTCCAGTTGTTTGTGGAGGTGAGATAGAATTCCAAGGCCACCAGATGGGGCTCTACAGCAGACAGTTATTGATATGGCTTCCTCAGCAGAGAGTGTCACCTTCACAGTAAGGCTCTCGAATTCCTTTGGAATAAAGGAAGAGTCATTAACTGTTACTGCAAACTTCTCCTTGGTAAAGATAGCGACCCCCACCCCTAGCTGGTCTATCTGACCTGAACACGTTGTAGCCAGGGATATTAATGCTACAATCAGTAGTGGAATTCCTAAGCCAAGTTTCAGAGATCACAAGTATATCTGGAGACACGTGAAAAGCCCAAGCCTGTAACATGTCTATTTTCTTTAGCAAGCTGCAGACATGTAGATGAAGGAAACTAATGCCCTTAAATTAAGGTAGCTCTGATGGGGCATCTAAGACTGTAGGGGGGCCAGGGTTTAGCTCAACATTCCCAGAGCACAATAATAGGAGCACTAACAATTTCCTAATCTGGTTATAAGCCCTTTGATGATGCGTGTTTTATGTAGTTTTGTAAGTGGGGTTTTTGGAAGATGGAAGATTGAAGATAGCGGCCACGCTGGGCCAGCCTTCTGACAGTCTGCATTTAGTTGTTTGAGCATCAGCTGTTTTTATCGTTTTTATCATTTTGAATTGTTGTTTCTGAACTGCCATTGTTAATTTGTGTTGCTACGTTTGTTCCTACCATCTGAAGTAACTTGCGACATCTTCGTGGTCGCGATCCTCTGTCGCAAGTGGTCATTTGATCCTTTTTTGCAAGTCGCAAGTCGAGGCATCAGCTGACTGTGTTACTGCCATTTGCGAGGAGCCAGGCATTGGAAGCGGAGTGAATTTTAGACTGATGAATGGTTTGCCAGCTCAAAGAGCCATCTCAAGGAGCCATCTCAAGGAGCCGTTTTCACTCTGGGGTAATTGTGGCTGAGGAATTTTCTGAGTCCTTAGACAAGGGATGAGGAGCTGTTGAAGAAGTAAGGAGCTGCCGTTCTGGTGGTGTTTTTGAACTTTTGGACCTCTGCATGAATTAAGATCCAACCGAGGACCCGACTGGGATAGACGTTGGGGGAAGGCTCATGGCTGTGTATTGGGAGGCCGCTGTTTTCCTGTCCGTGCCCAGATCTGGGCCGGACACCTGCACCTGGCCGCCAGTTAAATCAGTGAGGGAGTGTGGTGCAATCCTAATATGTCTGAGGGTCGGTCTGATGGCTGATCCTTCGGATGTCTGTAGCCACTAGTTGCGGGTTTGGTGGGAAGCAGTGGCTCTCCTGGTAGTATGGTTAAGGCCTTTGGATTTTCCTATTATCATCTTTGGCCTAGTCTTTGACTCTCTTTGTGGGTCAGAAACCTGTTGGATATTGGACTTATCAAGCTTGTGGAGGGATCTTTAATGGGACTGCTGAAGCCTGTTTTTGAACTTTACTTGCGGATTTAAGATCAATGATTATGGCTCCTCACCCTTTTCTTTCATGATGGGCTGATAATAATGTGACCTGTGCCTTTGAATTTCACTGCCCAGCTGCTTTGTAATAGTGCCTATTTTGGAGGGGTGGTGAGAGTACCCTGTATTCATATTATATTACAAATTTACTGTTTTATGGTTCCTACTATGTGAAAGGTGGTATTGGGACAGAGGACTTTTTCTGAATACCTGGACTGGTGGGAACTTTCCAAGTGCTGGTTTTACATTATTTGCAGTTTACACAGTGACTGATTTGCTTCTTTCTGTCTGACTTATGTCCACGAAGCTTTGTGCAATTCTTGGATACTATACATTTTTGTTTTGTTTTGTTTTTTTAATTACATTTATTATTTATACTGAAAGTTTATTTGATTTGGTGGCATTAAATTAATTTATGTTTGTTTAGTTATTGTTTTAAGAATGTCCTGGGGGGCCAAAAGACAGTCGGGCAGTATTCCCCCTCCAGGGTCAAGGAATTGTGCCCTTTTGACTGCCCTTACCCATCAGTGGAGACTTACAAGCATTGTCAATCTCTCGGGATTGCCAGGAGGTGAAGGAAGAGGGGGAGAACCGGACCTGGTGGGGAAATGGAAAGGGGGGGATGAATTGGGGTGGTAGGGACCAGGCAACGCCCTGGGGCAAAATGGTGCCAGGACAGAGGTAATTCCTGTCTCGTTCCCATGCCCAAGGGCTCAGCAACAGATGCTGGACAGGAGTCGAGGTCTTCCTCAGCATCTCATCCAACCCAGGTGGTATTATGTAATGCCAGGTCCATCAAAAACAAGACAGCTATTATAGCTGATCTTGTTGAAATGGTGGATCTGGCATGTATCACCAAGACCTGGCTAGATGACAATGCAGGCCTGGTATTGGCCTCTGCAGTTTCAGTTGGGTTCTCGGTGATTCACCATGAGAGGTTGGATCATAGGGGTGAGGGTGTAGCCATCTTTTTTAAGACTGAACTGGGCTTTGTGGATGTTCCAGTGGGGACCACCGCATCCTTTGAGTGTATCATGGGTGAGGTGTAGGTTGAAGAATACTCCTCATTTACCATCTACCAGGTGATGGGGGTTTATTCCTGCAGGAGTTGCGGACTTCATCATCAATATGGTGTTGGAGTCTCCCAGATGGATAATTCTGGGGTACTTCAATGCCTGGGTCAATGATAAACTCTCGCAGTTTGGTCAAAATCTCCTCCAGCTAATGACAACGCTGGGCCTTACACAGGTGGTTACCTCCTCTGCCCATATAGGAGGTCACTCATTGAATCTGCTGTTCCTCCTGGGGATGGAGAACTCTGACCTGGGGGTGGAACCAGTCAGTTGGTCTGACCATCACACCATAGCGTTCAGTTTTTGGCCTCTCCAAATTGACCCTACCCCTACGGAGATGGTCCAGTACCGCCCTTTAAGGGGAGTTACCTCAGATGGTCTGTCGACGGTTCTGGACTTATCAGGATTGCTGGGTGAAAGCACAAGTCCAGGGGACCTCTTACTAGCCTATAATTAGGCAGTGGGAGATGCCTTGGACTTGATTGCTCCTGTTTATGTTTAACCACTCACTCTTCACCCAAGGTCCCCTTGGTATGATGAGTCCTTGAAAGAGTTGAGGTAAGTTGGTCAAAGGCTGGAGAGAGCATGGCAGAATTCCCACCTGGATGCTGACAGGCTTAGTTTGATGGAACATTATAAGGGCTATCAATCAGAAATCACCCATAAGAAGGCAGAGTTCCTGTCCAGGGAGATTTCTGCTACGCAGAATCGACTGGCTCAACTTTCCGAACTGTTGACAGATTCTGCAATCTAATCTGTCTTTGGTCCGGAAGAACTTTTTCATAAATTAAGTTTGATGAGCTAGCTCAGTTCTTCTCAGATAAGGTTGCCAGCATCAGGTCCGGAATCGGCCCGGCCCTCTCCACGAGGGGTTATGGAGGTCGATGAGAGGTAGTGAGCACCCGGTCTGTCTGGACAGATTTCAGCTGACTGGAATTCATGGACATTGTGAAGATTGTCCAGACTCTGCGCCCAACCTGTTGTAGTTTGGATCCAGGCCCTACCCCACTTTTAGTGGGGTGTTTAGATGTTATCTGCCCAATCCTACCTGAAATTGTATGGAGATCCCTGGAGAGGGGGTCTTTCCAAAGCCCCTAAAGGAGGTGGTCATTCAACCACTCCTTAAAAACCCTCCCTGGATCCTGATGATCAGCTAACTACCGACCCATCTCTAACCTTCCCTTTGTGGAGAAGGTTATTGAGAAGGTGGTTGCACTGCAACTGGATGATCACCTTGTAACTCACAATGTCTATGAAGCTCTTCAGTCTGGTTTCAGGAAGAGGCATAGCACGGAGACTGCCCTTGTTCGGGTATTAAATGACCTCCTAATGGTGAGAGATCGAAAGGCTCGTACCATCTTGGTCCTTCTTGATCTCTCAGCAGCCTTTGACACTGTGGACTATGGGGTGCTTTTGGAGACCCCCTGTGGTTCCTTTGTGGACTGTCAGGTACAGTCTTTGAATGGTTTTGATCATTCCTCATAGGCAGGTCTCAGAGGGTGGTCACTGGAATTTATTCCTCTGATGCCCTCCCCTGTCTTGCAGGGTGCCGCAGGGATTCATATTGGCACCCATGTTGTTCACAGTGTATATGCTGCCATTGGGAGATATCATCAAATAATATGGCTTGAGTTTTCACTGCTATGCAGATGATACTCAGCTGTATATGTCTTTTGTGCCCAGACAGGTTGATGTGATCTTTGTACTAAATAGCTGCCTCTCCGAGATCAAAGATTGGATGAGCTTGAGTTGACTGAGACTGAATCCGGATAAGACTGAGGTGTTGGTTGTGGACCCGGGTCACCCGGGGGCAGGTTTGGGGTTGGGCACGTGTCGGGCCTATGGCATGATGCTGTCCATCTCATTACCTCAGATCGGGTGCGTAACCTGGGCGTTATTTTTGACAATGGCTTGACCCTGCAATCTCAGGTGTCAGCTGTGGTTAAATCCTCATTTTACCATCTGAGGAATATCACCCAGGTGAAACACCTGGTTCCAGTGGGTGCCCTTCCAACATTGGTCCATGCCTTCATTACTACCCGTCTTGGCTACTGCAATGCCCTCTACCTAGGGCTGTCTGGGGTTGATATCTGCCACTTGCAGTTAGTGCAGAGTACTGCAGCCAGGTTGTTGACCAGTACTTCTAGGACCAGTCACATTACACCTGCGCTGTGCGAGCTGCACTGGCTGCCAGTTCAGTGGCGGATCACCTACAAGGTAGGCTTCCTTACCTTTAAAGCCCTACATGAACATGACTACCTGAAAGATCTCCTGATTCCCTACTCCCCCAGCCATCCTCTCTGATCCGCCAGTGAGGGATTGCTAGAGATTCCCAGGGTTCACCTAAAACTTCTGGAGCTCGTGCATTTTCATTTGCAGCACCAGCCCTGTGGAATACTCTACCTCATTGATAAAGAGAATGCCTGACCATCAGCAGTTTAAAATCTATGTTGAAAATGTATTTATTTTCCTTGGCTTTCCTAGACTGACTGATTTTAAATAATTTGTATTGCTAACTGTTTTATATATTGTGGTATGTATTGTGTACAGTGCCTTGATTTTCAAAGGTGCTGTATAAATAAAGATTTGCTTGCTTGTTTGCTTTTTGTGGGTGGTCTGTAGGGGTCAGTAGTGAGCCTAAGGAGGGACACTGCATATAGCGCCATTCTAGCAGGTATTGATAAAGATGCCTGGCAACAGTCGGTTGGCATAGTATGTTGAAAAGGCTTAGTGAGAGTTAAGGAGTCCGTTACTGTAGGTTCTGGGGTAACCATATTAATAATGAGTGCTACACTAGACAGATCATAAGTAGAGGAAGTTACTAAGGGTTTGTGGGTGGGAGTAGGCAAGAGGAGGAGGAGGCATCCACAGAGGAAGAGGGGCTGAGTATATGTCATCATGTCAGTAGGTATGGGACTATACCACTAGGAAATTATTGCGCAAGTTCCAGAATTGATCTGTAAACAACGAGCACAGTTTAGTTATCCAGGCTAGGCTTACTGAGGCACAAATAAATAAGGCAGTATTAAGTTTGTCATCTATTTGGATCGGTGACACCCTAATTTTGTCTGTTTGGAACAATTCCAGGGTACTTTACCCCTAGATGGCAGGGAAATTTTTAATAATTTCAGGGTGCTTATCCCTTTAAATAACATGAAAGGTGCTTGCCCCTTTGTGACTCAGATTGGGGATGGGTCAAGTAGTGTATTTAATAGGCAACAGGGTTTGCCCTGCTTTTACCAGCGAGCACTGAAAACGCGTATTGGTGAGCATAAAGGTGCTATACGGAATTTTAATTTTGAATATCTAAACAAGGGCATGCAGCATAGAGCTTGTCTCCCTGGGGTGAACAGCCATCTGATCTGGGCAGGGAGATAGTCTTGAGGACTGCAGCAGTCGGCCTGAGAGCCAGAAACTGGATGGCGTCAAATCAAAAAATCTTCCGAACCTGATATGGCAAGGGGAACTGATGGGCGGCAGAGCCCGGAGTGAGGTTTTTGAACCGCAAGCATGGGGCAGAGAATTTTACAGTGAATCTAAATGATTAACAGTGAGCAGCGAGAGAAATCCTTAACTGTCTGTTAATAGGAACTCCTAGGACAGTCATAAAATAACAAAAATTACCAAACAGAGAGAAGCTCCCTTATACCAAAAATCAAGGGAGCTGGGGGGCTACTTTTGATAAATTCAGAGTCAGTGCACTTCTGCCTCGGAATCAAACATATCACGATCCAAACATCCAGTAGTACTAAAACCACCTATGAGGTCAGCACTTCAATACTATCAAAAAATTGGGTCAGCACAATGAATATAATCCCATATTTTAAATTTATTTGTAGAATTAAGCAACAGTTAATGCAGAAAACTCCTCTCCCACCACTTTTACATGTTAAAAACCGTCCACCTCCAGCTCAAATAGAAGACGGTGATGGCGTCTCAAATTGCTACTGCTGTTCGGTAAACGAACCTGCCTCTCCTCAGTGCAAATCAAGCATTAAGTAGTGCAAATCACGCAAAGCTGCTATTGATATCACTAAAGTGTCATGCACAAATAAACAGAAATAATTAAGGTGAAATAAACTGGGTTAGCGACCGTAGCATGCAGAACGCGTGGATGGCTTACAAACCGGGAAACAGGCTTACATATTGACCGTCTCAGGTCATCATCAGAGCGTGCTTCATACTAACATCCTTGTGCTTATGTAGGAAACATTTAAAGTGCAAATGTAATAATCAAACAGCTATGTATATAAGTTAAAAGGACAAACAACACTTATATAACAAAGACACATTTAAATACCAAAGACAACTTGATCCAAATTCAGGATAACTTAAAGCCTCATTTATAGCCTTTTTATATAAAAATCTGCAGACAGAGCCGAAAAAGTCATGTCTGCTGCAGAGACAGAGCCAACAAGTCATGCCTTAGCAAATTACTATACTTTATGTATCATTTAATTATTAGATCCCATTGAACTTTTATTGGCTATATATATATATATATATATATATATATATACTGGCAGACAGAGCCAAAAAGTCATATTTGCAGACAGGTAGAGCCGACAAGTCATACCCATCATTAGCCTTCTTTAAATATCTGCAGACAGAGCCAGAAAGTCATATCTGCTGCCAAGGCAGAGCCGGCAAGTCATGCCTCAGCAATTTGCTGTATTTAAAAAATATTTTAATAAACTACCAAGGTGGAAAAAAGAGGAGGGAGAGGAGGGAGGAGGGGAAAAAAGGAATAAAATGAGGAGGGGGAGAGGAGCGGGGAGGGGGTGGAGAAGGAGTTAAAAGACATTTCACAGAAATGTACAGATCTCCTGTTTTTTATTTCTTCAAGTAACTATAGAATGGTATCTCTTCATTCAATCCTCCAGGCGTGAGGCACTCTAATGTAGCAATCCAAAAAGCCTCACAATGCAGCAATTCCGTCCCTAAATCTCCACCTCTCAAACCCAATTCAACCTTCTCTAGACCTGTAAACCTTAAAGTGGCTGCAGAACCATGCTTGGCCTTTTTATAATGTCTAGCCATCACATATTCAAAATTAGAATTCCGTATAGCACTTTTATGCTCACCAATACACGTTTTCAGTGCTCGCTTCATCTGCCCCACATAACTCATTCCACAGGGGCAAGTTAACATATAGGTAACCCCCTGGGTACTTCAATTAATAAATGATTTGAAGGCATACTTTTTTTCCAGACCTGGGAGTTCAGAGTATTTGAACAATGGACACAATGTCCACATCTGTAATTCCCCTGTGGGGCTACCGGAATCCATGTATTCATAATGGTTTTATTAGGGTTCACAAAAGAATGTACAAGCACGTCTTTTAAACTCCACCCCCTCTTAAACGTAATCCTTGGTGTTTTATTAGTTATAGAATCTAATGCAGAATCAGAGTGTAAAATGTCCCAATGTTTCTTTAAAATATTACCTGTCTTGGGAGCCACAGATGTATATTCAGTTACAAATGTGATTACTTCTGCTTCTTCTTTCTGTCTTTTGTTATCTAACAATTCCTGTCTGCTTAAAGCATTGACCTCATTCAAAGTATTTAATAGCAGTGTTGGTTCGTAACCTCGATCTAAAAACATCTTAGTTAGTTCTTTGTTTGCTTCTGTTAATGCTGCATCAACTGAACATATTCTTTTGGCTCGTATATATTGCCCTTTCGGAATATTTGTTACTACACTTTGTGGATGGCAGCTTGTTCTATGCAAAATGGTGTTTCTTGATAATGGTTTCCGATACATACTTGCTTCCAAACCAGTTGTCTGTTTAGTAATGAAGATGTCTAAAAATGGTAAACATTTCTGATTAGCTTCATGTGTAACCCATAAATGTTTATTAGTATTATTAATGTAAGATACAAAAGCTTCAAGTTCTTCTGCTCCTCCAGACCAAATCATCAAGCAATCATCTATGTATCTTTTCCATAGTTTTATTTTGCTGTGAAAAGGATTTTGAACTGGATCATAAATATATTTTTCTTCCCATGTTCCCATAAATAAATTTGCAAAATTTGGGGCAAATGTAGCGCCCATTGCAGTTCCTTTTTTTAACGTAGAAACAACCGTCAAACCAAAAATAATTACATTCCAGGACAAGTCTTGCCAGTTCCACTACGTATTCAGTAGAGGCAGCGTCTTTTCTCACATTTGCATACTTTCAAAAATTGCCATTAAACCCTGTTCATGAGGGCTGTTAGAGTATAAACTTTCTACATCAAAGTTTATCAACCAATCATCTGCTTCTACTTCTGTTTGGGCCAATATTTGTAATGTAGCATTTGTATCCTTAATATAAGCTTTCAAAATGAGCACAGATTTCTTGATAAAAAATCAACAAATTGTGACATTTTTTCAGTCACAGAGCCATTGGCTGATACTATAGACCTTCCAGTCACTGGTCGTAATGTTTTATGTATTTTCAGAAGAAGGTATAACACTGGCCTTTTCAGGTAGGGAACTCTTAGAAAATCACTTTCCTTTTTTGTTATCCAACCTCGATCCTCCCCCATTCGAATCAAACTATCAGCTTTCATTTTGATATCCTCTGTTGGGTCTTTTGAAAGTTACATATAAAAATCAGAATTATTTAACTTCTTATAAGCTTCAGTATTATAATCAAGCACTACTTAATGCCTGATTTGCATCGAGTAGAGACGGGTTTGTTTACCGAACAACAGTAACAATTTGAGACGCCATCACCATCTTCTATTTGAGCTGGGGGTGGACCGCTTTTAACATGTAAAAGTGGTGGGAGAGGAGTTTTCCACATTAACTGTTGCTTAATTCTACAAATAAATGTCAAATATGGGATTATATGCATTGTGCTGATCCATTCTTTTGATAGTATTCAAGTGCTGACCTCATAGGTGGTTTTAGCACTACTGGATGTTTGGATAGTCATAAAATAACCTAACAATTACCATACTAGGCTGATTAAAATTAGGTTAATACATTTCATCAGAATACCAACAGCAAATTGAGGCAAGGCCAGCCTGTAAGCTATAAACAATTAAAAGGCTGAAAATAGTTGTCTCTTCACCTATTCAGCCCATGCACAATGGATTGGCAAGAGGTGGAAATCTCACATCTTGTAGGGTCACCTATGAGCGCCTTGGTATGAGGAGCCAATGGAGATTTAGGGAGATAGAAAAATGTCACACTCCTTGCAAGATCCATGCCTATATAAGAAAGGGCAGCCAAGGGTGGGTGTGGTGGGGTACGGGTGGGGAGACACCGCAGAGTGGCGTCGGGAAAGAAAATTCACAGTAAACTTATGCTTAAGCTTTATGCTGCCTTTTTCACAGTAATTACTAACTGATCATTAACAGTGGCCGATCTATTCTAGCACGGCCCCATGAAGTCCATGTAGCTAAGTTATATTGATTAAAAACTGCAGAAGAGCACTTAAGGTAAAATAAATTAAATGCACCAAAGCAAAACTGCAGCAGATTTAATACAGCCCTGAGAGGTCTGTGGGGCACAGAGATGCTGTGGCATATTAACAGAGTCCCAAGAAATGGCACCAAAATTGAAAGTCAGGCAGACAACTGCTGAGTGAGGTAAGCTGTGTGGCAGACAAGCAGATGGGCGTGCTTTACTTGCAGCAGTTCCTCCGGCTAGGAGCTTTGGATGGGAGCAGCTCGTAGCGGCTTGTGGCCTGCAGGAGTCTCAATTGCAGCGGTTCCTGTGGTTGGGAGTTTTGGATGGGAGTGGACCGTAGTGGCTTGTGGTCTGCAGAAGCCATGGTCATGTCCCTATGATTAGGGTTGAGTAGTCTGTTTAATGTTAAACCTCAGATTTTGTACTTTAATAACTTTGCAACTGATCAATGGATTTGCACAAAATTTAGTATGCGCTGTCCCGCAGGGTAGATCTCTTGATGTGGCAAGTTTCTTTCCAGTTGGATACATGCGTTCTGAGATCCGGATAGTGCTAAAACTTTAAAAGTCACCTTTTTTTGCATTTTTTTCCTAATCACTTTGCATCCACATGGTGTGGCATTTTGGAATGATTTTTTATGGTAGAAGCAGTTTGGGTAACAGAACTGGCATGCTTTGTTTGGTGAAAAAACATTAATCTGTTGCAAAGTTATTACATTTTTAAGTTTCTCATTGTTTTCAATGGGAATTCTCCTGTCGAAATTATAGGGATAAAGTTCGACCAAGGGTTGACCTCGCAAAAAAGGATTCACTCTCGCAAGAGCCCTTCCTTTTTTGTGAGAATAAAATCATTTTTGTGAAGGAAAAATCCTTTTTCGTGAGCCACCATCATCTTGTTTTCTGATTTTTTTTGTTGTTTTTTTTAATTCAAAACCCACAAAAATGACGTCCTGGAGAGAGACCACCACACCTAGCTGGCTCATTGAGACCCCGTTAGGTGCAATCTGCACTTCAAAGTTAGAAATATGCCCTTGAAATATGTTTTTTAATACAGTATAATAAATCCTTTTTCATGACTGCATGATATAAGAAAAGAATCCTTTTTCGTATTACAAGTCACAAAAAAAGGATCCTTTTTTGTCACTTGAGAATCATCGATACAGCTACCAAACATGCCGGTTTGACCAAGACAGTCCCAGTATCAGAATGGCTGTCCTGGTGTCCCAAAGCATTTGCAGAAATCATGCTTGTGTCCCTTTTTTTAAAATTTTCATCCCGGTTGAGCATTTTGCCCAGCCCAGCACACCAGCAGTTGCTGCTCAATGGCAGTGCCAAGATGATGCATTAAATAATAAATGACAATTAGTAAACTACCCTGCCGCTGCTATACAACACACCACCAGCACGTCTATTCAGCAACTGACTGGGAAAGGGTTACTAACTCCACCGCTGCCTGTTGCCTAAGTGACCATGCCATGAGCCACCAATGGCAGACGACTGATGATGAGAGGTGAAAGGTCAAGTCACAGCATGGCTCGGCTTCTCAGACCAATGGAGTGCTGCTGTGCTTTGGGCATATGGCTTGGAAGGTGGGGAATATAGCCGTACAAGTCACTGTGCACTTATCATGGTCTCTTTCCTTGCCACTCGGTGTGGAATCTCAGTACTGATGATGGCTTGAATAGAGTATGGGGGAGACTTTCCACCTCTCCGCCCATTTTTTTGCAGTAAAGTTTCAAGATTTGAGTGACTGCCTGTATTCATGGCCCAGATGGGCAACAGGCAACACCAATGCCCAACGAGTGAAGCAGACAAAAGGAAAAAAACATCACTGTGCCACAGTGCCGGTGAAGAAGGCCGGCATGAGTCCTGGACAGTGGCATGCAGTCAGTTGTAAGACAAACACAAAAACCTCAAGTATAAATAATTTAATAGCAGGATGGACTGTATAATTGTTGCAGCATATCTTTAAATTAATTGGTGAGGTGATTTCATTGAGACCTAAGTTTTCTGAAGCTTTTTTTTTTTTTTTTAGTTGTTTAACCAGGTATAGCACACTAAGCTAAAAGCTTTTTTACAGGAGTGACCTGGGAGCACAAGGAGGTTAAGTGACTTGCTCAGGGTCACACAGTATGCAAGTGGAAGCTGTGGGATTCAAACCCAGGTCTGGTCTGCTGGATGTCACCAGATTTGCAGTTCAGAGCCTTAGACCACTACGCTATACTGCCTCAAGGCAGCTTTAGAGGAAGTATATTACTGGCAGCATAAGCAATACTTGTATTTGGAGTGAGTTGAGTACAGACTGTACACAGTAGCGTTAAGGTTGGAAAAAACCTATAGATTTTACAGTGTCACCAGTCCAGCTGTCATGATATATGATAGACCTCATTTCCTACTCTGATTGTGCCCCTATTGCTGTAGAGGGTGGATATTGGCCCTTTTACATGGTTTGCTAATAGGAGGCTTTAAAAGGTCTGGAAATTAGACAAATGGAATGTACCAATAGATACACTGTGGTACCTATGAAAGAGCTGAGAAGAAGTAAGTGAAACGGGTGCTGGTTTTGTCAGTTACAGACTCACTTTCCTTTCAAGTTGTCCCTCACGTTGTTAGAAACCCTGGCTTTGTACTGCATCATGTGACAAAGTGACAATGGTGACATTGTCACATGTGTGCTGTTACAGCCTCGCCAGGCGCTGGCTGGGCTGTTTTCCCAGCACAGCCTCCCAGTCTCCTACACCCCTGACTCCCCAGGAGATAAAAATAATTGCTGTCCCTGTAAAAAAATATAATTTTCCTGGTGTCTAGTGGCACTCCCCACCTTCTCATTGCCGTGGCCATAATTAACCTAATTTCCTTGGTGTCTAGTGACATCCCCCTACCCTCCGATCGATGTCTCCGATGTTTCCCTGGTGTCTAGTGGTGAACCCCCTGATGACGTACACTTGTACAAAACCAGTTGGGGTTCTTAATAGCTATGGCCTGATAGTTATATATTGGCAGTATGTTTTAACAATTGAACAATAAAGTATGCCTTTGTTTTTGGAGCCATGCTGAGGAGTGTTGATATTTGCTGATTTTGTCTAATGGCACCCCCCCACCCTCTGATCGCTGTCCCCTAGTTTATGCCCTTCCCCCAGCAGTGTGGGACACTGGAAAGTCCACTCCCAGTTCCCAAAATATTTTATTCATTAATTCTTGTAAAAAGAAAACAGTCCACCGATGTCTTTTTTTTAAACTGAAAAAAGAAAACAGTCCCTCATCATCCCCTTCCCCCATCCTGACCCTCCCAATGAGTACCCACCACCCCACACCCCCCTTATCCTATACTTACCACCGGAGGTCATAGTCTGTCATTTTCTATGGACCGGGACACGTCTGCACACTTCAAAGCCGAACTGTGAACTGAGGAATCAAGGTAAGTGCCCTATAATGTATTTCAATGGCATTTTGAACTTATGTTCATAACTTTGCCATTTCTTTGAATTTTTTCACCAAATTTTCAACATGGTCATTTTGAGACCCCACCTCATGAACACTGCAACTGTCAGTTAATTAATCAGGCCCAGAAGGTGATTTCGTGGTCACTGTACAAAATCAACTTTCAGGACTGAATAACAAACTTTCACTGGAAGTGTTCATGAGGTGGTGTCCCAAAAAGGCCATGTTAAAAATGTGGTGAAAAATTCCTAAAATTGGGTGAGTTACGTGCATTCATTGAAATATTTCTATGCACGCACATTCCTTTGGTAATTTTCAATATTTTGGCTCCAAGTTTTCAACATAGCCATTTTTTCACATCAGCTCATGAACAGTACAGCTGTCATTTTTCACATCCTGTCCAAAACGCATTTTCACACCTGTGGCGCAGAATGGCATTTTGTTAATGGATTTGAAAAATTTCACCTATGGGGTTTATGAGGTGGGGTCATAAGAAGACTATGTTGAAAATTTGGGGTCAAAATAGTAAAAAAATGATGAAGTTATGACCATTAGTTGCAATTTAGCTACGCCCGCTAGTAACTTCAGAAATGTAAAATATATTTACCCCAGATTTTCAACATAGCCTTCTTATTACCCCCACCTCATGTATGTCACAGCTGTCATTTTTCAAATACTGGCCAAAATGTGTTTTTGCACCTGTGGTGTGGAATGGCGTTGCAGTTGCACAGAATTACATTTTGACAAGGATTCACAAATTTTCTGTACTGGGTACATGAGGTGGGGTAATAAGATGGCTATACTGACAAGTTGGTCACTGTTGTCCTATAAATGGAAGTGCATACTTACATACATATACGCATCAATGGAAGGATGGAAGCACAGGGTCCAAAGGACCCTGCGTTCCCACAGTAAAAAAAGGATACGATTATACTATCTCAAAAAGTAAGGAAATAAGTTGTAAAAAACTTTGTTAAGGCTCCAGTTAGGATCAAAGCAACAACAGTTGGGAAATTAGTCATTAGGGTTTCCCTAACACTCCATCTCACTGCAGAACTCAACTCCCCTCTATGGCGCAGACAGTTGCTACCACTGGAACACAGGCAGCCCTTCCTTGTTGCCTTTCATTTCATCAATTACACTAGCCATTTCTAGATTTTCTATTTTAATACGAATTGCGTACAAATTTCTGCCACACGTCCCCATCAAAACATTTCATTGTTCAACAAAAATACTGAGTTGTTCTTCCACTACCGTATGTATATTCTTGTTTTTATCTAAATCTTGCAAAGAGCCTGCTACTGCTTCAGGCGAAGGCACTTTGGCCAGTCTTTGGGTTGAAAGCAGACTAACCTTAGGGATGGCACCCTGGGGTAGTGCTTCAGCCATTGCCCCAGAACTGCTTTTGCCTGGGCTGGGACTCCTGCAGTATAAGCATTTATTGATAGCACTAAATTTGATGAAGACAGCCTCTTTAACTGAGGAGCTATGCTCCTTTTTCTTTTAGCTGTACCTGTATTTTAACCAGAAAAGTCTAAATGCACATGTGTAATTCAGAATCAGCTTGGTACTTTTTAATGTTATATTTAATGGGAGAAGCTGATTTGTGGTTGCAACAGAACAATAGAAGCACTTCCCCATGTAGAGGTGGGGGTAAAATTTGGTCCTTCCTCACATTTATGATCTTGGTGGTTGATTATAGACTGATATTCATTTATTTACTTAAAACTAGTAATATGGTGAGACATACTGAGTCAAAACGTATTTGCAGGTGTAACCCGGTTCAGCTGGAAGGCACAAATACTGTATATACAGCATACAAAATATATTTATTTTATTTATTTAGTTTTTGTTTACCGGCTAAGTGCCATTAGCCAAAACATGACTATTTTCAGGCGCGACCCGGGAGATTTACAATAAGTAGGATGTACAGGGGATACAGTTCAATTTAGGGTAGAGACATAGAACATACAAAGCTAAAACAAGGTTTAACTAATGACATAATTAGGTAACAATGGAGAATAAAATAAAATAAATACAAGGAAACAAGCAACAGGAAGGGATACAAGCTTGCAAAATGACAAATCTTCTTCGAGGATATCTCTTTCGTTGAGCCACGCCTATGGAACTTACAGCCCAGGTACTAGGACTACATGGAAAACTTTTGCAAGTGGTCCACAAGGGGTGGCCCACAATGACATCAGACATCAGCTATTACATAAATGTGGGTGGCCCCTTCTCTCCTCAGTTCTTTTCCCACTGTCATTCTTACTCGTTGGACCATGCATGGAAACTATGCTGCTATAGTCGCCGATTTCTTATCTTTTCACCATAGTTAAAGAATAACTTTTATATGTGATTTTTCGATTGCATGTATGTGATCTGAGGAACTGTCGAAACTGTTCCATTATTGTGAATGTGGTGAAAAGATTTACACCGGCAATTCGCATGACATCTGCATGTGTTGTCTTAGCATGGACCATAACATGCAGGCTTGCCAAATTCGCAAAGGGTTCAACACAGCCACCCAGGAACATTGAAATGGCCCTTTGGAGAAACACATTTTAAACCAACAGGTAGACCAAATGGAGAAGGAGTTCCAGCAAAAGAGTTCCACTGCATTGCTGGCTCACTCCTCAGGGTCCAGGTCATCAAAATCCTGGTTGAAATCATCTGGGACCACAAGTATAAGCACCAGGACAGGGATGTAAAAGGAGAAAACCTGCCCACTGCACTCCGGGTCACCCTTTCATAGATATACAACCACTACTGCACTGTCAATTGCTCCAGTGGCAATGCCACCCACCACCCTGACCATCGACCTGGTTTCCAGGTCAAGGTAGGCCGCAGGCACCACCAGGCCTAGTATAGCTGGTACATCTCCAATGACATCAGGGGCTTTGTCTCCTCTGTCGGCTTCCACCGGCATACCCATCAACTACATGGGCACCGATGTCCAGGCGGTGCTATCGTCCTTCATGGACACGCTTAGGCGACTGTTACCTCCTTCTCTTGTACCAGGAGATCTGTTAACGAGGCCTGTAATTCAAACCCCCATGATGACGCATCCTAAGGCTGTGTCTCAACTGCCTTCTCAAGCACCAACAACCTTGCCAGTGTGCTCCCTCCAACCCGTCAACCAAATCAAGTACAAGTACAATCCTGATCTCATGATGCAGGATGATAAAGTGGAGGCTGAAGACTATGTGGAAAGTCCTTATGAAAGGACTAGTTTCACTGTTTCTACCTGCAGTGAGGACTCGGTGGTTTATACCCCAAGGTCCCCCCAGAGGACCCATCTTTTATTACCATGATGCAGCAAATACATGCCACCATGGGATTTGATTTGGAGGAACAGGATACTACCAAGAAAAACCTTATTGATTTCTTGGAGTTACCTGATGCTAGTCCTATAGTAATACCACCCCTCCTCCCTGCGATGTATATCGCTCCCTCAGGGAAACCTTTTTTTGCTGGTCAGCCTGAGTTTGACTCTGTAGTAATCAATGCTCCCCATGATAGATCAAGGGCACCAAAACACCTTAGCTCACTTCCTGATAAGGAATCCAGGAGGTTAGATGTGCTGGGTAAGAGAACTTATGCCTCAGCCTCCCTGGGCCTCAGAATTGCAAACTATCAAGCCCATGTGGTCAAATATCAGAATATGCTCTGGAGAAAGGCTAAAGCAGCTGCTCAAGCCTTGCCAGAAGGCACACCCAAACAGGAGCTTCTCAAAGCTCTCACAGCTGAGGCTGATGAAGGAAAACGTACTGTGCATAGCCTATGATATAGCTGATGCTTCAGTCAGGGCGGCTGCCTAAGGAGGTACTCCTGGCTCAGGGTGGCAGGCTTTGTGAATGATGTACAACAGTTCATTCTCAATGCCCCTTATTAGAGGATACAAGTTATTTGACTCAGATGTACAGGATATTCTCTCTAATCTCTAGGCCTCAGGTAGAACCCTGAAGACAGTACGTTCCCTCTATCATACCCAGCCAAGGGGTAGACAGAGGTTACCTTTTCATCCAGCTGGTACTAGACACCATACCACTACCAGACAACAAGGTAAGAGCAAGGGACCAGGAGCCTTGCCCACCCCATGAACCACTCCAGATGCCCATTCAAAAGCCCCTAGAAGTGGTGGCACAGCAGGAGCCACCACAACTGGCTCTGCCAGACTCCTTCTACACCCCCCGAACCACCACTGCCTCCAGGGGTGGTTGTTGGGGGGGGGTCATCTCTCTCTCCACCTAAATCAGTGGAAGGAGGTGACCTCAGATGCCAGGGTCCTGGAAATCATGGCACAAGGCCATGCTCAGGAACTTCTAGAACTACCTGCAGATCACCCACCAGTTCCTACATACTATCCTCCAGAACATATTCCTCTACTCCTGGAGGAAGTCCGTACCTTGCTTCAGAAGAGGGCCATAGAACCTGTGCCCTTGGAACAGAGAAACACAGGGTTCTACTCTCAATATTTCCTAATCCCGAAATGGACAGGAGACCTCCAGTCTATTCTGGATCTCAGGGACCTGAACTTTTTTATAGAATACAAAAAGTTCAGGATGGTCACCCAACAAGGCCTGCTCCTACTACTACAAGTAGGGGATAGGATCTATTCCCTCGACATGAAGGATGCCTACCTTCAAATCAAAATTTTCAACCCTGACAGAAAATATTTGAGGTTCCTGTTTCAAGGGAAATACTACCAGTTCAAAGTATTGCCCTTTGGCTTGTCATCTGTGGCACGGGTCTTTACCAAATGTTTGGTAGTGGCGGCAGCGCCCTTTACAGGGCAGGCCTCCATGTGTTTCCTTACCTGGATGGCTGGCTACTGAAAGCTCACTCCAAGGAGCAGCTCTAACAAAGCAGATATTTGATGCCATGGGAGTTACTGTCAATGTACTCAAGTCTATCTTGACACCTTGTCAGTGCCTGCAGTACATAGGGGCAGTTTTGGACATAGCCCAAGGCTCAGCCTTCCTGCCTCTGGACATGGCCGAATGTTTGATTGCACAGGCTCAAATGGTCTAGAACAGTTGGTACATTATTGCCAGGAAATTCCTTTGACTCCTGGATCTAATGACAGCAGCCATTGTCACAGTACCACTGGCCAGACTGCACATGAGGATCCCTCAGTGGGCCCTAAGAGTCCAGTGGGACCAATTCACAGATGATCTAGAACAGAGGGTTCTAGTAACCTCTCCTGTACGCAAAGTGCTGAAGTGGTGGATGGAACCCAGCAGTCTGTTAAAGGGGGTTTCCTTCCTGATCCCCTCCCCTCACAAGAGTTTAACTATGGATGCTTCAGGGATGGGTTGGGGGCACATTTAGGGCCCCATCAGATGCATGGTACATGGACCACAGTGGAGAGCACCCTGCATTTAAATGTTCTAGAAATGCGAGCTGTTCTGTTTGGCCTACAGGCCTTCCAAACTCACCTGTCTCTGGGTCCTCTGTTAGTACAGATGGACAATGTCATTGCCATGCATTCCACCGACATGCAAGGGGGAACTCTCACTCATATTCCCTGTGTAGGGAAGCAATGAGAGTCTGGTACTGGGCTCTAGAACACAGTCTAGAACTTCAGCAATTCATGTTACAGGTGGCCAAAACATCTTGGTAGACAAGCTAAGCAGGTCTGAGTCCAGAATGCATGAATGGGAACTGTTGACCTCAGTGATAGAAGATCTGTTTAACAGATGGGGTCATCCAGAGTTGGACCTTTTTGAATCCCCACACAATGCAAAACTGCCGCTTTTCTGCTCACTCATTCCAGGGCCTGGAGTTTTCTGTCGAGATGAGTTGTCCCTGTCTTGGAAGGGGAGGTTTCTGTATGCCTTCCCTCCCTTTCCGCTCATTCAAAGGGTGCTACTCAAGCTCCAGATGGAGGGTGCAACGCTGATCTTCATTGCTTCCCTATGGCCTCTACAGATCAGGTTCCCTCTACTGCAACAGCTGGCAGTGGAAACATCAGTACACCTGACCTTATGCCAGGGACTTCTGTAACAGGAAAAGGGAACCCTGGTCCATCCGGACCTCAGATTCCTTCACCTCCATGCGTGGTTCCTGAAAACATAGCCATTGCTAGTGTTGGGGTTTCCCATAAGGTGGCTGACGTCCTAG
Organism: Neoceratodus forsteri; assembly: GCA_016271365.2. Lineage (NCBI taxonomy): Eukaryota > Metazoa > Chordata > Ceratodontiformes > Ceratodontidae > Neoceratodus > Neoceratodus forsteri. The sequence goes on from JADMNL010000025.1 coordinate 402,195,453, forward strand.
TGGCTGCCAGAAAACCTTCCACCAGGGCCACTTATTCCATGAAGTGGAAGTAGTTTGCTTTGTGGGCTGCTTCTCATAACTTAGGTCCATTTATTTGTCCAGTAAATCAGGTTCTGGAGTATCTGCTGTCCTTGTCAGGTGCAGGCCTACAGTACTCTTCCATCAAAGTGCACTTAGCTGACATTTCAGCTTCCCATGTGCCTATTGAGGGTTGTATGGTTGCACAGCTGGAGGTGACCCATACATTTTCGTGTGATATTCTGCACTTGACACCTCCTATCCATAATCCAGTTTTGGCTTGGGACCCAAATTTTGTGTTAGAAAAGCTTACTTTGGCTCCTTTTGAGCCAGCCATGGCTTGTGGCTTACGCTTCCTTTCTTGGAAAGTATTGTTTTGGGTTGCCATTACTGTACCTCTGCTCGAAGGATTTCAGAGCTACAGGCTGTAATGCGTGAGCCTCCTTATTTGATTTTTCACAGAGACAGGGTGTCTTTGCATACCACTCATAAGTTTTTACCAAAGGTGGTGTCTGAGTTAACTTTAAATCAAACCGTCTCCCTGCCAGTGTATTTTCCTGAGCATGCCACTCCAGGGGAAGTATTGCTCCATACTCTAGATGTGCATAGAATACTTAGGTACTATATACATCGCACGAAGGACTTCAGGAAGTCCTCACAACGTTTTGTTTCATTCACCCCTAGGAAAGAAGGTGCTCCAGTTTCTAAACAGTGCCTGTCTAAATGGTTAGCAAATTGTATTACTTTTTGCCACAGGAAGTATGGTAAAGAACTTCCTGGGGTTGCTCGTGGTCATTAGACGAGAGGTATGGCCACATCTGTTGTATGTTTCAAGACTGTGTCTGCTGCAGAAATCTGTGCAGCTGCCACCTGGAGCACTGTCGACACCTTCACTAAACACTACAGTCTGGACATTGTCTCTCACAAAAGAGATGGCTTTGGCCTAGCTGTGCTTCAAGGCCTACTTTCTTAGGTCTATAGGCTCCAGCCTGCCTGACAGTTTATGGTCAGTACTGTTTGGAACTCTTTCCATAGGTGTGGCTTGATGAAAGAGATATCCTTGAAGAAGATAGAACAGTTATGTACTCATGTAATAGTACATCTCCAAGATAATCTCTTTAATCAGGCTATGCTGTCCCACCCTCCTTCCACCTTTAAGATCCTGAGACTCAGTTGAGTGCTGTCTCCTTCTGCGTGAGGATCTAACTGCTGCTCTCTGCCTCTCCTGGTTGGTAGAGCCCTAGGTTCTCTCCTGGTTACCTATAGAGAGGTCCTCCAAGCATGATCTTCGACAGAAAACTGAGCAGGGAAGGGGATGCCCACATATATACAGTAGCTAACGTCTGGCATCGTTGTGGGCGGCCCCTAGTAGACTGCTTGTAAAAGTTTTCCATGTGGTCCTAGTGCCTTAAAGCTATAAGTTCCATAAGTGTGGCTTGATGAAAGAGAGTCTCTTGAAGATCTACTGTTACGGTGAGTATGTAACTGTTCTACGTATACTGCAACTTATAAAGAAAGCAAATTTAAAATGCCTTATGTCAAAAATGCAACAAGAGCACAGTAGCCTGCAAACAGCAAAAGCAAAAGCAAAAAGGTGGAGAATGAGAGTGGAAGAGGGGAGAAATAGAAGTGAACTATGGGGGGGGGGATGAGCCTTAATAAAGGTTAAAGATAAGACAAATGGGTGAGAGTCAGATAGGGAGGGAAGGTTGTTCCAGAGGCTGGGGAGGCAGACTAAGCCAGCAGATTGACTGGCACAGATATTACAATGGGGGACAAAAAAGGAACAAGAATCAGAGGAGTGAAGAGAATAAGAAGATGAAAACTGAGGGGGTGAGGATGACAAAGAGGTAGAAGCGGAGACAGAATTTAGCCAGAAAAGAGGAACAGTGCAAGCGGTGTTACAATTCAAGCGAGAGGAGATCAAGATTAAAATGCAGTGAGCAGTAACGCAGTAACAAGTAAAAGGGGAGCAGCATGAGCAAAACAACTGAAGGAATGAAAAGGGGGTCCAGTCTGGCAAGATGGGATTTGGAAGCAGCACTGTAGCTCAGTATTTTGTTCATGGCATCAATGTGGGTGTAGATGTTAAGATGCTGGTCCTGCCACACACTGAGATACTTATAGAAACATAAAGACATAGAAAAACGATGACAAAATAAGGCCTGTTGGTCTATCTAGTCTGCCCAATGAGTCTGCCCCAGTTGATGTAGGGAACAGCTTGAAGGGGGGGCCCCATCAAGAGTCATGAAAACTGAAGTAGAGTGGAGGCTTGCTAGCTTCTACTTAGCACCAAACATCATGGAGACGGTCTCTCTGGCATCAAGGGAGAGTTGGATTGAGAGGAATCAGTGTTGGACATTGTCAAAGTCATGCTGGAGTGATGATTCTAGGTCAGGGACCGAGACTCTTGAGGCAAAAATTACAGTGCTATCTGCAAATATGTTGGTGTGCGAGGGGAGACAGACTGAAGGGAGGTTGTTTAGAAAGATGGAAAAGAGGAAAAGGATGAGGATGAACCCCAGAATACATGGAAACAGTGAAGGATAGGGATCACCAACCTGGACCTTTTGTTACCGGTAAAAAGTTGGTGTGGAATCAACCACCACACATAAACAACCCCCACCCACCCACCCACAATTATTCCGAAGAATTGAGTGGGCCACAGTATCAAAGTCCTTAGCCAAGTCAATGTAAATAGAAGAAGTGGTAACTAGACCTTGGTCCATTCCTTTCAAAATGGAGTCAATGACCCAGTGGGGTAAAGAGGCAGTGGAGTGAGATTTGGGAAACTTGAGGGGAGTGAAGAGGAGTCAAGGGTAAAGGAGAGCTAAGACAGAATGTGCCTTTCCTGAGCTTTAGCTAGTGCAAGAATAAGAGAGAATGGACAGTAGTTCCTGGATGATGAGTGGTCACCCACTGTGTGGACAGGGAGAGCTTTGGCCTGTTTCCATGCCTTGGGGGCTATCCCATGTTGAAAGGAGAGGTTTAGAAAGGTGGTGACAGGTGTAGCAATGACTGGGGCTAAGAGATGAAGTTTGGAGTCCAGACTGTTGAGGTTTAGCACATTAGAAGAACTGAGGGAGTGAAGTCTGGATAGGGTAGATATATGGGATATAGAGAAAAAAGAATAGTGAAAGAATAAAGTATCTTGCATACTATATGATCTTTATTACACCCCCCCCCCCAAGATTAAATATCATGGGTCATAAACCTTAGGGGACATACTATGAGTGGAATAAGATAAGCGACCAGTTCGATCCCTTATTGGGCCCTTGCCAATCTGTTCACACCATCCATTTATGTCCTTGAAGATTTTTCTTCGTTGGCCAAACATTTAACATTAGATACATAGTAACACAGTATGGCAGAAGGGACAGTAGGTCCATGAAGTCTGCTTCTCACCCCCCCCCCACTTCATACACAGGAACCAATAAGTATGCTTTGCAAATATGTACTAATTTACGAAGATTTCACAGCCATCCTATCACCAAACTTACCCTGTGATTCCCTTGGTAAGCAGAAATGCACTCAGTCTTCCTTGAAGGCCTGCATTGTCTCCATGTCCACTGCCTCTACTAGTAAGCTGTTCAATAGGTTCACCACCCTCTGGAAGAAGAAGTGCCCCATAACTTTATAGAAACATAGAATTTGCAGGTAAGGACCGCTTCGCTCACCTAGTCTGTCCATGTTCCCTATCAACTGTCACATCATAGACCCCACCTAATCTCTGGCTTTACCCCCCCCTTCCTTGCTTCTAAGGTTCCCTTATACCCATCCCATGCCTTCTTAAATCCCATTACAGTTTTTGCTCCCACCACCTCCTCAGGGAGGCTGTTCCATGCATCCACTACCTTTTCTGTGAGGAAGTGTTTCCTAACATTTCCCCTGATTCTACCCCCTTCCAGTTTCATGGCATGACCCTTTGTTCTTGTGCATCCTTTTCTCTGAAAAAGGCTTCTCTTTTGAACCTTATTTATACCCTTGAGGTATTTGAAAGTCTCTATCATATCCCACCTCTCCCTCCTTTCCTCCAGTCTGTACATATTGAGGTCCTTCAGTCTCTCCTCATAGGGCTTTTGGCTCAGATCCAGCACCATTTTAGTTGCCCTCTTCTGGACTGCCTCAACTCTGTCTATATCCTTTTGGAGATGAGAACTCCAGAACTGGACACAGTACTCTAGGTGGGATCTCACCAGAGACTGATACAGAGATATCACTACTTCCCTCTTTCTGCAGGTGATACCCCTTCCTATGCACCCTAGCATCCCACTGGCTCTCCCCACTGTCTTGTCACACTGTTTGGCCACCTTTAGGTCATCAGATATGATAACACCCAGGTCTCTTTCCTGTTTGCTGGTTGCTAGTACCACTCTTCATCATCATCATTTTTGTTTAATAAGGCACTCTTTTTCATTTTGACTCAAGGTGCTGTACAAGTGAGCAGAATTATATAAACAGTTAAAATACATAAAATACAGTCCTAATTGGATTGATTCCTAAGTCAACTAACTCAGGTGGAAGGAAAGGCTTGTCTGAATAAATATGCCTTCAGCTCCTTTTTTTTTTTTTTTTTTTTGCATTATTTGTTTATCGCCCCGGCATCCGACCGGCATCTCCTTCAGGCCTTCTGCCACGGACTACCCCCGTATCTCCATTCTGAACCCTCCCTGATGCCAGGCTTCCACCGATCCCAGATCGCAGCCAACCAGGGTAGCCCGATGTAACCCTTCGTCGGACAGGTCCCCTCCTTCCGGAGGGAAATTGCCTTCAGGCATTCTTGCTCTCGGCCCTGATGCTGCTGGGATCGGTATTCCCTCTGGCTCTTCGGGGGTTCCATGGAGGCAGGGGATCCAGGCGGCCGTCATCGGGCCGCTCGGACGCCATTTTTCCGCTTTTTCTGGTTCTCCTGTCGCGCTTCTTGTAGTGCCCCGGTCTCCACGGGGCCGCTAAGAGCAAGGATGGCCCTAGCCCACTCCCGGGAGGAGAAAGCAGTCCTTAGACGCTCAATCCTTCCCGCCCCTCGCCGACCCCCAGCCACCCAAGTCCATTCCTCGAACCCGGTCCGCCGGGCGTGGTTTGAGGTAAGGCGCCAGCGCCTCAGCCCTCTACGCCACTGGGCCGTTCAGCTCCCTTTTAAATGCATTCACTGTTGAAGCTTCTCACGAAGAATGAGGGACTGAGTTCTACAGGGTTGGTACCAGCAACAAAAAAACACGGTCACCTGATGATTTTAAATAGACCCTGGGATTTTCCAAAAGACCCTCATCAGCTGAACAGAGGGGATGGGGTGGGTGGTAGGGCTGTAGGAGGTCTTGCAGGTAGCTGGGCCCCAGTCTGTGCAGGGCCTTATAGATCAGCAAACCGACCTTGAAGGTGATCCGCCACCTGATAGACAGCCAGTACAGAGAGTGCAACACAGGTGTAATGTGACATAATCTCGAAAGATCAGTCAACAACCTGGCTGCTGCATTCTGCGCTAGCTGCAGGTGGTGAAGATCAACCCCTGATAGCCCCAAGTAAAGGGCATTACAGTAATCAAGCCATGACATCATGAAAGCATGGACTAGTGATGGCAGATCACCTGGGGGTATCAAGTATTTAATCCTGGTGATGTTTCTAAAATGGTAGAAAGCACTCTGGACCATGGCCGACACCTGAGATTCAAGTGTTAGGCCGCAGTCCAGTACAATGCCAAGATTCCTCACCCTGACAGAGGTGAGCAGCTGGGAATCCTGGGGCCCAATTCCAGAACACATGGCGTAACTCACAGGTATATGCGAGTTGCGCCATATGGCGCTATGCTAGGGACCCTGCGCCCTATTCCAGAACAGGCAGGGTCCCCAGCACATACGTCCTGCGACTTATAGCAGTCACTGGGTTGTGCCACAGGAATTGTGCAACAGACCTGGTCACCTCAAGACACAGCCCACAATAAACTGCCCCCGTGCCCCCCTGCCCAACACACACCTGCAATCCCCTGGGATCCTGGGGGGATTGGTCATGTGGCACAAGCGCAAGGGGAGCACATAAGTGTACGATCTCAGGGGCACCCCAAAATTCAGGGGGGGGTATCACAGGACTGGAGGATCCACGGGGCACGGCCATGTGCATTTTGCAGCACTGCAGTTGGGGGCAACCATCCTTTTGCCAGGATGTATGCCCCTTAGACCACTTCCATGCTGGTCTAACCCACAGTACCATACCGAGACTTGGAATAGCGTAACTGGGTTATGGCAGCCGCCCATTCGGAATAGGGGGCAGGTGTGGCCGTAACCCACCCTTGCACTATGCCGTAGTGAGCTGCAGGCATAGTTGGTGGTGTAGCCCACCTCTGGCGCAATCCACATGTGGCATGGCGCAAGCCGCAACTTGGAATTGCAACTAGCATATTGCAAGGCGCAAGGTGTGATTTGCACCATAGGGTTTGGTGTAGTTCGCCTTGCGTCATGCATATGGTGTCTTGGAATCGGGCCCCCTGAGCCTAACCCCAGAGACTTAACCACGTTATGCACCAACATTTGGGCAACAAGGTTCCATCATCAGTACTTCAGTCTTATCCAGATTTAACCTCAACCGATTGGCCCTCATCCAGTCTCGGATCTCTGCACTCCCCTCATTTTGTACTCTGACCTTGTGTTTCTACACCCCAAGTGCATGATTTTACATTTTCTTGCATTGAAACTTAGTTGCCACTTTCTAGAGCACTACTCAAGCTTACCTAGATCTCTATTCATTTTTCTCCATTCCATCTGGGGTGTCATATGAACATACGAAAGTTGCCAGCAACAAAAGGCCATCCTGGTCTATTTAGGCTGCTCGAGATTGCAGATAGCTCCCTATTCAGCAGCTGCCCCACCCTCTCCCCTTCCCTCCCTTTACCCTCCCCTTTGCCCTGTCCCACCCCTTCTTGAAGCATTCCACTATGTTACAAGCCACCACCTCCACCAGTAGTGCATTCCACTTTGCCACCACCCCTCTGTAAAGAAATGCCTCCTCACCTCCCTCCCGTATCTACCCCCCTCCATTCTCATGTCATGGCCCCTAGTGTCTCTCCTCACCCTCCTCCTGAATAGACCTTCTGTGTCTGTTTTGATCATCCTTTTCATGTATTTGAAGGTCTTAATCATCTCCCCCTGTCCCTCCACTCCTACAATGTGTACATGTTTAACTCTCTTAGTCTGACCTCATATGGCAATTCCCCCAGGCCCTGAATCATCTTTGTTGCCCTACACTACACCCCCTCCAGCACCCTAATGTCCTTTTGTAGGTGTGGGCGCCAGTACTGCATGTAGTATTCTATGTGGGGTCTAACCAACGATCTGTATAACGGTAGAATAACCTCCCTTCTTCTCGAGGTAATGCCCCTTGCAATGCACCCCAGCATTTTGTTGCCCATTGCTATTGTCCACTGTACTGCACATTTTTGTGTCATCTGTAAAAAAAACATACCTTCCCTTCTAGTCCCTCTGCAATGTAGCTAATAAAGATATTAAAAAGGACTTCTCCCAGTACTGATCCTTGCGGCACCCCGCTAGTCACCCTACCTTCCTCAGAGTAAACTCCATTTACCACTGCCCTCTGTTGCCTATCCTCCAACCAGTTACTTACCCAGTTAACCACCTTTGGTCCCACTCCTAGGCTGCCCAGTTTGTTTATGAATCTCCTATGTGGAACAGTATCGAAGGCCTTATTGAAATTAAGGTAGGCCACATCCACCACTCCACCCTGATCTACTTCCCTGGTTACCCAGTCAAAGAAATCTATAAGATTAGTTTGGCTTAACCTCCCCTTAATGAATCCATGCTGCCTCAGATCTTGTAAGCCACTGGATTCAAGTCAATAATCCAGAATTTGCAACTTTTAAGCTTCTGGGCCTGTTCCCATGTCCTGCCGGAGTACACAAGCTCAACATTTCCATCTGTTCAACCTGGCCAATGTCCTTCAGTATGTGGAAGACTAAGTTTTAGTTAAAACTTTTATTTAGCAATGGGAATTTCATGTATATGGTCTTCCCAAGCCCATTATTTCTTAACTCCAAGCCTGCCAAAATTTTGCTTCTGCATGCCTTCTGTCACACTACCAAAAAAGTGTTCACATTACCCCATCCTCAGAAACCTCCATGGTCTCCATATTTCTGTATTGAATGTAAAATGCCACTAATTGTCCTCAAAATTCTCCACGAACTTGCCAGCCCTCCACCCATCATTCTGATCTCATTATCTCATCTTCCACCTCTTCCCATACTGTGTACTCTACTTATTCTGGAATAATTTCTGTCCTTCACATGTCTACCTCAGGAAGTGGTGGATATGAATACAGTTTAGGGCTTCAAACAGGCATGGGATATGCATAAGGGAGCAATACAGATGAGTACGAATAGTTAGGCCATTGACAAAGTAAAGGCCTATGGCACATTCATAAGGTAACATAGAAACATAGACTTTGACGGCAGATAAGGACCACTTGGCCCACCCAGTCTGCCCATTTCCCTACCTACTGGATAAGCTGAAGATTCTAGTTAACCAACAGCCTGTTTCCTGCAACCCCCACTATAATTTCCTTATTTCTGTCCCATGCATGTTTGAATTCCCCCACTGTTTTAGACCCAACAACCTCCTCAGGAAGGCTGTTCCATGTATCCACCACTCTCTCTGTGAAAAAGAATTTCTTCACATTACCCTGAGCCGTCCCCCCTCTAACTTTAAATTGTGCCCCCTTGTTCTTACACATCTCTTTTTCTGAAAGATGCTACCCTCCTGGACTTTGTTGATTCCCTTGAGGTACTTGAACATTTCAAGCATGTCCCCCCTGTCCCTCCTTTCATCAAGGGTATACATATTATGCTCTCTCAGTCTCTCCTCATATGGTGTCTGATGTAGACCCTGCACCATTTTAGTTGCCCTCCTCTGGACTGCTTCCATCCTGTCTATGTCCTTGCGTACATGAGGTCTCCAAAACTGCACACAGTACTCCAGATGGGGTCTCACCAACTGTCTGTACAGAGGGATAACCACGTCCCTTTTTCTACTTGTGATGCCCCTTCCTATGCATCCCAGTATCCCCCTGGCTCTCTTTACTGACTTTTCACATTGCTTACCCACCCTTAGGTCATCTGATATGACTACCCCCAGGTCCCTTTCCATTTTTGTTGTTAGTACCTCCGCTGCTAATGTATACTCTTCTCCTGGGTTTTTGTTTCCCAGGTGCATTACTTTGCACTTCTTTGCATTGAATCTAAGTTGCCATATGTCTGACCATTCCTCCAACCTTGCCAAGTCCCTTCTCATCTTTTCTACCCCCTCCTGTGTATCAACTCTGTTACAGATCTTTGTGTCATCAGCAAAGAGGCATACCTTTCCTTCCAGACCCTCTGCAATGTCACTTATAAAGATGTTAAAGAGGATTGGACCCAGTACTGAGCCTTGAGGTACTCCACTAGTAACCCTCCTTTCTTCAGAATGTGTTCCATTCACTAAAAAAATGGGAAGACTGGATGGGCCTTGCAGTCCTTATCTGCCGTCAACTTCTATGTTTCTATGTCTTTCAACCACTGGCTGGTGGTCCTTCAGATTCTCAGCCTCTTCACTGCAGTTTACATCTTCTTCTTCTCCTCTATTCAAATCCCACCTTAAACCCATCTCTTTGGGGCAACACTGTGACTTGGCATTAGCATGTCATTACCATGCAAGGGTACCAGTCCTGGAAAAAAAAACAGTCTCCCTGCAATCTGACTGTCAGTGGTCAAGGCTACTGGCAGGAACACCATGCCTATAGAATTTTTAAGGGACACAAAATTAAAAAACTGGCCTCAGAAGACTGCAAATTACAGTTTGACAGCCTTCCTTGGTCCAAAAGCACTACTTGGGGTGAAAATCGTTGGAGGCATGTACCCCCCCCAACACACACACCCACACACACACACACAATGTCTATGGGCATGACAACCCTGGCTACTGATAGCACCCCTGTCTGACCAGGGCAACACAGCACTGCATTTCATTGCCACAGTAATCACTAGGGTAGATGAAGGAGCTCAGCCTCTTCTGTGGTGTCCATGGGAGGGCAGGTAGAAAGCTCAGCCACGGTTGTCATGGTGATGATGGTTGCCGGCACTCTTGGGCCCGGACTGCAAGAGAAGCTGTGCCATAGTGTCTGGGCTAGGGGATTATTAGAAGTGCCGGATGGGAGAATAAATGAAGGGATAAACATCTATAAAGAAAAAATGACTCTTCTCCCTAACACATGACTCTTGAGCCACTTTGCCAAATTCCTTGGATCACAGACTGCTGCAATTTTGGTGGTGTGTTATTCTCTACCAGGTTAATTTTTCAGCTATAGAACAAGTTACTTATTGCCACTGTCCCCTTGTAATCAATTCCCATTTCTAGTCTTTAACCAATGTTTCCTTACCCTTACCTATGTGCTTTATATGAATAGCATGCTTTTAATTAAGTTTTTATTCTTTCTTAGTATCTCATGCTTTGATAAATCTTATGTTATTGATTAAAAATCCTCCCTTGTAAAGAGTCTTATGATAGATTTGAATAACATATACTATTGCAACCCCCCTGTCACCTGAGGTTACTAGAATCCCACTTAGATCTAGTGGCAGGCAGCAAAAGGCAGCTTGGGAAACACCAGTTAAATGTGTTTCACACTGTCTCACTCTCTCCTCAGTCTCAGCTGAGCTGGAGGGATGACATCACATAGAATTCTCACAGCAGCATAAGCCACATTGAAATGCTGCAGCAAGGGATTAGCTTAGAACATTGGGGATTTTGTAGTCAGTCTTGGGCAGTGAGCTGTGGAAGAAGAAGAAGGTGTGCTGCAGGTGGCAGCCCCTCAGAACTTAGCTCTGCAATAGAGCTACCCAGAGGTAGAGGGTGTATGTTCTCACCCCTAGAGAAGGACACAGAAGAAACCTGACATAGTTGTAGAGACCGCTGCCCAGCTTCCTCCAGTGCCCCATCCCTGGAGGGATGAGGGGAAGAGACTAGCAATTCAGGGGCAATCCCCTGGCCCTGCTGAAGGAGGAAAAGCTGCCTGATGAGTTTGTAGAAAAAGTACTGAGGTACTAAGATGTTTTTTTTCTTTGCCAGAAGCCCTGGGGCACCTGCAAACCAGCTGGTGAGTCTGCTCTGCTATAGAGCCATGTTTTCACCGAGACAATGTGTAAAATATCTGCTACTGTGGGGTCGGGGAAGGACAGCCAAGTACAGTACTTGAAGTTGTGTATGACTTAAACTGCATCTAAACAGTGGGGTCTACAGGGATGGACATAGCCACTCAAAGAACATTACAAGTCAAGACACCAGTTCATGAAGAGTAGAGTGTTAAATGTGATATACGTTTTGAGATAGCATTCTACAACCAGAGGTTCACAAGAAAAGGTGTTGATTTCAAATGAATGGCCGGGTATGGATTTGGGAGTGAGAGGTGGGAGACCCCATCTGGAGTAACCAGATTTACCTACACGGGTTCACTTCGGGCATCTATAACTTTCTTCCAGGCACTTGGCCAGTGTTCGCAGAAAGTACCCAGATGTGGGATTGAGGATGATGTTTTCCCTATGGAGCTAGGAAGTGCTCCTGGGTGGTAGAGGGAGCCACCAATAAATATCCATGCCATATGGAAAAATGTCCCAGTGCTGGTCGAGGTACCACGCCAGGGAATTCAAGAGAAGAGTACCAGTTCAGGCTGAGAGCCCAGTGTGTTTAGAACCTGAGGGTTACAGTGTTGTGAAGAAGATGTGTTCTAGTCTCCATAAATCTGCATTACCAGGGAGTGTAGCCCCGTGGGGGTCCATCTATGCTTTATTATTCTGTTGTTGCTGTAAATAAAAGCCACACTCTAGAATCCCACTCCTGGTTTGGACATTTCAGTTACTGCTTCCTCTGTCCGGATTACTTGGGTGTCCCTGTGCAGAGGTTTCAAACCTAGCCAAAATGCAGAGCAACAGTTTTCTCCTCAAAGCCAGGCAGCCAGGTAGTGGGTTACAAAATGGAGGCACCACACTGCGCTAATAGAAACATAGAATTTGACGGCAGATAAGGATCGCTTGGCCCACCCAGTGTGCCCATTTTCCTGCCTACTGGATAAGCTGCAGATCCTAGTTAACCAGCAGCCTACTTCTTCCTACCCCCACCCCCTAGAATTGCCTTATGACTGTCCCATGCATGCTTGAATTCCACCACTGTTTTTGACTCCTCGACCTCCTCTGGAAGGCCGTTCCATGCATTCACAACCCTCTCTGTGAAAAAATACTTCCTTAAATTACCTCTGAGCCGCCCCTCTATCTTCAAATTGTGCCCCCTTGTTCTTGCACCTCTTTTTGAAAGATGCTACCCTCTTGGACTTTGTTGATTCCTTGAGGTACTTGAAAGTTTCTATCATGTCCCCCTTTCCTTGAGGCTATACATATTAAGCTCCTTAAGTCTCTCTCATGTGTCTTCGGTGCAGACCCTGCACCATTTTAGTGCCCTCCTCTGGACAGCTTCCATCCTGTCTATGTCTTTGCGAAGACTGGGTCTCCAGAACTGCACGCAGTACTCAGATGGGGGTCTCACCAGCTGTCTGTACAGAGGATAATAACTTCTTGTTTTCTACTGGTGATGCCTCTCCCTATGCATCCCAGTATCCCCAGCCCTCCTTGCTGCCCTCTCACATTGCTTGCCCACCTTTAGGTCATCTGATATGACCACCCCAGGTCCCTTTCCATTTTGTTGTTGTTAGTATCTCACCCACCATTGTGTACTCTTCCCTGGGTTTTGTTTCCCAGGTGCATTACCTGCACTTCTTAGCATTGAATCTAAGCTGCCATACATTTGACCTTTCCTCTAACCTTGCCAAGTCCCTTCTCATCCTTTCCACCCCACCTTGTGCATCAACTCTGTTGCAGATCTTTGTGTCATCTGCAAAGAGACATACTTTTCCATCCAGTCCCTCTGCAATGTCACTCATAAAGACATTGAAGAGGACCAGTTCTAATACTGAACCCTGCATTACCCCACTAGTAACCTCTTCTTCAGAGTGGACTCCATTTACTATTACTCTCTGTGTCCTATTCTCCAGCCAATTCTTTACCCAGGCTGTCATCTTGGGACCCACTCCCAGGCTAGCTAACTTGTATATTAATCTTTTGTGTGGGACTGTGTCAAATGCCTTGCTAAAGTCTAGGTAGGCCATGTCCACAGTCCCTCCCTGATCTACTACTTTGGTCACCCAGTCAAAGAAATCTATCAGATTTGTCTGGCATGACCTTCCTGCTGTGAATCCATGCTGCCTTGGGTCCTGTGCCCTCTGGCCTCTAGATACTGACAATTCTTTCCTTCAAAGTGATTCCATCATTTTCCCTACCACTGAGGTTAAACTAACAGGTCTGTAGTTTCCTGCTTCTGCCTTGCTCCCACTTTTGTGAAGGGGAATCACATCTGCCCTCCTCCAGTCTTCGGTACCACCCCATCCTCCCATGATTTGTTAAACAGGGTAGTCCATGGTGTCACTAATTCTACCCTTAGTTCTTTTAGAATTCTGGGATGAATCCCATCAAGCCCCATTGCTTTGTCCACCTTCAGTTTTAAGAGTTCTTTCAGAACCCTTTCTTCTGTAAATGGGCTGGTATCAACTTCTGTATCCAGAGTGTTTCTACTGTTTGTTTTAGGTACCTCCCCCTCTTCCTTTGTAAATACTGAGCAAAAATATTTGTTTAGTATCTCTGCCTTTTCACAGTCACCCTCTGCCTCCCCCACCTTATTAAGCCTCACTATCCCTCCCTTGGTCTTCCTTCGCTCCCTGATGTACCTATAAAAGGTTTTATCCCTTCTTAACTGAGTTGGCTATCTTTTCCTCAGTTTGGGCCTTTGCTGTTCTGACTGCCTTCCCAGCTTCCTTTGCTTTAACTGATACAGTCTCTGTCCTGCTCCTTCTGTGATTCCTTGTACTTTCTGAATGCTTTCTTTCTCTTGAACCTTACTGTCACTTCCTTTGAGAACCATAGTGGTTTCTTACATCGTTTCGTTTTGTTTATTTGCTTCACACAAGGCTTGTTACCTCTGTGATGGCAGTTTTATTATTCCCCATTGTTCTTCCACCCTCCTTCCTGCCCATTTGCTAGTGCATTCCTTAGGCACTCACCCATTTTAGCAAAGTCAGCCCTCCTAAAGTCCAGTACCTTTGCCTTTGTATGGCTTGACTCTATTGCTGTGTTTATTGTGAACCATACTGTTCGATGGTCGCTAGTTCCCAGATGGCTACCACTTCTACATCTGTGATCCTCTTCATCTCCATTTGAGAGAACCAGGTCTAAGATTGCTCCCTCTTGAGTGGGCTCTAATACTAGTTGTCTAAGGCATGCCCCTGTAGGACATCTAGAATAACCCCACTCTTGAAGTGGTTGCTGCAACTGCACTCCAGTTAACATCTGCATATTCAGATCACCCATCAGCAATATCTCCCTTTTCTGCCATACTAAGTATACTTTCTATCATTTCCTTGTCCATTTCCTCCCCCTGAGAGAAGGTCTGTATCTAACCCTATGCGGATTGTGGTGCCTTTGCGGGCTCCCAAATTTACCCACAGTGCTTCTTCTCCTCCCTGTTTTCCCTTTTTGTTCTGTTGCTTTGATTCCTTCCCTTATGTAAAGAGCTACTCCTCCTCCTCTTTACCCTCCCTGTCCCTCCTGTAGATAGTGTATCCTGGTATGTTTACATCCCAGTCATGGTTTTGTGAACCATGTTTCTGTGACTCCACGATATCCAGGCGTTCCTCCTCCATCAAGGCCACTAATTCAGGAAGCTTGTTACTCAGACTACGAGCATTGGTACTCATTGCTTTCCATTTTTGATGGCTTTACCTTCTGTTGCAGCATCCCCACTGACCTTTCTACCTCAGTCTTTTCTCATTTAGTGCCCTGTTTTGTAGGAGAGGCTGGATTTTCCTGCTGCTTATCAGTGCCTCCCCTTGACTAGTTTAAAAGCTTGCCAATGAAGCATTTAAACCGATTGCTCAAAAGACTTGTTCCCTTCCTGGACAGATGCAGACCATCCTGCCAATATAGGCTGGTGTCCCTCCAGGTGGAACCCCAGTCCCCAGTGAAGCCAAACCCTTGTGCTCCACACCATTTTTTCAACCATTCATTAAACTGCATGGTGCAAAGTACCCTTGCCTCACTCGTGCCATTGACAGGCAGTACCTCTGAGAAGGATACTGTGTGTGCTACTTGTCTTAGGCCCCTCCCCAGTTCTACTAAGTCCTTCTGCACTGCTCTAATCTCATGTTGAGCCAAGTCATTTGTCCCTAGGTGGACAATGACGTCCAGCTCAACTCCGTGCAGCTGTTCTCGTGATACTGAGGATCGCTTCCTGTCCCTCAAGCCATGGCACCAGGCAGGCACCTTACTTCAGTTTCCCTGCTCCCCAGTTCTATCCCCTAATAATTGAGTCCCCACCAGGGCTGCTTCCTTTCCTTGTGGTGTCCTCTGCCTCCTTCCTGTAGGCCTCCCTTGTGACAGGTGTCCTCAGCCTCCTTAATCTCCTCTGTGGGTGCATCCATGGGGAGCTGTGCTCCCCCAGAATGGTGTATGGATTGTGGAGTGGAACAACTGACTGGGTGTGCCTCTGTTCCACCATCCTCACCCTCCCTGAGCCCACTGTGGTCCAACTGCTGTGCTTTCTTTGCAACCTCTGAGGTAGAGTGGTGGTGGCTCTGGTGCTCCCTGGATGGGGGAGGTTCCCTTCCTACCATCCAGTCTGGCCTGGGGGTAGGTTCTCTTACTGCTGTCCTGTGTGGCCTGAAGATGAGCAAATTCTTCCCTCAGGGCAGAGAGTTGTCTACAAATAAGGCAGCATCTCAGCCTCCAGAAAGACTCCCGGAAGACTGCTGCCCCACAGCCATTACATTGCACTACTCCCCACACGATTATGTACTTTTTTTTGTGTGTGTGTTTGTGTGTGTGATTGGTTTGTTATATAGAAATATATATATTATACAATGTGTATGCTTATATTTTCAGTGCTGTGTGCTAGAGAGGATATGACATTGATATGCACCTTGCACTCTTGAGGAAATGATGTCAGAACCCCAGGTATAAAGGAACTATTTCCATGGGTGGGTAGGGTGAGGGGTGGGAAGGGGTTGGGCCTAAACTGTGCCCTCACAAAACAATCAGCTATGAGCTCTGACCCACCGCTGCTAATAAAACAAAAAATACCATTCACCTGACCCCTGGCTGGTTACACTATAAAACTGTGTTTTATTATAAAATGTGTACGTTTTTTGTTTCTCTGCCTGCCAAATGCACACTGATCGCCATGGCCCCCCCCCCCGAGAAATTCTGCTGCAAGCCCTGTTGTGCCCACCTGCTCTCAGCCTCTCCAACAATCAATGGGTGGCAAGGGCTGGACTTGGAAGCCCTTTTGTCTCTGGGCTCCACAAAGACTCAACTGATCTAGCCACATGGTAAACATCAGGAAAGAACTGCAGGGGTCGTGAGTGGGCTCTCCATCCTTTTGGCCACCTCCCCCCCACACCGATTGCTGCAGGACCCCCCGGAGATGCTTTGCTGCAAGCGTTGCTGTGACCTCCTCCTCCTCCTCCCAGCCACTCCACCAATTGGAGGGTGCTATTGTGTATTTCCTAACAGCTCCCTAAGTGGTTCTCGTGCAAAGGACATCGAGAGTCTGCCTGGGAGGCAGCTGGAGCTGCTTATGCTGCTCGATTTCATCTCCACCTAGAACAAGCAAATCAGTATGCGCTCTCTTTATCAAATCCATAGTTCTTCACTCAAGAGTTTTTCAAGGTTCCAGTAAGTAAACCAATTGTAACTGTTTGCCTCCGGGAACTTTCTCTTACTTCTTAGATGAATGCTGTTCCCATATCTGGGTCACTCCTTTACCGGTCCAGTGACAATTTAGCTACTACACTGAGCTTATCAGTATCCCTGCTTTGAAGGCATTTGCTAGTACCTACTACCAATACTCACTAACTTTGCTGCCTGGCTACTCTTTTCATCTGTAGCCCTCTCACTTTAACCTCTCAGCCCAATATCATGGTTGCCTACTGCTCCCATTGTTCATTGCTGCTACAGGGTTTTAAATAATTGATTAGCAGTTTTTTTCTTGGGCATATACTAACTGTACAGAAAGTATTTATATAGATTTTCTAGAAGTGCTGTGTTTGTTAAACACAGTGAGGCAAGAGCTATGCATTTTCACAAAGATTTAGCATTTTTACGGGCAAAACGCTAATCAATTTTTAGAGTTATATAAATCCCTGCTGCTACCAAATCTCCTGATAAGCAGTATCTACTAGTTACCTCAGTGTAATTTAGTTCTCTGCCCTCTGTCATCTCCTTTACTTGGGTACCATTTGCTTCTCCCACCTCAACAGAATGGCTTTTCTGTACTGGTTACTAGCCTCTCAGGGTGCACTCATCACCTCTATTCACATCTCTGATGCCCAATCTGTCTCTCATCAGGCAGCTGGAATCCCTTTAGATTGTACTGACTGTGACATGTCCAGTGCCTTAGCTTACTCGCACAAAAATCTAACTTGCCTCAGCCTACTTGCCCCCAGAGTTTGGTGTCACATGGCCTGATATATTAAGAAGTTTTATAGGTGTACCCCTGTAAAGGGATTGCCAGTTAAAGCCTTTGCTCTGATCCTCCTGGCCATATCCCTCCTATTGGCTGCAAGAGACATAGAACCTAACACTGGGCCTAGTTTCCCTTGTCCCCTTCTGCTTTTTACCCTTCCTGGCACAGAACAAAAGACTAACCATAGCTCATTAAACATAAAGAGCCTTCAGATAAGAACTGTTACATTCTTTTTGTATAGGCATTTTGAATACGCTACTGAGATGTATTATAAATTCTTGTGGAAAAAGCTGAAAATTTATATATATATATTTTTTTTTTTAAGAATGCACATGCTGAAGTGCAGAAAACTGCATTTTGTTTAAAACTTCAGTGTACTAAATGACTCTGTTGTAAACAAGAGACAAAGGGCCCTATTTTAAAAGGGCCTTGGATCAACACAAGGGACTTGTGTCAAGGGGGTTGATGCAAGGTGTGACATGTGTCAAACACTGCGACAAGTGCGATTTTGGAAGGAAGCCTCCTACAAACCCTGATGCAAGTCCTTTGGGTCAAACGCAGCAAGTTAGACCAGCTCCCCCCCCGGTCTACCTTTGCGCCATTGGGAGGAGCCATGTTACGGGGCTTGCACCAAAGCTTTGGCGCAAGCTGCAGTAAAGTGTAGAAATTGTCGCAACTTTGGAAAATCATGCTACATTGCATCAAAGGGGTTTGGCGCAGCTGCAGCAAACACTGCGGTCGATGTAGGGATTGATGCAAACCCTATGTCCGTCTTCTAAAATCAGGTCCAAAATGTGTCAGTCAGGGGTGGACACATCAAGGGTGAGGGACCAAGGTTAACCATAGGGGGAATCTTTAGAGTAACATAAAAATATATTAAAACCAAAAAATAAAAATAATGGAATTTACATTGCATCTTTCCCATAGACACAGGGCACCACACATAAATATTAAACATCAGCAAGACAGACACTGCATAACCAGACATCTTCATGTAACCCCAAATGGCTACCTGAATCGATGGATCTTTTACAAACCTTAATAATATGGATGTTACGTATGCAAATGTATTAGTCAAAAGTGGTAGCAGGAATTGGTAGGCAATTAGCCAGGTGCAGCTGTTTTTAAACCACTGAAGATTGGGCATGTTATGTAAACTGTGCGATAGATGTCACTCTGAACAAGAAGTGTCACATCATTTAGCTTCTCTTCATTTTTATTATGGCATGCGATTATCAACTGTATGAAATGAGCTATGCAAAGTCCCTTCCTCTTCCATCTCTTGGGGGGGGGAGAAACTACTCCGTATGAGGCAGGACTGCCCATTGAATCACTTATGGATGAATCAATTACTCAAGCAGAAGTGTAATTTAATGCTATCAGGATCAAGTGAGATAGGTAGGACTTGAGTGAATAATTACAGGTTAGTGAGCATAATTACCTGTCGCTAATGAAGAAGGTAGCACTAGCAAGAAGAAGGAAAAAAATGCCCACTGAAGCAGCTTTGCGGACATCTGACTCATCTAAATGTATGACACCTTGCAGTGGGTCTGCAGTATTAAGAAAAAAACTCAGCAGCGGAACTATTAAAGGTAGTGCAGATGAATGTTGTGTGTGAGTAGCCCAGTTTTAACCATACGTCCAACAATCACATGCGGCAAGTCCATTCCTTTCTATCTTGTAAAAATATATACATATCCCGATGGTTGAGATATTCTCAAGGTTAGGGCAGATGATTAATACTACTTGGTGTCACAATGTATCAATAATACATCACACTGAGCAATGTATTAGTATTGTGAGGCACAACACACTGAGGGGTGTATCAGATTTCCGAGATATAACACACTGAGGAGTGTTAGTGTTATCTCAGCACTGAGACACCTACAAAACACTGCACAATTTATCAGCACAGTGAGACACACACCGCACTGAGTGGAGTATCAACATTGTGGGATATAACACACTGATGAGAGTAACACAACATGCTACATAGTATATCAGCACACTGGGCACGACATACTGAGCAGTGTTTCTGCATTATGAGACAAAACACATTAAGGAGTGTATCAGCATTGTGAGACACACAACACACTGCATAGTATATTAGAATACTGAGGCACAGTGCACTGAGCAGTGTACTACGGTTACTCCGATCCTGAGTCACAGCATCAGTTGTGCCAGTATTGTGAGATGTAATACCACACGTGGTGCATCAGTGCCATGCAACACAATACACTTTAATGTGTGTCAGCATCATAAGACATGGTGCAGTGTATCAGCATCATGTGACATAGCACATGTGGTGTGTATCCGCATTGTGAAATATTAAGCACTAAGCAGTGTGTCATGAAACATGAAAGACTACCCAATGTATGAGCAGTAGCACTGCAGAACAAAACATATCGAACAGTGTATCAACACGATGACACACAGAATCCTTCACAGAGCAACAAGATCAAGAGGCAAAACACAACGCAAACCAAAATGAATGATAATACGAGCATGAAAATCTACATTAGCACTTAAGGTGCATTCCCATTAAAAGTCATGATGATTTAGCAGTGTCAGTGACTCAGTAGGTAGCACACTCACCTCTGAGGCTGGGAGATCAGAGGGCTGTGGGTTCACTTCCCACATCTGGCACTTGGGTTAATATCCCAATACTGACACTGTAGTGCAGCATGAGGGGGGGTGCTGCACTTCTGAGGTGCCATCTTTCAGATGAGACGTTAAACCGAGGTCCGATCTGCCTGGATTGGTGATGGTTCAGGTGGGTGCTAAAGATCCCATGGCATTTATCAAAAAAGAGTAGGGGAATTTCCCCGGTGTCCTGGCCAAATTTCTCCCATTCACTAAAGATACCACCAACAGCTTAATCTGGTTCAATTTCAGTTCCTTGCCATTTGTATGCCCCCCCCCCCACCGGTCGCCCCTGAAAAAGGGACTTCTAGGCCCAGTGGGATTACCGGGTCAACAAAATTCAATAAATAAACAAGAGCATGAGATGGAAGAGAAGAAAGAAAAGAGACAAGACGAGGGAAGAGAAGAGAAGAGAAGAGAAGAGAAGAGAAGAGAAGAGAAGAGAAGAGCATGGGATGGAAGAGAGGAGAGGAGAGGAGAGGAGAGGAGAGGAGAGGAGAGGAACCATTTTATGGAACATAGAAACATAGAAACATAGACTTTGATGGCAGATAAGGACCGCTAGGCCCATCTAGTCCGCCCATTTCCCTACCTACAGGATAGGCCGCAGATCCTAGTTAACCAACAGCCTATTTCTTCCTGCCCCCCACAAGAATTGCCTTATGTCTGTCCCATGCATTCTTGAATTCTCCCACAGTTTTAGAACCTTGTGATATCACACATTGAGAAGTTGTCCCTTGTATAACATCAATGTAGAGAGGCACAGCTTCCCTTTGCATCATACCACTCAGTTCCATAACATGGAGACATCATAGGATCAATATAGGGCAGATTTACAGATGTCTTTGGACTGCTGTCAGCTACAGGTAGGCCCAGTATCCCATTTAAAAAGTATTTAATGGGCTCTCAAACTGTTCAGAAATGTTCCCCTTTGATCAATAAGTCGATGCTGGGTGTGCATTTATTGTATCAGACAGATGGAGATACCTTTGTGAATACAACAACATCACACACACAAGCAATTAGAACCTGTTTAACTGAGAGTAGGAATGCTGGCTAGGACACATGGTATATCTCTTCTTTTCAAATACAACTACAGAAGATATTTTATAAGACTTAACCATCATTTTGTTTTCTGCTAGCTCCTACAGTGTCACTGGAAAATTTATTCCGACTAAAGGTTGGCTGCAGTGATGGACAGCCAGACACAATATTGTTAAGGACGGGCACATGGTGCGAAATTAAACACAGCAGGCCCTAGTGCTAGTTTCTGGCTGAACAATAAGCTGCCTGACATCCTCACTGGCTACAGTCCTAACAATGTTTCCAATGCTGATGAAATCAGACTACTTTTTAGATGTGTGTGCTATGGCACCCTCACTTTTAAATCAGAGCTCCTGCAGGGTCAAAAGAAATTCAAAGAACCGATTGCTGTTGCGGTTTACTGCAACATGTCCAGGACAGAAAATTAGCCACTGTTAGTGGTTGCCAAGTCAGTAAAACCACTTTTTTTTTGTGGTATAGCACATTTGCCAGTTCTATACAGGAGCAGCACAACTGCCTGACTCACCATTAACATTTTCACTGACTGGGTAAGGTAGTGAAACATAGAAACATAGACTTTGACAGCAGATAAGGGCCACTTGGCCCACCCAGTCTGCCCATTTCCCTACCTATTGGATAAGCTGCAGGTCCTAGTTAACCAACAGCCTACTTCCTCCTACCACACACAAGAATCACTTTATGACTGTCCCATGCATTCTTGAATTCCCCTACTATTTTTGACCCGACAACCTCCTCAGAAAGGCTGTTCCATGCATCCACTACCCTCTCTGTGAAAAAATACTTCCTTACATTGCCCCTGAGCCGTCCCCCCTCTATCTTCAGATTATGCCCCTTTGTTCTTGCACATCTCTTTTTCTGCAAGATGCTACCCTCTTGGACTTTACTGATTCCCTTGAGGTACTTAAATGTTTCTATCATGTCTCCCCTCTCCCTTATTTCCTCGAGGGTATGCATATTTAAGCTCCTTTAGTCTCTCTTCATATGGCTTCTGGTGCAGACCCTGCACCATTCTAGTTGCCCTCCTCTACTGGGATAAGCAGATTTGGGGCAGAAAGATTGTACTCCTGCTTTACAATTTCGCCGGTCATGCAGACATGCAGGGACTGTGGAATAATAAGCTTAGTTTTTAGCCGTTTGATGTTGTATGCCTTCTGAAAAGTGCTCAGAAAAACATGACAAAAGACACCATCTCAAAATAAATGCTTCAGAAGAGCTGGTTTCTTGGATGCCATGGTGACGGAGCTTGCCAAGCTTACTGATGAGCTGTACTCAGAAATTGAGGAGATCGCACTCTGTGAAAGATTGTTAGAGACTGAATTTGACTTCTTGCACCATTTGGATTATTCCGAACCCTGTACCAGAATCGAGGGATGAATCCACAAGAGACCTAGAAGTGGTTGCTCCAGCACCAAAATCAGATGAGATGGACCCCAATGAGACCAAAATCAAGGAGGATGAACAGGAAAACACGGACGGTATCCTGCACTGAAATCCATAATGCGCTTCTCACACTTCAAAAGGCAAGGGAGCAACGAGCTGACATTCAACCAGACTAGCAACTGATGGATGGAGTCCCGGTGTCTGCATCAGCAGAGGAGAAGAACCTGGGAGTGATGATTACTGGTGACCTGAAGCACTCCACGCAGTTCAAGAAAGCAGCAGCAAGGGCAAACTAGATGCTGGGATGCATAGCTAGGGGTACATAAGTAGAAGGGAGGAGGTTATACTGCCCTTGTACAGGTCACCGGTGTGGACACATTTAGGGAGGCAGTATAGTGCAGTGGTTTAAGGCTCTGAGCTGCAGATCTGGAGACCTGGGTTTGAATCCCACAGCCCCCACTTGCATATACTGTGTGACCCTGAGCAAGTCACTTAACTTCCCTGTGCTCCCAGGTTGCACCTGTAAAAAAGCTTTCAGCTTAGTGTGCTACTCCTGGTTAAACAATTGAAACAAAGTATGGAGTTCAGTACTGGTGCCCACACCTCAAAAAGGATATTAACCTGCTGGAGAAGGTCCAGAGGAGGGCAACAAAGATGATAGCGGGTCAGCAGGGTAAGGTATATGAGGATAGGGTAAGGGCACTGAACATGTACTCCCTGGAGGAAAGCAGAGAGACAGAGAGACAGAGAGACAGAGAGAGAGAGGGGACATGATTGGGACCTTCAAGCACTTGAAAGGGATAAATAAGGTGGATAAGGAGGGTCTCGTTAAGCTGAGTGGCAACCATAACACTAGAGGGCACAGTCTTAAACTGCAGGGGGGGGGGTCGATTTATGAGGGAGGTCAGGAAGCACTTCTTCACAGAGAGGGTGGTGGTCACTTGAAATGTGCTGCCAGAAGAGTTGGTCTCATTGAAGACAGTGGGCAGCTTTAAGAGAGGCTGGGACAGGCATGGGGGAAGGTAAGGGTCATGGGTAGGGAGGATGGGAGGAGTGGGGAGGGAGGGCAGGGACATTAGCTCAAGCTGTGGACCCTGTAATACGAGCAGACTTGATAGACCAAATGGCCTTCTTCTTCTGGCTTCTTTGTATGTTCGTATGTTTGTATGATGGAAAGCAAGGAAAAGAGCTTTCACAAATACATTGCCCCTTGTATAAAACAGGCAACCATAATCATGTTTTTTTTTAAACTGGAGACTGTCATTTTTTTTTATTTTATTTAAACATTTGGTAACCGGGAAAGGCACACTGAGCCAAGGCTCATTTCCAGATGCGACCCGGGGGAGTGGGAACAAGGGATACAATACATCTTCATGATATACACGATACACAGTATATAAAACAATTACACGATTATATAATCTGGCGATAAGTAGAATAACAGGCAGTCGCGTAGGAGGCACAACAATATTAAGAGTACAGATGCATATAGTTACAAGGACGCCACACACATATCTTTCGTGAACTCATACAGCATAATAGGCTATGTGGGTATATAGGATCACGAGTCGGGTATGTGTGAAGGAGGATAGACAGAGAGCAGAGTGGGTGCAACATTGACCTATAGTCATGCTAGGTTAAGTTATTGGGAACAGGAGGGTGCGGTGAGAAAGGCGTGTGAAGATTTGACAGTAGTGAGAGGGACAGTTGCGTAAAGAGGAGTTTGAGAGTTCCACAGAGAGGGGAGGCGGTAGTTAAAGGCATATTTATCGAAGTAAGAAGATGGGGTAGTGAGTGAGGAGGTGTGTGAGTCTCTAGAGCATAAGGGAATAGGTGGAGGCAGGGCAGGTGAAAGGAGGGAAGAGATTTAGGAGGTGAGCAGGTTGAACCAGAATACAGAGATGAAAGATGCAGAGTGGGGGAGGCATCTGTGCAAGAGCGGAGGCAGATCTAGATAGGAGAGAAGGGAACAGTGATGAGTCCTGTAAGGAGAGTTGGAGGCGAAGCAACAGAAGGTATAAAAAAGGTCAGCCCGGTGGTGCTGAGGACTGAGGCACTGGACGCCACACTTCGCTCCACACCGGCGACCCGGGTTCAATAACGAGCTCAGGTCATCGAAAGTCGGCAGGGAGGACTAGGATTGAGCATACGACTACAGCTCTCCTGGTTCTGGGGAGATGGGGTGGATGTTCATCGCGCTCTGCTGGTCCCTGGGCATGCCCGGAGGTGCTGCAGATGTGTGGGTGCTTAGTGGGGAGTAAGCTTGGCAGACGTCTGCACGTTAGTGCGTGGACGTCCTTGCATGCCCGTGCTTCCATCAGGGAGATAAGTAGGGAAAAATGGCAGCACAAGTCCGCGGCAGCTTGATGGCCACAGTTTCACCGACCGACGATGCCTGGAGGCATGTGCCGGTAATGGTTTCGTCGCCGGGCGTGGGGGCTATGGGGGGCGCCCCTTTCGCAGGTGTAGCTGCGTCTGCCAGCTGAGCATGCGAGCTTCGGGGTCAGCGGTGGAACGGAAGAGCAGTGGCTGGATGTGGAGCAGGACTGTGGCTGCAAGGTGAAAAAGTGTTAAATGATAAAAAAAGAAGGCATAAAAAAGAGAGTCAAGATGAGAGAGGGAGGTGGAGCAAGCAGTGCCATAAAAAATGTCAGCATAGTGGAAGACTGGCAGTATCATCTTAGCCAAACATTCACGACCTATAGGGAGGGGGAGAGAGAGTCTCTGTTATGGTAGAGGACTCCCAGCTTTGGGCATAGTTTGGGAATAATGTAATCTATCTGGAGGGAAAAATTTAGTTGTGAATCGAGCCAGACGCCAAGGTGTTTGTAGGCTGGGACCACGTTTTGTGGGGTACCATCAAGGAAGGTGATGGGAGGGATGTGGTTTGTTTTGGCTAGTCTTTGGGAAGTACCGAAGATCATGGAGACAGTTTTCGAGGTATTTAGTTTAAGCTGTTTTGCTATGAAGCAAGCTTGAGCTGAGTTGAAGTTCTGTCATAGCACAGAATGTATTGTGGCTTGGTCCAGGCTGGATGCGAACAAAATGGTGTCATCCACATACGTACGGATGAGGGAGGAAGAGCTAGCAGATGGAGTTTGTTGATGAAAACTGAAAACAGGATAGGGCCAAATATGGAACCTTGGGGAACACCTGCCAAAATTGGGAGGGAAGAGGAGGAGGAGGAGTTTGTGATTTTAACTGACTGATGTCTGTCATATAGGTAGGAATCGAACCACCGGATAGCAGGGGGGTGAGTACTTTGTCCTTGAGAGAGTTTAGAAGGACGGGGTGGAATACAGAGTCGAAGGCTTTAGCCAGATCGATGAAGACTGAAGCAGTGAGGTGGCCTTTACTGGCAGCAGACTGAATGCGACTTGGAGGAGGGAGGAGACAGTGAAGTGTTTTTTTTCTAAAGCCAGACTGGTAGGGGGATGAGAAGTTTGTGGAGCTTAGGAATTCGGAGAGTCTAGACTGAATGAGGCATCCCTGTAATTTTGTTATGGCAAGTTGAAGAGAGATGGGATGATAGTTACTAGGTGAGGTGGGATCACCACCTTTGTGGAGAGGGATGACACACGCCAATTTCCAGGCTCTAGGGACAAGGCTTGAGGAAAAGGATACGTTTATGATGTGGGTGAAGTACGGAGCGATGACAGGGCCAGAGAGACGAAGGAGGCTAGGACGTAGACCATCAGGGCTTGATTTGGACATGTTAAGGGATAGCAGGGCATGCAGAATTTCAGATGTGGAAGCAGGAGCTAGCAGGAATTTTGTATTCTTTGCGGGTAATGGAAACGATTAGGATCAGGCGGCGAGATAGTGGTCGGGTTTGGGGAAGTACAAGTCGGGAAATAGGTATTTCAGGTATCTGCAACTTGTACGGGGTCCATTATTTCTGCACCATTGTGCTTAACAGTAGGAGTGCTGGACTGTGGAAGAGGGCAGACAATGGAGTGTACTATGTTCCAAAAGAGGAGGTATCTGCGGTGCTCGGGCAATGTTTAAAATAGTCCGCCTGAGCATCATGGATGGCCTTAGTGCAAACGTTTCTTGCAGTGTTGTACACTTGCCTAGAATTAGGAGTTAGGGAGGCTTTGAAGGCAGACCAGGCTTAGTATCGGGCCTTGCAGAGTGTGACTATGGAGGCGGTAATCCAAGGGTGGTGGCACTTCCTAACCCTGGCTTTTCATATGGGGGTGTGGAGGTCCCATATGCTGCTGAAAATCCTGGTGAAGTGAGCTAGGGCAGCATCTACTGAGGCTGCAGCATAGACTGGGGACCAGTTTGCATAGTGAAGGTCAGAGAGGAGGGAATTTGTATCCAGTGAGCACAGAGGGTGTATCTTAATGTATTTTGGAGTGGATTTGGGTAGATGAGTTCTCCTAACAGAGTAGGTTATACAGTGGCCACTTAGGGCAGGGTCGAGGACACCAGATGCCGGTATGCGGTGAGGATGGGAAGAAAGAACCCTGTCTAGGAGTGAGTGATTTGAGGATTTAGTGTCGTATCGGGCTGGTTCCATGATTAGCTGGAAAAGGTTCATGGATTCCAACTTGGCTATAGTGGACTTAGATGAGTGGGTCAGCCAGTTGAGGTTGTATTCTCCAAGGAGTATCAGTTCGCCTGGGTGGGCCAAAGGTCGGATAGCAGCGATGCACATTATGAGAGCATCTTGACTTAGCTGGAGGACGCATAGACTGCTCCAATGAAGGTTGGGGAGGTTGGGGGAAGGAGAATTTGGTAAGAATCAGCTCATGGGAACCAACGGTAGATTCTTTTTTCAACACTGAGTAGGAGAGGTGGCATCTGACGATCATAGCAACACCACCACCTCTTTTGCCACGGTCTTAACGAATGATGTGGTAGCCGGGGAAAGAGATTGTTGAGTCTGGGGTTTTTGCAGATACCCAAGTTTCAGAGAGGCTTAGGATGTCAGGGGTATTCTGGGTTATCCAGGTGTTCAGAAGGTACAGCTTATCAGCTTCACTTGTTTAAAAAAAATGTAATAAAGTCCTGTTTTAATACATCGCACACTGCTTAAGCACAATACTGCCACAGTGCCCCAAAACTCATTCAGTACTGTACTGTGCTGAACAAGCTCTGCACTCAGTTCAATAGTGGCCCGAAAATCAGCTGTACTTTAGAGCTTTTTTTTTAAATAACTTAATTAAAGTCTGCTTTAACAGATTGCACAATGAACTGAACAGCACTTAAGCAAAATACAGAACAAACGCAGCCTACGGTACCCTGACACTTACAAAAGTTCATTAAGCAACCTAAACTGAAGCCTGATAAAGCTTGATAAAGTACTAATTGCAGACTTTTTTGTTGCCACGCCCATTGCCACATTAAACCATCATTAGGTATAGCAGACAAATAAGCGATACGCAAAAAAAATCTTCTATAAGTGACTTTCACAGTAGTTCTGTAGTGTTGATCCCTAGCCGGATAAAATCATGTTTACTTAGTAGTAAATGAATTTCCCAGTGACAACATAGAACAAAAGGGAATAGATCTTTGACTATCATAGAATCATAGAAGCTTGATGGCCGAAAAGGACCATACCGGCCTATCTAGTCTGCTCTTTTTTCCCCTACACCTCCCCTCCCTGCCAGCCCCACCCCTCCCCAATATTCAGCTCATATACTTGTCCCATGCCCTCTTGAATTCTTCCACCGATTTAGCCCCCACCACTCTGTCTGGTAGTCTGTTCCAGGGCTCCAACACCTCTCCATGAAGAAATGCCCTCTCACATTGCCCCTGTATCTTTTCCTTGCAGTCTGAGGCTGTGCCCTCTAGTTTTAACCCCCTCCTTCCTCTTAAATAAACCCTCTTCTCCCACTTTGTTGAGCCCCTTTACATATTTAAAAGTTTCAATCATGTCTCCCCTTTCCCCTCCTTGTCTCCAATGTGTACAGATCCAGCTCCTTACACCTCTGCTCGTATGACTTTCCCTGCATACCCTGCACCACCTTGGTTGCCATTCTCTGAACCCTCTCCAATGCATCTATATCCTTGCTGAGATGTGGTCTCCAGAACTGAACCCCATACTCCAGGTGTGGCCTCACCATGGTTTTGAAAAGGATCATTATTACCTCCCTCTTTCTGCTAGTAATGCCCCTGCCTATGCATGCCAACATTCCATTGGCCTTTCCCACCGCCCTGCTACACTGGATTCCTACCTTAAGGTTTGAGGAGACTATGATCCCCAGATCCCTCTCCTGTTCTGTTACTTTCATTTCCTCCCCACCTAGGGTGTACCCTGCTCTTCTGTTCCTACTCCCCAAGTGTATCACAGCACATTTCTTGGCATTAAATTTCATCTGCCACGTCCCAGACCATTTTTCAAGCATCTTTAAGTCCTTCCTCATGTCCTCCACCCCCTGGGGTGTCCACCTTTTGCATATTTTTGTATCATCAGCAAATAGGAACACCCTCCCCCTCACACCCTCAGCAATATCACTGATGTAGATGTTGAAGAGAAGCGGACCCAAAACTGACCCCTGTGGCACTCCACTCTTCACCCTCGCTGTCCCGGAGTGCACCCCGTTTAGCACCACCCTCTGAGTTCTTCCTGACAGCCAGGCCTCCACCCAGCTTGTTATTTTCCCACCCAACCCCAGGCTTTCCATCTTGCTCACTAGCCTCCTATGGGGGACGGTGTCAAAGGCCTTACTGAAGTCCAGATAGGCCACGTTCACCACCCCCCCAGTCAATCACCTGAGGCACCCAATCAAAGAACTGAATTAGGTTCGTCTGGCAAGACTTCCCCATCGGGAAGCCATGCTGTCTGCTGTCCTGCAAGCCACTCTCCTCCAGGTAATCCACCACCCTCTCCTTGATTAATGTCTCCATTATTTCCCCCACCACTGATGTGAGGCTGACAGGTCAGTAGTTTCCCTTCACCTCCTCACTACCTCCCTTGTGTAAAGACACTACGTCTGCCCTCTTCCAGTCCTCCGGCACTCTCCCTGTATCCAGGGACAAGTTGAAGACTATCGCCTGACTAATCAACATGAATAGGCAAAATTAACTCACTCTCAACAGGGCAGCACCTCCAACCTCTACCCTTAACCAAAACTGTAATGCTAGCATCAGCACTGCATATTGAGAAGGAGCCCCAAGTTCCTACTGTGGGCCTTAAACACACGGCATTCTGCCCCATAAGTGAGAGAGCTTCCAATTGAGTCCAACTGACACTAAGGTTATTCTGCTGTTCAAAGGAGAGCAGCATTACTATCACAGATCACAACACAATGTACGTTGCTTCAGGGTCATGGGGAGACACCACACAATGGAAGGTCTGTCTGGGTCAAGAGTTGTAACTCAATACAAGGCAGTGCCCAAGACAGAAGAGGATACAAAAGCAAGCTGGTCTTCCACAATTACAGGGCTAATTTTACTAATAGATGTAGTGGAATTCTTTAAAAAAAAAATTATTGTAAACAGAAGAGCAGGATTTTCCTATTGCTAGATTATGGCAATAGGTACTTATGGTTTTTAGTGACCACATGTTAATGCTGCTTTTCCTTAGAACATTAAATTATTGATGTCATTGACATGGTGCCTCTACATGACCTGTGAAAGCACAAAGTTAATTGTCCTCACAAAGGTAAAAGAGATTTAAAACACCACTTGGATCTTGTGGAGATACCCCTCTGTTTTCCATTTTTACCTAATGAAACTGGCAGGGCCCCTCTCTCCTCACTTTCACTGAGGCCTTTTTGGGCTCCGGTGTCATTCAGCTTTGCTTTGTCATAAGTCTTCCGGGATGGATCAGCGGAGCTGTTGTAGATGTAAGCCGAGCTCCCAGTACAGAGCTAATCCCTTAATTATTCATCCCACCTTCTAATGAATTTTCCATCTACTTACACTACACATATACCGTAGTTTGTAGAAAAGTAGTTTCTCCATGAGACACAAGTCTAGCTTTTCATTGCTTTTTTGTAGTCACCATTTATGGCCATCAGTACCAGCCTAAAATCAATCCCATAAATCTCCATTCTAAGCCTAACTACAAAGATTCCTGCCACAGGGGATCACTATATTCCTTAAGACTTAGCACTCCCTCTCCAAGCATGGTCTGACCAACATAAGTAACCAGGATGCAAAATGTTCAGCGTCTCCAAGCTCTGCAGTTGAAAACAGGTAATGGCAACAACCCACATCTGTCAATTATACTACTTATCGCCAAGATTTTATAGCACGATTATTCCACAAGTATATTCATGTAAAGCATGACATGTGAGCCCACACAGCACTTCCAGTCCTCCTGTGCTCTAGGCTACTGTTTTTCTGACTAGGCCACCATGGGTGCATGTGGCCACCAGCCCAATTTTTTGCAGTCACAGAGCACCTCAGAGCCCCAATCACAAAGGTAATGGAATTGACTATTTTATACCTTTGGAGGATACATTTCATGTGAAAATACATCAGGGACCTCGTTTATTGCCTACTATGTGAAAATAGATTTGTTATATAGGAGATTATAAGGAGGCCTGAGATGAAAAAAATAACGAGTGAGGCCATCAGTAAATTGTAGTGGCTACATTTTGAGGAAACCAGGATTTGTGGCTTGAGAACCACTGCACTCAGGTGACTTAATAATGCTCCTTTTGGGCCAGCAGGGACACACAAGTTGTGACATCGCATCTCATTCCTCCCTTGAGGTTGTGAGCAGGGAGCATTATGCGTGACGTTCATTTAGGCTTCTGCCAATCCTCTAAAAGACTCGGGCCCCTTACCTGCATCTTCCTATACATGTCAACCAGCAGTTCTTTCATCCAAACGTGGCCACACCCTTCCTAGCTTTTTTAAAGACCGGGCACCAGATTTACAGCTGTCCTGGGACTAAGTCTCATTCTGCAGCCACCAGTGTGGAAACAAATCTCTACACCTGCAAAGTTCCCATTTTCAGCCAGTGCTCCGCAGGGGCGGCAGGCACAGCTGCGGAAGATGTTATGCCTAGTCCAACCAGATGTAACAGTTTGGTGCAGCAGTGCCAAAATATGGCCACAAGCTGCCGTAAATCATGCAGATGGCTGTAAAATGGCTCCTCTGAAAAATCCAGCACATGTGGGAAAAACTGTGGCTCCACAAGGGATGACCAACTTGCACCAGTTTTTTTCCCGCAATTGCAACTTTCTGGGGTTTTGAAAATCTGGCCCCAGGCATGCACTATAAAGCAGCAGTGCAATGAAACTGGGCAAAGAAATTGACCCTATCATTTTCACTATAAATTATTTCAGGTGCCTTCCAGATTTATTTGGTGGTAAAATGTTCTAGTTGGACCAAAACATGAGTATTTTGTAAATGTCTTATTTTTTTTTTCCCCAAGGAAAAAAAAGGACGGCCACCACATACTGTATGACTTAGAAATAGCATTGTAGACCTAGCAAAGGTTAGGATCTGGAAAATAAAGTGACTCCTGGTGTGCAGCATAGGAGGTACCTAGAAAATTTGACAGGTTTGCTAATATTTTTATTAACTGTAGCTGAAACTAGCTTTTGGGGGGAAATCAGTGCACCGCTGCTTTAAACTGCAATTTCATAAACAATCAGTAATTTATTTGGGTAGTGCAATTTACTAGATAACACAGTTTTGAAAATGTCACTTGTCCTCTCTCGGGCTTACAAACACTTGTACTAATTTAACTATGATGTTTGAATTAAAAGAATACTTTAAATCAGAATTTTATGACAACCCTCCTTCAAATTGCACTTATTTGAAACATCACTGTCCATTTTGTGACAACAGTTTGTCATGTCAAACACACAGCAATTGCGAGCAATTGTGGTGTCAGACGTTGACATGTAGGGGGCTGGATTAAAAAAATAAATAAATCATTCCTTGAGAAACATGAAACGGTTTCACTTGGTGACAGAATGGAGATCTCAAATCCATTTTGTTGTGGTTTCAGATCACAGACTTTGAGGCAATAATTACTAAAATAAAGGGCTTGATTCTCAAATATCAGCAGCAAGTGCCGATCTCTGGTGTGCCAGGGACCCAACACCTGATTCTGGAATGGTGGGGGTCCCAGCACCAAACTCCCACTTCTTGCAGCAAAGCCACCTGTGCTTCAAAGGTACAGTGCACGGAAGCGGAATGTAGCAAGCTGCAGGACAGTGTTGCAGCAATGCCACCCATCAGTAGCGTGTGTGGCAACACATGGGGGGGGAGCTGTTGACATCCATGTCACTGGCACAAGACAAAGGGCACAACCAGGTGCATGTCAAAAGTAGGGTAGTAAGTGATGTGTACAGTGGCGGCTATCATAACTGTAGCTGCATGTCCTGTTCCTTGTCAACCATGCCAAGCATTCAGCTAGTGCGGTGAGCAGCTCTTGTCATTGGTTCCGCAAGAAGACTCGCATCATGATGTTTCATTCTGCCGCCCATACAACATGCAAGGCACAGACCATGATGCACGTTTTGTGCCTGCGCATAGCAGATCCCTTTGGATTTAAACAGCAGTCTATTATGATCACTTTCCCTACAAAATGATCTGGTGGAAAACTAATGAGGATTTTGGGGGCACTGCATATTTAGCTGACAAGGTGATGTGCATCAGTTTTCAACTCTACCACAGCCACCGCTGCTCTCTGTGGGGTCCGCGGCTGGGACCCCTTTTGGACCACGGGGCATTAGACCAGCTCAGGGCTGGTCTAACTGTGGGCTGGCATTGTGGACATCGGCTGCCTTCCAAAATCCCACATAAGCGGATATGGCAGCCAATATCCGCACACATGGACCCGTGCACCACGGCATGCCACAGTGTTTGCCGCTAGGCTGGTGCAAGCCCTCTCCAGTGCAAGGACACCCAACTTCTATGCAGCCTGCATTTGGGAATTGGGTTTGGCACAACATTCAACACAAGGCGCCCCTTGTGCCAATACTTTTTGACACAAGCACCTTGTGTCAATTCCAACCATTTGAGAATCGAGCCCAATCTGTTTAAAACTTTTATGTTTATAGTGATGGAATTTTACTTTGTATTTCTCATTGTTGCTCTTCCTTTTCTTTCTTTTTCTCTTTGGTTCATCCTATTATTACCTTTTTAAATATGTTGCTTGAAATACATGTTCGTGCAACACGTCTGTGTATAATAAATCTGACTGGTCCTAAATGACTTCTGTATTTGCAGCATCACAATGTGTTGTCATGGTGAGCCCTATGATGCTAACAGTAGGAAAAAAGTACACTGTAAGGTCAGGAAACCTTGACAAAAACGTGTTAAACAGACTTCATGAATGAGCTGGCAAAAATGTACAGCAAAACCTGGAGAAGTCAGAATTTAAATAGGTGTTCCCTAATAAGTTGTGACAGCTAAATCGAGTGTTTAGGAAACAACAGGTATATTCTCAAGTGAAATACCAATTCACACTCTCCTACCCACCATTGCTCCCTGTTCTCCTCCCTGTCCATTCTCCGTCTCCTTCTCACTGCCAGTCCCACTGCGGATCTCTCATCTCCAAGTACTGCTTTGAGTTCCTCCCCTCATACCTATTCTCACTTGTAATGCCCCAAATACTGCCCCTCTCCCATTTGCCCCAGTCCCCTGTGTGCCCAAGGCTCCACAATAAAACGGCAGCTGCAGTTACATTAATTTTTTTCCCCTTTCTGCTGCAGCCTGCCCAGCCCTAGCATAAAGGAATGGCATCCTCATGCTGGGCAGCTGCCTGCCTCCCTGGTCGCTAGGGACTCGGTGTCCCAAATGCCAGGGAGGGCTTCTGCGGCAGTAACAGCCATTTTTAAAATATAATAATTTTCAGGAGGCAGCAGTCGGTGTGATCGGATGAGCGCTACCAGGCGCCCCAACTGAATAAAATAGAAGTGTGTGGCTCAAAGCAGGGAGAGAGAGGATGCAGGGAGGTAAAAGTAATTGGTAAAAGTACCTGAAGTCCTCTTCTCGTCCCTGTAGCAGCTCCCGAAGGTCCGGTAGTTCCTCCTGTGTCGGCAGCAGTACAGCAGCGACGGCGATCGACCGCAACGTGGGCTGTTGGCCCAGTAATTAATTAATTTAATTTTAAATAGTAACTTTCAGTCCTTCGGCGGCGGTGCCCACAAGCGGGGCCGCATCCCAGCACCAGCTACTGCAGCAGAGAGTCGTGCCAAGCAGTAAGGCCCCTTAGTCATCTGCCGACAGCCTGCCTGCTTTTCCTCCAGTGCCAGCAGCAGTATCTCCCGCTTCAGCCTCCTCCTGCTGCAGCTTCTCCCCGGATCAGGGTGGTGAGTCGGCGGCAGCACCATCTGGCAGGTGCTGACCGCCACAGCTTTAATTTAAAATATTTAAATTAATTAAGGTGATTTCGGCACCATCGGGCACTTAGTGGGGCAGCTTATAGGGGCATAGCAAAGCCCCTGGAAGAGGAAGTGCCTGTGGGTGGGTTTATTTAAATCAGCCCTGCTTCAGAGAATAGTCAGGGTGGAGCTAGGGCGGGACTAGCTGTTTGATGGACAGGGGCTCTTGACAAGTCTCCCAGATTTAAAGTGGCAACGTCATAGCTAGCAGATTAAAAAGGGAAATGCTAGTTTTACTGTGTTCACACATCTCAGCCAGTTAAGGGGTCCCGCTCGGAGTATAGTAAGCCCCAGTGTCTTGGACTATCTAGTCAACTGAGCTACCAGGAAGGGATAGTTGATCCCAAAACTATTGTTTATGTTTTAT
Source organism: Neoceratodus forsteri (assembly GCA_016271365.2). Lineage (NCBI taxonomy): Eukaryota > Metazoa > Chordata > Ceratodontiformes > Ceratodontidae > Neoceratodus > Neoceratodus forsteri. The sequence continues at coordinate 402,230,825 of JADMNL010000025.1, forward strand.
TCAGCACATAGAAGGGCCAATATGGGCAGGGTGAGCCCAGTTACTTCAGTAGCCACAGTAGCCAGGTGGGCTAGTAAGTTAGGGGCCAGGTAGCCAATGTATTTTCTTGATGTTATTCACGTTCTACACAGTTTTTCTAGTTCTGGGTAGGCCAGTGAGGGGATTCCAGCCACAGATAAGGTATATTGCCCCAAAGTGTGGGACATCGGCCAGTAGCCAGGTGGCCACAAATAGAGAAGCTAGCTAATGCTTAATGAGTGACCTCCTGTGGTTTAGAAAGGCACTCTGTTTTAGTGATAACTAGTAAGCCACCAAGGGGAGTTAGTCGGGTAGTTACCCACAACCCCAGGTTAGTAGCCATGTCCATGCCTTAGGGCTAGTAACCCCTGTAACTTCCCCGTCAGCCCTAGTCTGGGGAAGGACAGTTAGGGAGGGACTCTTAGTACTTGAGCTAATCAGATTACCTTTACCTTAGGATAATTTTCCCACTAGATGCTCTTAGAGCTTATTTTCAATGGGAAGGGTACAGAAGGTAGACCCCAGGGTCCTCACATAGCTAGCCCTTAGCTTTTGGTAGGTTTTTCACCAGTGTATCCCCTTTCTAAAACTCCTGTCTGGATCACTGCTGTGTAATGCTGGGAGTATATGGAAAAGTAAAGCACTGTAGAAATATTGAGACTGTGTTTTACAAAGACTGTACCTGAATCTTATATCATAGCCACCATTTCCTACTTGAACTGTTGCGCCGCAAATAACTATTGGATTAACCCTGTATATGCTGTGCTTATGTCAAAATGTTATGCTGGTTTTCTTTCCTTGGAGTATGCTTTGAGACTATGGGATCAATCCTACACTAGTACCTCCGCTCAGGAACTGCCTTGTCTGCTACCGAACTGTCCGCTTGTCCAAGAACTGAACCTTTCAGCCTGATGCTAATCATCTTCACCTGATTCTCACCTTCTTCACGTACTGTTGATCACAATGACCACTCAGAGACTAAAGATACTTTCTCGGTGCTACCAGTTGGGGCCGGTCACCAGTATAGGTCTAGCGTAGTTAGTCCCCGGCCAACCGCTTCCTGTTCAGAACGTCAAGTCATTCTCCTTCCCAACAGTGTTTAGGAAGTGCACGGCACTGCCCTGGTTCACAGATAGGGATCCGTCATGAAAGTAAGGGTGGGGCCTCGGATGCAGGTATCCTGGAGTCCAGTTTCAGCTCAGTGTTTGCATCCTACTTGTATCCTGGAGTCCAGTTTCGGCTCAGTGTTTGCATCCTACTTGTATCCTGGAGTCCAGTTTCGGCTCAGTGTTTGCATCCTACTTGTATCCTGGAGTCCAGTTTCGGCTCAGTGTTTGCATCCTACCTGCATCCTGGAGTCCAGTTTTGACCCAGTGTCTGTATCCTACTTGGTATCCTGGAGTCCAGTTTCAGCTCAGTGTTTGCATCCTACTTGTATCCTGGAGTCCAGTTTCGGCTCAGTGTTTGCATCCTACTTGTATCCTGGAGTCCAGGTTCAGCCCAGTGTCAGCATCCTGTTTGGTGTCCTGGAGTCCAGCCTCGGCCCAGTGTTCGCATCCTGTTTGGTTCCCTGGAGTCCAGTTTCGACTCAGTGTCTGCATCCTGAATTTCCCAGAAACCAGTTCCGGTTTAGGAGTTCGTCTACAGCAGTGTGTCTTCTCGTTTCCTTGGGGTCTTCCACTGGTCAGAGGCTCCCACATCTTTCTCGCATCCAGTATCTTAGTTTCTTTACAGCACTATTGCTCTGGAACCCTATCTAGCCAGGAGGCTTGCGCAGCTGGGGTTCTTGCTTGTTCAGATCTTTCACCCCTTTTGCTCTTCCGATTCAACTAAAAGCCGGCCAACAGAACATATTGGTGGCCACTGCTCCGGACTTAGGAAGGACTTTATGTTCTGTCGGTTTATTGATCAGCAGGTTGTATTTGTACATTGAAATGCAGTACCAGATTGAGTATAGAACTTGTAATGATAAGTTTACTATAGAGTATAAGAATTCTTATAGAGTATAAGGATTCCCGTAGAGTATAAGCATCCCTTTAGAGTATAAGGATTCCCGTAGAGTATAAGCCTCCCTTTAGAGTATAAGAATCCGTAGAGTTATAGGATCCTAAGATACAGCATACTAAGTGGTAGTGTAGCTATTGGTTGTATACTGCTTGATTCCCCTGGTACCTCCCACTCAGTAAACCTGCTTCTATTCCCGAGTTTGTCTCCTGCCTCTCCTTACTTCAAGCACTGCTACACCATCAGCGAGAACAGACACTTGTGCCCTTTGCACACTTCTCTCTCCCGCATCCCCTCCTCCTCCAACTCCCTTCAGTTTAGGGACCCTCAGATTTTCTCACTTCCCCACCCACACTCCTCTGCTGAGCAGTCTCGCCCCCTTCCCTCTGAAATCTGCTCCCTTCCTCCCTCCATCTCTGCCCTTCACTTCCCTCCCTCAGACACCAGCGTAAACTCTTCCCTGCAGCCTCCTGCTCCTGCCAACCTTCTACCTGACCTTCTACTTGCCGTTGCCCCCTCTTCCACTTGTCTCCCCAGCCTATGTTTCTAGGATCTCGTAAATGCTCCATCAGCACCAACACCGTCACCTTACCCTACAGGCACTAAGCACTTTATCTTGCCCTTGTCTAGGTTTTTAGCTGCTCTGTAAGCCAATTTATGGCTTCTCCAACATGTCATGATTTTGATCCGTTGTTTGCTCTGTACTCTATTATTGCACTTTTGTACACTCTCATTGCAACTATATTGCATGTCTCACCGTAAATTTGTAACATTGTTCTTCCCTTCCCCGTTCGCTTGGGTTGCAACTGGAAATGAGCCTCAGCTCAGTGTACCTTTTCTGGTTACCAGTGTTCAAATAAATAAATAATACCTTTTCTTTAAAGTGGAATATGGGTACGTATACTTTATTTATTTATTTTTGTGAGAAATGATTTACATAAATGAGCATTAACAAGGCTGCTGTTTTACTTTTACTAGGACAACACTGTAAAATTGTGGACTTCTTCTGGCCATCAGTAAAAAATCATACAATTGCAGGGAATTTGACATTTTTCATCAAAGCAGTTCATCTGCATTACATGCATTTTGCTGAGAAATATTTCCTGTATTGTTTTAATTTTGCTTCATTTGTGGTATATATTTTTCTTCATTCTCTGTACTGTATTTGTAAACGAAACCAATGCTAAACAATAAAATCTCGATAAAATCTAGAAATTAGCATATCAGCTACTGATATTCGTCCCAGAATTTTCAACCTTGATAATTCAAAGGCTGTGCCTGCAGTTCAATGGGAGGGAGCAACCAGGCATGCCCCCTGCCTAAGCTGTATAAGCCAGCTTCCTCCAGCCCCACTCAGAAGCACTGTTTCTTTGCTGTAGCCACTGGCTCTGCCCAACCCCGTGTTTTCTCCCACTGGCCCTTTGTTTTCTTGACCATTCTGATTGGTTTGTGCCTCTAGCTGCTTTCTATATCAGTAATTTTTATGTTGGCTTGTGCTCACGCACAAGCAGCATAGAGGCACCATACGACTTTCAGAGGTGTGCCGTCTGCCAATGCCCCACTCCATTTTGCAGGCAGGACCACACTGCACCAATGAATGGCCAAGCTGTCTATGACAGTTCTTCAGATGCAGTGGCGTACAGTTGAAAGGAAACCACCACTGCAATCAGTGGTGGTAACGTGTAGCAATTTACATACATGTTGGCAACCAGCGGCTGTCATTGGCAGTTTACATACTCCCAGCATTAACAAGCAGCGGCTGTCATCAGGTGCCTCTCTGTCCCCATGAAATTTACATACATGAAAGCCAATGGGGGTGCCCAATCCCCCAATGGTATGTCCCTTCCCCAGTTCATTTAGCAATGGGGTAGCCCAGTCCCCGTCGGCATGATGCCTCCCCCATGTGTTGTGTGCCGAGGGGGTGCCCAATCCCCCTTGGCTCATGCATCCCTCAGCACACAGTATGACTGGCAGGGTGCCCAATCCTCATTGGCTCAACCCCCCCAAGAAACATCCAGGTGGCATGCTGGGAGCCCACCCCAGCGTGCCAAATGTCCCGCATCGTCTGTATTTTTTTAAAACCTTGTGACAAAAGAAAACGGTCCCTCATTGAGTTTCTGGCCCCCTCCCCCAACCAGCACTCACTCTCTGTGCACCCCACCTCCCCGCACCCCCCACCCCATACTTACTTCCAGAGCCCAGTGCGACAATCTTCGGTGGCCCAGGAACACGTCTGCACTCTTCAATGCCGACCGCAAACTGAAGAAATGCCAGTAAGCTGTATAATGGCATAAATGGTGTTTTTTCAACTTAGGTGGATATCTGGACCACATTTTTGACTTTTGGCACCAGATTTTCACCATGGGGTTCTTGGGACCCCTCCTCTTGAATTCGGTCACTGTCATGGCATTATTCAGTCGTGAAAGGTGATTTCACGGTCACTGTGCGGAATCACTTTTCGGGACCGATTAATGAAATGACAGTGTCACTGTTCATGAGGCGGGTTCTCAAAAAGCCTATGTTGCAAACTTGGTGAAAAAATTCCAGAAAATGACTGTGTTACAAGCATGCATTGCACAGTTTCCATGCACACTCGTAACTTCAACACTGGCATTTTTTCACACCTCCTTATGAACAATACAGCTGTCATTTTTCACATCCTAACCGAAATGTGTTTTTGCACTTCCGGCGCAGAGTAGCACGGTCGCTGTGGGAAATCACTGTTCAGGACAGATTAAGAAAATCACACCACCACTGTTCATGAGGAGAGATTCAAAAATACCCATGTTGAAAATTTGGTGGAAAAAATTCTAAAAATGATTGTGTTACAGGTGTGCGTTACGCAGTTTCTTCGCATGGTCGTAACTTTGCCAATTTTTCATATTTTCACTCCAGATTTTCAACATTGCCATTTTTTCACACCACCTCATGAACAGTACAGCTGTCATTTTTCACATCCTTCCCAAAATGTGTTTTCAGACCTTTGGTACCAAATGGCACACTCACTGTGTAAAACCACCTTTCTGGATTGAGTAATGAAATGACAGTGCCACTGTTCATGACGTGGGGTCACAAAAACACTGTTTTGTAAATTTGGAGTGAAAATACCAACAAACACCCGGGGTATTATGGTTTCCAACCATAATGCCCTTAGCAGTACAGAATGACAGGCATTGGTGGCGTGACTTGGGATCATCACCCGTAATACACACACCATTCCACCCCCACCCTGCAGCCACTGACAGGCATCGAGGTGTGCCTTGGGGTCATCAGGCCCATCATTCACCCCATTCTCCTATACTGCACCCATTTCAGCATATTTCTTTATGGAATGAGATAAGTGTAAGGCCCAAAGACCCCAAAGCACACCGCACCACCTGTCAGTGTCTGCAGGGTAGTGTGAGATGAAATGGCGTTAGCGTTATGCCCGATGATCCAAAGGCACACCCCCAATGCCTGTCACTCTCTGCAGGGTGGGGGTGGGGTTGGCATTAGTTCAATACTTCACTGCCATTCCTATTATGCATCTCCCTACCTCCTGCACTACCAGTGCCAATGCCAGCAAGCCAACATTCGGCATTGACAAATGCTTGTTTTTCTACCTTCCTGTCTATAGTTTGTTCTCTCAGTCAGCTACTTCTACTGCATTCGTGTTCTCTTGTAACTCCTTTCTGTTTTGATCCTTGCGTGCTTATTAGTTTTCACAGTGTTCTGCCTTTGTTGTTCTCTGCTTTGCTTGTGCTATTTCAGGCTTAACATATTACCATTTGTTCCAGGCCACTTGCAATCTCCCAGTTCAACTACAATCCTTAAATGTTTACACCTGACTCTTAGCAAGGCAATAACTCCCTTTTATGTTCTGGTGGTTTAATTAGTTGCTCAATTCAGCAGTACGCTGCTTCCTAGTTTTCAGTTCTCATGTGCTCCTGTTTTTTCCCTAGCAGTTTTATTTGTTGTTCTCTACTGCCTCAGTCTACCTGGTCCACTATGAATTGGCAACTAACATTGACCTCCCTTGTGGAACTTCTTGGCATGCACTCAGTCCAAGCATGCATCATTCAGTCTCATACATTGACCTACTTGTCATTTGATGTCTCAGTCACTCAGCCGTGCCTACGTTTTGTTTCTACCTTGTGCTCTTAGCGATCAGGTTTCACAATTGGCCTCTTACTGCTCCTGAACTTGGACGCATGCCACCATATCATGGTTTGCAGGGCTCCCTTCTCTTTATGCTGATGGTCTCCTTCTGCTCCCTTGAAGTCCGCATCTTGAGGGTGGGTCCCTCCATGTGGGCAGGGTCCTTCTCTTTTCTGCCCTTCAGATGAGAATGTCCTATGCTCCAGGGGAAGCTTTGATCATGTAGATTGACTCAGCAGTACCTCTTGATATAGCATTAAAGACTTCAGTTGCTGGAGGGTGGGGCCGCTAAGTCTATGGGAGCTCCTTTAGCTATGCAGAGCACATTGGCAGCACCTTCAAAAGCTGTCCCCCCCCCCCACAGCCACCTAAGGTTCACTTAGTCTCCACCTACTTACCATCCTCCACCCCCCCAAGGGTGAAGATCATACAATTATTTGTGTCCCAATCCCTTAAGGGCCCAATTCCTATGCCTTACCCCGAAGAGTTTAGCTTCCTCCCTAGGCCTTCCTTTGGTGGAAGCCAGGTGTGTGCCTTTCAGTGGTTGTTGCTGTCCTCCTCCTACCTTGGGGGGTGGGCCTCCTTTGCAGGGAACCTCCTTTAGCTGTAGAGATCAGCTCACCGCACCTCCATGGCATTCCTGTTTGAGGGATAGAGTGAGAGCCCTTCCTCTAACATGTTCCCCCTTGAATTGGTCTCTAAATTGTAGTAGCCAAGCCATTACTAATTGTATCCCAAGCCTGGAGGGAAGGCTTACAAGGCCTTGGATCCTTAGAGATTTCCTGCTCATAGGGGGTTTGTTCTCTCCTCCATGCCAAAAGTCATGAAAATTAGGTAGTCTCCGCAGGAGGTGGTTCATATTGTAACACATTTATATTAGTATAGCGTTTACTCTAGTAGGTGTGGGACCCCTTCCCCATCTAGGGACATCCAGGTGGTAAATATATGGGAGGGGGGCACTTCACAACACAAGTAACCTAGTCCAAAGAATTAGAATAGAAGCAACTCATTCCCTGGGTTCTTTGAGTTGTTGAGGCTGGAGATCTCTATAGACCAGGGGAACCAAGCTGCTGCGAGATGTTCCAGAGGCTACAGGGTGAATGTCGGTTAGCAAGAAGCATGCACAGTCCATGATTAAGTTCACTGTCCATGCCAGAATCAGAATGCAATAAACAATTTAATTAAGCTGGAAAAATAGTAACAACCTCTCCATGGAGCAGGGTGAATACAATACGGTGGGTTTCTTGCACAGACACATCTGGGACATCTACTGCAACAGTCTCTTGTGCTAACAGACTGTTTACTTCATGCAGCTCTCCCTTCCACCAAAAAGGCTAGAATTCCTGGCAGCATTCCTATGGCTGAGAAGGCCTCTAAACATGAGGTAGCTTGATACCGAAACAATTCCTGAACTCATACCTCAGTCCTCAGTCCTCTCTCTCTCTCCCCCCCCTCTCTCATTTCTTTCCCTTTCCTCTTTCTTCAGGCATTTCCATTCCTATACTTTCACTCTGGTTTATGACAGCACGAGACATTTCTACTGTCCCAAACCTTTACACTCTCTTCAAGTCATTTCCACCAGCCTGATCTTATACCTTCTCTGCCCGGAGGCTATTTCATACTGGGGCAAACTTTTCTTTCCCTTCTAGATCTTAATTCTGTACTTTTCAATTGATGTTCTTAAGCAAGAACCGAACCACCAGAACACTTTCAGACATCCAATCGCTGATATTTCAGCTGGTGGCTGGGACTTATTCTGGGGTTTTGGGTGCCCCGGACCTGATCCCAGTCCTTACCAGCGTGCTCCACTCATGCAGCAAACCCAACCTCTGAAATTAATCATCAGGGGGACTTCACCAGTGCCACGCAGATCACCCAATAGACTGCCACCCCGCTGGGGTGCCAAACATCACTCCCCCAAATGGACTTTCCCTGCCTCCACAAGTGGTTCACACTGTGGGTCCCAACTTTGTCATGGCCTCCAACCTGGGTATTTGGGGTAACTCTGCCACCGCTACACCCTCAACTGCCTGGGCTGCCACTTCCAAGCCACACCCCAGGCCCTATTTGCCATACCGGGCCCACCCACAGTAAACCATTCTGATTTAACAGCTGAACTCACCCATAGGCAATCTTTCTTTTGGGCATATAGGCCTTGTCAGTGCCTACCCTACCAAGGTGCCAAAGTTCAGTTGGTGGGCCTCCAATTTAATTTCTTCTCCCCATGCTTCAGCTTCCAAATGAACCGACAGACCCCTTCTGCTTTTTTTTTTTTTTTATTTTAGTCTTTGGTAACCAGGTAAGGCCCACTAGGCACAAGTGCCTGTTTTCAGGGGCTACCTGGGAACACTGAGGAGGTTAAGTAACTTGCTCAGAATTACACAGTATGCAAGTGGAGGTTGTGGGAATCAAACCCGAGTCTGCTGGATGTACCAAGTTCATTCATAGCTTGTTACTCTAACCTCTAGGCTATACTGCCAGCTTTGCTCCATTGCTTCCCTTTACTACTCCCGAACTGTCACGTTCCACTCACAGGTCTTCAAGGGTGGAGGGCCTGGGCGGCAAGCAGACCACCCCAGCCCTGCCATGGCCCGCTGGCTGAACTTGCAGGCTGAACCACCCGAATCCTCTCTCCCCGGCTCTCGCTCTCTGCCCCCCAGTGCCAAAATCCCCTGCTATTTATGCCATATAACGGAGGGGCCCCACCTGCAGTCAGCAGGCAGCATCACATCCCAGACTCAGCAGCACCACTAGCTCTCTGTCTGCCTAACTACCCCCTAGCAACCAAATATTAACTAGTAAGCACCCAAAGGGTGCTTACATAACTTTCCACTGTGAGTTGGCATTGGATGGTGGCCCTGTTTCCATCCTGCCGTTCCCCCTCTCCTTATGAAAGTCATATCTCTGTCTGCTATCAGTTACCTGTTACTGTCAGTCATTGCTCAATTCAGTCTCTGACTGTTATCAGTCATCAGTGGTTACTGACAATCTGTCCTCACTCAGGTTCTGTGTTCACCACCTGCTGCACAGTACTTTTGGGCTCCTTCCTAAGGAACCTCTAGCCTAAAGGAATTATGTTCCCGCAACAGCTCTAGGCGTGGAACCCCCTTCAAGAGGGTTCCTTTGCCTTCGTAGTACCCTGACAGGGTTGTAATTCTCTATGGGACAGAGAGTGCAAGCAGTCAAAGTATCCACATACTGTATGACAGTCAACGACACAGTCATTCGAATGCCTTCAGACTATTATCAAAGTTGCTCAAGTATAACTCCTCACTAAGTTGTGTACACCCATTGAATTCAAAGGCTATGCTTGCAGTTCAATGGTTGGGAGCAACCAGTCATGCCCCTGCCAGAGCTATAGAAGTCAGCTTCCACAGACCTGATTGAGAAGCACTGTTTTTGTGCCCCTCCATCCTCCTTTCCTCCTCCAGTGGCACACCTTTCTCCTTGGGGATCCTTTCTCAGGTACTTTTAGCCTAAAGCCCTAAAGGAATTATTTTTAATTTTTTTTATTTTTTTTAACCAGGAGTAGCACATTAAGTTGAAAGCGTTTTTACAGATGCGACCTGGGAGCACAGGAAACTTAAGTGACTTGCTCAGGGTCACACAGTATGCAAGTGGAAGCTGTGGGATTCAAACCCAGGTCTGGTCTGCTGGATGTCACCAGATTTGCATCTCAGAGCCTTAAACCACTGCGCTATACTGCCTCCCATATTCCCGTGGCACCTCTAGGGGTTGAACCCTCCTCAAGAGGGTTCCTTTGCCTTCCTGGTACCATGACAGGGTGGTAATTTCCCTACGGGACAAAAAGTTTGAATGGCCAAAGTATCCACGTGTGTCAGTCATCAACACATTCATTCAAATACCTTCAAACTATCAAGTAAGTTGCACAAACATAACTCTTCACCAAGTTGTGTACACCCATTAAATGGAATTTGATGACTTCAATACAGTAAATCAGTGGCCACAGCATGTTTTTGAAGAACATATAAAAACAACCAATTAGATGAACAAATGCTGCTGAATGTGAACAATCATAAAATGTCTTTTTTTCTCCACTAGAAATAATAGGAGGCCAAACTACTGACAGTTGCTCCCAGTGAGTAGAGCGGAGTTTATTCTTCATCTTCCTACTTGTTTCAGTCTCCAAGTTGAAAGCTCAAGTCTAAGAGTCAGAGGCAGCTCCAGGGAAGGGGACATGGGGGGCTAAAATTCTATTTTTTCCATTGAACTAACCCATTGTTCTGGACCAATAAAGGCATTTTGTATGAGCTGAGCCCCCAGTCTAGAGCTCCTCCTGCTGCTAAGAATAAGACTTAGCAAAGCAGAATGAGATGTAGAAATTGGGTAGATCAAAAGGGACAAAAATAGATTGGGCCTGCAAGATAGTGCCAGCAACCCCCCCCCTTCCCCCACCTCTAGAGCAGTGGTGGGCAATCTAAAATAACCCGAGGGCAGCACATGCTGCCTTTGAAGCACCTCGAGGGCCACATGACCACGCACGACCAGGACTTGACCCATTTTGTCACAAAAGTAATCAAAAGTGACACATCTGAATGTAGGAGTTTGTTAACAGTGCTGTATTTAGTCACTATTTTATATATTCGTGCTGGCCATTTATATTTATATTTAGTTGTTTAACCAGGTATAGCACACTAAGCTGAAAGCTTTTTTACAGGAGCGACCTGGGAGCACAATAGATCACATAATGCTGCATAATGCTGCATGATGCAGTCAGTTCAATTTAATTTAATTGTGGCAGGGTCGCAGTCTCGTGATCACAACAGAAGTGTGTTACAATCCCTCCTCGACCTACACAAATCTAGTAGTTTGAATTTGCCAAGTCGTGATCTGCTGAAATGTTCTTTATTTTACCATCACAGCAGTAACTTGTTCAAATCCTGCCTCATTTCAGTAATCTACTGATATTGTTCTGCTTTGCTTCCACAGTTCATCCGTACTTTAATGTTCTACTTTGGTTTTCCGACCTACACAAATCTAGTGCTGTGTGCCAAGTACTCCTATTGTAAGTGTACTGGCGATCAGGGGATGATGTGTCAATGAAATAATGACATCAGATTGCAGCAGTCTGTGGAAAGAGCAGTGGAACGGCAACAGAACGGCCAATTTAAAGGTGCAGTGTTCTTTTCTTAAGCATTTTATTTAAGCCAGAAATATTCTTGGGGGGGCTGCAGCTTAATATGCCGGGGGCCGCATGCAGGTTGTCCAACACTGCTCTAGGGTAAGCCAGATCATCCTGGGATAAAGAGATAATGCAGAAGAAATGAAAGACAAGAAAACAGCCCAGTGACAGCTAACAGTTTCATCCAGTCATTTGCAACTGCAAGATATTTAGAATTATTTTAGGCATGGTTCTGCCATTACTTTTCTGTCCAGCACTAACTGTCATATTTAACTGAATGTAAGTTTTCAAGCAGTGTATGTGATTAGGGTATTCACTCAAGGAAGAAACAATCTATACCCTACTGCAAATTCCTTATGCATTTTACATTGACAGGAAGACTATAATTTTACTAGTATTTTTTTCAGTTCAGTAACATATAGTTTATCCCAAATATGACACAAAGTCAAGAGTGTGCTCCTTTCCTTCCCACGGCACTGTGTGCTGAACTGACGTTTTTGGTTTACACTGCTGGCACTTACAGCATTGCAGGTCACACTGTGGGGGGAGGGCTGGGCATTCTGAGGGGCAGGCTTGAATGTGGGGAGACTCTGTGTATTGTATCGAGCACACAAGAGAGTTTACAGCGCAACGTAATGCACTTGATCCGTTACATGTACCCACTCCTGAGTCGGAGCTAAAAATGGATCCAGAGCACTCTTAACACGCTCCAGTAAGTGTCCATACCATCGTGTTTGCAGCGCATCAACCGGTGCGCACGGGTTGATGCATTGCAAACATAACGGTGTAAATGGGGCTTAAGAGACACAGTTACAGCTTCACACAAACAGTTGCTTTATAACAAATAATTAGAAAACTGATGTCATGTAAACCAACTAGACAATGGTCTGACTCAAGATATGTAGCTAAGCATCATTTGTGTGGAAGCAAGACTTTTATAACTCATGTGTGACTCTGCCACAGATGAGTTATCTGTTTGTTTGTTTTTCTGTTTGTTTGTTTCAAGAGTTTCACTAGGAAGAACATTCTAACCTAACTGCTCATTTTAAAATGTGCCCTAGAAGGAAGTTATGGTGTTGTCCCCTTGCCCTGGAAGATAAACTGCATATTTTGAGTTAGGCCATTGCATATGCTCTACATATCTGCTGGTGTGTGTGTGTGGGGGGTGATATTGCTACTGTGGCTTTGCTGTGGCTTCCTTCAAAATTACTTTTATTTAGAAAAAAAGAAGGCATGGTAAATTTGCAACCTACAGCAGAAGACAGACAGAGTAAGTGAGCGAAAAGCAACATGTGCTGTAAATGTTTGCACCAGACACTAGTTCTACCTGTACAGCTACACGCACGGTTGCAGGTTCGATGCTAATCGGGGATAGCTACATGAGGGGGTCATCGTTTTCCAGTGCCTGCTTAAAAAGAAAACCAAGGTTTCTTATCACACTTTGTATGCACAGGCAGCACAATTAATGCTGTTGTTTTATTCGACACCAGTCATATAGGATTTCAATTCATTGCTGTCTTGAGCGTAACCTGAAATATAAAAGGGAAGGGGTATTAGTTTTCACAGCTGAAACCGGAAATGATATTCTCCATTATAAAGTCATACACCTGTTCATGAGGCTTGCTCATGAAATGCAGCAAAGCTGAGTTTGCTTTCCTTTGTGATTTCACTCAGGTTTGAAGCTACTGTGATCTTCACCTTGAAGGCCAGGTTTATCTAAAAAGAAGCAAGTAAGCCCGCCTGGTGGTGCTGAGGGTTGAGGCACTGGATGCCACACCTTGCACCGCACTGGTGACCTGGGTTCGAGAATGGACTCGGGCCGTCGGGGGTTGGCAGAGGAGAGGAAACATTGAGCATCCCATGACTGCTCTCCTACCTCTGGGGTGGGTGGGTGACTAGCATCACACTGCAGTGGCACCTGGCGGAGGCCACGTGTACTACAGTGTGTGCTCAGCAAGGAGGAGGAGCGCTGCAGGACTCAACAGAGCTGTGTGTCAACGCCATTGCACGTCTGGCTCCTACAGGAGAAAAGCTGGTGGAAAAATTGCAGGGTGATCACAGCGGCTGATGGTCGTGCCCTGCGCCCCCGGACACAAGAGGCACAGCACCCCGGATGTCTGCGCTATAGGTCCCCATGGGGGAGGATCCTGCTTACTGGCTGGCCCGTGGGGATGGGTGTGATTCATGTGCCAGACCTGGTCCAGGGGTGCAGGTGCCGGCAGCCTGTCAATCACTGGGACTGCTCCACAAGTGTGGAGGAAAAAGAAAGTTGAGATAAAAAAAATAAAAACAGGCAAGTAGTACTTTTAAACTCCTGTCCATACATACTGGAAAATTGGCAAGAGTATTCCAAACATATCACAGCTATAACCCCACAGACACACACACATTGACTAAATGTACCTTGTCCTCTTTTAAGTTACGGAGATGGCCCAGCCACCAGCAGTTAATCACAGTTCACAATGGCAGCACCTAGTTGTACTACGTTCTAAACACACTTGAATTTCAAGTTCTGCTATTTTTCATTACTGAGGTTATTTACCTGGGAAAAAAGGTCTTTGTTTGTAAACTCCCTTCCTGGGCTTACTAGCATACCCCTTGGAATGGGACTATCTGGTCAGCATTGTATCTTGCTGTACATCAGCCCTTGGGACTTGGACTTAGGACAGGGTTGTGTTTACAGCCAGGATACTATAGGGCTATGGTACAGGGCATGACTGCTTTTGAACTGTTGGAATATTACACCAAGTGACCACCTTCTGTGGTCTTTGTTTCACTCTGAGTAGTGTTTTGTGACATAGATGCTAGGGGACATGAGCTGCTTCTACACCAAACTCATGCCCTGCATTGAAATGGTTGGGAGTGGGCATTGATCCAAGCAGCTCACTGGATTCTGGCAGTCGTGATCCCAAGCTATAGCAGTATGCACATGCCTGCTTGCTACGAGACATTTAGATCATGTCTGCCAGCTGGGCATTGGGAGATTGACAGCTATGACAGTGAATGAGAAGCTTTCAAGCAAGGGGAATATAGACAGGACATCATACTTTGTGTGCAAGGGGACTTTGGAAATTTTGAGAGAATCAAGTCATGTGATGTCGTGCAATGTGTAACGGAACACACAGCTTGGTTAAGTACTGCAGTCCATCAACTGAGTGAAACAAGTGAGTGAACCTGATCGGTTCAGTGTTCATTGGGTACAGCCATAGGCGAGCACTGCATATTTTTGGAGAAAAGAAACAAGACCATTGGTCTGGACCTGCCCCAGCAAACAAACAAACCACATGTACTTTTGCTATTTGCATGCAGACTGGCGGTTGTGCTGTTCTCGACTGCTGAAGTGTGGTAGAAAAGCCAGTATTCACGGCTAGTCATTCTCGCAGACCTCTTGTCTTGAACCATTGTCCATACTGTTTATTAAGCAGCTCCATTTAATCCTTTTAGAATAATACAGTAGCAACAACTTCGGCAGCAGCTGGGTGGGTTGCAGAACCTCCCAACATGGAATCCAGGAGCTGCATCGGTGGTTTCTTTTTTTTTCTTGTTGCTCCCCTTCACCAGAGTTCCCACCTTAGCTTAACCTCCTCCCAGCCTTGTTTGTCCCTTCTCAGCTACTTACTCGTATTCCAGGGGGTCTGCACAGCACTCACACCTTCAAGATGAAGTCTTTTGTGAGATAGATGGGTGTAATTCCCCCTGCATGTCTGTCATGCAGTACACAGGAAGATGGTGGGTGGGCAGGTCAGCACAGCCCACCAGTGCCAGCTTCATGCAGACTGCCACTGGGATTTCCACCCTTCTGTCTCCCATCCTCAGGGACCCTGGTGACTAGGGCACCACAGACCAGCACATTCACAGCATGCTGTCACTGCCAGATGTCCTCTCTCTCTCCAAGTGACTCCAGCTACACCACCACTGGTGGTCACCTGGGAGCAATATAGCAGTAGAGCACAGTCCCTAATTCTCCAGAAGAGAATGTTCTCTGGGATGCTTGATCCTGTCCCCCCCACTCCCCTGGCTCCATGTCTCTGGGGTTCATTTCTGAATCCCTGTTACCAGTGTAATCAGCGCAATGTTGATGCTGCACCAACAGATCTGTCCCATCTCAGGGGGTTCTGATGGCAGATGTTAGTAAAGCAGTCCTTGCAGTCAAATTGCAGGGCACATACTGATTCAGATTGCTGTGACTGTGGCAAAAACGATGGACATTGTAATTTAATTTTCATTAAAAAAACAGCCTTTCTAGGACTCAGCAAGGAAGGGTGTAATCAATCCTCACACTGCATTCCTTCTGCAACAAGCTCCCAGACTCTGGGTAATCCAAAACCTAGGATAAAGTGCACTTCTAGCTTCTAGTGAGGGAACAGGACTACTACATCTGCCTGGGGAAGAAGGGAGGGAGGGAGGAAGGAAGGAAGGAGTGGCTAGAGTATAAAAATACACCAATTTCCTTATCTTGATGTCCCCCAACAATGTTCATGATTCAAAAATACCAGTACGTCGATACGAGACTGTCCCTGTGTCTGTCTACTAGTACTACTGCCTAGGGCATTCTGGCTAATAAAACCTGAGGGTAAAGCAGTGGAAAAGAACTGTCTACCATGTTGGAACATGGTGCTCCGACTCCATTCCAAGTGGATAAACTGATATTTCTTTGGTGGCGACAGGCTTGATCACAGTGAACACAATCTCCCAATGATACCACCACCAGCACTGTAAGAGCTGCCTACCTGTTGTTCCCTACATCCATGGCACACAGGAATCCCTATAGTAACATTTAGGCCAGGAGGCTGTACTTCTGACAGAAAGCTACAAAACTGACCACTCCCTGGTGGAGGCACTAAATTAGTACTTCTGCTCTGTCTTCACTGGGGAACAGGATGGGTCCATGCTACAGGGGATGACTGGGGGTTGCCTTAGGGGTGGGGAGGAATATCATGGGGAGATTTGGGTTGAGAGGTTCCTAAGGTGACTGAGGAAACTAAGGAGGGACAAGCCTCCCAGCCCAGATGAAGTACACTCAAGGGTCCTAAGAGAGCTGGTGGAGGAACTAGCAGGCCCCCTGATGGACCAGTTTAACACCTCGCTGTAAAAGGGAAATGTGCCACAGGACTGGAGGATAGCATATGTGGTACCACTCCACAAAAGTTGTCTAAGGGATGAGCTGGGTAACTATAGACCAGTCATCCTTACCTCTATAGTGAGTATGTTGATGGAGACCATTCTTAAGAAGAGGTTGGTGTCCATCCTTGAGGTAAATGATCTCCAGGATGACAGGCAGCATTGGTTTGTCAGGCGGAGATCCTGTCAAAGAAACATGATAGACTTCTTCGACTGGGTTACAAGGTCACTAGACAGTGGGCAGGCAGTGGACATCCTGTACCTGGACTTCAGCAAGACGTTCTATTCAGTGCCACATGGCAGGCTGATCAGCAAGCTGAGGGGCCTGGGATTAGGGAGCAAACTGCTAGGGTGGGTTGAGAGCTGGCTGCGGGACAGGAACCAGAGAGTGGTGGTGGTGGGGGGCAAGTATCCAAACCTAGGCCTGTAACCCGCAAGATTCCATAAGGTTCAGTACTCGGACCTGTACTGTTCAACATCTTTGTTGGTGACATAGCAGAGGGTGTCAAAAGTAAGATTTGCCTTTTTTACAGATGTTACGAAGCTCTGTGGGAGGGTGGACACAGTGGAGGGGAGACAAGAATTAAAGGAAGATCTGGCTAGACTAGAGAAATGGTCGGGCATCTGGCAGTTAGGATTCAATGCCAAGAAGTGCAAGGTCATGCACCTGGGAGCCAGGAACCCTGGGGCCAGCTACTGGCTGGGAGGAGTATAGGTGACCTTCTCAGAGGAGGAAAAGGACCTTGGAGTGTTGGTCAGGGGTGAAATGAAGCACTCTGCGCAGTGCTGAAAGGAAGCAGCCAAAGCAAATAAAATGCTGGGCTGCATCACCAGAGGAATCACCTGTAGAAGGGAGGAAGTCATTCTGCCACTGTACAGGTCTCTGGTGAGACCACACCTGGAGTACTGTGTACAGTTCTGGTGCCCTTATCTGAAGAAGAATGTTAGTCTACTGGAGAGGGTCCAGCGGAGGGCAACCAAGATGATCAAGGGCATGGGGGACAAAACATATGAGGAGAGGTTGAGGAAGCTCAACATGTACTCCCTGGAGGACAGAAGAGAGAGAGGGGACATGATAAAAACCTTCAAGCACCTCAAAGGCATAAACAGGGTTTGATCGGAGGGTATATTCAATCTAAGAAAAGAGGGTACTACAAGGGGGCATAGCCTGAAGCTAGTGGGAGGTTAATTTAAGAAGGAAATGAGGAGACGCTTTTTCAAGGAAAGGGTGGTGATGGCGTAGAATGAGTTGCCGGAAGAGGTGGTAGTAGTGAGTACAGTAGTCAGTTTCAAGAGGGGGTGGGACATGGTGAAAAAGAAAATCAGAATAGGAGGAATCAACTCCAGGAGGAGTAGTGGAGGGTGGGCTGTTCCAGGGATCTAAACTGAGCTGCACACTCGAGCAGACTAGATAGACCATTACAGACTGTTTCTGCCGGTAATTTCATATGTTTGTATGAATTGCTGTGTTTTTTTTTAATTTACATTTTATGCACTGTCCACTAACCGATGTACTCCTCTCCCGCTCTCTGTCTCTGTCTTTCTCTCTCCCACCTAGCATCCTCTGGTCTGACTTACCCCTCCTTGCTGCCAACCTTAGGCTGCTCTAGACCAGACCTTCAAAGAGTTGCCCCAGAGCTCTATGATTCTCACATCCACACAGTGGTACCTAAACAGTCAACATGTAAATATTGACCACTAAGGAACCCCTAAGACATTGAAATTAGTGAGAAGGGCTGCCACGGAGTTCAGAAGCTCCTGATGTGGGTAGACTAGAGTACCATCATACTCTTTGCGGGGAGCATGCTTTAACCCCCATAAACCCTCCCACCTTTCCGATAGCTGCTTATGACCATGTGGGCAAGAATAGCTAATGTTACATGATCACACATGATGTCAAAGCCACCACCCACCCACTGATGTCAAAGCCACCACCATCCCCACTGATGTCAAAGCCACCACCCACCACCACAGGACACATTCATACAGCAGGCAGGTTTGCGCCCTCCTTGGGATCAGTGTGCAATCTCTCTGCATCACACTCTAAATCCCACTGACCCAAAGCAGGAGGAGTCAAGATCTGGACTTCATCTCAGATCTCCTGCATGGCAGTGCAATGCACCAGTAAGCTACACCACCGGGCTAGACCTCTGCTAATTTTAATTTTAAACACTTATTTCCTTTTTTTTTTCTTTTTGTAAGATGGGTCAAAATCATCCCCTGATGAACCAGTGTTCTGCTCAAGGGAGTGAAGCCTGGAAAATCATTGTAAATGCATCACTGTCACTGCCTGGTAAATCGAACCAAGCCAGTAGTAAAGTAGTTAAAGACTCATCTCCTTAATTCCAGGAATGCTTCAGAGCTGTCAGCTTTTGTGTTTCAAGACAGTTCCGTGGAGAAAGTTAGCCTTGTCGTATTGTGTTTGTAAGGATCCCTGCCACAGGCAATGGTAATTGCCATAAATAATAAAATAAAACTCAGCTCAGTATTTTTGCAACGGAAAGACAGCAATTAAGTATTCAGTCCGACATGAATATCTGAGAACATTTCTTTTTTTTTTTTTTTTTTTTTGGTACTGTGAGTTTGAATTTACTTAGTCATCTGTTTCCCTTGAGATGTACTGTAGCACTGTCTGTAGAGGTAACAAAATCACTTAGCGTAAGGTTCATGCGTTTGTGATTTTTCTGTTTTTGATTACATTTATCACATTTTTTATTTGAAGTTCAGACCGCTGTGCAACTATAGGTTAACATCCAAGGGTGTCAGTTTTTCGCTGTGAGCTCATATTCTGTCCCAGTGGCAGCCACATCTTTTTAAAGAAGCAGCATTGCATTTGATATGACAATGCATTCTCATGGGGAATGGCAGCCCCCTGGAACTTTAAGTGGGGTTAGATTTCATAGTGGTATAGCAGTCTTATATCAAGAATAGCCACCTGTTTATTTTCCTCTGTAATTTTTTCAGTGCCCTTGCCTTCCCCTTCTGTCCTCTGGGCACCCCATACGGGCCCTATGTGTGGTATCGGATACAATTTCCCTTGTTATAGTACACAACAATCACCTTCTATTGCAAAAACATTAACGCCTGTGGCATATACTACCATCATATTCTGTACATGCTGTATCTCTGAATGTTGCCTCATTTGGGTTGAAGTGTGTTGCTACATTTGCACCTCTATTTGCCTAAATTATTTTTATTTTATTCAGTTTTTGTTGACTGGGTAGGTGCACTAGGCAGACATTATTGTCAGGCACGACCCAGGAGGTTATAGGCAGGGTTTGGCTCATAACAACAAAAACATTAACATGATGTTACTATTGGTACGGTACAAAGCGGTTTACCCACAGTATGCTGACTCGACAAACGTTCGGCATAGCGAGATCCTCAATGTTGACTGGCGAAATTTCGCCTGTCCAACATTGGGTTGTTTCTCTCTAGAGGCTGTGCCAACCGAACCCTCCATGTGGGGGCTGTGCCCCCCCATGCCCCCTTCTAAATGATTATCAACTCTGAGTCGGAGTTGATTTGGGGGGGGGGTACACACGGCGAAAGGGCAACATTTTGCCTGCAGATCCCCCACAGCGACAATTTCGAAACCTATCGAAATTGTCACCGTGGGGGATTTCACTGTAGGGGTTTCAGCCTTCGGTCGGTACACCATACAAAGCTTGACAAGACAACTAAGGTGCGAGGATACAGGAACATGTACAGTAGGATGACATGTTCGAAGGCACAGTTTATGTAGGGTGCAGGGTAACAAATACAACAAGATAAAACAAGTACAATAGAGTGAGTGGTACATGTTACATAAACTGTAATGATACATACAGTGAACGTAATCAGCAAGGTGACATTTACTCATCTTAGGACTATGAATGCAAGTTACATACAATTGCCCTGATGCATACAGTGAGAAAATTCAGCCTAGTGACAATTGCACATACGAAACCTGTGATAGTGCCATTCAGGGGAGAGTTTAATAGCTAACCAGACGTGTGAGTTGGTGGATGGCATGTAGGAAGGGGACAGGTTATACTGATAAGTGCGTTGGAAGCACTTCACCAGAAGCATGGCTAGGTGGGAGGTATGTGGTGAGGGGGCAGGGTTACACTGAGCAAGTGCATTAGGAACGCTGTATCAGGAAGGGGCAGAGTTGGGTTCTGAAAGGGATGGGTGCTGACACTGACACATGTGTAGGGGGATGCTGTTCCAAAGTTTGGGGGCAGTGCTTGCAAAGGCCATGATGCCGTATTTGGACCTTGATCTAGGCATAGTTAGCAGGTCACTGTCAGAGGATCTAAGGGAGTAAAGGTTATTACTAGGTACGAGGAGGGAGACTAGAGAGTGGGGCAACTGATTAAGAAGAGTTCTATTGATAATTCTCCCCAAGGAAAGGTCCAACATGGCTGAGGGAGAGGGCCAACGTAACACAGAAACAGAAACATAGACAATGATGGCAGAAAAGGACCAGAGGTCCATCCAGCCTGCCCAAGTTCCTTATAATCGCTGGAGCCTACTGTTCCTCCAGGGTACTAACCCTCCCCGTTATCTCTCTATTCTCCTCCCTGGTCCTGTCGCCCCCAGTAACCACTATTCCCTTCATTATGTCCCAGCCCTGCTTGAATCCCCTGACTGGTTTTGCACCCACCACCTCAGCCAACAGACTGCTCCAAGGTTCCACCACTCTTTCCATAAAGTAGTACTTCCTCATTTCTTTCCTGAATCTACCTCCTGTTAATTTCCATTCATGTCCACATGACTGCGAATTCGTATTCAGGCTATATAGTTCCCCGAAGTTCACTTTGTTAATTCCTTTAAGGAAATTGAAGGTCTCTGTCATAACCTAGTTTGCTAAAAAGTGTGCAATGATGGGTGAGGTGATTACAGCAAGTACAAAATAACAAATGTTATTGTACCCCACTTCCCATTTGTGCATCAGGGTACTAGAAGCGTGTGAAAAAACTGGCAGGCTGCATGTGAGCTTGGGAAGGAGTAAACTACTCACAACAGTTTTGTGCACAGACGAGAAGAGATTAGGGCTAGCCCGGTATGCTATCCCAAGACTGAAGTTCCCTGCCTTGCAGATGGAGGTGAGGTGAAGGGAGAAGTCCAAGGAGGGATCAAGCGTAACCCCAAGCTACTTGAAGGAAGTGTCTGTTTCCAAGGGGGCGCTGTCTTCGCAGAGTACTGTTAATTGGGTGCAGTTGTCTTTAAGTCCATATGGGGTTCCGAAGAGCATCGCCTGGGACTTAGCATAGTTCAAAAGAAGTTTATTGTCTTTTAGCCAGGACTTGATGGCCTTGAGGTTAAGGTTCTGTTAACGTCTTCCACTTTGGTAGCATTACTGAAGAACACTAGATCACTAGCTTATAAGAGAGGGGTGCAGTGTTTAAAGCAGTGGCGAATTGCATTTATACGCAATGAAAATAGCAAGGGTCCAAGTATGGATGCTTGGGGGACACCTAGAAGGGATGGGTGATACTCAGAGAAAGGAGCTGAATTGGACGCACTGTTGCCTGTTAGAAAAGTAACTGGAGAACCAGGGTAGGGCATTTTCGGATATCCCAAGGGTACTGACCTTGCTGAAAAGGACAGAATGATCAATGGTATCAAACGCCTTCGTGAGGTCTGTAAGTACTGCCCCAGTGTAATCACCTTTATCAAATGAGGTAAATATGCTGTTGGTTAGCATGAGTAGTGCAGTGGTAGTACAATGATCTTTATGGAACCCGTACTGAGCTGGACAGAGGAGGTCATATTTATTAAGATATGAGTTCAGTTGGCCAGCAACATTTTTTTCCAAGGATTTTGCTCAGGACTGGAAGTATGGCGAAAAGCCTATAGTTGGATATATGTTTGCAGTTCCCTTTTTATGTTTGCTTGCACATGAGCAAGAAACATGATGTGACAGCTAAGAAGAGAAGCAGGTAATGGAGGTGCGGTACTGTGGCAGCCAACACCAGCACTGCATTTGTGGGCTTGACACCATTCACCCAATGCAGGCCCAGTGTCCTGATGACACTTGTTCTGCATAAATGGCAACAAGTTGAAACGACTTGGCTGCTGCAACGAGGGGCCACCTCATCACTGCAGCGTCAACCATTCTGCTGCAATGAGGGAGAGACCCATTATTGCAGGGCGGTACCTTGCCTGGTGTAACATGTTCCTAAACATGGCAGCTGAGAGAAAGCCAACTGACTGGGGTGCCCAATCCCCCTATTGGCATGCCCCCAGCCCCGTTAATTTGCCAACAGCGAAGCCCACTCCCCGTTGGTATAATCCCCCCATTTGTTGTGTGCTGAGGGGGGGTGACCAATCCCCCTCGGCATCATGCCCTCCCCAAACAGTCATTCTTTGCTGATGGTCCCAAAATGCCTAGGTTGAAAATTTGGTGATGGAAGTCCATAAAATGACTGTGTTACAAGCGTGCATTGCAGTTTCCACGCACCCTTGTAACTTCGCAAATTTGTAATATTTTCACTCCAAATTTTCAACATTGGCATTTTTTCATACCTCCTTATGAACAGTATGGCTGTCATTTTTCACATCCTGGCCAAATGTGTTTTCGCACTTCCTGTGCAGAATAGCACAGTCTATGTGAGATATCAGTGTTTGGGACAGATTATGAAAATCACAGTGACTCTGTTCATGAGCAGAGGTCTAAAATGCCTATGTTGAAAATTTGGTGACAAACGTCGATAAAATGACTGTGTTACAAGCGTGCGTACTGCAGTTTCCATGCACCCTCTTAATTTCGCAAATTTGTAGTATTTTCACTCCAGATGTTCAACATTTGCATTTTTTCAGACCTCCTTATGAACAGTACAGCTGTCATTTTTCACATCCTGGCCGAAATGTGTTTTTGCACTTCCAGCACAAAATAGCGCAGTTGCTGTGGGAAGTCAGTGTTTGGGACAGATTAAAAAAATCACAGTAACACTGTTCATGAGCAGAGGTGCTAAAATGCCTATGTTGAAAATTAGTGACAAAAGTCCATAAAATGACTGTGTTACGAGCGTACGTTATGCAATTTCCATGCACCCTCATAATTTCACGCTTTTGTAAAATTTTCACTCCAGATTTTCAACATTGCCATTTTTTCACACCTCCTTATGAACAATACAGCTGTCATTTTTCATATCCTGCCCAAAATATGCATTTACACATCTGTCGCATAATAGCACGGTCGCTGTGGGAAAACAATGTTCAGGACAGATTAAGAAAATTATAGTGACAGTGTTCATGAGCAGAGGTCACAAAATGCCTATGTTGAGAATTTGGTGAAATAATTCCACTAAAAGACTGTGTTACACGCATGTGTTGTGCAGTTTCCACGTATGCTCAGAAGTGCGAGCATTTGTAATATTTCCACTACAGATTTTCAACATTGCCATCTCTTCACACCTCCCTATGGATGGTACAGCTGTCATTCTTCACATCCTACCCGATTTGTGTTTTCATACATCTGGCACCCAATGGCACGGTCGCTGTGGGAACTCAAAGTTCGTGACACATTAACAAAATCACACTGCCACTCTTCATGAGAAGAGGTCCCAAATGCTTTCATGAGGTGGGGTCACAAAAAGGCCATGTTAAAAATTTGTAGTGCAAATACCAACAAACACCCGTGGTATTAGGGTTTCTAACCATAACGTCCCACCCTGTACAGACTGACAGGCATCAGAGGTGTGCCTTTGGATTGCCGACTGTAATACTCATGCCATCCCACCCCCAGCCCCCAGCCAGTGGCAGGCATTGAGGTGTGCCTTGGACTCTTTAGCCCCAGAGTTCACCCCATTCTCCTATACTGTACCCATTTCAGCGTATGTCCTTATGAAATGGGGTGGCTGTAAACCCGAACACCCCAAAGTGCACCTCAACACGTGTCGGTGTCTGCAGGATAGGGTGAGGTGACGTGGCATGAACATCACAATATTGGCCATCTTCCAGGTTGACAGTACGATGCTGGAGGAAAGTGATATGTTGATAATTCTGATCACAAGAATTGTGGTCAGAATTATATTCTCATATTTCTAGTATTGTCTGTAATTTTTATACCATGCCCACTTGGCCACTTCCCCAGTTTGCACCTTGTAAAATGTATACAGGGCCAAGCACAGAACTTGGACTTAGCTGCTGGGAGGAAGTCCCCCTTGCAACTAAGTTGCAATGCAAATGAAAGTTGCCAGATGTTGGTCTATGTAAATAAGGTTTCCCTCCACTACCACCTGCTTTGGGACACCCACAGAGGTCTGTTTATGGCACCGCACCAGTTGCATGGTACTGTTTCATGAACAGAGAGGCCCTGGGCAGAGATGCTACAACCTTTGTCACACCACCATCCCACCTGCCCAACTCTCATCCATAAGTCTGCTTCTGAGTCATTGACTGTGACCAAGAGTGTGCTGTTTTGCAAGCCCCCCATGTTGGTTTTTCCAGTTGCTCCTCTCTTGCTCCCCAGCCCATTAGTAATCCCTTGTGTACAGAGGCACCCATCCCTCCTATTCCCTTGCTTGCTGCCATTATTCAAAAGTGCAGTTCCACAATGCTCTTCATTTCTCACCAGCTCTCCATCTGTTGGTTGCAAAGTTGCGATACCACCTGCCTTAAATAATTCTTAAGGTAGTGAGTGTCACTAAACTCTGTGGCCAACATTACAAGGATTGCCATGCTCTGAAAATGTCATGGCAGGCCAGTTACATAGCAACCCCTGCCATTCCCGACACATTCACAAAGTCATCCCTGGCTGTGTAAGAGTAGTGTGCAGCCCCCTTTGAGCATAGCTCAGGGACTCACAGATTGGGCTAAAAATAAGCAGAAAAAAATCTGGCTCTATAGGCATCACAATTTTGGAAAGAAGGATAGATCTGTATTACTGAAGTCCTTTTTTCATATTGCAGAAATTTGCCTTCTTAACTCACCCTAGACACCCTAACTATAGCTAACGCTTTTAACTCCATGTTCACGGACCTTAGTCATGTGTTACCATCTAAATTCTTTGAGACCATCACTGATGTGGATTGTATTGTTAAACTGGAAAAGAAAAAGGAGCACCCCCATTCTACTTTAAAGCGGTGACTGAGGGAGAGGCCAAAAAATGCATACTTAAGGTACTCGGGAGAACCAGATCAAGTGGTGATTCACTTGACCTAAAATTCATTGCCCTCACCCTTGATGAAGTCCTGTTCCCAATCACCAAGTTATTCAACTGTTCTGTCATGCTTTCCCAATTCCCCTTAAAGTGGAAATCAGTCACGGTGACCCAAGTCCATAAAAGTGAAGATAGGTTGCTTCATGGCAACTACAGGCCTATCTCCATTCTTCCACGTCTTTCCAAAGCACTTGAATGAATTGTGGCCAACCAGCTGGTAGATTATCTGGAGAAATAGAGCTTGCAATGTAATATATAAATATAAAGCTGCCAGAAATGAGTGCACGCGGGCAGTTAGGAGCGCCAAAAGCAAATACTTCAAGGAAGCTCTCTCCAACTCCTGGGGTGATGGAAAAACATTTTGGAGTAACTTGAAAGACCTTACAGGCAAGGACCCTAAGCCACCACCCACCATGCTCAACATAAATGGAACAGCAACATCTGACCTATACACAATCACCAACACCTTCAGCAATGCATTCTCCAATTTGGATAGTGTCCTCCCTTCTAATTTCTTTGATGCCCCCTCTAGTAGTAATCCTTCTGACACTGGTCCTCTCCTGCACCCTGCCCCACAATTCTACTTCAAGGAGATCACAGTGCATGAAGCCAGAACCTATATTCGGAAGGCCATTCACAACGCAGGCTACAGCGGTGACCCCCTTGACCTGAAGTTGTTGGCGCTTGTCCTTGAAGAAGTCCTTGAACTCCTGACAAAGATCCTCAACCTATCACTAAGGATATCCCAGTTCCCATCTCACTGGAAACAGGAGACCATCACACTGGTATACAAAAGTGGAGACAAATCACTGCACTCCAACTACAGACCTATCTCCAACCTCCCTCCATTGTCTAAGGTCCTGGAGTGCATCACCTCAGACCAACTAGTAGAGTACCTGGAAAAATACGACATCCAGTGTCCTGAGCAACATGGTCTCCGAAAAGGGCACAGTACCACCACTGCACTATTAGAATTCATGGGCTTCATCCATACCACGCTTGATCAAGGAAACTGTGTAGGGGCAGTATTCATCAACCTTACGAAAGCCTTTGATACTGTGAACCACCCACTCCTGCTCAAGCAATTATCAAACATTGGGCTCTCCAATGAAGCACTGCTCTGGTTTTCAAGCTACCTTGGGGAGAGGGTCCAGTGGGTTAGGATTGCCAGTGTCAACTCAGAAGAAAAGCCAGTCCTTTCAGGGGTCCCACAACGGTCTACCCTGGGGCCACTACTCTTCAGCCTCTTCCTCAATGATCTTCCCAATGTCTGCCACCAGAAATTACTGCTCTATGCCGACAACACAGTCATGTTCACCAACCACCAAAACACAGAGCTCCTCAAGAAAGAATTACAGCTTGAATTCATGCGCACTGAAGAATGGTTCAAGTCACACAAACTGGTCATGAACTACAGCAAAACAAAGGTTATGACCTTCTACAACGCCAGGAGTAAGTACAAATCCCATGACCTCACCATCCTAAACCAAACAGGGACCCTACTTGAACACGTTCCTGATTTTAAGTACCTAGGTGTCACATTGGACAGCTAACTCTCCTACCATCGGTACATAGATTCTGTCTCCAAAGCCGCCAACATCCGTATAGGCCTGCTCTATAGGCACAAACACTGCATGACTCCTGACACTCTCTGGTTGGCTATCAACAGCTCTGTCACCTCCATCATCGATTACGGGCTAGCAATCTATGGCTCTGCCTTCACCTCTGCCCTCCACAGAATTACAGTTGCACTCAACAAAGCATGCAGGCTACTAACTGGGGTTGACCGACTTACACACACTTATGACCTGTACACTCGGGCAGGATGGCTTCTTCTCATCAGCCAGATACAGTATCGAAACTGACTCTTAGCCAAAAAAGTCCTCCTTGGGGTCATGCTCCTGGGCATTGAAAAGCTCCTCATTGACCGTCACAGCACCCAGCGAACTAGAAGTTCACAACAACTAACCTTCCTTGTCCCCAGATGCAGGACTACCATGGGCCAGAGGGCCTTTGCCCACAGAGCACCACAGTGGTACAATACTCTCAACAAAGAAACTCTTACTGCAGCTGTTCTTGGCCCTTTTAAGAGACTACTCTGACTTCATCTCATTTCAACTAGTCTTTGTGGCTGCCTCGCCTAATCAAGGGCCCACAGCTCACTGCCCTCCACTTCAGTCTTGACAGCTACCTCTCCCTCCCCCAGGCATTTCCTGACTTTTATCCCTCCCTCCCTCCTCTTTAGAGCTCTTACCCTAGCCCTCTACCCTCCAACAATGGCCTTCCTGCCTGAATACCCCCCTCACCTGCACCGCTTATTTCTAAGATTGCCCTTGGCTGGTATGTCATGCTGCCTAACATTTGGCACATTTTGAATTACTGGGATTTCCTAAGCCTCAGTCTCTTGCTTCTTTTTATTGTGTAACTATGTATTATTACATTGTCCTTTATATGTATGTATACCCCCCATTCCTTCAACGTGGAACCTTTGTAAACGAGCAGTTCCTGCTCAAAGATATTTGTAATCCTGGATTTCAATAAAAATAAAAAATTAAAATGTCCTCAGCAGCATGGATTTTGAAAATTCCACAGTACCACCACTGCTCTAATTGAATTTATAAATTACATTCACCACGCTCTTGACCATGCATGTACGAAACTGAACAATTACGCTCTGCGAAGTATTTCATGTAATCCGCACATTTTGCGAAATACTTTGCAAAGCACGAAATGCAAAATTTTGTCCTGGGGATGGCGGAATTTCACCTGCAACCCAGTGAAATGTGCCACCCGTGGGCGAAATTTTGCCATGGTAAAATCATCCCTGGTGTCTAGTGGTCCCACCACCCCTGGCCGATCACCAGCCCAAATTCAGCAATTCCCCATCCCCCTCCCACCAAGCTGTATATCCCTGGTGACTAGTGCCCTCCCCTGCCCATCACCAGCCCAAACTGAATAATTTTCCCTGTCCCCCCCCCCACCACCACAGAGATTCAGTATTAAAAAAAAAACAGAACTCCCTGGTGTCTAGTGGACCCCCCACCCTGTCATCAGATACTTACCCTCCCCTGGTCCCCCAGTACCTCAAGTGGGCCACCGGCACAGCCCTCCACTCACCTCCACAGCCAGCAGCCCAACTGGGCGCTTAGGTGAATGAGCGTTGTGCTTGTACGCGTCACGTTCATTCATTGGAAGCACTCAGTCGGCTGCCAGCCATGGAGAGTGAGTAGAAGCTCTACCAATGGCCCGCTACACGATAATGGGGGAGATGCAGGGTGGAACTATCTGATGACAGGTGAAGGACAGACATCAGGGAGTTATTTTTTTTATATACCAAATCTTGGGAGGGGAATTATTCAATTTGGGCCGGTGATCGGCTGGGGGGGCAATAGACACCACGGATGTAAATCTCAGCAGGGGGACAGAGAATTGTTGAATTTGGTCCAGTGATTGGCCAGGGGTGGTGAGACTACTAGATACTAGGGAATGGGATATGTTTAGGGGCACCGACAGTAGGGCACTGAGCTGCAAAATTTCACGAAATATTTTGCATGGCAAAATTGATGATTTTGTGGTAATTTCGCCTTCGCAACATCTGTACTCTTGACAAAGGCCAGCTTGTTGGTGCCACCTTTATTGACCTCGCAAAGGCCTTTGATACAGTCAGTCATTCCTCTTGTTTCTGCTGCTGAAACTCTTGAACTGTTTCTGAAACTTGGGAATTTTTGGACTATCATTGGCCGACCCCTTGTAAATGGATTTAGGGAATTAGCGCTCAATTCATTGCAAGTAATTAGGCCCGAACTGGCTGAGGCCTGCGGACCGGTCTACAGCAGCTCTTGGGCTGGTACCTTTACCAGCCGGGTAGCTGGCGGTTTTGGTGCTTTGACCCTTAAAGTCTCCCAGGGGACCGATTCGTTTGGGTTCCATTGGGGATGTAAGAGTAGTTGGCGTTGCCTGAGCACGGGCCTTGGGCCAGATTTTCGGGGGTTTTTTCTGCAGCGGAGCTGATCTAACCCTGAAGAGTTGTTTTGGTCCTCCTCCTGTTCCTGCTACTGGTTTGACTTTTAAGATTTATTTTAAGATATCCATAATTTATTTCTGCAAGTTTAGAACGCATTTTTTCCTTTGGCAGTGAGAGTGCCACTATACTCTATACCCAAGGGGCCTGTTAGTGGGAGTATCAGCGGTCAAAGGGTTAAACTGTGCTATAATTAAAGAATTTTTGCACTATTACTGTAGGAAACACTGTTATATTGGTCTGGACTTAACTACACTATTATTCAGGACCTTTATCACTATCGTTGGAAAGACTGTTGCCCTGGGGCTCTTCCTGAGGACTTCTTTAAATATCCTATGTGGTAGTGAGAGGACTACCAGGATCTATACCAGCTGGTCTTTTGTTTTTCCTTTGTTTTGTATTTTGTTTTCTTTATTTATTGATGTTTGTTTATTTTTAGTGCTTTCCTTCTCTGAGCAGTGAGACTGTTCTGGGGCGGGGAAGTGCTGTTTTATTGTAATTTAATATAGTATTTGTATTTTGTGTTTCTTAGAAGTTTGGGGTATACTGCAACTTGTGTTGGGATATTTTATTGGTGTCCTAGTTGGTTGGGTATTGTTTTAATTTTATTGCTGTAACTTCGAGGGTCTTTTAGGTTGGGCACCTGATTATTGTGTATTAGATATTGTTTTTGATTGTGAAATGTGTAAGTTCCCCACCCCCATCGTGTGCTATTCGTCCTCCACCCTCCATGCCCTCCGCCCCTTTTCTCCCCCTCATCTGTTGTGGTCAACTTACCAGTGCTGCCGTGCGCTAGGTATTGCTCATAGGGGGTGGGTGGGGTGTGGACGATTGGAGGACGACGGAGCGCACCTCTCACATTCGGGTGGTTAGACCTAGAAGACGCCCTGGGGTGAAATGGAGTCTGGAATGAGGTGCTTCCTGTCTAGTCCCCATACCCAAGGTTACTGCCCTTTGTGGCAGGCAAGTAGATGGGGTGGCCCTGGAGACCCATCCAATTCGGGCGGTGTTATGCAATGCCAGATCTGTTAAAAATAAGACTGCAATCGTTGCAGATCTTGTTGGAATAACCGATCTGGCTTGCATCACCGAAACCTGACTGGATGGAAATGCTGGCCCCATTTTAGATTTTAGATGCTGCAATTCCGGCCAGGTACTCGGTGATACACCGCTGGCGATTGGATCATGGGGGGGTAGTGGTCTGTTTCAAGACCGAGTTGGGCCTCACGAGTGTACCAGTTGAGGAAGCCAAATCATGTGAGTGTACCGTGGTGGTTGGTGTGGGTTGCAGGATAGCTCTCATCTACCGTCCACCCAGGGATGAGATGCAATTCATGCAGGAAGTTGCAGATTTCATCGCTGACATGAGATTGGAGTTGCCCAGATTGATGGTACTGGGCGACTTCAATGCCTGGGTCGATGACAAACTCTCACAGTTTGGACAACGCTTCCTCCAGCTTATGAGATCTCTGGCCTTACACAGGTTGTTGTCTTGGCCACTCACAAACATGGCCACTCTCTTGATTTGGTTTTCCTCCTGTGGATCGAGGCCTCTGACTTGGAGGTGGAACTGGTCGGTTGGTCTGATCACTACACTGTGAGGTTCAATTTCTGGGCCCCCCCCTTTGAAGGCCTGTCTCTGTGGAGATGGTCAGTTACCACCCTTTACAGGAAGTGAGCCCTGAAGGCCTAGCAGCGGTGATTGATCTCTCTGAGTTTCCTGTGGCCAGCTCGAGTCCAGAGACCTTAGTGGTGGCCTATAATAGGGCCATTTCTGTGGCTCTGGACTTGATTGTTCCCATCCGTGTTCGTCCTCTCCCCTTTCGCCCTCGAGCCCCGTGGTTTGATGGGTCCCTGAGGGAGTTGCGCTGAGTAGGACGTAGGTTACAGCGGCATTGGCAGAAATCCACCCTGGAGGCCGACCACCTTAGATTGGTCATGCACTATCAGATCTACCAATCAGCAATCTCCCGTAAGAAGGCAGAATTCCTGTCCAGGGAGATCGCTGCTGCTCAGAACCAACTAGCTCAGCTCTTCCAAACTGTTGACAGGCTGTGCAACCCAGCCTGTCTGCAGCTCCGAAGACCTTTCTCGCAAGTAGAGTGCGATGAACTTGCTCGGTACTTTGCAGATAAGGTGGCCGACATCAGATTGGAAATTCTCTCGACCCGCTCTATGGGGATTACTGATGATCGGTGCTTGGTCGCCTCACCTCAGACTTCCTGGAGTTCCTTTGCCTTGCCTGAACCTGTGGGTGTCATACGGATTGTCCAGGGTATGTGCCCTACATGCTGTAGTTTGGATCCGGGCCCAACTTCCCTGATTATGGGTTGTTGGGATTTGATTAGCCTGGTCCTGGTGCAGATAATCCGGTGCTCCTTGGAATCTGGTGAATTTCCAAGCTCCCTGAAGGAGGCAGTGGTAACCCCCCTCCTAAATAAGGCTTATTTGGACCCGGGTCTTTCTGCTAACTACAGACCAATCTCAAACCTTCCCTTTCTAGGGAAGGTGATTGAGAATGTAGTTGCGATACAGCTGTATGACCACCTGACCATCCAAAACATCTATGAACCTCTCCAGTCCGGTTTTCGAAAGAGGCATAGCACTGATACAGCACTGGTTCATGTGTTCAATGATCTCCTGATGGCGAGAGATCAGAGAAGCCGTTCTGTCTTGGTGCTCCTTGATCTCTCCTCAGCCTTTGACACTGTAGACCATGGGGTGCTGCTTGGACATCTGGGGTTCATCTGTGGACTGACAGATACAGTCCTCAGAAAGATTACATCTTTCCTCACTGGCAGGAGCCAGAGAGTGGTGTCTGGGATTCTTTCCTTGGACCCATTCTCCCTGCCTTGTGGGGTCCCTCAGGGTTCAGTGC
The DNA here is from genome assembly GCA_016271365.2 of Neoceratodus forsteri. Taxonomy (NCBI): domain Eukaryota; kingdom Metazoa; phylum Chordata; order Ceratodontiformes; family Ceratodontidae; genus Neoceratodus; species Neoceratodus forsteri. The sequence continues at coordinate 402,263,298 of JADMNL010000025.1, forward strand.
TGTCCCCCATGTTGTTTGCAGTGTATATGCTGCCCCTCGGAGACATTGTTAGACGGTATGGGCTGAGGTTTCACTGTTATGCTGATGATGCCCAGCTCTACCTGTCTCTTGCCCCCGACCAGGATAGAGCTGTCTCTGTACTTAATTCTTGCCTTGTTGAAATCCAGGACTGGATGAATTCGAGCTGGCTAAAGCTGAACTCTGGAAAGACGGAGGTGATGGTAGTGGACCCGGATCACCAGATAGAGGGGTTGCAGGCTGTCCAGTCCTCTGGAATTTTTCTTTGGGACTCTCAGATCCCAACCTCTGAACGGGTGCAAGATCTGGGGGTAATTCTTGATGACGGGTTGACTTTTCGAGCTCAGGTGTCGGCAGTTGTCAAGACTTCTTTTTATCATTTTAGGAATATCTCCAGGATTAAGCACCTGGTTCCATCCAGGGACCTGCCTTCTTTGGTCCATGTTTTTGTGACCTCGCGCCTAGATTATTGTAATTCCCTGTACTTAGGGCTGTCTGGGGTTGATATCCGCCGCCTACAGCTCGTGCAGAAAGCGGCAGCACGATTATTAACAGGAACTTCCCGATCTTCCCATATTACACCTGTGCTGCGTGCTCTGCACTGGCTGACAATTAGGTGGCGGATCACCTTTAAAGTCAGTTTACTGACTTATAAAGCCCTACATGAACTGGGCCCTGACTACTTGAAAGAGCTCCTTGTGCCTTACCGCTCGGTGCAACAACTATGCTTGGTTGACAAGAGGTCATAGTGATTCGAGGGTGTCTTTGAAATCTTCTTGGGCCCGTGCATTTATGCACGCAGCCCCGACCCTCTGGAACTCTCTACCCCATCAGCTTTGGGAGTGCACGACTGTGGGGGGTTTAAACATGCGCTGAAAACCTATTTATGGTGCCATGCCTTCGGTGGCATTGACTGAATTTTGATCCTCTGATTATTTTACTGTCTGTTCGTAGTTTTACCATGATCTTTTATTTTTCTGTAAAGCACCTTGATGGCTGAAAGGCGCTTGTGAGAAATAAAATGTATTATTATTATTATATTAATATTCCCTGCTGACTGGACAATTAACTGATTTGGGGTTATCGAACAACAGCACAAGATGGTTTAATAGTTATCTCAGTGACCGCTCGCAACAGGTGAAGATTGGGGATGTCCTCTGAGCTATGCAACCTGTTCGGTCAGGTGTTCCCCAAAGGTCATTCCTGGGGCCCCTTCTGTTTAGCATTTTCATTAATAAGCTCCCTGCATCATGCCCGGACCAGATACTACTATATGCAGATAATGCTGTAATTTTCTCAAGCAACGCCTAGACAACCAGCTACAGAACAGTTTTACAGATGTTGAGGCCCAGTTCAATGTGCAGAAACTCATTTTAAACTAAAAAAAAACCTAAAATAATGATATTTCACAGCTCTCACAGCAAGCATAAAACCCAACATTTAACAGTCAGAAACTGTTCTGGCGTTGCTCTTGAACAGACGCAACTGTTCAAGTACCTAGGAGTCGCCTGAGACAGCACTCCGTCTTTTGCCAATCACATTGATAATGTAGCAAAGGCAGTGAATATTAGGATTGGGCTCCTGTTCAAACATAAGCACTGTCTGACCTCTGAAGCCCTTAATCTTGCTCTACAAAGCTCGGTAGTCTCCATCGTCAACTACGGGCTTGTGATTTATGGATCTGCCACTGACACTGCCCTATGTCGCATAGCTCTTGCTCTTAACAAGGCTTGCTGACTCCTTACTGGGGCTGCATGCCCATCACACACCTGTGACATGTATGATGAGCAGGCAAACTGGCTCCAACTAAAGGGTAGAATCTCCTATCAAACCTGCCTAATTGCTAAGAAGGCCTCCCTTGGTATCTTGCCCCCAGGGGTTCAGGAACTTCTCCGACCATCCTGTAACACCCGCCTTACAAGAAACATAGTAAACCAAACCTTTCAAGTGCCTCACTGTCATACCTCGCAAGCACAATGGTCATCTGCTGTCAGAGAACCGAAGTGGTATAACTCGCGTCACAGTGATGTCTCCAACTCTGCCACTCTAGACCCTTACAAATGGAAACTGCGAGAATTCCTTGTGAGCCATGCTACCTGTGATTGACTTGCCCCCCGCAGCCTACAAGCTACCCAGCTCCTCCACCCATACCCCCACATCTCTGCTCTTTCAGCTGCTCTCCGCCTCTTTTCCTCTCATACTACTCTTATCCCAGGAAAAGACTTCCCATCATTTATCTTTCATCTCCTTTTCCCAGTGTTCTCACCCAAACACTGAATCCAACCCCTCCACCCATCTCTTCCCCTACATGCTACTCCTTCTCTCCCTTAACCCCCCTCCCATTCAGCATCTCCCCCTCTTGTTTGTTTGTTGAATTTTGTTGACCCGGTAAGCCCACTGGGCCTAGCAGTCCCTTTTCAGGGGCGACCGGGTGGGGTACAGATGTTAAGCAATTGAAATTGAACCAGATTAAGCTGTTGGTGGTATTTTAGTGAATGAGGGAAATTTGGCCAAGACACCGGGGAAGTTCCCCTACTCTTTTTGATAAGTGCCATGGGATCTTTAACATCCACCTGAACTACCACCAATCCAGGCAGATGGGACCTCGGTTTAATGTCTCATCCGAAAGACGAAACCTCAGAAGTGCAGCACCCCGCTCATGCTGCACTACAGCGTCAGTATTGGGATAGTAGCCCAAGTGCCAGATGTGGGAACTGAACCCACAGCTTTCTGATCTCCCGGCCTCAGAGGCGAGCGTTAACTATGTAGATGCCTCAGGACAACATTTCCTCTACTGCACAGTAAGAATGTTTGCTCCATTACTTGCAAGTTTTTAGTAGCACTAGTTCTTAATCATTAGGGCCAGGCAAACATTGTCCAATGCCTGTGTACAGTTTGTTACCACATTTTAATTTCTCTACCTTGACAAGGCCACTGGGCTGCACTTCTCCTAATTGTATAGTATTGAATGTTCACTTCCAGGAATCCAAGTTGCCAGTGCCTTACGTTAGAATTTTGTATAATCAGTACTGTATGTGTCTATGTATCATGAAGTGGAACATTTATAAAAGAGCTCTTAGATTCAAAGGTGTTAATTCTGAAAAATTAAATAAATTAAAATAACCCATTTATCAGAGATACTGTAGGACACGGGGAGAGGTGCTGTGGAGTAGCAGCAAATGTGACGTCTTAGGTTGTGGACTTGAAGTTCCCAGGAACACAAATATTTTAGCACAAATTCATCCATGGTAGCAGCTGGCTGTGATAAACCTATGGAGGTCGGAGACAGAACCAGCAAGGACAAACAGGGGGTGGTAAAGCAATATCAGGACCAGAACCATCCCATTAAGGGAAATCAGAATCATCCTATTAAGGGATGAAAATGAATCCATCATAGGGTCATCACTACCAAAAATGGCGCCATTCCATATCATGGCAGAACCATGAACTCTAGGCAGAAATGCTGTTGGGGATCTCATCTGGTATCCTGTAAGTACAGCGTTCCCTTAAATCCCTACAAATGTAGATGCAATATATACAGAACATAATGGCATATATTGTGTCTCTGTATGTTGCGGGGAGAACAAGTTTCATCCCACCTGGTCAAGGAATTTTCTGTTTTTTCCAGTACCAGGCCCACAGGATGCAGGTGGTAAGGGTACGCATACGTGCATACCTACACAGCAAGGCACCCGCCTCTGTCCTCCTTCTCATGTACCCATTCCTGGCTACACTGCCACCTGTGGTCACCCAGGCTGCACTGTCCCAGCAGAGCTGGCTGTCCTCCATCCCCATATAAGGAGAGCATTCTCTGGGATGCTTAATCCTCCGTCCCCCTGGCCGGCCCTTAATGGCCCAGACTCATTCCCAAACCAGGGTCACCAGCGCCACAAGCGGGTAGCCCTAACACTGCACCAGAGGGACCAGCCATCCCATCAACAGTTTAAAACAGCAATAAATAACAAAGACCACCACCCCAACATTCTGAATGTCGTTGTACTGTAAGTATTTTATCAGAGTTCTCAATAAATGAGGTCAAAAGATTTTATTTTTTTTTGCTAAGCAATTAAAGCATTAAATGTTGATTATTAAAAAGAAATGGTCCAAAGCCATTCTATTAAACTGATGGAAATTGAAAATAAATTGCAAACCATTCCTCTTGCACATTAGGAACCATAACTACTGTTGTCTGATGGCTCCATGGGGCATTTCCAGCAGAGAGGCAAAGTTGCTTGACGAGATTTAAAAGGCACCATTCAGACCTGGTCTGCATACAAATTACGCAGCTGAAGGAGCAGCGGGTCTTTGTCCTACATTCTGATTTACTGTAGTTCTTCAAAAAAAAAGTTAGCGCCAATACCAAACTGCTTCAATTCCAGGTTTGCTAACTCAGCTATCTAGAGATAGGTGATATTTTTGTTGTTTGCTAAGGTTTTCTTAAAGGTCATATACATCGTCCTTTAGAGCTGGTATTTTTAAATCGTTTCTTACAAATGCTACTTGAATGGCATTATACATTAGTTGGTATGCAGTGACATCTCTAGATACTAACAAACAAGGATAAAGGCTCAACTGTTTGTTTTCCCAGTCTCAAAATATTCAGTCTTTTTGTTTTATTCCATTTCTGCCCCCTTCTGTCACTGGCACCTAGGCGCACCCACGGCTACTTTTGTCAGTTCTTCCCAGGCCTTAGTGGTGCCATGGATAGCCCCACAGGTGGACTGAAGGGTAGGGGCTCCCCTCAACAGGATGTGGGCGAGTGATGTCATGACATGTACCTGCACTGTGAGTTGGCATGCCGATACCCTTCTCTTCCCTGCTGGTCCCTCCAGCTGCGCTACACCTGCAGTCACCCAGGTGGCAGTGTTGCGGAGGATGAGACTGCCCTCCTACCACAGATGAGGGAAGTATCCTTTGGAACACTCAGTCCTCTTCCCCTCGGCCTGCACATGACAACCCAATCCAGGTCACCGTCATCATGAGTGGCAGTGCTACCTCTGCGCCAAGAGGCCAACTAAAATATTCAACCTTTTTTCTGCCTTTTTGCCAAATCAGTCAACATTCTGTGGCCAAAGTTACCACTTCATCAGCACAGTCAATGTTGGGAACTTTCTTTTATTCAACAGTTCGGTTCATGTGGGGTAACACTTTAAATATGCAGTTTGTTTTTTCTTAGCTTAAAATATGCATTACTAGGCTCCTACCAGATTGCCGCACTATGGGGTCCTATTCAGCCAATGTCCTTTTGAGCACTGCATTTTTGCACCCTGGACCTGCTGACCTCCACACTTTCTTCGGCCACAAAACAATCAACTAATTTGGCATAAGGTGGAAAAATAATGAATATTTTAAGACCGAGAAATAAAGAAGAGTTGAGCCTTTATCCTTGTTTGTTTGTTATGTGGATACTGCCTATGGAAGGATCCTCCAAAAATATACATTTTACAGCTACATAATTTGGGCATCATGGAGCAGTTTTTTTTGTTTCATCTCGTGATACTGTCACGTAGTCATATCATGCTTTTTCAGGGTGAGAGAACTGAAAACATAAAGTGAGGTGACCAAACACCCAGAGAGAGAAAACGCTCCTATAGGGATAGATACATGACTTAGCCAGATATGGACTGAAAAGGACACATACTGAGCCATTCAACTACACAACACATACCCGGTCCCTGCCTGAAACGCTACCTGGATGTGCAACCCCGGGCTGTCCCGATACATGGATGTGGAGTCCCACACAAAGAGAGTGACCAGCCAGGGGATGGACCAGGGCCAGCCCATGGGCTTCCAGTCAGAAGCCGCAGCTGTTCCCACAGTGGATCCTTTGCCCTGTGGAAGAAGGAGAGCATGGAATACAGCAGTCTGCAGAAGGACCACTGTGTTCCAGTGGCACAGCTGCAGGTTGCTGGGTACCTCACAGCTCTGCTCCATAATTGTGTTCCTCACCCCAGCCTTCTGTACCATAAAGGAGGGCTGTGGTCCATGGCAGCAGGGCACCAATGAGTCCTTCTGATGCACGTCAGGTGGGATGCGCACCTGCCATGGCAGCCCTCCAGCTGAGGTAATGAACATTCCCCACCACCACCACCAAAACTGTTCTGGTTGAGTGTAAATGACATCATGCATGCCACACTCCACCAGCCATTCACTGGTCTGCCCACTGCTCCTGCCTCAACCTGCCACACAGTTTATTTATTTATTGAATTTTGTTGACCGGGTAGGCCCACTGAGACTAGAAGTCCTTTTTTAAGGGGTGACCAGAGGGAGGGGGATACAGATGATAACCAACTAAAATTGAACCAGATTAAGCTGTTGGTGGTATTTTTAGTGAATGGAGAAATTTGGCCAGGACACCGGGGACAATTCCCTACTCTTTTCGAGGAGTGCCACGGGATCTTTAACATCCACCTGAACAACCACCAGAACAGGCAGATGGGACCTCAATTTAACATCTCATCTGAAAGACAGCATCTCAGGAGTGCAGCACCCCCCTCATGCTGCACTACAGTGTCAGTACTGGAATTTAACCCAAGTTCCTGGTGTGGGAATAGAACCCACAGCCTTCTGATCTTCCGGCCTCAGAGGCGAGTGTGCAACTTGCTGAGACATTGACACTGCTATTGCCTGAGTGGAAGCAGGGTGGGGGTCTGGGAGAGACACACAGTGGGGGTTAGTTATTTGTGCATCCGTAGTTGTTCTTTGGGCACCCAGGATACACGTATTTCAGCCCTACACACTATGTATCATGGCACACAGAGCTGTGCAGCAATACAGCATCAGGCCCAAATGCTCAAGAGACACCTCTGCATCCTTATTAATAAATCATCAGTGAACATCCATTTATCATGTTAGAGGAGAATAACCCTACAAGTCATTTTTTCCAGTAGAAGCTGATTTTTAAATACTGGCTCAAATTCTATTATTGTTCAATCTACACAGGATGTTTAGTTATCCTAGTGACTGTTTCTGATTTACGTACAGCTGCTAAGGACCAGTTTAGAACTGTATGATGTAGATTAGGTCCTTGCTATGCTTTTCTAGTTTTTGGCGCAATGCATCTGTGTTCTACTATAGAATTTTGTGGCTAGAAGGGACATAAACTACATCATACAGCCCTAATAGGGTACTTAGCATAAGAGTATGAATCAGAACTGTTCACTGTGGTCACTGAAAGGCTTGTACAGATGAAACAATATCCATATTGGAACCAGTTCTTAACAACAGCTTCTACTAGGAAAATGACTTGCATGCACAGTTCGGTCCACCTTGAAGTAACGTGGAAAAAGTAAAAAGAAATTAGTATAAAACAGCCTCCCTCCAAAAAAGTGGAATATTCCACCTTTTCAAATCTTGCACATGTGAACCTCTTGGTTACAAGGGGTCATCATAGGCTACCCCCGAAGAGTGTACACTTAATGTGGAAGAGAACTGGAATTATAGGAGGGTTTGTTCACTTTGTAGACATGGGTAGTGCATGCATATGCTTAAGTGTGAGGTGGGAAAACCCTTCTTATATGTGCCGTGAGGGATAAGTGCTGACCCACACTCAACAGGTCACTTGTCTCTGGGCTAAAGGTTCTGTGGAGGATGGAGGCTCCTCCAGAGCATTTAATTATAGGCTGGACCCCCGGGGTCCTTTCTGAGTGCAGCCTCCCCTCTAGGCCAAGGTCAGAATGCTTGGTATGAATAAACTGAAAGTTACACATTTGTCCTTTCTGAGAAGATGAATTAGATTCTTTTTTTTTTTTTTTGTAATTTAAAGTTTATTAAATTTTTTTCATAAAACAATGCAACAAAAGAAAATGCAAATATTACGTATGCTGCAAACTGTACAAGCAGGTGTTTATGTTGATAATTTGCAAAATGTTGAGTTTAAATGAGGATTCAGACATCTAGAAATGCATCTGTTCTATTGTTACTGCCGTCAGTCAATCTTTCATAACTAGCCCTTATAGAAACATCTTGTAGCCATTCTGGAAGGAGGGGGGCTCTGTCTCTTTCCACTGTCTTAGCATAATATTTTTAGCTGCTGTCAAAGCTGCAAATAACCAATATTTTTGAGAAGCTGACAAGTAAGATCATTCTGAAGTGATACCCAGAATTATCATTTTTGAGGATTGTTTGATTTTATTTTTAAAGATTATTTCCCAAATGTCCAGCACCTCCTTCCTGAATGATGCAACCTTTAAGCAAGACCATGAAATGTGGGATAATGTGCCTTTTTCAGAGCGACACCTCCAGCATTCATCATTATCTGTAAAACCAAGTTCACGTACCCTACTGGGCGTGTAGCACCATCTATGCACTAAATGACAGTGAATCAATATCCCCTTTGACTCTTTGCAGGCTCTGAGTGCACCCCTTCAGTCATTCCATTCATTACTTGAGATGTTGACATTGGATTATTGTTCCTGTTTTGGTATCAGTAGGTCAGTGGGGTCATCAGTAGCCTCCAAAACCATTTTATAAATAATTTTATAACCCTTACTAGTAAGATGAGTTGAATTCTGAAATGTGTCCAAGTCTGTGTGCCCCAGTTTCAGCTGTGGGAAAGTGCTGAAATGGAACTGTAAGCCACTGTACCTACTGGGTTCCCAGTGCAGCCCCATACCAGGGAAAATTCAGAATGAAATATGAATTGTGCCATGCTGAAGGACTGACCCCTCCTGGAGAGTTAATTTCTTGGCAGCAAATGATTAGGACTTGTTGACGATGAATTGGTGTGTGGTGCCACCCTGCCTGCAGGCTAAATAAAGAGAATGAACAATTAAATAAGCTGGAGCCATGAGCTGGACTCTATTCCACTGTTGTAGACTTTGGGTTGTGTTTGGTGCCTGTTGTATTTCACTAACCCTTCCTTTTCAGCCCAGTTCCTGTGACCCTGATCATTGAACACCTGTGAGGTCATCATGAGTTCAAATGACACAGTACCTGTACTATGTTTTATGTTTTGTATTTATAGATGGCACCTGGAGCATACTGGCATAGTAAAAATGTTTTTATTACTGATGCCTGCTCAGTCGCTGAACTAGATAAGAGCACATACTCACAAATCTCATGTCAGAAAGATTTAGCAAAACAATATGACAAAAAATTATTTCTCAATTCAGCAAAAGCAATATCCCAAAGTTACTATTTCCTATGCCCAGCAGACATATGGCCTATTGCCCTGATTTCTAATCTGAGTTACAAAAGCAATCTAACCACCTGACGATGTTAACATTCATATTATAAAGCAGTTACCCAAAACTAACTTAACCAAACTGCATGATAATATTTGCATTCATATTATAAAGCAGTTACCCCCAACCCAGTAGTCTTAGTGACCTGTAGCCTGACTGCTAAATGTTGCATGAGAGGCGATCAATGTATGAAGTGAGAGCTGAGCATATTCGTACCCCTGCTTGTGGCTTTACCAGCACCCTGCAGCCAATACCCACTAAGACCAGCAATCAGCAGCTATCTTCCCAGGAGTCTGCTCATACTCTCCTCTCAACTTTCAAAAGTCTGGGATTTTTATATTCTTGAGCCATCTAAAAAGATAAATAAATAGATAAAAAAAGAGCTACTGACCCAAATAAAAAATTAGAAGGGAAAAATGTAACAGGAATCACATGGTTGTTGAACCATTTATTGGTACTGATGCAGATAACATTTGATAGGTATGGGTAAAGTCATAGGTAGCACATTTATGGCCAATAAAGGTCAAAAGGAAAATAATAATTTCATGGTTGCTAAAAGTTGGTAGGCAAGTAAGAACTTGTCAGAGGGCAAAAGGTAAGCTACTGCTTTTTGGCTGCTAACAGGTGGGAGGCGAGTAGGAACTTGTGAGAGGCCAAAAGGTAAATGACTAATTTTGTATCTACTAAAAGATGAATAAACATGATAAAATTGCTACTTATGGGCAGCATCATTTCCTGTAACTAAGCTAAATTACTGTAGCTAGTTTGCAATTGATCTTTCTGTGTTTTTTTTTTTTCTAATTTGCCTATAATTTCCCATTTATTTCACCCCTGCAAATGCTTGGCCTTGCTGAGTTTTCACTCAAACCCCTGGTCCATATTTGGCTGGTCGATGCTAATGCTTGGCCCGGCTGAGTTTCACTCAAACCCAAGTCCTTGGGAAAGACCTCCCTGGTATCAAGGTCACCCTACTCTTGGAGGTCAGGTAGGTGGTAAAGGCTTGATGTATGCAGCCCTCACTGGAAATGAGTTGTTATCAGTAATACCTAGATCATCCATCGTCTATGTTTGTATTAATGGTTTCAAGCATGGTTGGGACGGCGTTAAGGGTTTAGTAGTTAGTCAGAGCACTAGCAGTAAGGCAGGAGGCAAAGGGGGAGAGAGGAGGCCAAAAACTCCATCAAAACAGTAGGTCTTGTGGTAGGATAGGGTATGTCAGGGCAGACTGGATGTACCAGTGGTCTTTTTCTGCCAATGCTTTATAGGTTTCTATGTTTCTATGACTGGGGAAGGGGCTACATAATTTATAGAAGATCACCTGAAGGGCAGTATAGCGCAGTGGTCTAAGGCTCTGAGCTGCAAATCTGGTGACATCCAGCAGACCAGACCTGGGTTTGAATCCCACAGCTTCCACTTGCATACTGTGTGACCCTGAGCAAGTCACTTAACTTCCTTGTGCTCTCAGGTTGCACCTGGAAACAAGCTCCGGCTTTGTGTGCCTTTCCTGGTTAAACAATTTCCCCTTTCCCTTTCCCTGAAGGGGACAGGGAAGACCTAAGAGAATTACGGATATACAAAGCAACTAGAAATACAAAACTCCTAGAGACTTTAAACCTCAGTGATAAGGGCAATGTGCAGAGGACATGCAGGACATGCATTACCACTGAATGGAAGGCAATTTAGAAGGGGGCAAAGAAGGCACTGATTTACACAGAGGGTGTCAGATATATGTAGCATGCTTTTTGCAGTTAATTCTTTTGGTTGATGTTTCAAATTTATTACAGCAGTGATACATCAGAAGGAAGGAACTTCAAGTCTTAAAACAATATTTTAACAAATTTAGTAATTGAAACAGTAAAAACATCACTACAGCAATTCATACATGGAATAAAACATACCCCTACATTCAGTTACACAGAACATAACTAGTATACCTAATCTCTCTGACATGTGAACAAGCCATGTGAGGCATTTGTTTAATTTATTTTTTTATTTTAGTATGCTTTTATCCCCGGCTTCCCCTAACCCCGCGAGTGGGGTTCACCCTGCTGCAACGACTGACCCCCACATGCCGGGGATGACCCCCCCAAATGGGACCACCAGTGGTGGAGTTAGGTGGCTAGAGGGGTTAGCGCTGCACCCGGCTCATTAGCAGGGAACCGAGATTTTTTCCAGGGTTTTTCAGGGGCGAGGACGTGCAATGATGGCGAGCGTCCATCCTGCCCCCCTTGTGTGCAGGCACCGGAGCACTTGTGGTACCTCTAGACTCCATGTGGGGTCCACATTGCACCAGACACTCAACCCCTCCCCAGAGCAGGAGAGCAGTCCTGTGGATGCTCAATCCTGCCCCCCCCGGCCAGCCCTCCGACACCCGGATCCACCCCACGAACCTGGGTCATCAGCGCTGCAGATGGGTACCATACATCTGCACCAGCGGGCCGTTAATTTATTTTTTTATATTCATTTAGAACACATTTCATCAGGTAGGCAAGCAGAGCCCGAGGCTTGTTTCCAGTGGCAACCTATTTATTTATTTATTGAATTTTGGTAACCAGGTAGGCCCACTGAGACAATACAGTCCCTTTTTCAGGTGCGACCCAGAATAAACAAGACAACATATAAGTACACTATACAGGTGAGCAGGATAAACATCAACTTAATACAGTAGTTTACAAACACATGTACAGTGCAAGGAGACATTAGTGTTAAAACATTGGTGCAGCATAACAAAAGAACATTTGGATAAGTGCATAGCAACAAATTCTAAGTTGGAACATTTTCAGGAAAGGTTCAAGTGGATGATGGGAAATACAAAAGATGGACAAATCTATACTGAGACAAGAAATTAGTGAAAACAGGTGCAGGGTGGGGGGACGAGAAGTTATCGAGATAAATTGTGCTTGAATTGTGTGAGGGAGGTGGAGGAAAGAATCTCTTGTGGGAGTGAGTTCCAGGTGACGTTGCTGTAAAAGCAAAGGACCGCCTGCCAACAGCCAACCGGGGCTTGGGTATAACCAGTAGGGGAAGCCACGGAGCATAAGGTGTATACGCTATGCTTATGGTTGATGAGATCGCCCAGGCAGGGTGGGGTATAGCAATGCACTACTTAAACATGAGGCACATGGTGGTGTACATGAATTTGCTCTCTAGCGGTGCTCAGCCCATGGATGAGAGGACTTTACAGTGATGAAGACGGAAGTCAGAACCGAGCGCAAAATGCCCAGTCCTCAAGTAAAGTTGATTAATGCGTGAGAAAATGGAGACCCGTGCATGATGGAGCAATGGGGCACCATATGTAAGTAGGGGAAAAAGAGTGGATGTTGCAATTTTTAGACATCAAGCCCTAGTCAGGAGGGGACAAATGCGGTATAGCAGACCAAGCCAATGGTTGAGTGTTTTTCGTCAATACATTGACATGATTCTCAAAAGTGAGTGAGGGGTCCAGGGTGACCCCCAGGTATTTAAATGAGATTACAAGTTCTAGGGTGCTGCCATCATGTGATTGGACCATAAGGAGGTGCTGAGACAGAGGCACAGCCCCAGAATTAAGGAACTGCATGGTCTTGGTCTTCTTTGTGTTGAGGACCAGATGGTTTTCAAGGAACCATTCCTCTAGGGCATGGAAATCAGATTCCAGATTCCAGTGTATCCAGCTCAGATCAGAGGATGAATGGCAGATGATGGCATCATCAGCACTGAGATGAACTATGGCACCTCCACAGTTGAGTGGCAGGTCATTTATAAAGAGCGAGAATAATAGCAGCCCAAGGATGGAGCCCTGAGGAACACCATGCTGAAACTGTATGAGATCTGAGAGGGCCCCGTGACCACTTGACCCTTTGAGAGCAGTTTGAGAGGTAGTTACAGAGCCATGCGAGGGCACTAGGATCGAGGCCCAGGGAGTAGTTTGCCTAGTAAAAGGTTATGGTCAACCAGGTTAAGGGTCTACGTTAGGTCAATGAAGACAGTGCCTGTAGCTTGACCTTGATCCAAAGAGGCAGATATGTCGGCTGTAAGTTTTATCAGAGATTTCATGGTGCTGTGATTCTTCTTGAACCTGTGCTGGTACATGAAGTGGAGGTAGTATAAATCTAGGTAATCCTGAAGTTGATTATAGAGAATGCGCTCTTGTATTTTTGCCAGTGGGCAGAGAATGGATATAGGTCTATAGTTTTCTACTAACACAGTTGGACCACCTTTGTGGACTGGGATGACCACTGCTACCTTCCATTTGTCAGGTACAGTACCATGCCTGAGAGAAAGGATCTGTTTATTAAATTCCTCACTGGTATGGCAATGCCCTCAGCACCAAATTTTAGGAACTTAGGTTTAAGGCTATTGTAACCAGGTGAACTTTTGGGTTTTAAGTTGGAAAACAACCTGCATACCTCCTTTCTGGTAGCTAGTTTTAGATGAAAGGCAGGCCTTTGTCCCAGGTCCACTAGTGGGGGGGAATGGGGGAGGGTCAGTAGTGCAGGCAAAGTGAGAGGTATATTTGTCAAGGTCAGTGAAGAATTCATTGATACAACTAGCAATTGATGGGGGATCCAAAAGGACGCAGCCTTGGACTTTGAGGGAGCTAGGATTTACCATAGTTTTACCTTTCATTACTGAGTTCAATAGCTTCCAAAAGTTCTTTGGGTTACTAAGGTATTCAGTCTGTAGCGTTTTTAAGTAGTTCCACTTAGCCTTGCAAAGGGAGTTTTTGCAGGCATTCCTGAGCTGTCTGTAAGCAATCCAATCCTTGAGGAGACCACTTCCTTTGAAGGCATGCCAGGCCTTGTCACGGGAGGTCATGAGTTTCCTTAGTTCTGAGGATGACCATGGAGCCTTAAGGCCCTTGATTCTCTGTTTCCTCAATGGGGTATAAAGATTAAGTATGGCAGAAAAGGTTGAAATGAAGAAATCTAGAGCCTGGTTAATATCCAGGAGGAGGTTAATAGGTCCCCCATCTGCACTAGTTAAAGCTTCTTTGAACACCTGTACATTGGAATGTGACATATCCTTAGCAAGTATTATTTTAGAGGGAGGGTTGGGAAAGTTGTTGCACCAAATACAGTATGTCGTCGAGTGGTTGCTGATACTATCTGGGAGAATGCCAGCAGACCTGACCTTGTGGGCACAGTGGGTGATTATCCAGTTAATCAGGGAATGATTGCCTGATCTAGTATTGATTCTCGTGGGGTCAAGGATGAGCTGGGTGAGGTTGGCCTCAGCCAGGATTGAGTGAATCTTATTCATGGTGGGGTTTAAGCAGTTAAGGCTGAAGTCATCACATATCACCAGGTCATGTTGCAGGAGGTCAGTTAGGGAGGGGATGAGGGTGGGGAGGGCAGTGAGAGCATCTCTAGGAGGAAGGGAGGTAGATGCAGCCTATTGTAAGTTTCTTTACGTTCCCTAGAGTTATAGTAAGGAACAGGAATTCTACTGTGGGGATGTCTGAGGATGGTGTATGTAATTCTGCAGCCTCTATACCCGATTTATCATAAAGAAGAACTCCACCCCCTTCCTACCTATCTGGTCCTTCCTGAAGCAGGCACACCCTTGCAGTGTGACCTCATGCTGGCTAATGCTGGTTTGAGCCAGGTCTCAGATATCCCTAGAATATCTGGGTTATGTTGCAGAACCCACGCCTTAAGCTCAGCTAATGTAGGGCGCAAACTCCTGACATTCATGTGGGCAATCTTTAGACCTTTAACATTTAGTCTTTGTGCATATCTAGCTGAAGGGTCTATAGCACCGCAGGGGGGGCCAGAATTAGGCTCGACATCATGTGCGCACAAGAGCAAAAAGAGGCGATGTATCAGGATAAAAGCGTATGAGTGGTCGTTTATTTTAGAAAGACCTCCATGCATCCTGGGTAGGCGGAGGTTGTGGAAGAGCCAGTGCCCTAGGTGCACTGCATCTTGTTTGGGTAGGCAGGGGATGGCGAGGCACCACAGACGTGGGTCCTTATTTTGATGTGCTAATGTAATGGAGTCACTGCCTACGGGTGGATGTTTGAGCGAGTGAGCAATGAGGTAATCTGACAGGACACAGGAAAGGATAAACAAGCTCAGTGATGAGATACCCATGTTGTACATAATCATAATAATTCAACACAAGTCCCTTTGCGAACTAGTTGTGTAGAGCTGGGTTAAGTATGATGAGCCGAGTGATAAGGAAGTAAAAAGTAGAGTGCCCCTAGTGGTAGCCCTGAGATGTCTGCAAATGGTAAAATGAGTGGGAAAACAGTGGGGGAAAGAGACCAGGAGGCTAAGGAATGCTACATGCAGGAAGAAATTGTTACCTCTGATATGGTCTAGTGGTTAGAGTCACCGCCTCTAAAATGAAGCAACCTGAGGGAAGGGGGTGAGGGGTAGTTATGGAAGGAAAACCTATACATACAAGTACAAGGCTACAGCTGAGAGGCAAATATATACATATGATTTAGCACTTACAGTTGTACAAGTACAGGCTCACAGTTCTGAAGAGACACATACATGCAGTTCAATGTGGATCAAATCACGTTTCAGTTTCACAAGTGAGTTCTGCCTCCCAGGGACATAAGTTTCAAGAGATCGCAATTGCAAGGGAGGGTATTACACTGGGTGCTCATGGGTTAGATGAGGGTGCAGCATGCATAAAGTGCTTCATAGTGCAGAGATAGTATACTTTGGTAAATCTTCAGAGCAGGGAGGATAGCTGGTAGTTGTTAGCATGGTTAAGAGACAAAGGGGGAATGGGTAAAGTTTGGTGATGGAAGTCGTAAGGGACTGGCTGTCGAACTACAGCCAAGGTCCAATCATACATGGCCTGGGGGTAGCAAGTATTCAGGAAAAATAGATAAAGAATCTGGAGCCAAAAAGGAAAGAGTGAATTCTGCATGACTCCCTTAGTAGTTATCACATGCACACAACAGGAGTTGATGCTTATGGTGGATTCCATAATAGTCCGTCTGTGAACAGATGATCATAGATAGCAAGGATGGATTACTTATTTTACTTGGTGATTAAGACAGAAGTAGGCCTTTGAAGCTCATCAAGAGTGTCTTCCATTCCAAGCAGGCATATCATAACCTGGTTGTTGAATGATGTAATACCTACCAGGTAATGTATTTCACACTTCTGGTGCCCGAACAGTACAGAAGTTGTCACGTTTGTTGTTATTTGCTCGAGATATTTTAGCTGTTTAGTATGTGATCTAAGATTTAGCATTCTGTCTTTGAATACTATTTGCACTGGGTTATAAGATTTGATCTATCCAATATTTTAAATAATAAAACATTGCCCCCGATTCTTCTCTCCTCCATACTTAACAAGTTAGATTCCCTCAGTATTTCCAGGTGTGCTTTGTTCTTTAATCTTGGGATTAACTTGATAACCCGTCTCCGAACACTGTCTAGTAAATATGCTTAATTAGTAAATAGCTAAGCATTTGATGGGTAAGGGTGGATATTTAGTGGGGAACCAAGGTGAATGACATGTCTGTGCTCAAGGAGAGCATCAAGGAAGGGAAAAAATATAGGTGGGGGGAATCAGGGGGCAGGTGGAGGGAGGACTGCCAGCTTATTATCATACTGGTCAGATAGAGCTGAAGATCTGCCCTGGGTCAAAGGACACACAATTACAGTCAAGATGTACACTGTGGTCTCCAAGGTAGCAAAGCTGGATGGTTAGTTGTTCAAACGGGATGCCACTAAGCCAGCCCACTAGCTGGATCCAGGAGCTGCATGTGGGGATGGAGAGATGGGGTTTGCTTTGTAGTAGAGGCTGGGTTCCACTGTCTTTGATGGGATCTGGATGTTCAGTGGGGAATAAGAGCACAGGACCACAAACCTGTTTTGTGTTTTGAGTAGTGGGTGGGCCATGGAGCTGTCCGAAGAGGTCAATGAAGGAGGGCTCCTCTTTCTGCTCTGCAATCTATGTCTAGGAAACAGTGAAGCAATGTTGCTTTTGTTCTTGGCCTTCATCTGGCTCCTGTTTCTTCTGACTTGATGCCATGGATCCTCTAGCAGACTAACTGCTGCTTATTGCATGCGAGCCCCCCAATTTCCATGGGTTTGGTGGGATTTTGCTTGTGAGACCTGGTGTCCAGCCTCTCACTCATGAAGGACAGATCCAGCCAGTTTGACAAGACGAAGCTTTCCACTTCTTCTGAATTACAGAAGTTATACTCTGTGCCATTTACTTTAACCTGAAAGATGGCAGGATATCTCAGCAAAAAAGGCATGCCCAGCTGGGAACGCTTTCTTAGGGCACCAATATGGGCACAATATTTTTGGGACAGTTCAATCGAAAGTCCTGGGAAATTGTGGACTGCATTCCCTCAACAGTCTAAGCACATTTTCCTTCACAGGGAAATGTAAGAATTTGTATAGGATGGCCTCAGGCAGTCTCCAGGCCATGGCTTGGGTGTTCAAGAGCTGTGTGCAGGTTTGTTCAAGTACCAAAGGAGGACAGTGTGGCACAGTAAGCATCGCAGGGATGGCCTGCTGGAGGATAGCTATGATGTCAGTGCCCTCTGCCCTGTCTGGAGATCCCTCAAATCTTATGTTACTGTGACAGGCATGAGTCTCCAATCCATCCACTTTTATCATGAAATAGTTAATCTGGCATTTGTGCCCTGGGATTTTCCCTCTGTACTGGTCCTCAACATCTTCTACTGGAAGGAGCCTCTGCTCAATGGTTGCAACATGGTTCTTGAGATTGGCAAAGTCACAGCTGGTCTGTGCAGTCATTTTTAATTCAGCCATATCCCAAAGCAATTGGGACAGCATGACAATGATGTGTGCCATTTCCGACAGGGCTCTGGCTGGCTTAGCCATTGTTAGGGCCACTGGCTCATAATGCATTAGGCTGTACGGGATCCACTGAGAAGGCCGCAGTCTTTGAGGGGTGGAGGCTGAGGTAACAGTGTAGGCTACTTGATCTTTAAGTGATATCGAACAGCAATACCATTATATATGGATACTGCACTTTATATTTCACCCCTGGAAAACAATAAAAGGCAAATACCCATAGATTTTGGTGGCAGATTATGAGAGACAGTGCCACTGTTAGCGGGAGCTGGTAGATTAGTCAGCCATCTTTGCACTGGCCGGCCATAACCCCAAACATGTGCAGCAGTTTGCCTCAAGAAGTAATAAAAAAACAACCATAACTTCATTCAAATTGCATCTTGACAGGCACATGAGAGCTTGAAATACACTTGGCTACAACTGCTGAATTAGCAGGGAAGGGTCACAATGAGGTGTGACAGCATCCTTCTGTCCCAGATCTTGTGTTTTTTGATAACCTCCTCTCCTACAGTCTTATTTAATCCAACTAACCAGTCATGACAACAGTATAAAACAATTTCTGCTGGCATGCAGATCAGTGTTCATTTGAGCAGCTGAGGAAACAAAAATTCTTTGTAGTCCTGACTGTACAATAACTTATTTCTATGCCTTGCATGTCTGTGTGCAGAAATATGTTTTGCTGTGTTGTAAGGACTGCGATTGTACTCGCTGTCCCCCAGATACTTTATGAAGCTGAGATGCTCTGTCTCAGTGGGCTACCCTGCTGAGTGAAATTAAAAATAAATCAATATGTCATACTTAAAATGGAGGCTTATAGATTAGTGGTGGATGATACATTCTAAAAATGTCCTTGCACAGATCCAGAAACACCAGTCCTCACGCTGCCGCCTTGCCAGTGCCAGCTACTATCCCAGCAGGATGTACTCATTCAGTCAATCATCGATGCCCTGCTTCCTTTCTTCCTACCCCTACCTGGGACAACCCCTCCAAGGAACATCCCTTATTTGGAGCAGTAAGACACACAAATCCACAGTGATTTCAGTTCCTAAATTAAGACAGCAACCTTTAGACACAAACTGTGAAGGCACAAAATTATTCGGTTTAACTCATTCTTGGCGGGATTGGGGGGGTGTAATACATTGTCTATAAGGAAGCTAGAACTCCTTTTTATGCGAATTAGAGTGAGTCCATGCTAGTAACTCTAAAAGTAATATAGGACTTGGCTTCCTTAATAAGGGAAACAGGCATTTAGTATACTAACAGGCAGTAACAGAAGAGGCAGTTTTCTTTCTTTTATTTAACTTCTTTTAAGATTTTTTAAGAGTGTACAGTTACATACAGAATTTAGTATGTTAAAGGGTACCTAAACAAGCAGTTTTTTAAACTGCAAACTCCAAAATCTAGCTTCATAGCGAGGTAAAGTAAAGGCTGCTGTTTACATTTATGCTAAAACTGCATTTATGTAAATAACATAAATGCAGTTTCATAGCTTTTGAAAGATGTAAACATTAGCCTTTCACTTTCAGAAAACAGCCTAGCTTGACCCCTAAAATGTCTGCCAAATGCATTAAGTGATGAGTCATGGTGACATAATTGGAGCCAGAGGCAGAGACCCACATGGCTCCCTGTAGTGCTATCTAGTTCTTCTTTTCCCCTGTGTTTTGAATTGTTTCACCAGAAAGGTTAACACATGGATTATTTTGATCAGTACAAGTACTGGTCTGGTCCAATTCCAAAGCTCGTGCTTTCTTGGTAATCCACAAATAAGCTTCTCTTGTAATCTTTTTCCACGTGAACCCCCTGCACCTAGCCTGCCTTCTGTTGAACACCCCACCATCCATACTCTGTCTTTAGTACTGCCTGGGGCTGCATATGAGCTTGCAGTCTCATGAAGAGAATTATCACATCTCAGATTGTAATATTGTACCTCAGAGAATTGTGCATACCTATACCAATACTCTTCATCAGCTGGCACTGTTAAAAAATGCCTCCCAAAATCACTCTCCAGTCTACTTTCTCAATGTTTGACTTCGGCTCCCACAGTAAACATTGAGTGGATCACCACCCTTCTGCACAGTGAAGGCAGTATGTACAGTCCCCCTGTTGTGTTTTCTCCCACCTCATTAACCAACAACTAGGTCTTCCTGGAGGGTCAAACAGAAAACATCAGGACCGACCAGAAAAACTGCTGTTCAGGTCCTCATAAGGGCTGCACTTATTATGGATAACAATATTATTAGCAGGAAAGGCATACTAATGCCTTGAGCGAATCCACCCGACTTCCAGTGGCGGTCTACTCCTTTACCTGTGATCTGCAGAACCCCGCAGGACAGTTCCCAGCAATTCTTCTCCAGTACATTTCTGTGTCCTACTCCATAATGTGAGTTGGCTGGCTACCAGCCTTCCAAATCTTTAATGATCTATACACAACTCCCTCAGTACTGTCCTAACAAAAGTCGCCCCGCCCGGAGGGTAATCTCCCTACACTGAATTCAAGTAACAGTTTAGGTGCAGCCCTGCCACTCTATTTGTCATTGCTGGCTGCTCTCATCCACAGTCAGGTAGTGATCACAGTGCTGGCAGCCCCACATCTCAGATCTCACAATGATCTGTTCAACATCCTCCTTCCCTGTCTTCCCCTAACCTGAATATAGCTGCACCCTGCTGGAATGGCCTCTTTAGTCCCTCTCTGGCATGCATTCTTTTCACCTGCTCCCCACACCAAAAACTGACAAACTCACTACCCTTCCACATCATGAATGCTGTTAGTACAGTCCCCCATGTTATTTTTACATATTAATAATAAATGTGATCTTCTGGTAAGCTAGGCTGATAGCAGAAGGGCACGGGGGAAAAATAGACTTTCCTACCTATATAAGATCTAAGCCACCTACGATTAGGCACTATTAAATGACAGTCATAATGATGTAACACCTGCCATTTAATAGTGCTTAATCAAAGATCTTTTAAGGACAGGAATACCCATATTTCCTCTTGTTCCCTACTGCTATCAGCCTGACTTACTGGAAAGATTTGTTTATTTTTGATATGTAAAAAACCCGAGGACTGTACTACCTGCATTCATGATGCAGAAGGGTGATGAGCTCACCAGTTTTTGGTGTGGGGAGAAGGAGTGAAGAAAGAATACCAGAGGAAAACTGGGAAGGCCACTCCTGCAATGTCCTGGCCAACACTCTTCTTCCCATAAAACCAGTTCATGCAATTGTCCAAGGCTGTGTGTGGGTATTACTGTATGAAATGGCTGTCACTACACGTTCAGTCACTTCACTACCAGTCCAGAATTGCTTGTAAAGCACTTTGGGATACAATGTGTATGAAAAGCACTATATAAATGCTGATTATTCGTATTCTTATTATTATTTCCCATGGAAAAAGAAGACATGACAAGCATATTTTTGATTTCCGAGAAGGTACGAACTCTGGCATTGGACTGCACAACAACTTTGCTATAAACAATTATTGGATCTAGGGGGTGGTGAAGGGTGCGGCTGCACCCCCCTCCCATTGTAGCTTACTTGCTTGCTGCTGCTGCATTTCACTTTGTTGAAGAAGTCTGATTTATTGATTGTATAAATGTTTACATTCAAACTATGGATTACATTTGTAGGTTCTGTCAAAAACACACTAAAAAAGAATAATAGCAGACAATATAAAGGTTTAATAAATATGTTAAAAAGTGCATATCAAGTATGCACACCACTCCAGCACCCCCATTGTAACATCCTGGATCCACCATAACCACTAGACCACCAGGTTATTTAAGATTTGTACTGCACTGTGGTTTGCCGAAGAGAAAGTCGGTTGGATTAAAACACAATTTCAATATGTTAAAGTACACAAAATGAACAGAACCACAGCCTAACATGTATATTGATCAAAATAATGCACATGGTTTTGACCATTTTGGTGAAAAAAGAACTAGTTAGTATATGGCTCTCTATAGTGCTAAGAAACAAAATTTCTGTTATTCAACAACTGCACAACTATGTAACCTTACTGACTGTTATTTGTAATTGTACTGTAATCTGTATTCCAAGTGTCTGTCCATGTATCCTTTTATTGTGACATGGAACCTTTGTAAATGAGTCTCTGACTCAAAGGTCTTTCTGAATATTTCAATAAATAAATAAATAAATAAATATAGCTCTCTGACTCTGGCTCCAATGATGTCATCACTTAACACATTTGGTGGCCACCTTAGGAAGCAGGTAAGGCAGTTTTTGCGATATTGGAAGGCTGATTTTACATTTTTCAAATGCTTTGGAACCACATTTAGGTAAATCATATAAATGTAATTTTAGCATTAATGTATACAGCAGCCTTTCCTTTAGTCCCATATGAAGTCAGATTTTTGAATAGTATGTTGTCAAAATGTTGTTTTGGTATTCTTTAAAGCAAGAAAACCAACAATACAACTGAAGAAAATAGAAAGTATCCCCATATCATATAATGACAATGTCACTCTGGATTTTAAACCATACCTTTGAGCAATTAAGATGTTCGGTATAAAAGCACAGGAGTGGCAAGATAATTAGAAAATATATTTTTAGAATGACACCAACACAAGACAGTGATTTAATTTTATAGAAAGACATTTTCAAGAATGTCAAACCTAAGATTTTAAAAAGGGTCCTGTGACAGTAATAAAAGGGAACAGAGTTAAAGGAGTTAGGCTGTACGCAAGCAGGTAGAATGCGTCAGTACATATTATTTTGTACTGAACATGATAACTCTTTGGAAGTGGGCCAAGAGAAAGTTCATTTTTGTTGTGTTAGAAGGCCAAGATAAAGTTAATTTTTGTTGTGTTAGAAATAAACTGCAGTATCCTGGATTGCTTGAATGTCATTTTAATGTCGAAGAAGGGCTCTACTACTACAGGATCTTAAGTAATGTTAGATAATGTAGGCCATGCAGGATCCTTAAAAAGAGAAATGAAGAGATAGTAGACGTCAAAATTATGTGGTTTCTGTGGGTCTGTTTCAACTGCATGTTGAAACTCTAAAGCCTCAAACTTTATTGCAAAGAACATAGGCAGCAGTAAACCTTGAAAATTCAGTAAATTATGGACCACTTAGAAAAGTCCTTTCTCTTTCCATTTCATTACAGTTCATTGAGATGTCCAGGCTCTCCCATGAGAGGAATCCCCAGTAAACAGTGTTTTATTAGGTCTTTTTCTCATCTTTTTGAGAGTAAGGATTGTAAGCCACAAAAACACTATGAGGAATGTAGCGAACCAGGCCTGAACCCCATAGTGTCTCATTTAGACTTCAGCAGAATTCATTCAGAAGTTATCAAAGGCTTTCTCCAAGTAAGCCTTCTCCAACTAACTTATAACAAAATTTTGTCACAAGATTATACATTTAAGGTACAGTTGTTTATTATATTTTATATTTATGTCTTCTGCAAATTTTTATTTTTTATACTTGTCTTTCTAATGACATATTGTCAATAAATAACAGCAAAGTGAAACAGAAATGTGTTTGAGGACATAAAACAGAAAGAGCCTTAGATGGGAGTCAGTGATTCTCAGCTGCTGAAACTCAGCCACTCCTCAACTGAAGGAAAAATCTCAATTAACTATTGAGTAGAACTGTCTTGTAACCATTCCCATTCACTGCATTCCCACAACACTAGTGGGGTTCTGCTGCTGCTGCCTCCTACCACTAGAGGGCTCTTCCCACAAACTGCATTTACAACATTATTTGAGTTTTGGTATCCAGCTAGGACCACTGAGACAAATACAGTCCCATTTTCAGGGTCAACTCAGGTGTTACATAAGCAAATAAAAATGAGCATTACAAAAACATATATAGGCAATAACAAGAAACTAAATTTTACAGTAAGAGTACAGGTGTAAATGTACAAGAACATATATAGGCGATAACAAGAACACATATAGGCAGTAACAAGAAACTAAATTATACAGTAGGAGCACAGGTATGAATATACAATGCAACGGTAAGAGTACAGGTATAAATGTACAATGCAACAATAAAAAGAAGAAAGTAAGTACAGGAAGTGTTGACCAAGTCAGAGCAAGACACATAAGATACAAAAGATAGAATGCTACACATTTAATTCAACGTAGGACTTCTGTCAGCAGGAACCAGAGGGATAGGAAGTGGTGGAAGGTGAAGGGAAGTAGAGCTAGAGGTAGAGGCAGCAAAGATCAGAAGGGTGGGAAGACATGAGGGGCCTCAGCAGAAGCATGAGCAAAGGGCAGTGGCTGAGAGGGAGGGAGGTCAGCAGCTGAGTTTTGAACTTGGGGAGGGTAGAACAGGAGAGTATAGAGGGGGGAAGGGAGTTCCATTCGAATACAGCTGCAAATGAGAAGGACCTTTGGACAGTAGCCAATCACAGCGAAGGCTTTATGAGGATGGGGAGGGAGGCAGATCTGAGGGTTCTGGGAGCAAGCCTAAGGTGTATGGTATCACTGAGGCAAGGGGGGTGAATTTGTGGACCAACTTATGCATGAAACAAAGTGATGAACCTCAGCTTCAATTTCTAGGGCAACAAACCCAATGAGGTAAGAACGTCACAGTGGTAGTGGCAGACATTAACCCACAGGGCAAAAGTACCCACCCTGTGGTAGGCCTGTGAGAGGAGAGACAGAGAGGAGGAATTAGATGAGTGCAGTAAGGGGGCATCATAAGTGAGGAGCGGAAGAAGGGATGCGGTAGTGATCTTGAGGCAGGAGTAGGAAGTGAGGAATGGGCAGATACGATAAAGGAGACCTAGTTTTTGGTTCAGGAATTTTATGACATTTGAGATATGGGCATTGAAAGAAAAAGACAGTTATCCAGGGTAATGCCCAGGTATTTGAAGGAGTGGACAGACTCTGGGGTATCACCATTATGAGAGGAAATGCACAGAGAGGGGAGAGCATGAGTTGAGGGTGAAAGATGGGTAAATAGCATACATTTGCATTTTTTTGTGTTGGGAAAAAGTTGGTTGTGCCAGAACCAACCCTCAAGGGCAGCAAAGTCAGATGCGAGTGCTCGATTAATGCTGTCAATGTTGGGAGAAGAGCAATAGATGACGGCATCATCCACGAAGAGTTGAACAGCAGCACCCCCACAGAAGCTAGGCATATCATTAATAAAGAGAGAGAAGAGTAGTGGGCCCAATACTGAGCCCTGTGGGACACCATGGGTGATGGGTCTAAGACCAGAGATGGAGCCTGCCCACTTTACCCGTTGATACCGACAGGACAGATAGCTTTTGATCCAGGCCAGGGAACTGGTATCAAGGTCGATGATATTGAGTTGATGGAGCAGGAGATCATGGTTTACTAGATCAAATGCTTTAGTTAGATCAACAAAGATGGCACCAGTAGCGGAACCATGGTCCATTGCCTGGAATATATCGGAGGTAACCTTTAACAAAGCAGTAAGGGTACTATGATTCCTCTTAAAGCCATGTTGACAGGGAGATAGCAGATTGTAATTTTCCAAGTAGCTCGAGAGGTGATTATACACTATGCGCTCTTGGATTTTAGCCAGGGGGCAGAGGAAATTTTCAACAACATTGTTAGGTCCCCCCTTGTGTACAGGTATGACTATCGCAACCTTCCATTTGTCAGGGACTATGTTGGTAAGAAAGGATCAATTGAATAGGTCGCGTACAGGCAGCGCAAGGGTAGTGACACCCAGCTTGAGAAATTTGGGTTCTAAGGTATCATGATTAGGAGAACTCTCATCTTTAAAGTTACTGAGAAGTCTTTGGACTTCTTTGAGGGAGGGCAACATTAGATGGAAGGCAGATCGAGGCCCAATGTCGCTCAGAGGGGGAGGGATAGAAGTAGAGGAGGATGAGGAGGAGTTTTCAAAAAGAGAGGTGTATTTGTGGAGATCAGTAAAGAACTTGTTAAAACCAGTGGCGATGGAAGGAGGGTCTGAAAGGGGGTTGCCTTGAGCATTAATGGAGCTTGGGATTTCCGCTACCTCCCCGTGACCATAGAATTCACCTGTTTCCAGAATTCCTTGGGGTTACAAAAGTGCTTAGTTTGTAGGGATTTGTAGTGATGATGTTTGGCTTTGTTCAGGGAATTTTTACATTTGTTTTTTACAATTGTTTTTTAGATGCCTATATTCTTGCCAGTCTGACGGTAGTCCGATACGTTTAAAGATCTGCCAAACTCTGTCACGGCTTGACAGGAACATCCTAATTTCCTTAGTGATCCAAGGAGCCTTAACCCCCTTGGACCTGCATTTTTTTAAAGGAGCATGGGAGTTGACAATGCCAGTAAAGGAGGATACAAAGAAACCCAAGGTTTGATTGATATCAGGGAGGATCTTTGTGGGGCTCCAAACAGTGTTACTGATAGAAATGATAAAACTGTTGGCATCAAACCTGGACACGTCACGAACCACAGAAATTTTAGGAGGAGGGTTACGGCAATTATTCCACCAAATACAGAATGTAGGGGAATGGTCACTTAAGCAGTCGGATAGAACACCCACAACTTTGATCCTGTGGGGACACTTAGTGACCACCCAGTCAAGCAGGGAGTGCTTGCTGGATTTGCAATTATTACGCGTGGGATCTTGGAAGAGTTGTGCCACATTGGAGTCTGCGAGAGTAGATCTCACCTTATCGGCGTCAGGCAGAAGCCAGTCAACATTGAGGTCACTGCATAGTATGAGGTCATGGCAGGGGAGATTAGCCAGAGAGGTAAGGAAGGGAGCAAGGCTTAGCGAAGCAGTGTTAGGCAGTAGATAGGCACACCCTATGATAACCTTCTTCACAGTGCTGAGTGTTAGGGAGAGGAAGAGGGATTCTACAGTAGGGGGGCCAGGGTTAGGTACTGATAGTTCAGTGGTGTCCAAGTGAGACCTGTTGTAAATATGAACACCATCATCCCTCTTACCGACCCTGTCCTTTCTGAAGCAATTGTAGCCAGATAGAACTACAGTACCTCATGTAGCTTAACCGCTGGCTTGAGCCAAGATTCAGTAATGCAGATAACATCGGGTGCAAGCTGTGTTGCCCAGGCTTCAAATTCAGCCATTTTAGGATACAGGCTGTGAATATTCATATGTGTGATTTTTAGACCTTTCGCATATTGCTAAATGCCAGGAGCTTGGGCAATAAAATGCCTGAGCTCCAGATGATGCTAACTGAGGGAGAGGTGGATGTGGCAGCGGTCACTGAGACCTGGGCCACCGCAGGGCACGACTAGGACCTGAACCTGGAGGGTTACACCATGTTCAGGAAGGACAGGGGGGGAGGGGAGGAGGTAGCAATATTAATCAAAAACTGCATTGGCATAGGAGGAGTGGAGGAGGTGGAGGGAACTGTGGAGGCGATTTGGGTCACCTTGATAACAAATGGGGCAAGAGAGTAAAAACAGGAGTGGTGTATAGACCCCCTGCGCTGGCGGAGGATCTGGAGGAGAGTCTGGTGGCAGATGTTGGGAGACACTGCAAATTGGGAAGGGGAAGGGTGGTGGTGTTGGGGGACTTAAACATTCCAGGAATGGACTAGGAGACTATGACATCCTCGGTGGCCAGGGAACAGAGATTGTTGGATGTCTTTCAGGATGCATTCCTAACTCAGCAGGTAGGGGAACTGACCAGAGAGGCGCAGATACTGGATGTGGTCCTGGCAGACAGTGACCAGATTGGGGGCCTGGAGGTAAGGGACCCATTGGCAGGGAGCAACCATGCCACTGTCTGGTTCTGCCTGGACCTAGGAGGGGTAGAAGGCTGCACAAAGACGGAGGTAACTGACTCCGGGGGGGGGGGGTTGGATTTCAAGGAAATGGTAAGGATTCTTAAGAAGCATTTGGATGGGATTGGACCAGACATGAATGCTGACAGTAGGTGGAAAATCATCAGGAGGGGGGTGCAGGATGCTACCAGCACCTGTGCAAGAGTAAGACGAAAATGTGGTAAGGCCCATAAACCCTGCTGGTGGACCAGGGAGGTTCAGGAGATGGTGAGGGGAAAGAAGGCGGCTTATAGGCATTTCAAATGCTCAAGGAGTGAAAGGGATCGAGGGGAATATGAGCTGATGGCAAGAAGGGCCACTAGGGTGGTGAGGGCAGCTAAGGCAAGGAAGGAGCAGAACCTGGCTAGGGAAATTAGGAGAGGGAATAAGGGGTTCTTTAGATACATTGAGGAAAAACGAAGGGTGAAGGGGCAGATTAGCAGGATTAAAACAGGGGAGGGGTGGGCACAAGACCCGGGTGAGCAGGCTGAAATACTAAATGAGTACTTTGCCTCAGTTTTCACCAAGGAAAATGGAGGGGCTGCATCATACATGGGAGGAGATGGTGAAACTGAGGGGGGCCCTTGCCGATCATAGGGTCTGGGGAGAGGGTGGGCCATCACTGGCAGGAGGGGGGAAGGCAAAGCAGGGGGACAAGGTTGCAGAGGTGGAAATCATGGTAGAGAGAGTGAGGGAAGCTCTCAGGTCTCTTAAGATGGAGAAAGCACCGGGGCCAGATAAATTACATCCCAGAGTGCTGAAGGCACTGGCGGATGCCCTGGCGAACCCCCTGGCGGAGCTTTTCAGCATCTCTCTGAGGACAGGGTGGGAACCCCAGGACTGGAAGGTAGTGCCTATAGTGCCTATCCACAAGGGGGGATCAAGGGAGTTGGCAGGGAGCTACAGGCCTGTCAGCCTGACATTGGTGGTGGGCAAGGTGATGGAGGGCATTGTCAAGGAGAGACTGGGGGGACCTGGAAAAGTCGGGGTGCCGGGACGATAGACAGCATGGATTCATCCCGGGGAAATCGTGTCAGACAAACCTTGTGGAGTTCTATGACTGGGTGATGAGAGCCTTGGACCTGGGTAGACCAGTGGACGTCCTCTACCTTGACTTCAGCAAGGTGTTTGACTCTGTTCCTCACGGGGGCCTGTTGAATAAGCTGGGAGAAATAGGGGTGGGGAACCAGATGATCAGATGGATAGGCAATTGGCTCCAGGACCGGACCCAGAGGGTTGTGGTTGGCAGGATAGTCTCATCCCCAAGGAGGGTCATTACCAGGATCCCTCAGGGATCGGTCCTTGGGCCCCTCCTGTTCAACGCCTATGTCTCTGATATAAGGAAGGGTATCAGGAGTGAGATGAGTCTCTTTGCGGATGACTCAAAACTGGGGGTGGTGGTGGATGGGGAGGAGGGGAGGGTGGCCCTACAGGGGGACCTGGAGGCTATGGAAAGCTGGTCTAGAAAGTGGAAGCTGAGGTTTAATGCAGGGAAATGCAAGGTACTGCATCTGGGAGCCAGAAACCCGGGCCAAGAGTACACCCTGTGGGAGGAAATGCTACAAGTCCCAATGGCTGAGAGGGACCTGGAGGTGGTGGTGGATGTCAAGATGAACAACCCTGAGACTTGTAGGAGGGCAGCGGCCAAGGCCAACAGGATGCTGGGATGCATTGCTAGGAGGATCACCTCCAGAAAGAGGGAAGTGATACTCCCCCTATATAACTGCTTGGTGAGGCCGCACCTCGAGTACTACGTGCAGCTTTGGAGGCCACATTTAAAGAGGGACATTGAACTCCTGGAGAGGGTCCAGAGGAGGGCAACCAAAATGATCTGGGGCTTGGGGGACAGGACCTATGGGGAGAGGCTCAAAGAGAGAGCTAAATATGTACACATAGGAAGAGAGAAGGGACCGGTGGACATGATAGAGGTCTTCAAGTACATGAAGGGGTTAAATAGGGGAGTAGCAGTCAAGGTGCTCCGAAGGAAGGAGGGTGGGGCAACTAGAGGGCATGGGTGGAAGCTGGAGGGGGGGAGATTCAGGAGAGAAAGGAGGAGGTGCTACTTCACTGAGAGGGTGGTGGAGCCATGGAATGCGCTGCCCAGGGGGCTGGTGGAGGCAGAGACGGTGGAGGGGTTCAAGAGGGGGTGGGACAGGTACAGGGGAAGGGTTCTGGATGCAAAGTCCTGTGCAGTGGCAATATCCGGGACTGGGAAGGGAGAAGCCAGAGAGGGCGAGGGGGGCAGCAAGGTCAGCTCCCAGGGTGGGGGCTGACCAAACGAGCAGACACGAAAGACCATTAGGCCTATTCTGCTGGCATTTTAGTATGTTAGTATATTCTTCCTCTCACTGGAGGAGATAGGGCTTCCCATCCTCATGGCTGCTGGCACTTTCAGCATTAAACTGAGAGTTTAGGGCGTAACACAAAAAAAAGGCCTTAGGGCCTGATCCAAACAATAGAATCTTTTTCCATCAGCACGTGTGAAAGGCCAGCGAAGGTGGGGTACCCCCTCCACATATATAAAGAGCACACTACAGCCCCAACAGCATGGGTTGCACCAGCCCTTCATGCCCACCTACAGGTGGTTGAGGGAGAGTATGGTGGCATCATCTGCCCAATCCCCCAACCATTTTCTGTTTTCTACACAGAATCGCTGCCGCATGAGGTGTGGTCGGTCATTATCCATTTGGAACCTAATGGTGCTCAACATTCATTTCCAAAGAGAGAGCCTCCATCTCCTTACGTCATTGTTCAACTTCACAGTGATGGCAGTGGTGGCTGATGGGCCACATATACATGTTCACATGGCTTCATGTTACCTGGGCCAGCCAAGGGGGAGCTGTGTACCAGCAGGGTCACCTATCCTCCCCAAGACAGAAGATGTCAGAGACAAAAGCCAAGAACTGTCATAGAGGGCCACCTGATGGCTCAGTGAAAGCATGCCATGCTTCCATGCTGTTAACCAGAGTTTGGGGAGCAAACTCAAGGAGCCAGGATGAGTACGGCCAAGATTGGTTTGTGCTGCTGAGCACAGTGTGAGACAACTTAGGGAGCGAGACATTTTGGTTCTGGCACAGCAACAGCTCCTCGTGGTGAGCCAGGGAGCCTGCTCCCTCATGAGGGGTGGCATCAGTCCATCATGCGCTGCTATGTCCGAGGCCATCAGAGGTATAACCCTGTGTCAAGGGAGGCAGGAGGGAGTTGGAGGGAAGGGAAGGGAAGAAAAAAAAAAACACAAAAATAACTATGCCTCAAGCTGTCCAAGTTACGGTCACCAGCTTCCTTGCGCTCCGCTCCATGCAGATCCCTACTGGTTTGATGGTGGGGGGGGGGGGGGGGACCGAGCATTGATATTGGGGAGCAGGCACATGCCTGAAGCAGGAGCAGGTCATGCTTGAAGGCCAAACAGCTTTGTAGAAAGGAAAAAAATAGTGCTGCCATAGCCTTCTAAGGTGCAACAATCCAAGTGTGGGACACTCAATGGGCTGTCGACATGGTAAGCCAGCACACATACCTCAAGGTCATTGGACATCCCTTTCCATTCCCGCATTGTGGCAGGAGTGTATTACCGGCCCAGTGACTCTGACTCAGATCACTGTAGGAAATTCAAGTTCAAGAGTCACCTCTGCTCTCTCAGTCACTGGGATGGTAGGGGAGGATATGCTTGCTTTCTAGGGAAGGAGGAGAAGAAACCCCTGCTTGTGCCTGTGCCCCTTATGCCTGAGGCTGAAAAAGCAATCAACTCTTTGAATACTGGGGAGGGGACCTGGATGGGGAGGAAAACAAGAACATCTAGCCCCAGGGGAAAGCAAATGCATGGTGTGATTAGCTATTTGTAGCATATCATTCCTTTTTTGTCTAATAACTTAAGTGTTGTAAAATCAGGAGTGAAACTGAGCCCACAGGAAGTCAGTTCCACCACCTTGTAAAACATTGTGAGTTCCTGCACCTCTGTTATCTTTTTCTATTGACTATTATAAGAGAGTTCCACCAGCTAGAAATGACAGTTCCAACACCTAGAAATCTAGATGTGAGACATCCCACACCTAAATGTTTCCATTTTAAACAGTGTTAAAGGGCTTTAATATTAGATGCATGATATCTGGTCTTGATCTGTCGTAGCCACCTTTGGACTGGTCCACATGCATACTTGAACATTTAAGGGGCTGGCCCCCTTCAGTTGGGGAACATCCACAAATTCCAAACACTGAAGATCCTTTCATCTGATTTTTAATTACTTGGGGGTTTCTGATCACTGCAGGAAAAATACAAAATTGTAGTGTAGAGTTAGTGTACCAAACTGAAGTGTAATGTTGATACTGTGTGAGTGTTTTACCCCTGCCCCCCATTTCATTTTCCTGGTAGGCCCATTACACCACAGTTCAAACTTGACCTTAGCCCAAGATCTAGTGTAAGGGAAAAGACAGTTACCACTACAACCACACTCCCTGTGACTATTGTGATGGCCTGCTAGACATCACAGCCTTGGAGTTTTGGGGGGGGGGTAAGGTCTGACAGTTCTGGCATGGGGGGGGGAGTAAGGGAAGGACAGAAACTGTGAACATTCGGGCTTTTCTGAACTTGAAAGTGTTTGAGGCCTGTTACCAGGCCACAATGTCGCTGTCCAGATGCAGCAGTCATAGTCTCAGGTTCTGTGACAGACCCTCTGTAGGAAGGTGAGAGCACCAACCAAGATATATGTCCCCTGGCGATAGTTGTGGCTAATGAGTCAAGACCTGTGACACTTTGACACAGGAGGAAATATGGTCCAGCAGTTGGAGCACAGGCTTGGAAACCGGGAGCTTACAGGTTCAAACCCCACTAGAGCCAAATACTTGCAGCAGAACTGTAGGCAAATCACTTAATCTCTTAGTGCAGCAGCCCACCAACAACAATGAGCAGAAGCAAGCCCCACTGAAAAAGAGGTGTTGCATCTTAGCATCTTACTTGGGCTAGTCTGTGAAAATAAATTGAAAAAAAAAAAAAAACAATAACCCCCCCCCCGACCACAAAGACCATCAAAAAGCATAAAGACAAAAGAAGATAAATAGCACACATAGCTACAGCGGCTTTCTGAGCTTTGACCGTTTCTGTTGGACTATTCTGTACAGTACATAGGGAATGGAACATTACAGGATGTGAATGCTCCTGCTGTCTTGCCTGTCATTTTTTTGTAGCTACCACAGATGCCGCAAATCAGTGCATTATAAGTGCTGATTGCAAAGCGATGACCTGAGAAGCTCTGAAATTTATCATGTGTGACATAAATTTACTATATTAAATGGCATCCAGCCAGAAAGAACAGATTAGCATTATGGTAATTTGACTAAAGTAACATGTTCTGTTCTTCTGAGGGGAGAGAGAGAGAGAGAGAGAAAGAAATAGCTATATAGATAGACAGACAGACAGACAGACAGACAGAGACAGGTGAACTATAATGAAGTATTTTATGGCTAATTTTAATTTTAATTATGAAGTGTACCAGATGAACCTAATGTTTCTTCCACCCCTAAATTATTATGTTGCTATGCCACTATGTTAATATTTAGTTCAGAAAAGAGTTACACTCCTACAGAGTACATGAAATCTGTCTGACTATTTTAATTGTGACTGTGTCGTGATCTACTGTGCAGCTAGGCCAAACAACTACTAAATCACTGCCTAGTACTATGAGGTGAAGATTGATTTATGGCATTTTAGAATCTGATGGTGTATGTGTGTGTGTATAGTGTGTGTGTAGCATGTGTAGTGTGTGTGTGTATGTAGTGTGTGTGTGTGTATGTAGTGTGTTTGTGGTGTGTGTTGTGTTTTGTGTGTGTGTGTGTGTGTGTGTGTGTGTGTGTGTGTGGCATGTGGCGTGTGTGTGTACTGAGCTGACAGGACTTTCACGAACATTTTGCCATTGTTTCTTTAAGGAGGACAGGAAATGTGCAGTTTTAAATGATGGAATGTCTTTTTTCCTTCACATTAATATCATTGGAGAAGTTTTGCATATATCTGTTGTGAAATGATAACCCAACTTTATGTCATTCAGAAGTATTGTATTTTTGGTAATGGCTGAATGTGTTGCTTCCTACCGCTATCTTTCTGGTGTGCGCTTTGACAAAGTGAACAAGCCGTTGTAACATGACATATCCATTTGCACCTAGTGCCATCTAGTGTTCTAGTGCCCACTGTTGAATGGGATTTACCATCAAAGACTGTCATTCACAGAACCACTTAGGTTTATATCTGAACCCTGATCATGTTTAAAGAGCAGCTCTGCACTTCAGCATATGCTGTCATAGATAAGATGTTTAATCTGTTACAATTTACTAGTGAATACATTTTTTTTTTATTTTCAGTGTTCCTTCCAAGATTTACAGCACAACTTGGTAGTCTATATAAAAAGTCTGTATAGAAAATATTTGAAAACATTTGCCTCTCCCCTCTTAGCCTCACAGTGCCTTTGTTTATGGTGTCACAGTGCTCACCGCGACAACAGACTGTGATGTCACAAACAGCAATTGTGTGGTTAGCAGGGGAGAGTCAGACACATTTCAAAAGACTAAGTGAAATAATTGCATTTTTTACAATATGTAGTAGACCAACAGCAAGGGAAAGTAAAAATAATAACAAATAACGAGAAAACAAAGTTACAATATGATGTAAATCTAGTGGTTTTAAGCTTTTTATTATAATGGAGAGCTACTCTTTAACAAAATTTAAATTAAATCATTTGCCTCTCAGGTAATAAATGTATTGTGTATTAAAATGTTCATCTGCATGTGTGTGTGTGTGTGTGTGTGTGTGTGTGTGTTTGTCGAACAGTTCACTTAGTTCTGATGGTGTACTGCTTTCAATTTTTTTTCTGTAGTGCTCTGACATCTTACTCAATTGCATAACTGTTTCCCTATTCATATTTCACTATCTATTTTAATAATGTTTTGTTATGCTGTCATGATGATTCTTGTCAGTGTCTGAATGAGCCCATTGCCATGCAAAAATTCAATGGGCCAGATATTCAAACTGCGCTATTTTGTGGAGCAAGCCCTTGCGCTGCACAAAATAGTTTCGCAGGGGTGTGGCCAGAGCGATATTCAAAGGAGTTGCGCCCTTGAGCAACTCCTTTGAATATCACCCCCGGCCACAGCCACTGTGCATGGCGCAGTGGATCTTGTGCCACCGCAAGTGGTCAGAGTGGAGCATTCAACTTGCGGTAGCGCAAGTACCATTGCGCCATGCGCAAAATCCCGATATTCAAAAGGTGACATGCAAAAGGGGCCATAATTCAAGCAAGGTGCAGGGGGGCAATTTACATCTGATTATGGCCCCATTTGCATGCCATTAGCATGCAGGAGCGCCGATCACCAAGGACTTGCACCTGGCGCCCTGCCAGGCAGCAGCCGTCGGGGACCGATGCCCCCTGCAGCCCAATCGCGGGCAAAAGAGTGTAAAATCCCCACCACCAACCCCCACTGGCCCGATCGCGGGCATAGCTTAAATCCCCCCCCCACCGGCCCGATCGCGGGCAGCAATGTGTCCCCAACACATCCCTGGTGGTCCAGTGGACTGAAATCCCATCGCGGGATGGAAGTAAACACCCTCACCTCCCGAATATATCCCTGGTGGTCCAGTGGACCAAAATCCCGACGCGGGATGTAGCTGTAAATGACATTTTTCGGCATTTTGGTGGTCCAGTGGACTGGAGCATCTTGATCGCTGGGATGGAATATCGAGATCTCGGTCATAGTTTCTGGTGCCCATGTCCTCTTCACTCACCCACCCACGGTGTTTCACCGCCCGCGCAGCCGGGCGGTAGCACCACCGCCACGCCTCGCTGATCGATCAGCTGGGAGCAACGCCCATTGGTGCAGAGCAAGAGCTACCGGGTTGGTAGCCCATAGTCAGACAAGACAGTTCAGATTTGTGAATGAATACATTCATTCACAAAACTGACTGTCTTGTACGGTATGGGCTGCACACCCATTGGCTCTTGCTCTGCACCAATGGGCGGCAGCCCACCGAGCAGTCAGTTGGTGGGCGCGGGCGGCAGGCGGTGGATGCTGCCGCCCTCCGCCGCCGGGGATCGGGTGGGGGCTTCGTGGGTGGGTGGGGTGGGGGACACTAGGCACCAGGGCTATGTTGGGGGTTTAATTATTCCATCCCACGATCGGGATTTTGGTCCACTGACCACCAGGGCTGTTCGGGGTAATTTTTCCATCCCGTGATCGGGATTTTCGGTCCACTGACCACCAGGGATATATTCGGGAGGCGGGGTGTTTACAACTACATCCCGCAATCGGGATTTTCGGTCCACTGACCACCAGGGATGTGTTCGGGAGATACATTGCTGCCCGCGATCGGGCTGGTGGGGGTTTAAGCTATGCCTGCGATTGGGCCAGTGGGGGTGGCGGGGGATTTACACTCTTTGCCCGCGATCAGGCTGCAGGGGGGACACAGGGAGTGGGATGAGGGCCAGCCACAGGTGGCAGCTGCTGTGTTGCGCCCTGCAATGCAGCAGCTCACCTGTCAGTGGCCTTCGACTTGACCCTTTTATTTTTGGCTCAAAGTTGTGCAGGCGCAGGTTGGGGGTTGCGCCTGCACAACTCTGCACAGCCCGGCTGAATATCGGGCTGTGCAGTTTATGCATGGTTCCTCCCCCTCCAGTTCAGCATGCATTCATTTGCATTGCACTGTTGCTCAGCATGTTTTCTGTGGCGCAACTGCCTCCTGCTGAATATCACAGAATGGAGCAAGTTCGGACTTGCGCAGGTGCAACCCTATTGCGCATGGTGCAACCCTTTTGAATATCTGGCCCAATGTGTGTAACAGGATGCAGATGCTAGCTGTTTTGATTTTTTTTTCCTGTAGCATGGGGGTAATGCATATACAATTTGCTTGTTACTGGTACAGATGATACCATAATGTTATCGGCTGAGGGAACTTGTGGTTGGGGGGGGATTTTCATGTTGATTAGCAGTGTCATGTATGGCTCAGTTTCACACTCAGTGTGGCATCGAGATTCATCATTTGTGACTGTGACAACAAGCTGTTGTTGATCTACCAGCGTCACACCAAAATGCAACAATTGTGGATTCCCATTTTTATGTTTGCCTGTGAGCATGCACAAAGTGACCATATTGTTACTGCAGTGTAGGAGCTGTGTAGGTGTGTACTGCATAAGCCAATGGATGTGGAAATGCAGGAGGCTTGTCTCTAAAAGTTAATGCTGAGAAAGCTGATGATGACCGTGTTCAACTGGCTGGTGGGTGTAAACTTCTTATAGTTCAGAGGAGAAATCCCCACCAAACTGGTTTTCTACCCATTAGCCAGCTAGCAGACATCATCAGGCTAAACATCAAACCTCACACTGTGTAAGTGTGTGTAAGTGTGTGTGTGTGTGTGTGTGTGTGTGTCCCCCTATAGATAGGATGTGCTTATTTGAAAGCACTAAACAGAGTTTGTAAAAAAAAAACAGCATGCAGAATGCAAATACAACAGCTTCAAATATTTTACCAACATATCCATAATGAACAGAAAACACCATCAATAGTTTATTTAAATTACATATTGTTTATGTTTCTTTTAAAGGACCCCTGATACCAGTTAGGTAACTTTGAAAAAAATGTAAAAGTTACTGTAGATGCAATTCAGTTTATCGTTCAAATATTTTTGCAGTCCTTTTTTTCATGTGGACTTTATCCTCCTGCCCCTCCCTACTGGCCCCCTTCTGCTGTTGAACCCTAGCCCCTTCACCACACCTCCAGAACGTACCCCATCTACTTCTTACCAGTGTGGGTAGGTGCCATGTATCGTGGTGGTGCAGTGTTTTTAGGGTTGCAGCATCATCCTGCAGACAAGGGTTCTTTTCCACCCATTAGTCCCATTGAGTCAAAGTTGGTAGTGTGCAATGGTGCACATGCAGACCATGAAGGCAGTGCTCACTTTCAATGTCTGCCTCCAACTTTGTATTCTTTTTTTTTTTTTTTACATTTATTCTGCTTTTTCTGGCAAGACTCTTCTGTTGGAATCAGCCCTGGTCACGGCCCCCGGGACTCCCACTTACTGCCCATTGCCGTTGCTGCTCCCAGTCACCCCCGGCTTACCCTCCAGAGGGTGGGGCCATGGCACCGGTCTCCGGTATTCAGTGCCACTGGCTAGTATCTAATTGGGAGAGCTTCTGGCGGCAGAGGCTAATTGAAGTCCCAGGGAGGGCTTCACAGAGACAGGGGTCCCACCATGTTTTTTCCTTCCTCTGTAGGCTGGGGTGGAGACGTGCAATGACGCCAGCATCTGTCCCACCCCAGAGATCGTCGATTTTGCATCGCGTACAGGGCGGCAACCCGGCCTCCTCCAGGTGTCTCTCCTGTGCGATCACAGGTCCCCGCCATCCCCTCGGAGAAGGAGAGCAGTCCTAGGGATGCTCAATCCTTCTCCCCCCAGCTGGCCCTCCGATGACCTGAGTCTGTTCTCGAACCCGGCTCGCTGGCATCACAAGCAGAAATACAACCGCTGCACCGGTGGGCCGGCCCCAACTTTCAATTTTGATGACCCCTGCTATGCCACCTGCCCTCCACTAGCTGGCAGACAAGCAACAGTACACACAGTTCCACCACCTTGAAGGGGGAGATCCATCGATGGAAGCTAAATCCTCCTTCCCCCACCAGACTGAAAGCAACCTTGATCCATTCCTGAACCCAGGTTGCCAGTGTGGCTAGAGGTGAGGTGAGGTGTCCAGTGCCTTAGCCCTCTACATTACTGGCCCAGCTACAAGTTTACTGTAGTGCAGATTTCCTTAGACAATATTGTTTGTGGACCTGAGGCTTCTGAACCTGCAGCCCACTGTTATACAGTTCTGTGCTTTTACCCTCTGTACCATTCAGACAGAACTATAGTTTGTGCAATTCTTTCTCCCTTTTTATGGCTGTGGGCAGAGCCTACAGTCATCCTGCTTTCACTTGAAAAAAGGTGTTCCCATGGAACACATCTTTTAGGAGTTTTCAGTGTATCCTTCTGTAACCCCTCACCCCTGCCTTTTTGCAAAATGACAGGTGGCATGCTGTTGAAGCTGACAGCAGTACCTGGTGGGGACTGGGTTCGGGGAGGATAAGGTTACTCGGCACAGGGGTCTAGGTTTGGCTACTCCGCACAGGGGCACCCAAGTAAATCCGAACACAGGAAGCAATAATTGTAATGTCCAGAACCAGGAATGGGATTCTACAGTGTGGCTTTTATTCACATCCAAACTGAACAAACAAAGCATAGACGGACCCATTCCTGGTAATGCAGATTAGAGACAACAGAACACTTCTTCACTATTTCAAGCTCTCAGGCTCTGAACCCACCAGGCACACAGCCCAGACTTGCACACAGCTTTGGGTACACAGCCCAACTTGTACACTACTTGGGTTTTCCCCACTGGCCCGGCTCCCCCGCCGGCCACTTGATCCGCGGTCCATTTTGGGAAATGAAACAGTTTTCCAATTGGTGGCTCCCCAAACCACCTTAGAGCCTTTGACTCCTAGAGGGAATTTTCCTTCCAATCCCATGTCTGAGTACTTCCCTCATCACTGGCCAAGTGCATGAGGCAAAGTAGAAATCCACAGAGCAAATCCGTAGAGGTGGACCTGGTCACTAAAGATGGGGGGGTCTCCCACCTCCAGCTCCCACAATCCATACCCGGCCATTTCTCTGCAAACTAAATAACTTTTCTGAAAGCTTGGTAATGTAGATTACTGGGTAGATGTATGTCACATCTCCTCTACATGTCTTGACTTCCCCTATGTGCTGGACTTGAACATACTTTTACTTTTGGCTAAGCCTATTACTCTAGGCCTCCCACTACTTCAGTAGTCCAATCCCCACTATCACACAAGTCCCAGGGTGAAACATGAGCCCTTTAGAAAGAGCAGAAACTCACCCTCCAGTTGCAGGTGCCCCACAGGCGAATCACGAACTCTTCTTGTTTCCCAAAACTCTTGGACCAAATAAGGCAGCTTCTCCACTAGCAGAAGCCAGGGGGTTGCCCCCTGGAATATGCAGGAAAACCTTCCTGCCCCCATCCCCTTAGGGAGGGGGCACTGAGACCCAATTCGGTGGTCTCCACCACTTTAAAACTGCTTCTGTGTCTCTTTTTAGGTGGAAACACACACCTTTTTCCTGAATGTAGCCCTATGTCAGGGCTGAGGCTCCAAAAGCCTAACACAGAGCTGCTGTGCTCCTCTATCAGCAAGCTCCAAACTCCAACTGATCTACAGACTACTGTTCAAACCTCCCAACATTCTATTCCAACTCCCTGCTGCAGATTCCATTGTGGCTCATGCAGCTGTGATAGTTCTATGGTGATGTCATCCCTCGGTCTCAGCTGAGACTGAGAACAGAGTGAGACAGTGTGAAATCCATTTAACTGGAGTTTCACAAGCTGCCTTCCCTGCCTACCACTAGGTCTTACTGGGATTCTAGTAACCCCGGATAACAAGGGGGTTACACTTCCATTCTGCAAATCTTCATGGCAGTTAAATAAATACTCTCTTCTTTCTGTTTAATTAGAATGATGAACACAGAACTCCAAGCATACCTCTCAACTGTCACACATTACGAGGTACGTCACTCGTTACCTCTCAGAAACCCTCTGTCTCACATGGCACAGGTAATGTTCCATACTGCCCACTGAAACTTCAATGCAGAAATTCATAATAATCTATGATACTCAGTTATCAGCAAACATGAATAGCATAAGGGTACAGATTTAGCCTGTGTTCTGAGCTTGCAGTGTCATTTTTGATGATGTGTCACACATTTTGCCCATTTGTCACACGTACTGTCACACATTTGAGTGATGAAAGGTTGAGAGGTATGACTCCAAGCTGCTTTTCTCTAAGAGCAAATGTGTGCACCTTCCAAACAAATCTAAATATCTTTAAAACTATTCAAGGTGCACAAAAACAACTAGCGTGAAAGTTGTTCAGTGCAAAAAGACCTTT
This sequence comes from Neoceratodus forsteri, assembly GCA_016271365.2. Taxonomy (NCBI): domain Eukaryota; kingdom Metazoa; phylum Chordata; order Ceratodontiformes; family Ceratodontidae; genus Neoceratodus; species Neoceratodus forsteri. The sequence goes on from JADMNL010000025.1 coordinate 402,303,977, forward strand.
CTCATGAGGGTAGTCACTAATCTGAATTATTTATGTTTTGTAAAATACGGTCTTCCAAACAACCTAATTTTTTTCCTTTCTGAGTGAACACAGTAGGAGTCATGCCAAACAAATGTAAATATCTCGGAAAGTATACAAGTTACCAATATACAACCAACATGAACGTTGTTCATGACAAAATTACTTTTCAAATCAGGGTAGTCACTAATCTGAATTCCTTAGTTTTTTTAATATAGCCATCCAAATGGTGAAGATTGTGATGAAAAATGAAAATTTAGGAAATCAGATGCCCATAGTTTAAAAAATATAATTAGTGCAGCTTAATGAATAGGCTAATTTGAAAGGTCTTGTTATCCTAAACAACTTTCATGCATGTTTATTATCATAAGTTGTATACTTTTAGAGATATTTACATTTGTTTAGCATAACTCCTATTATACTTATAAACAGTCTCAGCTTTGCAAATTACTTCATCAAGACAAGATTAGTTCCATCAAAAGAAAGCTATCCCAAGGTCAAATTTCACTCCCTGACACAAACTATAAACCAATTGAAGTTTCATTTTAAACCCCTCTGTGTGTGCTTGTGCTAGCATTAGTAAATGACAATGATTAAAAACGCAAGGAAAAATAAGCTTAAAGAGCAGCTGACACCTTCAAGAGAACTTTAACAAAGCACAATATTTAGATAAAGTTCAGCTTGTATTTCACATTAGTTCTTTATTCCTCTTCCCCAGTATTTATTGCTGAGGTAATTTGCATGAAAACAGGCTTTTTGCTCCTGAAGAGTTCATTTATTTCTGTTGCTGTCTCCCTACCTGAGGTCATAATGCACTGCTTGTGACATCACAGTTACTCTTATGACAACAGATTGTGATGTCACAACAGAGCATTATGACTTGAAGTAGGGAGTAAGCTATAGAGGCAGATTAACTTTTAAGTAACTGCAAGGGATGAAAATCATGTATTCATGCACATTTTCTCAATAGTAAATAATAGGGAGGAGAAATCTAGAATACATATGGAATACAAACAGAATTTTACCTAATTATTGTTTTTCAAAGTTTTCTTTGAGGCGTCAGTAGCTCTTTAAGCAACACATAGTAAATAATGTTAAAAGTCTTATAAATGTGAAAATATATATATGTGTTAAGTGAAAAAAAAGTTAGAAGACAACCTGCCCTACTGTAAGTTAAGCATTCCCCAACTGTTTCACATAGTAGTGGCAATCAAATTTTACACAGTGTACTGTTCAGATACATTTTTCTTAATCTCTGTGTATAATAAGTCCATATTACTCATGAATAAACTTATACTATCTTAAACATGATATATCTGCAATTCTGTAACAAGTGACTACTGTATGTGTACATTCAAAACCCAAACCTAACACAGACCCCCTTATAATTGAGATACTGTTTTCCTAATATTAATCTGCTATTGTATTAAATAACAATTCTATAAATCTAAAACCAAACCAAAATACAACTGACAGCTTCAGCTTTTATTTGTGCACAGTTAAAATAGGGAACCTTTAGAGGTATGAATATAATTTATAAAAATAGAGACATTTCAAACAGCCGCACATAAGTAATCAATTCCTGTCCCCTTTGCCTCAAGGGGTCATTTCTAAAATGTGTAGATGAGCATGGGGACCACGTTTTTCAGAGCATGCCACCACTTCAACAACCACTTCAAGACTGCTACTACCTTCTCCTAATACAATCAGGGGAAAACCAGAAGTAGTCTACAAGCACTGAAATAAACATGGTTAAGGCACATTTACCAGAAATTACTGCTTAGAAAAGAATGAGAAAGTGACTGTGATGATGATGAGCAATTCCAAGACCAGATCTCTAGATTGTTAATAGTCTCCTCCTGAGTCTGATTTTTATGGTTGTGTGGGCCAAGCTCTACAGATGTTATGACATCATCAGATTTGTAAAACAGCACTGTGGAGCACGTAATCGGACCACTGTCTGATGTTCTGCCCCAGTGCTCCAGCATAGTTTCCAGTGATTCTGTTTATGCAGCCCTTCCCCTCTGTGGGCTGCATAAACATACCCACTTCCTGGCTCACTACTTGTCCTTTCCGCAAGTGCGAACGTGACGGCCGCCGTGTGCAACATGGTGGTGCAGACTTAAACTGTGCATGCACGAGTATCATGAATATATATGTATGTAATCCCCACACCACCTTTGGCTATCTGGTACCCCCCTTAAAAGACCTACTGACAACTAGATGGCATACAATTTTCTTTCGGCAGAGCTACACTCATGGTACCACCCCTAGCATTGAAGCGTATACCAGGCTCATTATCTAGAGGATGGGAGGTGGGGGTACATACTAAAATGGGCCTTTTTATTTACAACGAGATCCAGGGGAGAGGATGCTAGGCATATGCTAGACCTAACTGCTGAGGAGCCCCAATAACATTCACATTAGAAGCAATAAGCAGGATATCCAAAGTAGTAACTGAGATTTTGCAGTATGGCTTTACAGATGTTATTTAAAGCAAGGGTGGTCCCCCAAATGTTAATCATTGCAATACAGACACACTCTCTTTTGCCAGATACTTTGTTAGGCAGTACTGTTTTCCACAAAAAACATCTCTATCTCTCTTCCAAAATGTATATCTGTGGGATGTGCCATACACTTTAAACATTTTCCACACATTTCCATTTCCAAAGTGTATATCTGTGGGATGTGCCGCACACTTTAAAGTCCTCCTGGTACCTAGTCATTGCCCAGGGAATACTGGTGCCCATCCATGAACTACTTAGCCCTGCCTGAAACTCCTCACCCTTTGCCCCAAACAGCCTCTGCCATTCCTTCATGGTTACACCAAATGATTCTCCAATCCCCAATGAATTGCTAAAGACCCCCAACTGTAACTTTAAATTCAGCACAGTTGTGTTGAAAGGGGTCCTGACCAGTGTGATCTAGCATTATCTAGGGCACACACACCTCAGATAACTCCCTCAGAGAACAGTCTCAAATTCTGTACTCACTGATTAGTTGTTCCTTCCTCCCAGTTATGGAAAGAACAAAAGACACCTTTCTTTCTCTGATAGCTGTCAGATTCTAATTATTGTTCTTCCTTAAGGCAGCTGTGAACTCCAGGAACTTCTGGGGATTGTTCCTTGGATCCACAAGAACTGCATTCCCTCTCACTCCCCTAGTGTGAAACTAAAGAGTCCTGCAGGCAAACTGAAGATTTTCCCAGACTAGGATGATAAATACCAGGGCTCCCTTTGACAGATCCCCAATGGCAGACCTCCTGCCACTCTGACTGCCACACTTGAACTTACTGATGAACATTCTAAGCTCCCCAAGAGCAGCTGACTCTAAAATGGTTATGCTGCTGTGAGAGTTCTAAATGACATAATCATCCTTCTCTCAGGTTAGCTGAGTAAACAATGATGTCATTATGTAGAAAGCCCCTAATGACCTCCCCACCAGCTGCCTTTTCCTACCTGCCTAAGGATAGTACTAATGGGATTCTAGTAACCCCAAGGGATTGGGTTGTTACACGTAGGTATGTCAGCACCGCCATGTTGCACAAGGCTGACTCCAGGGCAAACTGCACATGTGTGAATATCACGCATGCGCAGTACTATAATTGCTGCAGTATTATGGCTGACTCCTGTGCAGTGAGAACACAGCATGTTCTGTTCACTGCTCTTGCCTCTCCTAAAAGCTCTCCACAGCCATATTGGCTCTGACCAAAGTTTGTTCTTTATTACTGAGGGACTGACATAACAACAATATTACTGTCCCTTGGATTTTATTAGCTTTGGCTGCATATCTACACGTGACAATATAATGACCTGTTTATGACATCATAATTATCTCCACAGCAACAGACTGGGGTGTCATAAACAGAACTGTGACTGCAGAAGTAGACAAGCAGACAGAGTAAACAGGGAAGAGATCCTGTTGTAATGCCATTGTCCTTGGTAATAAACAAATGAGGGTGACAATTATGAAAAAGTGGGAAATATAAGCTAAATTGCATCTAGATATCATGTTTTTCAGAGTTGTCCCAACAACATCAGGGGCTCTTTAAAGCCCTGTTACACTGCAAGCAAATATTCAGCATTTACAAATGCTTGTTGAGATTGACGCAGTTTGTATCACAATGTTGGGGGGGTGGAGGGTGATATTTCTTACACAAGTGTTTGATCTTTGTATCATTTAATTTTTTTTATTTTATTCATTTAAACATTTGGTAACTGGGAAAGGCACACTAAGCCGGGGCTCATTTCCAGGTGCATAAAACAGTCAAAAAATTGTACTGAAACTCAGAAGTACAACCGGACAAGGCAGACAATACAATTAAATCATACACTACATAGTGGAATAACATTTTGTACATAAACACAGAATCATGTCATGACCAGGATATACAATGCAATAAATAATACAGGGTCTTTGGCCAGTAACACAGCCAGCCAGTCAAGGTTGTTTGCATTTCAGTTAATCTCTGTTTAAAATTCTCACTGAGGCATTTTAAGCCTTCTTGCTGGGGCAGAGGTAGCAGCTGAAATTTGAAAATGTGGTGAGGTTCTGGAAAGCTAACTTTGTCATACATTTCTGTAAGTTGTTATTGTTTGTAAGTTATATTTTAAAATTGGCCTAACCCCTTAAGAACTTTCTGGAAAGCCCTCCCAGCCACCCACCCCCTTGCATTAGCCTTTCTTAAATACAGAAGAGCCACTGGGGGTTGAGCTTAAAGGCTGAGAGGGAGGAGTTTAGGGAGTTGCAAACTTCCCCTGTGAGCAAACTCTTAAGGCTAATAGTCAGGTGGGGAAAAGTTCAGCCACTCAAGTGTTGCAAGTTTAAAAGTCTTAGACTAGTGGGGAACCTGGTGGCTCACCCAAGGAAACTCAGTTGGAGGAGGATGGAACCACATGTCATTAGGGCTGGCATCTTTGGGAGGGTGGTGGGGTGCACAGGGTGTGCAGCAGCCATGACACTGGACTGGGCTTGGCATTCGGTGGTTGCCCAGTGTGCTACACGCTGGCACAGCTTAGGGAGGAGGTTGAGGGGATTAGGAGACAGCTGGGGGAAGGGGGGAGGTATGGTTGGGAAATAGGGCAGGGGCTCTCCCATGGGGTTGCACCAAGCACTAGGGGTGGGGGCATAGGGAAAGGAATGCAGGAGAGTACTCTGGGGTCACATAGGGACCCTGGCAGATGGGGCCCAAAAGGAGGATACTATGAAGGAAGCAAGCAGATAACTGGGGACCCTCACAGACAGGGGCCAAAGGGAGGACATTCTCAGGGAAGTAGGAAGATGGCTGGGGCTGGACAGAAGGAAGCAATGGGGGGAGGTGGATTGGACCTTAAGCTCAGTAACTGCTTCAATTCTCTTCTTCTGCTTGAGGATGAGGGGGGTGATGTAGCCATGACAGGGAGGTTAGAGATGAAAAGGAGTAACGGGAGGGAGGCGGGGCTGGATAGTAGGAGGAACAGGGGGGAACTTGGAATGCGGGAAAACGGGGGAGCAGGGGATCAGAGCAGGAGGATGAGGGGGTAGAGGGAGGAAAGCGTAAGGAAAAGGATCAGTTGGGAGGAAATGGCAAGAAGAAGGACCAGAAGTACAAGGACAATACAGTAAAGGGAGCTGAGGGTTTAGGCCAGGGGAGCACAACAAGCAAGGAGGAGCTGAACAGAGAAGGGAAGGAAGGGAGGACGAGCCAGGCTAGTTTAGCAGATGGGGGAGCAGTAACGGTGGGGGTAGCAAGGTACAGAAGGATACCCAGGAGGATGAGAGGCATAGAATGGGAGGGGAGGGGGGGTGGCCAGGGTAAATAAGGAGAGGATGGCAGGTGGCACCCAGATAGGGGAGGAGCAAGGAGCCGGCTGGGGGGAGGGGCCAGTAGAAAGGATGAGGAACATGGAAGGGGGGAAATGGAGGAAAAGGGGTGGCCAGAGTGCTCCTGTTGGGTGATTCTATGATCAGGGGGATCAAATGGGATAGGGAGGGAGAAGCCTGCCTGGTTAGAACAAAATGCTTCCCTGGACTAACGGTGCACAGGGCCAAGCATGAGGTATATCAGCTGGCAAAGGATTGTGACAAGTGCAATTTACCTGGGTAGACCAGTGGACATCCTCTTTCTTGACTTCAGCAAGGCATTTGACTCTGTTCCTCACAAGGCCTGTTAGATAATCTGGAAGAAATGGGAGTGGGGAACCAGATGATCAGATGGATAGGCAATTGGCTCCAGAATTGGACCCAGAGGGTCGTGGTTGTTGGGATAGTCTCATCCCCAAGGAGGGTCATAAGTGGAGTCCCTCAGGGATTGATCCTTGGGCCCCTCCTGTTCAACGCCTACGTCTCTGACATAAAGAAGGGTACCAGGAGTGAGAGGAGTCTCTTTGCGGATGACTCAAAACTGGGGGCGGTGGTGGATGGGGAGGGTGGCCCTACAGGGGGACCTGGAGGCTCTGGAAAGGTGGTCTAGAAAGTGGAAGCTGAGGTTCAGTGCAGGGAAATTCAAGGTACTGCATCTGGGAACCAGAAACCCAGGCCAAGTGTACACCCTGGGGGAGGGAAATGCTACAAGTCTCGATGGCAGAGAGGGACCTGGGGTTGGTGGTGGATGTCAAGATGAACAACTCGGAGACTTGTAGGAGGGCAGCGGCAAAGGCCAACAGGATGCTTGGATGCATCACTATGGGGCTCACCTCCAGAAGGAGGGAAGTGATACTTCCACTGTATAACTGCTTGGTGAGGCCGCACCTTGAGTACTGCATGCAGTTTTGGAGGCCACATTTAAAGAGGGACATTGAACTCCTGGAGAGGGTCCAGAGGAGGGCAAACAAAATGATTTGGGGCTTGGGGGATAGGACCTATGGGGAGAGGCTCGAAGAGCTAAATATGTACACAATGGAAGAGAGAAGGTACCGGGGGGGACATGATAGAGGTCTTCAGGTACATGAAGGGGGTAAATAGGGAAGGAGCAGTCAGGGTGCTCCAAAGAAAGGAGGAGGAGGGGGGCAACTAGAGGGCATGGGTGGAAGCTGAAGGGGGGAGATTCAGGGGAGAAAGAAGGAGGTACTACTTCACTGAGAGGGTGGTGGAGCCATGGAATGCGCTGCCCAGGGGGCTGGTGGAGGCAGAAACGGTGGAGGGGTTCAAGAGGGGGTGGGACAGGTACAGGGAAAGGGTTCTGGAAGCAAAAACCAGTGCAGCGAGAATATCCGGGACTGGGAAGGGAGAAGCCAGAGAGGGAGAGGGGAGGCTGCAAGGTCAGCTCCCAGGGTGGGGGCTGACCAAACGAGCAGACACGAAAGACCGTTAGGCCTATTCTGCTGGCATTTTAGTATGTTAGTATGTTAGCATGGTAATTACAATGCCAGATGAGATGCAGTCAATGTACTCAAGTAGGATGCACATGTGAAAGGTGAGGATGAAAGCTTTAATATAGGGATTGGGAACCAGAGTGGCAGGAGCAAGTAGGGGTGGAAGTGCGTGAAGTTGCTGTTTGAAAGAGTAAAATGAGGTGTTGTTTCTTAGGAGGGGGGAGAGTTTAATCAATAGGAAGGGGAGCCTGTAGGGAAATGCACATTTGCCGAAAGTGGAGAAAGGTAGGGGGAGAGAGAGAAAGTCTGGGTATGCCTGGATCTTAGGTCATATGGGGATGGATCTGCTGGGGATAGGCTCACAGAAAGGTAGAGAGGCAACAAGTTGAACCAGTATTTGACTATAAGAGCAACAGAGTGGATGTATCTTCAGTGGGAGAGGGATGTTAGACTGAGGGAGGAATAAAGGGAACAGTGGTGAGTTCTGAGAGGGGAGTTAGTGGCAAAGCAGCAGAATGCATTTAGAAGGGTGTCCAGTTTGGATAGGGATGAGGTGGGGCAGTGCTGTAAACCACATCTGCGTAGTCAGAAATGGGTGCAATCATCTTGTTTAGGTTTTCGCGTCTGAATGACAAGAGGAGGGCATTTCTGTCGCGGTAGAGCATACCGAGCTTGGGGCGTAGTTTAGAGGTGATGGCTTCTATGTGGGATGAAAAAGTCAAATGAGGTCCAGCCATATGCCTAGGTATTTGTATGTTGTCACTGAGTCAAGGAATGTCCCATCCAATGAGGTGATGGCAGGGGGAGGAGGGACTCTGGTCAGTTTTTGTCCAGTCCTGAACATCATTGACACTGTTTTAGAGGTGTTTATTTTAAACTGATTGGTTTGGAATCAGGTCTGCATATTGCAGAAATCCCTTTGAAGGTTGGATTGGACATTCTTTAAGACAGGCCCGGAGGAGAAGAGTATGGTGTCATCCGCATACATATGTATCCAGGAACTGGAGCATACAGAGAGCAGGTCATTTATAAATATCGAGAAAAGGATAGGGCTGAGGATAGCTAGAGTTGAGGATAGATCCTGGGGGCACATCAGCTAGAATGGGAGAGGGGAAAAGGAGGAGTTTCCTACTTTACCAGATTGGATCGGTTGCTTAAGTAGGAGTTCAACCACTGTACTGTGGGGGGGGCTATGCCTGTTGCCTCGAGTTTGATAAGGAGGTGAGGGTGGGAGGCTGAATCGAAGGCCTTAGCCTGGTTAATGAAAATTGCTGCTGTTACATTTCCTTGGTCAGAGGCTGAATGAATGTGTTCAGTGACTTGCAATAGGGAAGAGATTGTGGAGTGTTGTTTTCTGAAGCCTGATTGGTATGTAACCCCCCCAATTTCAGGGGGGGGCTTACCTTAAGTGTTTCCCTGGGCTCCTCTGATGCCCACTGCCTGTCAGATGTCCAGAAGGAGAAGTTAAAACCATGTTCCATATTGTGTTGCTGTTGCTCTGCATGTGTACACACATCCATGCCACTGCACTGTCTCTTTAAGAGCTTCAGCCTTGTGTATAGTGTAAATAGCCTGAGCTGGATCCAAGTACAATGGAGCTCATGACCAGCCAGGCCCTTCCCTAACTGACTCCACTCTTCTGTCGCTAGTAGAGCAGAGGGGAGCCCTTTCATAATCTATAAATATTTATTTCTAAATCCTCACTGTCGTTTAAATAAAATAAACTGTTTGGACTGCCAGTATTAAGAGTATCTATCCTCCACTATGGAAGCCGCCATCTTTGGTCCTGGACTTCCTAGATGGACCAGTCGGAACCAAGGGATCCTTGAGGGGTCGTAATTATAGTGGATTATGGGTGAAACTGTGAACTTTCTTGTTGGTGTCTAAACTAAACACTAGGAGTGCTCAGACTGTGATTGACAGCTCCTTTAGCCAACCAGAATGCAAGATTCTCAAACTAACTGTGGGACTGTTTGAAACAGAGATCAGTTCAGCTCGAGTCACCAAGGTGGATACAGCCTGCATTTGGGCTGAGAGAAACTGCAGGGAAGGAGGCCTGTAACTGCTCCCTATGACTTTTTACTCAGTCCAAACAGGGATCCAGTGGTCTGGGACTGCATTTGTGCAGATGAAAAGGGGTTTCTCAGCAATCCACATTTATTATCACAGTAGTGATGTCATCATCATTTATCACACTCCAGTGGAAACAGCTGCATTTATCACACTCTAGAAGCTCTCACCCCTATTGTATGTGTATATGTGTGTGTGTGTGTGTGTATATATATATAATCATGGCAAAAAAACTCTGTTTAATGCATCAGTTAGTGTTTCAGTGACATAGCGAGAAATTGGTGTTATAGTGGAAAGCTCCCTTGCACTCTCAACCGCATCGGGGTGTACATTGCTGGGCCCTAACTCCCACCCCATCACATGTGTAAGCAAGCTGAGGTATAGGAGAATGGGTGAGAGTTAGACTAATGAACCCAACACACACCCCGATGCTGGTTGGGGGCAGGCTGGGGGGCAAGGGACTTTCAACCCTAACACCGAATTTCCTTGCTTTTGTCACTGTGGAACAACCCTAACTGATTCATTAAATGGATTTTTGCCATGAATTTCCTTCTTTTTGAGAATGAGGACTATAAATAGTGATTGGAATGTGGTGGTGGGAGCACGGGCCCTTCGGGCCCCGCACTCCCACCACATGATGTCTTGTGACATAGTAACAGTAACTGCAACAAAAATGCAAGCGCTAATGGTTACACACATGGTGATGCAAATGTAAATGGTAAAGCAAACGTTAAAAGAAATGCAAGCTCAATGTGAAGCCAAAGTGAACAGTGACGCAAATGGAGATGCAAGGGCATATGGAAATGCAACTGGTAACATGCATGGTCACGGTACCACTATTGTAAATGCAAATGTTAACTGTTGCAGCAATAATAACACCCAAGGGAACAGAAACAGAAATGCAAACGCAGGCGTGTACAGAAACGCAAAGCGTAATGCGCACAGTCACGGTACCACAATTGCAAATGTAAATGGTAATGGTAACAGCAACAATAATGCCAAAGGAAACAGAAACGCAAATGCAAGTGTGTACAGAAACGCAAACTGTGATGCGCACGGTCATGGTACCACAATCGTAAACGCAAATGGTAATGGTAACAGCAACAATAACACCAAAGGAAACAGAAATGCAAATGCAAGTGCTTATGGAAATGCAAACTGTAACATGCATGGGCACGGGAATGCAATTGGAAACGCAAATGGTAACGGTAACAACGATGACGCAAAACGAAAGACAAACGCAAACAAAAGGGTGACCGCAAACGCAAATGATAATGCCCATGGTGACACAAAGTGAAACACAAAAAGAAACAGTACTGTAGACACAAATGGTAAAAGTAATGCAAACGCAATTGCAAACAGAAATGCAAAGGATAACGCACATGGTGGCGTACACGGGAACGCTAATGCAAACAGGTACGGAAACGCAAGTGGAAATGCTATGTGTAACAGTAACTGGAGCACACACCATGGTTTTCCCCAACAGCTGGTTAGAGAAACACAGTGACTACAAAGAATGTATGTATAATAATGGGCCTGGGACCAGAAAAATCAGCTCTTGGAATACTAAATTGCTTATATCTCAGGAACGTATGACATAGAGAAAAAATTAAAATTTCATATGAGTCATGACTTTTCTGGCTAGGTTTGCACTGAACATTTTTTCAACAAAAAGTCTGTATCTTGCACCGTTTCCAGGATACGGGCCCCGAAAGGCGCGGTGGACGCCGCAGTGTTAGTCTATGGGAAAAAGCATAAACTTTGAAGTACTGTAACTTTGCATCCCTGCAATATTTTTTCACCAAACTATGAAAAGGCACATCTGTGAGATGTTGGCTTTCTTCCCTCCAAATTTCAGCCCAAAAGACCAAACTGTTCTTTTGCAGCAGAGTAGCAAACAATTCCTGTCATTTTGGCCATAGTGTTGCAAAGTAGTGTCGTGATTTGCGACACTTTCGCAAAAAAATCCCAATAGTGTTGCAGGTTTGACACTACTTTGCAACACTACTTTTCCCAAAAATTTCAAAAACACATTTCTGGGGTGTTTAACACAAAAATAAAGTCATGCCTAGCATCCTAAGGGCTCGACTAGGTAAACACAAAAAGAATTGTGTCCCTAGATGGTCCCAATTTTAAGTGCTAAGCATTTCTGTGATCAGTAACTGAAAAATAAATGGCTGACTCACAACACTACAGGGGTCATTTGTGACACTAAAAACTGCATTTGCAACACTGTTGAACTTTTTAACTTTTCCCATTGACTATAATGGGAAACTTGTTTTTTGAATAACTTTTGAGAAGGGATTTGGCAAGGTTGGAGGAATGGTCAAATGTATGGCAGCTCAGATTCAATGCAAAGAAGTGCAAGGTAATGCACATGGGAAACAAAAACCCAGGGCAAGAGTACACAATGAGGGGTGAGATACTGACAACAGTAAAAATGGAAAGGGACCTGGGAGTAGTTATATCAGATTACCTAAAGGTGGGCAAGCAATGTGAGAAGGCAGTAAGGAAGGCTGGGGGGATATTGGGATGCATAGGGAGAGGCATCAATAGTAGAAAACAGGAAGTTGTTATCCCTCTATACAGACAGTTGATGAGACCCCATCTGGAGTACTGTGTGCAGTTCTGGAGACCCTATCTCTGCAAAGACATAGACAGAGTGGAGGCTGTCCAGAGGAGGGCAACCAAAATGGTGCAGGGTCTGCACTAGAAAACATACGAAGAAAGACTAAAGGAGCTTAATATGTATATCCTTGAGGAAAGGAGGGAGAGAGGAGACATGATAGAAACTTTCAAGTACCTCAAGGGAATCAACAAAGTCCAAGAGGGTAGTATCTTTCAGAAAAAGAGATGTGCAAGAACAAGGGGGCACAATTTGAAGATAGAGGGGGGATGGCTCAGAGGTAATGTAAGGAAGTATTTTTTCACAAAGAGGGTTATGGATGCATGGAACAGCCTCCCTGAGGAGGTTGTGGAGTCAAGAACAGTGGGGGAATTCAAGAATGCATGGGACAGACATAAGGCAGTCTTAGTGGGGGGTAGGAGGAAGTAAGCTGTTGGTTAATTAGGCTCTGCAGTTTATCTGTTAGGTAGGAAAATGGTCAGACTAGGTGGGCCAAGTGGTCCTTATCTGCCGTCAAATTCTATGTTTCTATGTTTCATGAAATCTTCAAAAGGCACATCAGGTACCCTGGCCACATGTTCCCTGAAGTTTTTGGACCAGTCGCTCAAACCATGCAACCTGTAGGCATGAGCAAAGAATGTGCAAAAAAGCGTAAATGCGCTCTGGAATGTCACTTAATAACTCTGCAGCTGTATATCTGACTGGTACAAAAGTTGGTAGATCCCAAGATCTATGGTTATGCTCTGTGCCTGCCAAATGTCAGGCAAATCCGCTAAATGTTGGCAAAGTTATTAAGGTGCAAAATGTCACCATTTAACCTTAAACGGGGTACTCTACCATAATATACAGACACAGATAGATAGATATTCTTTGCAAAAAAGGTTGATGCACCAGTTTAAGTTCAATGTAATGCCACAAAAGTAGGGAAATGTATTAGGGTTCCAACACTAACTTCCCACTCCCAACCCCAAAGCACCAAAAGGGAAAAATATTACAGTTTGGGGTCTGGGGAGCTTCGACAATTCACTGGTGGGGTCTTCCTTGGGATTGTCAACCCCTTATTCTTCCTTTCCCAACCTCAGATAGGAGCTCACTACCCTGGGTTGTGACATCCTACCATGCCCCGTACTTTACAGCTTTCAATTCCGGGGCTCACACATACCTTTCTCCATCCACCTTCTCTACATCCCGTTTTACCAACTCCTTTCTGTGCAACGTGCCCTCCTAGCCTTTCTCCCCTACCTCCCTCCCTTCCCCCCTACCTTCACCTCTACCTGGTGTATATATATTTTTTTCTTCCCGTTACTTCCTCCTGCAACCTGAGATAACCTATTTTATCTTCCTATAGACACTTCTATGTATGCAAATACCGTGTAATCTGTACAATATCTGTATAATTCTATGTACATATGAACTTCTTTTTCTTTCTCTCTGTAAAGAGTATTATCTGTATTGCCTTGTAAATACCTGTGTTGACATGTATATACAATTGTTCATGCTCCACCCAGGTCCATCTTGCAAATGAGCTTCTGCTCAACGATGAACGCCTGGTTAAATAAAGACTTGATTGATTGATTGATTGATTGATAATGCCCACCTCATTCCCTGAGCAAACATCAGACATGATCTCCTTTCTTAAAAGCTACATTAGAAAATGGTCTAAGAAATTCCTGGACTCCGATTGGCCAATAGCCCTGGCAAGGTGGGCATCTATCAGACAACAGAGTCCAGGTTTTAAAAGTGCCATCCCCAAACAGGCCACATTGCCAGTATCAGTGCCCACCCTGCTCCCCAATTGGCTAAAAGAACATCATTTGAATTTCAAATTACTGCCACTTTTCTCTCTCGCTTAGTGAGAGAGACTGTCCCCCCAATACCAGCTGCCTGACCCTATGGCACCCAACCTCAGCTTGGCTCATTTACAACTACATTTCTTTTAGCCAGAGAAAAGCCCAAGACAGCCCCACCACACACATATAGTCTCACACCCACACATAACCCTGCACCCGCCTATAATACATGTCCCCCATCGATGATCCTTGGGTCCCTGCTTGGGTCGCTTCTCCTGACATACTCAAGTTTATAATCAATACCCTGCTCAGTCCCCCAGCTGATCACTGAAAACTAGAAGCACAGAAATCTTCCTGTTTTTCCCTCCCAGATCTGGCCACCCACCTCGTCTAAAATCTACAGACCTCCTGCCCATACTCGATAGCTCCATGATGCGGCCACCCACCACCATTGCTCCTTGCCAATGTCCTAAAGTATTCACTTGCCTGCTCACAGTATCCCAGAAGAAAATGTAGCATTACAACAAAGGCAGAGCAGATAATTAAAATACAAGCGTATCTAGTAGGCTTACTTTTTTTTTTTTTACTGTCAGCTTGCTTGCCTTCTAGAGGTGTTCTTTAATTCTGCAGAACAATCGACCCCCTCACTCTGCAGCTCCCATCTCTTGGAGCAGCTCACCATAGATCTATTTAAAAAAAAAAATAACAGCAAGATAAACCCAACCTTCATAGCTATGAAAACTAATTTTGCTGATTGATGACCTGCTGCCATATGTAGTTCCAAAGGGGGATTTATCTGAATTTTTTTTAAAAGAAGGCTGAGGTAGCACAATGTGGAAGCATGACCGACGAGCAGGTGTGAAAGTTAGAAACCATGGGCAGCGGCACTATGGAGCTGCATAGAGGGATGGGAGGTTGCGAGTTAAAGAGCAGCGGGGGTCAAGTGAGCTGTAGATAAAAAAAAAATAGCTCTGAAGAAACAAGCAGATTATTTCATTATGTGTTACTTTCTGCCTGCAGTTTCAAGCAAGAGGAACTCAGCTGGCTACAATTTTTCCTTGCAGCAGGAAAACAGTCGGCACAATGGGGGGACAGCGCTAGCCACGATGGTCGTGTTTATTTAGAGCTATGGAGCTTGTCCGAGAGACTGGGGATCATGAGCTGAAGAGCGAGGGGGTAGAGCTGCAGAATTAAAAATACCTCTGGAGAAACAGGTGGATTTATTATTTGTGGTTTAAACTACTCTAGTAGGACAAATGTCCCTAGCTCAGACAAGAAAAAAAAAAGAGAAGCATTCTAATATAGGCGAAGGAACTATTTTATTACAAAACCTATTTTAAACCAGTTTTTTTATTCACATTTTCATTAACCTTTTTTTTATGACTGTGCCCATTTTCTAAGTGCAATAATGCCCTCCAGGGTGGGTGATTTTGGGCTATACCGGATCTTCCAGAGGCTATAAGGCCTGATGCCTGTGGCAGGCCTCATTATGCCCCTGGGCAGTCTGGTATAGCCCAGTACCACCCACCCTGTCAGGTATTATTGCTTACACAGATTGTGTTGGTAACATGTGGCAAGACATGCTTCTCTAACTTTGAAGAGTGCATCACTATGAGGCACTAGCTTTTAGCTGTACCTTGTGCCTGGGAGAGGAGGCTATGGGCTGGGGCCATGGGTGAGCATTAGGGTTGACAACCCCAAAGAAGATCCCACCACTGATTTGCCAAGACTCTGGAGACCGAAAACCCTAATTCTTTTTCCTTTTGCTGCTTGTGGGTTGGGGTGGGGAGTCAGGGTTGGAAACCCTAATGCTGCATTTCCCTAATTTTGTGGTGTTAAGTTGAACACTAACTGGTGCATTAGCAACATCTTTTGCAAGGAATTTCCTTTCTTTCTGAGATATTGGAATTGTGTCCTCATTTGATGCAGATGAGCAGGGCCCGCTAGGCGCTGCACCAAAGGAAGACTCTGTCCACCTACAGAAGTGCAGTGACAGACGTCATGAATTCATGGTGATGCCTGGTGGGCTGAGGAAGTGCAGGGCACTCCAGTCCCTCCACTTCCATGTGGCCACAGATACAGATGCACAGGGCAAAGAGTCTATGTGTCAGTCAATGCATAGGGTCCTCTCCCATCCACGGGTGCAGAGGTGCAGGGCCCTATGACAAGAGGACAGTTGTCTTCACTATATGGTACCTGGACCTGTGCAGACAACTCAGCAGCTTTGTTTGCTTAGCTGGGGCTGTTGCATCACAGTGCCATCCCCCACCCTCATCCCATCCAGCTGGGTCACTGGGCTTGTACCCAAACTCAGCTCGCCAGCACAGGATCACAAAGCATACCTCTGGGGTCAAGACTGGCACCACACACAACGTTTCTTAACAATGATATATAGATATAATTTCTTTTTTTATTCTGACTCCAAATTTTCAAGATAGTTATTTTATGACTCCCCTTATAAACTTGACGTGCAGCATTTATAGTGTTTTGGCCGAAATGTCATTTCACACCAGAAATGCAAAAA
Organism: Neoceratodus forsteri; assembly: GCA_016271365.2. Lineage (NCBI taxonomy): Eukaryota > Metazoa > Chordata > Ceratodontiformes > Ceratodontidae > Neoceratodus > Neoceratodus forsteri. Next base: position 402,320,297 of record JADMNL010000025.1, read on the forward strand.
CATCTCTTGTCCGGGATTTAAAAAATGAGACATGTCACATTTATGAGGTAGCGTGGAAAAAAGGCTATGTTGAAAGTTCGGAGTCAAAATCTTGAAAATTAACTAAATTATGAGTCAATGTTGAAATATTGCAATGTTCACTCGTAACCCGGTCATTTCACCACATCTGTGCACTAAATTTTCAGCAAAGCCTTCTTATTGCCTGACCTCATGAACTTGGTAGGTGAAAATGTTGAAATCTCCACTGAAATGTCATTCTGCACCACAGGCATAAAAACAATTTAAAAAAAAAATATATATATATATATATACATATATATATATATATATATAAACACACTCTGTATATGAACACTGGGAAGTGGGGGCAGACGACCGGTTCTATGTGATAAAGGTGAGTCTGAGAGACCGCCTATCACATTGAGCGAACAAACCTGAGCCCACGGTCAAAAGGGGGATGAATATTGTACTGACCGTCACAAATAATGATGGTCGCTACACTACTTAACAAAAACACACAAAGATAATTTTTTTTATGCAGGGGGCTGTGCCCCCCATGCCCCTGCACCCCCCTAACTTAAATAATCAACTCTGAAGAGGGTGCAAACTACGGGGCAAGTTATTGGATTGTGAAAAAAAAATGTATTCTGCCTATATCCGGACCCGAACCTGGGTCTGCTTGCATTGCAAGTGGTGGTGTATGCCACTATGCTATGCAAGCAGCTTAGTGGGAATCGGCCACAAAGGATAATATATCCTGCAGTAGTGAGTACAGCTCCTTGCTATACTCACTATACAGGATATAGCGACGTATTGCACCACTCACTCTCTTGTAGAGCGCTATTATTGAGCTGCTCAAAATGCAGTGCTCAATAATCAGCGCTCTACATGGGTGCTACCCAGACAACCTGGTGGGGAGGGAGAGAAAGAAGTGGTACCGATGGTGGACATCCCTATCCGCTTAGGAGAAATAAATAGATCTATAGAGAGATAGTTAGACAAACAGATAGACAGATAGAGATAGACAGACAGAGACAGAGACTGACAGAGAGAATGGGGGATCTCTGGCTCACTGCTTGAACTGAAGCCAGCAGCACAACTCCAGCTGCAGCTTCAACATTCATGAAAATTCCACTGTTCTCCTACAGAGAACACAGGTGAAGATTTCTCTCACTAAGCTGGGCACTCTGGATTTTGGGGTGCCCAGAAAAGGTATTTCTGGCCATTTAAAAAAAGAAAAAAGAAAAATAGCAAAACTGGGTCTCGATTAGCTAGGTTCAGGTGTTTGTTTTTTAAAATGATAACATTTTTTATATATTTTCAGTATTTGTGACTTAAAGAAATGGTGGCTGTCTCAAGCGGTATTTTTTTTCACATGACTGGAAAATTGCGACAATAAGTGTTCAAAAGCACACCATTGACATAGGCCCCTTCAACTCTGAAAATGTTCATGAAAAAAATCCACATCAGCTGGACTGTAGTTGACAGAAAAAAATACACAATGTTAAGTATAGGGAAACCAAATGCATTTTTTTCTATTTTTGGTGCTCTGTATCTCAAAAACTGAACAAGGTGCTGTTACAAAACCTTTCAAGTCCTAAGACTCTGAGATCCTGACCACCCATTCTAAATGTTGTGTTATTTCATCAAAAGATGCCAAAGTTATTAAGGTGCAGAAATTGAGGTTTAACATTAAACAGTCTACTCAACCTAACTATAGAGGCACTACCTTGCCCTTATAATATATATTCTTTGCCAAAAACTTATTTTAATGCACCAGTTAGTGTTCAGCTTAATGCCACAAAAGTAGGAAAATGTGGGGATGTGGTTTCCAACCCTAACTTCAAACCATCACTCCAGGTAAGGAAAGGAAAAAAAACACTAGGATTTGGGGTCTCTGGAATCTTGATGAATCAGTGGTGGGGCCTTCCTTGGGTTTGTCAACCATAATGCTCACCCCTCTTCCCCAGCCCATAGCCTCCTGTCCACAGCACAAGGTACAGCTGCAAGCCAGAGCCTCACAGTGATACACTCTTCAAAGGTAGAGAAGTATGTCTCACCACAGGTTGCCAACACAGTCTGTTGTAGCTTTATTCACAGAGGGCCCACAGAACATGTCTGATGTTGTTTGCACAGAGAATGGGGTGGCATTAGAGTTTTTGCTTTTTAAATCCTGGCTGAAATGTGTTTTCACACTTGTGGCATGACATTAAGTTTTGGCTAACATTCTATAAATGCCATATGTCCCCTTTATAAGGGGGAGTCATACAATGAATATGTTGAAAATGTGGGGTCAAAATTTAAAGAACAAAAAAATTTAGTAAGAAATGTTGTGTGCAGTGCCAGCCCTGGGCCACCAGGTAGTGCTTTGTGATTTCATTCTGGTGAGCTGAGTTCGGTGGTGAGCTCTGTGAGCCAGCTGGAGGGGCCAAGGCTAGGGGAAGACACTGCCATGCAGCACCACACCCCAGTCTGTGAAGGGAAGGTGCTGGGTTGGCTGCTCAGGCCCAAGTACCATATATTGAAGAGAAATCTTCTCTTGGCAAGGGGCCCTGCACCAATGCACCCATGGCTGCCAGAAGGTGCTATGTTTTGGCTGACAGATAGACTCTTTGCCCTGTGCATCTGTATCTGTAGCCACGTGGAACAGCAGGGCTTAGACGGCCCTGTCCTTTTGTGGCCCAGACACGTCCTTTGATGCAGGGCCCAGAGAGCCCTGAGCACCTGAGTCTGTTCACAGTGGTCCCAAAGGGACCTGCCTGAATGAAGGTACAATTCCACTATCTCAAAAAGAAAGGAAGTTCATTGCAAAATGTTGCATTAATGCACCAGTTGGGGTTCAACTTACCACACAAAAGGAGGGAAATGTCTTTGGGTTTCCAACCATAACTCCCCATCCCCCCAAACAACAAAAGGACAACACTACACAAGCAACCATAGACAGCCATCCTTAGGTAAGACAAACAAAATGCAACTGTTTACAGATGACACAAACATAGTAGCACTAATGTGCTACCTTTGTAGACTTGTATCTGTGGCTGCAGAAGCACAGAACCCACAGGGGTCTGTACTTCTACAGCAATAAGTGTGTGATTATGTCTTACAGTGTGCATGAGTACCTGTGGCTACAGAAGTGCTGGCCCCACAGGGGTCTGCACATCTGCAGACAGAAGTACTGCTGTAATTTAGGTATAAGGTATTTCTATATGCAGCTGTGGAACTGCAGGCCCCACAGAGGCCTGTGCTTCTGCAGCCAAAAGTTGGTGTGTATGTCTGACAGCTGTGACTATAGAGGTGAGCCTGTGCTTATGCAGACAGAAGTAGTGTTGCAATCACATTAACTTAAATCAAAGTCATTTGGTATTTCATAATTTCTTTAAGGCATCACACAATCACAACACTATAAAATAATCTTGTTTGACCAAACCCATTCATATATTGTTCTAAATTTATTATGCCTCACACTGACCTTTTCAGTATCTTGTAGTCCACCAAGTGGTGTAAATATCTTTAATGATAGTCCTGCCTGCAATGTGAACAAAATTTCATTCACATCAATGTAAGTAAAGCCTCTGCTAGCCTCTGTTTTACTTGTTGACATTTAAACAAATGGGTACTTTGTAACTTGTAGAAGATGTAATGTCTATATGGGTATAATATGGATAGATTTTAAAAGAGATACTGGGTTTCTCTATTGTTGAAGTAATTAATTGGGTGTACCTTTGTGAAAATGAATGAAATGTTGTTCACACTGCAGGCAGGACTATCATTAGAGCTATTTACACCACTTGGTGGAATGCAAGATACTTCGATTTCAGGTAATGTGATTAGCGTCGCTTTTGTGTTACCCCTAGACATTCAAAATACATGAAAATTGAAAATTCCTAGTGGCATTAGTGTTGGTTTAAAAGGTTTGTCAACTTAGAAGTTTGTTTTACCTTAAATGAAAAGTGTTTTAGAAGCCATACAAACTTGAAGCAGAGAGCTACTCTTTGTTGTTGTTTTGTACCAGGAAGTGGTGGGAGTCGAACAACTGCACATTTAATAGAAGAAATGTTGATGATAAAGAATGAACTCATTAAATGTAAGGGCCTTCATTATTTATTATTTAGTCCATTATTATCTACTATTAAATGGTTCTTGGTATTTTTATAAAGAATATGTTAATGGGAAATATTTTTATTTATTTTCTTTCTTCTTTAAGAATAACCAGTTGTCTTGATGAAGGGATAAGTCATGAAATGTAGAGAATGATATACAGGATGTTAATGGTGAAAAATAAACAAGTTTTGTTGAAAGAGTTACATTTTTGAAAAATATTTTTTTGGGGGTGAGTGGGCTAGCATACCAGTATTTTTCTACTAAGAATATGTAACAATATATATAAACACTGGGAAGTGGGGGCAGGCAACCTGGTGGTGAGGGGGAGAAAGAAGTGGTAGCTGATAGATAGATAGATAGATAGATAGATAGATAGATAGATAGATAGATAGATATCCATCCATCCAGAATCTGAATACATTCCAAACATGCTCAGTACTGAAAGGGCTAAAAAGAAAAGAAGATGGGCCAGCCCAACGACACAGTAGCAGTGTGTTACATGGGCACCTGGGAGATCGGGGTCCACATTCAAGTTCCAGAATCCTATGCTAGAGCCAATGGGGTGGCAGGCAATCTCACAGATGAGGCACTCAGAACAGGATGTGTGCCATTTTTTGTTCTGGCTGATCATGGTATGGCATTAGCACCATCTGTGAAGGCAGACATTTGCCCGCCCTCCTGAAAGAAGGAGGGGTGCAGCCAAGGTAACCTGAACATCGAAGTGGGAGACAGGGAAACCAAATAGAAAAATATTGAAAAAGATTGAACAATAACAAGAGTGAAGAGAAATGCCACAAAATAAAACATTTCTGGACCCATTTTGCAAAATATCATATCTTGCATTTTGGGGTATGTCACACTAGGTATCTAGCAATGCTGGGTATATCACAGTGGAATGCTGAAACAAAATTTGGCATTTCTGTCACTGAAGAGTAAGGATCTGAATCACAAAATAATGCCAGCCATTGGTGTTACAGTCTAGTTCTCGTTAAGAAAATGCCGTTCATACTAAGAAGCATGCTGTACACAGCTTCTGGAACTAATATTACTATTTTTTCAGCTGTGTCCCTGATTTTGGTCATTTGTCCCTGATCATTTTAAGCCTTGTCCCTGATTCGTGATGAGGGAGGTTGAGAGGTATGTCAGAGACCATCTTTCACAATGCTGATGACATTAACAATAGCCATTTGAATCACTGAACCCAGAAGTGAATCAAAGAGAAACAGTTAAATCTTCATATAATGATAAGATTTAAAAGTTATAACTCTTAAACAGATGTTGTATAAATTGAATATGCAATGGTCTGACTTGTTACTTGTGAGGGGGCAGGACTTTCATAACTCACACACGGCTCCTCCATTCATGAGTTATGGTCCTGTCTCCTCACACGTGAAGATAAATTACGTATTTTGAGTCTGCCGTTGCATATCAAGTAAAGGCTCATTTCAGATTCACCATAGATACTAAGCTAACATTAAATGTTATATCTCCCTTGCAGATTTCCTACTGCCTCTGTGTTGCACAATTAGCTATACAGGTAATGGTATGGCGACCCAAACCAAAATTTACTAGATTTGTTTTTGAGACAGGATTAAAGCAGCTGTGCAACATAGCAGTGAAAATTTTGACCTGTACCTTAGAAACATAGAAACAGAACTTGCTGGCAGATAAGGATCGCTTGGGCTACCCAGTCTGCCCATTTTTCTCTACTTACATTATTACCACAGACCGTACATGATCTACAGCTCTTCCCCCCTTTACACTATGACTCCCTTGTGCCTATCCCATGCATTCTTGAACCCCACTACTGTTTTCACCCCGCCACTTCTGCTGGAAGACTGTTCCAGGAAACCACTACTCTTTCTGTGAAGACATACTTCCTCACATCTCTGCTGCATCTACCCTCTCCAGCTTCATAGCATGTCCCTTGTTCTTGAGCACCTTTCTTTCTAAAAACACTTCACTCATGCTGGCCTGGTGGCATTGAGGGTTGAGGCTCTGGACACCACACCTCGCGCTATGCCGGTGACCTTGGTTCGGGAACGGATCCAGGCCACTGGGGGTTGGCAGGGGAGAGGGAGGATCGAGCGTCCGATTATTGCTCTCCTCTCTCTGGGGTGGGTAATGGGGCTTGTATCACTCTGTAGCGGTGACTGGCGGAGGCCAACCACACTACAGTAGCATGCAAATAGGGGAGGAGAGCATGGCAGGCATCAGCACTACATGCTCGGACACCATTGCACCACCGGCTCTCCATATGGGAGAAAAGTGGAAAAATGTGGAGGGCGATATTCGCGGCTGATGGTCGCGCTGTTTACACCCCAAAGTGACCTGAGAGGGCGCGTATCCAATGTGGTGCGAGGAGGCATGCAGCCCATTGGGGTAGTGGGGTTCGTGGACTCTGTGCACGACCGGGCTCAGGGTGCAGGGGCCGCGGCGGAGATTGTGGGGCTATTTCTGCCGAGGAGGTAGAAAAATAAAAAAAAACACTTCGCTCATGTAGCTTGTTTACCCTGTGAGGTATTTAAAGGTCTCTATCATATCCCCCCTTCTATTTTATTCTATTTTAGATTGACCCCATCATCTGTTTTCCTTTTTCACTTGTCTTCCACCCAATGCTGGCACCAGCACTGCCCCAGTACCTGTCATTTCTCCCTGTTTATTATTTTGTTATGCTGCGTACTGTTCATGTTTTTTTACCTGTTCCACAATTTACTGTATGGAAACTTATTGTTTGGCAATTTATTCTTTAAGTGTGCCTGAAACTGTGTATACAAATTATTATTTCCATTTTATGGTATACATTGTACTTTGTATATGTTCTCTGTTCCTCTCTTCCCCTTCCCCCCCAGGACACATGTGGCAATGAGCTGATGTCAGCTCAGTGTGACTTTCCTGGTACACTTTTGAAAGAGAAATAAATTACCTGACTTGTATGATACCCCCATTTTGAGTCTGTTTTACCACTTGTTTTTAAAGTTTAAATATTAAAAGAGCACCTTTTAATATGGCTCTGACCAGGTTTTCATTTGTATTCTCTGCTATTTTTGAACATCAATTGTTTAAAGAGCAGCTCACGCGTTTCGGAAAACTTTGGAAAACATAATATTTAGACACAAGTCAGCCTGTATTTAATATACCTTGTATAGATTTCTCCTCTCCATTATTTTGTACTGAAGATATTCTCGCAAAACAAGATCTTTATTCCTCAGAATTCATCTGCCTCTATAGCGTAGTCCCTACTTGAAATCATAATGCCCTATTGTGACATCACAGTCTGTTGACATAGGAATAACTGTGATGTCACAAGCAGAGTATTATGACATCAGGTTGGGAAGATGCAGTAGGAGCTGGAAACACGTGTTCTGTTTTTGAGGCAGATGACCTCAGCAATAAGTCATGGGGATAAGAAATACAAAGTCGATGAGAAATATAAGCTGCTTTGTGTCCAAATATTATGTTTCTGAATGCTCTTCTTGAGGCGTCGGTGGCTCTTTAAGATTACTTTTCTCATGACATAATGAAGTAGCATGCAGTAAACAGTTCTCCCTGACCTTATGGGAGAACAGGAGTCGTGCTCCTTCTGTTATTTCAAATCTGGAAAAAGTGCTAAAGCACAGTCGAAAATGTAAACCATTAATAAAATTAAGTGTGGGTAATGGTCCTCTTTTCCTTTCACAAGTCAGGAGGTAAGGGGCAATCTAAAAAAGAATAAAAAAGTTCAGATCAACATTTTCACCACTATAATGCACTTCTGCTGGCTGTCATTTAGCAGTTGAAGACTCTGAAAGCAGGAAGACTGACAACCAACTGTGTGAACACAGCTGCTCACATCCCCCTAAAAATTTAAGGAGACTGAAGTCCGCAGAAAAAATATTTAGTTGTGGACTCCTTCAACGCAGCTCACAACCTCTGAAACATAGCTCTAGCACTCAGCTGTTTGGCATGTAAACCTCCGTTTTAACCTGCAGCTATTTTTAGGCAGTCTAAATTTGGCTCACTCTAATTCTGTATAGAGTAGTTTGATACAAGCTTTCAAAAAAGAGATGAGAAATAATACATTTTAGTAGTTATTAAATTGTATCCAAACATACATTAAGGAATGATTAACTTGAGAAACTTGTGTGTCTGGGCAGAAGAACTGACCTTTAAGCAGCTCAGCACCCTCCATTTACTGCAATCCCATGAAACCAAGTTGCTCTTGTGCCTTCTGACCGCACTTATGGGAGCACTGCTTCTGTAGCTGTGCATGAAAAATGGTGTTAATTTACCTGAACAAACCACATCTGGTGCATGAAACACCAGATTGCCTCTTAAAGACCATCTTGCTACATTAATGCACTTTCTTTAATGATGCCTCCTCCTCCCTCCACATTTCCTGACTTGGACAAGTGCCATTCAGACCCTGTTTCTCTTAACTTGTGCAGCAGTACCACATATCTGCTTTTGACAAAGCACCACGCTGCACCTGTTTTCTTTCAGACATCAGTGCAGTGTTGGGTAAGTTACTTTTTCTATTACTTCTCTATTACATTTGGAAACGTGTTCCAGAAAGCTCTGTGCAGTCACTAGCAAGGATGGAGAAGTACTAGAAAAAGTAATACACCTTACAATTATAGTTACTTATTTCTTTTTATACAAAAACAACAACACAAAAATAACAAATAACTATAACAGATTACATTTTTTGAAGGTAATGGGTTACTTACTAGTAACATTCAAATAAATGTAATCAGTTACAGTTACGTATTTCTTTTGTATAAAAAGACATAAGTAATTGTAACTGTAAGGTGTTTTTCTAGTACTTCTCCATCCTTGCTAGTGACTGCACAGAGCATTCTGGAACAAGTTTTCAAAAGTAATAGAAAGTAATAGAAAAAGTAATTTACCCAACATTGCATCAGTGTTTGCTGCTCTCTTCTTCACATGAGTAGTAAAGGTAAGAAAGCCTTGGGAAGGCACATCACGGATGAAAAATACAGGGCACGTCAAATTGCTTTAAAATGACACACCCAATTAGGCAAATCAACCCATTTTTGGCTTGACTAGGCCACATTTTAATTGCTCTGTATATTTATAACTACAGCAATTGCAAGAATGTGTGAGGTCCCTGAACAGAACTGGAATTTGTAAGGTCAGTCACACAAGCTTTTGTACAACACCAGTGGTGATAAATGTTCCCTGATAAATAGGAGATACACAGTGGCTTGACTCAAAATATACAATTTATCTCCAAGTATGAGGGGGCAGAATCATAACTCATGAGGGGGGAAGCCACGAGTGAGTTATGAAAGTCTGGTACCCTCACAAGTGGAGAGTACTTTGAGTCAAGGCATTGTGTATTCAATTTATACATCAGTTTAACAGATACATTTTTAAAACAGATTTTTGTGTGAATTTACCATTTCTAGAATTTGAACTGCCATAGTGTGATGTCATCAGCATAGTGATAACTTCTCTCTGATTGGTTCTGTTCTGTGCGAAGGTCAAGGAAAGTGATTGTGACACATCTAATCTCTAAATGTTTATTTGGAGGATAGATAATGTGATAAACAAATTTATCAGGGATAATTTATCACTACAGATGTTGTATAAATGTGTTTATCTCCACATCTAAGATCCAGATAAACATTTATCTGGAGGTTAGATGTATAACAATGGCTAACCTCAACCTAAGAACCAATCAAGAGAACAGCATTCACAGTGCTGATGACATCACTGTTCCTGCTCTGAAGTCATCTGAGTTTTTCAAAGAGAAATGGTTACAGCTTTACACAAACAGTTGGTTTAAAGGAGAACTGTACTGAATCTGTAAGTTATTTTCCCAGTACTAGCTGATTTTAAATACTGATTCAAATTAGATTATGGTTTCATTTATACAGGCTTTTTATTATCCTAATAGGTGTTCTTGATTTACACAGTGGTGACAAGCAGCATTTTAAAACTTCATGATGTAGATTATGTCCTTGCTAATCTCTTAAACACTGTTATCATAATACCTCTATAATGTATGGTAAGTGCCTATTAACCACCATAATCAGCAGTTACACAGCTTTGTTATGCTCTGTTTAGAATTTTAAAAGTTGTTAACCACACTTCGGAACTTCCAAACAGTGGCATAAGAAAAAAGAATGCACCAGAGTTCCATAAATCTCACACATAGAATGCAAACAGTGTCTTTTTGACCATACACTATAAAAGATGATGGCTGGTGATCGGGTGACAACCACGCTGAAATCACCTCTCGTGGTTGCTGGGGCTACAGTAAACCTCTCGAGCTGCGCTCTTGAGGTTTACCATGTTGCCCTAGCAACCACTCGAGGTGATTACAGTGTGGTTATCACCCGATCCCCAGCCATTATCCTCTATGTGCTCTACCACAGGATTGTATGGTTGGGAGGGACATAAACTACATTATACAGTTTTAAAATGGTACCTACCACCAGAGTGTAAATTAGAAGCACCCACTAAGATTACCTTAAGGTTTATATAAGTGGATCAATAAGTAAGTTGGAACCAGAACCGAGAAACCAGCCTCTATTAGGAACGAGCATTTTTCAACGTTGAATGGCCACTGCTGATATTGCTTTTGTATCGAGTCTTGCTTGTACACCACTAAGTTCAAAACCCCATTGAAATACATTGAACTGCATACCCAATTTCCTCAGTTCATGGTCCGGCATTCATGAATGAAGACATGTCTCGGTGTCTGCGGTCCAGAGAGGATTACGGCATTGGACCACTGGTGGGTAAGGGCTTGGGGGTGCTAAGTGGGAGGATGGGGTGGGGGAACAGTAATGGGGAACAGTAATGGCTGCAACAGACATCAACAGATGTTTTCCTTTTTTACAGGGTTTATTAAAAAACTATGAGGGAAGATTTTCTTTATTTCAGGTCAAGACACTGGGGTGGGGTTGGACACCCCCAGTGTCAGTGTTATATCGGGTAGGGTAGGGAGTAGAAGCCAGCATGGGTGATTGGGCACCCCTGTACTGGAAGATTAATATGGGTTGGGCTTGGAGGGGACAGTTAAGGCAGGGCAGCAACAGACATCTATGGGTAGTTTTCTTTTTCACAGCATGTATTTAAAAACTAGGTGTTCAACACGATGTGGTGTTGATGATACAGTCTGATCCCAAACTGAAACAGCCTGGCCAGTCAAGGAAGCTGAGATGTGCATTTAGTGGGTTTGATATTGACAGCTACTACATGCAGTGGGTGAGACAGCCTCCATGGAAAGGGCTTGAGTGTCTTGTTCGGTATGCAAGTCCTACTAAGGCACAAACCTCCCATAACCTCTACACATGTTTGTACCAGTATAGCTGCTGCCTGTAATCTTCAAGTGTGTTTATGTATCTCACCCGTATGTTCATCCCTGTCCCAAACTCACTTAATTGTTGTCTCCCCCCCCCCAAATGACGAGGTACCTTTGTAAATGAGTCCATGACTCAAAGGTTGTAAAACTGATTTCTCCAATAAATAAAATAAATAAATAAATAAATAAAAACGAGATCAGGAGTCAATTTCCCATCTCAGTGGAGTGGACCGCTACGATTTTTCATTTACAAATGAACAGCTTCCAGGAGGGAGACACCACCATGTATGGGGAGGTGGAGAGGAGGGAAAAGTGGATGGAATGGGGGGGAGAGAGAGCACACCAGGGGAGTGTGGAGTAGAGGGTTAGAATGGGCAATCACAGTGATTGGCTCTGCAAGAGAGCCAGAGCGATACACTCTCACTGAGCTATGACTTGCTGGCAGTGGCAGGAGAACAATTTGCCTCCTGTGGTCTATATCACTCAATGTGCTCACTCTATGCTCATTCAGGTTTGTGACTGACATAAGTCTCAGCCACATACTGCTGCTCTTGCCATCCAACTACATTCCAACCTGAGAAACAAGCAAACCAAAAGTGGATGACATGAGGCAGGCTAATCAGGACATCAATTAGCTGTTTGCTGGGCAGTGTCATGCAGATCAAAGGAAAGAGATGCCCTATGGTTGGGTCAGCTCTCTCCTTTAAAATACATGAAGTTTCCACCCAGCAAGCCAAAACTGTGCCATGATCAGCCTGGCTGATGCATGGTGTGGCACTGACACACCCCTTACAGAATGCTCTGCATTGGACTCACATCCCTCAAAACCCACTCTTGTAACAAAATGTTCACTGCACGAATGCACACGGCAAACATAAACATGGCTTACAGGTTCAGTGCAGTTCAACATTAAAAGGTATAACTTATAAATTGATGTTAAATAAATGAAATACACAATAGTTTAAAATTATACAATGGCAAGAAAGAATGCTGGCCTCTGATTGATTGGTCACTCTGGGACTAGATTCATGATGTTATCCCAGTACAACATCACAGGTCTAGTCCCAACTCACAAAAGACCACATCAAATGTAAAAAAAAAAGAGAATCATTCCACAAATGTAATTGGCCGCCCTGCTACCATCCTCGCTGACACCATGAACAACTTCACTTCCTGGTCTGCCCCTAAACAAAAGACACATTCAAACAACAATGTGATTCCTTTCAGTGAAGACTGAGATAAATTCTGCTAGTTTCTCTGTAGTAAAAAAAAAAAGAAACACTACATCGCGATCGCTCTCATTTCCAGACCAGACCGAGCAAGTGAGCGAGCAAGCGCGTCTTTCAAATAGTCACTACGCGGCTCTTTTCATAATGCTTGCTCAGTCTTCAAGTAAATTTCTTGTTTTTTGTGGGGGTTTTTTAAACTCCACTATTTAAATCCAATTAAACTTTCCATATCACCTTCCCACCTTCCTACTGAACTGTAAAACATTGTGATCCCTCTCACTTCAGACTTCAGACGGATCAAGTGAATGAGCAACCACGTCTTTTAAATACTCACTGCACAGCTCTTTTCATAGCGCTCGCTCGGTCTTCAAGTAAACTTCTTGTTTCTTTCTTTTTTTTTTAAACCCCACGGTATAAAAGCAAACTCCCCAAACCACCATCCTACCGCCATTCTCACAACAGCAGCAACAGGCAGCTGGTCATAAAGGGGGAGCTGCAGTCGACAGTGCCAAATCAACATCAGCATGAACACGGAGACAGGAAACACAAGAACAGGGAAACAGAAAATAAAAAAAAAATAAGAAAACACAACATAAACACCCAAGGAACAGGGCAGATTAAAAAAGACTCAAAAGAGTGGAAGCACTGAAACGGTTCCTATGGGCAGAACAGAGCCACATGAAAAACACAGCAGCTCCACCTACTGGCTGAAACAATAAAGCCACACTATTTTTTATAAAGTATTCCTACCCACTTAAAAAATTTAAAAAAAAATAACTTTAAATGTACTTCTTCATCTTTTTTTTGTTTGTTTTACAAATGAGCCATTGTATAATAGCAATAATGCACTCTGGGGTATGTGTTATAACATCACACTTGGGGTATTTATTTATTTAGTTAGTTCTTGGAGGTGCACCTTTGAGCTAAAGCTCATTTACAAAGGTTCCACATCAACGATACAACAAGACAGACATAAAACTTAAAACAATACTTCAGTAAACAAGATTGAGATTACATAACATAGTCATTTCATAGGTTACAGACGTAAGCATTTCATAAGTTACCATAAGCAAAAAGAAGACAATGAGTAACAAAGAGTAGAGAATGGAATCGGGGGGGGGGGGAGTAAGGCAGAGAGAGCAGCTGAAGAAACAAAGGGTGGAGACAGAGAGCAGCCAAAGGCAGCCTTGTCATAGCATAGGTGCAGTTAAGGCAGGGGGTCAAGGGGTGGGAGAAGTCACACAATTAGGGGCAGGCAGTGAGAGAGGGGGGTCTAGCTAGAGGGGAAGGGGGTAGTCTCCAGGGAAGGAGGAGGGGACATGCGCTTGCCTCAGAGGAAGTGCTGGATATGTGCCAGGGTCAGGTATGTGGGCAAGGAGGGAGTTAAGGTCCTCAATAGTACTTGTTGATAATGTTCTTCAGATGAGCCCTAAGGTTAAGTTTGAAATGACTGAGCTTAGTACAGGACTGTAAATCAGTGCTTAGAGAGTTCAGCCATTTGGGGGCCCTGTATCCAAAGGAGCGCTGGTCAAGTGATGACTGATGGAAGGGCACTTTTAGGGATAGATTACTGGATCCTCTGGTTTTCCTGGTGTTGTCATTAGGGTGGATGAGGTGGAGCATCCCAGGGGTAGTGAGACTCAGCGTGGTCTTCTTGGCCAGTAGACAGACTTGGTACATGATCTTATTGTCTAAGTTGAGCCAGCCAGTTTGGGTGTAGAGCTCACAAGAGTGTGTTAGGCAGTGGACACCTAGGGTAAGCCTACAGGCTTTGTTTAGGGTTGTCTTGATTCTTAGAAGCGCTGTGTCAGTAACTGGCCCATAAACAACCAGACTATAGTCAATGATCAATAGTGCTGAACTTGATACAGCAAGGCTAAGGTCTTCTTCAGTTAGACATAGTTTGTGTTTGTACAGGAGGCCAGTTCTGGAACTGACCACCTTTGACACCTGATCTATCTGTTGTATGAAAGAAAGGGAGCAATCCAGTGTGACCCCAAGATATTTGAAAGAGTGTGCCATTTCCAGCACTTCACCTGCAGCCTCGTGCCCAGCCACCCTAGGCGTGACATTATCCCAGCACAGCACACACCCTGTCATGCATTATTGCTTAAATATACTTCTTACCTCCATTTATGAGGGGACAGGACTTTTATAACTCACTCCTGGCTCTGCCACTCATGACTCATGGTCCTGTCCCTCACTCATGAAGATATGCAAACATAAAAAGCAGCAAAAACAATTGCAAGTGAAACACTGAAAAGCTTTTTGATTGCACCGCAATTTGGCACATGCATTCAGGGGTCTTTGAAAAGCCAGTCTGATGCATATATACTATAGAAAGTTTTTACACCTGGAAGACTAAAGCAAAGGAACAGTAAATCATACTTCCTAAACCTATGCTTTAGCCACTAGACCACATGGGCTCCTACTTTGTATCTACTCAGCAAGAATTAGAAGTTAAGGTCCTCCATGTGGCACTTCTTGGGTTCATTTAGAGTTTAATTGTTCTAGCCAGTCTAGTGGCACAGCAGTACTGCTACCACTCACTGCACCAGTGCCCGGAGATTGAGAACGAGCTCATAGAGCTTCGGGTCAGCTGACCAGAGGAGGATAAAACATTCCAGCAGATGCTCTCCTCCTGCAGGGAGGGAGGACAGTGAGCTCCACTCTGCTACTTCTGCCTGGGGATTCATGGGTGATAGTGCAGCAGACAGCCACAAAGAGGGAGGGGATAAGAGGAAGGGGATGTCACCTAATGTCAGCATGAGTATGTTAACGCACACCTAAGTGTCCTTGCCAGACCATACTAGAGGGTGGGGACTGGAAGAGAAAAAGGAAGAAAACCACCAAGCCATATGAGGATAAAGGTTGCTCCCTCACAGGCCCCAGAGCACTGACCAAAGTGGCCACCTCCTTAGATCTAAACCTTGGAAGGGCCTACCACCCTTGAAGAAGTCTATTCGGGGGGGGGGGTGCCATGAGGAAACTCAGGTGAGGTAAGTCCTGGAGAAAGCAGGTAATGAGGTTAGAGGGCTGGTTTGAAGGGGGCAAGTTGGGAATCGGGCAGGGAAACACAGAATGGAAAAAAATGTATTTACGCAGGATAGCACAGCTGAGATGCAACAACTCATTTACTGTGGGGTCCTGATTCTACCTGTATTGCAACCAAGAAGCTAAAGCATAAGATCATGAACTGCCTTGATCAAGGTTATATAAAAGTGTAAAGGGAGGGGGCTTAGACAAAATTCAAGCCGGGCACTGTGTCAAACAACCCTTTGATCATGGAGAGTAAGTATTAGAGCGGCAAAGAGGTACCCTAAAAAGAGTAAACACTTTAAAAAAAATTCAAACTGTAATGAAATTATATTCTAGGTGATAACTCTGCTGTCTACACAGCACTAATAGCTGGCTCCCTGCAGAGATCATCGCTTCTGACTGTCACTTGTGTGTGTCGTCTGGCTGAGTGATGAGCGATTGTTGTCAGCATTGTTATGTAACTGCTGCTTAAAGAGAATGATGTCCCCGCTGCACACAGTCCTGCCGCAAGCCGGTGAAGCATTGCAAATGCAAGAAGTAGTGACAAAAATTATTAATTACATTTGTGGTGGCAGCCGATCTCAGGGGAACAATGGGATTGTCTGAGGCAGGGAAAGAAGAGGGCATTACAGAAGGGAGGAGATGGAAACATTTGGAAAAATTGAGATGAACAAGAGAAACAGGCCTGTACAGCAAGAACAATTGTGCATGCATCAATATTTTGATGCATGCATCATTTTCTGAGTATAACCTGCAGCACTTGCATCAAGATTGGACCATATTTTACATGCTCTGACTGCTGTGCTGCAAGCAGTGCAAACTGTGCTCCAATTGTGCCGTGAATCAGCATAGGTGTCAGTGTGGCTCAGTTGGTAGCACATCCGCCTCTGGGCCAGGAGGTCGTGGGTTCTCGTCCCACACCTGGATTGGACTTGCACCTAAAAATCACTGACATCCGAGTGCAGTATTGGGGGGTGCTGTACTGCTGGGGTGTGCCGTCCTTTGGATGAGACGTTAAACCAAGGTCCCTTCTGCCCATCCTGGTGTTGTCCTGGTGGGTGTCCAGGTGGAAGTAAAAGAACCCAGGGCACTCTTCTCAAAGAGCAGGGAACATTCCCAGTGTCCTGGCCAACATTCCCCTTCCCATAAACCAGTTCATGCCATTACCCAGGCTGTGTGTGGGTGGTGATGTGTGATATGGCCACCACCACACATTCAGTCACTTCACTACCAGTCTAGCATTGCTTGTAAAGCACTTTGGGATACTGTGTATGAAAAGCACTATATAAATGCTGATTCTTCTTCTCATTCACATCCAGCTGGGCTTTTGAAATCCAGTCCAGTATCTTTATTTAAAATCTTATTTATTTAAAGCTTTTTTCCCTAACATAAGCCCCCATTAAAAGCAGCATCTTATTTACAATGGGGTCATGACAGACTGCAAAAACAAATCCAGTGTCCAGGTAGCCAACAGCCACACACAAATCATCAATGGCCTCTAAATATGAGGTATCAGTGGGTGGCCAGAAGGCTACTAGGTTTTAGATGCTGGTCTTGCACAACTACATGAAAGGGCCACCAGCACAGGAGTTTTGGTCACTACAAATTCTTGCCTATTGGCAACCTGACCACTAAACTTGAAAAAATGTTTTACCTCTTGGCTCATGAATGCTTGCAATACACAGTACAAGTTTTCGAACCATTAACATCTCTCAGGTTCGTTTCCCAACTGAAGCTAAACGTTTTGTTATAGGTTTCTCAAATGGATTGTACCACGTGTTGGCATAATAAAGGCGTTATCACTACCAAACACATTTTGTTTGATCTTGATTTAATTTCCCTGGCTAAAATAGTATTCTCCAAATACAATGTGTGCTGTAAAAGCGGTGAATCACAGACAGCTTAGAAGATCAGTAAACTGGTACACAAGGGCATTTCTGTCTAAATAAAGAGGAGCTGCTTTTCTCTATAGAATACCAGTCATCTGTCAGATACATGCAGTTTACAAGATTAGCTGCTATGTGTTTGTTTTATTGTAATCTTGCTCTTATGCAGATGAAACCTTTTGAAAGTTACTTATCATTTTTTATGTTTGCTTGTGTGAATGCAGAATACAAACATCTTGAGGCCATTTGGACAGAGTAGGAGCCAGGGAGATGTGTGCTGTGCCAGTTAATGCAGCTGAGTCTGCAAGAGGTGTTCATGTGAATACCCAGTCATGACAAGGCCCCTGCTAATGTTGCTGACCTAGCTGAAGGGCAGAAACTTCTCATAATATGAAAGGATGTGACTGCACTTATGACAGTATCACACCACTTATCACAGGCTACATCCCTTCATATGGCCATCGCCAGCCATTGTCAAGTGCCCCCCCCCTTCCGGCTCAGCCCAACTTTCCAAACATCTGGTGGTCAGATACCCAACCACACCACCAGAAAAAATTACCTCCCCCCCACAACTCAGTCCAGCTGTCGGGTGCCCAGCCCTGCCTCCAGAAAATGCTAACCTTCCTGCCCCCACAAACTCAGTCCCACGGTTAGGTGCTCCACTGTACCACCGGAAAATGGCAACACCCCCTCCACCACAAAATAAGTCAGATGGTCAGGTACCCAACTCCACCACTGGAAAATGGCAATACCCCTTCCACCCCAAACTAAGTTCAGCAGTCAGGTGCCTAACCCTACTGCTGGACAATACAACAATTTGACCTCCTTATGTTAATATTTAGGGTTACATTGTATAGATTATTCCCAGGGATTATTGTTCCAGCAAGACGTTTAGACTCAAAAGTTATGTTGTTGGTTTGAACTTTAATCACATTATTGGATTTATTACAAACATGGATGTAGTAAGAGACCCAAAGAAGGACTACACAGATAAGTAGAGTAAACTTTCAATGCATGTGGTTACTGTTGAAGATTCTGTAATTTGCGGTGCCCTACCAGCTGGGAACAGAAATTTATCACTGCAAAACTGAGCAGGCATTTAAGACTTCTTCTGAGATAAGAAGCCTTTTCTTTTTTGTTTTGCTTGTGGGAAATATGAGAGAGGCATTTAAATAGAATGCATGCCTTCTTTGTTTTCTCTTAGAGAGAGTAAGCAGACGTTTCTTTTTATGTTGATTGTGCGCATGCACAAGAAACATATTGCGGCAGCTTTCTCCACAAGCAGGTTGTGGAGGCATGGCACTGTTGTGACCAATGCCCCCACAGCCTGTAAAGGCTTGGCCTGCTTCCCCCAATGCCGTGGCATGCTGCTGCTGACACTAGTTCAGCCAGCCTGTCACCAACTTGTAGAAAATTAGCCGCTGCAATCAGGGACCACCTCATCATTGCAGCGTCAGCCATTCGCTGCAATGAGGGAGAGACCTGTCATTGCAGGGCGGAACTTTGGAAGCACTGATATTGTTTGTGAACATGGCGGCGGCTTGTTGCCGTGTTCACAAACAATATTAACCTCTCACGAGGTGCCTAATCCCGTCGGCATGTCACCCCCTGTTGTGTGCGACGGGGTGCCCAATCCCCATCGGCATAATGTAACACCGCCCCCCTTTCTTGTGTGCCGACAGGGGTGCCCAGTCCACCGTCGGCTACAGCTGCCGCCCCCCAAACAGAAGACTTTTTTTCCTAATGTTTGGAAGAGAAGTCAGACTTCCATTGGACTTATGTTTTCGGGTGTCTGCAGATGGCGCCTTATCAGAGACACACTTGGAGTATACCAGGAGGCTGCAAGCACAACTAATAGACACCTATCGGGGGCTAAAGAAGCAGCTGCAAAGTCTGGCCTAGCAAACAAGAACAGATATAAGAGAGTCCAAGAACAAGCTCTTCAGCCTGGAAACTGAATATTGATTCAAAACTTGGGAATACCCAGCAAACACAAGATAGAGGACTGTTGGAAATTTGATCCTTATGTAATTGTGGAACAGCTTCCAAATTTGCCTGTATATAGACTAAGAATGGAAAAAGGAAATATGGGGGTTAAAACTCTGCATAGAAACCACCTATTGCCAATTGGTTAACTGTTGCCAGAAGTTGTAAATTCAGTACCTCTCTCACCTCCACGGAGACCGGTCACTTGAAATGAGACAAGGTACAAGAGACATAGCCAAGTTCAACTGCCAGTGCCTGCTGCCCCACTGGCGATGCAGTCTGATGTGTTCAACAGTAGTTCTGAAGATGAAGAATCTTATGTTTGTCCGATACCACATCAGTATCATCCTGCACCATATCCCATTGACTTTCCACTTTCAGCACCTGAAGAGAATAATGCGAGTCATTCCAGGCCATTGAATCCCACTGTAGTACCCTTTGTTCCGACTGATACTGGGCCCACAGTCATGAACTATGTTCCGAATGTAGGGAATGTTGAGACTCCAGTAATAGAGCCAATCCAGGACACTGAAATATTTGAACTCCCTGTGACTGAGTGTGCAGAACCTATTAATGATCCTGATCAAATCATTGCTGAGGAACCTATAATGCCCCTCCACTCTGGTAGAGAAGTCAAGCAAAGAGAAAAACTTACTTATGATGTTCCTGGTGTCCCTTCTGATCTCTCTGGCAATGTGATACATACAAAGGTTAATCTGCTGCCAAGACCCTTATTGCTGCCCCCTTGTGCTGCTCACAAGTCATAATAGGGAGGTGTACATGTAAACCATGGTGGGAAAATAATCAGTTAAGTGCATGCCTAGTGTATTAACAAAATGCCTTATTTATGCAACGCTAATGATGGCTAGAGAGGTATTAGGTGTATTAGTTAGAAATGTTTTGATGTTTCAGGCCTTGAAGAGGACACCAAAGATTTCAGTGGGGGGAGAATGTAACCCCCCTCCCAAGTCAGGAGCTTACCTGGGCTCCTGAAGCTGCCCAGGAGCTCCTAGAACTGTTGCTCTTTCTGCTTACTCCCCAGCCCGATCCTTGACTGCCAGGGCCAATTAATTTTCTTCGGCACCTCCTGCACCCAATCTTCACAGCCCATGAGCTGCCTTGTCCTCCTCACTCCCCCAGCCCTCTCTCAAACTGCCTAAGAGGCCGGGGAGCAGAAAAATCACTTTCCAGCACCTCAAGCACCATAGAGGAGTGGCCAGAGAGCCGCACAGTGAAGGTTGCTCCCCCACCCCCGAACTGCCACACAGTGGGCCGGGGAGCAGGGACACAAGGCTGAAAACTGTTCTGGCACCTCAAGCACCATCAGAAGAAGAAGCGATGGAAGTGACGCATGAGGGGATTCATCTCCCCAGCCCCACCGGACAGCCTAAGGGGCTGGGGGAACAAGAAACAAACAAAAATTAAACTTCTAAAGAACTCCCTGACCCTGCCTCTGCCTCCAGTGGGTCAGAGAGTAAGGTACAACATGGTGGCCACAGGGACTACAAGTTCCATGATGCTCAGTGGCCAAAAACGGCTGTTTTCAGCCACAGCTCCTCCTGGGGAGCCCATAAAATGAAGCTAGTGACACAGCTCCTGTCCCCCAATTGTGACCCCCTGACCTAGTGACCCTCAGAAGGAACCAGGACGGTGCTAGCCATGCAGCCAAATGCTGACAACTATGTGCCAATAGCGTTAAATACTTTAGAGAAGAGACTGAGCTAGTGAGAACTGTTCAAGGGCGGCCATTTTTGCTGAGGTTGCATGAGGACAGCGTGGAATCCTACTGGTAGCTGCAGTACCTCCAATCAGGATGAAGAGCTTGTGCATTGTAAGGACCAATGAGAAGCTGCATTTCAAACAGGAAGATTCTGAGTTTTACAGTTTGCCAATGTGTCTTGTCCTGTAAGAGTTTGAAGGAGAAGGAGTATTTTTTGATAGCTCCTGCTGCTGTCAGAGAGAAAATCCTGCAGTTTGTTCCTTCTGCACAGATTAGGAACTGCTGGATTTCCCTGTTACAATCCTGGTGAATCCCAGAGATCAGGGATTTGCCTCAGCTGTAAGAACTGGGATATTTGGTGCCCCAAATTTCTAAGCCTGCTGAAGAAAAGTATTTTTCTGCTGTGGAGATTGAGGTAACAAAAGCTACTGCCTCATTTTCCTGACAAAAAAGAGACTGAGTTTCCTGCCAGGACCCATGCTCTGGGGTTCTGCCTGCTTGCTTGATCTGCTGCTGCCTACCTACTACCAAGGTGGGTGAAGACAAGTCCCTCTGTGGGGTGAAGACTGCCTACCTACAGTCGAGGTGGGTGAAGACAAGTCCCTCTGTGGGGTGAAGATTGCCTACCTACAGTCGAGGTGGGCGAAGACAAGTCCCTCTGTGGGGTGAAGATTGTCTACCTACAGTCAAGGTGGGTGAAGACAAGTCCCTCTGTGGGGTGAAGAGGATCATCGCCTGCATCCACGCCTTTCTTGCCTGTTCTTCCAAGTTGCCTGAAAAGGGGAGATGTCCCCCAAAAGCCTGCATCTGTTCACCAAAGGTCGTGAGTACTGAGTTTTACCCAAATAAATACTTTTCTAACTGTTCAGCTAGCTAGCTAGTTAACTTTACATCTGGGCTTCCTTTGTGACCTTAGCAACGCCCTTAGCAACAAGTACAGCTAGGAATAAAACTGTTTTCACTGCACCCCCTGGTGTGGTTGGTACTTTGCACTGCAGCACCTCACCATTTCACCTGTGCTGCCCCCAGCTTTTCCACATCACAGGCCTGTAACTGCTCAGTGTGTGCACACCAAACTGAGAGCTCTTACAGGGACTGTGGGGTTAACTGGTGCATCAGTGGGGGAAGTGAATCTGGGGCTGGTAATTCTGGAAAGCATAGTACTGTTTATTCTGTATGCCAATGTGTTTGTTATCCTACTTGATTTTCATAGGGTATAAAGTTGTGTTATCGAATGCTTTTATTACCCTTTGTTTCCACTGCCCCATACCTTTTTATCCACCTCCAAAATAAACCCATTGTTTATTTTTCTGAAAATTGTTGCAGCCATTGCATTATTGTGTAGTGTGATATTTCACGCTTAGAATTATAAGTGGGGAAGAGACTGTGTATTGTTATACCTGTTTCCAAGGGAGGGGTCTGTATTTCATTTCCTGTGAGGATACACTGTGGCAGTACACTGTTAGAAGGATCCCCATAGGTGGAGGCACCGTGACACTTGCCAAACCAATTATAACCATGAACCCAGGTGCCAACCTATATCCCTTAGGAAGCATCACTTGTGGGTGGGTGTGCAGGTAGAAGGAACGGGGTGGTTACACAGGTGAAGCCAATAAAGCTAAAAAAGTCATGTTGCTGGGCCGGCCCAGTGGCACTGAGGGTTGAGGTGCTGGACACCACACTTCGCGCCCCACCGGTGACCTGGGTTCGGGACTGGACTTGGGTCACCGGGGGCTGGCAGGGGAGAGGAAGGATCGAATGTCCCATGACTGCTCTCCTTCCTGTGGGTTGGGTGAGGGTTCTGTGCCACGCTGCAGTGGCACCTGGCAGAAGCTGAGGGCACTACAGTTGTGGGCATAATCAGGGGGTGGAGCGCAGCAGGCATCTGCACGTAGGTGTGCCGACGCCATTGCACGTCTGGCTTCTTGGGCCAAAAACCTGGAGGAAAAATGGTGGAGAAACCACATTGGCTGATGGCCGAGCGTTGTGCCCCCGGACTCGAGAGGCATAGCCACCAGGTATCTGTGTTGCAGGTCCCAGGAGGGGAGTCCTGTCATTGGCTGGCATGTGTGGATGGGCGTATAAATTCACATGCCAGACCTGGTCCAGGGGTATGGGTGCCAGCAGCTGGGGGTTGTTGGAGGCGCTGCTCTGCCCGGAGGAGGAAAAACTGTTCATTGTTTAAAAATAAAAAAGTCATGTTGCTGCAACCCTGCTGAGAACCCCCTTAAAAAGTTGACTGTGGCTTTAAAAACTGTGACCTCTCTAGTGCCACTACACTAGTCATAGTTTAATGTTCTATGTCATGCAAACTTTATTACAGGGTTATTTGATCCTGTTATTTGGTTATCCTAACTGGTATTGTTTATTGGTGTTGGTGGCGGTGATATGGTAGCAACAAAGTTATATGTATATATCTCAGTCAGAACCTCATTTCCATTCACTGGGCCCAATCATAAAATATGCACATGCAACCTTTTGCATTATCTGCATTAGGGACAACTCTGAGAAAATTGCATATACTGTAGTCCTCTTTCTGCTGCTGTGTCTTACTCCTACCCTCTGTCCAAACCACACATCCATACCAAGTACTGAATCCCAAAGTGATGCACCGACGCAATAGCACAGTTTATAGTCAGCATGTTTCGCTGCATCCAATTTGGCATGCAACCAGGGCTTGAAATGGTGGTTTACAGGCTGAGCAATGGCATCAGTTCCAGTTCCTCCCCGTCCATAATACCTACAATAATGATGTATTTGGTAATGTCATGGGGTTTCTCACTTTTATGCTAAAGGGAGGGTTGTGGGGAACTACATGGAGGAGTAAAGACCCACTCACCAGTTACACATTTAAGAATTTTATTCTACAGCATTCTCCTCATCAAATACAGGCAAAAAAACTAACAGCACGTCAACATTGCATGGTCTTGTGCCTGGCCATTTCTTCATGAAATAAGCCTTGTACTATTATGCTTTCAAAATGTCATTTGATACAGCATTCACTGCAGAAACTTTTGCTATGTGGATAGCACTTCCTTAAGGAACCTCCTGAAATCAGCTCCCAGCAACTCGGGGAAAGTACAATACCAAGTTGGGTGGGCTACTTAAAACGAGTGCGAAGTAAGGAGAAACACTGTATCAGAATCTTTGATCTAGTGAAAGAGTTGATTTAAGGAAGTTCTTTAAGGAAGAGAATGTTGTATCAAATAAAGTTTCAAAGCATAATAGTACAAGGCTTATTTCCTGAAGAAGTGGTCTGGCACAAGACCACAAAACATTGATTTGCTATTGGATTTTGAGTCTGAGGAGACTGTTACAAAATACAATTCTTAAGTGTGTAACTGGTGAGTGGGTCTTTACTCCACTGTGTGGTTTCCTGTACTTTGAGGCTTTGGATCAGATCCATCCTGGTTGGTTCTTTTTACAGGGTGGAAGGGCCAAGCTCGTTGTAATTACGATATAAAGGGAGGTTTATAACATAATTGTCTTCTTGTTTTCATAATTGAGGAAGGGGTGAAAATTCATTGCAAGAACAAGGAAAGGGGACATCTCTGAAGAGCTCAGATGAGCATGGATACCACTTTTCATAGAGACTGCTACCACTGGTGTGTGAGGGAAGTAGAGTATAAAGCCTTTCAAAAGGAATGCAGGGTCATGATTGCACTAGAGATTAAGGGAATAATATATATTTCTTTATACATAAGAAAAAAATGAAATCCAGGGATAAAATGGAGTCCTTGATCATGGGGGAGAGGGTTTGGGGGCACCATTGACTGAGGCAGAGCTGGGAATAGCAGAGACATACTGTGTATCAGTATTCCACTAGGAATTCAATGACCATGGCCAGTTGGGAAGGAAGCTATTGAAGAAGTACAGATGAACAGGAGGCAGTGCTGATTATGCCAGAATTAATAGGTAAACAACTAGACAGTGTTAAATTCAGGACAATCCGAGTGTCCAGATAATATCTACCCATGGATAATATAGAGGATAATTTATTTATTTATTTGAGTTTTGGTGTCCGGGTAAGTCCACTGAGACAATTATAGTCCCTTTTTCAGGGTTGGCCCGGGGTAGAAATAAGCAGTACAGAGACAGTGCAATAATGCAGAAGAACAACACAAGATGGCAAACATTGACATACAGCATAAAAATATATACAACAATATGACAAAGCATGGAATATACACTTAAAAAAATCGTAATGTATGGTCTTATATCGGTATCCGGTTTATTAACCATCGAGAGGTTGCCATGGTGACTGTGTAAACCTCAAGAGCGAACAGCCAGTGTTATCCCTCTATTCAAGAATGGTGTGAGGGTAAGAGCAGACCTATTAGCCTTGCCTAGGTATTTGGCAAAGTGTTTGAATCAATCATAAAAAAATGAAGTGTTTCAGCAATAGAATTTTTTTTATTTATTTAGTAGTTATTTCATTATTTATTTAAAAATTGGTAGCCGGGAGAGGCACACTGAGCCAAGGTTCATGGGAAGGGGAAGGGCAGAAGCACAATTACAAACACAATACAGCAAGTCAGGTGATGTGGTTACAATGAGGATGACATTAAGAGCATGAGCGGAGTACAGACAAAATGGCAAAACATTGTACTTGGAGGACAAACAAGTTAGCATACCAATCATCCAAAAGTGCATAGTGCCAGAGTGAAGGGAGGCTGAGCTGGTGCTGAAAGTAGGAGTCAGAACCATGTTGATAAACTTTAACAAGGTTGCTGGAACTATGAGGTTGGGGGGAGGGAGAGGTAAGGGCAAGGAAAGGGTAGAAATGCATGGGCTATTCTCTAGCATACAACATGACTTCCTAAAAGGAATATTCTTCCTAAACAACTGGATTGCCTTCTTCACAGAAGAGCTAGTGAGGTGGGATAAAGGTTGTGCAGTTAATATAATCTAGCCAGACTTCAGCAAGGCCTTTGATGCTGTACAGTGTGATAAACACATACAGTAAGCACAATATGGAGTCCAAAAAGTGTACAGAAAGTGAAAATTGCCTAACAGGTGAGTAGTGTGATGGTGGATGGTCACCATACAAAGTGGTAGGATGTTCTAAGTGGGCTACTTCAGGGGTTGGTTCTGGGTCCTCAGTTCTTTTTTTTTTTTTTTTTTTTTAAAGGAAAAACTTTATTTCTTTTTCCCAAGATAATGAAACAGACATACATAACCTGAACTCGAAGACACTCCCAAACTGAATGTGCAAACTATATACATCCTTAGTTACAGACCCTTGGATACCTCCCTCCAAAATCTTCGGCTATCACACATATAATCACACAGATAAAATAACAGAAATGTGGTTACCGTGACTTAGTATTCTACCGACCCTCAAAATCTCTTTACCCATGCCCCACATTATCATATAATAAGAGAATACCAAACTCAAAACTCCCCAAGACATATTGTAATCCAAACAGCCCCATCAGGTATCCAGAGTAACCCCTGAGAGAGAGAGAGTCCCAAGCCGAGGGGAGCTACCCATCCCCTAACAATCATTCCCCATTAGATCTGCACCCCAAATAGCTTGAATACAAGCTCCTAATTAATCCCTCCTAAAAGTTCTTCCAAAACTAGAGGGTACCTCATAATGAGGACTATGGTCCTCTCTAAGATATACAAATCCTTTGGTACCTATCCTACTCAGCCCATTGCAGCAGAGAGCTCCCCTTACATGTATAAATCATCATTCGGAGGTTTCAATCAAACTATAAATAAGCTGCTTCCAAACTGGCCCACCTCTTTAAATAGACCTCACGTCTACCCTCGGACAAAAGATAATTTTTAATCCTATCCAGCGACCTCAAAAGATCTTTTACCCATTGCTCATATAAGTATGTCTGGCCATCCTTCCAGTGACTTAAAATAAACGCTTTAACTACCGATCCCATTAACGCTAGGTGATACCTTGGGGAAACTCCCTCTAAGAGGGAAAAATCCCCTAGCACACAGATCTCCGGCGTAATATATTCCTTGTATCCCAGGGAGGGGTCAATCCCCTGTCTGATCTCATCCCATAACAACTGAATTTTTTCACAGTTCCATAAGATATGTAACAAATCCCCCGGTACTTTTTCACACCTAAAACAGAGATCAGTCGACTTCAGACCCCTCGACGCTAGTTTAACAGGTGTATAGAAAATATTATGGGTAACCCAAATCTGCGTAACCCTATATTTAGGGATAACCAGGTACTTAGTGGCTTTCCAGATAGAACTCCAATTAAACTCAAAAGTCAATGCTTTATCCCAATAAGAAATAGAGATTAAAGCATTATCCCTACGGGAGTTCAAGAGTATCTTGTATACCTTTGAAAGTAAACCAGATCTATTAACCACCCCTTGTAAGTGATCCCAATTGAGAAAGCTATCTGTAAATTCCCCCTTTCCCCCTCGAACTCCCACAATCAATTGTTTAAGCTGTAGCCTTTGGAAAAAGGGCAAATCCTCACATTGTGGTGGCAACCAAACTCTCCCATCCTACTGCATATCCCTCAGAGCCAACCCCTCCAAGTAACGAAACCCACCTCTGGCCCAGCACCTGTCCTCCGATAGTCAAATTAGGATTCCTCAATATGGGTTGATCCCGCGAATTTATCTGAAAGTCTCTTTGCTTCGGAGTAAGGAATCCCCACCAAGCATCCAAAGACTTTCTAATAGGATTCCCTTCCTTAACTTTACCTTGCACCGCCTTAAGCCTGGCATAAATTAGTGATTCAGGCGAATAATTTATATCCTTTAGCCCCTTCCTTTCCCACTGTAACCAGGCAGGACAGTATTCTCCCTCCTCCCTATCCATGCCCATTGTACCATCAATCCCAGCTGGCCAGCTAAATAATAAGCCTGGAGGTCAGGCAATTTAATCCCACCTTCATCAAAGGGCCTACATAGCACTCTATATTTAATCCTAGTGGGTTTATTACCCCATAAGAAACTCAGCACCATTTTCCTGATAACCTTAAACCATTTTACTGGGATAGCATAGGGAGCCAAGTAGATCGGATACAGCAACCTCGGTAGAATATTCATCTTGATAATGCCTAGTCGTGCTGCAAAATTCAGGGGTAGCCTACTCCATCTTAAGATGTCCCCTGCTATCTCATAGGTAATTCCCCCCAAATTAACATCTGCTCCTTCTGTCCAATCCGCAGTAATCCAAATGCCTAAATACTTTAATTTATCCTTATTCCATTGGACTCCCATGGGGCAAAATCTGCCCTAAATACATATGGAGTCAGGGCAAGATTTTGTTTTGGTTAGATTTAATTTATAATTAGACACTCTAGAATATTGATCTATAAACTCCCTAACAACCCCAAAAGATGATACTGGGTCTTGAAGATGGAGCAGAATATCATCTGCAAAAACCGATAACTTTAGCTCAGTATTGCCAATCCTGATTCCCTGGACCCTGACCTCCCTATTGATCGACCTCAATAGGGGCTCCAGATAAATATTAAACAAAATCGGTGACAAAGGGCAACCTTGCCGGGTACCATTTTTTAACCGGAATTCTCTAGAGAGATAGCCATTACAAAGAATCCTAGCCGTAGGCATAGCATATAGATTCTTAATGCCCCTGATCAAACCTTCCGGGAACCCCATTTTCTCCATAGTACTGAACAAAAAAGAATGGGAAACTCGGTCAAACGCTTTTTCAGCATCTAAAGAGATCAGGGCCAAAGGAATCCCAGAATCTGAAGCAAAATTTATAATATGGTGTAGCTTTCTCAGTGCATCTAGTGCTCCCCGTCCCGGCATAAAGCCAGCCTGATCCAGACTAATTATCTTAGGAGCTACACTTAGTATCCTATTAGCCAGTATCTTTGTAAGTATTTTAATATCCTGATTTATCAAGGATATAGGCCTATAACTTCCCATATCGTCTCTCGGTTTCTCAGGTTTAGGAATTAGTGTAACATATGCCTGGTATATGGGAAGATGGTCAATTCCATCCTGCATAATAATGTGAAAAAATTCCTTCAACATTGGGAGAATAGATTGAATATGGGTTTGATAAAATTTCGCAGTTAGCCCATCAGGCCCCGGAGATTTTCCCATTGGGAGAGACCGGACCACTTCTGTAATCTCAGAGGAGGTTATTGGAGCCTCCAATTTTTTAGCCAGAATGGGGTCCAAAGTCGGAAGCTGGATACGATCCAAATACTCCCTTATCTCCCCCTCCCCCCCCGAGGAGGTTCCCTGATATATTTCCTCAAAAAAAGAGGCGAATACCTCAGCTATTTCCTGAGGATCCGTTTTTATCCTCCCCTCATGTGTAATCGAGCTAATGGTCCTGGTCGTTTCCCACTCATTAATCCTAGCAGCTAGGAGTCGCCCCGGGACATCCCCCTGAAGGAGATATTTAGCCTTAATCTTATTTAACCAAAATTCAGTCTTACCATATAATATCTCTGAGAGATCTCTTCTTAAACTTTTAAGCTCCCTATCTATTTCCTCTGAAGCCCCTTCTTGTTGTGATACAGAACAAATAGCAGCCTCCAAAATTCTCTTTCACCTTTCTAATCCTGTCTCACTTTGTCGGCTAGCCTTTGTAGCCATATAGAGTAAAGGAAATTTGCATGTAGGCCAAGGTAATTTTTGTTTGACAACGTTGGGTATTGTACCTTTATAATTTCCTGCAAATCACTTGAGTTCTTCCCTTCTCTCTCTGAAAGCCAGTCTTGAAGCCTCCATCTAAAAGGCCTTGTGGGCAGCATTCTTGGTTCCCACTGGATCCGAATCAAAGAATGATCAGAGAGGACTACCACCAGTCACGAAGGCTACTAATTACCCCTAATGTCTCCCTATTCACCAAAAAAAAATCTATCCTTGTATGAACCTTATGTGATGCTGAATAAAATGTCATCTTAGGAGCCCCATCACCGAACAAAATCGCAGGATCACTCAATCCTGCCACTTCCATGAACCTGGCCAATGCAGCTTGGGCTCTAGTTCTAGAACCCCTACCAGGAGGCATCTTATCTTTTTTATTGTCATAGTACAAATTCCAATCACCCGCTAGAATCAAAGAAAGTGATGGGAACCCTACTATATCTACCTCTAACTGACCAAAAAATTCAGGGTCTGGAGGAGTTGGCCCATAGATAGACGCCACCACAACCGCTTGTCCGTGTATATTGCCCTCACAAAAAAACCCTACCATCCTGCCTGGTTACCACTTGATTGACCTCAAGGGACCACGACCTATTTATTAAGATTACAACCCCTCGATGCTCTCTAGGCCCACCCATAAGCCTGGCCAACCCAGAGCCTTCTTAGAAACTCCACCTCCTCCGATAATAGATGTGTTTCCTGTAGAGCTGCAATATGGACTGGTTTGCTCCAAGTACCTCAGGATTGTCAATCTTTTATGCACGCCCTCAAACCTTTGACATTCCAAGAAATAAGATTATATACTGCCATCGAATTATTACTCTCCTAGAGATCAAAGCCTGAGTGCAGTCTATCCACAATCCACTCCCATACTCTCCGGATTAGACTCTCTCTCCCCCCACCCCCTCCCCGGTCCCGAGACCGTCCAACCATAAATCAATGAGTCGTGAATGAACCACTTTCCCTGTCCCCCCCAAATCCCAATTAATTTACTAAGCCCGAAATATGGCCCCCGAGCTCCCAAAGGAACCCCAAGAGGTAAAACAGCATCAATTGAGAGATAAAAATCCCAAAATCATCCCTTAATCTTTAGGGAAAGGAAACTAACACTTTAAAAACTAACCTCCCCATGAACAACAAGTCCAAAATCAATCCAGATTGATTAAACAAACCCTCTCGTAGACCGCTTCCAACTAAGGTACATAATTCACCCTAGTTCCCCCTCCTGGTAATTTCCCAGCCCCCAATTACTTTAACATCGTTAACCCCCAGTAAATCCAGTTATCCCCACCTTTATATTTACTAGGCCCTTTACATACCCTGACTCCCCCTTATATTTTTCATGTTACCCCTGAGGCAGCCCTGGGTCCCCATATCAACCTCCCTCCCCCACCCCTCCACCTCCCCCCCCCCCTGCCACAGGGGCTCTTAACCATCACCTCCCGGTTTATGTAATTGCCCCTTTTCTAGCACAGTCCAGCTTAGTATAGCCAAGCGATGTTAATGTCCCAGAGTTACTGCCACACGGCTCCCGACAGGTATTGCCTCTCACAGAGGGTAACTCAGGTTAGTCCTTTGAAGAGATCCGGAAGATCACACAAAGTCCATCCCAAGCATCCTTTGCAGTTAGATATTTCTTTTCCCCAAGGACAGCCTCATCATGAGTGTAGCGGATAAATAAGCGAAATTTAATACCAGCCAGATAAAGCTTCTTCTTGATGTCACTATACTCTTTGTTTTCTCTGCTCAGGAACAGATCTTGAAAAAAAAATTGAGGCCCCATTCCACTGCAGTGGCTTCTTTGCTTGGACATCTGTAGACATATGTCTTTCTTTATAATTTAAGAACCTCATGATTATAACTCTCGGCCTGGCACCTGGTGGCGGGGCCTCTCTCAATGCCGATGTGCCTCTCTAATTATACCTTCCCCAAATGGCTAAGGGGCCAAACAGCTTTGAAGCAGCTCTGTATAAAGAGAACAGTCTGGGCCTTCCCGTTTCTCGGGAGCCCGCCAATATTAAGTTGTTTCTCATTTTCGCCTCCTGATCCTCGAGCCTTTCCTCTAATTTTTCACTTTTTCTAATCAACACCAATTCTTGGTCCAAGGTGGTCACTTTTCTTTCCTGGGAAGCTATCCTGGCCTCCGCATCATTCATCCCTTTTAGCCAGGGATTGCAGTGCCGGTTTAACTTCAGCAAAGTCGGCTACCAATCCTTGTAACAAAGACTTAATCTCTCTAACGTCCTCAGTAGAAGCTCCCGACCCTCCTTCCACTGGGAGCACTTCAGCTTGCTCTAATTCAGTTGGTGAGTGGGGCTTTAGCCTTTTAGATGCTGGGGCACGCCCCATGAGAGGAGCTGCTGCGTCGGTCTCCATACAACACTCAAGCTCGGGGTCGGCCTACCTCCAGAAGCTATTGCGCACTTATAAAGAGTTTCCTCGCCGACTCACCGACCGTGAATAACAGCACTCCTCAGATCACTCGGTGTTGCTAGCTAGCCTCTAAAACCCGATAGAGCTCAAAACACCACCAAAAATCGGGAAAACTGACCGAAAATAAGCGTTTGGGACCCGGAGGAGCGAGAGATGTGTCCTACCCGAGCCGGTTCATCACGTGACCTCCTCCTGGGTCCTCAGTTCTTTAACATATTTATTAAAGGGGAGGTCAGCAGCAGGCTGCTGAAATTTGCTGTTGACACTAAATTTGCAAGAAAAGTGGACACAGCAGAGTGTGTGTACATACAGGGGATCTGCACATATTAAGGATGTGGACTGAACAATGAGGATTTAATTAAACATGGGGCAGTGCACAGTACTACACCTAAGAGCAGGGAATCTGAGTCGCACATACTAGCTGTGTTGCGCAGCAGTGAACAATGCAACAGAGGAGAGGGATTTGGGGTAATTGGGGCAGCAAGCTGAAATCAGGTGGGATAATGTGGTGCTGTAGTCAGAAGAGCAAACACAATGTTGGGATGCATGGGGAAGTATGGGGTGAATCAAGGGAAAGGATCCCCCCCAACCCGTACAAGGCCCTGGTTAGACCGCATCTGGAATACTGCATCCAGTTCTGGTCATCGCAGTATAGAAAGGATATTAAGGACAGTGAGAATGTCCTGCACAGGGCCACCAAGGTGATTAGCAAATTAGAGGCCAAAAGCTATGAGGACAGATTGGACATATGCAAATTATTTAGCAAAAGAAGAGAGGACGGGAGATGGGAGGGAACATGATCACAGTGTTCTGACTACTAAAGGGGATTGATAGGAGTAGATAGACAACGCCACTATGTTTGCTTCGAGAGATTGTCATCATGACAACATTAGACCTCAAGAGCAAAGCTTGAGAGTTCTCTGGTTGTCCTGACAACCTCAGGAAGTAAACACAGCATTGTTGTTCACTGTTGCTCATCCACTGTCTGTTACAGTATATGGACACCTTTAAACAACAACAGTGAAGGCTCTATTATTGTACCTAACCGGACCAGAAAATGTGTCTCATTCTGACACCATGTCCATGAGCCCCTGTCAGTCTCACGCAGCTCTCCTATGTGTGCCAGGTAATTTGGAAGTATTTTTAAATCTGTCTCTGTTTTCTTTATTATGCACCGATTCTCTTGTTCATGTAGGAACTTCAGGCAGCCACTGCTATCAGGTTTAGAAAACGCCATGTAAGACATCACCAATCATTCATTTTTCTCATTACAACTGACAGCTGAAACTGGCTAGAGAAAAAAAAACAAGTGATCAGCAAAGCTGAAAAAGAAAGTGGAGTGCGTGGGCATTCTTTGTTGTTGTACCCTAGTAGTGATGTAGTCAGGATGGCACAACAACAGTTTGACACCACTACTAGGTACAAAAACACTGGGAATTCACCGACTTCCATACATAATAGCCCTTACCCATATATGATAGAGAGAGCGATAGATAGATAGATAAATAGATAGATAGATAGACAGATAGTGGGATAGATGTTTGAGCTTGAGACAGTGCTAGCAGAACTAGAGGACATGCACACAAATGGAGGGAGGGCAGGATTTTAATTATTTGCCATTTTGCACACCAGGATAGCCACATTTTGATGTAGCAACTATTTTTCAAGCAGGTGCTGGGGGTCTGGTTATGGCATTAGAGCAGATATTTGGCACTTGAAAGTTCTCATAGATAAAAAGTTAAAATGCACGGAGAGACTGAATAAAGAAGCAAAATATCACAAATATTTACAAATTTACCAGCTAATCCAGACGGAAGTTTCCTGAGCAATGGAACTGGAGGAGATAATGGGAGGGCTTAGACCGAGGTTCAATGTGGGGAATAGCCCCTCCTACAACCTCTGCTTAAGCCCTTCACTAACACACCTCCTTTGTTTAGGGAGTATTTTTTGCCTGTGCTCTCTGCATGGCTTGTGCGCTGTGCTGCCTTGTGCCTGCTGCTCTGTTTTTTCTCCCTCGCTGTGCTGCCATGTTTCCTTTCAACTCTCCTCTCCTCCCCATCCCTGTGTTTGCTCAGCTGTTCCTCTCATTTCCCCATTCTCCAGTGTGCTTCCTTACCTGTCTCTTTTGCCCTGTCTGTGTGCCATTTCCTTCCTTGGCCCTGTGGCCACTTCGGCCACCTTGCTGCTCCTTTCTTGCTCCCTCCTTCCCGGGTGTCCAGGGGTTCCAGTTTCTCGTTCTTTTTTGGGGCTTTCCCTTTCCTTGACACCAGCCTTCCATGCCTCTCGACTCAGCCTGACTATCATCCACCGGCATTTTCCAGCATCCCGATCTGCCCTTCTATCCAGTCCTCTTCCCCTTCCATGTGCGTTCCCATTTCCAGTCCTCCCTGCTTTCTTTTCATCCCTTTCCCATTACCTCCTTGGCTCCATCTCCTCAATCGGCCTCATGGCTTTGTCAGTCCATTCGTTTTGGATCCTCCCTTACCTGGACGAGAAGGACTCTACCAGCGGCTATTCCAGCACTCTCCGCAGTAAGTACCAAACTCTCCTACACTAACAATACAGCATCCATTGTTCTTCTCCTCCATGTACTTGCTCCACCAACCGCCATACTAAGGCAATGGCTTCGTCAGCTGACCTGCATAGCTCCTAATACTTGGACCCATTGCAGGTATCCGTAGCGTACATACTGAGATTTACCTGCCATTTACAAACCTAACCTATATCCTTCCATGACAGAGGCTATCAATTTCCATTCTTTTCGCACTCTCCTACATCTCCACATATGCCCCTGGACTCGTGTCAGTTCCTCCATGTCATATAAATTACTGAATTTCACCTTGGCTACTGGGGGGTGCATTGCTCTCCCACTTCTTATAGGGATAAAGGGGGAAAAAGGGAGGGGGGGCACTTTCAGGCCTATTTCATACCTACTTCAGGTTTGCCTCACTTTGCCTATGCCTCACCCCTGTCACTACTTCAGTCCCTCTCCTGGTTGATCCTGATGCCCACCACTGCAATTGTTGGCCTTTTCCCCTCTTGACAACAGGAATGATGTCTCCCACTTCTTCAGCTACATTATTTACTTCCCCTTAACCACTTTCTCATACATCCTCCTTCCCTGACCAGCTCCCTTCTCCTGCCTTTGTTCGGCATGGTTCCTTCCTCCATCTTACACCTTACGGTGCTTCCCTTATATGATAACCCTACTTGGTGTTACCATTCATACCACCCTTCCTATATCTCACTGTCAATTACTGCTTCATATCTCATCCCTGTTTACATGTCCTACTCCTATCCTCTCCTTACAGCAGCATTTGCACTTTAACCAGTCCATACCAGCAGCATTACGGACTCCGTCCCTAACTCGTGCCTTCTAAGGTGCTAAGTGAAGGTAGGCTTCCCCTGTCTACCAGGGATGGGGTTCCATTACAACCAATACCTCCTACAATGTACCACCCTGACATCCTCCGTCCCTAACTCTGCTGGACAGCATTGAGTGAAGGTTAGTTTCCCCAACTACCAGGGATGGGAGCCATGTCTACACTCTACTGAGTCATACCATTCCTTCTCTACCTCATGCCAGTTGTCGCTTCCCTTTGGAAATGGAACTTCTTCATCCTATGTGCTCTCATCATCATATCTATGTCTAGCTGCCTCAAGTTAAGATCATTCCACCTCTACCAGCACGGATGGATACTGGAATCTACATTCCACTGCTTCAACAGTATGCATTCTCAGCCTGTTATCCGGATGCTGCTTCCCTTCAGGAACCTGACTTTGCTGACTTGCCTTCCCCATCCTACCTAGTCTGCAGCCTCAACACACGATCCTATCCCACTACCTTCCATGGCTGGGAGCCTGAATCTGCATTCAGCTGTTCCACTATCTACCATTTATTCTTGATGAGGGTTGCCACTTCCCTTTGGGAATGGAACTTCTTCAACTATGTACTGTCATCATCCTACCTCTCCTCACTGCATCCAGTCAGGATTATCTTGCCTCGTCAGTCATGGATGGATGCCTGAGTTTACAGTCCACTGCTCCATATCCATTCTCGACCTGCTATCGGTTGCTGCAATGTTTCTGGAGCTGGACCTCATCCTGCTCGTATTCTCCATTCTGCCTTGCTTGCAGTCTCCCCTCAGGTCTTATTGCACTGCCTTCCCTGGTCAAGTGCCTGAGTTTGCATCACTGTTTCCACTCTCCGCATTCTCTACCAGATACAGGTCCCTGCCTCCCTTTGGGACAAGGACCAGCACACTCCACTTGCCTTCCTCCCTTGGCTCTGCCTGTCGACATCGACTGTACGTCATCTCATCAACATCAGAGTTGTAGCCCATTTCTGGATCCCCTGGGACATTGTATCCTCCATCTCTAGCCTGGCTGCCGCTTCCTGTCTGAAAAGGACTTCAATAACTTGTTTGCCTCCATCCTCCTACCTCTGCAAACTGGTATCGGATACTGTTCTCTCCTCAATTACCAAGCCTGGAAGCTTGTATCTACAATCAACCATTTTGATCTTCTCTGCTCTCCACCAAACCACTGCTCCCTCTAGGACTCGAGTATGTACCAATTGTGCCTTCACCCTCAACCATTATCTGGAGCACCATGCCTGTCATTTCACCATGCTTACCTCAGTTTGGAACCTGCATCTGCACTTACAAATCCTCCTTATGCAATTTCCATATCCCACTTGATTACCACTTCCCTCCAGCCTCAGGATCCCTTTACTCTGACTACCCTCGGCCTTCCTCACTACTCACCATCCCACTCATCCATGGTTCCTCCATCATACTTGACTCCCTTGGCCTCCCTCCCCTCATGATTTGGATCTTGCCAGCTGGTCCGGTATCTATCTCCATCCAGTCTGACTGCCTCTGGGATTTCCTTACTGCTGGTCACCCCTTCCAGTTGCTGCATGTGTATATTTTCCTTTCAGATATGGGAACTCCATTCTTCTTCAGTCCTGTGCCTTCCATCCTTTCCATTCGTCAACTGCAACCTTCGTCAGGAGTAGGACTGAATTGCCTCAACCACTTGCCCTTGGTACATAGCTTTAAGCATTGGCCTTCTATGGATCATCTTCTAGTACCTTGCTACAGCCTTCCACATTCTGCTGCCATTCACTGTGAAGCTGACCCAGTCTGCTCCTTCCTGCACTGTATGTCATCTGACTTCGCCTAGCCTGGTACCTTCCCGGATCGGTCCTTCCGACTATCAGGATTCAAGCTGGATGTGCTTTCCATCTTCGGATAGCAACCTTGTCATCTTCACCTTACAGACTTGGGTCTTTGTCCTGTGTGCTGTGACTTTCTTGGGCATACTACCATATCTCTGGCCAGTATTCTTACTCAGGCAACTACTCCTCTCGTTTCTCCATCTCTTACTCCTACTATGGTCATTCTAACAGCTCCCATCCACTACTCGATGGATCACTGTTCATTTTCCTGAGGAAACTACTTCCAGCTCACACCCTTTGTGTAACATGCCTCACAAACTCTTACGTTATCATGGAGTTTTTCTAAGCTGCCCAATTGGCTCCCTTCAATCATTCTAGAATCTCACATAACTGGACAGTAGAAAGATCCCCATCTCTCTCTCTCTCTATTGTATACTCCCTATGAATCTTGTCTATTCAGTCACTGTGGACTTCTCAGTCTAGGCTCTTCTCCCACACAGAAAGAACTTAAAAGTCTTCTGTTATGCTCCAACTTAGTAACCATCATCGCTACTATGGATATCGGGACTCACGAGATACGTCCTGCCACCACGGACATCATCCTTTTACCTTCTGCAGTCTCTCCTATCAACACTGACTCCATTGACCTTGATACTACACTTCTATTTCCTCAATAGACATTGCTTCTCCTAAGATGTTCTCAGCTGACTTCCCAGAACATTCATTGTTGGATCTCCAGTGCCTAGTTGCTAACTAACATCATGCTATCCAAACCAGTTGTGTAGCTTCTGAACATCACCATATCTCATACAATCACCTGCATGTCTTCGTCTACTACCATCAGTCGAGTTGACCGCTTCTCCAGTGGACCCTCCAACCTATCCTCTTCAAAATATCTACTTTAATCCCTCCTGTAAAGACTATTACCAAGAACAGGCTATTCCGATTTCTATCCGGAAATCTGCAACAGTGAAGGCAAATTCACTATCCCAGTCTTACCTCCCATCTGGTCCTAATCAGCTATAGCACTATGACCCTCTGTCATTTCACATTACCCGAC
This sequence comes from Neoceratodus forsteri, assembly GCA_016271365.2. Lineage (NCBI taxonomy): Eukaryota > Metazoa > Chordata > Ceratodontiformes > Ceratodontidae > Neoceratodus > Neoceratodus forsteri. Next base: position 402,358,872 of record JADMNL010000025.1, read on the forward strand.
CTTACTACCACTCCAACCTACAGACTTGTCCATATATCCGCCTTTCAAGTATTTTGGCATCACATTTCCTGTAAACCTAATTAACAATAAGTCACCATAGTGCATCTCACAGATAATCATGCCACAGAAATAGAAACATAGAAGTTGACGGCAGATAAGGACCGCAAGGCCCATCCAGTCTGCCCATTTCTTTTTCTACCTTATAAATGTGCCATCGGCCTTTGCTCTGTCAGTGGCCTATCTATTCATATGCATCTGTATTGCTCCCTTATGCCTATCCCATGCCTGTTTGAAGCCCTGCACTGTATTCATATCCACCACTTCCTGAGGTAGGCCGTTCCATGCATCCACTACCCTTTCTGTGAAAAAGAACTTTCTCACATTACCCCTTAATCGGTTTCCCTCTAATCTCATGCTGTGTCCTCTTGTCCTGCTATTTTTCTTATATTGAAATATGTTAGACTCTTTCACCTTGTTAATGCCCTTAAGGTGTTTGAATGTTTCAATCATATCACCTCTCTCCCTCCTTTGCTCTAGGGTATACATATTGAGCTCTGTTAATCTGTCCTCATATGTTTTCTGATGCAGTCCCTGCACCCTTTTGGTTGCCCTTCTCTGGACTGCCTCAATTTGGTTAATGTCCTTGTGACAGTGTGGCCTCCAGTACTGCACGCAGTACTCCAGAAGGGGCCTAACCAGTGTTTTGTAAAGAGGGATTATTACCTCCCTCTTCTGACTTGTGATACCCCTACTAATACACCCTAACATCCCCCTAGCCTTGCCTACTGTTTTAGTGGTCTGTTTGGATGATTTCAGGTCATCCCTGCGGGAAGTACCTGTAGGAAATACCTGGAGGTACTTCAGACAGAATACCAGTAGAGCATATACAAGTACTGCTATGACATCATGCCCACAGGAGCCATCCAAATCCTTATACTGAATTTCCAATCATTCTCTACATATATTCAGTTCCCACTGGACTGCATCTGCAAATCTTTCTCTATTCATCTGCTATTCACTTATGGATTACTCTCATCAGGCACTCGAAGACTCTCCTTTACTCATTCTACTTCATGGATGCTTAATTAGCAACTCATCACTCACTACTGAAATCTTCATCCCCAGACTGTACCTTAAAATCGAACCTGACACAACTTGGATCATTCACCTATGTCTTCACAAATCATCGCATTTTACCACCGTTCACTGTCTGGTAATATAACGATCGAATAATGCTCTTCCTGCTCTTTAAGCCCATGCAATCCCTCTGGATAAGCATACTTCATCACTTTGGAAATCTGGACTTCATTCATCCTTCTTCAACTGGATCTCTTCATACTTTGAATCCTACTGCTCCTTCAGAAAAGACCTTCTCTTCAACCTCAGAATCATAATTCAATCTACATCATCTATGGATCGAGGATGGACAATCATCTCTCCAAGAAGCTCACCTTCCTTAAATTAGCTATGGTTACTAGAACCTAGGTCCTTCTCCTTTTAGTATGCCTAGAGGGTGAGCAGACCACCAGCCATGGGTCCTCAGAGGTTTCCTCCACCTGGGGGGTTTTCTTCTCCTGAGTGCCAGGGTCATACTCTCCATGAGTTGGAGGAGATATCTTTTTGGGCCTTCTATTCCCTACAAATTCCTACCTACATACCTACTACTCAAGGGTGAGAATAAAGTTAAGCCACAAAAAGTACTACAAGTTACACAAGCACTATCTACCCCATTGCTATTCCCCAAATGTTGAATGGGAGGGCTTAGCCCGAGGTTCAATGTGGGGAATAGCTCCTCCCACAGCCACTACTTAAGCCCCCCACTAACGTACCTCTCTTGCTTAGGGAGTGTTTTTTGTCCACCACCTTCCCCTCCTCCTCCTTCTCCGGCGCTCTTCTCAGCCTTGCTCCTGGGCCTTCTATTCCTTACAAATTCCTAACTACATACCTACTACTCAAGGGTGGGAATAGAGTTAAGCCACAAAAAGTTCTACAAGTTACACAAGCACTATATACCCCATTGCTATTCCACAAACATTGAACCAAGTAATTAGCAGAGAGCAAGGAGCATACCCAGGATAAGTGGAAGCATTAGAAAACATTACTTCAAATTTGGTCCTGTGGTACAGCAGTAGTGTTACCATCCACCATGCCAGTGGCCTGGGATTGGGAGCAGTCTTGGGTTGCTGGGGTCTGGCCGGGAGGAGGGGGGACAGGATAGAATGTCCTATGTACTGCACTCTTCTCCCGGGGAGGGAAGACTGCTGACTCCGGTGCATGACTGCCACCAGGTGGAGACCTGGTTGTAGGATGTTTAGGAAGCAGCAAAAATGGGAGGGAGCTGCAGGACTTCTGCAGCAACTATATGCCTTTACCCTCATGCATTGACATGCATGCTTCATAAATGGGGAGGGAGAAAAAAATCAGGACAAAAATCTAGGGCTTGGGCTACATGAAGCCCTGCCCATGTCTCAGCTGTCTGCCCTATTATTAAGTCACAGTAGGGAGATTTCATGGCTACATTTTAAACTTGCAACACTTTCAGTTTCAATGTGGAGGAACCCACCTGGCAAGGTTATGGAATAAGAACTGTTCAAGTTCTGAAAGCAGGACAAGACAGATACATTAGCAAGAAAGGTATTGAAGGATAAACAAAATAAGCAGGGGTAACAACTGAGCTGAGAAGTCTGAATGTGTGTCAGTAGTCAAACTTGGTATAGTCAATGGACTAGTTAACCCATAAGACCAACTTAGGGTAGCTGGTTCATTTCCCCTGGGGTGTCATACAGATGAGGCACACTGATGAGTCCTGAGTAGGACAAAATATGTGTCTGTGTCTTCTGTTTGCACCCTTTGCAGATTGTGTGAGAGGCCCTTTGGCACCATGCATTCCTGCTTAAAGCTGAGCCAGCCTAAAATTTCATGGTGATTTGCATATACAGCCCATGATGCTTTGCATTATGGGGGATAGGTGTGATTTTGTATTCCTTGGTATAGTCAATGCTGCATAATAGTAACAGTAGTAAAAAGCTTTATTTTTTCCAGAAGATTAAACTATTAGGATTGGAACAGCCCTATTTTCAAAATGTGTGGCAGGAGGAGCACAAAAGATGGATCACAAGTCCCCTCTGTCAGCGCAATACTAAGTTACTAAATAATCCTCTCTTTGCAGTTCAGTAGCCCTCTCCCTCCTTGCTGCCCCTTCTTTCCTACTAACCTTTCCCTTGCTGCTGTTCTCTCCCTCCCTATCATCTCTCCCCCTTCTGCTGCCTCCATTGCCCTGTCCCTCCCTGCTGCTCCCTCTGTCCCTACTATGCTCTCTCCCTGTTGCACCCTTCCTCATACTGCTTTCCCTCCAGGATGCTCCTCCCTCCTTGCTTCCCTCTCCCTCCCTGCTGCCTTCTCCCTTTCTGTTATCATGTTTTCCCCAGCTGCCATCTCCCCCTGCTGGCCCCATTGCCCTGTCTCTCCCTGCTGCTCCCTCCCTACTACACTCTCTCCCTGTTGCACCCTTCCCCATGTAGCTCTTCATCCATGCTACTCCTCCTTCCCTGCTGCCCTCTCACACCCTGTTGCCCTCTTTTTTCCATGCTGCCCTCTCCTTCCCTGCTGCCCCTTTATCTCTACTGCCCTCTCCCTCCTTTACACTCCCTCTCTCCCTACAGCCGTCTCCCTTCTCCACATGCTACTTTCTCCCTCCCGATTGCCTGTGCCTCCCTGCTGCTTCCACCTCATTCCTGCTGCCCTCCCCTACTGTCCCCTCTGCTGCCTTCTCTCCTCTCTGCTGCCACATGCACTATGTGAAGCTGCTGCTGGCAGACATGTGTACATCTCCATTTTGTTCCATCAGATAGGAAGCTCCTGCAATGAATGATCTTGCCAACCTTCCTAGGACCCCAAACATTGATGCCTCATCAGCAGTATTTCAGCTAAAATGGGCCAAGGAAGACACCTGCCCTGAGGATTGAAATAAACCCAGGTTTCCCACTTTTGACTGCATCATCCTGCTGCCATGCCCTCTGGCCAGTTGATGATAAAATCGTTATTCACAAAACAAGACTCAGTGTTTAAACACTGGCTTCCATCAGAATATTCATGAAGCTATTAGCACAGATTAGTCTTGGTTTGATGATGTCAAACGAAAGTGATCACCTAGACTCTCTCTCTCTCTCTCTCTCTCTCTCTCTCTCTCTCTCTCTCTCTCTCTCTCCGTTAGTATTTTATCTTCTCTCCATTAGGATTACACAAGATGCTCTCTTATTACTGAGGCTGCATACTAATCTTTAACTAAATCTTGGCTATATATATTTAATGAGGCATGGAACAGAGTACTGTATTACCCCTGGAGAGATGTTCTAGGTAGCAGTTTCCCTGATTACAGCTGCTCACGTATAACCTTGCAACCTGTCTACATGGCTACAGGGCAGTCCTCTTCTCTTACAGTTGCATGTAAAGGTCTTAGACACAGGACACACATTTAAGGAGCTGCACTGTTTTATAATATAATACAACACCATTTCATTTTCATACAGACAGTACAGGAACAAACAAAAGAGAAATAAGTCAAACATGTTGTGGAAAATGTATTAGTCTGCATCATGCAAAATAGCACAATTAGTGCATATAGTTGCCAATCATCATTAAAAATAATTTACCTTTTTTTTTTTCTTTTCCATATTGGTGTTTTTCTTCCTGGCCTGAGTGGTGGCTATCAGCTGTGTCCCTGCCTCCCCTGACTGGCTGCCATCTCCCAGGGGTACTGATCTGGCCTGCAGAATTCACCATGGTTTTCCCCCCGTGGCGGGGCCAGGAGGGGGGAGGGCCATACTCCCCCCCCCACCTCCAGAGACACTCATTCAGATTTCAGGCCAGTGGTCCTACATGATGGTGCACATCAAGAGAGGCAGACAGGGCTTCACAAAGCCCCCTCAGTCATTTTTCCATTTTTCCCTTTCCCTTGCTACAGCACAGACATCGGCACGTGTCATGCGGAGGCACACATACACTGCGTCAAGCCAGCAGCTCCCACCCTACGTGTTGCTTTCAGCCTGCCCTACCACCAGGTATCCACTTGGTGTCAGTTGGCGGTGGAGTGACAAGCACTCCCCTCCCAGGGAGAGGAAAGCAGGCTATCAGACACTCAATCCTCTTCCCCGGCCAACCCACACCAACCAACATTCGCTCCGAAACCCAGGTTAACAGCATGGCAGGAGACGTGGTGTCCAGTGCCTCAGCCCTCTGTGCCACTGGGCCAGCCTCAAATATAATTTATGTAAAGGTCAAAGAGAAAAAAACTCGGAATCATAGACAAGGCAAGGGAGAACAGATATTGCTTTGAGATGAATTTAAAAAGAGAGGAGCTCATGAGAGAGTGAGACAGACAGACAGATAGACAGACAGAGACTGGTAGCCAATTTCAGACTATGGGTCCTGTGATGGTGAATGATCTCAAACCAATGACCATTTCTTTTTTTTCCAGCAAAGAGTTCTATTGGTTTGTATATTACCAGTACTTTAGCATTTACATATTCAAATGACTGAGTAGGTTGTTTACATGCAAACACTTCTAAGGAACAGTAAAGGAAATACAACATAGTAATGCAGTTCAGCATCCTATATCAAGGCAAATCATGTCCTTACAGGATGTACAGTTGGGTGATATTTATGTCTACCCCAGGGGAAGAACAGGAGGTCATTGTGGCTGAGGTAAAAATTTAGGCATCATATTGTGTTAATAAAGAAAAGCTCATATGTATATATAATTAAGTTGTAGGTAACAGTTAAGAAATAAACAGCAGCAAAAGAGACTTGCAACTCTGTGACTGTAGAATTTGAGCACCTAGCAATCACTGAGAGCATAATTAAGTTGTTTTACAGCAACACATTTGGGGAGCATAATAGGTAGAACCTAGCTGGCACGCAGTGAGAAGATTACTCCTTGGGGAATAGAAAGCTCAGTGGGGCAGCCTATGCTGTCCATTAAGGTTGCCCAAGTCTGTTGGAAGAGAATAAGCTTCCCTGCAATTACGTATGCCACTCTTTTGTGCACTGCAGCTGGATAAGCAGGAAGAGCCATTCCCTGTAAGACAACCCCATTTTTGACTGGTAATTTGCAAGTTCGAAAATCATTTGGAGAACTCCAATGCCTGCAGGTGAACTGAAATAAATCTGAAGGTCTCGTGCTTAAACTTTCTCCATTTAAAAAAGACTAACACATTCACATGCGTTCCCTTTGACAGACAATGGATTAGCACAGTTGGGAATGAAAAGTCATAAATTTGTTTATAAACTAGTAGAATCAAACCTTACGCCTCTGGTTTTGCACTCACTAAAGATCTAGAAACATGGGATAAATGCCACCTTTCCTTTCAGGGAAAAAAAAACTCCATTTAAATGATTAACGCTCCAAACATGTTCTAGGTACTAAATAATCTTCCAAGCAAAATCAATGCTATTTGGTTTAAAAGGTTTGAATGCCTAATTTCTAAGTTCCTATGGGACAACAAGCCCCCAAGATTGAGTATTAAAAAACTTAAGGCAAATCACAGATACAGAGGCTTTGTACTACCAGTGTGGCAGGGCTATCACTGGTCATTCTTTTTTAAATAAACCTTACTCTGGCTTAATCAGACAAGTTCAAAGAAACCTCCCCTCTAGTAGACAATAGAAAAGAACCAATCAAACCCCTCTTCAAAGACTGATTTGTTTTTCACTCCCTTCCCTGCTGGTCTGAAACATCATCCTACAATTCCAGCCTCCATCTGGCTGTGTAAGAAGGTAACTCATTTATTGGATTTAAAATCTCTCCCTCTCAAATTCTCTCCTCTGCAGAACAATCCAGCAATAGCATTCAATAATAGACAGTTAAAGGATGTCAGGTGGGACAAAATAGGAATCAAAACTGTGGGTGATTTGCTTCACCCATCTTGTAATAGATGAATGCCCTTTGAATAAATTAAACAAATGTACAAAATGCTTACATTTCAGGCCCTGCTATTTCTGCATGTTACAGAAGCAATTCTGCAAGTAATATTAAACACAGACTATGAACTCACAGATAATCAAGTCTGGGATCAACTTTTAAAAAGTATCATGAATGAGAAGAGGAGCAACCCTCGTTCACAAAATTCTTCCAGCTCCTGACCCATCTATGAACATCTCAGCAAAATCAAAATGGGAACAGGAATTGAAAATTCAAATTAAAGATTCCCTGTGACTGAAACTTTCGGAGCATGCCTACTGTTGTAGTACAGGAATCCGGATCAGACTTACTCAGTTCACAGTATTACACCATTATTATTATTATTCAGAAATTAAATAATAAAAATGGGTCATTCTAGATCAGTAATGTGCTGGCGATGTTATGTGATGTGCCACAAGCTCATATTACTCATATGTTATGGACCTGTCCAAGTGTAATTGGAGTTTGGAAAGAACTTCACCAGATATGTCAAAAACTAGTGGGCACAGCCATGCCAATGACCCAGGTTTGGGCCTGGGCATGCTTCGCTCAGGGGCTAGCCAGGAAAGGGAGGATAAAGCATCCCTAGAACAGCCCTCCTGCATCAGGGAGGGGAGAAGTGCACCCCACTGTTCATCTGCCACTGGGAGGTGTCTTGGTGACAGCACAGCAGGATCACATGGTGGAGGGACCCCACGCATAGGGCACCAAGTGTGTATTTATGGAGGTGGAGCTCACACATCGCACTCAGTGCATATGAGGTGGGCCCAGGGTGAAAAAATAGGAGGAAAAAAATCCTTGACTGCAGGATGAAGCCTGATCCCTCGTAGGCCCCACAACAGTGTCTGGACACCTCCACCCCACCCCCAGCATCCTGTGGCAGAGGACAACAGAGGGAAGGTGAACCCCTGAGAAGCCAGGTGATGGGGCTGAGGAGACCAGTCAGAAGGGGATGGTTGGGGCAAACAAGGCAGAAAACCTGTATATTAAAAAAAAAAATAAAAATGAGTGGGCAGAAAAATCTCTTTTTACCAACATTATTTATTCTAGGAGACACCTCCAATTTAGTAAACATAGAAAGAACGCACCAAATTTGATTATTGTCAGCAGCATTGACCTTTCAAAGGCCAATCCTTAAAACTGCAAGAATGCAAAATCTCCTTCCATCAAGGAATGGACTGACTGGATGGGATTCATTGCTAACAATGACATGATAAGGTATACAATCACGAATAAAACTGGACCTTTTCACAAAAACATGGGAACCCTTCTTAAAACACACAGGCTAATCCATGATTTATCATCTGTGTTTACCGGTTATGTTACTAATTGCTCTGCTTTGTTTTTCAGTTGCAGAGAGGTTTACAGAATTGTTTAATCTGAAATTGAACAAGAAGTGACTGCAGGAATTAGATGTTCCTTATCGTAGATCTAATGTGATGAAGTTATGTTTAAAAACTGAAAATGCAATAAAACTTTATGTTGGAAAAAATAAATCCCAAAAGTCCTAATGGCAAACAGAAAGAATTAGAAGCCATAATAAACAGAGTGGGTGGTAGAGGGGTTAAATAGGCTGCAAGAGGAGATGGTCTGTGCAAAATCAGTGAGGGAATTCAGACGAGGCTGGGACAGATAAAGGAGTTTGTTAAAGACTTCCACTAGAAAGGGAAGGGGGAAAGGAGAAAGTGATAATCCTCTAGGGATCTCACATTCAACATTAGTTACAAGCTTCCCATCAACATTGTTGTAACCTTGACAGTGTATTTGCAAATATACTGCACTTTTTGCTGATGGGGCCCAATCCTTGTTGGCATCAGCTTCCCCCAAACTCATGGGGCACACTGGGAGCCCAACCCAGTGTGCCCAACATTCCCTCCTAAAAAACAAACTCATGGGGCACACTAGGAGCCCACCCCAGCGTGCCCAACATTTTTTTAGTTCACCTGTAAAGAAAGAAAACTGTCCTTTGATGTCCATTTTTTGTTTTTCCCTGTGAAAAAGAAAATGGTCCCTTGTAGTCCCCGGCGACCCTCCCCCAATCTGCACCCACCCTCAGTGCACCCCACCTCCCTGTACCCCCCCACCCCATACTTACCTCCAGAGGTCCAGCACTGCGATTGTCTGTGGAGTGGGAACTGCAAAATGAAGAAATGCCAGTAAGCTATATAATGGCATCAGTGGGGGGGGGGGGTGTTCAACTTAGGTGGGTATCACAGCCATTTTTTTGAATTTTTACTCCAAAGTTTCAACATGGGGTTCTTGGGACCCCACCTCATGAACACATTCTCTGTCATCTTGTTATTCAGTCCCAAAAGGTGATTTTGCAGTCACTGTGCGGAATCATCTTTCAGGACTGATTAATGAAACAACAGTGCCACTGTTCATGAGGTGGGGTCCCAAAAAGCCTATGTTGCAAATTTGGTGAAAAAATTCCTAAAAATGACCGTGATATGAGCGCACATTGCACAGTTTCCACACACGCTAGAACTTTGATAATTTTAATATTTCACTTCCAGATTTTCAACATTGCCATTTTTCTACACCTCCTTATAAACAGTACAGCTGTCATTTTTCACATCCTGCCTGAAATGTCTTTTCATACATCTGGCGCACCAAGGCGCGGTTGCTGTGGGAAATCAAGTTTCTGGACAGATTAACAAAATCACAGTGCCACTGTTCATGATCAGAGGTCCCAAAATGTCTCTGTTGAAAATCTAGTTAAAATAATCCCCAAAATAATTGCATTATGGGCATGCATTGTGCAGTTTCTATGCACGCTCGTGACTTCAATTTTTCATATTTTCACTCCAGATTTTCAACATTGTTATTTTTTTACACTTCCTCATGAACAGTACAACTGTCATATTCCACATCCTGCTCAAAGTATGTTTTCACACCTGTGGCACCAAATGGCGCAGTCGCTGTGAAAAATCACCTTTCGGCTAACGAACTGATAGTGCCACTGTTCATGAAGTGAGATCACAAAAAACCCATGTTGACAATTTGGCATGAAAATACCAACACATGCCTGGGGTATTAGGGTTTTCATCTGTAACACCCCACCCTGTAGAGACTGACAAACGTCAGGGGTGTGACTTGAGATCGTCAACTGTAATGCTCATGCCATTCCACCCTCACCCCTGCAGCCAGTAACAGGCATTGAAGTGTGTCTTGGAGTCTTCGGCCCCAAAGTTCACCCCATTCTCCTATACTGCACCCATCTCAGTGTATTTCCTTATGGATTGGGGTGACTGTAAGGCCCAAAGACCCCAAGGCACACCACGACACTTGTCAGTGTATGCAGGGTAGGGTGAGGTGAAATGGCATGAATGTTATGGCCGACAACCCAAAGGCACACCCCAATGCCTGTCAGTCTCTACAGGGTGGGCATGGGGGTGGTGCCAGTTCAATACTTCACTGCCATTCCTATTATGCATCTGTCTAACTCCTACACTACCAATGCCAATGCCAGCAAGACAACATTTGGTATTGACAAATGCTTGTTATAATACATTTTATTGCAGTTTCTGGCTACTGCACACCAATAGCACAGTGGTTTAAGGCTCTGAGCTGTAAATCTGGTGACATCCAGCAGACCAGATCTGGGTTTGAATCCCACAGCTTCCATTAACATACTGTGTGACCCTGAGCAAATCACTTAACTTCCCTGTGCTCCGAGGTTGCTCCTGTAAAAAAGCTTTCAGCTTAGTGTGCTACTCCTGGTTAAACAACTAAAAAAAAAAAATCTCTGGGTTTAACTATTACAACAACTAAGCACAACAGCATGAATTTGATCATTTGCAAAAAATTACTTAGTCTGTTTCAGTATTGTTTGGGACATATTTAATGTTTCTTTTTGTCCGTTGTATTTCATATTCTTTAATTTTGACTGTGCATGGATTTCAGCAGTCAGAAGTTGTAGCCTGTCAAGATACTTTAAAAAGGTACAGCAATTGTTTGAATCCAGCCACAATGTAATACCTGGAAGTGTGTGGTTTACTGTCGGGGAGCAGAAAAAAACCACTAGCTTTAATTACCGCACTGTTACACATTACAGTTCTTTACATGTATGGGTCTGAACCTCATACGCATTTATGTAGACAGCAGTAATTTTTTAACAGTGTTGTAAACACATTCTCAAACTGCTGTTGGATAGCAAGAAGCCAAGCAGCGCACTTCTAAAACAATGCAGGTGTTGCTGTTTTCTCTCTTATATTTTGAATGACTGCTTTAAATGTTTCCTTATCAAGAGTCTGCATCTAAAACTCATAAGGAAAGAAGCATTTAAAACACTCATTCAGTAAAATCATGTTTGGCTATTTCTTTTTTATACAGTATATAATATATATGACAGAGAACTAGTAAAACATGGATGCAGTAACTCAGTGATCTGAGTAAGAGAACCCAGCATGTAGTGTGAAGAGTTTGTGGGGGGAGGGGGGTGAGGAGGGAAAGGACAGGCTCAATGGTTCCGAGCAAAACTGACACTAATTCCCTCTCAGACAGTTTTAGTCATTGTTGTTGCAATATTTATTTCTTCGGAGGCTCAGTAAGAAAATAGCAAAAGAACCATGCTTGTTCAGGGTTATCATGTTTTGTATAGTGCAGTGGGTTAAGGCTCTGAGCTGCAGATCTGGAGACCTGGGTTCGAATCCCATAGCCACCTAGGTGCATACTGTGTGATCCTGAGCAAGTCACTTAACTTCCTTGTGCTCCCAGGTCGCATCTGGAAACAAGCTTCAGCTTAGTGTGCTACTCCTGGTTAAACAATGTTCCCTGAACAGCCCAAAGTGGGACATTTCGTACTGAAACATTATGCTTTGCAAGACAGTCTGTGACATCGACCAATGCAACAGATTTGTTTACTCTAAATAATCATAATTAAGTCTAAGTGTTGTAGTTTTCTATTAGTTTCTAATGTTTCTTATCATTTTAAAGTATTTTAGTTAAGCTATTATAGTTCCCTGCCACATTTAAAGCAAAGTAGCCAGGTGCCGCTGTGGACAAGGGAGAGGGGATTTGGGTGCTCTTGGCGGTGGAGAGGAGATGTGGGTGCTCTTGGTGGTGGAGAGGGGATTTGGGTGCTCTTGGTGGTGGAGAGGGGATTTGGGTGCTCTTGGCGGTGGAGGATGTCACTGGCAACTAGGGAGAGTCACTGCAGGGATGAGGAGAGGGAGGATGACTGCTCAAGTGTACACCAGGCATGTGGAGCCATGATGTCCACTACTCATACGCTCCAATCATGCAGCACCGGGCTCACACACACACACACACACACACACACACACACACACAGACATATGCACCACTAGGAGCCAGGTAGTTTCCTGGTGCCACATGCCTCCCCAGAGGAGAGCAGCCCAGGGGACATGTGCTCCTTCTTTTCTGGCCAGCTTTGCAATGCATTAGAGTTATTCCCAAACCTGGGTTGTCTGCATTGTAAGTGGTAGTGCTTGGCGCTGTGTCAACAGCCCAGTTCAATGCAATTATATTTACAATATAACCAATGACCTTGCCAGGCCTATGTCCCCCCCCACCACCACCTCCTACAACACACAAGTACTACTGGTAGTTTAAAAAGAAATAAATAACCTGGATGGAAAAGCAATGATGTGTATTGTTTGTTCCAGTTCAGTCTTGTATTTTTATGTTCTAATTAGGTATGTGTCCTATGCCCAAGGTAGGGTAAGACAAGTGTTTGTTCCTATGGTGTCATGTTAGCCAGCAGGCTTTTTATTTTACTGCCACTGGCAGCACAGTCATCTACGATACTCTTGGCTCTCCTTAAGACTTTTCCCTGCACGCTTGTCATTTCTCTTGTTAATAAGTCATTCAAAGTGATGATCTTGCTACCATTGCAGCTTTTTGTACAGTGATTCTTCTGGATAGCTACTGAGTCATACCCCAAGAGGTTGACTACTTGAAATAAGACAAACCAACTTTTGTTTTGGTGTTGTATGCCGCAATTTGAGTAAATTTACTGGTAGCCTGTAACTGCTGACTACAGTATTTATTAAAAATGTTTTCATCAAAGAAAGCCTCAAAGGATCCCAAGCAACTATCGGTACTTGATGTATTTGCAAGAAAAAAGAAGTACAAGTGATAGCACATGGTTACATTCACAAAAGAAAATAAGGAAAGATCAAGATACTGATACATCTATCCACAAGCCTGATACAGATACTGATGCAGTTTCACAGTTTTTGTCTCTGGCCCCAAGCTCTTCATTTCTTTCTGTCTCGGAAACCAGTAATACCACATCATTGTCATCTATTGTTAATGGGCAAACACTACCATTAAAACAATGTTGCACAGTCAATACATCATTGACATCCAGTACTGAATGTGGTGACACAGACAGTTGGCCAACTGACATATCAGTTAGTCCGTACCAACCTCCAGTACAGCCAAAATGTATATTTCTGGTGACAAATTCTCATAAATTCAATGGCGATTACAGAACCCATAAATGGATAGAATACTCTGTAAAGAAGGATACTATGTATTGCTATGCATGCAGGCATTTTACTAGTGTTCGCACAACACTAGGAGGAGGTGGTCCGTGGTCGTGAACGTGGAAATATTTCCTTTGTTGACACTGGTTTTTGTAAATGGGAAAAAACTGGTCGTGTGTTTTAAAAAAACTCTGTGAATCTGAGAAACACAAAGCTTCTGTTGTAGCCCGGTCTTTTAGCCATATACAATCTTCCTCATCTCATCAGTCAGTTGCTGGAAAGATTGAAGAAAGTAGGGACATCGAAACTGAAGAAAATTCCTGCCACACAGAGCTTCTTCTGTGTGCTGTCTGTTTCCTAGGATGCTATGGTATTTCTTTCAGAGGTGGTGATGAATCTGTGGAATCAGAAAACAAAGGAAATTTCATGGAGTACCTGGAAACAATAGCTGCCCACGATTCAAAGTAAAAAGACAAAATGTCTAGACAATATGGTCACTATACCTCTCCAGAATATCAAAATATGATTAATGTAGTTGCTACACTGGTAAGAGAGAAAATCGTAAGTAAAGTAACAGAATACTTTTCTATTCTGGTGGCTGAAACTAAAGATGTTTCTCACAAGGAGCAGCTTAGCTTTGTCATCCGTTTTGTTGACAGTGAAGGTAATACTTGTGAAAAACCACTAGGCTGCCATCACATGGAAAAACCGGATGCTGGTAGTTTGGCTGCAGCCATCGACAAAGCAGTATGTAATGCCAGTCTACAATGGAAGCACTGTGGGTGCTTCAATGGAGTACAAGCAAAAATAAAAGAAACAGCCCCTCAAGCTGTTTATAGACACTGTCACGCACATCGACTGAATCTTGTTTTGGTTCAGACAATCACCAATATACCAGAAATAAAAGAATTTTTCAGTATTTTACAGGCGGTATATGTATTCCTCTCCCAAAGTTCCCCAAGACATGAATTGTTTGTTTAAGCATAAAAAGATGATGGATTACAAGTACTTGAATTAGAGCGACTTACTGGTACTCACTGGTTTTATTGGTACAATCTCATAAAGAAGTTCCAGCTGCGTTTAGAGTCGATTATTGTAACACTTTACGCTACTCAGTCACAAAGTACTGACAAAGATGCAAGTACTGAAGCAAAAGGCCTTCTGTTCCAAATTAAAACTTTCACTTTTGTAATAACAATTTACAGCCTAGAAAAAATCTTGTGGAAGATTCAGTCGCTCTGAAGAACTTGAGTGAAAAGATTTGGTTTGGCCAAAAGCCTGCGATCTTCTTCAGTCAACGAAAGGCAAGCTATTTTCTCTTCGTTATGACTCTCAATGGCAGAAAATTTATAATATTACCAAACAAGCTGCTGCACACTGTGGCATTCAGACTGACGTAGATGCCAGTAATCCCAATAGTAGGCCAATGGCAAACATCAGTTGAGCAGAAAACTAACTGAATTTTATGTTTCAGCCACTTTGGGTAAAAGGACCTCTAATTTAGAAAATCCGGAAAACAGTGCAAGATCTAACAGTGACATACTTAACCCTTAGGCTGCCGACAGAATTAGAACATATAGGAATTATGGACTGATATATCAGTCTGCGGCACAGCAAGGGTTTTAAACAGGAAATATACCTGGCATGTCTCGATCGGTTTCTCAGTGAATTGGATTCCCATTTCACAAATAGTCTTGACCTCTTAAATACTATTGTTACCTTCAGCCCAAAATATGACAATTTTCTGCAGTACTCTACTGTAAAAGTACTGGCTGAATCGTATCCAGATGCAAAAATTAACACACATATTACAGTCACAACTAAATTCTGCAAAGGTATACTTGGTGGACAAAAATATTTAAAATATTCACTGTGTTAGAAAACATTTGCAGTACCTTCCAAATGCATTTTCGGAAGTCTTGGAGGTTTTGAATCTTGTTCTGGCTCTCCCTGTCACCACCGCCTCAAATGAACATTTCTTTCCTTGCATAGAAAGAGTAAAAACATACCTACAAAACAGTTGTGGAGACAAATGACTCAGTGACTTAATGATGATGGCTTGTGAGCCACTGAAGGTGAAGCAGCTGGATCTTTCTTTAGCTATTAATAGATTTGCTGAGATGCGCCCAAGAAGGTTTCCATTAATTAGGTAAGAATTGAAGCAGCATCCTTCTATCAATAATTCAAAAGACTGCAGGCTACTATCAGTTAAAGGGTATCCCTTATTGAAACATAAGGATATCCCTTATTGAAACATATGCATATCACTGAACCTGCTTGGCTTCTTGTTTACCTCGGTTGCCAGTTTTTGTCACTCCAGTCAGCTACCAGTTCAGTTTTCCAGCAGTGTCTCCAGTCAGCTCACAATCCAGTTTTGCAGCAGTCTCCAGTCAGCTACCAGTCCAGTTTGTCAGCAGTCTCCAGTCAGCTACCAGTCCAGTTTGCCAGGAGTGTCTCCAGTCAGCTCAGTCCAGCTTGCCAGCAGTGCCTCCAATCAGCTACCAGTCCAGCTTGCTAGCAGTGTCTCCAATCAGCTACCAGTCCAGTTTGCCAGAAGTGTCACCAGTCAGCTACCAGTCCAGTTTGCCAGCAGTGTCTTCAATCAGCTACCAGTCCAGTTTTCCAGCAGTGTCTTCAATCAGCTACCAGTCCAGCTTGCCAGCAGTGTCTCCAGTCAGCTACCAGTCCAGTTTGCCAGCAGTGTCTTCAGTCAGCTACCAGTCCAGCTTGCCAGCAGTGTCTCCAGTCAGCTACCAGTCCAGCTTGCCAGCAGTGTCTCCAGTCAGCTACCAGTCCAGTTTGCCTGTAGTGTCTCCAGACTGAGAGAAAGCCGGGGGAGCTCAGCTCATAATGACATAGTGAAATGTAAAATATGAAGCCTCTCCCTAGATCAATGAGTGGGTCACCTTGTCATTGGTGGTCAGGCTGATCATAATTCAGCCACTGGTCATAATTTGGCCAAATAATAAGACCAAGAACCCCTCTTACATGTTAAAATGATGGATAAAGTAAGAAATTGAACTGATTAGAATGAATTGCAGGCTTTGAAGCAGCTTTGGGAGTAGGCACTGGTATTATAACTGTAAGCTTGATAGCTAACAGTACAGTTTGTCATCAGTGTCTCCAGTCAGGTTGCTAGCTACCAGCCCAGTTAGTCACCGGTGTCTCCAGTCAGCTGCCAGCCCAGTTTACCAGCAGTGTCTCCAGTCAGCTACCAGTCCAGTTTGCCAGCAGTGTCTCCAGTCAGCTACCAGCCCAGTTTGCCAGTAGTGTCTCCACTCAGTGACTATTTCAGTTTGAAAGCAGTTTCTCCCACTTAACTATCAACTGAGGCTGCAAGACCTAAGAAAGATAAGTAAAACATGTCACTAGTACTAGTAAATATTTCTAAGAGTAATAAAGGTAAACCTAAGTTAATGGGGGTGTCCAGTGAGCTGAGTATTAATGTTGAACGCAAGAAATAATTAGGGATGTACAGTAAGTACAGTATGTAAGAATGGGCATAGGTGTCACCCTCTGCTTATCCATAGTTTTTATCGATGATCTTGCAACACCGAGGATTTTGGTGAAATGTTATGGAGAGGGTGGTTTGGGTGTAACCCCTAGGTGGCACTAGCCAAAGGGCTACTACCCCTGCCTGCATGGCTAGTTGTAGGTTAAGGGGCCTGGGTACTGAAATGGGTGCCTCCACCCAGAGGACAGGGTTGTTAGTAACAAGGCTAACCTGGGTACAGCCCTCCGGGACACTGTAACCCCCCCTTCCCCTCTAGTGGCCTAGACAATATGCAACAAACACTTTCACAGTAGCCCCTATTCCGCATACAAATCCCCACATTGTTTGCACTTACCACCAGGGCTGGTTCCACCAGTTTAACCCTGGAGACCCCCTCCAAAACAAGGTTAGGCACAGCAACTAACAACAGTACAGTGCTTTTGGTACAAACTGGAACCACAGTCAGATTAAATGCAAAAAGAGTTAGATCTGATTTATTTAGGGGAATTGAACAAGGGAGGGGTGTAATCAGGTTGACTGATTCGAAAACTGATCTAGTCAGGCAATTATGCATGCACTTTTAGTCCCTACACAGTCACACGCTCTGGGTACCCAGTTGGAAATGAGGTGAGCCAGCCTGGAACGTTGCCCGGGGTAGGCCGGCTTCGCAGTGGGTTGGGGCCTTGTGATGAAAAGAAAAGGCATGCACAACCAAACACAATTTGTAATCCAGAGCATGACGGCTCAGTTCATGAAAGGAAAAACAACAATGCAATCAGATGACAACACTTGAGATTTAGCTGTTGTTGCAGGGAGCTACCCTGATTGTTACTCATGCTACCCAATATGAGACACAGACTAGACAAAATGGAGACTGCAGGTTGATCACTGGTTTGCCAGGAGAAGCAGGCCCACACAAATCGCCGAGGTGTTGTTCCTGTTTGAGATGGTTGAGCAGGGGGCTGATCCCCTGGGCGAGTCTCTTGTTGATGATGGTTTCTGTGCCTGAAGTAGCTGGCTAGGCCAGGTGGCAAGGCCCAGGCTGGGTGGAACAGTTCAGATTTTGAGTCCGGTAGTGCTGGATGCAGCTTCCAGCAAGCATGGCACATTTACACAATGGGGAACCAAATCGTGACCCACTAACAGCACACAGCACATTTATAGTAAAGCAATCACCATACCACAATGCGGAAGGCAGTCCAGCCACAATATCAGTGTATCGGAGCAAAACCAAGAATTCTGTGGTAAATGAATGTCTTGACAGGCTGATCGCATACAGCAAATCTTCGATCTTCCTCAGGTTCAAATCTGGTCACTCTTCAGTGGCTTTGTCACACTCCAATTCGGATACAGTCCAACTGCTAAGTCTTTCAAAGGATTCCCTCTCGAGGGACAGCAGGCAAACAGGCCAAACTCAGTCTTTCCAGCAATCTCCCGCACGAACTATGCAAGGGCTGCTGCTCAAATCACTCAAGCTGTTTACTCTTCAAACTCTAACTCCAGAATGACTGACTGCAGCAGGCAGCTTGAGACTTTCCCTTCAGTCCAAAAGATTCTGGTTGGTTGATCCATCAGTCTGTCAAAACAAGGGCGCCCCCTCTAGGAGCATTTAGGTGCCAAAATCTCAAAACTACAATTCCTATAGAAATTCCTCCCACAAGACTCCTGGGGACAGACTCCATTTTAGGGTCCCCAAAGGCACTGATTGGCCCATTCTGGCAGTCCAGGACCAAGATGGTGGTGATAAACAGAACTATCCATGCTGCAAAGAAGGCAGGTTAGACAAACTACAATATCATTACTATGCTAATAGATAATCAGCCAGTAAGCACAACTTCTAATAGAACTCCCTCTGTGCAAACAGCGATGGCAGAACAGAGTGATTATCTGGCAGCCTGGGCGGGACTCGAGCATAGAAACACTCAACCCCCTCCCAGATTAAATAAGCTCCACATTATTGGCAGTTCTTAAAGAGACAGAGCACAGAGGCATTAAGGCACTCTCACACAAACACTTTTAAAATGCTAAGACACAGGATACCCAGCCTGGCAGTGGGCATTTAGGCACACCCAAGGAAGACTTTCGGGAACCCCATTTGTAGGGGGTTACATGGGCATCATACTGGACTGTGGGTACTCTGTGAAGGGGGCTAGGGTGCAACTCACTGAGCACGGGGAAGGGGTAACAAAGTAGCAAAATCTGTTTCAAATGACCCTCAAAATGCACCAGAATGCACCAAATTTAAAACATTTTCTGAGGGTTGCCTCGGCCTATAGTCTGTCTTGCAGTCCCTATAGTTTCAGTGAAATGATGCCCCTACAAAGAAGACATTTAAATTGGTCTGGCAGGACCTCCCTACCATGAACCCATGCTGTTTACTACCCAGTAGATAATTTTTTTCCAGGTAGTCAATGAGATCCTACTTGATCCGAGTTTTCATCAACTTTCCCATGACAGATGTGAAACTAACTGGCCTATAGTTCCCTGGCTGTCCCTCCCCCCGCCCCCTTTATGTAGTGGAACCATGTCAGCCATTCTCCAATCCCTAGGAACCACCTCTGTCTTCAGTGTGCTATTGAATAGTTTTGTCAGAGGGTCAGACAGTTCCTCTGTTAATTCCCTTAGCACTCTCAGATGTAACCCGTCCAGTCCTGGGGCCTTCTGTATCTTGAGGATAGACAACCCTTTACAGACGCTGTCAAAACAGGGCATGTCCCTGTGTGCCTCAATTAAAGGTGCCCTGAGTCCCATCGTGCCTCCAATTATCTTTATATATTCTTGCTCACAGGACTATTTTCCATGATAAAGCTACTTTTGAGCAGAGTCGGCCCACCGGCGCAGCAGTAGAGCTAACACTTACAAAGCTGATGAGCCGGGTTTGGGAACAAGCCTGGAGTGTCAGAAGGCCAGCTGGGGAGAGGTAGACTGAGCATCCAAGGGACAGTGACTCCCAGTGAAGGCCAGGAGAATACAGGGTGGGACTCACAGAAGGGAAGGGAAGGGGAGGATGGTAGATGTCTGTGGAGCATGCGTGGGAGCACACATGCTCACGTGCTGATATCATTGCATGTTCGCATTCCCAAGGGGGAAACAAAGCCTGAAAACCCCTGTGGCTGAAAGCAGGATGACATCAGGTGCCTAGCAAGTACCACCCCAGCCTGCTCCAGGATGCTGAATCACGTATTAGCATCTCAGTCCTCCTCCCTTAGCCCCAGAAGGGGGAGAGGGACAATCCATGATTTCCCAGAATTCCAATAGTCCTGGGGACAGCAAAGAAGTGAACCTGAAAGGGGTCCAAAGTGAAAAGAGAGGGGTACACCCCCACTAGTACTGCAGGTGCAAAAATAGAGTCTATTTAAAAAAAGCTACCTTAGAGTAGTGAAACATTGAAAAAAGTTTTGGTGGTCAGTAAAAGCTGTTACGCTCTATGAAAAAATAGAAATCAGTTGATGACTGAACTTGTTTGCCTGTTCGCTTGGGCTCTTAGATACTTTATTTAGTTGATTGATCAATTGATTGATTGATTGATTTGGAAATATAGTACTGCAAATGGGTTAGCCTCCTGACATGCAACATCTCATTTTCATGGGGATCCCAGGGAGGATAGCAGCACAGGTTAACATAGTTCAGCAGAAGTAGTTACATACAGACATAAATATACTATAATAACCAGCTTCCCCTTTTTCCCATAGGGAAACCGTGGCGTAATTTGCCGTTATAAAGGAGTGTTTATAACGGCAAACACGTGCACGTTATCCCTTGATGAGTGCATCCTCACGCAGCAGCGCCACCACTCAAGACCGCTGACCGCTTCTATCTCTCCCAAAACAGCACTGCCACTGCCAGAAGAACTCGCAATAAGTTCTCCCACACAGTGAAAGCCTCACAAACCAGGACAAAAACAAAATGTTTTAAAATACGCCAATTCAAATCGACACCTGAGAAGCCACACGGCGGATGCACCGGAAGCTTTTTATATCATATAATTGCTGAGGAGAAAAAGGGAAACCCAGCAATTATATAAAATAAAATATGGGTCGGATGTGTGTCAAACTCGATTTTACATACACCCTCATTGTGGGATGCTTTTCACAAACCCCTCGGGCTTTGCCCTCGGGGTTTATGTAGCATCCCACAACTCGGGTGTGTGTAAAATCTCGTTACACACCCTGATCCATACTTTATTCTCTATGTACACAGTAAAAAAAAACAGTCTGTAAAGGTAATTACATCCAAACAGTGATACAAAGTTTAATATTGGCTTGTTGGTGGGAGGTCCTATTAGCTGTACAGTATAAAAGGGAGCATGTGTAACGTGTTCTACACACTCATGTCCCATCGAGTGAGTGGAACAGCAAAGGAGAATAACAGGTAAACTATTAGCATCATAGGCATTGGCAGACATCAGCAGAGGAAGCGGAGAAGTGGGTGACTCTGCCGGTGACTAAGGTTAGCTACCGGTTTCACCTGTTGATGCACTCACTGTTGGGATAGGTGTAAGGTTAAGGGTAGGCCATAATTGGCTGGCCCAGAGGTGCTGAGGGTTGAGGTGCTGTATGCCACACCTCGAGCCACGCCAGTGACCCATGTTCAGGAATGAGCATGGGCTGCCAGGGGTCAGCAGGGAAGGGAAAGGATCAAGCATCCAATGACAGCTCTCCTCTCCCAGGGAAGGGTGGGCATGTTGTTCCACTCCTTGGCTGCCCCCCAGTGGAGGATGGGGGGGTAGCACCAGAACTAGGGAGACAGATTGCGTGGCATCATGATGTGCGCATGCCTCCACGCATGCATGTTCACGGCCATGAGGAGGAGGGACCACAGAAAAGAGAAAATCGGTTGCTGGCTTCATGGAAGTCCCTCAGGTACTCCGGTGCCACAGCCTCACGGAGCTCTCAGGCCCGCTCTGGATATGTGCTCGGGAGGAGGGGAGGATGACTCTCCCCCTTCTACCCCACCTCAGGGAGTAATCCAAGGGGGATACAGGGCCTGAAGGTTCCGGGGGGGGGCAAAAGGCAGCAGCCGCAGACTGGTGGAGACAAAAAGCCTACCGGCAGGCCAGGGAATATAAGCATCTGAATAAAAAAAAAAGGGTAGGCTATAATATTGTAAAATGTCTGAGTGTTTGAAATGCTTAAATGTTTGTGCATTTAAGATATTAAAATGAATTGATGTGACACAGAAAAAAGGGGGATAAAAACAACATATAACTTGTTACAGCATACCTCTATCTGTCAAATCATAAGTTGTGTGGTTTAGTTACTCATACTATGGACAGTTTGTCCTTACTGGGTTCACATAAAGGAGGACTGGAAGCATAAGATAACCAGGAATAGGGAATGTGGGGAGTCACGCAGTGCAGTGGTTGTGGGGCAACAGTCTTCAGGGAGATCTTTTGGAGACTGCGATACTGCCCCATCCGCATGTGCCTCTCTCGGCTGGTGGGGAAGGTCTCTATACTTGAGGCTGTATTGCTTTTGAGTCAGGAGAAGGTTACTAGACTCAAGGCTGCATTGCTTTTGAGTCAGGAGAAGGTTACTAGACTCGAGGGTGCATTGACTAAGAGTTGGGAGACCTTTCCCCCACCCAGGAGCCACCAAGTCCATCACCGTTACCTCAAAGAATGCCAGATATGAGGAGCAACTGGACTACGGTGGGCTCAAGGAGGGAGAGGGTGGTGGGATCAGCAAGGCTGGGGGGATGGAGTCGCAGGCACATTCCTCAACTGCAACCCCTTACCACTGCAGAATTTGTACACCACTCTGGCAGAGTGGGATAGCCAAGAGGAGGCACCCATGGTAGTGGCCAAGGAGGAAGTGGGAGCCTTCTTAAGTGGAGATCCCAAGGAGGAGAAAGGGACCCTAGAGAAGGAGGAAGAAACTTCTGCTGTGTGACTCTATTGTCAGGGGGATAGAGTTATGAATGGGAATGGGAAAAAGAGTGGAGTGAGAGGTCAGTTGCCTACCAGGCACTTTGGCCAGCAGGGATGGAAAGCGTATGTTATGAATAGCTAGGGCAGTAGGAAGGAAAGGGGAGCTGGATGTCATTGTCCACCTGGGGACAAATGACCTGGCTAGGGATGGGGTAACAACAGTTCAGGTGGAGTTCAGGGAGCTGGGAAAAAGTCGTAAACTGCTAGCATGCTCTTTAGCGTTTGCAGAGGTAGTGCCGGTCTACGATAGGGGGAAGGAGAGGGAGCTCCACACAAAGGCTTTCGACTCATAGTTGAAGACTTGATGCAGAGAGTAGAGGTATGGCTAAATTGGGGACTGGGGGCCCACCAGAGAGGACAAAAGCCTATACAGAGGTGATTTATTTATTTATTTTATACATCAGTTTACAAACCTTTGAGCCATGGACTCATTTTCGAAGGTACCTCGTCACAAAAAATGACAAACACAGTACAACCAGTATGTTACAACAATGTGGTTTACAACAAATTAGTACAACAAGTATGTTTCAACAATGTGGTATACAATAAATTAATAAAATCAAGCTGTCTTCTATTAGTTATAGACATTTTAGGTTTCAGGTTCAGTAGAGAAAGGTAGGTACAGATGTTTAGTACTTGATAGGCAAAACAATGGAGTTAGTTTACATGCATGGGAGGTTCAGAAAAGTGGGGGTGATGATTGAAGACACAACGGATGGTGGTTGGTAGTAGGTTGGGTGCATCCACTCAGGGAGCTTTGTCATAGCATTTGAGCAAGACCAACTTAGTAACAGTCACAGCTTCGTGTATTAAATAGGTGATGGCCTACATCCGTCTGGAAAGGGAACTACGGTTCTTAGTGGAAGGTTTAAACATTTTTTGATAAGCATTTAATCTAGCCGGGAGGAGGTAGAAGAAACTGTCCTCCAACAGGCTGAGAGGGAGTTTAGAGAGATTCTGGGGAGGATAGTCCCACAAAGGATAACATAAACCAAAGAAGTATGTGGTTAGCAAAAGAAGAAGGAGAACAAGAAGCAGGCAGTTGAAAAGGGAGAAGGGGGGGAGACAAAAGAAAAAAAAGGGGGAAGTAACAAGCAAGGAGCTAACAAAATCTGGAAGGCCATGTGTGCTAATGCTAGTAGTCTGCAAATTAAGATCCCAGACCTAGCGGCCACCATGGCAGAGGCTGCCCTGGATATCGTGGCCATTACTGAGTCATGGTGCACTGAAAACCGTGACTGGGGCATGGTCATACCAGGCTACATTATTCAGAAGGGACAGGGTAAGAAGAAAAGGAGAGGGAGTGTTGCTTTATGTGACGTAAATCATAAATGCAACAGAAATGCAGGGAACTCAGGGAGGGGCAGAGATGCTGTGGGTTACCCTTGAGTTGGGAAAAAGGGCCACAGTTAGGACAGGTGCGATCTATAGGCCTCCAGCACAAGGAGATGACTTAGATAAAGTAATGTTAGAGGAAATTGGCAAAATGGCAGAAAAGAGGGGGGTGTTGCTGGTGGGGGCGCTTCAATCTGCCTGATGTAGATTGGAGCCTTCCTGCAGCAGCAGCTAGAAGCAGAGACATCCTGGACTCCCTGCAGAGGGCATTCCTCAGGCAACCAGTCAGTGTACCCAGTTGTGATGGGGCAATACTGGACCTGGTGCTTACTATCAGGGACATTGTTGCAGATGTCAGAGTGGGTAGCCATCTGGGGACCAGTGATCATCATACAGTGTGGCTCAACATGAGAACAGCTGCAGAATCCAACCACACAAAGGTGAAGGTCCTGAACTTCAGAGGGGTTAATTCTTCTAAGATGGGAGAATGCCTCATTGACATACTAGCAGGAGGGTGAGGAACTGAGGGAGTGGAAGGAAAAATAGACCAGACTAAAAGACGGTATGGTGAAGGCAACAACCCCCTGTGTTAAGCAAGTAAGCAAAGCTATGGGATAGGATGGGATACACTCTAGAGCACTGAAAGTGCTCAGGGAGGTGCTAGCTGACCTGCTGACAGCCTTGTTCCACAGCTCACTGGAAACAGCAGTGGTTCTGGAGGACTGGAGAAAGGCTATGTCATCCCTTTACATAAGAACAGCACCAGGGTGTCAGTAAGTAAGTAATCATTTATTTGTATGGCGCACAATCCCAGGGGCTCTGGGCACCTTACATAAAGTTCATCAAGTAAGCAGGGGAAAGCACACAACATACAGGGTAAAAATACAATCAGTTAATAATTTAGTAACAAAAATAATAAATAAGTCATAATTAAAACCATCAGTCGGCTACCAATTGCTAAAGGAAGCCCTACTGAAAGAGAAGCTGGTTGAGCATCTGGAATCCAGCGTGCTGCAGGACCACAAGGAGCATGGACTCACAGGGTGGGGGAAGGTCCTGTCAAATAAATCTAATAGATTTCTTTGACTGGGTGACCAGGGAAATAGATCAGGGGAGGGCAGTGAACCTAGCCTGTCTGGACTTCATCAAGGCCTTTGACACTATGCTGCACAGAGGCTGATTAAGAAAAGGAATAGCTTAGAAGTGGGGGCCAGACTGGTAGACTGGGTGCGAATCTGGTTAGTGGATAACAGACAGAGGGTGGTGGTTAACGGCACACACACTAAGGATGGGAGAGTGATCAACGAGGTACCATAGGTTTCAGTACTGGAACCAGCCCTCTTCAATATCTTCACTGGGGACATTGCAGAGGAACTGGAGGGAATGGTATTCCTTGTTGCAGTTGACACCAAGATCTGCTGTAGGATGGACATTCGTGAGGGGGTAGAGGACATGCACAGGGATCCAGGAAAACTTTAGGAGTGGTCAAGGACATGTCAGTTAGTGTTCTATGCCAAAAAGTGCAAAATCATGCATCTAGGGTATAGATACTGTCAGCAGATAAGGGCCTACGGCCCACCCAGTCTGCCCATTTGAGCTTGTAAGTTCCCTTTACATTTTTCTAGAAGTCTGTTGCCCCTTACCTCTGACCTCCAGAATTCCCTTATGTTTGTCCCATGCATTCTTAAATCCCGTGATTGTTTCAGCTCCCACCACTTCCTCTGACAGGGTGATCCACTTGTCCACCACCCTTTCTTTAAAGACATTCTTCCTCATGTTTCCTCTGGATTGCCCTCCCTCCAACTTCATCCCATGCCCTCTAGTCCTGGAACATCTTTTTGGTTGGAAAATAGTGTATTCCTGCACCCTGTTCCTCCCTGTAAGGTACTTGTATGTCTCTATTATATCAACCCTCTCCCTCTTCTCCTCCAGGGAGTACATATTCAGGTCCTTCAGCCTGTCCTCTTAGGACTTGTGATGCAATTCCTGTACCATCTTTGTTGCCCTCCTCTAAACCTTCTCTGCACTGTCTATGTCTTTACGTAGGTAAGGTCTCCAGAACTGTACACTGCACTCCAGGTGAGGCCTTACTAGTGTCTTGTATAGTGGAACTATGACCTCCCTTTTCCTGCTGGTGATGCCCCTGCCTATGCATCTCAGCATCCAGTTTGCTTTACCTGCTGCCTTGTCACACTGTTTCCCTACCTTGAGGTCATCAGAGATGATAACCCCAAGGTCCCTGCTTGGTGCATGCTATATCCTCACCCCCAACTGATATGTTGTTCCAGGGTTTTTGTGCCCCATGTGCATTACCTTGCACTTCTTTGCATTGAATTTCAACTGTCAAACCCCTGACCATTCTTCAAGCTTCTGCAGGTCACTCCTCATTCTGTCTACACCCTCTAGTGTGTCCACTCTGTTACAGAGCTTCGTGTCATCAGTGAACAGGGAAATTCTATGTTCTAGGTCCTGTGCAATGTCACTGATGAAGACGTTGAATAGGACCAGTCCCAGCACTTATCCCTGTGGTACACCACTGGTCACTCTTTCCTCTGTGGAGTGACAGCCATTTACCACCACCCTCCATGTCCTGCTGCCCAGCCAATTACCCACCCACTGCGCTACTGTCCTGCATACTCCCATATTCCCCAGTTTGTTTAATATCCTTCTATATGGCACAGTGTCAAAGGCCTTGCTGAAGTCCAGATAGGCCATGTCCACTGCCCTCCCCTGATCCACCTCCCTAGTCACCCAGTCAAAAAATTCAATGAGGTTGGTCTGGCATGACCTCCCCCGGTGAAACCATGCTGCCTTGGGTCCTGTTGTCTGTTGGCAACCAGATGTTCCACCAGTTTCTTCTTTAGTAGTGCTTCCATGATCTTCCCCACTACTGAGGTCAGGCTGACCGGTCTGTAGTTCCCCGCTTCCTCTTTGTTCCCACTTTTGTATAAGGGGACTACATCTGCTGTCCTCCAGTCTTTGGTACAGGATGAGGGGGGAGGTATTGGCAGTCATGAGACAGGAAAAGAACATTAGGGTAATAATATAAGAGGTCCTCAACATGGCAGCTGAGTGTGACAGTAGGCAGGGCTAGTAAGATGCTGGGGTGGATAAGGAGGGACATCACCAGCAGGATGAGGGAGATGTGCTGCTGCTATATCGCCTGCTAGTACTCCCATACCTGAAGTATTGTGTCTAGTTCTGGACACCGCACCTCAGAAAGGACATAGGCAAGCTGGAGGGGGTCCAGAGGAGGACAACCAGAATCATGCAGGGGTTGCAATAGAAGCCCTATGAGAAGAGATTGAGGGACCTCAATACATACACTCTGGAGGAGACAAGAACAAGAGGTGGCATGATTGAGACCTCAAGAAACTCACAGGGGGTGAACAGGATGCAGGAGGGGAGCCTTTTCCAAGGCAGAACAAGCTCCAGGACTAAAAAGCATGCAGTGAAACTGGGGGGGGGGGTGGAGTTCAGAAGAGATGTGAGGAAATATTTTCTTTACTGAAAGAGTGGTAGAAGCATGGAACTGATGAAGGCTAGAACACTGGAAGGCTTTAAACATGTGTGGGATAAACAGAGTGGTATATTAGATGAAAATAGAGGGGGTCATCAGAGACCAAAGAGGGTCTGTAGATGCAGAATAGGAAGGTAACACTTGGGCAGACTGGAGGGGCCCAGCAGTCCTTTTCTGTCAACAGATTCTATGTCTCTGTGTAAGTAAGAGAAAGAGGAGACAACTATGGTTCCCAAAACAGGTAGCAGAAAAGGTAAAAGCTAAAAGAGTAGCATTCAGAAGGTACAAGGAGACCCAGAGAGAGAGAGAGGATGATAGGGAAGTGTATCGGGGAAAACAGAGAGTGGCAAACAAAGCAGTAAGGAGAGTAAAAGCACAAACGGAGGAAAGAATAGTTTAGGTAGTATCAAAAAGGGAAAAAGACTTATTTTAGGTATGTTACCAAAAAAAGGAATACTAAAGGAGGGATTGTATGGTTAAGGGGGGACTGCATGGGGGAGGATCAAGAAAAGGCAGATATCTTGAACAAATACTTCTGCTCAGCGTTCACAGGTAGAACAGGAAGGGGAAGGACCACAAAAAGGCATCAGAAGCTTTGAGAAGAGCAAAATGGACACTAGTCATTTTTCAGTGGGGAGAATCCTGAAAGCACTTGATAACCTGAAGGTTGACAAAGCTATGGGGCCAGAAGGGGTACATCCAAGGGTGCTAAGGGAACTAGGGGAGGTACTGGCTACACCTCTAACAAACCTTTTTAACAGATCACTGGAGACCGGAGTGGTCCCAGGGGACTGGAGAAGGGTGGATATAATCCCTCTTCATTAAAGCGGTAGCAAAGAAGAGACAAGCAATTATAGGCCTGATAGCCTGACATTGGTGGTGTGTAAGTTAATGGAAACACTATTAAAGGAAATGATTGTGGAATATATTGTATTCTGTGGATTGCAGGACCCATGGCAGCATGGTTTAACAGAAAGAAGGTCATGCCAAACAAATCTGAGAGACTCCTTTGACAGGGTGATTAAGAAGCAAGATCAGGGAGGAGCGGTGGACGTGGCTTACCTGGATTTTAGCAAGGCCTTCAACACCATTTCACATAGAAGACTGGTATGCAAGTTGGGTAACTTGGGAGCAGATAATAAGGTTAGTTGAAAGGAAACTGTGTGCAGTTCTGGAGACCCCATCTCCTCAAAGGCATAAACAGAGTGGAGGCTGTCCAGAGGAGGGCAACCAAAATGGTGCAGGGTCTGCACCAGAAGACATACGAAGAGAGACTAAAGGAACTTAATATGTATATCCTTGAGGAAAGAAGGGAGAGGGGGGACATGATAGAAACTTTCAGGTACCTCAAGGGAATCAATAAAGTCCAAGAGGGTAGTATCTTTCAGAAAAAGAGATGTGCAAGAACAAGGGAGCACAATTTGAAGATAGAGGGGGACATCTCAGAGGTAATGTAAGGAAGTATTTTTTCACGGAGAGGGTTGTGGATGCATGGAACAGCCTTCCTGAGGAGGTCGTAGAGTCAAGAACAGTGGGGGAATTCAAGAATGCATGGGACATACATAAGGCAGTCCTAGTGGGGGGTAGGAGGAAGTAGGCTGTTGGTTAACTAGGATCTGCAGCTTATCCATTAGGTAGGAAAATGGGCATACTAGGTGGGCTAAGCGGTGTGTGCATTTTTATAGTCAGTAGCCTAGAATTTGCAAACTTTTATAGATAGTTGTGCTTCTATGTAAGGTGCCTTACCTCAGGCTGTCTCCCAGCAACATCGCAACCCTGACACCCACCATCTCTTTGCTGGTTCTCTACAGATCCCCCCCTCTCGACAAAGCCATTAGGAGGGTCTGTCTACCCCTTCAGGAGCAGAATCTTTTTTTTTTTTCTGCTTTAAAGATTTTAGTTGGTTTGGATAAAACAAAATACATCAAGCAGAGAGATACAGAAAAAAAGAGCATATTGTAACAACAAAAGGCATACTTACAGTATGTAATAACTGAAACTGTCAGATCTCATATAAGGAATTACATAAGGTTAAATATAAATATTTAAAGGTTCATTATACTATAGAATCTATGTTAATGAGAAGGAGATTTTGGCATTAGCTGGTGGATCAGGATGAAAATGAATACAATTTTATTACTTATGTAACACCTAAATAAGTAAGGAAAGGGGCCCATTTTTTTTTTCAAATAGAAAAATTTTATCAACAACCTAATGTGCCAGTCTCTCATTATTTATGATTTCACTCATTTTGGAGGCCCACTCTGCATAAGCAGGATGAGAAGGAGATTTAAAAATGTGAGAGAAATATTCTCTTCAGAGTTAAAGCAGCTGATCAGATAACAGAGTTTAGGTGTTTATTTAAACTTCCCTGGCCTACATTTATTCCCAGGATAAGACATTTTGGGTTGAAAGGAATCAATGTTTCAAATGCAGATTCACAAACTTTATGAACCTTCCTCCAAATGTCTTTGATGGAGGGACAGAACCAGAGCATATGACATAGATCCGCATCTGCTGGATCAGAATCTGGTTGACATGTTAGGGGCACTCGGGCCTAGAGTACTGGAGCCATCTCTCTGGCATCTGTATTGTGCTCCAGTTTGCCTACTGTGTCCACTTTTTTGACTATTATTGAAGTATCATTTCTTTTCCTCCAGGACATCTCTGGAAACTAATTGTTCTCAGTTTGGTGGGCCTTTTCCAATAAAACTTGTAAACCCTGGGACCTCTTGTCTGTGCTCTAACCACTGAACCACTGAGTTCCTCACGTGAAACAGTATAGCTTAAGTATTTTATTTTGTCAAATCCCAAAATGTTCCTGCATTCTTCTGCTGTCAGAGGGTAAGACATCCAAGCAGGGATCACGTTCCTGTTGCTTGGTGCACTGGGCCCAGAAAAAATACTGTACTGTGATGGTGCTGTGTCCAGATTTGCAGACTCCCAATGCAACAGGATCAGTACATTAACATTAACAGTTCACCTCAAGGTCACATCAGCCTCACATGATGAGAACTGCCCCGCCCAAACATAAACCTTTCAACTGTAAGGACAGTCAAGCAGGAATTCCTAAAGAGGTGCTGATCCTGGCCCTGGCCCCCTGATGCAGCATCTGCTGACCAGTATCCCCCATTCATTTTTATGGAACAGAGGGCCATCGCACTTGGAGGGGGAGGGGGTGGGAAAGGAAGGCGGAGAGGGGTGCTGCTGCACTGTTAAGGTGCAGATTGCTGTCCCTCGAATAAGATGCACCTGGGAAACAAAAACCCAGGGGAAGATTACACAATGGGGGAGAGGTAGTAACAACAACAAAAAATGGAAAGGGACATGGGGTAGTCATGTCAGATGACCTAAAGGTTTGCAAGCAATGTGATAAGGCAGTAGGGATGGCTGGGGGGATACTGGGATGCATCGGGAGAGGCATCACCAGTAGAAAACAGGAAGTTGTTATCCCTCTGTACAGACAGTTGGTGAGACCCCATCTGGAATACTGCATGCAGTTCTGGAGACCCCATCTCTGCAAGGACATAGACAGGATGGAGGCAATCCAGAGGAGGGCAACTAAAATGGTGCAGGGTCAGCAACAGAAGCCATATGAAGGGAAACTAAAGGAGCTTAATATGTATACCTTTGAGGAAAGGAGGGAGAGGGCATATGATAGAAACTTTTAAGTACATCAAAGGAATCAACAAAGTCCAAGAGGGTAGCATCTTTCAGAAAAAGAGATGCGCAAGAACGAGGGGACACAATTTGAAGATAGAGGGTGGGTCGGCTCAGGTGCAATGCGAGAAAGTATTTTTTTCACAGAGAGGGTGGTGAGCGCATGGAATGGCCTTCCTGAGGAGGTCATGGGGTCAAAAACAGTGAGGGAATCCAAGAATTCATGGGACAGACATAAGGCAATTCTTGTGGGGGGTAGAAAGAAATAGGCTGTTGGTTAACTAGGATTTGCAGCTTATTCAGTAGGTAAGGAAACGAGCAGACTAGGTGGGCCAAGTGGTCCTTATCTGCTGTCTATGTTTGTATGTAAATGGTGGTTTCTTCTGCCCACCTCTAGTGTTTGCTCAGGTGGAGGTTAAAGATCTCCAAAACAAAGAAATGAGCCCAATGGATGACACAAGACCCTTAGGCTAATTTAATATAATACAAACATATGAAACATGCTAGCAGATAAAGGCCTAGTGGTCTATCAAGTCTGCTCGAATGTGCAGCTAGCACCCCTTATTCTGCAGCTGCCCCTCCCTTCCACCCTTCCCCTGCATTGACCCTCCCCCTTGCCCTGTCCCAGCCCCTTTTGAAGCAGTCCACTGTTCTACTGGATACCACTTCTACCAGTAATGCATACCACTCAGCTATCACCCTCTCCATAAAAAAGGGTCTCCTCATCTCCCTCCTGAACCTTCCTCCCTCCAGTCTCATAGCATGGCCCCTGGCATCCCTCCACTCTCTTATTTTGAACAGCCCCTCTGTACCTGTCTTGTTTATTCCTTTCATGTACTTGAAGGTTTCAATCATATCCACCCTGTCCCTCCTCTCCTCCAGCGAGTACATATTCAACTCCCTCAGCCTCCTCTCATATGGTAAGTCACCCAGCCCCTTGATCATCTTTGTCGCCCTGTGCTGCACCCCTCGAGTAGCTTAATGTCCGTCTTCAGATATGGGCACCAGTACTACACACAGTACTCCAGGTGTGGTCTAACTAATAATCTATACAGTGGCAGAATCACCTCCCCCCTCCTTAAGGATATACCCCTTGCAATACAACCCAGCATTTTGTTGGCCTTTGCAGCTGTCTTCCTACATTGTGCCAAGTTGTTTATTGACACTGTAATGAGCCCCCCCCCCCCCGTTCCTTCTCCTTCTCTGTCTCTGCTAGCTGCACTCCTCCCAGCTGGTAACTCCTTCTTGGGTTTTCCACCCCAAAATGCAGCACCTTGCACTTTTTCGCATTGAACCCCAGTTGCCAGGTGTCTGACCAGATTTCCAGCTTTTCCAGATCATCCTGCAACCCCTGCCATCTCCCTAGGTCATCCACCACTGCTCCCATCTTGGTGTCATCAGCAAACAGACTGGTCTTGCTCTTGATGCCCAATGATATATCTGCAATGAATATCCCAAACAACACTGGTCTCAACACCGAGTCCTGCGGAACGCCGCTCATCACTACTCTTGGGGATGAGAGCTCCCTACCCACCACCACCCCCTGTTGCCTGCCCTGAAGCCAGTTCCCTACCCATCTCACCAGCTTTGCACCCGCACCTGTGCTTTATAACTTACTTCCCAGCCTCCCATGTGGCACTGAGTCGAATGCCTTACTGAAGTCCAGATGCAGGACATCCACTGCATGACCACCATCCAATTGCCTAGTTACCCAGTCATAGAACTCCACCAGGTTGGTTTGGCAGGATCTGCCATGTACAAAGCCATGTTGTCTGCTGTCCTGTAGTCCTTTGGCCTCCAGGAGGGCCACCAGCCTCTCCTTCAGGATAGTCTCCATCAGCTTACCCACGATGTATGTGAGGCTCACCAGTCTGTAGTTCCCCAGTTCATCCTTGGGGCTGCTTTTGTGGAGGGGCACCACGTGAGCCATCCTCCAATCCTGAGGTACACATCCTGAGTGTAGTAAGGCATTAAATAGGTCTGCAAAAGGTCCCACCAGGACCTCTGCCAGCTCCTTCAGTACCCTGGGGTGGAAGCCATCTGGGCCTGGTGCATTGTCCACCCTCAGTGCCCTCAAACCCTCCAGAACCCTGCCTTCCATGATTTACCCATGTGTCACCCCCTCCTCCCCTCCCGTTTCTGCCTCCCTCCCTCCTTGGGTATCACACCCCTCTTCTCCTTAGTAAATACCAAGCAGAAGTAATCATTTAGTGCTTCTGCCTTATCACCCCCTGCTTCCTGCCAACTCCCCTCCTTCCTAATCCTTACTATGTGGTCCTTACAGTTCCTTTTCTCCCTGATGTACCTGAAGAATTCTTTCTCCCCCTTCTTAATGTCCTGTGCCAGCCTGTGCTCTGTAGATTCCTTGGCTGTCCTTACTGCCCTTGTCACCTCCTTCGATTCCTTCAGATACTCCTCCCTGTCCTCACCTCTCCCCATTTTCTTGTACCTCCTAAAGGCAGCTCTTTTCCTCCTTACCTTTTCCATGACCTCCTTGTTCACTCAGCTAGGTTTCTTTGCCCTAGCCTTCTTGCTCTGGGCCTTACAGCAGGTTTTGGTTGCCTCCACTATCCCAGCTTTATGAGCTCTTACTTCTGGTTAGTGCCCATGCTGAGTTGAATTCTGGCCAGGTACCCTTTTACCACTTCCGCCATCCTCCCGAACTCAGCCCTATTCAAGTCCAGCACCCCTGTGCCATATTCCACTCCTTCCTTACCCATATTCAGTGTGAGCCATACTGAGTGATGGTCACTCCCCACCAACGGTTCTTCCACCGTAAGTTCCCTCACAAACTCCGCATTTGCCAGCACAAGGTTAAGGGCATTTTCTAACCTGGTTGGTTCACTGACCATTTGCATCAGGAAACTGTCCTGGAAGGCATCCAGCAGTACCTGCTCCCTTCTGTTCCTGGTTGTTGGGGTACTCCAGTCCACTCCTGGCATGTTGCCATCCCCGACAATCACCACACTACCCTTCTTGCAGGTTCTCCTGATCTGTCCCACTAGTTTCCTGTCTAACTGCTCTGTCTGGCAGGGCGGCCTGTACACCACTCCCATCCTGAGAGTCCTATTCTTGGAATCCTGGATTTGCATCCATAGTGACTCCATACTACCCGCCTCCCCTTCCTCCCATACACACTTCAGCCCTTCCCTCACGTATAGTGCCAAACCCCCTCCTTTTCCAATCACTTTATCCCTACCAAATAATCTGTACCCCGATATCGACAGGTCCCAGTCATTGTATTGGGTGGCCCATGTTTCTGTGATGGCTGCAATGTCCACCTCCCCCTCTGCTATGAGAGTCTGTAGCTCTGCAGCTTTCTTCCCAAGGCTCCAACATTCAGGGTGGCCACCTTCCACCCCCACCCCCATCCTGCCCTCCTTTACTAGCATCGCCACTAGTACTTGCCCTTTGTCCTTTGTCACTGTTATGGGGGGGAGGTAAGCTCATGTGGCTTCCCAACCTCTGGTCTCTGCATGTCCCTTGCCCACTTGCCACCCCCACTCCTAGTTTAAATTCAGAACTTTCTCTATGTACTCCTCCATCCTCTGTTTCAACACTTTCTTTCCCTCCTCTTCAATAAATATTTTTATTAACGTTTCTGTAGCAGCAGTAGTGAAGGCAGCGTGCAAACTCCACTCAGTTGAATTTCCAACATTTCATGCAGCCACCCTGTCTTTTGTCAAGGGTGCCTGCCCCTGGTTGTGACAAATGTGTTATTTGATGCACTTAAAGTGACAGTGTGCAATTAACGTGCTCTGAAAAAAAAAACACAAGCAAACATACCCAGAGACAGACAACATGAAACAATCAAAAAATAGAAATCAAAAGAATACTGAACTCCTGTATATACATGCTGTGCTATCCTCGATGTGGAGGTGGTGGGGGAGGGAATGAAGTGAGGGTGCTGCACTACTGAAGTGCCACCTGCCATCCTAAAAATTAGACATCAAACCAAGGTCACCTCTGGCCATCTCTGGTGGCTATCCAGGTTAAAGTTAAAGATCCCACTGCACTTATCATAAGAGCTGGAGATTTCCCTTGGTGTCCTGTTTTCATTCTCCCTGTCAGAAAAATACATTTGGTCCATGTAACCCAGCCCTCTGGACATGCATGGAAATGAGCTATCACAGCTCAGTGTGTCTTTCTTGATCAAACATTACAAATAAATGATACAAGTAAAATGTTCTGAATAGAATTTCCTCGGTTGTTTTGCTTAACCTTAAAAATTGTAAGGCACCCTGCTCCTAGAGCACAATATAAATGAAATACATGCATACATACATGTATACAGACATACATACATAAATACATACATTTCTATGATGCAAAATGAGCTGTGGTGGTTTCAGTCCAGCTCCCAGAGAGCAGGTGTCCACATCACAAAACCACAAACACGATTGGTAGTAGCAGTCTCAGATGAGAGGCCAAGGACTGAATGTGCATGGTGTCTGAACTATCCTCTCACCTAGGTGTTGGTCCCTCAATGGCAGGATTCAGGCATGTCAGCAGGACAGTATATAGGGAAACTTGCAACGTGATCCCCCATGCTGTAACTGCAATAAACAAATTCTAGCCAGAGCTGATACGGCTGTGGCGAGCTGCCAAATGGCCAAAGTTACACGTCTGCGTAGAAAGTTTTGAATGTCCGGGTGTAACTCGGCCATTTTTTGGAGTTGTCTCACCAATTTTCAACATGGCCTTTTTGGGACCCCACCTCATGGAAAGTGCCACTGTCATTTCATTCACTTGTCCCTAAAGGTGATTTCGCAGAGCACCGCATCATTCTGTGTCACTTCTGCGTGAAAACACATTTCAAGCAGGATGTGAAAATGACAGCTGTACTGTTAATAAGGAGGTGTGCAAAATGGCAATGTTGAAAATCTGGAGTGAAAATTTAAAAAATTAGCAAAGTTAGGCGTGCATAGAAATTATGCATAACGCATGCTCATAATAGTATTTTTGATCTTTCACCACCATTTACAACATGGGCCTTTTGGGACCCACCCTTGAACAGCTGCACTGTTGTTTCATTATCTGAGTCCCAAAGGTGATTCTGCGCAGTGACCGCGAAATCACCTTTTAGGACAGAGTAACGAAATGACAGTGACAGTGTTCATGAAGTGGAGTTCCAAGAACCCAATGATGAAAATTTGGGGCCAAAATTCCTAAAACTGGCTGATACATCAACATAAGTTGAAAATCCCATTGACTGCCATTATACCACACTTACCTTTGATTGTTCAGTTTGCGGTTCGACCTTGAAGAGTGCAGACGTGTCCTGGTCCAGAGAAGATGACAGCACCAACCTTCAGAGGTAAGTATTGGGTATGGGGAGATGGGTACTTAGTGGGAGGGGGGTGAGGGAGGGGGACTGGGGTGATGACAGGGACTGTTTTCTTTTTACAGGTAAAAACAAAAGACATCAGGGAGCGGTTTTCTTTATTTACAGGGTAAAAAACAAATTTGGGCACACTGGGGTGGGCTCCCAGTGTGCCACATGAGTTCTGGGGTGTACATGATGCCGACATGGGGATTGGGCACCCCATTGTCAGCACAGGGATGGGGAACAGAGGGAGCGCGGAGGACAGCAGTAGTTGGAGGGAGCGGGAGAGTTTTCTTTGCTGCCGGTGCTGGGAGGGAGCGGGGAAGATAGGAGCAGTGGGAGGGTGAGGGAGGAGTGTCATCTGAAAGATAGCGGTGGCAACACAACTGCACAGGTGCGACACTTGTGCATGCATAGTTGTGGTGAATGGCATTCTACCATTTACAAGATGGCGGTGCCAGCAGAACTGCACATGCGCGCAAGTCACACATGCGCAGTTCTTACCTCAGAATGTGGAAGTAACAGACAAAATAATGTTGTTACCCACAGCAGCAATCGTGGTGGAGTTGTTTCTTGTTCCACTGGACTTTCTGTATGATACTTCCAAAAGTCCAATGGAAGGTGCCACGATCGACCGTTTTAAGGCAAGGCATGCCAAAATGGTAGTAGGGTCCACCCACAGCCATAATACACGAAGGGCCTCAGTTTCCAGCGCTGTCAATCCAGCGCCATTCTCAAGCACTGAGTTCACACGCAGAAACAAATATACGAATTCCTCCAAACAACTGCACAAAACAGATGAAGGGTGGGTTGTGACGCACAAGATGAAGCCAAGTGCCTTTAACCATATGGGAAATGGGTTATTAAAACACAACTCGCAAACCATGGAGTGGGTTATTGTAAATGGTCATTAAAAATTTAAAAAACAAAGCATTTTAAAACTGAAAAAGAAATGGGGGCCGGAGCCTGCTGCCATCCAGACAAGAGGTGTTTCTCTCTTGCTCCTACAGGACCTTAACGAAAAATAATTTTTACTCAACAAACCTCAATCAAAACTTTACAAAATTCAACTGCCTGGCAACAGCATAGCACAACGATCATTTTCTGTTCTGAAAAGTTAAATTTAATGAATGGGGAGCCAGAAGAAGGACACTGGAGATGGGGGCAGGAAGAAGGGCAGCAAGTTGTGTCCTCTAGTGGATCGAAAGCAGCAAATGCTGCTGAATCAGCAAGGCCTGAGACCACCCTCCGAGATGTGCTGCAGGCAGTGAAAGCCTTTGATTTATGGGTAGCAGTGCTGGACCAGAAAATGGTGGCCTTTCAGGCTCCTCTCACACCCTGTAATGTAATCTTCCAGTGCGGTTGGAGAAGCTAAAGTAGCAGCGGGGTGGCACCGACAGTGGCTACCACCGGACTTGTGAGGGAGAACTGAGCTCTCTGATTCCACCTGGAGGCCCTTGAGAATTTCACAAGCACCCCTAATCTGAGAATATGGGGCGACCAAAACCAACCAAAGCTGAAACACTGACTGAATTTGCAGGTGCCTGGTTAAAGAGCATTTTAAATCTAAACTGAGACCCAGAGATCCACAAGCTTACTGCATCACTCCTCAGAGGTGGCCAGACAATCAGGATGTTCCCAGTACCTTTCTTGTAGTCTTAGCGGGGATGCATCAAAGGGACAGGATCATGGAGGTAGGAAGACGAGCAGGGTCACTGACATTGCAAGGCAGCTCCTGAATTTCCATATACCTAGATTCCAGCTTCACTGCCCATTCTTGCTGTAAATCCCTTGACGCTATACAAGTCACCCTTAAAATTCTGGGCATAACCCATGCACTTCTGTAACCAATGTGGCTAAAAACGGTGTGTTCCTATGCCAGCCCAGTGGCGTGCATGGCTGAGGCACTGGTCACTTCACCTCCTGCCATGCTGGTGACCCAGTGTCAGGAACAGACTCGGGCTGCATGGGGGCCAGCAAGGAGAGGAAGGATTGAGCATCCCTAGGACAGCTCTCCTTCACTAAGGAGGGGGATTAGTGTGGCACACTGCTTGCCTGCCATTCATGCATGACGCCACATAAGGGAAGAGGATTCCGAGTTCAGGATGCCGGGTCCATCTCCGCGGAAGTAGAGCTCAGACATCGTGTCCATTGCACATTCGTAGGCCCCAGGGGAGAAAAGCATGCTGGAAAATATGGAGGCTGGTCTTAATGAAGCCCTCCCCGAGAGCACCAGTGGCCCACTCAGTCCTGGGAGGTGGAAGGGAGATAGGGACAGCCAGTGAATACGGGACGGACTGACACAGCCGCCCAGCCTGTCAGGGAGCAGAAAAACCTCTATAGAAAAAATAGTGTATTCCAGCACAGTTCACCTCTTCAGCAATTCTCAAGATGCCAGAAAACTCATCGACAAAATCAAAAAAGACTTTGGCAGTTCAAATCAAGAAGTAGAAAATGACTCTGACTGTGAACCCTGAATCACCGCGATGCTGCCTGCGAGGAAGGACTGACTGATATTAGACTTTTGTGATCAGAGGAGCTGGGCATGGTGCCACACTGTTGAGAGAAGTTCTCAGGTTAAAATGTTTACTAATGTATGCTAGAATTATGCAATTTATATGTTTTTCCAGTTGTTTTTTTTTTTTCTAATATTGAATCTGTACTGGCACTCATGCCATGTTTCTGCTCCCTAAGATGGCGCCGACTTCATGGCTCACCACTGTGCAGTCGATCATCCCTGTACACGCTGCACTGAACTTTTGGATTGCACTAACTGTAGTGCAAAGTGACTTTATCATTGGAATCTTTCTTAAAACTGTTGCCATGATACAGGGAAGACATATTTCAGTAAGGGCTTACAGTTCTCACTGGTTTAAAAATCAGATTAATACCGTTAACAAATGCAGAAGTTTTGTACTTTTTTCCTTTCTCTCCAGGCACTCAACCAGGGAAGGGGTTGACACCAAATAGATAACGGGTTTGTTTTGATCATCTGTTCATTACTAACGACTGAAAGAGTAATTGTTAGGGTTCCTGCAGACAGAGAGAGGAATGTCCAATAAATGGGTTATTTCTTTCTCCACCTGTTACTCACCAACCACACCAACTTAAAGATCAGCTCTAGATATATTATACACATATTATAAACGTTACACCTTTTCCCTAACATAAGGACAACCAGGCCTTATTTATTACATATGAACTGAAGAAATTGCCATTTGTCATGTGCAGATACTGTTTTAATGCACTCCTATTTGATGCTTCCACAGAAAGCCCCTCAGACATTTTTAGACCAGATAGTGAAATCTTAAGTGAGTGCTGATGTCATTCAGGCAACAATGACATTATTTTCCTCACGGTCATGGCAGCTACACACACACACACACACACACAAATGTACATCAGATTGTAAAATGTCAACAACTCACATTTACTTTCAGTTGTCTGAGGACCTTTGCCTATTGAATTTTATTGATACAGCATTACAGATAAATATTTAGTTATGTTCACATTCTCAGTAATTTTTAGGGGACAATACTTTGTTTGCAATAAGGAGGAAACTGTGGGGACTTCATTCAGAGCAGGAAGAAAACAAAGGAAACAAAAATGTTTATGTTAAGAGCCTGTCATGTTGTTAATTTTTTTTTTTGGGGGGGGTGATAGTGAGCACAAATTGTTGGTAATTGGCTTAGGGAAATTGCCAGATATTTACTCGCAGTGTTTTACTGGAATAATTTGATTAATAAAGGCCACCATCAGAAAACTGGAAGCAAAGACTGATTATGACATACTCTTTTTGTACTGAGCTGCCAGGACCTTGAGGAAAATGATGTCATTGTTGCTTGAATGGAATCAGCACTCACCAAAGATTCCACCAGCTGGTCTGAAAATGTCCTTTGTTTTTTTCTGTGAAACTTTCAAAAAAGACATGCAGTAAAACAGCATCTGGACATGAGAAATGACTGTTCCTGCACATTACTTGCAATATATATGGACTGTTTTTTCTTATGATGAGCAAAAAAAATATGTTTAAAGCATTTTATTTTTTTTTTTGCTGTTTCTTTTCTCTCTTCATTGCCACGGCCCTTTTTTCTTCCAGAGGGAGCCCTCAGCCCCATCCCCCGGCATCCACCATCTGACGTTGGCCTATACCCCCAGGGCTTACCCCCCGGCGGGGCCAGAAGGGTTCCCCAACCCTCACCGGAGAGCGGATCCAGTGTGGCCAGAACCGTGGCTGGCCGGGAGCAGAGCCTGCGAGGCACCCTCTATCATTCAACACAGCAACTACTTCCTGGTTTTTCTCCCAGGAGATGAGGCATGCACTAAAGCCTGTGGAGTGAGCGCACATACGTCCGCACGTGCTCCCTCCTAGCATCTGCCCCATCTCCTCCCCTTTTTTCTACAGTGTTGGTGCACTGTCCCCTAGCCTCCACTAGGGGCCAGTCTCACGTCGACCACTGGCGACTCCCCTCCCCAGAGAAGGAGAGCCGTCCCTCAGACACTCAATACTTCTCCTCCCTTGCCAACTCCCGGTGGTCCGTGCTCGTTCCCAAACTCAGGTCGATGGCGTGACGTGAGGCAAGGCATCCAGCACCTTAGCCCTCAGCACCACCAGGCCAGCTATGTTTAAAGCATTTTAAAAACATTGCAATTGATCTTTAAGATAAGCTGAGTAACTATGTGATTATACATTCATCTTGAAATAGTTGCTGACTTTTATGGCAATATACTGCCTTATGCTTTCCTTTTTACACTATTTCTGATGTACAAGTTTTAGAGCGATAGCCCTCTAATGAAGGTGAATACGTGACTACATATTTACTAAACCTACTGTAAGTATACATACTCTACGCTCCCTTTCAGCTCATACAGTGGCCGGCCAAAGAGGTGAGAGAAGGGCTGTGCCAATCACCATATCAGGATTCTCTGCACATCCCTGGATGCCCTGGTTTCGGGGGGTTGGAAGTCTGGTGTTCTGTGAGCGGGCAGGGTGGGGGGAACCACTGGACTGCTAATCCATACCGTTATGTCTGACAGGCATTCGGAGGTCAGTGGTGGGGTTGTACCACTGAACACCAGGGTGTTCAGTTTCATCTTACACAGGTGCTTGGGGTGGATTTGCCACTACTACACCAGGGATATGGGAAACTAATATGGGATTGGTGTTTGGGGGGTGCCACTAGACACCAGGGATAAGTCACATTAACACAGGACAAGTGTTCAAGGGGTGCCGCTAGACACCAGGGATATGTCAGACTGACACAGGACAGGTGTTCAGGGCTGGGGTGTTCTACTAGACACCGGGGATATGGGAAACTAATGCAGGACGGGTGTCTGGAGGTGCCACTAGGCACCAGTGATATGTCACACTAAAGCAGGATGGATGCTTGGGGCTGGGGTGTTCTACTAGACACCGGGGATTGCAATCTCCCTGGCATGCCATGTGACCAGGGGCAGGCAGCTGCAGTACAGCCACCCTGCCATCAGTGGAGTAGGGGCACAGGCTTAGCGCTCAGTTAAGTCATGGTTTTCAGCGACAGCAAATAGCACTCCTTTGGGGACAGTTTACTGGTGTCACAAACCTTTGAATGTGCCACTGTGCCTATGTGCAGGATGGGACCACCTCATTTGCATGGATGCAGCATTAGTTTAGTGTCTGGTCACTAATGGGTTTATGCCACGCTACCTCATCCTATAAATAGGCCCCCCAGTACAAGCTGCCAACCTGGTAGCTTTGGGCAAACCCCATTAGCACCTGTGCTAACATCTGAATATCCAGCCCTAAATGTTTTATAAATGTTGTATATTGATGTGTTGCTATATGAAAACTAAAAAAAAATATTAATTATTATTAATTTTTTTTTTTTGCTGCAACTTTCTTCCCACTGGCCCTGGTCAGCCTCTCATTCGGCCGCCATCCCTAGCCTCCGTTCCCTTCAGGCCCTTACCTTTGTAGCCCCCACGACTTACCCCCATGGTGGGGCAATGGGGAGCCCCCTACTCACCCGTCCATTCAGGGTATGGCTCAGGGTGTTACTTCCGGGAATGGAGCACCAGGGGACAGCCATCAAGCTACCACGACCAGCCACCAGCGTCTTTTTCCATTTTTCTCACCTGCGGGAGCTGGCGTGCAATGACGTCGGCGACAG
This sequence comes from Neoceratodus forsteri, assembly GCA_016271365.2. Lineage (NCBI taxonomy): Eukaryota > Metazoa > Chordata > Ceratodontiformes > Ceratodontidae > Neoceratodus > Neoceratodus forsteri. The sequence continues at coordinate 402,401,697 of JADMNL010000025.1, forward strand.
GCACATGCACGCATCTGCACACTTCCCCACCAGGCATCTGCCATGCTCTCATCCCCATGTAGTGTTGGCAGTGCTGCACCGAGCCCCAGCCTCCACCAGGGGTCAGACGCGCACTGACCACAGAGCACCCCCCTCCCCAGAGATGGAGAGCAGTCCATCGGATGCTCAATCCAACTCCTTCCCTGATGACCCCCAGCAACCCATGCTCATTCCCGAACACAGATCACCAGCGTGGCGCATGGTGCGGTGACCAGCGCCTCAGCCCTCAGCGCCACCGGGCCAGCCTAAAAAAAAAATATTATATTTTAACAAGAATACTGTTTTTTAAGATCCAGTATCATGCTCCTCGATTTCTCTCTTCCCCATGAACACAAATAATTTCTAGAGACTCTCCTGTTTTTACTCTTGATTGTCTGAAGCCGTTTACAATCTTAAATCCATTTTTTTATTATGAAAAAGAGTGAAGACATGTTTGTTAATATGCTCAAATGCATGCGACTACAGCGACTTTTGAGCGAGCAGGGCTGAGTGGATCAGCTGTAGGGAGGGGGTGGGATCTTCCTATCTATTTCGTGCAGAATTCCAGCTTGGCACTGCTGGAGATTTCAAACAAACACAGTGACAGCTGATCCTAGAGCTCTCCAGTTCCTTTTAAAAATCAGTCATTAAAACAAATACGTGTAACACAGGGAGAAACTCTAAAACCAGAGGATGAAAGAGCAGCATTTGCTGTTGACTTCAGACTGTTTATAGAATGGCTGAGCCATCTAAAGCAAAATATATGGGCGCAACATAAGCAGCTGCTGCCCCCTACAGGAGCAGTTGTAAGTTACACCTTGCTGTCATACTCTGGCTGGTATGATTTCTGATTCAGATCCCTAAGCAGCCGCTGAAATGACTGTACAAAACAAAGCCCTTTTCACTCTCTCTCTCTATGTGTGGGTTTCTGTAGGAGAGAGCAAATTGGAATTAATTATTAGAAGCTGCAAGAACTGAGACTTTAAAGCTACAATTCTTTTATAAGGCCATCACCATCTCATACCCCCTCCCCAAAGAAAAACCTTTTCTAGACTTCAAACTGCTTTAACATTTCTTATGTGCTCCTCACAGATTAAATTAAATTGGCTGATTCGTAGTGCTTTTGGTAACATCACTGCGTTTATAACTGGGTGCTTGTTTCTCCTATTGGGAATAACAGGTGCAGTTTGCTGTTATAACCAGCTGGTTATAATGTTAATCGCATGCCAGCCCCCCTCATTCTACCCACATTCACATTGCTTCCCTTGTACACTCGTGCCACAGATTTCCTGCATAAATAATGAAGCACAGTTCCCTGAAAACAGCATTTTGTTATCAGTCGCATCTACAAAGTTCAGCAGATTTCTTCAGCCTATGTTCTCTTGGTTCGTGCTCATGCAAGTCAAAAAACAAGACAAGCATTGACCAATGCCAAATGTTCACTTGCTTGTATTTGCTGTGTAGTTGTAGGGCATGAATAGTGCAGCAGTTAAAATGAACAAATTAAAGGGAAACGTTCGCCCGTAATTGGGCCTGCCTCGGTCTGAGACATGGCCCAATTAGCATTTTCGCAAAGTGTTTTAATTTTTTCAAGTTACAGTTGCTGAAATATATAGATGTTATCTGTTTGATCCTACCTCCCTCCTGCCACCATTTTGAACTGCTTGGCGTGCCCACAACTTCCCACAGCTTGCAGGATGATGTATGAGACAGGGAGCAGCAGCGGGATGTCCATACCTATCCTCATGTAATGGAGTTGCACAGCCTGATTTCAGTGCATATGAGTCCCGGTAAAAGAGAGCCACACCAGGTATGACTAGCAGTAAACTGACAGTCTATACCTGGTCCTCAGTATAGCACTGGGACATACATATTGGAAACCAAAGCTATTGATGGCTCCATTTACACAGGACATCTGTGGACGCTCCTGCGGCTGCACCCCATCTCATACATCACCAATGCCAATAATGTAATGACAGTACATGAGGCTAAATCCAGCGGTTCGAGTCCAGTTTCAGTAGCTGTGCTAGATGTAGAAAACATAGACCTTGTCGTCCTGCCTTTGTATATATGTTAGCTTTATTTATTTATGTTGTAATGATCAAAGTGTTTTACTGTTAGTGTTCAAAACAGAGGTACGCAGCATAACACAGCTCCTTACTTAATGTGATCAATAAATGTAGGAACATGTTAGAACATATTCTATTTTCTTTTTATCATTTATTAGAATACATTAATTCCATGACTTGCAAGCACTGCATCATGGGTTTGCAAATAATATTTATTGAGTTTTGAGAAACGAACCCATGCTGTCTTGTTTTTAGTAAACAGCTTTGAGCAGAGCACATTTACAAGGTTTCTACGCCAAAATTGGGCAGTGCTACAGACAGTGTTCAGATAAATCAACAGATCATTGTATTACAGCAGAAAGTAGTATATTCCTGATACACTGTACAGAGCTACAACAGTAATATTTGGACAAAAATACACAGTTCATTGGTTTACATTGTACATTCTTGTCTGACAAAAGGCCACGTCATAGAAGCATTATCCGGTTGGTAGGGGAGGAGAAGAGAGGATGGGAGGTGGGAAAAGGGACTGTGTGGAGATGAGAGGGGGCTGGGAGAGAGAGAGGAAGTTGTGCAACATCTCCACCGTTTCCTAAGAAACAAACATTAAACTGCACCACATACGAAAGAAGTAAACAGTGGTTAATGCACGGAATGTGAAGAAGGGGCAAGGTTTCAAGCAGTCAGAATTAGGAGTTACACAAAAACCGTGCAGCTTGCTTTTTCCATGCTTGCAACTGGGCAAGGACTTCGAAGAGATCAGGAGAAGAACGGCAGAGAATGGGCAGAATTAGAGAGGAGAGTCTGTATTCTGAAGCTTTGATAGGTGAAGGAGGGGCCCCCCAAAAAAGCCCTTTCACAGCACACTGATACTAATATGTTCACATGCTTTGCAAGCAGACATAAAAAGTGAAGTGCCTTACAGCTCTGCAGCCACTCTTCAGCCTGACCACTCATTTCAACTAGCACTACCTTTGCACCCCCACCCACCCAAACCACTCCAGCCACCACAGAAAACAAGGAACCCCAAATCAAGGGCACAAAACACTAAATCAGACTAAATCAGAGAGAAAGAGGCAACACGCAAAAAACAATACAAGATGAAAGCACTGCTAGTGTGAACAGCATGACCATTTAGTGGTCAGAGCACACACTATTCCACTTTTATACGTAAATCCTCAGGGGAGGGAGCAACAGTACCCAGCAGTTATACAAAATAACATGTAAGCCCCACCATCCCCATCTAGGGGTATCTGGATGGTAAATTGGCAGAAGGGGGCACTGTACAAAGCTGATACAGTCCAGACATTAGAAACAGAAGTATCTCATTACCTGGTTTGTTGCTGGAAGTGACTGGGAGTCACAGGAATAGGAGGGCAGGCACCATCTTAGTTCGGATCTTACCAGCCTGTGGGAGCAGCATTAGTTAGTAGGCAAAACAGCACATTTACACTGAGGAAGTTCAATGTCCACTCCAGAACCAAAAGTGCAAAACAATTTAATTAACTTTGAACAATAACAACCACTCCATGGAGCATGAGGGCAGTTCATACGGTGGGTTCCCTTTTCAGACATGAATGGGAAATCAACGGCAGCAGTCTCTTGAGCTAACAGACTGGTTTGTTTCATGCAGACCTCCCTTGTGCCGTGAAGGCTAAATTTCAGACAGCACTTTAGGGGCCAAACTAGGCCACCCATGAGGTAGTTTTGTACTAAACCACAACATCCTTTCGTATCTGGTGGGTCGACTTTATTCCCAAGTAGTTACAGTCACTTAATTAGACTCTCTTCATTTAATTTCATTCCTGTAGTGAACATAGGGCTCATGACAGCACAAGACATTTCTACTGTCCCAAACCCTTTTTCTTTTTTCTTCGTTTCACTCTGCCTGGCCATACAGCTTCTCCACTGGGGGGAGGGGCCAAAAAAACATGAAGCATACCCTTTTTTCTACAAGGTATTACTTCATTAATTTTATCCGATGTTCCTTTAGCAAGAACTGAACTACCAGAGACCCTTTTAGACATCCAATCACTGATGCCAATACATAGCAGCTGGGCCCTATTCCAGGCAGTTGTGGGTACCTCCAGCCTTTCCCAGTAACTCCCAGTGTTTTCTGCTCATGTAACGATTCCAACCTCTGAACTTGACTCATCAGGGGGACTGCTGCTAGTGCCACACTGGAGCACCCAACGGGCTGCCACCCTGCTGGGATCTCAAGCATCACTCGCACACATGGACTTTCCCTGCCTCCACAGGCTGCTCAACTAGGGAGTCCCAACTCTGTAGCGGCTACCAACCTGGGGAATGGGGGTAGTGCTGCCACCACTACGCCCTCAACTGCTTGAGCGGCCACTTCTGAGCCACACCTCAGGCCCCATTGCCATAGTGGGCCCGCTCTCAGGATACATTCTGACCCACCTCAGAACTCACTCATGGGCAAAACCTCTTTGGGCTACAGGCCCCATTGGTGCTTACCCTACCAAGGTGCCGAGGTTCACTTATCGGACCTCCATTTCTCTTTTTTCTCCCTGGGCTCCAGCTCTTAATTGCACCAACAGGCCCCTTTCATTGCTCCAGTGCTCCCCGTTACTTTGAACCCGAACCGTCACTTTCCACATCACAGGTCTTCAAGGATGGAGAGCCAGGGTGGCAAACATCCCACCCCAGCCACACCATGGTCCTCCAGCCAAACCTGTGAGCCAACCTTCCCCCCCCATCTCTCTTCTTGGGTCGCCCCTCCCCCTCCCCGGTCTCCTTCTGGTGCCAAGACCCTTCTCTTTTATATTCCAAGGGGGGGCCCCCCTGCCAGCAGCAAGCAGGCCCTACCTCCCAGACTTGCAGGCACCACAGCTCCCAATTGCTCCTTAACTGACTTAGCTCTTAGAAATTTAACTAGTAAGTACCCAAAGGGTGCTTACAAACACATGGGTAGGTGTGCAAAACATGCATTTTTTTTTTTACACACCCTTGGCGTGTGTGATGCAATTATAATCCCCTCAAGTGTGTATACAATTCTCATTATGCACACCTACCCATGTATTATTCCATATGTTTTTATACTTTTATGTCCCATCCCTGACCCAATGATCTGGGTGGCCATGGCTGTACCTTTCCCTCTGACCAGTAGAGCAGGCGAGCAGCTGTGTTCACAGCCATGACCACTGTAATTGTTTGGTCAGCAGGCAGGGGGTGCATGAATGCTGGTAGTACACACACCCCATGTCACACTTTGCCACAGCCAGCTCCAGTGTGGGATTGTGGGATCGCACAGGAAAGTTTAGTTACTTACCAGTAAAAGTAGATCTTTGAGAAAATCTTCTCCATAGAGCAACACCTTTAGAACTGCAAGCCATTGATGTCAGGACCACTCGGGAATTTTTGCCTGGCTGGGAGCTACCCATGTTGACTTTACTGATAGTGACTACATATTAACATGGGCAGCCTCATACCTTTCCCGTTTCCCACTGGAGACAAACTCAGAGTTGTACCATAACAACAGGAATAGGAGACCAGAACACTGACCAACTGACAGGTGAAGCAGTGGATCCCGAAGGAAAAAGCTCTTTGTAGGGGGTGCATAAAAGGAGAAGACCAAGCACTCAAACTGGTACGTCTTCCAGAGTATGCCATCTAAAATAGTTGGGAGGATGAGCTGCGGCTCTATGGACGAGATTCACTTGAAGATTTACGCTTACTAGTAAGTAACTAAATAGTTTTCTTCAAGGACATTTCCTTCCATAAATCCATACCTTTGGAATGATTCTAAAGCAGTACAAAAAAGGAAAGTGGGAGGAAGGTCAGACAGCAGGGATGTAAAAGAACATTAAAATAGCGGGCACTGGAGAATGGCAAGGCCAAAGCCAACCTGTCTATGGGACACCAAATCCAGACTGCAGTGTTTAGTGAAAGTATGACCAGAACTCTGTGTGGTGGTAGAATATACGAATGTCAGCAACCAGTCTTCTTCAGCATCCCCTTCTTCCATGTCTGGAAGATTAAGATTATAGTCAGCTTCCTCCTCTGGCTGAGGAAGAGAAAGAGGGCCCACAGGGGCTGCAGGCTGCTAAAGTAGCGAGCAGGGGCAGCATAGGGTCAGGGACCACAGTCCAGGAGGACCACACAGCCAACATCGACAGAAACTGCAGTAAAGGCTGTCCCAGTGACAGAGTTATCAATAGTAGGGATAGAAAAAGTGGCTGGAATAACTCGGGGAGAGTAGCCAAATCAACAGCGCTAGTGTCAGCAGGGCCAGACAGCAGAGCTGATAAAGAAAGCAACAAAGGGACAGTGCCTATCAATGGTGTACTGGGAACAGACTGCACACCACTGACAGTGGGAGGGCCACAGCCTGTGCCCAGCCTTGGTGTCTGTATGATAGTTGAGCTAGCAATGGAGGCCAATGAAGCAGCTGGAGACTCACCCTCCTGAGGATTCAGTGGCAACTTGAACCAGGAAGGCAATTCGGAATCTTTGCGATGATGCTCCATCAAAGAGACCTTTTTTGACTTCTTTGATGAATTACATTTTTCCCATGAAGGTGATGGCATGGTCACCCATCGAGAAGACCTGTGGGGTTCTGTAGTGGCTGAGCCAGTAGAGTGAGTTAGAAAAGTCTGGGGTAGACACCAATGCTAGCCATTTGGCATTCTACATTTTCTGCAGGAAATTCTCCATAGGCTTCTGGTGGCATCTCCACATTGCCGGGTAGAAGCCTTGACAAACAATGCAGGGTTTCACATCATGCAAAAAGACCTGGCAGCAAACAAAAAATGTGTTAGCGTCATTTCTAAGTATCATCATGCCACACCAATGGAAGTGAAAAACTGGAGGCTTCTTTGGAGAAAAGAAGGGTGACAAGTAAAATGATTAAAGTAAACAAAAAGTAAAGAAACTGAACTTCAATTGACTACATTGAGGAAGCTGTTTTCTACAATATGCTGAGTGTTTAACAGTAGGAGAAAATAAGCATTTGTGAATGCCGAATGTTTGCTTGCTGGCATTAGCAGTGGGAGTACAGGAGTTAGACAGATGTAGTATAGAAATGGCAGTGATGTATTGAACTGATGCCAACTCCAGCCCCACCCTGTAGAGATGGACAGGCATTGGGGTGTGCCTTTGGGTCGTCGCCCATAACGGTCACTACATTTCACCTCATCCTACCCCTCAGACACTGACAAATGTCGAGGTGTGCTTTGGAAAGTTCGGGCTTTGCACTCACCTCATTCTATAAGAAAATACGCTGAAATGGGTGTGGAATAGGAGAATGGGGTGGACTCTGGGGCCAAAGAGACCAAGGTGCACCTCGATGCCTGTCACTGGCTGCAGAGTGGGGTTGGGGGTGGAATGGCATGAGCATTACCGTCGACAATCCCAAGTCACACCCCTGATGCCTATCAGTCCCTACAGGGTAGGGCATTATGGTCAGAAACCCCAATACCATGGGCGTTTCTTGGTATGTTTACTCCAAGTTTTCAACATGGGCTTTTTGTGACCCCACTGCATAAACAGTGACACTATCAGTTTGTTAGCTGAAGGGTGATTTTGCACAGTGACTGCGCCATTTGACACCACAGGTGTGAAAACACATTTTAAACCGAATGTGAAAAATGACAGCTCTACTGTTCATGAGGAGGTGTTAAAAAAAATGGTAATGTTGAAAATCTGGAGTGAAAATATAAAAAAAACTGATGAAGTCATGAACGTGCATAGAAACTGCGCAATGCACATCCGTAACGCAATTATTTTGGGAATTTTTTGCACCAGATTTTCAATATAGGCATTTTGGGACCTCTGCTCGTGAACAGTGTTACTGTGATTTTCTTAATCTGTCCCGAACACTGATTTCCCACAGCAACCGTGCTATTCTGCGCTGGAAGTGTGAAAACCCATTTCAGTCAGGATGTGAAAAATGACAGCTGTACTGTTCATAAGGAGGTGTGAAAAAATGCCAATGTTGAAAATCTGGAGTGAAAATGTTACAAATTTGTGAAGTTACGAGGGTGCATAGAAACTGTGCAATGCATGCTCGTAATATAGTCATTTTATGGACATTTGTCACCAAATTTTCAACGTAGGCATTTTAGGGCCTCTGCTCATGAACAGTGTCACTGTGATTTTCTTAATCTGTCCCAAACACTAATTTCCCACAGCAACCATGCTATTCTGCACCGGAAGTGCGAAAACACATTTCAGCTAGGATGTGAAAAATGACAGCTGTACTGTTCATAAGTAGGTGAGAAAAAATGGCAATGTTGAAAATCTGGAGTGAAAATATTACAAATTCACGAACTTACTCATGTGCATGGAAACTGTGCAACGCACACTCGTAACAGTCATTTTGGGGATTTTTTTCATCAAATTTGCAACATAGGCTTTTTGAGAGCCCATCTCATGAACAGTGACACTGTTGTTTCATTAATTGGTCCCACAAGATGATTTTGTGCAGTGACCGTGAAATCACTTTTTGGGACCGAATAACCAGATGACAGCCACTGAATTCATAAGATGGTGTCACAAGAACCCCATGTTGAAAATTTGGTGCAAAAATTAAAAAAAATGACCAAGATATGCACCAAAGTTGAAACAAGCATTTATCAATGCCGAATATTGTCTTGCTGGCATTAGCATTGGTAGTGCATAATAGGAATGGCAGTGAAGTATTGAACTGGCGTCAGCCTCACCTCCCCAAAGAGACACATGTTCAACATAGGCATTTTGGGACCTCCTCTCATGAACCGTGGCAGTGTGATTTTGCTAATCTGTCCCAAAATTTGATTTCCCACAGCGACCACGCCATTCTGCACCACAGGTGCAAACACATTTTGGGCAGGATGTGAAAAATGGCAGCTATACTGTTCATAAGGGGGTGTGAAAAAATGGCGGTGTTGAAAATCTGGCATGAAAATATTGCAACGGCGGTTACAAGGGTGTTTGGAAACTGTGCAATGCATGCTTGTAACATAGTCATTTTATGGACTTTCATCACCAAATTTTCAACATAGACATTTTAGAACCTCTGCTCATGAACAGTGTCACTGTCATTTTGTCAAACTGTCCCAAAAACTGATTTTGTACAGCGATCGCGCTATTCTGCGCCAGACATGCGAAAACACATTTCAGCCAGGATATGTAAAATGACAGCTGTACTATTCATAAGGAGGTGTGAAAAAATGCCAGTGTGGAAAATCTAGCATGAAAATATTGCAAATTTGCGAAGTTACAAGGGTGCGTGGAAACTGCGCAATGCATGCTTATAACATAGTCATTTTATGGACTTTCACCTGCAAATTTTCAACATAGACATTTTAGGAGCTCTGCTTATGAACAGTGTCACTGTCATTTTGTCAAACTGTCCCAAAAACTGATTTTGCACAGCAATCATGCTATTCTGTGCTGGACATGCGAAAACACATTTCAACCAGGATCTGTAAAATGACAGCTGTACCGTTCATAAGGAGGTGTGAGAAAATGGCAATGTTGAAAATCTGGAGTAAAAATATTATGAATTCACGAAATTACAACTGTGCGTGCAAATGCACGCTCGTAAAACAGCCATTTTTTTGATTTTTTGTCACCAAATTTGCAACATAGGCTTGAGAGCCCCCTCATGAATAGTGGCACTGTCATATCGAGTCTCGAAAGGTGATTCCGCAGTGACCACGAAATCACCTTTCAGGACCGAATAACGCCATGACAGTGACTGAATTCATGAGGAGGGGTCCCAATAACCCCATGCTGAAAACTAGGTGCCAAAATTCCCAAAAATGGCCGAGATATGCACCAAAGTAGAAAAAAAACTATTTATGCCATTATACAGCTTACTGACATTTCTTCAGTTCGCGGTCGGCTTTGAAGAGTGCAGACATGTTCCTGGTCCATCAGAGATCATCGCACTCAGCCTCTGGAGCTAAGTATGGGGTGAGGGTGTGGGGAGGTGGGGTACACAGAGGGTGGGTGAGGGTTGGGTGAGGGGGGGCAATAGAGTCAACGAGGGACCGTCTTCTTTTGTTACAGGGTTTTAACGACGACGATGTGGGACTTTTGCCACACTGAGGTGGGCTCCCACTGTGGCACCTGGAAGTTTGTTTGGGGGGCAGTGGAGCCAATGGGGGATTGGGCACCCCCTCGGCACATAACAAATGGTGGGGGGGCACCATGCCAGCGGGAGATGCCATGGTGTATAGTTTGACAGCTACAATCAGTGGTGGTGATGTGTAAGCAATTTGCATACTGCTGACGGCACGGCAGTATGCAAACTGCCTACATGTTACCACCACTGACTGTAGTGGTCTTTCTTTTTTAACTGTATGCCACTGTATCTGAACTGCTGTCATAGACAGCTCGGACATTCATTAGTGTGATGCGACCGCGCCTGCAAAAAGAATTATGGCATTGGAAGCGGGAGTGCCACACCTACAAAAACTCGTATGGTGGCACTATGTTTCTTACACACGCATGCAAGCAAACATAAAAATGAAGAGGTATAAGGCCACCCACGTTATAGATGGTGCCAATGTAAGTCAACGTGAGCATCCCCCAGCAAAATATTCCAAGTGATCCTGATGCTGATGGCTTACAGTTTCAAAGGTGTGGCTCTACAGAAGAAGATGTCCTTTAAGAAAATCTCTGGTCTCCCTTGCAGTAGCACAGTGTATAACCACCATACCCCTGGGCAGGACAATAACATTATTTTTATTCATCTTGAAAATAGGTTAGTAGCCGGCCTGATGGCACTGAGGGCTGAGGTGCTGGACGCCGTACTTCGCGCTACGCCAGCAACCCATGTTTGGGAATGAGCACAGGCCACTGGGGGTTGGTAGGAAAGGAGAAGGACTGAGCATCCGAGGGACTGCTCTCCTTCTCCAGGGCGGGGGGTCACCAGTTGTCGGCACCTTACTGTCTCCTCCTGGCGGTGGCTGGAGGACGGTGCACTGACACTGCAGAATGGGAGGAACTGGGGCAGACACCAGGAGGAGCGCGTACGGAAGCGTGCGCGCTCTCTCCGTTGGCATTATTGCATGCCCCGCCTCTACAACAAGGGGAGAAAATGGAAAAAGTTCCCACTCGGCTGTGTGAAGCTGTCTCTGCTGGCCCTGCTCTGAGATGGCACCTCCCTGGTTGGATCCGTGTTGGGTGGGTCAAGTCACTCCCCACCACCCTGCCATGAAGGATAAGTCATGGGAACTCAAGGGAGGGGGTCTGATTCTTGGGGACGGCTCCAGAGGGACAGTGGATGGGGGTAGGAGTGCCGAACAAGACCAAGGAAGAAATACCACATCAAAAAAAGAAGGAAAGAAAATAGGTTCAGCAACTTCTTAAGTACCTGGACTTTTATAACTTTGTTCATCCCCTCTTGTCACTGGTGCTGCTCACCTTAGCTGAACACCTTCCAGCCCATCTTTGCCTCCTTTTGTACTTACTCCTATGCCCACAGGTTTCCCCCCATGGTAGAGCCTTTCAGGGACCCCCAGCAGCAAGCAAGGGCTAATGTATGTGTTGGAACTGGCCAGTTGGCTCGGCGGGGTGTGATAGGCCATTGTTATGCTGCATCACACTCAGGGTTTTCCACATGTGTTTCCCCCACTCCCCTGAGATGCCGGCGATAGGAGGTGCCATGTGCACATGTGCCTTGCCAGTCATTAGGGCACCAGCATTACAGCGCCGGATCATTACAGCACCAAATGTTGGATTTGCCACCCCTTCCCTGAGGTCCGCCCCCACGAGTTAGTGGAATTAGAAAGGGGGTGTGGTGGGGGACACAGTCCCCTGCAAAAAGAGAGGATGATGACTTTTTCACTTGACATTGTAATGACCGGGCATACTGCCACCGGCTCTCTGGAGTGGTGGAACCGCACATGCGCACTCAAATGCATTCATGCCTGCAGATACCGTGCCAGGCAGCTTCTCCCCTGTTCCAAGCTGCTCCCACTGCACTTCCTCCTGTGGTCTACCCAAGTGACAGTATCACAGTGGAGTCTAGTGCCCCCCCTCCATGCAGGAGAAGAGCATCCCACCTGGCCCTCCTCTCCCCCCCCAGCAAGCCCTCAGTATCCTGAACCCGGGTCACTGAAGTCGTGGGCGATATTGCCTCTGCAGTGACAGGCTAGCTACCTTTTTGTTTTCGGAAAAACATGGCATTGCAGCACTTCCTAAAAACCCAATATATGGCAATAATCCTCTTAGAACACAGTGTCAGCCTCAGCCTCTCCTGATTCATGGCTACATCAGGGCATATCAAGCTTACAGCACCTGCCTTGTGACATACTGTAAAATAGTGGCATATCAAGGGTGCTGTTAGAGTATTGAAAATTCATAATTAAAGTAAGAGGAGAAAACTTTGATTGTTTTGCCATCCTCCCCCCCCCCATGCTCCACCCTTACGGTACTAGCTGTATAAGAGGCCCTAACCCTCAGCTGCATGGGGTACATGCATGTGGTATCATCCAAATCTGATGCCATGTTCTGCTCATCAATCACCCACTAGACTTTCTATTTATCTTTGTACACTAAACCCTCTCTCCTCCCCCCACCCCCAACAGAGCAAATGTGATATTATTGAAGTGCATCTGGTCAGGGAGCAAGACAACCGAGCCGCCCGACTTTGTTTTTTCTTCACAGACTGTTTGCCCAGACTAGTCTAAGTGAAATGGAACATCTATTTTTTTTTTTTTGGGGGGAGGGGGGGGAGTCTTAATTCTAGCCAGAATTCTAGCTGGGAGAGATTGTAGTAGAGGAAGGTCACATGACTCCCTCAAGGTCACTGTGAGCTAGTGGCTTTGGTGGTATCTGAACCAGGGATCTTCTGGTTCAACGTCAGTGCTCTAACCACTAGGCCACACTGCATTCCCAAACAGACTGGCAGCGACAAAAACAGTTTAACCTTGTCAAAGCAATCATACCTTCTCTTCTAGTAATCAGAGGGCATGCCCCCATCAAAAGGAGAACTCTTCAATAGAGCATAAAAAGAATAATATACTTTTATAACTTTCTGATTATCAGCACGAACAAAGTACAGCATTGCTGCCTTGGTATGTGATGTGGGAAAGAAAGCAAAGTCTCTGTACCAACTTCAAAAACCATCATTACCTTTGTTGGGCACTCCAGCAAAGTAATATGACATGAGAGAACGAGGAATGCAAATGAGCTACCAGCAGAAGTATTGAGCCGAGATGGGATGAGAATGAAGAAATTCGGAGAAAGGTAACAAGGGGGAAATCCTACTTGTAATGTTTTGGCTCTTGTAACGTGATGATGGTTGGATTAATAGTACTAAAGGCAGCCATCCCTGTTTATGCATGGAAAGGTTTGATATAGTCCATGTAGACTGCTTGTTTCCCACCCTCTAGTGGCATGCAAGAATTATGATTCAGTCCCTGTGTTGCCGTTCCATTTCTACCTGTTTCTGAACTTTGAACATCTGAGCAATTTTGCTATGCACAAATTCTCCACAGATCTGGTTTCAAATTCCAGACTGCTGCTCTCCTCCCCCCGCCACCCACCCCCCAAACAAGCATTTGTCAATGCCAAATGTTGTCTTGCTGGCATTGGCATTGGTAGTGCAGGTGTTAGAGAGAAGCAGAATAGGAATGGCAGTGAAGTATTGAACTGACGTCAACCCCATCCCCACCCTGCAGAGACTGACAGGCACCGGGGTGTGCCTTTGGGTCGTCGGCCATAATGCTCACACCATTTCACCTCACCCTACCCTGCAGACAATAACACGTGTCATAGTGTGCCTTGGGGTCTTTGGGCCTTACGCTCACCCTATGCCATAAGCAAATATGCTGAGATGGGTGCACTATAGGAGAATAGGGTGAACTTTGGGGCCGAAGAATCCAAGGCACACCTCGATGCCTGTCAGTGGGTGCAGGCTGGGGGTGGAATGGCATGAGCATTACAGCTGAAAATCCCAAGTCACACCCCTGATGCCTGTCAGTCTCTACAGGGAGGGTTGTTACAGTTGGAAACCCTAACATCCCAGGCATGTGTTGCTTATTTTCAACACAGACTTTTTGTGACCCCACCTCATGAACAGTGGCACTATCAGTTCGTTAGCAGAAAGGTGATTTTGCACAGCGACTGCAACATTTGGCACCACAGGTGCAAAAACACATTTCAGGCAGGATGTGAAAAATGACAGCTGTACTGTTCATGAGGAGATGTAAAAAAATGGTAATGTTGAAAATCTGGAGTGAAAATATGAAAAAGTGGTGAAGTCACGAGCATGCGTAGAAACTTGGCAACAGACGCCAGTAACGTAATTATTTTGGGAATTTTTTAACCAAATTTTCAACATAGGCATTTTGGGACCTCCACTGATAAACGACAGCTGTACCATTCATAAGGAGGTGTGAAGAAATGGCAATGTTGAAAATCTGGAGTGAAAATATTAAAAAAATCTCGAAGTTACGAGCGTGCATGGAAACTGCGCAATGCACGCTCATAGCCAGTCATTTTTTGGAATTTTGTCACCAAATTTCCAACATAGGCATTTTGGGACCTCTGCTCATGAACAGTGACACTGTGATTTTCTTAATCTGTCCCGAATATTGATTTCCCACACGGCCGTGCCACTGTGCACCAGATGTGCAAAAACACATTTCGGGTAGCATGTGAAAAATGACAGCTGTACTGTTCATAAGGAGGTGTGAAAGAATGGCAATGTTGAAAATCTGGAGTGAAAATATTAAAAATTCTCAAAGTTTTGAGCACGCATGGAAACTGCGCAACGCACGCTCGTAACAGTCATTTTTTGGAATTTTTTCACCAAATTTGCAACATAGGCTTTTTGGGAGCCCACCTCATGAACAGTGGCACTGTCATTTCATTAATCAGTCCCAAAAGGTGATTCCACGCAGTGACCATGAAATCACCTTTCGGGTCCGAATAACGAAATGACAGTGACTGATTTCATGATGTGGGGTCCCAAGAACCCCATGTTGAAAATTTGAGTCAAAAGTCAAAAAATGGCCGAGATCCACCTAAGTCGAACCCCCACTGATGTCATTATACAGCTTAACGGCATTTCTTCAGTTCACGGTCGGCTTTGAAGAGTGCAGACGTGTTCCCGCTCCACCGAAGATCGTGGCACCGGGCCTCTGAAGGTAAGTATGGATTGGGGGAGGTGTGAGGAGGTGGGTTGGAGGAGGGGGGGCCCGCCAACAGCAAGGGACTGTTTTCTTTGTTTCAGGTTTAAAAAAAAAACAAAAAACAGTGCAGACTTTTTTTTCTTTACAGGTGTATGAAACAATGTTGGGCACATTGGGGTGGGCTCCTAGTGTGCCTCATGACTTTGGGGACGTGATGTTTGCCGCACTGGGGTGGTCTCCCAGTGTGGTTCACAATGACTGTGGGTGGGGGCAGGAAAATGCTGACACAGTTGGCTTCCAAATACACGGAGGCAGACTGGGGTGGGCTCCCAGTGTGCCACACAATCTTGGGGTTGGGGGTTTACACATGCCAATCAGGGGATTGGGCACCCCAAAAGTCAGCATTCTAGTAATTGGAAGAGGCGGATGGTGGAGCTGCCACCATGTTTATTCTTATGTTACACCAGGCAAGGCATGTAGCAGAGGCGTGTCATCGGTGCCACTGCATAATGAGTTTGGCTCTGATTGCAGCGGTGAAATCGTTTCAAGTTGGTGGCACTGAAAAACACATGTCACCGCTAGCATGCTCGCTAATTGGCAAATGAGGGACACATCTTCTAAAGCATGCCCTGCATTCGCCAAAACTGACACACCTCTGCATTTCTCCTACTGATCTCCTACTGCCACATGTAGTTTGCACGTTCCCAAGACAACATAAAAACAAGCATTTATCAATGCCGAATGTTTGCTTGCTGGCATTGGCAGTGGTAGTGTAGAAGTTACAGAGCTGCGTAATAGGAATGGCAGTGAAGTATTGAACTGAAGCCAACCCCACCACTACCCTGCAGAGAGTGACAGGCATTGGGGTGTGCGTTTGGGTCGTCAGGCATAACAGCCACGCCATTTCACCACAGCCCACCCTGCAGACACTGACAAGTGTCACGGTGCTCCTTGGGGTCTTTGGCCCTTATGCGCACCCCATTTCATTAGGAAATACGGTGAGATGGGTGCGATATAGGAGAATGGAGTGAACTTTGGGGCTGAAGAGTCCAAGGCATACCTCGATGTCTCTCACTGGCTGCAGGGTGTGGAATGGTATGAGCATTACAGGCAAGAATCCCAAGTCACACCCCTGATGCCTGTCATTCTTACAGGGTTGGGCGTTATGGTTGGAAACCCTAATACCTCAGGCATTCGTTGGTATTTTCACTCCAAATTTTCAACATGTTTTTTTGTGACCCCACCTCATGAACAGGGGGAATATCAGTTTGTTAGCTGAAAGCTGCTTATTCACAGCGACTACGGCATTTAGCACCACAGGTGCAAAAACATTCCGAACAGGATGTAAAAAATGACAGCTGTACTGTTCATGGGGAGGCGTAAAAAATGGCAATGTTGGAAATCTGCAGTAAAAATATTTAAAAAAATGGTGAAGTCACGAGCGTACATAGAAACTGTGCAACGCACACCCGTAATATAATTAGGTTGGGGATTTTTTACAGCAGATTGTCAACTCAGGCATTTTGGTGCTTCCGATCATGAACAGTGTCACTGTGATTTTCTTTATCTGTGCCGAACAATGATTTCCCACAGCGACCACGCATCTCTGCGCTGAAAGTGTGAAAACACACTTCAGCCATGTTGTGAAAAATGACAGCTGTACTGTTCATAAGGAAGTGTGGAAAAATGGCACTGGTGAAAATCTGGACTGAAAATATTACAAAGTCATGAACTTACGAGGGTGCATGGAAACTGCGCAATGCTCACTCATAACACAGTCATTTTATGAACTTTTGTCACCAAATTTTCAACATAGTCATTTTAAGACCTCTGCTCATGAACAGTGTAACTGTGATTTTCTTAATCTGTCCTAAACATTGCTTTCGCACACCAACAGCACCATTGTGCGCTACATGTGCGAAAACACATTTTGGGGCGACATATGAAAAATGGCAGCTGTACTGTTCATAAGGAAGTGTAATAAAATGTCCCGTACATTGATTTCGCACACCGACTGCGCCATTGTGCGCTACATGGGCGGAAACATGTTTTGGGTGAGATGTGAAAAATGACAGCTGTACTGCTCATAAGAAGGTGTGGTAAAATGGCAATGTTGAAAATCTGGAGTGAAAATATTGAAAGTTTGCGAACTTACGAGCGTGCGTAGGAACTGCGCAACACACACTCGTAAAACAGTCATTTTTAGGAATTTCTTCACCAAATTTTCAACATAGCCACTTTATGACCTCTACTCATGAACAGTGTCACTGTGATTGTCTTAATTTGTCCCATACATTGATTTCGCACACTGACTGCGCCATTGTGCACTACATGGGCGGAAACACGTTTTGGGTGAGATGAGAAAAATGACAGCTATACTACTCATAAGAAGGTGTGGTAAAATGGCAATGTTGAAAATCTGGAGTGAAAATATTGAAAATTCGCGAACTTACGAGCCTGCGTAGGAACTGCGCAACGCACACTCGTAAAACAGTCATTTTAAGAATTTTGCACAAATTTTCAACATGGGTTTTGGGACCCCTTCTCATGAATGATGTCACTGTCATGACATTATTTGGCCGAAGGGTGATTTCCGCAGTCACTGCGCCGAATCACCCTTCAGGCCTGAATAAGGCCATGACAGTGACATCATTCATGAGAAGGGGTCCCAAAACCCCATATTGAAAATTTAGTGCAAAATTCCAAAAATGCCTGAGATATGCAATAAAGTTGAAAAACCTCTATCTAGCCCATTATACAGCTTACCGGTATTTCCTCAGTTTCAAGGGTCGGCTATGGGGTGGGGGTGGGGAGGCAGGGTGCGAGTGGTGGGTGCGGGTTGTGGAAGGGTGGGCTGGGAGACTATTGGACTCTTTTATTTTTCAGGTTGAAAATAAAAAAATAGATGACGTTGATATTTGCCACGCTGGGGTGGGCCTCCAGCGTGGCACAAGGAGGAAGGTCAGCCGACGGGATTGGGCACTCGGCCGCCATGTTACTGTTGCCATGCTGCGGGCCTCAGCGTGGCACCTTGTACTGGCGGAGGAAGCCGACCGGGATTGGGCACCCGCCGGCTAGTCAATGACTTTGGGAGCGCATACGTCGACGGGGATTGGGCACCCTATCGGCTATATGTGCGCTGGGGGCGCGTACGCAGTGTGTGTGTGTGTGTGTGTAGGGGAGTTGCGCATGAGCAGGCGATATCTTATCGCTGCTCACTCAAGCCTAGCTCCCCCTTTCAACTGTATGACACTGCATTTTGGAGCTTGTCATAGACAGCTCCAGCATGCATTGGCTTACAGGGGCCACGTCTGCCAACACACTGACTGAATTGGAGGAGGAGGAGGTGACACACCTCCGAAATCTCGGATGATGGCACTATGTTTCTTGCACATGCGTGCAAGCAAACATAATGAGCATTACAATGATTATGGAAAACATGTCTGACCGTGGAAACTTCACAGGCACTTATCTTCTCTAGCCACTGGCCTCCAGAAGCACTACCCAGCGGACACCTCTACTCTGGTAGACACCCAGACTAGGGCCCCCACAGAGCGACTGTCCTCTGATAATGCTCCAAGGTAATCAGGGGCACTATACCCTCCGGCAAGCCTCCCCGGACACCTCCCCACAGGACGGCCCGAGCAGGACAACCACCCCTAGGCGACTGACCGGGTCCCAGGCAAAGTTTGCAAAGTCTACAACTGAATAACATCCACACAAAATCACAGTGATCACATGCTGGATACTTCAATGATCCACCAGCAAAATCGGACTCACCACCTTCTACTCTGAAGAAGTCCACAGGTACTCGCTGCAGCTCTCAGATCATAGTCACAGCTGCAGATACTTGCAAATCGCAGGTCCCAGCTCACCAGAACTCCTCCAAAACTCCCAGATTCCTGGTCACAGCAGTGTTCTCACCCCCAAAAGTAGGTAACATGGCAGGCCAAAGTTACAGAGATCACCGCACAAGAAAGGTGAGCACAAAACAATGAACAACTAACAGGCTAACAAGTTGGAGTCCAAAATGCTGTATAAAATAGCTTCAGACACATGACAGAAACTTTAGCGTCTACTTAATCCCGAAAGACACAGTTACCTCAACTAGTCTCACTCACTGCAATTCCCTGTCTATACTAACTAAACTCATTATCTAACAAACAAAACTGACTAAAAATAAAAACTACATAAAATTATCAGAATCTAGGCTGCTACTGATGGCTGGCCAAGCACAGCCACCATCTTAGTACTCCACCCCAGGTTGTTAAATAATAAGGTTGTGTATTAAATTGCTGCACACCACAGGTGCTCTGAGAGGCATGAGGCAAAGCTGAATGCTTTCTGCAGCTGGTATCCAGGATGGATATGCATTAACTTAGAACAGCATATGCCCTGTTTCGAATTACTACGCTCATAAGTTGCGTTACTTAATGTTTTGAAAAGTAATGAACAGGAAAGAAAACATACTTAAATTCATGCTTTTTTTTTCTTGAAAGTGAAAATAAATTGATGAGCAGTAAGTAGGAGAGAGAGACCTGGCAGTAATAATCTCTGATGACCCAAAGGTGGCCAGGCAGTGCAACAAAGCAGTTGGGAGGACTAGTGTGATGCTGGGGTGCATAGGGAGAGGTATCACCAGCAGAAGGTAGGAGGGGGTGCTGCCTCTGTATAGATTGCTGGTAAGACCTCACCTAAAATACTGTATACAGTTCTGGAGGCCACATCTCTCATAGGACACAGAGTGGAGGGGGATCTAGGGGAGGGCCACTAAAATGGTACAGTGTCTGCATCAAAAGCTCTATGAGGAGAGACTAAAGGACCTCAATATGTACACCCTGGAAGAGAGGAGGGAGCGGGGGGATATGATAGAGACCTTTAAATACCTCACAGGGGTAAAATAAGGTACAGGAGGAATGTATTTCCCAGAAAAAAGTGCACAAAAACAAGGGGTCGTGCTATGATGTTGGGGGGGGGGGGTAGAGATGCACATTTTTTCATTAGCACACCTTAGATTTTAAATTGCATGTTAAACGCAATGTGGCACTGGAAACCTGAAGCCTGTGATTAGCTTTAGAAAAAACCTGAGGTTTGCTGTGTGCCAAATCAGTTACTGTACAGTGAGAAAGCAACAAATGGGTTATTATTAAGCAGATGCTGAATCAGGAAATATTTAGTACCATGGTATAACTTTTAAAAACCAAAACTTATTAATCACAGTGAGCAGTCTAAATATTTTGGGCAGTACATACCATGCTAAGCAGTTACAGAGAAATGATTCTGCTTCAAAGAAAGCAAATGTACTAACATGACCAATATGTGTCAGCAGGCACCTGTGGAGGGCGGAGTGGACACAAGTTCATTTTCAGAGAGAGTCTAGAGAGGATTGTTAGCCCTAAAGGAAAACAAGGCAATGGGGCCAGATGGGATTCACCCAAGAATTCTATAGGAACTGAGCAAGGTGCTAGCCGCACCTCTGGCAACACTGTTCAGCACCTCATTAGAGACGGGGGGGGGGGTAGTTCCTGATGCCTGGAGGAGGGCCAATATGGTCTTTCTGCACCAGAGCGGCACCAAGGAGGAGGCTGGCAATTACAGGCCAGTCAGTCTCACGTCAGCGGTGGGGAAATTAATGGAGACCCTGCTGAAGGAGAGGCTGATGAAGCACCTGGAGGCAAGTGGGCTGCAGGACCACTGGCAGCGCGGTCTCACAGGGGAGAGGTCATGTCATACAAATCTCACAGATTTCTTTGACTGGGTGATTAGGGGGATGGATCGGGGGAGGGGCAGTGGATGTGGCCCAGCTGGACTTCAGCAAGGCCTTTGACACTGTGCCACATAGGAGGCTGATAAAGAAACTGAGCAGCTTGGGGGTCGTGGAGAAGGTTGTAAGCTGTTTATCAAACTGGCTGAAGGATAGGAGGCAGAGGGTGTTGGCAAATGGCAGTCACTTGGAGGACACGAGAGTGACCAGTGAGGTGCCAGAGGGTTCAGTACTAGGTCCTGTCCTCTTCAATGTCTTCATGAGTAACATTTCTGAGGGACTGCAGGGGAAGGTCTGTCTTTTTGCAGATGAGTCAAAAATCTGTAACAGGGTGGATACCAAGGAAGGTGTGGAAAGAATGCAAAGGGACCGGGGAAAACTAGAGGAGTGGTCTGGAGTGTAGCAGCTGAGCTTCAATGCCGAAACGTGCAGTCATGCACCTGAGAAAGGGAAACCCAGGGGCTGTGTATAAGATGGGGTACAGGTATTTGCAGTCATTAAGCAAGAAACAGACCTTGGGGTAATCAAATCTGATGATCTCATGGTGTCAGGGCAACATGATAAGGCAGTAGGCAAGGCTAGTGGGATACTGGGGTGCAGGGAGAGGGATTTCTAGCAGGAGAAGGGAGGTGGTGTCACTATATTGCTCGCTAGTGTGACCTCACCTAGAATACCATGTGCGGTTCTGGAGGCCACACCTGCACAAGGACAGGATGGTAGCGGTCTAGAGGAGGACTACCAAAATGGTGCAGCAGTTGCAAGAAAAACCATATGCGGAGAGGCTGCAGGAGCTCTACATGTACTCCCTAGAGGAGTAAAAAGCTAGAGGGGACATGATTAAGATGTCTAAGTACCTCTCAGGGGTGGACAAGGCGCAGGAGGAGAGTCTCTTTCAGAGAAGGAGGACCACCAGAACACAGTGGCATGCAATGAAGTTAGAGAGGGGAAGTATACGAGGGATGTGAGGAAATACTTCTTCACAGAAAGGGTGGCGGACACCTGGAACAGCCTGCCAGAAGAGGTGGTGGAGGCAAAGACAATGGGGAGCTTCAGGCATGTGTGGGATAGTCACATGGGCATAATAAACACGGGAAAGTGAGGAAGAAGGGACACTGGTGACCATGTAGGATTCAGAGTGTAGTAATAGACAGGCAAAAATAGGGCAGACTAGCTGGGCCTACCTGTCCTTTTCTGCCGACAAATTCTAAGTTTCTGTTTCTACTACTCTTCAGAAAATGATTTTAACTGTACAGGACCATTAGAGTAAATGGTAACAGGTCTGCTTTTCAAACAGTGCCACCTAGTGACAAAAATAATAAGGAATAATGTAGACCAACCATACATAATATTTCATTTAATTGCATTTATTTGATACATATTTTACCAGGTAAGCAAACAGGGTCCAGGCAGACTCATTACCAGTTGTGACCTGAGGGAAGGGGTATGGGATGCATCAGGAATAATGTGTAACAGACAAAGCTGGGAGGAATAAAGTGCGCCAAAGGGCATAAATACGTGTGTGATTACTGATAAACCATGTTTATTAACCTGCCTAACATCAGTTTTAAACTCTGTAATACATATTTTTCCTTTAATATATGACCATGTAATGTGGAAATCAGTTAAACCGTGTCACTGACTACAACATTTCCTTGCACACTGCTCAAACAAATGAAACCAACATTTCATTCATGCGCGCACTCAACAGTCGCTGACATGCAGAATTTGTTTTCAATAAAGGTGTTTGTTCTCCCTCACTGACCAGCCCCCATCAGGCTTCAGCCACCATCCCTAGGGATTACCTCTCCTCTGGTGATCTCCCAGGAATTACCCTTCTTGGCCGAGCCATTGGGGCTGTCTATGCTTCTCTGGAGCACAATTCCGACTGCTCTGGAGGAGGTGCCTGGCTGGTGGATGCCAAAGCCTGCAGAGGACCAAGCAGTCCTCCTGCTCGATCATGCTTTTCTTCCTACTTTCTTTTCCCTGGGCGGCCCAATGCGCTATGATGTCTGCGTGCATGTGGCGCAGCGCTACTTCTGCTGGCCCTCCTCCTGTGCTGCTTTGTTGCCTTTCTGCTAATCTTGCACTTGGTGGCAGTTGGTGACCGTGTGGTCCAACCCCCCACTTCCCTGGCAGACAGCAGTCCAAGGGCGATCAATTCCCCAGCCAACTCCCATACAACCAAAGTCCGCCCTGAACCTGGGTCGCCAGCAAGTCTAGCACTACTGCTGAGGCATCCGACTGGCTGACATTAAGAAATTAAGCTCAGTATCTCCATTCACCACAGATGTATTAAACCCCCCCATCCACCCACCCAAAGAAGGAAGTTCTTAGTTAACTTCACAGTTAACTGCTGAACTCTCAACAGTGTCCTGTTTGCCGTATACATATTCTCCAGCTCTTTTTCTTTCTATATGGATTTAGACAGAAGTCATAAAAACTAAAGCATGGGGTGCTGTAATTACTCTTTTTTAACACACCCTCGGTGTGTGATACCTTCACTGACACTTGTGCTTCACAACTGTGGTTTATGTGGTGTGACACACCTCAGGTGTGTAAAAAGAAAACGTGTAATGTACAAAGCCCCATATATTATGCTATATGTCATTACTGACCAGCATTTTTTTTTTTTTTTGAATAACTGGATTGTAATTTTGTAGTACATCTGGATGGTTGTAACCTCAAGCTATCAGTCAGACTTGTTCTAGAAACAGCACATGCAGGCGTTCTACAACTGCCACCTGTTTAAACAAATGAAAATCCCACTCAAAACATGATTTTCAGCTGTAATAGTATACACAGTACCTTCCTTTCTTTAATAAAGGTGTTTGTGGTTTCTGAACATTATCTGTGGAAAAATAAAATGACAAATAAAATCACCCAGTCTGATCATTTGTTAAAAATGTTGGCCTGTAATTATTAAAAACAAGACTTGGGTGGGTGTAAGTCAGAATTCTATTTATACCCAGAGTGTGGGATGCTTTTATAAACCCCTTGAGCTTTGATGGGAGAGATTCAGGTAGGACACCTTGCAGGGATCACAAAGGAGATGGAAGCAGACCAGAAATAGAGCATAATTAACAAGGGCTGTTGGCGGACACTAACATAGGTGCCAAAATCAGGAGCAAAAGATCCAAGGCCAAAAAGGCCAGCTGGTACAGAAAGGAGGTGGCCAACATGGTAAGGAGCAAAACGTCAGCCCTCTGGAAGTACAAGCGCACTCAGAAGGAGGAGGACTGGGAGGAATACTGTGCCAAATCAGAGGAGGCGGACAGAGCAGTTAGGACAGTGAAGGCCAATAGACAGCTGCAGCTGACATAGAGAATGAAGTCAGGACTGGGCGAAGCATAGTACAGAGAAAGCAGAAATACTTAACAAGTGTTTCTGTTCAGCCTTAACTAAGAAAAAGGACAATCCCGGGCCACATGGGAGGAGGGGGTGGGCAATGGGGTGAGAAAGAACACAGATGTAGAGATTAAGGTAGACATGGTGCGTAAAGGCAAGAAGAAGAAGAAGAATCAGCATTTATATAGTGCTTTTCATACACATTCTATCCCAAAGTGCTTTACAAGCAATGCTAGACTGGTAGTGAAGTGACTGAATGTGTAGTGGCAGCCATATCACACATCAACACCCACACTCAGCCTTGGACAGTTGCATGAACTGGTTTTATGGGAATGGGAATATTGGCCAGAACACCGGGAATGTCCCCTACTCTTTGCGAAGAATACCTTGGGTTCTTTTACTTCCACCTTGACACCCACCAGGATAGCACCAGGATGGGTTGAAGGGACCTCAGTTTAATGTCAAATCTGAAGGACGGCACACCCTAGCAGTACAGCACCCCCCTAATAGTGCACTCAGGTGCCAGCATTTTTTTTAGGTATAAGCCCAATCCCAGTATGGAACCAGAACCCACAACCTTGTGGTCCAGAGACAGATGTGTAACTAACTGAGCCATGCTGACACCTGAAGGTGGACAAATACCCGGGGCCAGACAGAGTGCATCCAAAGGTGCTGAGGGAGTTGGCAGAGAGGCTTACGGGTCCATTAGCAGAAGTTTTGAACACCTGTCTGGAGTCAGGGGAAGTACCAAGGGACTGGAGGACTGCACACATAGTGCCACTCTGCCAAAGTGGGCTGAGGTTTGACCCCAGTAACTACAGATCGGTCAGTCTGACCTCAATAGTGGGGAAACTGATTGAAACCATTCTGGGAAAAAAAGAGACTGGCAAGGTTTCTAGAAGAAAATAGGTTCAGAAATTGACTGGACTGGGTTTGAATCTATCAGGGATCTTGATACAATGCTAGATGTGTTTGTTTCTTATTTTCTTAAGGTGGTTAATAAGCTTGCACCCCTGAAGAGAATGAGGTTTAAGGCTTGTAAATAAAAGTGGTTATCTCCAGAATTGCTTCATCTTGTGAGATCAAGGGATAAAAGCTGGAAACAGTATAAAAATAGTTTGGATCTCTCTCTTTTGCTGATTTATAAATCCTTGAGGAATCAATGTAAATCAGAAATTCGTAAGACAAAGGTTGCGATTTTTCCTACTAAACAAAACAAATCATTTGGAAACCCCAAGCAAACCTGAGACTTATTAAATAGTCTGATTGGGCAGGGCAGAAAAGATGCTGATATTTCCATTCAAGCTGGGGACCATTTAATTAGCGATACTACCCTAGTTTCTGAAGCCTTTAATCAGTATTTTGGTGACTCAGATGGGTATAGAATTCCTCTCCATGGTCTTTCTTCTAGTGCTATTTCTCAGGTAAATGAGAAGCTCCATCCTAAATTCTATTTTAAACAAGTTTCTCCTGAGCTAATCAAGGATTATGTTTTGAAATTGGATCCCCAGCCTCTTACTTCCCATGATGGTATAGATTATCGAATTATTAAATTGGGAATAAATTGTTTCTCATATCCCCCTTCTGTTTTGTTCAACTTTTCTTTGTCTGTTGGGGTTTTCCCTAGTCTTTGGAAGATGGCTACAAATATTCCCATTTTGAAATCTGGTGATTCCTCTATATTATCTAATTACCATCCTATCTCTCTGTTATCCCCCCTTTTCTAAAATTCTGGAACGAATCATAATGGACCAAACTCTTGAACATTTAACAAAATACAATTTGTTTACTGATTGTCAACATGGCTTTAAGCCTCTACACAACACTGAGACGGCCTTGGTGGGGTTCGCTAGTGCCATCCAGGGAGCCCCTGATCAACAGAAAACAGTGGCGGCACTTTTTGTGGACCTCACCAAGGATTTTGATATAGTCAAACATAGTTTGCTTCATGGTATCCCATCTAATCTTTATTTCTCTGATAATGTTGTTTCTTGGTTCTATGATTATCTCTCTAACAGATCTCATTGCACTCAAATGGGTGATAGCTTCCCTTCTTTTAGTGTCATTAAATGTGGGGTACCCCAAGGGTCTATTCTTGGCCCCTTGATTTTTTTTCACTCTATATGAATACTGCTTCTTTTGTGTGTTCCCGCTCATCATTGATACTTTATGCTGATGACACTGTAATCTATAGTGCTGGTTTAAGTCCCAATGAAGCCCTGCTTGAGGTTCAATCCGATTTTGATTCTTTCCAGAATTGGCTTTTTTGAACCATATGGTTCTTAATTCAAGTAAAACTAAAGTTATGTTATTTTCAAATAAAGCTGTTGAGCATGACAACTTACATCATGCTGTCACACAGGATGGAAAAGTAATAGAACCAGTAGATAGCTTTAAATATTTGGGGATAATCTTTGATTCAAAACTATCTTTTGAACCCAATTTGAATAAATTAAGGACATCTTTACATCAAAGATTAGGCTCCCTTTTTAGGGTCAAACAATTTTTGACCAGTGACTCAGGGTTTTTGCTCTCACATAGTTTTCTGATGAGTGCTATGGATTGCGGTATTATCATTTATTCTGCTTTTCCTGGTAAACATTTCGATAAGCTCAGGGTTACCTATAATTCTATTTTACATTTTATGCTCGATGTTCCTTTTCAAACCCATCACTGTCTCCTGTTTAAGTGTTCAAATAGTTTGCCCCTCGAAAACAGAATCCTACATAAAATGGGTACCATGATGTTTCAGGTGAAGAATGGTCTTTTATCTCCTGCAGTATCAGTACTGTTCACTAGGTTTACTAACTCCTGTGGCACTCGGTCCCAGTCCAAATTCTCCTATGAAATTCCATTTTTCAGAACTGTTTCTGGACAGAGATCGATTTTATATAGGGTTCCTTCATTTTTTAATACACTACCTGTTGTTATTACAGAGAGTAAAACAGTATGGTCCTTTAAAACAAGGCTTAAATATTGGCTGATGGACAATGATGTTTGCACATGTTCTTATTAATTAGATTAGTTAATAATTGTTATCAATGTTTTTTGTAATTTTGTGTCGTGTATTTTTATGTTCTCATGGTGGTTTGTAATTGATATGCAAGTCTAGTGTGTTGTGTTACTTGTCAGTGGTGAAAACAGGCAGTTTGCTCATCCTGTTTACAAGTATAAAAATTAAAAATGAAATTGAAATGAAAAGGTTCCAGGATGAAAGGCAGCATGGGTTTGTGTCTGGGTGGTCCTACAAGACTAACCTGATTGATTTTTTTAACTGAGTAACCAGGATAGTGGACAGGGACCAAGCAGTAGATATCATATATGTGGATTCCAGTAAGGCCTTTAATTTGTTTCCCCACAGGAGATTTATGAGGAAGTTGGAGGATTGGGGGTTGGGGGTAAACTAACTAGATGAGTTAGAAATTGGTTGCAGGATGGAAGTCAGAGGGTAGCAATCAAGAGGGAATTCTCAGAGGCTAGCCCAGTGACCGGTGGGGTCCCACAGGACTTGGTGCTCTGGCCAGTATTGTTTTGTTTTTTGGTTTTTTTAAACTTTATTTCCCTCCGGTCGCAACCCAGTGGAACCTCTCTCAGGCATCCTAGTCCTGATCCTGCCCGCCTGAGGCCCCCCCCGATCTGTGTGTCCTCTCTCCCCCCCTCCCTACAGTCGACACCCCTGGTTTAACCAGCCCAGGATGGGTCACCCCTCCTCTTTGGGCACTCTTGCAAGTCAGACTCTGGCTGCAGGGCAGGGCCCCAGCTGGAGGAACTGGAAGGCCAGTCAGGGTTGGCCCGGTGAAGGGCATGGAGGACAGGTGCCGTTGCCTGTCCACGGCGCTAGGTTTTTCCCTTTTCTGTGTGCTACAACAACCCCCCTCCCCTTGTGTGGTGCACGTCAATGCACTGGTGCACGGCAACCCTGCCGGCATTGGCCATGCTAGATACGTGCTTGCTTGGCATGTTGCAGTGCCCCAGGTCTCCACCAGGGGCCGCTGGTACACTGAAGTAACCCGCCCATCCTTACCCGGGGAGGAGAGCACCACAAGGGCACTCATCCTCAACTCTTACCCTGCCGATCCCCAGCGCCCGAGCTCACTACCTAATCTGGGTCACCAGCGTAGCGCGAGGTGTGGCATCCAGTGCCTCAACCCTCAGCGCCACTGGGCCGGCTGGCTGGTGTTGTTTAACAGCTTCATCAGCAATATAGCAGACAATACCAATGGTAAAATCTGCCTGTTTGTGGATGACACAAAGCTCTGTGGGAGAGTGGATATAGAAGAGGCAAGACATGACCTAAGAGAAGACCTGACTAAGCCAGAGAAATGGTCTGATAATTTGGTAAGTGGGATTCAGTGCTAAAAAGTGTAAGGTAATGCAGTTAGAGGCGAAAACCCCAGAGACTAAATAATGGCTGGGTGGTGTGAAGGTAAGCAGGAGAGAGGAGGGAAAGGACTTGAAAGTAATCATTATGAGTGACCTAAAACACTCAACATACTGCAAGACAGCAGCAGCCAAAGCAAATCAAATGCTGGCCTGCATAGCCAGGGGGAAAACCAGCAGGAAGGTGGAGGTCATTCTGCCACTGTACAGATCACTAGTGAGGCTACACCTTGAGTACAGTGTGCAGTATTGGTGCCTTATCTAAAGAAGGAGATCAACTTACTGGAACTGGTCCAGAGAAGGGCAACCAAAATGATCCAGGAACAACAGAGCAGAACATATGAGGAGAGACTTTGAGAACTCAGCATGTACTCCCTTGGAGGACAGAAGGGGGGGAAGACATGATCGAGGCTTTCACTTACCTTAAGGGTATCAACAGGGTAAGCACTGAGGGTTTCTTCAGCCTTAGTTGGAACAAGGTCACCAGAAGACATTGCCTCAAGCTGGCGGGAGGAAGATTCAGGAGGGAGATGAGGAGACACTTTTCCTAGAGAGGTTGTTGGCTAAGTGGAATGAGTTGCCAGAGGAAGTGGTCTCCTAGAGGCAACAGAGAACTTCAAAGAGGTTGGAACAG
Source organism: Neoceratodus forsteri (assembly GCA_016271365.2). Taxonomy (NCBI): domain Eukaryota; kingdom Metazoa; phylum Chordata; order Ceratodontiformes; family Ceratodontidae; genus Neoceratodus; species Neoceratodus forsteri. Next base: position 402,430,998 of record JADMNL010000025.1, read on the forward strand.
AGTAAAAGGAAAGTTATATATAGAGGAAGGGGAGGGAGGGAGGGCATTACTGAGGAGGGGTGGGGTATACTGGGAGGGGCCAAATCTCTCATAGACACTGAGGGATTTGCATACTCAAGCAGGCTTGATAGAGCACTAGGCCTTATTCTGTCTGCTTATTCATATGTTCATATGTTTCTGTAGCATCCTACTCCTCAGTTGTCTATAAAATTCTGGTTATGCATGCACATCCGTGTATTATTCTCTATATAATTACTGGTGACCTCCTTTAAAGCACGCTTTGACATAGTCTTTCAAATGTTGTAATAACTGGGTTACCCAATTACTGCAGCATTTCCATTCACCATCACTTCACTTTCATTTGTGGCACAACCTCACTGGCTGTCATTCTGTGTGTGCGTGGGCTGAACAGTTCCGCAAACATGGTGGCTCCACTTGCAGCTTATCGATGAGCCGCTACTACAAGCGATCATTTCCCTCTGGAAAGTCTCTCCTTCTCATATGGGTACAGGGGATGGTAAAAGGATGGAAGGGGAAACTGAACCCTTCTGGATATAATTAACTAAGGGGAACAGAAGAAGACCATTACTGGGAGTATGCTATAGATCCTTTGGGCTACTTAGGCATGAAGTCTTGATCCAAAATTATAAGATGAAATCAGAATGGTAGCCTCTAAGAGTCTGGTAGTGATTATGGGAGATTTAATTTACTAGACATACTTTGAGAAAGTGATTTTTTTCAGAGGGAATACAGAACAAGAATTCTTAAAGCAACAGTTCATAATTACGAAAAACAGCACTGTCAGCTTTTGGTCCCATAAGCAAGTGTCCGGGCTCCCTTACTGAATCAGGCTTTTGTACGTGGATAACTTTGTATTTTTTTTACAACATTAAAATTTTGTATATACTAAATAATTTCTCAGTGTGGATATGTTTTAATTCAATTCATTTTAAGGGAACTCTGCATTTGTTCTTTTGGTTTGCGGGCATATGCCCTTTATTTGCCCTTACGGGGGGACCCTTCCAGCCCTGTTATCTTGCTTTTCCAAGGGATTTAACAACTGACCTTACTTGGGAGATTGTGGTTTGCCCCATTGGGTGATGCTATCCCCTCCAGGGGGTAAGAAAAAAGGGGAGGACAAAGATGCCAGTCTGGTTCTGGCCAGTCTGCTTTGGGTCAACTGCATGGGGCTGATGAGAGCCCCAGGATTCGCTGTGCACAGCCAAGGACATTTTTGCCTTGTAGTGTTCCCCCAACTGAGTAGACATGCAATGATGTCTAGACAATGTCAGGCATCCTCCTATGCCTGATGTGACAGCCATCCCTGCAGCCATAACAATCTCTGGCTCGCCAACCACTAGCCATCACTATGAGTTGGACTGTTGCCGGGCTCCATGTCTCTCCCTCCCAAGGGGAGATGAGCTGCCCACCGGATTCTCAATCCTCCTCTCCCCAGCTGACTGCTGACACTGCAGACTCGTTCCCAAACCCGGGTCATTGGCACTACAATTGGTAGCATCACCGTTGTACTGGCAGGCCAGTTTTAATTGAGTTATTGACACCTCTTCCTGTTTTTATTTTGTATAATTATTATATCTTTACTGTAAGTAGTCCTGTTTTATTTCTGATCCAGTCCACCTACTGGCTAATCAAGAAAGATTAAAAGTATGTAACAAACTCGTACTCTAAAGTCTTTGAGATGTCATCTCAAGACGTCTTTGTGTTTGAGAATGAGAAGTAAAGGTGAGCAGTTCTGGAATGCAAAGATGTCTTCGAGATGACGGTTTTAATTTGCCAAGAGACATGTAGAAGACACCACAAAAGAACCTCAGAGCACGTGCACTGGGGTATGGGTTATCCCGGAGGGTACTGGCCATATAGCCAAATTTTAAAGAAAACACAAATTGCACATACCCCAATAATGCAAAGCCTCATGGGAAGCATATGCAAATGCCCGTGAATTAATTTGGACTGGCTCAATTTTTAGCAGAATTGCATGGTGCCGAAAGGCCTCACAATACAATCATCAAAGGCTGAGAACAGCAGACACAGACACGTGTTTCGTCCTCATTTGGACTCCTCAGTGTGCTATATCTGTATCTCAGAAGACACCATTTGCACTTTATTAAGTGTTTTGTTTTGTCATGATGCCTTTTGCCTACATTGTTGCTTGGTGCTTTTCAGTTGTGGTGCAGACTGGACACCAAGATTACTCAAGGTGTCAGCAGGTCCAGTGCAGAAAGAGACCAAGATCACAGACATCTGGTCAGACTTTCAGAACAGAGCGTAGAAAGACAATGGCAGGAGGGGTTAGTGGGATAGTATAGCAGCTTGATTAAGCTCTGCATCTGAAGAAAAAGGCGAGTTGTATGGTAAACAAAAATAAATATAAAACCAAATGCACCCAAATTCAATAAACCCCTGACCCCAGACATGACCTACTCTCACATCTTATCAGCTGACATAGACATCAGTCATTCATAAACTTGCATCTCATTGGCTTATCGGTGTGTCCAGTCAAGCTGGTTCATGGAAAGGGGAAGTCAGATTAGCAGAGCATTCAAATGAATGGGAAAGGAATATTCAAATCACTAACCCGCCTCACTTTATTTACGTCTTCTTACAATGTAGCTTCATTCCAGTACCTTTACATTAACAGTAATTGCGTACTGCTTGTTCCCCTTACGCTAATGCTGCCAGCAGTAAAGCAGCAGCTTGTCTGGGGACCATAAGTGAACAGTCTGTATAACACTAATAATCAGACAATTTGTGGCCACATAGAGAATAAGTAGTACACAATTACTATTAATGAACGTGCTATCCTTTAATACACTGTTGATCTGATTATTTTACAGACCTGTGTTGTAATTTCCGAATTACAGAATGGCTGGTAGGTTGAAAATGGGAGGAGCAACTTAGAAAGGTACTGGATGAAGCGACATTGTAAAAAGAAATAAGCCAGGTGAGGGATTTAATTTTTTTTCTACATGACCTACCTGCAGAGAGGAGTATTGTGGAAACGTAATACAGTGAGTGATCAATGTTTCACTGTCTTTCTGTTTTCCATTTTGCGTAAAAAACAAATTCCAGTTAGGAGCACAGCTGTGATCTGAGGCAGCAGTGCATGAAGACCTCTTGGCTATATAAGGGGTCTTCACATGATGCAGCCACTTATGTGGCACCCTATGGGGTGGGGAAATAAATATATGCTTTTTAAATAAGAGAAACTGCAGATCAGGAGCTCAGTGTGATGGCTCTTATTCAGTCTTTTCAGTGTACTGAGTTTATTGCTCACCTACATAAAGTAGTCAAGTTAGGGACAGGGGGCCGGATATTCAAACTGCGCTATTTTGTGGCGCAAGCCCTTGCGCTGCACAAAATAGTTGCGCAGGGGTGTGGCCGGAGCGATATTCGAAGGAGTTGCGCTATTGAGCAACTTCTTTGAATATCACCCCGACCACAGCCACTGTGCATGGCGCAGTGGAACTTGCACACATAAGTCGTCAGGTGGAGCATTCAACTTGCGGTGGCGCAAGTATACATTACTGCGCAAATTTCCGATATTCAAGGTGACATGCAAATGGGGCCATAATTCATGCAAGGCGCAGGGGGCCATTTGCATCTATTTATGGCCCCATTTGCATGCCATTAGCATGCAGGTGCGCCGATCCCCAAGGACTTGCGCCTGGCACCCTGCCAGGCAGCAGCCATCGGGGATTGATGCCCCCTGCAGCCCGATCGCGGGCAAAAGGTAAAACATCCCCCACCCCCACTTGCCTGATCGCGGGCAAAAGCATTAAACTCCCCCTCCCCGACTGGCCGATCGTGGGCAAATGCTGAAATACCCCCACCAGCCCAATCACGGGCAGCAAAGTGTCCCCACCCGAACATATCCCTGGTGGTCCAGTGGACCCGATAAGCCCGATGCAGGCTGCAGAATATTACAACCCCCCTCCTGAGCGTATCCCTGGTGGTCCAGTGGACCAATAAGCCCGATCGCAGGCTGCAGAGTATTACAACCTCCCTCCCGAGCGTATCCCTGGTGGTCAGTGGACCGATAAGCCCGATCGTGGGCTGCATCAGTTCGCGACACCCCCACCCCAAGACCATCCCTGGTGATCTAGTGTCCCCCACCCACCCACCCACCAAGCCCCCGCCCTGCTCCCCCTGCAGCTGGCGGCGGCATCACCCACCTGCCGCCCGCCGCCCGATGACTGCTGCCCAGTAGGGCTGCCGCCCATTGGTGCAGAGCAAGAGCCAATGGGTGTGCAGCCCATACCGTACAAGGCAGTCAGATCTGTGAAGTGAATTCATTCATTTCACAAATCTGAACTTTGCCTTGTATGATATGGGCTGCACACCCGTGGCTCTTGCTCTCTGCAATGGCATCTGCCTACCGGGCAGTCGGTCGGCGGCGATGAAGCGGCGGCAGGTGAGATGCTGCTACCACCGACTGCGGGGAGCAGGTGGTGGGGCTCGACGTAGTGGGTGGGTGGAGTGGGAGTGAGGGGTTGCCTAGATCACCAGGGATGTGGTCTTGGGGTGGGGGTGTATAAACTGATGCAGCCCACGATCAGCCTCAGGCTCACTGAACTCCTGGTTTCGTTCGAGGAGGAGGGTTGTAATACTCTAAGCCCGGAGATCGGGCTTATCGTCCACTGGACCACCAGGGATATGTTCGGGTGGGGACACTTTGCTGCCCGCGATCGGGCTGAGTGGGGGTTATTTCAGCATTTGCCCGCCGCTCGGGCCGGGGGAGGGGAGTTTAATGCTTTGCCCGCGATTGGGGCCAGTGGGGTGGGGACTTTTACACTTTTGCCCGTGATCGGGCTGCAGGGGGGCACAGGGAGTGGGTTGAGGGCCAGCCACAGGTGGCAGCTGCTGTGTTGCACCCTGCACTGCGGCAGCTCACCTGTGGGTGGCCCTCGACTGATCCTTTTTTTTTGGCTCAAAGTTGTACAGGCGCAGGTTGGGGGTTGCGCCTGCACAACTCTGCACAGCCCGGCTGAATATAGGGCTGTGCAGTTTATGCATGGTACCTCCCCCTCCAGTTCAGCATGCATTCATTTGCATTGCGCTGTTGCTCAGCATGTTTTCAGTGGCGCAACTGCCTCCTGCTGAATATCGCAGAATGGCGCAATTTTGGACTTGCGCAGGCGCAACCCTTTTGAATATCTGGGCCCGGATCTCTTCTTGTTGATAAAATGATATGTAAAAAGATCAGTGTAGCATATGTATACTTACCCTAAGGACGTACTGTCATAGCCACAGTGGTTATAGTCCTTGCTATTATATATTATAGTCCTTGGTAGTTCCAGTCATGCCCAGTGGGCACCCTTGGAAGTCGTAAGGTCACTCCAATTTACTACAGTGATAACAAGGTAAACACGATCCAGTGGGTGCCAGAGCCAGTTGGGTAAGCAGCAGCACATTCAAAGAAGCATTTGTCAATGCCAAATGTTTCCTTGCATGGTGTATGTGACAGTGTCGTTGTCTTTTCTTTGCCTTCGCAGTGAAGGGTGGTCAGTCAATTTGATGATGATCTGCTGAAATCCACACAAAAAAATGAGCCTTAATACAGCCTAAGTGGTAGTATGCCGCAAGCTGTTTTATTCAGGCTCATAGCTGACTGAGGTGTGCAATTTGCAATACAACAGACATAGAAAATGTGTTACTCAGTCAAATCAAATGTTGCTTGTAAAAGCATCTTACAGAAATACACGCAGTTCCGTTATGACAGGTTTCCATTACCACTTCCAATATATCAAGTGTCATCAGTAACTGGTATAACTGAGCAGCAGATTGTCTATGCATGCATTGCAACTTGTACGTCTCAGTCATCTATGCATCTGAATACAGCAGTGCACGGTATCCAGATGTGTGCTGCTACTGATAATGTATTTCAAGTGTACCAGAAACTAGTTGGGGGTGCAGGGAAATTTTAATATATGGAGAAGTTGTTTCACTATTTTCCCGGGCGTATCCAGCCCAGTTTAAAATGCACTGCCCCAATTATCGTTGCAAGTAAGCAGCATACAGGGAGCTCCTGATGACAGTTGGCTTTGTCCAATCGCTGCTCTCCCTGCCATCAGGAAACTTCACGCTGATGAGGAGAGATTGCTGTCAGGCCAGCTGAAAGTGCTGTCTTGTAATTTCATGTTCCTGATGGTGCAAACAGTTTTGTTGGTTTTTTTTTAGAAAAAAACTATGCAACATTTGACCTTTATGTTGAGAAGATGCAGCCTGCGTCATAGACCCCGAAGCAGGGAGGTACCCGTAGCTTACTGTATCAAATATCCTCCTCTGTTCTTTTTGAACATTGCTTTCTCTAAAGTCCTCTGGTAGTTCTTGTCCGCCTCTTTCAGGAGGCCTGGATTAGGCCTACCAAACTTTCTCCCCAGTGTAGCAACCATTCCCTCAAACTGTTTAGTTAGTAGGTTCTGTGATTTCTCTCAGATAAAGAGTTATTCATTCTGCAACTTTGACAGTACACCAGTTTTCTTTGACTGTGACTCTTCCTGTTTTTAAAGAGCCCCTGACAGCATTAGGAAAAGTTTAAAAAAAAAAGTAAAATTTATAGTCAGCTGTATCCCATTTTTTATTACTTTATATATTTTCAGAAATAATTCCCCATTTTCATTGTTACTGAAAACAGTTGCATGAAAACAAGATCCCTGTCCCATAAACTATATCTACTCTGGCTGCTTCTCTACATGTGACATCACAATCCCTGGTCTCCACAGCAACATATTTTGAAAGAGTGGTATATTCCCAGAACAGCTTTCTGGTGGAGGAGCCTTCAGCATCGTCCCATATAAACGGCTGCTCAACAAAATGAGTAGTCTGGGCACGGGGAGCAAGGTGGTAAACTGGGTTAGGAACTGGCTAATGGATAGGAAGCAGAGGGTGATGGTAAATAGGATCCAATCAGGGGAGGGGGGGGTGACTAGCAGGGTACTGCAGGGATCAGTCCTTGGGCCAGTCCTGTTTAATGTCTTCATTAGTGACATTGCAGTAGGACTGCAGGGAAAGGTCTGCCTGTTTGCAGATGACACCAAGATTTGCAACAGGGTGGATACTCCGGACAGGGTGGAGAGAATGAGGAGGGACCTGGGGAAGCTTGAAAAATGGTCTGAGGTGTGGCAACTGAGGTTCCATTCCAAGAAGTGCAAAATAATGTACCTGGGAAGAGGGAACCCTGGTGAGAGCTACAGGATGGGGGGGAGAGTTGCTGACAATCACCAAGTAAGAAAGGGACCTGGGGTTATCAATTCTTCTGACCTAAAGGTGTCTAAACAGAGTACAAAGGCTGCAGGGAGGGCCAGTGGCATGCAGGGATGCATAGGCACAGGTATCACTAGCAGAAGGCAGGAGGTAGTGATGCCATTGTACAAAACACTAGTGAGGCCTCACCTAGAGTACTCTGTGCAATTCTGGAGACCGCACCTTTGTAAGGACATTGACAGGGTGGAGGCAGTCCAGAGAAGAGTGACTATGATGGTACAGGGCTTGCACCAGAAAACATGTGAATAGACACTAAAGGACCTCAATATGTACTCGCTGGAGAAGAGGAGAGGAGGGATCGGGGGGACATGATAGAAAACATTCAAGTACCTTAAGGGCCTAAACAAAGTGCAGTGGGGAGACATCTTCAAATATAAGAAATGTACAAGTATGAGGGGGCATGATATGGGATTGGAAGGTGACAGACTGAGGGGAAATGTGAGGAAGTTTTTCTTCATGGAGAGGGTGGTGAACACATGGAATAGACTGCCATAGGAGGTGGTGGGGGAGAGCACAGTAGAGAGTTTTAAACATGCACGGGACAGGCATGAGGGTACCTTAGAGGGGGGAAGGTGGGGTGAAAAGCCATTGACCAGTTAGGGTCAGAGGCCACAAACTAGTGTAGGGCTTTTGGGAAGACTTGATGGGCCTGGCGGTCCTTATCTGATGACAATTTCTATGTAGGTGGTGGGGGCAAAAATAGCGGTGGGGTTCAAGAAATCTTGTGATAAGCACAAAGGAATCATAGTGGAAAGGAAGGGGGCAAAGAGGAAAAAGCTGTAGATCAGGCACGGTCTGATGTGATAGTGTAGGTAGGAAGAAATGGGAGACTGGATGGGCCAATCGGTCCTTATCTGCCATCAAATTAAATGTTTCTAAGTTGGGCTTTTCCTTTGCATACCAGCAGTTGGAGTTGGAACCAGTGTCAGAGCCATATCTCTCCATAAACACCTACAAGGGACTTTACTGATATCATCACTTGGCCTATAGAGTTTTGACAGTGTCAGCAATTTCCCAGCTCACAATGGTTCAGACACTGCATGAGCTGGACCATGTAGTTTGCTTAATGGATGATATCTTGGTAACAGCACCCACATTGGAAGAGCATCTGACAATCCTGGTCCAGGTCATGTCCAGACTGCAACAGTATGGAGTAAGAAGAGTAACAATAGCCAGATGTTCATTTCTACAGGAATCTGTTGAGTACCTAGGTTAAGGGACCCACACCCTGGGCCTGCATCCAACAGAGAGCAACGTGGAAGCAATTCACAATGCACTGGCACCAACAAATGTGACTGAGATTAAGAACTAGAATGAATGTTTTTTGGTAAACTTGTCAACATTGTTGCAACCACTACATGACTTGCTACAAAGAGAAGTGAAATGGAACTGGTCACTGCAATTTAAAGCAGTATTCCGGTCTTGCAAGCAATGACTTCTGAACAGCAAATGGCTAGTGCACTACGAACCAGCCAAACCTCTGAGATTGGTGTGCGACACGTCCCCATGTGGGGTGGGCACAGTGATCTCTTATGTGCTACCTTCAGGAGAGTAATACTCAACTGCTTTTGCTTCAAGGAGCTCGTCTCCAAGTGAAAGAAATTATGCTCAGATCAAGAAGAAAGCTTTGAGCATAATCTTCGGAGTCAAGAAGTTCCATAAGTTGTAGCTCAAGCTGTGGACCCTGCAATACGAGCAGACTTGATAGATCAAATGGCCTTCTTCTGCTGGCATCTTCGTATGTTTGTATGTACGTAAGTTCCTGTATGGATAGAAATTCAGTCTGGCTAACAGAACACAAGCCTCTATTGGCCATTTGGGGGCTGAAGGCAGCAATACCAACTCTTACAGCACTGAGGTTACAGTGATGGGGTAACATTCTGTTGGCTTAAGACTACAACATTAAATACAAATGTTCTCAGGAACATGTAAATGTGGATGCACTGTCAAAATTGCCATGCAAAGATGCAACAGAGAAGGAGGATGATGGGGCAGTGTTCCAACTTTCACATATCAAGGAGCTACCCATTGCTTCATAAGATGTAGCAGAGAAAACAAAACAGGATACAGTCCTCTCTAAGGTCCTAGATTTCACCTTAAATGGTTGGCATGAGTCATGATTCCTCCAAAGTTCCAAAAGTGGTTACTATCTGATTGACAAGTCATCCCAGAATCTCTCAGATGAAGGGATTGGCCCAGGATACCTCTGGTGGCCGAGACTTGATCAAAATATCCAGTATCTTGTCAGCCACTGTGTACCTTGTGAGGCTGTCCACAACAAACCTGCAACTCCTCACCTCTGCTACCACACCTTTGGAATGCATCCATGTTGACTGTGCCAAAGTGATCAGACAGCATTTCTTAGTGATAATCAGTGTCCACCCTAAATGGATCAAAGTGCTTCCCATAGAGGTGACATCTACAGAAAACACTGTAAGTCTTCTGAGACAACTGTTTGTATAATATGGACTGTCACTGGAGTTAGCGTTAGACAACGGTCCACAATTTTTTTCATGAAATCAAACTGTTCTTAAAGCTGAATGATGTCTGACATATTTTGTCTCCACCTTACTATCCGGCATCAAATGGTGCAACAGAAAGAGCTGTGCAGACATTCAAAAAAGCCTGGACCAAACAAGGTTCTTAATCAATACCTGCACCCCAAAAGCTGACTCATTTTTTTGTTTGCTTAAAGAAACACTCCTCACACCATCACTGAGCCAACACCAGTAAACTGTTCCTCAAACATCAATTACATACCCATTTGGCATTGCTCAAGCTGGACTCATCCAATACCATAGCAAAACATCAAATGCAACAGCAGCGGGGTCATGACAAGTCAACCAATGTAGTTTGGAGCTTTCATCCTGGGGAGAGAGGGATGGTTCAAGACTTTGGGCATCCCAAGCATCTTTGGAACTCCTCCAGTTGATGCAGTCTCTGGGTCTGTCACAAGTAGTTGCTTCTGCTACCCACCAGCTTGGCCACACACTTGATCTGGTGTTCCAGCTGGGTCTAGAGGTTCATAACCTCAAGATTGATCAGGTTGTCTGGTCATTACATCGTGGAGTTCACATTTGGGGCCCCCCCCCGAGAATCCTTCCCCTGTGGAAATGGTCAGCTATCGCCCTTTAAGGGGCCTGGACATGGTGGGACCGTTGGCGGTAACTGATCTTTCTAGGGTTGATGCGGTATGTGCTATTGGCACCGTGGAGTAGGTTGCTACCTATAACAGGATGGTTTCCGATGCTCTCAATGTCATCGCACCAGTCCGTTTACAACCCAGATCTTTGCATATGAGATCCCCTTGGCTTGATGGAGATCTCAGAGTGTCGAAGATCAGGGGTTGGAAGTTGGAGCATCGCTGGTGGAAGACCTGGCTGGAGGCTGACAAGCTGGCTCTGCGTACCCACTATGGTGAGTACTGGGGGCAATCTCCCGTAAGAAGGCAGAATTCCTGTCAAGGGAGATTGCTGTGGGGAGGAACAGACCTTCTCAGCTGTTTCAAACTGCAGACAGGCTTTTGCACCTGGCCTGTCTACAGCTAAAAAAAGCTTTTTCAACCACTTTATGTGAAGAGTCTGCTCTGTTCTTTTCCAACAGAGTGTCAGCCATCCAGCCAGGGATTCCGCCAGTTAGGCTTTCGCCTAGCAGTGGTCGGGCCTGGGGGGAAAAGAGGCTCTCCGCTTATCTGGGAAGAGTTTAGGCCAGTTGAGGTGTCCGAAGTGACTAAGGTGATCGTAGAGCTGAAGCACACATTTTGTGAACTGGACCCAGCCCCGACATGGTTCTTAATGGGATGTGCTGAGGTTGTTAGCCCAGTGTTCACCAGGATTGTCAGGTGCTCGATGGCGGAGGGGGTTCTCCCAGTTGCCTTGAAAGAGGCACTGGTTAGGCCCCTCTTAAAGAAATCTTCCCTCGACCCTGATGTCCTGGTGAATTACTGTCCTATCTCCAACCTGCGTTTTTTGAGCAAGGTTGTTGAGAAGTTGGTGGGGCAACAGCTCGAGGACCACCTGGTGTCCTCGGACATTTATGAGCCATTTAGTCAGCTTTTCGGGCCAGACACAGCATGGAAACAGCTCTAGTGAGGGTGCATAATGATCTGCTCAGGACTAGAGCTAAAGGAGACAGATCAAATCTTGTACTCCTCGATCTCTCCTCAGCTTTTGACACTGTGGATCATGTCATGTTATTGGATCAGCTCTGTGAATTTTGTGGACTCGCCGGTACTTTCATCAGGTGGTTTGAGTCCTATCTCTCAGACAGGGTGCAGTGTATGGTGATGGGGAATTTCTCCTCCTCCCCAATGCCTCTGTTTTGTGGAGTGCCACAGAGCTAGATCTGGTAACCGATGTTGTTCGCAGTGTATATGCTGCCCCTAGGTGAAATCATTTGACCGTACAGTGTGGAGCTTCACTGCTATGCAGATGATACCCAACTGTATTTGTCATTTGCTCCCAGAACATCAAGAGCTGTGGATGTGCTTAACATCGGCCTGGCTAAAATCAATGACTGGATGGCTTCCAGCTGGCTGAGACTCAACCCGGCTAAGATGGAGGTACTGGTGATCGAGCCAGGTCACGGGCGTGGTGGATTGCTGTCCTGGGTGGCTTCCAGTCTTGTGCTGGGATCTGCTCTGTTGACAGTTTCCAGTTGACTTGTTACCTGTTGTGTTACTCAGTTAGAAACAAATTCTACCAGCAGGCACAGTAATCCTCCAAACTTGTTCCTGGGCACCGAATAGTCTGCTTCAGCCGGACGTTAGGAATATTAATGTTGGGTATTTTTAAACTAAGTTTTTTCTAAGGGGGAGGAGTACAGTGTATGTGTGCTTACCCTAAGGAAGTACTGTGGTAGCCATACTGGTTGTAGTCCTTATCAGTATATATATATATATTGTAGTCCATGGTAGTTCCTGTCATGCCCAGTGGGCACCCTTGGGAGTTGTAAGTCCAAAGAATAAAGATGGCTGCCAGCTTAAACTCCTGCATCTACGTGTGTCTGTCTAACAACCATTACAATCTGATGTACTTCATTTTTAAAATACCCAGACTTCTCAGGCTGAAAATAAAATGAAACATTCAAATGAGTTCAGTGATAGTACTGAAAAGAGGCTGGAAACAACTAAGCTGTGCAAAAATAAGCATTGCAAAAATTATTGAAATGTTATCATCAGCTCAGCATAAATCTAGTGAGATTGACCGAGTCAAGCAAGTCTCTAGGTTAGCACAAACTACAGGTGCTAAGGAACAATTCTGTTTTTTTTCTTTAGAGAACAACTCTCCTCTGAACAGGCAAACATGAGACGAGATAAATAGTATGACTTGTATCTGCCCAATACGCTTTCTGCTTCAGTATGCAACATTTTCAGGCCTTCTGTAAACTCTGAGAGTAGATTGCATTTCCCCTAGAGAGCAGACCACTGACTGTACACACGCCCACACATTCACCCACATACACACACACCTACACATGTGCACACACACAAATGCATACACGCATGCACAGACACACACACACACCTACACATGCACATGCACACACCTACACACACACGCACACATGCTGCAAGTAGGTAACATTTTACTAATGCAGTCTCCATTCACATAATGGGGTAGGATTCGTAAAACCAAGGCACCCAGTGTTCAGACGATTTGGGACAACTAATGCGTTTTTCCCACTAATCTGCATCTGGTCCTGACCCCACGATGTTTAGTGGCATGCTACGCTTGCACCACCTCCTGGTGTGGAGCCATCCAAATTACTGGTCCAGATGTTGGCAGGCATGACTGAGGCTAGCACTCACTAATGCCCTGGAAAGAGTATGCATAACAAGGCATTTATATAGTGTTTTTCACACGCACAGTATCCCAAAGCACATGACAAGTAGTGTGAGAGGCTAGTAGTGTAGTGACTACGGTGACTGTGAACAAGTAGATGCAGTTATTCCACTCATCAGCACCCTTACCTAGCCATGTAAAGTTGTCTGAACCAGCTTATTGGGAAGAGGGATGGCTGCCAGGACACCAGGAAAGATAGCTACTGTAGTGAGCACCTGACTTGTAGTGTACCCAGCCTTTCACCACTTACCAGGTACTCCGCGTTCGTTCTATGAAGATGGAAAGGGGCTGCAAGGAGAGGCAGATGGCAACTCCAAAAAACAATAGATGGTTTATTCAAAGATAAGTGCTGGGGTCCAACCACTGTAGATAACAACAGGTACACTGGAGGCGCTTTACTTTTGTCAAGATTATGCTTTGAAGAACTTTCAGTTTTGTGCTTTTAAAACCATTTCAACCAGCTCTATACACTACAGTATTTCTATTGTACTACTATTGCTACTGTCACTACTGTTATTACTATTACTGCTATATAGAAAATAATGTACTGTATGTGCAACCATACACAACAAGGCTGTGTTTCCATCGAGGGGTTGAGATGACAGCATATGAACCCCGAGAGCGAAGCTCGAGAGGTCCATGCTGTTGTCTGAACCCCGAGATGGAAACACATGCTGAACTGTGTGTGGCTGACCATGTTTTATTTTTTATAGTGTATGTTTTTTACACTAGAGTCACAGACCCCCGCTGAAGTGAAAACAAAAAATCTTGCCATTTCTTTGTTCTACTCACATATCAAAATAAACTTTCCAGACTTTTGAAAGGTAAATGTGTGACTTTGGACACTGGGTGGTAAGTAAGTAGCTAGGCGCAGAATAAATGAGAAATTTAAAATTGTATGACCTTTGAACTGTGCATAACAACTGTTCAGAATGCGCATAACAACACTTTAGAATACAGATAACGGTTTAGAATGTGCTTAACAAAGATTTTGAGCAGACCGATTTTTATACATAACAAAGGGTAACCATATACTATACTACTATTACTACTGTTACTACTATTACTACTATCACCCTGACCAAGGGATACTAGAGTGCATTTTGGGTTAACCCTCATTGCAGCTGTGAAGAGATGATCCAAAGAAACAAGGGTGCATTGGAGGAAGGACTATCAGGAACGAATGCCCCACACAGGAGCCAAGAACAAAAATTTCCAAGGACTCGGAAACTCTTTATTCTGAAGCGGGGATCACCAGAGGAGGCACCTCATCACCAAAGGACAGACTGGTAGCCCAGGAAAGGTCATAAAAGACCACTAGGCCAAATACATGTGTAGAAGGAGTAGGGTGAACTGAGGAACACAGGAAGAAGGATGCCCAGTACAGGTCATCCAGACCCCCAGGCGGGAACACAAGGGATTCTTTGATCAGCTGAAGGTCGTGGCAGTCCACTGATTGTTAACGTAGGCAGCTTTTCTTCCAAAGGACCTTCTGGAGGTTGGTGAGAGGTTAAGTATGACCCCCAACTAGGGTCATCCGAGGCTTGAGATCTGGCAATGAAGATATCCTGCAGCATCAATATCCGATGTCCTTGGTTCGGCAGCTTCATCATTCCTGAAAAACAAAATCCCACCCCACTACACGCCTTAGCCCTAATTACTGAGCCGGGGCGGTTCCTAAGCTGACTTGACTTTTCCTGTCAGGGTTGGGACGCTGCAATGAAGAAACAGTTTAAAGGAGCCTGGCCTGACTCTACTAACTCTAGTTCACACGGCAAACCAGTGGGATAATCCAACAGGTCATTGAAGAATACAGCAATCCATTCACAGTAGCAATGGAGGAAGACTGTAGTTTGGTAGCCAGAATGCCGGAGTCAACAGCAGCAGATACATGTCACCATAGGGAAGAACATGTACAGTTCAGGGTAATTGCCAGCTGCAAGGTACAGAATACATTGTTCAGGGCAATTACCAACTATAGAACACAGTTCGGGGCAATTGCAGGGGGCAGAACACAGTTTGGGGCAATTGCAGGTTGCAGAACACAGCTCAGGGCAATTCCAGGGTGCAAAACACAGTTTGAGCAATTGCAGGTTGCAGAACACAATTCAGGGCAATTGCAAGGTGCAGAACGCAACTTGGGGCAATTGCAGGTTGCAGAACATAGCTCGGTGCAATTGCAGGGTGCAGAACATAGCTTGGGGCAATTGCAAGGTGCAGAACACAGCTTGGGGCAATTGCAGGGTGCAGAACACAGCTCAGGGCAATTGCAGGGTGCAGAACACAGTTTGGGCAATTGCAGGTTGCAGAACACAATTTGGGGCAATTACAGGGTGCAGAGTACAGTTCAGACAATTGCAGCCATTTAACAGATCAGACACAGGTTCAGAATTATTGGCACTCTAAATTGCCCTGTCGATAGCCCTGATCAACCCTCTCCCCTTCTGCTAGCCCTTTTGGGGGAAATTTGCTAGCCTACACTAGCACCCGGCCGCCTCTATGTGCGGACCGTGGTGTCAAAAACCTATAATTCCTCACCCACCAATGCGACCTTGTCGCTGTCACAGTGCCCTGCGATTACTTTTATTTAAATGAATTAGAGCAGACATGTTCCCTTTAAACTGCCCCTGGAAGTTGCCCTTATCAATAACTAGCCTAGGAGTTTGTCTCACCTCTTTAAACTGTCCTTATAAACATTTATTATCCTAAGGGTTTGCCTCTCCCCTCTAAACTGCCCCAGGAAGCTGCCTTTATAATTATTTATTAGCCCTCCTAGGCCCGATACCCTTAGCTCTGCCCTCGGGATCTTACTCATACATATTAATTTTCCCCTCTAAGACCTTATTGCCCTTAATTCCTGCCCCTGTGCACCGCTTGCCCTGATAAATATAAATTTATTAAAACCTGGTCCTGGATCTGCCCCTATTTTTATTAATTTATTTAAATCAGCCCCCGCTGTCTGCCCTTAGATGGTTCTCCACCCCACCCCAACCCCCGTGCCCTCTGGCACTTTTAACAGTAATAAAAAAAGTTTTTCATTTCTTATTTTACTTTAGGCGGTTAGCATTCTATCTCTGGTGCTGCCACCAACTCACCGCCCCAGCATGGGGTGAAGATGTGGATGCTGAGAGGCTGGAAGGTACTGACAGAGGGATGGACTTTTCTGCAGGCAACACATGGATGGCAAGGAGGCCCCATGATTCCCGACACTCTTCTTCTCTCTTGATGTGGCTCTTCTACATGTCACCTTTGTGGGACCGAACTTTGTCTTAAATTTTAAATAAAATAACAAACAGGGCAATACAGAGCCCACACTGTGGTCAGGAATGGAACTGGGACCACCGCTATACTCACGGACCACTGAACAACGGAACCAATACTTGAACTGAGGGACGAGAGGCAGACAACAACTAAGCTACTTCTCAATCACTTTACTGACCTGTGTCATAGAAACATAGACTTTGATGGCAGAAAAGGACCGCTTGGCCCACCTAGTCTGCCCATTTCCCTACCTAGAGGATAAGCTGCAGATCCTATTTAACCAACAGCCTATTTCTTCCTACCCCCCACAAAAATTGCCTTATGTCTGTCCCATGCATTTTTGAATTCTCCCACAGTTTTAGACCCCACAACCTCCTCAGGAAGGCTGTTCCATGCGTCCACCACCCTCTCTGTGAAAAAATACTTCCTCACATTGCCCCTGAGACTTCCCCCCTCTAGCTTCAAATTGTGTCCCCTTGTTCTTGCACATCTCTTTTTCTAAACGATGCTCCCCTCTTGGACTTTGTTGATTCCAATGAGGTACTTAAACGTTTCTATCATGTCCCCCCTCTCCCTCCTTTCCTCAAGGGTATACATATTAAGCTCCTTTAGTCTCTCCTCATATGGCTTCTCTTGCAGACCCTGTACCATTTTAGTTGCCCTCCTCTAAACTGCCTTCATCCTGTCTATGTCCTTGCAGAGATGGGGTCTCCAGAACTGGACGCAGTACTCCAGATGGGGTCTCACCAACTGTCTGTACAGGGGGATAACAACTTCCTGTTTTCTGCTGGTGAAGTCTCTCCCTATACATCCCACTATCCCCCCAGCCCTCCCTACCGCCTTCTCACATTGCTTGCCAACCTTAAGGTCATCTGATATGATTACCCCCCAGGTCCCTTCCAATTTTTGTTGTTGTTACTACCTCCCCCGCCATTGTGTACTCTTCCCCTGGGTTTTGTTTCCCAGGTGCATTATTTGCACTTCTTTGCATTGAATCCAAGCTGCCATACTTCTGACCATTCCTCCAACCTTGCCAAGTTCCTTCTCATCCTTTCCACGCCTCCTTGTGTATCAACCCTGTTGCAGATCTTTGTGTCATCTGCAAAGAGGCATACTTTTCCTTCCAGTCCCTCTGCAATGTCACTTAAAAAGACATTAAAAGGGATTAGACCCAATACTGAACCCTGCTGTACCCCACTAGTAACCCCTCTTTCTTCAGAGTGGACTCCGTTTACAATTACTTTCTGTGTCCTGTTGTCTAGCCAATGTTTTACCCAGGCTACCAGCCTGGGACCCACTCCCAGGCTGGTTAATTTGACTATTAATCTTTTGTGGGGACTGTGTCAAATGCCTTGCAAAAGTCTAGGTAGGCCATGTCCACAGCCCTTCCCTGGTCTACTACTTTGGTAACCCAGTCAAGAAATCAATTAGATTCGTCTGACATGACATTCCTGCTGTGAACCCATGCTGCCTTGGGTCCTGTGCCCCACTGGCCTCTAGGTACTCAACAATTCTTTCCTTCAGAAGTGATTCCATCACTTTCCCTACCACAGGGGTCAAACTGACAGGTCTGTAGTTTCCTGCCTCTGTCTTGGTCCCACTTTTGCGAAGGGAAATCACATCTGCCTTACTCCAGTCCTCAGGTACTACACCATCCTCCCATGATTTGTTAAAAAGGGTAGTCAGTGGTGTCACTAGTTCTCTGCTTAATTATTTTAGAGTTCTGGGGTGAATTCCATCTGGCCCCATTGCTTTGTCCACCTTCAGTTTTAGGAGTTCTTTCAGAACCTTTCTTCTGTGAAAGGACTGGGATCGACCCCCCTATCCAGAGTGCTTTTGTTAATTGGATTAGGAAAATCCCCCACCTCTTCTTTTGTGAATACTGAACAGAAGTATTCATTCAGTATCCCTGCTTTTTCACTGTCCCTCTCTGCCCACCCACTGTCCATTCTGTTCAGCCTCACTATCCCTCCCTTTGTCTTTCTACACTCCCTGATATACCTATAAAAGGTTTTATCCCCCTTCTTAACCGAGTTGGCTATTTTTTCCTCAGTTTGGGCCTTTGCTATTCTGACTACCCTTCCTGTTTCCTTCTGCCTTAACTGGTACAGTTCTCTGTCCTGCTGCTTCTGTGTTTTTTTTATACTTCCTAAATGCTATCTTTTTCTTCCTAATCTTCACCGCCACCTCTTTTGAGAACCATAGTGGCTTTTTCTTTCATTTTAATTTGTTTATTTGCTTCACACAAAGGCTTGTTGCCTCTGTGATGGCAGTTTTGATATTTCCCCATTGTTGCTCCACCCCTCCATCGAGCCTGTTTGCTAGTGCTTGTCTAAGGCACTTTTCCATCTTGCCAAAGTCAGCCCTCTTGAAGTCCAGAACCCTCACTTCTGTATGGCCTAACTCTGTAGCTGAGTTTATCGTGAACCACACTGTTTGGTGGTCACTTGTTCCCAAATGGCTACCCATTTCTAGATCTGAAATCCTCTCACTGTCCCCATTTGAGAGTACGAGGTCTAAGATTGCTCCCTCATGAGTAGGTTCCAAAACTAGCTGCCTGAGGCATGCCACCTGAAGGGCATCAAGAATGGCCCTGCTTTTGGATGTGGCTGCAGCAAAGGTGCTCCAGTTGACACCCGGCATATTAAGATCCCCTATCAACAGTATCTTCCCTTTCTCTGCCATCCTAAGTACGCAACTCTCTCCCTCACACTACAGCTAGCAGATGCCTTTTTCTTGTCTTCAGAGTTTCTGAAAGCACATCCCCTGGGCTCTTCTCTGCCCACAGCTCGGCAGCAACCACCTGACCACTCCAGTATCATTACACTGAAGAAAGTAGTCCCAAAACTTGGGGGGGGTGGACAGCAGAACAGAGTATTGTTATATGGTACATTTTCATTTGTTAGAAATGGCTGAGGAGCTTATTTCCATAAAGAAACAACATTTCTGTAACTGCTTTGGGATGTGGGCATGTCACAGAGTGGCTCTGTGATGAACTGAGGGGTTGACTTTATATGAACTTTTTGTTGTTGTACATCTTTTCCTTTATGCAGTCGCAGCTGGGTTATTTACAGCTGCCCTAGAGTTATGTTTGTGTACAGATAGGCTGTAATCTCAGCCAGTCAGTTCATTTCCTACTAGTCTTAAGTAAGATTAGTAAAAGAGTCATGTTAAAAGACTGTGAAAGTGAAAGTGCTTATACTGCGCTTTGGTGAATTAAACATATACGTGACTTATTTGTTATAGTGGAGGAACTTTCCATTGTAAAGGTTGCAGGTAGCAAGGAGTCCTGCTAGCTTTTAGATGCAAGGGCCCAATAAATTGAAGTAAAATAGCTTTGCCAGGTTTAAATTGAAAGACACCATTAAAAGTATCCCATTTTAAGGTCAGGAACTTTCTAAATACTAAAAACGGTCTGCTTCGTTCAGCCGTTTTGATGTATAGACGTTTTTCTCTAATTTTTGAATGGCATTTCCTTCTGATTTGCCGCTTATCAGAAACCCCTCTCTTTATTCCCTTTTTGGGTTAAAAAGTATGTTGACCATTGGCTGAAAGCTGTAGCAAAATAGTCAGCTGGTGTTACATTCATAGGGTGAGTTAGTCTCCCTAGAAAAAAATGGCCAAATTGAAATGTATGCCGATGGGCTGAAATGTCAGCCGTCAGGAAATGGGCTTGCTTTTGCTTTGCAAGCTTCACAATAATGTGGAGGAGCTTTTGGTTCTCTTTCCTGTTCCCCCTTTTCAAGATACTCCTTACAGGGCACTGTTTAATACATTTAGTCCCTTTAGTTTAAGCCCTGTGATTAAGTTCGCTGCACCTTCGAGGGCTTTGTAAAAGTTTCAGGACACTGCTTTCAATGCCCTAGTATTCTACAATTATGCCCTATAAAAGATATTACTCTGTGTAGATTTTGAAAGATGGAAAGAACCTCTTGGTTCTTTAGTTTTACCCCCGTTAGGCTCTTTTGGTAAGGGCTCTGAAGAATGCAGCTGTTTTTAAGTAGAAATGCCGCTGAGGTCCTGCACAGCAATGCAAGTGCCGGTGAAATTACTTTGCGAGTGTGCGCACCATCGAGAAGGTATTCTTTTTTCTTGCTCCCTTACAATTGTACCCTTATGTCTAAAAAACCTCCGTATGAGCACTACATACCTTGAAGAAGTGAAGCGGTGGGGTTTTGGGCTGTTTAGGGTGTTTGTTGCAGACGAGGGTTTTGCTATTTTGTTTGGCGTTCCAGAATACCCTCTAAAGCCTCTCTCTTTGTTTCCGCTTACTCTTAAGAGCCAGCCGGCCATTCTGTGCATTCTTAAATACTGCTGTTAAAAGGGGTGGTACCCCCTGACACCAGAAATAAAGGTTAAAACGCTTAAAAAGGGTGTAAATCACTTATAAACTTGAATGCATATTGTTATATGTATTTAAAGGTGTATTTCTACTTTAAATAAAATTAACATGTTGTGCATAAAGAAATATTGTTTAAAATAAAATACAGGGGTCGGGTTTAAATGTCACCTGACCCCTTCAGGGTATAAAAGTTGAACATATGGTTCAGGCAGAGCAGATCGATTCTGGGTCTAGAGGTGAACTCCAGGGAACTGTGTTAAAGTGCTCTAAAGAGTGAAACAGTGTTTAATTTCTGTGCTAAAATTAAGAATAAGCTGTCGAACTTAGTTTGTTGTACTAAATTTGTCCTGCTGCAAATGACTATCGAAGAAGGATTAAATAAAAGCTGGAACTTTAAAAAGAACTGCTAATGTGTCGCAGTACTTGTTTGCCCACTTACATCTGTGCCCTCCCACAGGGCACAATGATCTAGTGTTTCAGTGAGTGGGCTGCTAAACTGGTACTAGTTGCTGACCATTGGTAGCAATGCTTTCTACCATGGGGCAGCAGCCAATCGGAGTGAAGCTTTATTCCCTACCATATGATACACTTATATACATCATCTCTTACATTTAATATAATGTTTGTGTGCCTTATACATTAAAATTGTTTTATTTGTATGTTTGATCATACTTATCTACTGTATTCTTATGTGTATGTATGTTTATACAGCATGGACATATATATAAGTACTTTTTATCCCCCTCCCCCCCCCCAACAGACAGGCATAGTCTTTATTTAGGGAGGCTCTTGTAATATAAACATCTAACAATTTATAGGCCTCCTGCTGTCACACTGCATCCTGGGAGAGGGGGTTTGCATCCCCAATTTGATTTATAACCACCTAGTATTTCAAAGACTGCCTTTTTTGCCTCTGCACACATCAAATTATTTTATTGCTCTCTAAGTAGGATACTTCCTTATCAACAGAACTGTCATGCCCATGCATAAATGTTTATCAGTCGATTGCTATATCCAAAGTATAATAGCTTGTTTTCTGTCGAATCTGTTCACACCTGAAGAAGGGCTCTGTGTAGCCTGAAATCTTGTGTCCTGTAAATTTCTTGTTGGTCCAATAAAACATATCAACTCACCTACTTTGTTCCCCTGTATATAATTAATGGTTTTGAAATGGATCTGTTCAAGCTCTCATGGAAACAGAATTTGCCGGCAGATAGGTACTATTTGGCCCACCGAGTCTGCCAATTTTTCCCTACCTATAGTATCACAGCAGATCCTACTTGATCTCTGGCCCATTCACCTACTCTTTCCATAAGCTAAGATTTCCTTATGCCTATCCCATAAATTCTTGAATCCCACCACTACTTTTGCGCCCAACCACCTCCGCTGAAAGACTGTCCCAGGAATAAACTATTCATTCTGAGAAGCCTCACATCTCTTCTGAATCTACCCCCTCTAGCTTCTTATCATACCCCCTTGTCCTTGAGCACCTTTTTTTCTGAAAAATACTTCCCTCTTGTACCTCGTTTACTCTGTGAGATATTTAAAGGTTTCTATCATAACCTCCATTTTCTCTCCTCTCCTCTCTTCCAGGGTCTGCATATTTAGGTCCTGTAATCTCTCCTCATAGGGCATCGGATGTAGACCCTGCACCATTTTAATTACCATCCCCTGGACCACTTCCACTATATGTCCTTTCTGAGATACGATCTCCAGCACTGGACACAGTACCCTAGTTGAAATCTTACCAGTGATCTATACAGAGGCAACACCATCTTTTTTTTTCTATAGGTGATACCTCTCCCTATGCATCCTAGCATTCTACTCATCCTCCCAACTGTCTTGATATACTGCCTGGACACCTTTAGGTCATCTGATATGATCACCCTCAGGTCTCTTTCCTTCTTGGTGAATATCAATATCACCCCTCAACTTTGTATCCCACCCCTGGGTTTCTGTGCCCTAAGTGCATTATTCTGCACTTTTTCACATTGAAATCCAGCTGCCATACCCTAGATAACTCCTCGAGTTTTCGCAAGTCGCTGCTTGTCCTTTACACACACACACACACACACACACACACACACAGACAGAGTGTCATCTACAAGGAGGCAGACCTTCCCTTCTAGCTCCTCTGCAATGCCACATATAAAGACAGTCCCAGCAGTGATCAGTGAGGCACCCCGCTGGTCACTCTCCCTTCCTCTGAGTGAACTCTGTTTACCACCACCTCTGCTACCTATCACTTAATCAATTTCTTACCCAGTTTACCACCTTTGGACCCACTCCTAAGCTACCCAGCTTGCTTGCTAGTCTCCTAGGTGGAACAGTGTTGAATGCCTTACTGAAATCTGGGTAGGCTACGTCCCCTGCTGCACCCTGATCAAGTTCCTTGATCACCCACTCAGAGAACTCTTATTAGATTTGTTTATCTTGTAAATACAGACTGTGGTGGTGGGGGGAGAGAATAGAAAGATTCATCTTGGCAGGGTTGAAATAAACTCAGCAGGAATCTGAAAAGGGAAAACTGCTTGAGATAAAATAAATGTCAGAAGTTGTCAACTATGGAGAGAGCAAGACTGCAGATTCCTACAGATACAGAATTCATATAAAATATTCAGCAGTGGCAGGAGCTGTTAACGGGGAGAGGAAGGGGGAACAAGCAGCAGACAGCAAAGGTTAAATTTAACCTTTAAGAAAAGCAAATCCAAGTCAAATGCACGATACTCCAAATGGCTATATAATATTACTTTTATTCTGCTCATTAGTACTGCTCTGCAGTTCTCAAGTTCTAAATTTTCAAATAATTTGGTTTGGTTTTCTTATTTGTATAAGGCATACCTCTAAAGCTCGGAGCACCTGTACACAATGTTATAGAATTACATAAAAATACACAACCCAAAAAACAATAATAAATAACATCTGTCAACCAAATATGCATAAAATACATATATAATCAGCTTCAAATGGCATTTCCGCTCATTCACATGTCAGCCTGCTACCCTAATAGCTTCACAGACATTTCAAAATTCACGCTTTTCAAAGTGGGGTACTGATGACTGGGATGGAGACGGGTAGGAGGAGTGAGGCTTGAAGTCTGCATTGGAAAACAGTAGACTTTGCCACATTTTGAATTTTTTTATACATAAAGTACTGCAAGATAAAACGCTATCATACATTTCAGAATGATTATATAAACAAACTCTGTACTAAATCTCAGATACTCTCCAGATGATTGGTTTAAATGTAAACAGGACTCAAAAGCTAATTGATGAAAAATCTTTATTTAATTCTGCAATAACTTTATGGAATAAATTGTTCATTGTCATTAAAGGGAAAAATACCAGAATATTAAGAAATCTAGGGCCCCATATTCAAAAGTGGCAGGCCGCATCAGGCAAGTCCATGTTCTGCACATCTCAGATGCACTGGCGCAAAACAGTGGTATATTTATTTATTTAGTTTTTGTTGACCGGGTAAGTGCACTAGACAAATCCTGCCTATTTTCAGGCACGACCCAGGGAAGGGGGATACAGATGAATGCCAACTGACCTTGAACCAGATTAAGCTGTTGGTGGTATTTTCAGTGAATGAGGGAAATTTGGCCAGGACACTCTTTTCGATAAGTGCCATGGGATCTTTAACATCCACCTGAACTACCACCAGTCTAGGCAGATGGGACCTCGGTTTAACGTCTCATCCGAAAGACAGCACCTCAGAAGTGCAGCACTCCTCTCATGCTGCACTACAGTGTCTGTAATGGGATATTAACCCAAGTGCCAGATGTAGGAACTGAACCCACAGCCCTCTGATCTCCTGGCCTCAGAGGCGAGTGTGCTACCTACTGAGCCACTGGATTTAGACGATGCACTGCAGAATGCAATCACGCAAGTCTAGCTGAATATCCCATACATGCTCAATCGTGCGGTGGGAGATGCACCGCAGGTGTTCTGAGACCTGTGTGGGGCATATGGAAATGCACGATGGGAAGCCACTTCTATGGCACGCAGAATTGCAGTATTCAGCCAGGATATGCAAACAGCCTTATTGCACAGTCCATGCCCAATCCCCAATTTGCATCTCATTACTAGAATGTATTCAGGGCATTTGTATCAGTCAATCAAGCTTTATTTTACCAGGTGAAACATCATAACTCAGACATGCACAGATCCAGCTTTGTAGGGCAGCCCCACCACTTCCCAAAGGTGAACAGGAGGTATTGCAGCCCAGCAGGCTGGTGTGAAGGTATATGTGTGTGTGGGTGGACTGCAGTGGCCTGCGTACAGTGCTGTCACCCACGGCATGTACAGGGTCTGACTGGGGCACAGGAGCCCACCTGGACGAGCAACGGGGAGGACCCAGAGTGACACACTCCAATCATTATGCCACATGAATGTGATATACTAGCCCTGTATTCATCCTACAGTCACCTATAGTGCCCCACATACCCCAGTATAATGGATAAGGGATGGGAAAGGCAAGGGATATCAGGTTTAGATAGTGACCAGGACCTGAGTAAGTGGAGCCCACCTGGAACTTTTCTGGTAACCTGGGTGGCCACCCCAACACTGGCCAAGCACATGCCCATGGTGGCTGTATGCCCAACATCAGAAGGGTCCAGTGTCCGTAAGGCATGCCCATGCCACCACCAGGCTGCAGGTGGTGCCCCCCGACCTGCGCTGCCCACAGTTGTGCAATGTCCACCACTGGAACACCACACCAACCCACTGCAGTGCCCCTGTGGCAATGTCACACAGCATGGGGGCATCAGTGTCATGTCTGTGGCTCCAGGTAGTGTGGGCCTGGCATTGGCACGTGGTTTGCACCTATGGTGTACTACCATGAGTGTGTGCCACTGGTCAGACCCTGGACCATACCATGCTGCTACCAGTACCACCAGGCTACCTGGGCACTGTTGCCCCAGACATCAACATGGGTGCATGACACCACCAGATGGTGCCCTGAAGGTTACATGGGTGTAGGCCATTGCCCCTGGTACGTGTGCTGCACTGTGGCTGTCTGTACAGCCAGTGTGCCAGGAATCTACCCAACAGCACCTGAATGTGGCAGCTGGGTGTCTACATCCCTGGAGCAATGTGGGGGGGTGGCTGTCTGGGTGGTGCCAGGGGCATCACAGCACCTGTGGCTTTGGGTACTACCATCCTGGTATGACTGCTGTGTGTGGGTGCCTGGTGCACCTCCAAGGGCTGTCTCAGGAGTGTCTGCCTGCAGTTCTGTGGCCTGTCTGTGGGTGGCTGTCCAATTTAGGCCATCCTTTTGTTGTCCTGTCTTTGTGCAGCACATCTCTTGGATGCACGATGTGACACAGACAGCCAGTTCTGAGTGCTGTATCATTTCTTTTTAATATAAAATGTATTACTGAATGTCTCCTGCTGAAAATCAAATGCTCTAGGAGTGACCTCATTCATCACCCCCCCCCCAGATTTCAGCTGAGAGATGGAAGCCATGAGGAAATGTTGACAGCATGTGAGTTCACACACACACTCAGTTTTTAGAGACAATGTGTTACATGGAAGACTTTAATCAAGGATCCTGTTTCTCTGAGTTAATTACAGACTTGTTTAAGTTAATTTTGTTAAGAGAGAAATCATAAAGAAGGTTTATGACGTTGGAGAGGAACCTAGGTTGTTACACAGGGGGTGCAAGGTTGTAAATGTGCCTGTGAAGCCTGTGTGAGGGAGGATACAGCATGAGATCAAACGAAGTATCATTTGAAGGACATGAATTATGCTGAAGTTGCAGAATGTAATACTTTTGTATAAGATATATATTTTCATATATCCTGACAGGGAGGAGCTAGGTGACCTCCTGAAAAGAGTCTGTTTTACTTCACAGAGACACATTTTTACCTAGACTCTGACAAGGACACATCTTTGGAGCACTTTAAGCAAGTATTTAGAGACTAAATACTGTAGCAGGAATTGCACTGTTTTAAACCTTGTTCTTTTAAAAGATTTGTATGTCTTGTGATATAATAGTTCTGTATTGTTGTGTTTTACATATTCTTATCTATTATAGTAAAATTATTTTTAGAACTTACTTGGTCTGTCTTTGACTTCTTTTTTTTTTTTATTTGTAAGAAAAGTACATGGTTATAGCAGACAATAGACATAAGCTTGAATGGTGATACCAAACTGGAAAGAGAAGCGTTTTAAATCTGAGGTCTTTATTAAAGTTTTAAAATGGTTCATCTCTGTGCACCTGGTTGGGTGCCCATAGGCAAAGATATCTGGCCCCCAGAAGACAGATATATCTGAGTCTGTGCATTGGGTATGCTAACAAGAGGTTAACAGTTTGAATCCCTCCTGAACTTGAGACCAAAGGTTGATCCAAACTCACAAAACAGACAAGAGGGTTACCTTGTCTGTTACACTGTTCACAAGACTGTGCTCAGAGGTTGGCACTTTGGGAGTAGAGGGCCTGACCTGCTGAGTGGGTTTGTGACACACAACGGATGCGCCGCACATTTTGGCAGAATAATCCCATGTGTGGCACATTCATGTCCCTGCCCCCTGTTTCTATGCTGCATACATTATCTGTGCACAATCATGCATTCTGACATGCATGATGCATCTCTGCCATCTGAATATCATGCTTCTGCGCATTTCCTAAAATGCGCAGCACATCTCCATTTTGTGCCGCGCATCTCTTTTGAACATGTGGGCCCTGGTGGACTACTGAACATATAAACAAACCCTGTCCATGTTTTTTCTCCATATTTCTTTTCTCTGGTGGGTGACTAGCAGGTACAGCTTCAGCTCTCTCACTTGAGAGGGCTCGATTCAAGCCTGGCTCATGCGTCTCTCTGACACAGCTCCAACCTCAGGCAGATTCTCCTCCCCCGGTGAATAATCCAGATAGCCTGGGGTGGAGTTGGAAGCATGGCCAGGGCTTCAAGAAGCCTGCTAGTGCCCCTTTTCTGTTTTCTCCCTCCCCCTCCCCCTTCCCCTTGGTGGGGCACACATGTCAGCATGTACAAGTGGAGGTGTGTGCACGCCACAGAGTCCCACAGCACCCTCCCGTCATTGTTGTCCCAGACCCACACCACCACCAGGCCTCCACCTGGTGGCAGTTGTTCAGCAGGAACAACAATCCACCCTCCTTGGGAGAAGACAGCAGTCCCCCAGCCCAGACGCTTAATCCTCTCCCTTCCCGGCTGGCCCAGATGACCGAATTCACTCGCGAATACGGGTCGCCGGTGTGGTAGGAGGTGAGAGGCACAGCACCTCAGTCCTCCATGCCACCGGGCCTATTCTGTCCATGTTTTGATTGGTGATGACTGATAGTTGGTACAGTAGATATTCAGATGTTAATTCATTTTTAAAAGCTGCCTTAGGTGCTGCATCAAAATTGACTGGCCTTTGTTGTACGTAATTTTAATTGTTTCTTAAATATGTATAGAATTCTTCATGTTTTTTATGGCTGTTATGTATCACTCTTGTATGATTCTAGTATAGTAAATGATGACGATGTTTTGTTCTATTGTAACACATCAGCCTGTTTCCTCCAGGAAACCATGTAAAGGAGATTTAATCTCCTTTGAGCTATCCTGGTGTGTAAAATATTGAACAAATAAAGTAGAAAGTGCTAGTATGGAAGTGGTGCTGAGCACATGCACTCACTGCCTGAATGACCAAAAAACTAAATTCTGGCCCCCAAAACACTAACATCAACCTATAGGAAAGGCAAGGCATATTTATTTATATAGCTCTCTATCCAAAGGCTGAGAGTGCTTTACAATATATAGACAAAGACCCCAAGAATTAAAATCACCAATTTAAATAACACTAAACGCTTCATCAAACAAAAAGGTTTTTAAAGAGGCTTTAAAAGCCTCCACCGAGCTAGCTACACGTATGCGGAGTGGCAAGAATTCCAAAGCGCTGGTGCAGCAACTCCGAAAGCTCTGTCACACAATCTCCTAAGGCGTGAGGGAGGCGCCACAAGCAGGTCAGCCTCGGAGCAGCAGAGAGGGCGGAACGTCCGACAGGGAACCAGGAGCTCTTTGTGGTAGTCGGGTCCCAAACCACGTAGGACTTTGTATGTCAGCAAGCAAATCTTGAAGGTGATGGGCGAACTCACAGGCAGCCAGTGCAGAGCGTGCAGAACTGGAGTGATATGAACCCTCAAAGAGGCACCCGTCAATATACTTGCCGCAGCATTCTGAACAAGCTGCAGTCAACGCATCAATCCTAACCCTAGGTATAAAGCATTGCAGTAATCAAGTCTGTTGGTGACGAAAACATGGATGACCACAGACAGGTCATTCGGTGTCAAGAATGGCTGGATCCTGATGATATTCCAGAGATGAAAGAAACTGGAGCGAATGACTGATAACACCTGTTGTTCAAGGGCCAGTCAGTCATCCAGAAAAACACCAAGATCTTTAACTGCACTCACCATTGACAGGGTTGCCCACCAACAATTAGTGCAAGCAACCTCCCATCCATGGAAATACCTGCATGACCAGGCTCGATCACCATAACCTCTGTCTTGTCAGGATTAAGACATAACCAATTGGCAGACATCCAGTCATTTATCTCAGCCAAACACTGGCTCAGCGTAACTGGGCAGAGAGGTCATCTAGGGAACAAGACAGGTACGAATAGGTATCATCCGCATAGCAATGAGACTCCACATTGTACCACCTAATGATCTCTCCAGGTGGCAGCGTGTACATGGAGA
This sequence comes from Neoceratodus forsteri, assembly GCA_016271365.2. Taxonomy (NCBI): domain Eukaryota; kingdom Metazoa; phylum Chordata; order Ceratodontiformes; family Ceratodontidae; genus Neoceratodus; species Neoceratodus forsteri. The sequence goes on from JADMNL010000025.1 coordinate 402,460,434, forward strand.
ACAGCAAGAGGGTCAAAATAGAACCCTGCGGAACACCACAAGGCAGCACGAAAAGTCCCAAGGAAAAATTTCCAAGGACTACATGCCACCATCTCCTGGTTAAATATGAGCTAAATCAATGCAAAACTGTGTCAGTAGTGCCCACATAGTTCCACAGGTCATCCAACAGAACTCTAGAATCTACCGTGTCAAAAGTTGGAACCACAGTCACTAGGATAATAAGTTGCCCTTGGTCCCTCGCCATGAAGAGATCATGTGCCACCCTGACAAAAGCTGTCTCAGTACTGTGCCGGGGCTGAAAACCCAACTGGAGAGGTTCAAAGATGGACAAACTCTCCAAGCATTCAACCAGCTGGTCAGCCACCACCTTCTCAATAACCTTCTCCAAAAAGGGAAGATTAGAGATAGGCCTGTAGTTCGAGAGAACATCATGGTCTAAAGATGGCTTCTTTAGGAGGGGTCTCACCACAGCCTCTTTCAAGGCTGTGGGGAAAGTACCCTCACTAAGAGACCCCCTGACAATCTCAATGAACACCGGACCCAGAAAAACAACACAGGTGATAACAAACCTCATTGGACCTGGGTCCAGAACACAGTTGGTGGGGATGTAAGCTGGTGAGCACACGGAGGACCTCAACTGCCAAAACTCACTCCAGCTCAACTGAGGATCTCCACCAATAGATTGAACCCTTCCTGCAGAAGCTAGACCAGAGGAGGCAATACTCACCCTGATAGAGGACACCTTGTCCGCAAAGAAGTGCCTGAACTCCTCACACTTTTCAGTGGAAAAAGATGTCCCGGACTGCAGACAGGAGGGATTCAGCCAGCCATCTACAGTGTGGAAGAGTATGGCCGGATGATTCCTTGCTGCAGTAATTGACCAGGACAGAAACTCTGTCTTCTTTAGATCGATTGCCCGCTGGTACTCCAAATAATGGAGTTTCAGTGCCACCTTGCCCTCCTCAGAGCAAGAACTCCTCCAGGAATGCTCTAACCTACGCCCCTTAGTCTTCAGCCGAAGCAGCTCAGCACAATACCATGATGAGTGACATCAGGAGGTCACGGGGCAAACATGGAAGGGTTCAGTCAGGTCCAGGGCATTGGTCAAGGCTGTGTTATAGGCCTTCACACCAGCCTCTGAACCCTGAGCACAAGCTAGCAGCAAGCACGAGACATCCAGTGACTCACATGAATATTAAATCAACTCTGTAACTTGCCTATCACAGAAAGGGGTTAAGAGTGACCCTTAATATTAAAAATTGTGCGCTAGGAATTTTTGCACTTAAAGGGATACTATCAGCCCCTTCGGCATCATATTGTTTCTAGTTGAAGATCCATATTTTATGATTGCTTAACTTTTCTAAAATTTACTGATGTTGCCAGTTGTTTCATCTGCTTCCTTTCTTAGAAAAACTGAAATGCATGCTAATGGTGTATTTATGCCAACCTTGTTTTGTTTCAAATCCCTTATGTGCACTTACTGCATACTTCCTGAACATTAGGAAAACCAGAAAACAGTGCAGTAGTTGCTGGTGCAGCCCTAATCTATCAGGATCATTGGCTGCAATTGTCATCAGTGGCAATTAGTTGTAATTTCCCTGCTTTGCCACCGTAACTGCGTGCAGTCACTTTTTTGCAACTCTGACTGCTGAGTTGCACTCCCCCTTCCCCTCCCCTCCTCCTCTGATCTGCCCACTTACTGCGTTCCCTCCGTCCCCTGCCCCTCTAACGTAGTGATGTGTGACGTAATCATCTTGGCTTGTCAGATGTCAGTCTGGCTTGCTGTTGCCCAGTGGTTGGTCCTTTTAGACTGCACTGCCCCCCCCCCACACTTCAATCAGTAGCCTGTGGCGGGGAGGAGCTGAACACTTCACACAAGCTCCATACTGTTATGCCTGGGTTATATACCACCAACTGACCCACACGTAACTGTAACCTTATATACCTACAAGTATTAGTGCCTTGCCACAGTCTCATAATGTTTTACCTATATGATATATTTCTGCCATATATATTCTTTCTAGTTTCCACATATATTCTGCTATATTTTACACTACTGTAACATGCTGTATGTTTTTCTGATTACTTTGCAAATATTGCCAGTCTCACTGTCTCTAGTGAAACTGATAACAGTTATTCCATTTATTGCTGACTATCATTTTCTTTTGTTCTAAGTTTTATGCCAGCTATGCATTTCTATTTCCTGGTGTTTCCACCCCGATATTACACTCTGCATATTATATCCAATTGTATTTGTTGGTCTTATCCAAATGTTGCACTGTTATCAGCAGTATAACTGCAACTGCCAGCCAGCCCCTCCCCAGTCTGTGAGATTTTGATGTTCTTCCCGTACATTTGTTAATGTCCGTTTCATTTCTAGATCTAGATTTATACAGTACAGGTAACCTGGGGCTGACTGGTAGAAATGATCTTCTTTGTAACTCCCTGGTACATGCTTTGGCATGAGTATTTTAGTAATAAACTTTCTTTGATTACTTACTTGCCCTGTGTTTTCTTTACTCAGTCACTTGCACACAAGAATCTGAACTATGAGCAGGACTCGTATGTAACAGCATGCAGCAGAATAGTTGGTGAGATGGTGTCTAGCAGGCAAGCGCTGAGAGCGCAGGGATGGGTGGCTGACTGTTGTGATGGCAGACCAGCAGTAGCACGTGCACAAATCAATGAGGTAGAGAGAGCAGTCAAGGGACTCCCTTGAGTCAAGGCATTGGACGGCTGCCGCGGTGACGAGTGACCAGCAGAACACAAACGAAAAGAGCAAGCAACAAGGTGGGTGAACTTGAAGCCAAGTAGGCAACTTAATAGTTTAAGGGGAGAGTAATAAGGGTCTGGGTGATGATGGTAGATGCCTAGTTGGCGTCAGTGAGAGAGTGAGTGAGGGAGTGATTCACCGTGTGTCAGCACAACCCACAATTCCATGGCAGTGAGACAAAAAAAAGAGGCAAGCAAGAGGGTGAGGGGGAATGAACTTAAAGCCAAGCTGACAAGCAAGAAAGGGGACTAAGGGTGATGGTAGACACCAACAGTTGGGTTGGTTGAAGTGAGTAAGTGACTCATTGTATGTCTGAGGGTGAGACTGTGCCACCTGCTGCAGAACCTGGATGCAAGTTTGCTCCCATTCTGCTGTTCTGTCTGCTGTTCCTGCACTGCCTGATGCTTGCTGAAAGGTTAATAAATGTGTCTAAATGGTAAATGCTGGCAATGGCTGGCTAGAGTGATGCTAAACATCTTGTTTTGCTTTCATTCAGTGATTGTCAAAAAGCTGATGCAGCCTTAAGTAAACTAAAACCCATTATTATTTGTGTGTTTAAAAAAAAAAAAAAAACACACAAATTGATTACATAACTCAACTCAAGGAAAGGGATAACTTCTGGCACATTGCTGCAGAATCTGGCAAGTCAACAGATAGGCAAACCTACAATGCCGCGTGCGATAAGTGCACTCTGGCCATCCACAAGGCCAAGGCGGAGCACTACCAGGCCACCCTCACCTCCTCCTGGGGGTCAGCCCAGACCTTCTGGGATAGCATGAAAGAGTTAAATGGAAAGTCTCGCTTCCCCCCATCCGAGCTCTCTATCAATGGCTCTGTTACCACAGACCCCATCGACATGGCTGACTGCCATAATACCACATTCACCGATCTTAGCTCCGTCCTCCCAAATAGTTTCTTTGCCCCCGTACCTGCATCTCAGTCCCCTGCCCTTCTATGCCCACCATTCCACCTGCAAAAAATATCTGCACAAGAAGCCAGGCCATACCTGCTAAAAGCCCTAGGTAGCAATAGCCCCAGTAATGACCCTCTGGACACCAGGATCCTACGTCAAGTCCTGGATGTCGTTCTAGTCCCATTAACTGGCCTACTTAACCACTCCCTATGCTTGGATCAATTTCCCAGCATCTGGAAAGCAGTTATCATCACGCCCATACACAAAAGTGGTGATCGGTCTTCCCCCAATAACTATCGACCAATTTCCATCCTCCCCCCCCCACTCTCAAAAGCCCCTTGAAAAAGTGGTGGCTACCCAGCTCACCGAGTACCTGACTAAGTATGACATTTTGCGCCCTGAGCAGAATGGCTTCTGCTCAGGTCGCAGCACCACCACTGCTCTCCTAGAGTTCTCTAACTACCTGCACTCTTCTCTTGACTCTGGCAACCTTGAAGGAGTGGTGTTCATTGACCTCTCCAAGGCCTTCGACACTGTCTGCCATCCCCTCTTGCTTGACTCCTTCCACCAAATCGGTTTCTCCGCTGGTCCCCTAGCCTGGTTCTCTAGCTACCTCTCAGCTCGATCTCAGTGTGTAAAAATCAATGGGACCTTGTCCCACACCCGTCCTATCTGCTCCAGGGTTCCCCAGGGCTCCATCCTGGGACCCATACTTTTCAGTCTCTTTCTTAACACACTTCCCAGCTCCTGTTCTGGTAAAGTTCTCCTATATGCAGATGACGCGGTTCTCTACGCCTCACACCAAAATTCTACCTCTCTCCAGGCCTCTCTCCAACACACCTTCAGCCAAGCTGAAAAGTGGTTTACTGATCACAGACTAGTCATTAATCTAAAGAAGACTAAGTCAATGCTCTTCACCCACCACCAAAACTAGGCCAGAAATGCTCCCCTCCTGATACTCCACAGCACCACCTAGAGCAAGTGACTACCTATAAATACTTAGGCATTACCTTCAACACTGTTCTCACTTTCCATGCCCATGTCAGTTCCCTCTCAACAGCCACTAACTCCCGGATCGGCCTTCTATACCGCCAGAGGGACTGCCTTCCTCCTGATGCACTCTGGCTGGCCATCACCTCCTCTGTCCTGTCCCTAGTGGAATATGGCCTACCTATATATGCAGCTGCGGACAATACTGCACTCACTAAAATCCAGCTCTCCATCAACAAGGCCTGTAGGCTCATGACTGGCGCTCCCAGGCACACCCATATTTGCCTGCTCTACTCCATCGCCAACCTTCTCAACCTCAAAGAAAGACTCCACTACCAAACCTGCCTGCTAGCAAAGAAAAAACTGCTTGGGCTCTTCCCCCCTAGGGTGTCAGTCTCCCTCCAGCGTGCCTCCTCTACTGTCTCCACCCACAGCTCTGATAAGGCCACCCTACTGGTGCCCAGAACTAGGACCTCCCTGGCCCAGAGGTCTTTTTATCACAGAGCCCCATCCTGGTTCACCTCCCTTCCAGTTAGTAACACCAATATTCCCAAAAGTGGTCCCTTTAAGACCGCCCTTCATAACCACCTTTCAATATGCGCTGCTGTAAATGTAACTAACTGCAGCTCTCTCCTATTCCCCCCCATGGTCTCTCCTGTGGGGCCTAGCCTACCAGTACACTCCAAATCTCGACAATGTCCGCTGGAAAACATAATCATACACCCCTCCACTTTCCCTTTCTCCACCTGCACTTAACTCCATTACCCCACAGGTCACCTGTTTTACATCCTGCACCAGCAGTCACCAGTCATCACTATGTTGTAGCCTGACCCAAGTACAGTCTCCAGCCGCTCCAACATCACATATCAGCTACTCTACTTAAACTGAAATGTTGTGACTGGGGTGTGTTTCCCCTTCTTGCTTATGTGTAACCATTGTAAATATCATTGTACCTAATCTATGTAACACTGTTTGTCCTCACTGTGATGAGGTGCCTTTGTAAATAAGTCTCTGACTCAAAGGTTTTAAATCCAAAATGTACAAATAAACAAAATAAATAAACATAAGCAATAATACCTGACAGGGTGAGCGGTATTGGGGACTAGAAAATAGGTAGGGAAAATCTTACTTTCTGATTGGCTAATTTCCCCAAGTAGCCAGTCTGGTATCAGGCAAAAGAGACTTGGAAATAATGAGTCCCAGTCTCTGGCTGCCTAACTGTGGCTGTAATATCACTGAGTCCATAGAATTTTCATTTTAAACATGCCAGAGGTTTTTTTTTGTTTTGTCTTTTTGTCTCTTAGTGAGACACACAGCCGCTTAGCACAATGCTCATTTTTTAATTCAGCACCAGTTTTAGACACTAAAGGCAGTTCACCACCTTTCCCTTGCCCAGCCAATCTGTGCAGTTTTAAATAAAAACAGTTTTCAATTACAAAACCGAGCCTAAACATAAGCTGTACCCAAGAGCTGCAGTAAAGCAGTCTGGCTGCTGATTGCTGTTGCGTCTGATATCCCGCACCCTCTGCATTCACAGACCATCCACTTTCATTGCGACTGTAATACAAAATTTGCCAGGGACAGGCACAAACAAAAACCCCATTTCCCCTTCACCCACTCTCACACTCTCTCTCATAGAGCAATGAATGGCACTGAAAAGTCAGGCTGAACAGTCGGCATTCTCCACAGAGTGCACCCCCGCATGCTGAGTGCCAAGCAATGTGTAGAGAGAACAGGGATCGTTGATGCATGATAAAGAAATTTGAATGGACTGAATAATTTAACATTATAAAGGAAATAGGGATCATTGATGCTGGATAAAGAAATTTGAAGGGACTGAGTAATTTAACATTACCATTGCCCAAGTCACAGGTCTCTTAAGAATTCTTCCTCATCACACTGGGCTGACACACAAATCTGACAAAACTGCCATCCACAGTACACCATGCTCCCGTGCTTACCTTATTGCTGAACACTCCCAGCTGGCTGGCAGCTTGTTTTCTGTCCTCTGATCAACACAATCGAAGCAGCTCCCTGGCAAACAAAAAGAGATACGTTCGAGGAGGGAGAAGCAGCAATACAGAACTTACCATTTTACCAGCAGGCAAGGCACCTGCAGAAGTTGAGAGGGGGCGGCGGCAAATTTAGAGGAAGAATACAACAGCTCAGAGGGGTGCAGCTAAGGACACACAAACGTGGAGACAAAGTGCTTCTCAGCTAATTTTACTGTTGGTAGGGAAGGGAACATAAAACAAGCATTTGTCAATGCCGAATGTTTGCTTGCTGGCATTGGCATCGGTAGTGTAGAAGTTACAGAGCTGCATAATAGAAATGGCAGTGAAGTATTGAACTGAAGCCAACCCCACCACCACCCTGCAGAGAGTGACAGGAATTGGGGTGTGCCTTTGGGTCGTGAGGCATAATGCCCATGCCATTTCACCACACCATACCCTGCAGACACTGACAAGTGTCACAGTGTGCCTTGGGGTCTTTGGCCCTTATGCGCACCCCATTCCATCAGGAAATACGGTGAGATGGGTGCAGTATAGGAGAATGGGGTGAACTTTGGAGCCGAAGAGTCCAAGGCATACCTCGATGCCTCTCACTGGCTGCAGGATGTGGAATGGTATGAGCATTACAGGCAAGAATCCCAAGTCACACCCCTGATGCCTGTCATTCTCTACAGGGTGGGGCATTATGGTTTGAAACCCTAACACCTCAGGCATTCATTGGTATTTTCACTCCAAATTTTCAACATGGTTTTTTTGTGACCCCCACCTCATGAACAGTGGCAATATCAGTTTGTTAGCGGAAAGCTGCTTATGCACAGTGACTACGGCATTTAGCACCACAGGTGCAAAACACATTCCGAACAGGATGTGAAAAATGACAGCTGTACTGTTCATGGGGAGGTGTAAAAAATGGCAATGTTGCAAATCTGCAGTGAAAATATTAAAAAAACTGGTGAAGTCATGAGCGTGCATAGAAACTGTGCAACGCACACCTGTAATGTAATTAGGTTGGGAATTTTTTACAGCAGATTGTCAACACAGGCATTTTGGGACCTCCGATCATGAACAGTGTCACTGTGATTTTCTTTATCTGTCCCGAACAATGATTTCCAACAGCAACCACGCATCTCTGCGCTGAAAGTGTGAAAACACATTTCGGCCATGTTGTGAAAAATGACAGCTGTATTGTTCATAAGGAAGTGTGGAAAAATGCCACTGGTGAAAATCTGGACTGAAAATATTACAAAGTCATGAACTTACGAGGGTGTGTGGAAACTGCACAATGCTCACTCATAACACAGCCATTGCATGGACTTTTGTCACCAAATTTTCAACATAGCCATTTTAAGACCTCTGCTTATGAACAGTGTAACTGTGATTTCCTTAATCTGTACCAAACATTGCTTTCACACACTGACTGCACCATTGTGCGCTACATGTGTGGAAACACATTTGGGGCGACGTGAAAAATGGCAGTTGTACTGTTCATAAGGAAGTGTAATAAAATGGCAATGTGGAAAATCTGGAGTGAAAATATAGAAAATGCACAAACTTACGAGCGTGCATAGGAACTGCGCAACTCACGCTCGTAAAACAGTCATTATTAGGAATTTTTTCACCAAATTTTCAACATAGCCATTTTAAGACCTCTGCTCATTAACAGTGTCACTGTGATTTTCTTAATGTGTCCCATACATTGATTTCGCACACCGACTGCACCACTGTGTGCTACATGGGCGGAAACAAATTTTGGGCAAGATGTGAAAAATGACAGCTGTACTGCTCATAAGGAAGTGTAATAAAATGGCAATGTTGAAAATCTGGAGTGAAAATATTGAAAATTCACAAACTTACGAGCGTGCATAGGAACTGAACCTAACATAGTCATTTTGAGGAATTTTTCACAAATTTTCAACATAGGCTTTTGAGAGCCCACCTTATGAACACTGACAGTGTCATTTCATTACTCAGTCCCAAAAGGTGATTTCATGCAGTGACTGTGAAATCACCCTTCGGGCCCGATGAACACCATGACAATGAGAGCATTCATGAGAAGGGGTCCCAAAAACCCCATGTTGAAAATTTGGTGAAAAAAATTCCAAAAAATGGATGAGATATGCAGCAAAGTTGAAAAAACCCTATTCATTACATTATACAGCGTATCGGCATTTCCTCAGTTTGCGGTTGGCTTTGAAGAGTGCAGACGTGTTCCCGGTCCACCGAAGATCACTCGCTGGGAGTCCAGAGATAAGTATGGGGGTGAGGGGGGTGTGGGGAGGGTGCGAGTGGGTGGGTTCAGGTGGGGCAGACTGCAGGAACCGCTAAGTTTCAGGTTTTTTTTTTTTTCTTCACATGATGATATGGACGTTTGCCATACAGGGGCTCAGCATGGCACAAGGATGGCTGGTGGGGGCGGAGGGGCATGGAGCTGATAGGGGTTTGGGCACCCCGTCGGCATAACATCTGTTGCCATGTTGGGGTGGCTGCCAGCATGGCACCCTGTACTGGGGGGACAGTGGAGCTGACGGGGATTGGGCACCCTGGCCGGCTATATAATGTGGCCATGCTGGGGTGGGCACCCAGCATGGCATATGTAACTCTGCTTGGGAGGGGTGCAGCACAGCCGATGGGGGATTGGGCACCCCTGTCGGCTACACAGTGTGTGCGTGGGGGGGGCGAGCATGCAGTATGCGTGCCTGTGTGTGTGTGTGTGTGTGTGTGTGTGTGTAGGGGAGCACGCAGGAGTAGGCAATATCTTATCCCTTATTCACTGAAGCATAGCTCCCCCTTTCAACTGTACTCCACTGCATTTTGGAGCTGTCATAGACAGCTCCAGCAGGCATTGGAGAACTGTGGCCGCCCCTGCAAACACACTGAATGAATTGGAAGAGGGCTTCCACACCTCCAAAAACTCGGATGATGGCACTATGCTTCTTGCACATGTGTGCAAGCAAACATAAAAAGCAAAACAGGGAAAAAACTATTAAAAAAGCAAGCGCCCTCTAATGGCAACTGTTCCAGTAGAGGAACTACTTTTACAAGTAAATGCTTTCATCTTTTTTTCTCATTTAAACTTTTTAAATGCCTTTTTTACGGCTGCAGTTTGGAGCTCTGCAGTCATTCTGCTAGGACAGTAGAAATAAGGAGCTCACCTGATACCTAACGGACTTCATTGAATTGGAGTTTTATAGCAATCCCTCTGCTCAGCAGTTGGTTTACTGCACTATTTTTTTTCTGTTAGTCAGTGTTTCCCAGATAGGAATGAGGTTCGGATTTCTCAGATCAACACCGAATGAAATGTTATCACTGTAGGAGATCAAGGCCGTCATCTGTAACTATGCTGTCCTGCAGTGGTTGGTATTTTTTCTTTCACTCTGAGAGTGCTTTGAAGTTTTGATGGGAAATGATAGTCACAATAACAGCACATGTATTTCAATCTTAATCTGTGCATAACAGGACTTGTGTAATAACATGGTTACTAGTTTCAGCATGTTAGCCATTCTCGTCATGCCTTCTTTAATTGACTTCAAGGGTTTAGAGGAAATTCCATAGGCATTTCAAATAACTTTAGCACTCCCAAATGTGTGTGTGTGGGGGGCAATGATTCATCTTCTCTGAAGGGCTGGTTTATGCTAGGCAATAAATGTTTTAGGGGTTTCCAGGGGTTGCAAGGGGCATCATAGGGGATTGCAAAGAAATTATAGCGGTATCAACTGCAACACCTGGGTACCCCAGAATGCCTACCTTTCACCCTGCCAGGACCAAAATGAAGGATACTGCCCAGTAAAATCAGGGACAAATGCTCACAATCAGAGACACCATTTTTGCTTGACATACAATGCAGTGTCACAATTTTTACATCTATTCAAATGCACTCCACAACCTGTCCTAAGGGTAATATTGTACACTGGCATTAATACATACAGTACTCTCTTGTAAGAGACATGCACAGGTAAACCAAAAGTTAACTGCCTGAACAGAATTGCAGCCATGTTACAAGTGATTTCCAAAAAATGAATAAACTGGTTAAAAAAAAAAACAAGATCTCAAATTATAAGTAGTATCATTGGCTATGTGTTATTACTGTGTAGACTACAGTATGTCTGAGTTATTAAAATAGAACAAAAATAAATAAAATTCCATACTGTAGCATATTCAACATTGGTATACAGCTGGATACCATTATAATACAGTATGTATCTCTCCCAAAACTGTTGCCAGTCACTTACAAATCTGTGTAAGTCACTTACAAATCCTTTTTCCTGGCACCAGCCCTTGAGCCACATGTTTAGCACCCCTATCTCCCCTTCTCTGACCTTCCATCCATCTGCCCCCCTCTCCCAGACTGGCAGGATCTCAGAGAAGGAGATGCAGGATGAAATGGACGACAGTTTGTCACCCAACCTGGTCAGGTGTTCCTTGGTCTCCACAACTGACCAGCTAGTGAGATCATTAGTCCCTACATGCACCAGAACATCGATGTTTACTCCTGCTTCCTGCACGATTTTAGCAATGCAGTCAGTGTCTCTCCATGCTGATGTACCTGGGAGACATCTGACCATTACCCCTGGCTGGAGGTAGGTATCAACTCCCTGAATTATGGAGTCTCCAAAGATCAGAAGTGTTTTGGATTTCCTTTTTGCTTTTTTTGTTTTGGTCCCTGTTTTGGGGGAGTTTTGTTGTGCTAGCTCCTGTGCTGCAGTGTCCCCTGCCCCTCTGTTTGATTTTGGAGATAGAGGCAGATACCTGTTTGTAGTTTTTATATGGTTTATGGAGGTGATACATTGGAGAGTACTGAGTGATGGAGCACCCGATTTGCCCCTCCTAACCACCTGCCAACCTCCTGGACCAACTACCCTCTGCAGTTGAGGTGCTTCTGTTGGATGTTGGGGAAATGATGGGCAGTTCTTATATTTCCTCCTGAATATGTGAATTGAGCCACACAATCTCTGCCCATGCTGCCTGGAGCTAAGCCCTTAGCTCTCCAATGGTCCAGCATGTAGGACAGTGTCCTAAATCCTGTATAACTGCCCTTTTGAAAAGTGTCCCATAGTGCCTGCAGTTAATAATATCTATTCCAGATGAGTTGCTGGGTTTATAACCTGGTCAGAGTAATTAAAAGGAGGAAAATGAAAGCAAAAGTTTGATTTTGTGTTTTGTTTGTTTTTACATAACTTGTTATAACAAGTTAAATTACTTGTGCCCCTGTAAATGAGGTCACTGTGTGGATACCCCTTGGAGTCCTTCCTTTAATGCTTTGCTACAGAAAATGTCATGACTGTGCTACCCTATAAAAGGAGTGTAGCGTGGGGTGGTTTGGGATGGGGTGGATGGCTGGGCCCTTCCCCTGACGAAAAAGAACCATGGACAAAAGAAACAAGGAGGTAAGAGTAGAAACAATCAACCAGCAACAAAAGCTGTAGCCTTGAAAGCTTAGCCTAATGATAGATAAAACTGTAAAGCACCACCTGTAATAATTTCACAGAAGATATACCCTGTAAAAAACACTTTGCTACATGGAAAACTAAAGCAGTAACAGAATATATACCTTGTAAAAAAAAAAACAATTTGAATCAGAGAAGATAACAGCAATAATCTGTAAGCACAAACCTGTAGGCACACCCTGTAATAATGCAGCAGAAAGTATACCCAGCAACAACAATCTGAATCAGAGAAGCGTAAAGCAGTAAAATGTTAGCAATAAACAGTAACAACCCTTGTGAGTACAAAAGAAAATAACACACAGTAAATCTGCCTAGCCAAAAGAAGCCTTAATCTTTTTCCTTGCTCTGATAAGGTTCCTTGCTCTGTCCTTACAAGCAACCTAGAAGGAAAGAGCTCAGGTGAAGCTAGGTGCATTTGCCAGCAAACCTAGTCCTTGATCATCTTGCTAGACGTGCCTAGGTTTTGCATTAGATTTGGAAAAACTACAATCAGTTATGCTTTACGATCTCTCTCTGGAATAAACTCCAAAATACCCTTGCGCTCTCCAAATATGTCTCTCTGAACATTGCTAAATCCCTAATAAGTAGTTCCTGTAAAGACGACTGCCTCTGCTATTCCAGTTAGTTGGGCCTCTAGGACCTCTTATTACCCTTGTTAGGTTTTAGCACTTTGTTGCTTATGGCAGGGACCTTTGCACCCACTTGCTATGTCATCACTTCGCACTTCCCCTTCATACCCTGTGATACTGTCTGTAAATTAATGTTCCTTGTCATTTTGTCTCATGTCTTGATATGGTAGTTGTTAGTTTCCTTTATATTCATTTTGAGTCTATATTGTTCACCCTTGCATTCATTTTTTTGTACTGTGTTACTACTATTTATTATGTATTTTATGTTTGCTGTTGTGCCTGTGGCAGGACCTCTTTGTAAATGAGCTTGTTCAATGCCTACAGCAAGTGTTAAAATGCACATTTGATGGTGGAGAACTATATGGTGGCTGTGATGATTCCCATTATTTTGTGGTTCAAGTTCCTTTCTTTGCAGTGACAAAAAATTCATTCCAGGAGCAACGGAGAAAATGTTTTAATGCGAACTCAGAAGCAGTCCTGCCCAAACGCATCACTTTGTAAGGTGAATTGTGTCAAAATGCCCCATGCACAAATGTATCACATGTTAAGGTGAAGTGTGTCAAAATGCTCCATTGGGTCCTACTACTTGTTTCCTTAAATTATAGTTGCTTGTATTAACAATCTGTCATTATTTCAAGTCACCTCCTGCCTAGTGCAATGTGGTAATAAGATGTCTCTAGAAATGGACTGTACCTCTGAAATGTAATTTCCCTTTAAAAAGCTTTGTTTGTCCCTGAAATTGCACTGTTTCTCTGTATTTGCCAAATATCCAGTAGGACTTATGTAACTAATTTCGGGTCGCCCTTGAAAAAGGGACCTTTGGGCCCAGTGGGCTTACCCAGTTAACAAAATTGAAATAAATAAAATACAAATTCCTGAAAATCAGGGACAGCTGAGCGGTCATGGACCCCAGAAGTAGAAACTTAATGCATCCCAACTTGACCAGCAGTGGACACAGACTGCAGGCCATGCTAGCATACTATTCCACCCCCCCATGCAATCACCACTCTATTACACCACTACCTCATCGACTCACATCTTATTTCCCAAATCATCCCCTGCAATTATGTCCATTATTCACTCACTAGAATACCACCAACAGGTGAATCTGGTTCAATGTATTGGTTTGCATCTGTATTCATCCCCACCAGGACAATGCTGAAAATAGGCAGAATTGCCTAGTCCGCCTTTCCCAGGAAACCAGAAAATAAATTATATTTTTGCCATCACAGCCCTTAGACTCCAGTTCACCAGAGCAACATATTCCTTCTACCATGCCTCTCAACCATTAATCACACAAATGTGTGACAGTGCCCCTCAAAACGTGTGACAGAGAAACAGTAAAGCTCCGAGAACTGTACAAAACAGTGCTTTGATGTTCAATAGTTTCACTTTTAATAGAGTGCCAGAAGCCATTACGAATGCCTGCTTCGTAAAGCATGGGTAGCCAGCCCCAGGGGTGCAGAGGGCTGAGGAGCATTGGCACTTCACCTCTCGCATGCCAGTGACCTGAGTTCGGTGATGAGCCTGGGTTGCCAGGGGTCAGTGAGGGGAGGGCTGGGAGAGGATCGAGCAGCTGCCTGGCAGTTCTCCTCTCCTCCCCCAGACTGGAGATGTAGAAATCCCTAGCTCTTGGCGGCCACCAGGTGGAGGTCCAGTGGTAGCACTGATATTCTGGGAATTGGCTGTTAGCTGGGTAGGTGGAACGAGGCCAGTGGTTCCAGAACACATGCATGCCACCACGTGTATTTGCTTCCATGTTTGCCATTATACCAAGGCAAAAAAACCTAGTGAAAAATGGAGAGAGAACCAAGCTAGTGAAGCCCTGCCCAAGACACCATGGCTCGTCCTACCACTCCGGCTAGCAGAAAGAAGAGGAGAAGAGGCAACACTAGCAGGTGGAGGTAAGTGGTTGACCAACAGTGCCCAGGGGCAGGGCTGAGAGCCCCTCGATTCTGCCCTAGTGGATAAAAATCTCAGTGGCAAAAAAAAAAGTTTAAAGCATAGCACGGCACTTTCTTCGTTTGAAGCATTGTGCTTTTAAAGGTTAAGGGTAAAATAAGTGACATCAGTCCTAATGTGTGACAGTTGAGAGATATTCCTTCTGCTCAATGGACAACTCCAGGACTCAAAATCTTGCTGCTACCATAATTACAGTTTGCAACCAAACCAGCCGTGCCAAGAATCAAACCCCACTCTTTCTCTTTGCCTCTCTCTACCAGTCTTAACTCAGTGGCCACCGCTATAGATTACCGTATATTAAAATACAGGTTTTTATGCAATATCTCAAAGCAACATTTTTATTTAAGTGAGCTCTTTCTGATTCAGTGTTTCAAGATTACTTTCTATTAAAGTTCCAGTTTCATTCTGGAAAAAAAATCCAGTAACTGTCAATGTGGATTATATTTTTCTGATAACTCTGAGTCATCCTAATAAAAATTCACCTGAGAGACAGAAGTGCTTTCACCTCAATAATAGAACATTCTCTGTATCATTTTGGCTCTCATTAGTGAGCTGTTTTTGCAGAAAATGACAGACAAAAGCATTGTCAAATATAATTTCTGCAAGGTGTACAATAATTATCTCTCTGTCTTGAAACACACTGTATAAAGTAAACATTTAGCACTACAACGAATCCTGGCTGTTGTTATGGAAAAACTGCAGCCTGTCTCTTTCAGATGCAACTTAATTTACAAAGATCCTACAATGGAATATGGTGAGATGTTGGAGAATTATAATAGACTGGGAAGTGAGGGCAGGTCCCGTATCGTAACAACATGTCACATTGTCTGCTTGGAGGCCAGGATATGAATGTAACCCATCAGTTCCCACACTGAGGTCAGCTGGAGGCTAAGCAGAATGAAGAACTGAGGTCCTCAGCTCCAGCGGGGTTGGGGGGGGAGAAGAGACCAACCAACCATTTGCGCACCTCACCCTCTGTCAGCTGACCAAGGAGCAGCATTAGCAATGGCTGTCAGCGCAGCCACTCAACCTCCCTCCTGGCAGTGGCAATTCCAACTGGCTGAGTTGAGGATGGGTAAAGGAAAAGGGAGGACAAAAATCAAGAAGTAAGGAAACAGAATGGTAAAACAAAGTTGGTACGTGGAAAGATCTCCAGTTTATAGGATTGCAGTTAACCATTACCTCATCATAGACTGACAGACATACAGACAGAGACCTCGTGGGCTCCTAGACAAGCCATAATGATGAATGAATGGATACAGACACATATGCATGCATAATACAAATATACACACATATACCAGGAAGTCGCAGGGCCATAACCAGCTGGAGGCGGAAGTCATGGAAAATGTACAGGGGAAACAGAAGGCGGTGCTGCTCATGCCAGAATTAGTTGACAAGTATCAGGAGGGTGTACATCTGGAAACATACCGGAATTTGGATGGCATCCATCTGAGGGTTCTTTTTGTTTGTTTGTTTTTTATTTATTAATTTAGTTTTTGTTGACCAGGTAAGTGCATGGACAAATCCTGCCTATTTTCAGGCACGCCCCGGGGGAGGGGGATACAGATGAATGCCAATTGACCTTGAACCAGATTAAGCTGTTGGTGGTATTTTTTTTTTTTAGTGAATGAGAAATTTGGCCAGGACACCAGGGAAATTCCCCTACTCTTTTCGATACATGCCATGGGATCTTTAACATCCACCTGAACTACCACCAGTCCAGGCAGATGGAACCTCGGTTTAACGTCTCATCCGAAAGACGGCACCTCAGAAGTGCAGCACCCCTCTCATGCTGCACTACAATGTCAGTACTGGGATATTAACCCAAGTGTCAGATGTAGGAACTGAACCCACAGCCCTCTGATCTCCCGGCTTCAGAGGAGAGTGTGCTACCTACTGAGCCGCTGACACTGATAGGGTAATAATAAAGTTAGAAGGGATCCTGGTAGACAAGTGTTCTGAATGAAGATGATAGCAAGGGTGAAGTATACGCAGGCTCATAAAGCTGGTCAATGCAAGAAGAATCAGAGGAAATGCATTCAAACTGAGAAAGACAAGATAAGGGGAAACATAAGAAAGCATTACTTCACACAAGGGAGGTTAACATGCTGAACAGACTACACAGTGATGTTGTGGCAGCTAGCATTGTTCAATATTACAATGCAGGACTAGACAGATTCTTTAGGGAAAGTGACAATGCAAGTTGCACAGTATGAGTACAGGCAGCATTCCATTACACATGGATATGTCTACAGTTAAATTGGGTATAGTCACGGCTATGTGGCAGGAGGGGTGGAGAAGGGGTGACTAAGTCACTTGTGTCATCACATAGAGAATACGGGTTGCGCAACTATGCCCAACCATCCTGTGCTACCACAGAGGGGTCTGATTAGATCAGACCTTGAGAGCGAAGTTTGAGACGTCCAATATAATCAGAAGCCCAAGGTGGCAGCACAGGCTGGTTCGGCATGTAGTTGCCCAGCCATTATTTTTTATAGTGTTTAGTTTTTTAGTTTCTTTTTTTAAGTGTTTTCACAGTGCTTCTGCGGTACCAGCGCACATGCCGGCAGTCTCAGTTCAGAACTTGAATGAATTGCTGTACATGTGGCAGCGCTGGGAAAAACAGCAGCTGCCTCATGGGTATCCAATCAGCTGGAATCTTGTCATTCCACAGAAGGGTACAACTGCAATCCATGACCTTTGAACCATGGTACAACATGGTTTCAGCCCGCATGGAAAACCACACAGAATTACTAGACGCTATACTACTGTACTATTTTACTAAGATGTAACTGTAGTTAAGTTAGGAAATTACTGTAACAGAACATTTCAAGATTTGAGAGATTTGCAGTGTTAGTATCTGCAAGGTTCTCCAAAACACAGTAAGAAAAACAGAGTCAGTGCCTGAATAACACGTTGATCATCGTTACGAATAGTACCCACCTAATTAAAAACTGCCGCAAGCTGTAATTGTCGACTTCTTCCATTTTAAACACTGCAAAGAGTTTACTTTAGGGAGGAGTTCCAATTGCATCTGTGTTGACTTTTCTGTTCAGGGAGGGCCCCCATCTCTTGCCAGCCCACTGCAGTCTGGTCAGTGATTAGGCCCTTCTGAGCAGAAGTTGGGGAAAAATATGAGGTAGGTAGGTAAAATTTATTTTTATATAGGTAATACATATCATTTGGACATAATCCAGTTTACAAGACAGACCTGTGTAAATTCCTAACTAGTTACATACAAATAAGTTCCATATTAAATACATATAAATACAAACACCACAATATACAAACAACACGGTATACCTAAAAGACTTACAATAGCTGGATTATAAAATCTCAAAATCCCAAGGAACCTTAGAGAAAAAAAAAACATTTAACACTCACAAATGTGAGCATATAGCTCCTTTATGGTGTGAGTAAACAATGAATAATTTGGAATTTCTCTTACCTCATAGGAAGAGAATTCCAAAACTAGCAGCCTGATATAGCAAAGACCTGTCCCAATATTTATTATAATGTTTACCTACAACTATCTTATTTAAGTGAACTGGTCTTGTCAATATCCATTTTTGATAGTTATTCACTGTAAATAATATTAAAGAAATTGGATGATTTACAGATGAATATTTCATTTGTATATTAAAGATAACCAATGACACTTATGATTTATGTCTAAAGGTGACCAGTTCACTTTCTTCAACAATAGACAATGATGAATCAGATAGTTTCCTTGTAATACATATCTTGCTACGCGATAATAAGTTCTACCTATTCTAGACAATAGGGTTTTATTTGCATTTCTATATATTAATTCTCCATATCTTAGCACTGGAATAATTAACTGATCTGCCAGTTTTTTTCTATCTAAAAAAGATAAACAATCAGTACTTCTACTTAACGCCCCACCCTTCTATTTATTTTTTTAATCAATGCAATAATATGATTTGAATAGGACAGATGTTCATCAGATATAATCCCTAAATGACTATCTTCTTTATCTTGTTCTAATGTAGTTTGATTTCTTGTATAAATGGATAAATCATAAACAAGTTCACCACTTTTTTTCAATGGGAAATTCATACACTTTGTTTTTTTTGTGTTCATTATCAGCCCTGACCTGGTGAACCACCCCTCAATTCTTCGAAAATCAGACTGCAAGTTAGTTTGTAATATTTCTTCCGTTTTTTCTAGACACAATTATGACCGTATCATCGGCATAAAGTCGAATCTCTGATTTTTCTATAGTCGATGGCAAGTTATTTATGAATATTAGGAACAAAAGAGGTCCTAAAATTGATCCCTGGGGAACTCCTCTATTTACTTTTCTCTTTCTTGACAAACATCCCTGTACCTCAACTCTCTGGGAACGATCATCCAAATAAGATTTTAACCAATTTAAGGGATCTTCCCTCATGCCTATTCCATGAAGACTTTCAATTAGTAAGGGGTGGTCCACCAGGTCAAAAGCCTTTGAAAGATCTACAAAAATAACAGCTGTCTGCCTATTTCCCCCAATGACCTATTTATTTGGTCATAAAATTCCAAATGGGCTGTTGTAGAATAGTTTTTTCGAAAACCAGATTGTTTAGTTGTCAACAAACTGTATCTGTCCAAATATTCCATTATCTGGCTAGAGACAAGTTACCAGGAGAGAGACACTAAGCTGAAAGCTTGTTTACAGGTGCAACCTGGGAGCACAAGGAAGTTAGGTGACTTGCTCAGGGTCACACAGTATGCAAGTGGGGGCTGTGGGATTCAAACTCAGGTCTCCAGGTTTACAGCTCAGAGCTTTAAACCACTATGCTATACTGCCTCCATAATTTAGCATCTAATGACAGAGAAGTTTAAGGGGGTCTGGCTCCCTCAATGAACCTCATTGAGGAAATGGAGGGTAGGTCAGTGCTTCCCAACAAGCTGGGAGTATTAACTCACCCCTTGACAGAGAAAGCTGGCAGGGGACGGGCAGTCAGAGAAGAGGTGAGGGTGAGGGGTCACTGAAGTATAGGGACTTGATTGTCAACCTTATTTACATTAACTGTTACAGCTGTTTTAAGTTTATACTAGCAGTTGTGTCTAATTGAACAATAAGTTTATGTTTGTTATATAAAGAAAAACACAGGAGACAATGGGTGAAGATTTTAATAGTTTTACTAACAGTTCGAGATACAGATAAACTTGGCAAGGATACCCAGCAAGTCCAATTATAAAGCCTTTGGTGCAGAAAAGAACAATAAATTTCCAGCTTATGTATCTAAAACATGTTCATTGAGATTGGCATTTGTATTGAGGTGATAACATGAAATGCAATGGAATGTGCACCCATGCTGAATGGACTTGTACTTCGCTTACTTTGTACTTCGCTTACTTTGCAATAAAGAAGCTTTTAAAAAAAATGGTTTGGTTCAGATCCATGATGATAACTCAATATCAAGGCTATCTGATACACTTTCTCTCTCCCCTCCCAACCCCATGACATGACAATCATAGTCTCAGGATTGAGAAAAACAAAGACACATCCCCTTTTAGTAGGGAATGACTCTGACCTGGTCTCTGTCCACCAGATTTTGACACTTCCTGAAGTTGCAGCGCCATCATCTGAACAAAGATTTTGCAGTCTGCACAGATGAGTGGGTTTGGCTGCTTCCACAGAATTTTAGATCTTTACCAGGCTTTGAAATGAGGGATATCGTAGCTTTTCTCATTCAGGCCAGCAGCTCTCTTAGCCAGCACACCTCATCAAGCGCCACCTTCAGCAGATCCAAAAGTACATCGCTGAAGGCCTGAAAGAATTCTACAGGCAGGCCATCAAGGGTGTTTTATCTGCTGGCATATTACAGAGGGCAGTTCCCAGTTCCTGTGCTGAAAATGGTATATCCAGGTGCTCCCACAGTTCTACCGAGAGGCATGGGAGCCCTAAGGGCTCCACAAAGTTTGGAGTGTCCGACTCTGTCAGGGACTTCTCCTGTGTATAGAGAGTCTCATAGAAGAGCCAAAACACATAATTAATATTGGGCCCTCAATTTTCTTTTTTTTTTTTTTTTTAATTTAAAATTTGTTAATCAGGTAACTCCAAGAACATCATATGCCCATTTTCATGGAGGACCCAGCCAAATAACAAGTAACACACAGAAACATAAAATTATCACAAAAAAAACTCACTGGAGAACAGTAACACTAAACTCAAGACCAGTAATAATCAGTTGGAGCAGTGACAAGTTGACTTATCAATGCAATAATTCTTCAAGTTTCATTTAAAAGCATGGTAAGATCAAACATAATGTAGTGATGGTGGAAGTGCGTTCCAGTCTTTTAGCACCTTATAAACAAACGACAGCTGACCTGAGGATGCTTGGTATAGGGGCAATCTAAGACATGAAGTCGATCTAGTGTGAGTTGAAGTGCATTCTTTCTGTGCAATATACAAACAATGAGAAAAATAGACGTGCACTATTCTAGATACTTCGTATATTTACATCCTGCTTTTATTCATCATTTATGTAACATCTGACTGCATTTTAATGTGATACTTTTAGTGAATTTTTGTAATCATTTCAATTATTGAACAAATAAAATACAATACACACTAGCATGAGCTGACTATCTAGAACTACTTTCTTTAATCACATCCTTAGAAGAGAATTGAAAGTTGCTATGCCAACATTTCACAGAAACACAGGATGTGATGTCAGATAAGGGACCCACCCAGTTGCCCATTGTATTTTTTTAATGCTGCAGACCTTTCCTGATCTAGGGCACCATTCTCTACCCCTCCCATTGTGTCAGCGTGGCTCAGTTGGTAGCACATACCCCTCTGCACCAGGAGTTTGTGGGTTCTCGTCCCACACCGGTATTGGACTTGTACCTAAAAAAAAAGTCACTGGCATCCAAGTGCAGTATTAGGGGGGTGCTGAACTGCTGGGGTGAGCTGTTTTTCAGACGAGATGTTAAACCGAGGTCCCTTCTACCCACCCTGGTGCTGTCCTGGTGGGTGTCCGGGTGGAAGAAAAAGAATCCAAGGCACTCTTCGCAAAGAGTAGGGGACATTCCCGGTGTCCTGGCCAACATTCCTCTTCCCATACACCAGTTCATGCAATTATCCAGGCCGTGTGTGGGTGTTGATGTGCGATATGGCCACCACTACACATTCAGTCATTTCCCTACCAGTCTAGCATTGCTTGTAAAGTGCTTTGGGATACACTGTGTATGAAAAGCACTATAAAAATGCTGATTCTTCTTCTTCTTCACTTCCCTTCCCTGTCCCACCCCTGCAGTTACCGCTCTCTTCCTTACCTCTACATTTTCTCTAAAAATTCCAAAGGGAATGGTCATAAAATGTAAATTTAAGCATACCTTTCATCTAAAAAGTAAGTTATTTTATAATTTTTTCTTCTGCCTTCACCAAGTATTGGACAATATGGGCCGGATATTCAAAAGGGTTGCGCATGCACAAGTCCGAAAGTGCGCCATTCTGCGATATTCAGCAGAAGGCAGTTGCGCCACCGAAAACAGGCTGAGCAACAGCGCAATGCAAATGAAGGCATGCGCAACTGAAGGGGGGTGGATCCATGCATAAAGAGCACAATGCGATATTCAAAGACTTGCGCAATGCGCAAGAGCGGAACAGCCAGAAGTTGCGCCCCAGTGGAAATGAGCCAAAATAAAAAGGCTCAAGGAAGAGGCGCAAGAACGCGACAGGGAAGACACATGAGGCAGAGACACAGAGAAGGCCAGAGTAACATACAGTTAAGGCCAGGGAGTGCACAGGACAGAAGAGGGGCAAGGGAAGGTGTATGGGGCCACAGAGTGCAGAGGCCAGTAGGTGTACCAGGTGCAGTGGAGGTAGCAGTCAGGACAGCGGGGGTAACAGAGCAACATCAGCCGGGGGGGTCACAAGCCAGGGAGATGGACAGTGCCAGCTTCCACATGGAAGCTGTAATGAGGGGGGTGAGAATGCATGCTGCAGGGGGACGTGGCCGTGGAAGGGCCCGTCGGCAGTACACCCCCAACAGGCAGTACCGTGCCCACATCAGCTTTGAGCTGTACACAGATGTAGAGATCATGGGCCAGTACCGCCTGAACAGGGCAATACTGAGACAGCTCTGTGAGCTGTGCAGTGATGTGATGCAGGCACCCTCACGACGGAGTCACGCTCTGTCGGTGGAGGCCAAGGTGACAGCCTGCATGTGCCTGCTCACCACGGGCACCTTCCAGAGGCTGACAGGGGACACCACAGGCATCACACAGTTGGCCACGTCACGCATCCTCACCCAATTCCTCAGCGCACTGCTGCCACATGCTGCGGAGCACATCCAGTTCCCCAGCACCACGGCAGAGCGTGCAGCAAACATGCAGGAGTTCCACAGGGTAGCACGTATGCCTGGCGTGCTAGGGGCCATAGACTGCACCATGTGGCTATTCTCACACCACCTGGCCCCGATGGGGCTGCATATAGGAACAGGAAGGGCTATTCCAGTGTCAACTGCCAGGTGGTGTGTGATGCCACTGGGTGCATAATCAATGTGTGTGCCACACACCCTGGTGGAGCACATGATGCCTTTATATGGTATCAGTCCGCACTGTGCCATCGATTCGAGAGTGGGGACATCCCCACAGGTCATCTAGTGGGTGAGTACGCATGTAGGAATTGCAAACGTGGGGCAAGGGTGGGAATGCCACAGGTGCCATGATAGTGGCACACAGGGATATTGGCAATATGGACCTGAACATGATACTTATCTCCACCATCTCCACACAGGTGACAGCAGATACCCACTCTGTCCCTTGCTGCTCACACCATACCGGCGCCCCATGACCCCATCGCAGCAACGCTATAATGAGGCACATGCCGCCACACGCAACATCATCGAATGGGTGCTTGGGATGCTCAAGGCACGCTTCCGATGCCTAGACACCTCCAGCGGTGCCCTACAGTACAGCCCCTCAAAGGCCTGTGGGATATTCCTGGCCTGTTGTATCCTGCACAACATGGCCAAAGACTGTGGGATAGCCATTCAGGTCGAGGAGGGGGACAGCGATGGGGACGCCAGTGGCGCCGGTGATGATGGTGATGAGCAGCCCCCCCTTGGACGGCGGGACCCCCGACTGATCCGGCAGGCCCAGCTGCACCGGGACACCATCACGGAGGAGCATTATGCACGACACAGGTAAGTCAAGGGGCCATGTGCAACCAACACTGTCCTGGTGCAACCCACAGGCACACAGAGTAACACACCAGGGGTGCATGACGGCAAGGGGAGTGGAAGGGACCAGGCACACAAACACACCATCAGGGAGGGGCGAACAGTCATATGGACACACACACACACACACACACACACACACCAGGCACAAAGCGTACATGGGCAGGTGCACAGCAGAGCAGGAACAGACATGGCAAACACACAGATCCACAGACCACACCCACCACCTGTACTGTCCAAGTACGTGTGTCAGATGCTGGGCACCCTTGCACCTTGGTGTACAGTACAATGCAGGCATCATCATGCACACACACCTGTGGACAGCAGTCGGGATGGTGTGCAGGTGGTCCGTATGTTGGCGTGATGTGCAGGGCATCCACCAGTGCACTGCCCACCATGACGCACAGTGCACACAGGGCAGCACCAGACAGAACCCGCACTGGGAGACAGGTCAGTCATGTTGCACTGTTCCATGGCCACTGCGGATGTGTGGGCACCCTGCCGTGACCCAACAGCACTGGCAGGCTGAGCAGGGGCCACATGGGATGGCAACGATGGACCACCAGGGGTCCCACTGCACGATCACGACCTTGTCCGCAGTGGGGTCTATAGTATGCCAAACATACCTGCACCAGGGGTGCTCGGGATGCCCACAGCAGAACCCGGCATCGACAGGCTTGGTGTTGCACGACACCGGGAACGGAGAGTGGAGAGCATACTGTGTGGGGTGCGAGGTACAGGAGCACCTGCTTGTGTGCCCAATGCAGCCACGACAGCGACCAATGCCTGGGTCTGCCTGTCAATGGCGGCGGTCACATCCATCTGCATATGGACCATCTCTGCACGGTCCAGAGCACAGTCCCTGATGTGCCACTCCACAGCCACACACAGTGCCTCCACGGACGTTGCAACCCGCCTTTGCTGCTGTACTGATTCCCGCAGCAGGCGGGTGTGCTCTTCAAATGGGTACTCTGCCACAACGGCATCCTGTCCCCCAGGGTATGGAAGGTCCTGATGCTCAACACCCCTTGAGGGTGGGCGCTGTTCACCAGGACCAGGAATGGGCATATCAAAGGGCGGTGGGCATGTGCCACCGCTGAACACTGTACCCCCAGACCTGGTGGGTGACTGCTGCTGCTGCCCCTCCAACCGCTGTGCCCCAGGGACCACTCGTTCCACTGCTGTGGCCGCAACAGTGCCAGACACCTGCAAAGCCACCGATGCTGCCACACCAGTGCTGACAGGCACAGCCTGGGACTGTGCCGACATGCTGGCACACACGTTGGAACCAGCTAGGCCCAGGGGGCACGTGCTGGCCTGCTGTGTGTCCATCATGGGACACAAACGTCACTGCCCATTGCAGTCCTTGCATCATCAGTGGTGCAGGTACATGCTACAGCCACAGTCACAGCATGCTGGCATGCTTGCATGCCAGACTGCTGAGACACAGGCTGTGCACCCCCCACACCCAACTCACCGACACCAGAGTTGGCAGCCCGGCATGCATGCCGGTGCAGTGCATGCTGGCTGGTGACAGAGGTGGATGGACCCTCCTCCATGTCCAGCAGGTCTTCCTCACTGCCTGGACCCACCACCACCGTCCCCTGAAGACGAACAGGATCTGTAACAGAAAGAGAGGACATGTGAGTGCATGTGAACAACCTCCCCCCCCCCCAACACCACCACCATGTCATACCATGCAGTGATGGGCTTCCAACTGTCTGAAATCCACCTCCTGGTACGCCCTCAATAGCACTCCACTGCATTGATGCAGCCAGTCGGTCCTCAGCTGGGGTCAGCTCCACCACCGCTGGCTGGCCCCCGCTAGTGCCAGCACGTGCTGCCCTGAGGGCTGCCACCTTCTCCTTCACCCTCCTGCGGTCTGTCCCCATCTTCTTTTTGCATTCCTGCACGGAGCGCTGATGGCTTCCGTGCAGGTTCACTGCCCGAGCTACCCCCTCCCATGCAGCAACACGGGCCTGAGGGGTGCCCCGCCATCCACTCAGTAGTGGCTCCTCCTCCAGGTAGGCCTAGAAGAGGGCCTCTGTCTCCACCGTGGTGAAGTTGGGCCTCCTCCTCCGCCCACCATCCTTACCCTCACCTTGGCTCTGCTCGGTCATGGCGATCTGTATGGGTGGAAGTGGACACCTGTCACTGTGCAGTCTACAGCGTTATCCCATGACCATTGTACAGAACATCACACAGCATGCAACCCACGTCTCACCTGCAGTAACCGAATCTGGCCAGCACAGCCCAATGTCGCACATTTATAGCGCAATGCATGCAAATTAGGAGTGGAGCAACTGTAATGAGATGCAAATTGTGCCACTGCGCCTTTGAATGGCTGATCAGATGATTTGCATGTGTCGGCTGAATATCGCGCCTTTGCGCTTTGCGCAATACGGTTGAGCCGGCTGAGCCAATGGCGCAGATCGTGACTGTGTGGTACACTGTACTGCGCATGCCCAGGTAGCTTACACAGGCGTCTGCCGTGCTGATGATGTGCTGTGCGCGATCGGCAATTCAGGCCATGGCCACCATTGTGCCAGTGGTGCTACAGCACTGGGCACCATATGGCGCTGTGGCACTACTGCGCAATAGTCCATTGTGGCACTGGCACGCAGGTGATCGGTCGCGCAGGATGCATAGACGTCAGATGGCGCTGTGCGTGGCCTTGCATCACAGACCCCTGACCAGGTGTCTGACCTTTGCCCCCTGGCGCTGTTCGGCTGCCATGTGTACGGCTCTGTTGCGCTGTTTGGTGACAGCGCTATGTGAACTGACGGCGCTATACGAACAGCGTGATTGGAACCTATGGTGGTCTATTGCGCAACATTTCCATGTGGGGTTGCCACGCTGCGGGGCGCCATATTGCCTGCTCTACTACAGTAATGGCACGCAGGAGAGCTCCCCAGTGGAGTCAGGTGGAGGTGGCCAACCTGGTGGCAGTGGTTGAGCCCCACTTTGGGGCACTGTTTGGGGATCAGCCCCTCACCATGGCCCGCATCCATGTGTGGCTGCAGGTGGCCACTGAACTGGAGAGGGTCACAGGGCGGTGCCGGTCTGCTGACCAGTGCAGGCACAGATATAGTGACCTCCGCAGGAGGGAGCTGGACGTGCTGCAATGCCTCAGGTCACGTGCCAGGAGGGGCGTTGTGCCTAGGCCAGGTGGGTGTACCATCTATGCACCTGTATTCTCCATGGGTGTGACTGTGTTTTGGTGGCGGTGCATGGGGATGGCTCTGCCATGGTTGGCTGTGTCAGTGTGTGCAGGTGTGAGATGCATGGGTCTGGCTGTGGCAGGCACACTCACTGGGGCAGGGGCAGTCTGCTTTGGGGTCACACTGATGTTTTTCTCAACATTTGTCACCCACAGGCCGGGCGGAGAGGATGCAGGCACAGGCTGAGGAGGGCCGTGGCGGGGCCCAGGTGGCAGCCGGAGGAGGTGTGATGGGTGGGCCACAGCGGCAGCGGCAGCAGCAGCAGCCACAGCTGCTTGATGAGTGTAAGTATCATTACATCATGGATGCTATTGCATGCTGGAGGGGGTGGGCATGACCACCAGCCATGGACAACACAACCATGCACGACACAGGCAACAGTCATCACTGTCCAGTGTCACTGCACGTCTGTGTGTGCGTCACTGGTGGTCCATGCATGCACTGGGCACATGGCTGTGGAACTGGCATCCCACCACATTGCCACGCCACTTGACAGCCTTGTTTGTGCTGTGATGGACATGGGCAGTGTGTGTGCAGTGGTGCACATAGCTGGTGCTGCCTGGTTGGGCATGTCATGTGCATGGTCACTGTGGGTGGGTGCATACCATCACAGGTGTGGGGCACTGGGCTATATGCCTTGCAGGATGGGTGGTGTTCAGGGTTGTGGACAGTCACAGCCATTGACTGTGTTCCCTTTTCCTAGGTCTCAGCATCCTACGGTGGATGGACCGTGCCCTCCAGCGGCTGACGCAAGTGTCAGTCGCTACACACGACCTCCTCACAGACATGCAGCGCCATGAGGTCAGGCGACGCCGGAGGAACCAGGAAGATCAACCGGCAGCAGGGGACCAGCCTGCCGGGCGCTGACTGCGCTTCCCCTTCCCACTTCCTCACCAGCCCTCCCACCCTGCCTTCCCTCTCCCAGTTGTTCACCCCTTACCCACCCCTACCTTGTACCCCTCACCCTCTTGTCTTGTACATATATGTATATAGTTATGTTATTGGTCTTGGTGTTGTACATATCTTTTTCAATATATATATATATATATATATATATATTTTGTTATGAATACTGTGGTGGTCTCTGATTTGCAGCTGGCTATGGTTGCTCAGTTGCAGTGGTGTGCATGGCATCTGGGGTGGTATGGTCCTGGGTGTGTGTGTGTGTGTGTGTGTGTGTGTGCGTGCATGGGGAGGTGTCTCCAGTGTGGGAGTGACTTTCAGTCAGTCTTGCCATCTGCTGCCGCCCACTGCTGGGTGCCCAGGGTGGGTCTGGCTTGTATGGTTCTGTGCTACACGAGGTTGCAGTGTGCCAAGGGGGATGCATGGTGTTTACTGCAGTGACAGTCACTGCACATGGGTGGTGTCTTGGGGTCACAGTGCAGGATGTGCTGTGCAGAAGGGGCTGATGTGCACTGTGGTTGTCGACCCCCTGTGTGTGGCAGTCTCAGCCTGCCAGTGGGTGTGCTGGAGACATGGCCCAGCTGTGCTTTGTTGGCTTGTCCCCATGGGCCGGTGGATCATCCATCCCTCCCCAGTGATGCTGTGCTTGGGGTGTCTTGATGTATTGTTAGTTCTGCAGTGTGTTCCTGTGCCCATGTGTGGCATGGCTGGTGGTGAGCCCCAGCCTGCCTCCCTGGTTGTGCAGTTCCATTGCTCTGCTGGGGGCTCTGCTTGCGCTATGGCACCTCTGGACTGCTCAGCTGGGCTAGCCTTGTTGCGCTTGGCGCATAATTTCTGCTCAGCTTCCTTGCTGGTTGCGCTGTGGCGCGGTTGTGCGAATATTCACGTGGCTGCTTGCGCGGTTTGTCTTGCTCCATGTTTGAATATCGCTGGCTCATCGCGCATATGCGCAATTGACTTGTGCTTGCTCCTGCTGTTGCGCACTTTTTGGGCGCAGTTTGAATATCCGGCCCTATGTCTAATAGATTGTGTTCTAAAATGATACATTAGGAGATACCTGTTGAAATGGAAAGGAGATATAGGTAAGATCCAGATATACCGTATCTGCCTTAAGAAAAGAGATGCGTTTATTCTACGTATATTCATGTACATTGTCAAATCAGCATACATTTTCAAGTATGCCGCTGCAAACTAAAAGAGCACATACTAAATGATTTGAGGAATACAAGTTTTTGTTGGGATGCCTTGATTGTTAAGGCAGTGTGATGTCTCTGACAAAATAGAGATGGTCGCTCATTCAGTAGTCTGAATTTAATAATGAGGTACACATTTTAAAAGTAAAATTGAACCAGCTGCCAGCACCTATTTTCCTAGGTGCCTCCGGGTGGCAGATCTGGTGCTCAGGGGAGCAATTTGGCTCCCACGAGAACACTGAGGAATCCATGTGGACTTCCTTACGTATGACAACACCAGATTTGGCTGCACTTGGCTCGCAGTCAAAAAGGCTGAGTTTCAGATGCTCGGTTGCTTCCCCGAGAGAAGGATGCACAGAGCGTTGCAGGTCAGTAGAACTTGGCAAACCTTTGCTTAAATGAAAATGAGAAAGCAGTACATGTACTATTATTACCAAGCTCCAATGTAGCTAAAGGAGAATAACTGCTGTGAATATCGAGTAAGTACACATTATACATAGAAAGGTTTGAAGAGTTGTTATAATACTGTCTAAACTTTAGTGGAGATGCAAAAGATTTGCAATGTTATAAAGATTTGAAAGACGTATGGATGTTTGGTTTTTGGAGTGGTTATATATATATATTTATGACATTTTCCTTCTTTTTCTTTCAGAAAATATAAAAAATAAGGCTATAAATATAAACAAAAGAAAGCTCTGTGGCATCTATGGTAGGCACATTGTTTTAAAAAATTAAAATTATAGATATTTGCAATCCATGAAAAAATGAAATATAAATATGTCTTATGAATGTGTTATAGGGAAGCAGAAGAGCATTTGCTCTGAAAAATATTGAAATGGGATTATAAAATTAAAGGACGTGAAGTAAGTTGCAGTAAACTTTTTCCCACTTCTCATCACCTGATCCTGTTTGTTTAACTATTTTTGGAAATATTTTGTATATATAATGGTAAATCTGCTTTTATGCTTCACAGATTTAAAAACCAGACTCCCTGACGAAGGGATTGTTATCCCGAAACATAGGAATTTATTGTCTGGAAGATAAACTGATATTTCGTTTGAAAAATAAAAAGAAACAATATACTTATTAATGAATATCTGGGTGAGTGAGCCTTTTTGTTCCAATCTGTTTTGCAGCCTACAATTCCTTTGTGTCTGTCCCAGGCATTTTTGAACCCCCTCCACTGTTTTTGTTCCCACTACCTCCACCGGAAGGCTATTACAGGGGTCCACCACTACCCTTTCCGTGAAGAAATATTTCCTCAAATCCTTCTTGAAATTACCCCCTACCATCTTCATAGTATGCCCCTGATTCTAGGGCACATTGTTCTCTGAAAAATACTCCCCTCCTGTATCTTATTTACCCCCATTAGGTATTTAAAGGTCTTTATCATATCCCCCCTCTCCTCCAGTGTGTATATGTTTAGCTCCCTCAGCATCTTTTTGTAGGACTTATGATGCAAACCCTGCACCATTTTGTTGGCCCTCCACTGGACCACCTCCACTCTATGTCCTTCCTGAGGTGTGGTATCCAGAACTGGACACAGTATTCAAGGTGCGGTCTCACCAGCGATCTATACAAGGGCATCATAACTTCACTGTTCCCATGCATCGCAGCATCCCACTTGCCTTACCGACTGCCTTGTTGCATTGCCTGGCCAACTTTAGGTCATCCAATATGATTATCTCTAGATCTCTTTCCTGCTTTGTCTTTGACAATATCTGCCCATTTTGTACTCTACTCCCGGGTTGTTATGGCCCAAGTGCAATATCTTGCACTTTTTTGTACCGAAGCCCAGCTGCCACACCCTTGACCACTCCTCCAGTCTTTTCAGATCCCTCTCCATCCTTTGCACCCCGCTGAAGTATCTGCTCTGTTGCAGATCTTGGTGTCATCAGCAAAGAGACAGGCCCTTCCTTCCAGTTCCTCTACTATGTCACTTATTAAGACATTGAAGAGGATTGGACCCAGCACTGATCCCTGAGGTACCCCGCTGGTCACCTTCCCTTCCTCGGACCAAATTCCATTTACCACAAATTTTTTGAGTCTTGTCCACTAACCATTTTTTTTTTACCCAGGTTACTACCTTATTATCCATCCCTAAGCCTTCCAACTTGCTTACCAGTCTCCTATGTGGAACCATGTTGAAAGCCTTGCCGAAGTCCAGGTAGGCCACATCCACTGTCCTACCCTGATCCAACTCCTTGGTCACCCAGTCAAAGAAGTCTATCAGATTTGTTTGGCATGACCTTCCCTCCATGATTCCATGCTGCATTGGATCCTGTAATCCATCTGATACAAGAAATTCCACTATCCTTTCTCTGAGTAATATTTCCATCAACGGTCCCACCACCAGCATCAAGCTGACAGGCCTATAGCCGCCCACCTCCTCCTTGCTGCCAATTTTGTGAAGTGGGACCATCTGTGCCCTTCTCCAGTCCCCTGAGACCAAGCCAGTCTCCAGTGATCTCTTAAATAGGTCTGTTAGAGGTGCAGCTAGCACCTCCCTGGGTTACCTCAGCACCCTTGGATGTACCCCATCTGGCCCCATAGCCTTGTCTACCTTCAGGTTAGCCAGTGCCTTTCAGACTGCCTCCTCATTGAATGGGCTGGAGTCCACTTTACTCCACCCAAAGTGCCTGGTCCCTTTTTGAGGTCCCTCCCCCCTTCTTCTACTGTGAATACAGAGCAGAAGTATTTGTTCAAGATGTCTGCCTTTTCTTTATCCCCTTTCGTACAATCACCCCTTCCCTCTTTATCTGATTAGCAGTAGTAGTAAAAACTTTAATTCATTTCACAAGTAAATGAATCGGATAGCTCAACTGAGACAAGTTCATTTCCAATGAGATCCTTTTGTACAAAAGTTACATAAGTCACACAATAGACAATACAAAAAATACGTAACATATAAAGTTGACATTGTTGCTAAACAACAATAACCAATTTTTACAAAGGGTATTCAAAGCAATTCAAGCTAAATGAGTACTTCCACAGCCTATGACCCTTCTATGGTATAAGAACAGCACTTAACTTGGTTCCTGTAGAGTTCTTTATCGGAGTAATCCCTCACTTTGTCTTCCTTTTCTCAGTCACATACCTGAAAAATGTTTTGTCCCCTTTTGATATTCCCTGGGCTATTCTTTTCTCTGTCTAAGTCTTTGCACTCCTTCAGTTTTGCCTGCCTCCGTTTGTTTTACCAGATACACCTCTCTGTTCTCCTCCCTCTGGCTCCCCTTATACCTTCTGAATGCTATTGTTTTAGCCCTTGTTTTTTCTGCCACCTCTTTGGAGAACCGCAGTGGCCTCCTCTTTCTTTTAATTGTGCTTACCTGCTTGACACATGGGTTTGTTGCCCTAACTATCCCCTTTTTTAGTTTGGCCCACTTTTCCTCTACCCCATCCAGGTCCTTACCCCCTGCCAGGTGATTCTTGAGGCACTGCCCCATCTTCAAGAAATCTGCCCTTCCAAAGTCCAGGACTCCTGTCAGACATCCTGTGTTTGGAGGCCCCGACAGTGGGCCTCCCCATCTCAACAATGAGGCATCTGTTGTGAGAGTTACCTGGTGCTCTGGTTGGGAGAAAGGAAAGCCCTGGAGGAGAATATCCTCCACTGACCACCATGTGAGTGATTGAAACAGGGGCTCAATAACATGAATGGGGTAGGGTTTGAGGGTGCGATGCTTGTGACTACTGCACACTGAGTCACTCATATGTGCAACCATGCCAGGGACACTGTGAACACTGAGAAGGCTATCAGACCCACCATGTGCTGCATGAAGTGGGCTTGCACAGTCTTGTGCTCCATGATGTAGCATGCCATCTTCAGAATTGCCTGTAGTCTGCTCTCTGGAAGGAAGGCCCAGGTCTTGGTCATATCCAGTAGAACTCCTATGAACAGCAGTTGCTGTGAGGGTTGGAGCTGAGACTTCTCAAGATTCAGCAGAACCTCCACTGAGGTGAGGAAGTGAGAGGCAGTGGTTACCACCTGTTCTGTCTCCTGCTTGGATGGGCTGGCAATCAGCCAGTCATCCAGGTAAGGACAGACTTGGAGTCGTAGTTTTCTCAGGTGTGCTGTAATTACTGCAAAGCACTTTATGAAGACTTGAGGTGCTGACGAAAGCTCAAAAGGCAGGACTCTGAACTGGTAATGCTGTCCCAGCACAACTAAATGGAGATATCTGTGGTGGCTGGGGTGCACCAGTATGTGCTGATATGCGTCTTGCATATCCAGGGAAGCTAACTAATCCTGAGGTTTCAGGAAGGGAAGCAGAGAGCCCAGGGAAATCATTCTGAATTCCTCTTGATCCACGAATTTGTTCAGATTTCTTTCTTTTTTTGGTGGAGGCCTCCCATGCCCTGAGTCAGCCACTCCTTCGGGCCACCAATGGAGCCCCATCCTGCCACATCATCCCTCCAGCACCATCCGGCATCCCCCCATGTCATGCTCCAGTCAACCCAATATAGCTCTTTACCAGGGCGGCCCCCTTCCCTGGGCCCATGGGAGGGGAGAGAGGATCCAAATCCATACTGGGCACATGATGGGGGAACGGTTCTTGGAGGCTACTCCAGGGCTTTGTGGCATGAGGGGGTCCGGGCAACCATCATCCCATTGACCAAGGAGCAAGTTTTCCATTTTCTCCCCAGCCCACCCACCTCCCACAAATATTGGTCTGGCCGCAGCAGCATCCTGGGGGTGCAGGCATTCAGCAGCATGTTGAGGCTTATGCCACCAAGAATGCCATACCACAAGCCACCACCAGAAGTCACCTAACAGCGGTCCAGTACCAGTCCACCGTCTCCCAGGGAGGGATGCATCCAAAGGACCCTCTTAACTCCCTACCCTCCGGTCTCCACTCCTGATGTCCAGGTTTGGGGTGCAAACCCAGATAGCCAGTGTGCCAAGCAAACTCCTATAGCTCAGTGCCACTGAGTAAGCTTGTTCCAATTTCTGAGGTCAAGAATGGGGAGCATGGCCCCTGAATTCTTTGGTAATAGGAAGAAGTGGGAGTAGAAGCTTGTGTTTCACTCTGACTCTAGCACTATTTCCACTGCCCTGTTGCTCAGAAGGCCTGTAGTCTCCTGCTCCAGAATCTCTGACATATAAACTGATAAGAGAGGCTGTCTTCTGGGTGGATAGTACAGAGGAATTTCTGTGAAATCCAGGGAGAATCCCTCCTGGATTATCCTGAGGACCCACTTGTCCATCATAATGGGCTTCTACCAATGGTAAAACTGGGTCAGGCACCCCCAGCCCCACTGGGGAGGAGGGGTCTGCCTCCGGTAGCTGAGGCAGGACCAGGGCAGGAGCTTCAAAGGGAGACATTTGGTGCTTTCAGCACCTGTGCCTTTGGTTGTGTCCTTTTCTGAGACTGGGGAGACAAGAGTTCATGTTTGGGGTTCCCCTGCTTCTCCACAAAAGTACTGCTTGTTCCGAAAGAAACAACATCCTCTGCCCTTTTGAAGGTTAGCAGGGACTGGCCTGGAAGTCTTAAGGGTTGCCCTAGTTTCATTGAAACACTTCTCTACCCAAGTACCATCAAAGGGAGCATTCATAACCTGTTGTTGAATGTGTAGGGCAAAAGGGATGTTCACAGCCAGGAATGCTGTGTGATGCAAATGCCTGCAGCAGTACAGCAGGAGGCAGCATTAAAGGCATCCACAGAGACTTTGAGCTGGGGACTGCTGGACTCAATACCTTACTTGACAGTCAGCAGAATATCCTATTAAGCCAGTGAATCTGTCAGGAACTCTGCCAGGGACTTATGTTTGCTCCAAAGGTATTCTCGTACTTAGAAAAATGCACTTGGTAGTTGGCAGTTGTCATGGTCAGAATAGCTGAAGCCAGAGCATGTTTGAAACACAGAAGATGACAGCAGAAGGGGACCTGTGGTCCATCGAGTCTGCCCAAGTGAGGTAACCTGGGACCTATTGTGCACCGGTGTTCTTGTCCACCTAGACACCCAGCCTAGCTCTCGCCAGTACCACGTATTTGTTCCCAATACTTGTCCCACCCATTCTTAAAGCTTGATACTGACTTTGCAGCCACCACCTCGGGAGGTAATCTATTCCTAGGTTCTACCATCCTCTCTAAGAAATAATACTTTCTGATGCCCCTCTTGAACACTCCACCCTTCAGTTTCCACTCATTCCCTCTTGTGGTAGAACTGACATTCCTGGTAAAAAGCTGCACTTCTGGCACCTTGTTGATGCCTTTAAGGAACTTGAAGGTCTCGATCATATCCCCCCCTCCCTCCTAGTCTCTAATGAGTACAATTTCAGAGCACCAAGCTTCTCTTCATAGGTGAATTCCTGAAGGCCATATATCATTTTTATGGCCCTTCTCTGGACCACTTCCAATCTATCAATGTCCATAGTGTCAACCTTGTGTGACTCCTTGTTAACAGGGTGCAAAGCGACCTCATGGGGGAGAACAGCCTTGTCATTCTCAGTGCGGGTAACAATGGCATCACCTATAGATACACTAGTTTATCCTTAGAAGCAGCTCATTTCTTGCTGGCCTGCCGTAACAGGCCTACTCCAGATCGCATCAGATGGGGTTTCAAATACGAGAGGAATAGGAGGAACTAAACTGAATGGGATATTTAAAATATTTAACCACTCTAGATGGAGACATTTACCCTGGTCAGTGGCAGTAAAATGGAAATTAAGTGCTGAATACATTCTTCATTTTGCACTTTTTGACACTGAACCCTAACTGCCATGCTCTTAACTGCTCCTAGGGTTTCCCAAGGTCCCTACATATTCTCTCCACCCCCTCCTGAGTGGCCACCCTACTACAGATTTTGGAGTCATCTGCAAAAAGCCATATCTTCTCTTCCAGTAATTATGTTTTTCAAAGTTTTCTTTGCGGCGTCAGTAGCTCTTTAAGTACCCTTGAGTGTGTCCTGTCTGGTCCCATAGCCGTGTCCACTTTCAGAGATGCTGTTCCCTTTGGGAGTCTTTCCTCTGAAAATCTGCTTGTGTCCACCTCCCATCCTCTTTGTTCCTGCTGCTCTCTGGTGGTCTGCCCCCTCCCTTCTACTGTGAAGGTTGAGCAGACCTACCTGTTCAGTGTGTCTGCTTCTTCATGGTCCTCTTATCTTTTTGATATGCTGAGAATAACAAGGTAGTCACTTGCTCAAGGTTGCAGAATATACCCATTTCTGAGTGGGGTCTGAGCTTGCAATCTCATGGCTTACGATTCACAACTCACAACTCTAACCACTGGACTACATTGCATTCTCTGTATCAAATAAAAACGTTTCTGGTAAAAGCCCTGTTAGGTGACAGTACGAAACCGAGGCCTGGCTAGTTTTGTCTGCTGGGGAGGGCACCTGATCCTGTCTTGAGGATCCAGCAATGTGATCCAATGAGGTGAAAGTATATTCCCTACAGCGGTACCCTTTCTGATTTTGAGATGCGGAGTCTGCTCATCAGGCTGTAGTCACACGCAGAGAGTGGGACCCATCAACTGGCATACCTTGTGTCTGTCAGAGGTCTTACATTCACAGTGGGAACTCTACCCACTTCCCTTTCATCCTGGCAATTCTTCCTTTTAGCACTGAAACCTTTACATTATAGAGCAGACTGCAGTGGGTGACGGGGCTTGTAAGCATGGAAAATCCCACACAGTCTGAATGCCAGGACCAGGAAGGATATATGCCAAACAAGTAAGAGTTCCAGGATGCCCGATGTTCTTGGAAAGGGGAGATGTCCACAGTAGTCAGAGGAGTTACCCAGCAACCAGTGAAGTGCAAAGAAAATAAAATGGTGCTCAGCTCCTTAGAATAGTTACTGCAGTTTATTTCTGAAAACGTCTAGTATTTCATATTTCACAGGTCAGCAGAAAGGATGGTAGCTGGTGAATGGACAGGAGAAACCCAAACCCCTGCAGCAGGCCCTGATCCAAGGTTACTGAAATGGGTAAGACCCAACCTGTGTTATACAATCCCAGATGAATGCAGTGGTGAGGCAGGAGGCAGAACTCACCCTGGACTGGGAATTGCCTGACTAAACTGGATCCCCTCATCCACTCCTTCTGCTGCTTTGCTCCCAACTGCTTTACCCGCACCCAACATTATACTTTCTTCTCTGCCCTCTCCCTCCCTTCCCTGGAGGATTCCTATCTGTCCCACTGTGACTCACTCACCCACCTCACAATTCTGGCTATCCTCTCAACCCCCTTATCATGACTTCCTACTCCCTCCCTCCACCCCCTTCTCCGACTCCCTCCGAAACTCTGGGTTTTGCTTCCTTCCCATAAAACTCTCACTGGCCATTCAGCCTTCTCCTTCTCCTTTCCTAAACTCTGGAATTCTCTCCCTTTAAACATTCACTCTGCTCCTTCTAAATCATCCCTTATTTCTTGTCTCCACTCCCACACGTCCCCCTCCTGCCACTGTCCTTAACTTACCTGGGCTTGCTTTTCCTCCACCTTCCTCCATTGTCTGCTATACACCTGTCACCTCCCCTGTCTTCCTGTTCCCTCCTCTGCTCACCTGCATAATTTCTCTTTTTTTTCCTGTTCCAGTTCCCCCCTTATAGCTCTCCTTACTGGTTAATTATTCTCCCCCTGTTCCCATTTCCCAGTTTAATTTTAAGGTGTATTCTACCTCGCCCCTTTTTATTCCCCAGGTACCCAACTGCTGCCATGCATACTGCACTTACTGTATATACCTCACTGCTGACACTGTTTACTGCACTTACAATGTTGCCTCCCTGTACATTGTAGGTACACTGGTTCCTGTCTGCTGTCACTGTATTCTGCATATATTGTTTGTACCTTTTTTATTTTTGCTTTTTGCTGAATTCTGTATATTGTATCTAATATGTACTGTATGTATTTTTACATTTGTGCAACTGTATGTGTATGTGTTTTTTTATCCTACTCCCCTTCCCCCCGGACACATCTGGAAACGAGCTATTTGAGCTCAGTATGTTTTTCCTCGTGAAATGCTTTAATAAATAGATAAAAAAAAAAAAAAAATTAAAAATGCTGAGCAGTAAATGGTTTGTTGCACTGGTGAAATAATGACGCTGTTTCATTTGAAAGAAACATGATTAGTTTACTCTGAATGGGACCGTGCATCAAGTATTAAGTGATGGTTATCTAGTGTAGCTATTTCAGTGAACTGCAATATTTTTCTTTAGTATATTTTGTTTACTGCTGCTCTTGTATAGCACCCACCCCCACCAAGAAACCCGTGTGTCCTGGAATGAGCACACTAGAGAAAGAAATGTGCGGTGCATGTGCAGACACTCCAACAAGAAACACTGAGGATGGCAAATGAGAAGTCAGCCTAACTCATAAATTATGCATCTGGCTCCTTCCCACACGAGATACAGTTCTTTGTTTCTTGAGGAATGAATCCTTTGTCTGTTGGAAGCGACACTTGGAAACTAGCTAAATAGACTCCGTTTCCTTTTTTGCATACATTTCCAGTGCAATCCTTGCTGTGGCACAGACTGATATATCAGTCCAGAATTCCTATATGTTCTAATTCTGTCAGCAGCCTAGAGGGACACTGTCAACCCTCTTAAGTCTCAAAGTGTTGCTAGTTTAAAAAACATATTTTATGACTGCCAACATTTTGTAAAGATTGTTGATGCAGCTGGTAGTTTGATTCTGACTCTTATTTTCTTTTAAAAAAATAAAAAACAGACTGTCCAACATACTGGTGTTATCACACCAAAACTGATTTGTTAACATTCCTTGATCAACTCCAAATGCCTCCTTCCTGAACTTGGGAACACCCACAAAACAGTTTAGCCCCTCATGATGCAGTGGGAGTTTAGGAGGCTACTGTCTTATGAGTGACTGCACTGTTTGGGTGTGTTTCTAATGCTCAGGAAGTATGCAGTAAGAACAGAACCAGGATTGTAAACAAAAACAAAGTTGTTTATAAATATACATTGCCATGCATTTCAGTTCTACTAAGCAAGGAGACAGACAAAACAAACAGCAACATCAGTGAATTTTAGAGAGGGCAAGCAATCATAAAATGTGGGGTTTCAACTAGAAATAATATGATAAAAACAGGTTGACAGTGTCCCTTAAGGGTTAAGGCAGTGCTTGAAAATAATTCAACCAGATGAACTACAATTCAGAGCTGATGCACTAATGTGTTCATTAGACAAGACGTGACTTTAAACTACAAACCCAATGAGTTGTAACAAAGTATCTGTGATGCTCTGCTCTGTGTATCTTCACACTGCATATGTATCCTTACATCCTAAACCGTACCTTATCTATTTGTTAAAGGGCTAGTGATGCCTCAAAGAAAACTTTTAAAAATGTAATAACTAGGTACAATTCTGCCTGCACTGCATTTATATTTTATATATTACTTCTCCCCAATATTTATTACTAGGGACATTTGCATGAATACATGATCTTCATCCCTTAGGGTTCCTTGAGAGTTCATCTGCCTTTACAGCTTACTCCCTACTTCAAGTCATAATCCTCTGTTGTGACATCACAATTGTTGCAATGAGAGTAAATGTGATGTCAGAAGCAGTGCTCTGTGAAGTCAGGGAGGGAGAAAGCAGTAGGAATAGACAAAGTCTTCAGGAGCAAAGATCCTGTTTTCATACAGATTACCTCAGTGATAAACAATGGGGAAGGAATAATACAGCACTACTGGGAACCACAAGCTGGACTGTGTCTAAATATTAGGTTTTGTTGATGTTGTCCTGAACGTGCCACCAGCTCTTTAATTTTATTACTGTACCCTGTATTTATTGTAATGCTGACTGCTCTGTACCGTGCCTTTCTGTACAGCTAGTCACTTATGAAAAAAGCTGTGTAGCTCATCTTGCTCTCCAGTATAAAAAAATAATAAAAATGAACATACTTGTCAACCTCTCAGCATTAAAATGCATAGCACTGGTCTTCAAATTTTAGAGCTAAGGGTCAAAATGTGTAGCACTTTCTTATTTTAAGAATAATATGTCTAAGAATAGTGGTCTCCATATGTTTAGTGTTAAGGCATGTTTCTATCAAGTTAGCTCAATGTTTTAATAGCCTGTGTGTCTAGAAATAGCTCTAACATTATGAGTAACGTCAGTAAACATTCGTGGAGCAAGGGTAAATTGGTGTGCAAAACTCATTGCGCTATTGCAAAATTCACAGCAGTTGAGAGGTATGTAAATGAAATGAAAATCTGTGAGAAAAAATGGCTGCAGAGTACAGGGCTCCTGGAAAAGCTGTGATAATACTGACACCGTGTGGTAGATGGTGGTAATGCAAGAACTGCAGAGAAAGCCAACCATTAAACTGCTTGTGTTAATAATTCCAGATGGTTGTTCAGGACTCCAAATGGGTATGAGATAGATTAATTAAGAAATACAAATTTCTCACAGATCCACTAGCAGCTAGTTAACCAATGTGAAGGTAGGCTCCTACCCTACTCCCAGGAAAAAGAAAAACAAATGTACCGTTTACGTTACAGGTCCTTACTGGTGAAAGAACTGGCAAACAACTAATCAGCTTATGAGCTTCATTTATGAGTTTTCTCATCAATGGTATCTACATGCCTGTTAGCAACAGTTTAGAACTTGAAATGACTTACAAAAATGGCAACCAATAATCTGTGCTTTGTGTTAAAAATGCAGAACTTTGACCGGCCCAGTGGTGGTGGTAGTGCATTACAGAGACGTACGGTTCAGGGACCCCTGGCATTCATGTGCTGCCCCCTGCCACAAGTCAACACTGGAGCAGTACTGGCACTGAATGTGAGACAGCCACTCACCTTCACAACTGGAGCAATGGTGCAGTCAGAGTGGTCACCAGCATTGGGAACGCGATGGGGGTGGGGAGAAGGAAAGTTACTTAACTCCAGATCTTCAAGAATATCCCCTAGAACCACTCTCTTTTGTCTTAGGGCCAGGGCTTCTGGGACCCTGCGGGAGCAAACATTTTTGCCATGGCTGCTGGAGAGGGTATCATTGCCAGCATGCGCATGTCACTCATGCCAGAGACAATAACCATCACCGACAGCTCCAAATGCCTCATATGTCTGTAAACAAGGGGAGCGGAAAGCACAGTGAGGAAAAGTATAATAAATAAATAAATAAATAAAGAGAGAGAGAGATACACAGATTGACAGACAGACATACAAGTATTACAGGGGCATGGTTACGCCTCTATATTTAGGGTTTAGTAGTCAGTTAAATGTTAAACCCCAATTTTTGCACTTTAATAACTTTGCAACTGTTGAACGGATGTGTATGATATTTTGCATGCACATACTCGTGGGGTACATCTCTTGACATTCTAAGTTTCATTCCAGTCAGCCATGCAGATTCCAAGATCCAGACAGTTAAAAAAAAAAAAGTTAATTTTTAGGGTCTTTTGCTTTTTGTCAGCCCCTAGCACCCAGATGGTTTGGAATTTTTATCTGAAATGTTCAGGGTAGAAAGGGCCTGGCCCACAATAGCACCTTTTGCTAGTTTGGAGAAAAAATATGAATCCATTCCACAGTTATTAATTTTTAATATTTCCATTCTGAGCATGCTCAGTAAGCCTTGCAAGACAGCTGTACGATACGAAAAAGAATAATTTTTCAAATGGGGCCAATCCTTTTCTGTGAAGAAAAACATTCTTTTTCATTTGCTGCCATCTTGTTTCCGTTTAATAAAAAATTCAAAACTTACAAAAATGACATCCTGCAGAGAGACCAGACATCTGTCTTGCTCATTGGGACTCTGTTAGGTGGATTATTCACTTAACTGTTGGAAAAATTACCCGGAAATGTGAGTATTTTTTTTTTACATTTTAAATAATATTTTGTGACTGTTTTCTGCTTTTTTTATATGACCTTTTCATTTATACAAAAAAGGATCCCAAGTCATAAATCTCTCTTTTTCCCTGGTGTCTAGCAGTACCCCCCACCCTCTGATCACCTTCCCCATATTTTGTAATGCTTTCCTGTGTGTCTAGTAGCAGCCCCTACCCTCTGATTGTCCTCCCTGTATGTTTTATTGTTTCTTTGGCGTCTAGTGACAGCCCCATCCTTCAATTGCCATCCTCATTTTTTTTAAACCTGTTAAAAAAAAAAAAAAGGTTCCTTGCCAATCCAACCCTTCCCAGCCTGACCTTCCACTGAGCACCCACCACCCCCATTACATCCCCTCACTCACTTGAACAGGTCCCAGGGTCAAGATCCACTCTCCAATTGAAGACATGTCTTTATTTATTAATTATTTATTTATTAAATTTTGGTGACCGGGTAAGCCCATTGAGCCCCGAAGGTCCCTTTTTCAGGGGCGACCCAGGATAACAATACAAGTTATAAGAAAGAACAAGGACATAAGGAACATTTGAGGCATTGTGAGTTACATCATGAGGTGGTTACAGTAAAGAAAAATAGTGGATACAGGCATGGTTACAGGTATGGTAAAAGAAAAGCAGTGGATACAGGCATGGTTACAGGCATGGTAAAAGAAAAGCAGTGGATGCTGCTAGAACCGTCGACTGCAGTATGAGAAACTGACGTTAAGTGCAGTTCAAAGCATTTCCATGGGGGTTTCAACTCTGATGCATAATTTTGTCATTTTTGCATATTTTGACACCAAATTTTCAACATGGCCTCTTGGGGACCCCACTTCATGAACAATGGCAGTGGAATTATGCAAATCCAGCCCAAAAGCAGATTTTGCTGTCACTTTGCAAAATCATCTTTCAGGCAGGATTTGAAAATTTTCACCATCTTTGTTCATAAGATGGGGTCATAAAAAGGCCATTTTGAAAATTTGGGGTCAAACTATGTTAAAATGGCAAAATTATGTGCATCCATTGAAATTTTGCTATGCTAGCTCATAACTTTGGTCGTTTTAAGTATTTTTACCCCAGATTTACAACATAGCCATTTTTTACACTGCCTCATGAACAGGACAGCTGTCATTTTCCAAATCTTGGCCAAACTGTTTCCAGACACCTGGGGCATGGAATGGCATTCCGGTGGTGTGGAATAACATTCTGGTGGGTATTTGAAAATTGTCAATATTGGGTTCATGAGGTGGGTTAATAAGAAGGCTAAGCTGACAATTTGGTTGCTGTTTTGCTACAAATAGCAAAAGCAGGGCCCAGAGGGGCCCTGCACTTCCACAGAAACATACATGTCCACATCTATGGAGGGATGGGAGAGCAGGGCCCAGAGGGTCCTGCGCTCCCATAGGCAAATGAGGATATGATTATACTATCTCAACGTGTAAGGAAATTCTTTGCAAAAACACTCCATTAATGCACCATTTAGGGTTAAGACTACAGGAACAAAAGTAGGGAAATGTGGTTTTAGGGTTTCCAACCCTAAAACCCCACTCCCACCCCTGAAATAGATTAGGGGTGCAGTACTCCTTGTGGCTGTCAACCCTAAAGTTCACCCCATTGTGGCAGCAAGAAAGTTCAGATGTGATGGACACAGATGTCTATGTTTCAGAAGTGTATACAATGAGGTGAGCTTTAGGGTTGACAACCCCAAGGAAGACTGCACCCCGGATTTGCTTCAGGGTTGGGGGGGTTAGGGTTGGAAACCCCAAAACCACATTTTCCTACTTTTGTTGCTGCAGTCTTAATGCTAAATGTGCATAAACGGAGTTTTTGCACTGAAATATATATATATATATATATATATATATATATATATATATATATATATATATATGTAAAGAGAGAGAGAAAGAAACAAACAATTTAATATAGAGAACTAACAAAACTGGAAGAGAGGTGAGGAAATAGCTTTTTTCCCCATAAAGTACTCCTCCCAGGAGCGACAGACTGGTGTAAGCCCTAGGAAGAAAACTCTGAGCCCGTGGCTGCCCATCATCTGTCCAGGGTGAAGGGAAATATCATGTCAGATTCCACCCTGACACTGCCTAGTGTTCAAATATATGTTGCCAGAAATAAGAGACTCACAAGGAACAGACTTGTGAT
This sequence comes from Neoceratodus forsteri, assembly GCA_016271365.2. Lineage (NCBI taxonomy): Eukaryota > Metazoa > Chordata > Ceratodontiformes > Ceratodontidae > Neoceratodus > Neoceratodus forsteri. The sequence continues at coordinate 402,504,609 of JADMNL010000025.1, forward strand.
ACTTCATGCATGATTAGCCATAGCATGTAGAAACACTGGATCGTACCAAACCATAAACATATCACAAGTGAATACTATGTGCACGCTTGCCAGATGGTCCCTTAAGATTATGACTGATCTGACAGACAGGAGAAAAACCTGAAATATGACATACAAAAAGCAGCTGGCAGGGCTGGAGATAGCACAGTGATGCCCGGTGGCAGATTATGTAACGGTGCGAGACCTTGTGACACAACTGCCATGATGTTATCATTGATGACTAGTCGAAAGATTGTAACAGTAGGCTATGCTAGGTAAATAAACACTTGACGAGTTATTGATCTGAAAATATCTGCCAGTAATTAGACAAGCAGGACCACAAAATAGGACACTACCATACATTAATCCCACCACTAGATATATGCACACATACATACATACACATACATATATCTATATAAACAGATACACATACATATATCTAAATATACACACACACACATATATATATATATACATATATACACACACACACACACACACGTATATATAGGGGATATGACATGGCCTGACTGAAGATATATTTATCTTTACGAGAGGCCAATGACATCATGATATCTCACGAGTGGTGAAGCCATGAGCGAGATATCATGATATCACTGGCCTCAAGTGAAGATAAATATGATATCTTCAGTCAGGCTATGTCATGTTCTGTTTATACAATGTATGCTTTGGGCCCCACTCAAAACAGCCCCCAAATGGCCCCTTGATACAATCCTTGACATAGAAATAATGGCTATTCCATCTCAACTGTGCATATCTGTTGTAACACAACAGATGGCATATGTTATTTAAAAAAATGTGTGTGGTTGATCTTGCCACCTTAAAATAAAAAAAAGATGTTCTGGATTACCCAAACACAACTCTTCATACCCCCGCCCATCAATCCAACAGATCACATATATTAAATAAAAAAAAAATCTCTGATCTTGGCACTATAAAGGTATTTAATAAATCATATCTGGTTGATCCTGCCTGTATGTTAAAAAAATACTTAGTAAGAAAACATATCTGGTTGATACTGTGACTTCTGTTTATCTACTGCTTTGTGGAATGTAGCGTGACCGAGCAGCTATCCCCAGAAGTGCAGCATGGCCGAGCGCTATAAATATGAGAACCTGAGGCGCTGTCTGACTTTTAGAATGAGAGAGTCATCACTTCCACACTTAGAAAAGTGTTTTTTTTTCTTATTTTAGCCCTATTTCTTAAAATGAAGCTGCCGACAGCACTGAGAGGAGAACGAGTGAGTCGGCAGCTTCAGACCACTAGACCAAAGTTCAAACATGTGTTGCTATGGCAACATACGCTCACACTTTCGTCTGGGGGTCAGAAGCTGCCGACTCACTCGTTCTCCTCTCAGTACTGTCGGCAGCTTTGTTTGAGGAAATAGGGCTAAATAAGAAAAAAAAACACTTTTCTAAGTGTGGAAGTGATGACTCTCTCATTCTAAAAATCAGACAGCGCCTCAGGTTCTCATATTTATATTGCTCGGCCACGCTACACTTCTGGGGATAGCTGCTCAGTCATGCTACATTCCAGGAAGAAGTAGATAAACAGAAGTCACAGGATCAACCAAATATGTTTTTAAATATTTAGTTGTGTAAAAATATGAGCAGATTTGAGAAATGCATGGGGGTCCTGCTTGTAAAGAAAAAGCCACGGGGGCGGGGACTGCTCAGTATGGAAAAGGGAGATGATACAAAGTGAAAACGTTTCACTTTCAATGTGATGACGTATAGGAACACGGAGATATCAATGTTATCTCCATGACCTGGCTGAGATAGTACATTTTATCCTGACATTTATATCAAAACATACATAGTGTGTGTATATATATATATATATATATATATATATATACATATATATAAATATATAAATATATAAGAGACAAAGAACCTCTGTGCGCAAACACTGAGGCAAGGGTTACCCCAAAGGGCATTTGGCTGGGAAGCCAAGTTTCAAGAAAATACAAAATCACACATGCCCCCACAATGCAAAGCATCATGGGCTGCATATGCAAATCACAGAATGTTATGCTGGTCCAACTTTAAGCAGAATTGCATGGTGCCGAAAGGCCTCTCACACAGTTTGCAAAGGGTGCTAACAGAAGACATAGACACGTGTTTCATCCTACCAGAACTCATCAGTATGCCTTGTCTGTTTGACACCCCAGTGGAAAGGACCAGCTACCCTTAAGGCAGTGTGCCTTGGATATATTGTGGTGAACCCATTAAAATAAAAAACTATTTAAAAGACAAAGAACCTCTGTGCACAAACACTGAGGCAAGGGTTACCCCAAAGGGCATTTGGCTGGGAAGCCAAGTTTCAAGAAAATACAAAATCACACATGCCCCACAATGCAAAGCATCATGGGCTGCATATGCAAATCACCACAGAATGTTATGCTGGTCCAACTTTAAGCAGAATTGCATGGTGCCGAAAGGCCTCTCACACAATTTGCAAAGGGTGCTAACAGAAGACATAGACACGCAGTTTCGTCCCCTACCAGGACTCATCAGTATGCCTCGCCTGTTTGACACCCCAGTGGAATGGACCAGCTACCCTTAAGGCAGTGTGTCTTGGATATATTGTGGTGAACCCATTAAAATAAAAAACTAGTTAAAAGACAAAGAACCTCTGTGCGCAAACACTGAGGCAAGGGTTACCCCAAAGGGCATTTGGCTGGGAAGCCAAGTTTCAAGAAAATCCAGACAAAGGCAAAGAAAAGAAAAGAAAACAGGAAGGAGAACCCCTCCCATTTTTAAAATGTATCCTCTTTTTTTAACACATACGCAGGAAGTACAGTTTGAGATTGGTAGCTCAAATGGGAAGCCTTGAGCTAGAGGGATGGAAAAGTAACTAAAAGAAGCTTTGACTTCTGATAGCAGCAGCAGACATCCTTAACACCCTGCCTTTACCTGATAAGTACAGCTATGTAGAGGTCAGTGTCAGTTGCTCAGTAATTAGCATGCTCACCTCTGGGGCTGGATGATCAGAAAGTTATGGGTTCTAGCTCCTCCCCAGGTACCAGAGTTAATACCCAGAACTGGCAATGTAGTGGAGTATGGGGGGGGGGGGTGCTGTACAACTGAGGTGCTGTCTTTCAGATGAAATGTTAAAGCCGGGTCCCTACTGCCCAGCACTGGTCACCGTCCAGGTGGAAGTAAAAGCTACCATGACACTTACTGATGAAAAGTAGGGGAATTTCAGAGCGGCACATCTCAGTACAATTGTAATTTGGCTAAACCCCCAAACTACACCATTATGGAAATTTACTGAATTTGTACTTTAATGATATGTTTGAGATAGACAAACTCTTGTCCCCAGGACCAAGAGACACTATTCACGATGCAGATTTTACAGAATTTACTGCCCAGACTTTGAAACACTCGACTAAAATCTGCAATCTACCCTCCTTTGCCTCACTCTTTTACTACTGCAGACTAATTTTTGCTGAATCTGATTTCCTTCCAGCCCACCTGGATCATACCTTCAGCAGATGGCATCCCCTAGGCTTAATGTATATTTTTCCATTTTTGGATCAATACGGAGTTGTTCCCTTTGAACATCTACAAAAAAACTTCCACATCCCATCCCACTTCTTCTTCTCCTTAAAGCACAAACAAAGAAGTAATTGAGGGTGTGACTCAAATCAGAAATGCTCCTGTGTATGTGCACAATAAGGGATGCTGATTTTCCTGATGCTAGTATTTACCTGTAATTTAATGATTTATTCTGGTTTCATCAGTAATAAAAGGTTCCCCGCAGTGTAAACAAAGCAGCCGATTCTCTCCAATTCTCAGCGTAGCTCGGCTCACAAAATGGCAAGGACGTGCATACGTAATGATGTCATTGGAGCAACTCTGCTCCGCTTCTTCCATTGAAACCTATGGGCACTTTTTTTAAATGTTATATATTGACACTATATGTGGATATCAGCATATGTATCAATACTTAGCTTGTGCACCAGAGTCTGCCACGTTGCCCAATTTTCCGGGGGTTGCAAAACTCTCCATCCAGTCCCTGGCTTATTTCCTGTTAGAATGGGGCTGAAGGAGGAAAAGCCGTGGAATCGCCATGCAGCTTACAGCATGAATATGCAAGCCAGCTGTCCATGCATGCATGTTGAAGTGCATCAGTTTTCTTGCTGCTGTTGTGGCAAGACAAAAGCCTCTCCAATTCTCCTGGATCCCTAGATGGGCAAAACGAAGTTCAGACACATGGAGGAGGCACATGAGAAGCGCCAAAAGATTTTAATTAACAGCACCTATGAGCACTGGGGTACTGGGTTATAATAAGGGCAATGAATATTAATGAGCCTGCTTGCTGCCTGGGAGGACAGTGCAAAATGGCAGCAGCGACAGGCAGGGTATTGTATTAAAATATTAGACTCTGCATTTAGATTAAAGGGCAGAGTGGCTACTACTGAACTTTAGGGGAAATAATAAATTTAAATTATTTGGCTGCAAGAGATATAAAAAGTTGGGACTCTGTTGGGGACTGTGTATTCTGCAGCCATGCTGCTCACCTTTAACCCTGCCTTAGCCAATGAGAAGCTGAAATTTGGCAAAGGGACTTATGGGACTGAAAATGGACTCCGGGGAGAAAAAACAGGGACATTTCTTGGCACCTAAATGAAGGACCAATAGGGCGTCAAGTGTGCCAAATGAATATTTGTTCAGTTGGACAGAGGCTACAGTCAATGAGAATAGGCTGCTGTAAAAGAGATAAAAGGGACTGTTTTGCCCACCAAGGGGAGATTCAAACCAGGATCCCAGAGTGAGAGATTGCAGGAGCAATGGCTGGAGGGCTCATCAGCCCTAGGCCTGCATCTGGGACTTTACGGCCAGCTCAGCCCCAGTAGCTCTCAAGCATTTGGGACCCTGTTGCCAGAGACCTTGCAGTGGAGCAACTGCAGAGTGCATGCATGGTTCAGTTCTGGGGTTGCCCAGGCAATAAGGGAAAAGAGGTTGGCCTATAGAAAATTCAGGAAGATCAAGAGAAAGGTGGATGGGGAAAATTACCTAAGGTTGGCTAGTGAGGCAAGTAAGAAAGTCTGGTGAGCTGCGGATAGCTGAAGGAATTAAGAAGGGGCAGAAGGCTTTCTTTCACTATATAAGTGAGAAAAGGGACAAGATGGAAGGAATTTTTAAGCTTTAGAAAGGGGTGTAGTGGGTGGAGGATAATGGGAGAAAAGCAGAGATACTAAATGAATGCTTCTGTTCTGTCTTCACCAGGGAGAAGGATGGACCAATGTCTTCAGGAGGGAAAAGAGAAGTGGGGGGAGGGGAACACAGATGTAGTGATACAGGAGGACAGAGTGAGGGAGGGGCTGCTGGCATTGAAGGAGGACAAATCACCAGGCCAGGACAGAGTACATCCAAGAGTACTAAAGGAACTGGCTGTGGATGGCAGATCTATTTAATAGTTCATGAGAGACAGGCTTAGTACCACAAGACTGTAGAACAGCACATGTAGTGTCGCTCCACAAAAGCGGTCCCAAGGATGACCCAGGGAATTATAGACCAGTCAGTCTGACCTCCATTGTGGGCAAGCTCATGGAGACCATACTAAAGGAAAGGTTGGTGGAATATCTAAAGGAGCATGGTCTCCAGGATGTGAGGCAGCATGGGTTCATGGGGAGGGAGATTGTGTCAAACAAATCTGATTGACTTCTTTGACTGTGTCACTAAAACAGTAGACAGGGGCCAAGCAGTAGACAGCCTCTTTCTTGATTTCAGCAAGGCCTTTGACTCTGTGCCCCACAAAAGGTTGATCAGGAAGTTGGTGGATCTCAGGGTTGGGGAAAAGATGGCTAGATGGGTGGAAAATTGGTTAAAGGACAGAACTCAGAGGGCGGTTGGGGGGAGAATTATCTGGCACCAGACAGGTAACCAGTGGGGTCCCACAGGGCTTGGTGTTGGGGCTGGTGTTGTTCAATGTCTTCATCAATGGCACTGAAGATGGCATTAAGGGCAAAATGTGCCTATTCATGGATGACACCAAGCTCTGTGGGAGAGTGGACACAGCTCTAGGGACACAGGACCTACAGGAAGATCTAGAAAAGCCAGGGAGGTGGTCCAGGATCTTGCAGCTAGGCTTCAATGCCAAGAAATGCAAAGTTATGCATATTGGAGCCAAGAATCCTAGGACAGAGTACTACCTGGGCGAAGTCAGAGTAGCTGTATCAGAGGAGGAGGAGAAGGACTTGGGAGTGATGATCACTAGTGACCTGAAGCACTCCATGCAGTGCAAGAAAGCAGCAGCAATGGCAAACAAGATGCTGGTATGCATATCTAGGGGGATCAGTAGTAGGAGAGAGGAGGTTATACTGCCCTTGTACAGGTCACTGGTAAGGTTGCATCTAGAGTATGGAGTTCAGTACTGGTGCCCACACCTCAAAAAGGACATTAACCTGCTGGAGAAGGTCCAGAGGGGGGCTATAAAGATGACAGCTGGCCAGCAGGATAAGGCATATGAGCAGAGGTTGAGGGCACTGAACATGTACTCCCTGGAAGACAGGAGAGAGGGGACATGATTGGGACCTTCAAGTACCTGAAAGGGATAAATAAGGTTGATAAGGAGAGTCTCTTTAAGCTGAGTAGCAACCATAACATGAGGGGGCACAGTCTTAAGCTGGAGGGTGGGAGGTTTAGGTGGAAGGTCAGGAAGCACTTCTTCACAGAGAGGGTGGTGGACACTTGGAATGTGCTGCCAGAAGAGGTAATCTTGTTGAAAACAGTGGGCAGCTTTAAGAGAGGCTGGGACAGGCATAGGAGGAGGGTATGGGTCATGGGTGGGAAGGAGGGCAGTATAGCCTAGAGGTTAGAATAACAAGCTGTGAACAAGGTTGGTTCATCCAGCAGACCAGACCTTGGTTTGATTCTCACAACCTCCACTTGCATACTGTGCGACTCTGAGCAAGTCACTTAACCGCCCAGTGCTCCCAGGTCGCCCCTGAAAACAGGCACTTGTGCCTAGTGGGCCTTATCTGGTTACCAAAAACTAAAATAAAAAACAAAAATTAGCTCAAGCTGTGGACCCTGCAATACGAGCAGACTCGATAGACCAAATGGCCTTCTTCTGCTGGCTTCTTCGTATGTTCGTGTGCAGTAAAAGAGTAGCCTTGAGAGAGAGAGCGAAGCAGACTGGGAAAGCAGCAGAGAGGCAGAGAAAGCAAGCTGAAGTGCAGTGTGAGAGCAAGTGTGGAGGGGAGCAGCAGCAGCAAGTACGGTACTGTGTGCAAAGTTTTACCCCTCGACTGGGCAGATTTGAAGCCTGTGCTGCTGTTCCCCCAAGAGAACTTCTGAGTGTGGGCTGTGGCTAGGGGCTGTGCAAAAGCCCAGTCTGCAGCTTGTGTTTCAGAGGGTATGCCACAGTTCTATCTTCTTCGAGGATACCTCTCATCAGGCCACACCTCTGGAATGAGTACCAAGCAGTACTAACAACAAAACAGTCTGGGTGGCTGGAGCCTACATGCCTAGGAAAGGAACCCTTGAAGCACAGCGAGGACAAATCCTGCCCTTTCTCGAGAGGCAATGTCCAGACTGCAATGTTTATTGAAGGTGTGGACAGTACTCCAGGTGGCAGCAGCAGAGATTTCTGCAGCCAACACATGTGTGAAACATGCAACAGAAGTGGTGATGCTCCTGACAGAATGACCACGAACACCACCTTGGAGTTCCTTACTATACTTCCTATAACAAAAGGTAATAAAACTGGCCAACTGAGTTGGCCCACCGGCGCAGCGGTAGTGCTACCGCTTGCAATGTTGATGACCGGTTTGGGAATGAGCCCGGGAAGTTGAAGGGTTGGCTAGAGGGAGAAGGTTGAGCATCCCAAGGACTGCTCGTCTTCTCCAGGGAGGGAGGGAGGGAGGAAGTGGCCCGGTACTTGACTGGCCCCAGGCAGAGGCCCAGGGTACAACAAGCGCCGAGTCGAACACAGGGGGAGGACATGATGGATGTCGGTCATGCCTTGACGTCCAGGGTGCACATCATGTCCACAGAACAGGGAAAATGCTTTCCAGGCTCCAAGAAGATGGAGCACCGGAGCAGACCATGATGGCTCGTACCTGCCTGGCCGACCACGATCCCGATGAAACCATAATTGTTCGGGGTGTGGAGAACCATGGCTTCATGGGGGAGCTGGAAGGCCGAAGGTAAAGTGGCAGAAGCAGGGGCAGACTCTACTGGTCCTCCTGATGATGTGGGGCTTGCAGAGATGGGAGAGGATAAAATACAATTAAAAAAAAAAAAAACTGGCCAACCATTAGACATCATTTAAAAACAGGTGCACCCTCTTTCCCAGGGGCAAAGGAAACAAAAAGCTGTGAGGACTTCCTACAGTCCTTCGTGTGTTGTATATAGTACCTCAGTATTCTATGTACATCTAAAGTATGGAGCAATATTTTCCCTGGAATGACATGCTCAGGAAAATAAACTTGACAGGTGGATGACTAAACTCAGACACAACCTTAGGAAGAAACTTAGGATTAGTACGTAATGACACCCTGTCTTTGTGAAAAGTCAAATAAGGAGGCTCACACATTACAGCCTGAAGTTCTGAAATCCTTTGGACAGAAGTAATAGCAACTAAAAGTAACTCTTTCCAAGACAAAGTGTAGGCCACTGTTCGCAGCTGGCTCAAAACGAGCCAAAGTAGGCATTTCTAACACAGAATTCAGGTCCCAAGCCAGGACGGGATGGCGGATAAGAGGCTTCAGGTGCAGCATGCCTCTCAAAAACATACAGACCACCTCCAACTGCGCAGCCGTAAGGTCCCCAATAGGCACATGAATGGCTGAAATAGCTGACAAGTGCACTTTGATAGAAGAGTACTGCAAACCTGCATCTGACAAGGACAGCAAGTACTCTAAAACCCAATTTACTGGACAGGTGAAGGGATACAGGTGATGAGAATCAGCCCACAAGGCAAATCGCTTCCACTTTCTGGAATAAGTGGCCCCAGTGGAAGGTTTTCTGGCAGCAACCAGAACGTCAGCCACTTTTTGAGACACCCCAAACCTAGCAATGGTTATATCTTCAGGAGCCATGCATGGACATGGAGTGACTTGAGGTCCAGATGAACCAGAGTTCCCAGTTCTTAGGACAGTAGACCCTAGCACAGGGGTAGAGGCACTGGTGGATCCACCACCAGTTGCTGTAGTAAAGGGGAACTAGATCTGAAGAGGCCAAAGAAGAGCAATGAGTATCAACGTTGCTCCCTCCACTTGGAGTTTAATTAACACCCTCTGGATTAGAGGAAAGGTGTAAAATAACCTCACCTTCCAAGAGAGGGACAATGCGTTTTGCCAGAAAACTTCAGGCCCTGGAATGAGCGAGCAGAAAGCCGGCAGTTTTGCGTTGTGTGGGGAATGCAAAAAGGTCCAACTCTGGATGACTCCACCTGTCAAATAGGTCATCTGCCACTGAGGTCAGCAGCTCCCATTCGTGCATTCTGGTGTGTGACCTGCTTATCCTGTCTACCAAGATGTTTTGGGCAACAGAAACATGAACTGCTGACAGTTCTAGACCATGTTCTAGAGCCCAGTACCAAACCCTCATCACTTCCCTACATAGAGGGTAGGAGTGAGTTCCCCCTCGTTTGTTGATATAATGTATTACGCTGATGATATCTGTTTGCACCAGCAGAGGTCCCGGGGATAGATGGGTCTGGGAGGCTTGCAGACCATACAGAACAGCCCTCATCTCTAGGACATTTATGTGGAGGGTACTCTCCACTCTGATCCATGTTTCCTGTGTCTGATGGGGCCCCAAATGTGCTCCCCACCCCACCCCCGAGGCATCTGTAGTGAGAATCTGATGAGGGGAGGGGATCAAGAAAGGAACCCCCATCAACAAATGGTTGGGTTCCATCCACCACAGCAGTACCTTCCGGACAGGAGAGGTTACTAGAACCTTCTGTTCTAAGTTGTCTGTGTACTGGTCCCATTGAACCCTTAAGGTCCACTGTGGGATTCTCAAATGCAATCTGGCCAGTAGTACCGTAGCAATGGCTGCTGCTATCAAGCCAAATAATCTTGCGAATGTCCTGGATGTTACACACCTGTATACCATCTGGGCCAGTGCAATCAGATGTTCAGCCCTGTCCTAGGGCAGGAAGGCTAAGCTGGGGCTGTGTCCAAGACTGCCCCAATGTAGTGTAGATGCTCACAAGGAGTCAAGACCAACTTCGGCACATTGACCATGATCCCGACATCGAATAGCTGTCTGATGCATGCTAGAGTCTGATAAAACTGCTCTTTGGAGTGGGCCTTGAGCAGCCAGTCATCCAGGTAGGGGAAGACATATAATCCTCCCCTGAGGCCACTACTGCTACACATTTGGTAAAGACTCATGTTGCAGATGATAAGCCAAAGGGCAATACCCTGAACTGATAGTGTTCCCCGGAAAAGGAAAGTACCGTTACATAAGAACTTACTGTAACAGTAGATCTTCGAGAAGAGCTCTTGCAGCAGGTAACACCATTAGGACTATGATGCCAGACACTAGGACTCCATGTAAAAATTTCTAGCTAGCAATCTAAGGCAGGGGACTGTCCCCTAATGTCAGCCCCACCCCAACGTCATGTTTGGTATAAAGGGGCAGTTCTCCGGCACCACCTCAGTTCATCCGCCGGAGACCAGGCTAGCATAAGGATGGGGAACTGAGGAGGATCTCCCATCCCCAAGGGAGAAGAACAGTTACCTAACCCCGGGGCTAGGTGGGAGGGAAATCACACCTGCTGCAAGAGCTCTTCTTGAAGATCTACTATTACAGTAAGTTCTTACATAACTTACTATCTCACTTTGATATGGAGCTCTTGCAGCAGTAACACCATTAGGACCAAGTCCCAAGCGGTACAAGGATATGATGCAGAGCAGAGAGATGGTTGAAGAAAACATATTGGACTTACTGATACTCTTCAAGAGAGCAGTCCCTGGAGGACAGCAAGGCCAAAACCTGCCCTCTTTCTAGATGCAATGTCCAGACTATAGTGCTTGATAAAGGTGTGGACTGAACTCCAAGTAGCAGTTGCACAGATCTGCTGCTGAGACATTTCTAAGGGAAGCAAACAAGGTAGCGACACCCCTAGTAGAGTGACCCTTGACCGGTCCCGGCAAGGGTTTGTCATACTTTTGATAACAGAAAACTATGCAGCTGACCAGCCATTTGGCCAACGTCTGCTTAGTCACTAGTGCCCCTATCATTCTTGGGCAAAGGAAACCAACAACTGGTCTGTCTTTCTCGAAGAATGAGTACGATCAACATAGTAATGAAGAATTCTGTGAACATCCAGAGTATGTAACAAGGCCTCACCTTTATTGGAGTACTCTGGGTAATACACGGGAAGTTGAATATCCTGGTTTAGAGTGAACTCGGACACAACTTTGGAAGAAACTTAGGATTAGTACACAGGGTCACCCTGTCCCTGTGAAAAACTAAAGAAGGCTCTTTACACATCACAGCTTGAAGCTCGGAAATCCTCCAAGCAGAAGTAATGGTTACTGCATTAACCTTGTCCATACACTGTGACACTGCATCCCAGGCAGTGTGACAGGCTTGGCTAGGTTGGGGAGCACTGCAAATTCATTTTTAAAACACCTACGATTGTGCGGTATTGTCTCCTAACAACAGGAGGGGAGCTTATTGGGAGCTGTAGTTCCATACACAGAACGCAGAACTACAGCACCAGCTAGACTACTAAAATCACTGTTTTGGGGGACAAATCTCTGTTGAGCACTGAAACATTTTTAATTGAGCCCTTTTAAGGGTAAACAGAGGGTTTTACAAAAGTAAATTGGAAGTGCTCGCTTCCGAGGGCTCGTCACGTGACCGGTATCACGTAATGATAGCTACTCAAGAACAGCGAAGTCATAACGGCGATGACAATTACAGCAACCATGAAATAAAGGCAACCATGCGATTATGGTGACCCCCACTGAAAGGCAATAGTACTTGGCAATGTGTGCCTCAGAGTTGGTTATTAATAAATAGGGGGGTGCTTGGGGGGTGGAGTCCCCCACGTTAAAGCTGTATTCTAACATCGCTGTTTCTGTACTGCGGCTGTAATGTAGCATCGCTGTTTACGCCTGTGATGTTTCTGAATCGCCATTTTGACTTTCTCTGTTGTGTAGTTGCTGTTATCACATGAAACCACATGACCTGGAGGTTTGGCCAGGTCACTCACTATAAAAAAGCAGCCCCAAGTGAGTGGAGCGACCATTAACCTTGTCCATAAACTGTGAGACTGCCCCCCAGGCAGTGTGACAAGCTTGGCTAGGTTGGGGAGCGCTGCAAATTCGTTTTTAAAACGCCTACTATTGTACTGCATTGTCTCCTAGAAACAGGAGGGGAGCTTATTGGGAACTGTACTTCCATACACAGAACGCGGAACTACAGCACTGGCTAGACTACTAAAATCATTGTTTTGGGGGACAAATCTCTGTTGAGCACTGAAACATTTTTAATTGAGCCCTTTTAAGGATAAACAGAGGGTTTTACAGAAGTACATTGGAAGCACTTGCTTCCAAGACTAGTCACATGACATGGGGGTTTGGCCAGGTCACTCACTATAAAAAAGCAGGCCTGAGTGAGCGGAGTGAGCACATGGTTGTCACGCACAGAGACACATGTGTGTGGCACGTGTAAGGTGGGTTGGTGGCACAAAATCTTGTAAGTACCTTGACTTGACTTCGGTATCGTAAAGATAATAAATAAAATGGAGTCCACTATTAGAATCTCAGACGGTTTGTGTTCTGAAGGAACGTTAATAAAGTGCTTTAAATGTAACATGTTCCCTGATAACTTCCAGTTAAGAAGGGATTATGATGTGACAGGTGTGTGCAATATGAAGTAATCCAGTATAAACTTAATGTACACACAGAATTAAAAAAAACTATGAGACATTATGCACATAGAGCAAAGTTGGAGAACCTCAAATGAAAACTCTTGCTGGACAAAGGATATGCAACTCCACCCATGGTCCAAAAAAAAGAGGAAGCGAAGAAACACAAACAGATAATGAACAAGCTGAACATCTTCAAACTATTATAAAAGACTTAAACAGCATGATAATGAAACCGATGACCAGTGGTACCCTGTAAGTAAAGGTCAAGATATAAAAAAGGGGGCATATAGCACTATCAGCACAAAGTATTCGAACACAGAAAAGATTCAGTATCTTAGTAGAAACTACTTTAAATGAAACAAATTCAAATTCCCAAAATAATGAGCAGGTAGAAATGATAGTGTTGGGTGATTCTATCATAAAAAAGTGTGACACAATTATATGTAACCCCAATAAAGAAAAAAACATGGTCCTGTGTTACCCTGGGGCAAGAATGGATGACATTCAGAAAATTGTTAACAAGGTGGTAAAGAGGTCAGAGAATAACCAAACAGTGACTATCCATGCAGGCACACATGATGAAGGACATCTACACGAAAAGGACATCTGTCAGAACTTAATAGACACTGCTTCTGAAATCAAGCAACTTGGAGCAAAACCCCTGATCTCAGCCCTTCTAGCTGTTCCCAGAGTTAGACCAGAAAAAAATGAAACTAAAGAATTAACATAAGACTTAAGAATTGGTGTGAAAGAGAGGGTATTGTTTATACAGATGGTTGGAGCATATTCAAACAGGCCTATAATTTATTCAGTAAAGATGGATTACATCTGAATCACAAGGGGACCACAATGCTAGGAAATGTGTTAAAGAAAGAAATAGAAAAAGTCAATTTAAGCTAATTGGGGGGACAATCAAAAAATCTAGAACCCCAGTAAATTCCTCCAGATCAACAAGCAATAAATGGACCACCAAATTTCTATTAAGCAATGTGCATAGCTTGAATAATAAATTCTCAGAATTTCACAACTTGATATGTACTGAAGATATCGATGTAGCCCTATTGACTGAAACCTGGTGGGAGGTAGGACATGAATGGGCTAAATATATACCAGATTAGGGAAAGGGAAAGGGGAAATTGTTTAACCAGGAAAGACACACTAAGCTGAAGCTTGTTTCCAGGTGCGACCTGGAAGCACAAGGAAGTTAATTGACTTACTCAGGGTCACACAGTATGCAAGTGGGGGCTGTGGAATTCAAACCCAGGTTTGCAGCTCAAAGCCTTAAACCACTATGTTATACTGCCCCCTATTTAGACAAGATAAACCTAACTGAAAAGGGGGAAGAATAGCTGTATACACCTCTGACCATCTAAAAGTAATAAATATATCCCCCACAAAAATGAAAAATACCCACTCAACCACTGAGACCTTACGTATGGTTACAATTAATAAACAACAACAGTAGTACATTTATTCTGGGACTATGTTACAGAGCACCTGATACATCCCCAGAAGTAAACCATGATATTATAGACGAAATGCTTAAAGCACTCGATATGGGCAAAGTACTACTTACAGGAGACTAACTATCCAGAAATTAACCGGATCTCAAACCAAGCTACATCCATACAAAGTAGACATTTTCTAGATATGTGTTTAGAGAATAACTAACACAACATGTCATCGAACCCACCAGACTAAATAATATTCTCAACTTGGTCCTAACATCTGAAGACTTTAATATCACAAACTGTACAGTTACAGCACCAATTGGCAATAGTGATCATGCCTCTATCATTTTATGTAATGAAAATAATTATTATAACATTAAAGGATGTACTAAAATATATCTATACACTACTGCAAATACCAACGTGATTTCTGCTGACCTAGAAAAAATAGATTGGACTACAGAGTTAGAAACCAAAACAATAGATGAAGCATGGGAACTTATTAAAAACACTATACACACAATTACAGATAAACACGTTAAAAGCATTAACAAATACAATAGTAAAGGTCTGAGACCAAAGTAGCTTACAAGTATTATTGTAAAGTTAATAAAAAGAAAAAATAAGGCATATTTAAAAACAACAATTAAGACAAGAACTGGAAAATCTTCAAACTACAAAAAGATGCAAAAACAAAACAAGCAGGGCAAAAAGCAACTACGAACACAAACTAACTAGTAAAGTAAGCAAATCAAATGGTAAACAATTATATGGCTATATCAACTCCCTCAAAAATAATGAAGAAGAATTAACATCAATAAAGGATGAGGACGAGTTTATAACAGAATGGCACATCTGTTCAATACATATTTTTGCTCTGTGTTTAACAAACAACAATAATACAGTACTGATGAAACAAATAATACTGGGATGGGTATAATTCTATTAAGATAGAAGAAATTACTGTACAAATTGATAAACTAAAACCTCACTGCACACCAGGACTTGACAGCATAGCTATGTCTGTTAAAATTAATAAAACCATATATGTCTACCGTTAAAGATTCTATATGAAAAATTATTAAATTCTGGTATAATACCATCAGATTGGAAAAAATCCAGAGTCACTTCTATATATAAAACTGGTAGCAAAACTAATGTGAACAATTAGAGACCAGTAAGTTTAATGTCCATCCCCTGTAAAATTCTAGAAACCTTGATCAAAAAAAGAATTCAAAACATTCCCTACTTTGACATGAATCAGCAAGGGGTTCACAAGAGGGCACTCTTGTATTACTAATTTGGTCCATTTCTATGAACAAGTAAGTAAATATTTGGAGGATTCCGTTCCAGTGGACGTCCTTCTACTGGATTTCAGTCGAGCATTTGACACTGTACCGCATTGGGCAATCGATAAAAAACTTATAGAATATGATATAGACAAATTTATTAACGGATATTTATTTTTATTTATTGAGTTAATCGGATTACAGACATTTGAGTCAGGGACTCATTTCCAAAGGCTCCTCGTCAAAGCAACAAAATAGACATACATAGACAACAGAGAAAATGAGCATAGTACATATCATACATAGGACTGCTACAGAGCTAAACACAGGGATAAATTATATACAAGAAATTGCATTGCGAGTCCGAATATAACAGGACCTATACAGTTTGGTAGCTGAACAACAGTACAGGTGCAGAAGTGTGAGGAACTATACAAGGTGGTAGCTAATATAGGGCATATACTATATAAGGTGATAGTTAATGACATTGCAGATACTATACAGAGTGATAGCTGAGAACAGTGCAGGAACAACAATATGGGAAACTACCATAGGTGAGAGACATACTATGCAAAACAGCGAGTGCAGTGAGGAAAAAAATAGGGCTTACAGAACAGAAAGGGTAAGCCAAGTGGGAACAATAGGTGGTCAGGGCACAGTGGGATGCAGAGCTATCTGAGGAGACCTTGTCAACGTGGGTGGTCTTAGCTGAAGTGTACAGCCAGGTAAAGACGTGCGTTGGGTTTTATGGAGGTCACCTAGGACAAGTGATGGGAGCCTATACTGGGCAGGTGCAGGTGCAGGCGGTAAGTTTTTAGGGGCTGCTTTGAAGGGTCCAAGAGTAGCATGTCCAGTGACCTCAGGGGGAAGGGAGTTATACTAGGTGGGGGCCTTGACTATAAATAACCTCTGCACCAATGTGGTCCTGACTCTAGGAATAGCCAGGATAGATCAACTCCTGGTTAAAAGAAAGATCCCAAAGAATTGTCGTAAGAGGGCACTTGTCCACTGAGGTTAGTGTTACAAGTGCAGTTCCCCAGAGATCAGTATTGGGGCCAATACTGTTTCAAATATTAATCACTGATATAAATGAAAATATCAACAATTATATAACTAAATTCACTGACGATGCAAAACTAGGAGAACCATGCTACTAAAGAGCAAATAGATTCAGTTCAGGAAGATCTTGATGCCATAATCATGTGGACTGTAAGATGGGGCATGAAACTAAAAGTACAGTTACGTAAGCACTTACCGCAACAGTAGATCTTTGAGAGGAGTTCTTGCAGCAGGTATTACAGATAGGACTAAGGCCACCAGGCATTAGGACCCCTAGGAAAAATCGTCTAGCCAGCAGTCTGTGGCGGGGGACCACCCCCGACATTGGCTCCACCTGACGTCAGACGTGGTATAAAGGGGGCAGTCCTCCAGCGCCAACTCAGTTCTCCCACTGGAGACCCATCTGAAAGTGATGGAGAACTGAGTAGGAGCTCCCCTACCCGAGAGAAGTATACGATAATGGTTCCTGGGGGTTGGAGGGTGGGAAAGCCACCTGCTGCTAGAGCTCCTCTTGAAGATCTACTGTTATGGTAAGTTCTTACGTAACTGTACTATCTCACTTCAAGGGGGAGCTCTTGCAGCAGGTATTACACATAGGACTGATTTCCAAGCAGTACCCAAAAATAGGCCCAGGTTAGGCAGGAGGAGGAAGAATTCGATAAGAAACAGAAAGGAACAAGCATTCAGGAGAGAAGGCATTGAAGGACTGCCAGTCCAAAACCTGCTCTCCTCCTAGAGGCTTCATCCAGATTGTAATGCCTGATGAAGGTATGGACAGTACTCCAGGTCACGGCAGCACACAGGTCTGCTGAGGAGACATTCTGTAGCGACACAAATGAGGTCGCCATTGCCCTGGTGGAATGACCTTTAACCAAGCCCAGCAAGGGGTTTACCATGATGTTGGTAGCAAAAGGAAATGCAGTGAACAAACCACCTGGCTAGCATCTGCTTAGTGACAGAAGTCCCCGTCTTCTGATGAGCAAACGAGACAAACAACTGGTCCATCTGATGAACAGAACTAGTTCTATTAATACAGTAACACAAAATTCTGTGAACATCCGAAGTGTGCAACAAGGCTTCTCCCTGTTAGAGAACTTTGAACCGGAAGTTGGATGTCCTGGATCAGGGTCATTTCTGACACCACTTTTGGAAGGAACTTTGGGTTCGTACGTAGCTGCACCCTGTCCTTGCAAAAAACAAGGCAAGGCTCCTTACACATCAGGGCCTGAAGCTTGGAAACCCTCCGAGCCGAAGTACTGGCAACTAAAAA
Organism: Neoceratodus forsteri; assembly: GCA_016271365.2. Lineage (NCBI taxonomy): Eukaryota > Metazoa > Chordata > Ceratodontiformes > Ceratodontidae > Neoceratodus > Neoceratodus forsteri. The sequence continues at coordinate 402,522,572 of JADMNL010000025.1, forward strand.
TAACACTTTCCAGGAGAGGAAACGTAGCTCGCACAATGCAGCTGGTTCAAAAGGGGGCAGGATGAGCTTCTCTAAAACAAAAAGAAGGTCCCAAGGAGCCTGGACTTCTGGTTCCGGTATGGCTAGGTTAACATCGTCTCCACTTGGGCTCCCAGACTAAAAAAAGGTCTCTTGCCTTAAAAATCTTATTCGATTCTATAGTAAATCACTACCAGAATACTAGAGAAACCAAAACAAAACCTTTCCTAAAACCAACCTTGGATGGGCAGAAAACAAACAAACAGATTTCAGCCATTGGCAGACTTGATAGCGGAGGAGGAGGACAGCCTACAAGAGAGCAAGAAGCGCAGCACCCCCAAGGCTCTACAATTTTTAACAGGGAAACCACAGCCATAAATACACTTCACCAGGCAATTTCCATGGCTGGCAGGGGAGGAAAAAGGAAAGAGAATGACTCCCAAACAGGATTACAACATGAACAAAATATTTTAAGGGCAATAATGGAATTTAGAGAGGAAATGCGAGACTCAATTCAAGAACTTAGAGCTGACTTGGGAACTTTGCAGAGACGTGCTGATGAAGCGGATAAACAAATATCTGAAAATACCACAAAAATTGATTCTCACGAGTCTGTGATCCTTTCTCTAGCTTTGGCTCAGTTACACATTTCACAGTGACAGGAAGATGCGGAGAACAGCGGAAGGAGAAAAAAATCTGAGGATCTTTGGCCTTCCTGAAGGCGAGGAAGGACAATTTTTTTAGAACAACGCTCGACCTTGGCCCAGACTACCCTCTCGATTTCGAGTGAGCACACAGAGCCCTCAGCCCCAGGCCTAAAGCTAAGGACACCAGGCCCAGATCTTTTGTAGTCAGATTCCAAAGCTTTCAAATAAAAGAAACACTATTAAAAAAAGCATGGCAGAAGAGGAAAACAATGATGAGACCTCACTGTATAATAATTAATAACAATTACACTCCATACACCCAGAGCCAAAGAAGAGAATACGCCCCCATATTCCCCATCTTACGATCCCAGCAGATTAGGTTTCTAACCCCATATCTCTCGAAACTTATGGTGACACTGCCAGAGGGTCCAGTTACCTACAACACAGCTACGGAAGCAAGGAATGATCTTTTTCTAAGAGGGGTACTTAAGGAATGCCTGCTAAACTCAAATAATGTCTCTAGGAATGTTACTACAGGACAACCTGAAGCCAGAAGACCTTCTCGACCTAACCAGAGTATCGACGAAATTATGTGGAGAATCCATCTATTGAGAAACCCTACCTTGCCTGAAAATTAGAAGTAAGTCCTGGGAATCTTCAGTCTAGAGTCTGCACAACACTGAGATGGCAGATGGGGGGAGTTGAGACGGGGATGTGTCGGGTGGAGGGGGAGCTCTGGTGCAGTCTATATATAAAAACCATCCCAAAACAGTGCAAACACCAAGATAAATAATACAGATTAGTATGATTAGACCTCTCACTGTAAGACTGGGAAGGGGGGATCCTCTCGATGGCGGATATGATGTCTGGCTGAGAGAATTCCTGAGGTATACTATGCATCGAGCTTCTCACTGCCACAACAGGCTTTTCTCTCTCGCTCTCTCTGACTTCCCCCCGCTTCCTGGGCTCTCCGCAAATAGTCTGTGCAGGCAGGAGTCCTGGGGAGGTCCCCAGTGGACTGGATATGGATGGAACACTTCAACCCCAAGTGAAGACCGGAAGGATTACTCTGACACATTATCCATTTAATTTTGGAACTTTAACTTAAACAAAGCTATCCTCGACCTCTCAATAAGAAAAAAAAAGATTTAAAAAACCCAACATTTACCATTTGGTCAAAGAAAATAAATGAAAGCAAGAAGGCCACTACCTATTATTGACTTTAAAGTTTTTATACCAAATGTATTTTTGAGCAACTGCTTATACTAAGGTTTTGGCCTAATATCTGGGTGTTACCCTTACCCTTACCTTGCCTTCCTCCCTCCCTCCCTTTCCCCTTCCTCCTCCCCCTATTTTTTTGCTTCCTTGCAGTTCGAATGTTTAACTTGGATTCAAATTTTGCATAGAGTTGGGAGGGCGTGTGTCGGGGGCAGAGGGATGAAGGAGAAATGGTCGTGTTTCTGATTTCAACAGGGATGACAATGCGGCGTGAACTAGCTCAATCTGGACAAGGGTCTGACATGATGGGTGGTGTTTCCAGAGGGCGGAGGTAGAGAGGGGGAGTGTACTGATGTATCCAAGGGAAAAGGGAAGGATTCATCGAGGTGGAGATGTGGGAAGAGACTGGTGATCTTACTGAATAGGCTGTCTATGTGAAGGTCCTAGAGACGACTCATTGGCTTAGATCAGACACTAGAGGGAGCTATAAAGCAACCAATTTCATCATAAGGTTTCTTTGCTTGAACGTTAAAACGAATTTAAGTTACTGAAATATTAGAGGTAATGGGGAGAAAAGAAAAGAGGGCAAAAGAGAATAGGCTATTGAAGGAGTAGGAGGGTTTATCCCACTGCTACACTGTTTTTAGTATCTTAAGGAGGATTAAAGGGAGACGGGAAACCCACAACAGATAGTGTACTAAATGGTGAAGTGGGGGATACCGTGGAATGTTTTAATTCTCTCATTAAAATAATAGGAGACATGGGATGCAGGGTGGGAAAGTAATGAAACGGGGTCGGGGTCATGGGAATCTAATTATAAAAATTGGGAAAGGAGAAGTATTTAAGTTAAGGGGTAAAAAGGGGGCACTGACATCCTAGTCTTGTCGGACTACTTGGGTGGGAAACTCCCATCCTTGGAGGTATCTCCAATTAGAGGAGATCCTCGATCAAACCCGGTCCCCTTAGGGAGATTGGTTTGAGATTTCTATAAGGTGGGCTTGTATTGCCACCTTAACAATGGAAGCAACTGTATAGATAGTTATTATTAGTATAGTAATGTTAAATGTTGAAGTTAGTTTTAAAATACCGGTTTATGGTATTGAAGTTCTTTTGAAAGTGTGGTGTGAAAGGAGACAGTGGAGACAAAATGTAATGTTGCATATCAATGCTTTAATAGAAATACTTTATAATCAAGAATGTGAGAGATCAAATCTAAAGCCTGAGGAGGGATATAAGGTAATGGGTGATCCTTTCTTCGGAACCTAGGAGGAGTGGTCCGGGTGACGATATGCAGGAATGACCTGAAAAACATTAAAAAAAAATATATGAAAAAAAGGAAAAATAATAATAAAAGAATACTACCTAACATAAAAAAGACATGACTACCCAACCAGTTAAGATTTATTCCATAAACGTTAACGGTCTTCATAACCCCATAAAAAGATCAAGAACACTACAGTATCTTAATAAACAAAGGGCAAACATTATATTTATACAAGAAACACACCTCTCGGAAATGGAACATCAGAAATTGTCCTGGGGGGGTAGATATGTGATCCACTCTTCCTCCCATCTGAGCGGACGAAGAAGGGGAGTAGCAATAATGATACCCGCCACTACTCAACTTAAGATAGATAAAATATATTCGGATGTGTTAGGGAGGTATATTATAATCTAAGGTCGCCTATATAACCAAGAAGTTACCTTAGCCAACATATAATTACCTCCACAGACTAACACCCCAATAATTCACTCGATCTTGGCAAAAATCTTGGATTTACTACTACAGGGTTAGTTAATAATGGCTGGTGACTTTAATATGACACTAAAACCAAACCTTGACTCCTCAAACCCTAAAATATACTGTCTGTCTAACGTAGTTAAATTTTTCAAAGCACAACTTGAAAATCTTGGATTGGTGGATGTTTGGAGGAAATTCTTTCCTCCATCCCCAGGATTTACATATCATTCAGGCAGATTTCACTCATATTCAAGATTGGATTATGCTTTCACCACGTGTGAGCATTTTTCTACAGTTTGCGACATCACAATATGCCCTAAAATTTTATCTGATCATCATCCAATATTATTAAAACTCGACCTGGGTAAGAAATCTAAACAAACTCTCTGGAGGCTAAGCCCTTATCTCTTAAAGGATAGGGAATTCACCGACCAAATGAAGAAAATAATTCCTCAGTTTTTTGAAGATAATGGGCCGGATATTCAAAAGGGTTGCGCATGCGCAAGTCCGAAAGTGCACCATTCTGCGATATTCAGCAGGAGGCAGTTGCACCACCGAAAACAGGCTGAGCGACAGCGCAATGCAAATGACGGCATGCACAACCAAGGGGTGGATCCCTGCATAAAGAGCTAATGCGATATTCAAAGGTTGCGCAATGCGCAACAGCGGAACAGCCGGAAGTGGCGCCATTAAGGAAATGAGCCAAAATAAAAGGCTCAAGGAAGAGTAAGAACGCTGACAGAGATGCCAAGAAGCAGACAGACAGAGAGAGACAGACAGTGATAGTCCAGAACAGGGCAGGCAAGGGAAGTTGTGTGGGCCATAGGCTGCAGAGGCCAGCGGGGGTACCCGGTGCAGTGGAGGTAGCAGTCAGGACAGCGGGGGTAACAGAGCAACATCAGCCAGGGGGGTCACAAGCCAGGGAGATGGACAGTGCCAGCTTCCACATGGAAGCTGTAATGAGGGGGGTGAGAATGCATGCTGCAGGGGGACGTGGCCGTGGAAGGGCCCGTCGTCGGTACGCCCCCAACAGGCAGTACCGTGCCCGCATCAGCTTTGAGCTGTACACAGATGTAGAGATCATGAGCTGGTACCGCCTAAACAGGGCAATACTGAGACGGCTCTGTGAGCTGTGCAGTGATGTGATGCAGGCACCCTCATGATGGAGTCACGCTCTGTCGGTAGAGACCAAGGTGACAGCCTGCATGTTCCTGCTCGCCACGGGCACCTTCCAGAGGCCGACAGGGGACACCACAGGCATCACACAGTCGGCCACGTTACGCATCCTCACCCAATTCCTCAGCGCACTGCTGCCACATGCTGCGGAGCACATCCAGTTCCCCAGACACGCTGCAGAGCCGCACAGCAAACATGTAGAAGTTCCACAGGGTAGCCCGTATGCCTGGCGTGCTAGGAGCCATAGACTGCACCCATGTGGCCATTCGCACGCCACCTGGCCCCGATGGGGCTGCATATAGGAACAGGAAGGGCTATTCCAGTGTCAACTGCCAGGTGGTGTGTGATGCCACTGGGCGCATAATCAATGTCTGTGCCACACACCCTGGTGGAGCACATGATGCCTTTATATGGTATCAGTCCGCACTGTGCCATCGATTCGAGAGTGGGGACATCCCCACAGGCCATCTAGTGGGTGAGTACGCATGTAGGAATTGCAAATGTGGGGCAAGGGTGGGAATGCCACAGATGCTATGGTAGTGGCACACAGGGATATTGGCAATATGGACCTGAACATGATACTCATCTCCACCATCTCCACACAGGTGACAGCGGATACCCACTCCGTCCCTGGCTGCTCACACCATACTGGTGCCCCATGACCCCATCGCAGCAACGCTATAATGAGGTGCATGCCGCCACATGCAGCATCATCGAGCAGATGTTTGGGATGCTCAAGGCACGCTTCCGATGCCTAGACACCTCCGGCGGTGCCCTACAGTACAGCCCCCTCAAAGGCCTGTGGGATATTCCTGGCGTGCTGTATCCTGCACAACATGGCCAAAGACTGTGGGATAGCCATTCAGGTCGAGGAGGGGGACAGCGATGGGGACACCAGCAGCGCTGGTGATGATGGTGTTGAGCAGCCCCCCCCTTGGACGGCGGGACCCCCGACTGATCCGGCAGGCCCAGCTGCACCCGGGACACCATCACGGAGGAGCATTATGCATGACACAGGTAAGTCAAGGGGCCATGTGCAACCAACACTGTCCTGGTGCAACCCACAGGCACACAGAGTAACACACCAGGGGTGCATGACGGCAAGGGGAGTGGAAGGGACCAGGCACAAAAACACACCATCAGGGAGGGGTGAACAGTCATATGGACACACACACCAGGCACAAAGCGTACATGGGCAGGTGCACAGCAGAGCAGGAACAGACATGGCAAACACCCAGATCCACAGACCACACCCACCACCTGTACTGTCCAAGTACGTGTGTCAGATGCTGGGCACCCTTGCACCTTGGTGTACAGTACAATGCAGGCATCATCATGCACACGCACCTGTGGACAGCAGTCGGGATGGTGTGCAGGTGGTCCGTATGTCGGCGTGATGTGCAGGGCACCCACCAGTGCACTGCCCACCATGACGCACAGTGCACACAGGGCAGCACCAGACAGAGCCCGCACTGGGAGACAGGTCAGTCATGTTGCACCATTCCACGGCCATCGCAGATGCGTGGGCGGCCCCGCCATGACCCAACAGCACTGGCAGGCTGAGCAGGGGCCACATGGGGTGGCACCAATGGACCACCAGGGGTCCCACTGCACGATCGCGACCTTGTCCGCACTGGGGTCTGTAGCATGCCAAACATACCTGCACCAGGGGTGCTCGGGATGCCTACAGCAGAACCCGGCGTCGACAGGCTGGGTGTCGCACGATGCCGGGAATGGGGAGTGGAGAGTGTACTGTGTGGGGTGCGCGGTACAGGGGCACCTGCTTGTGTGCCCAATGCAGCCACGACAGCGACCAATGCCTGGGTCTGCCTGTCAATGGCGGCGGTCACATCCATCCACATATGGACCATCTCTGCAAGGTTCAGAGCACAGTCCCTGCTGTGCCGCTCCACAGCCATGTACAGTGCCTCCACGGATGTTTCAACCCGCCTTTGCTGCTGTACTGATTCCCGCAGCAGGCGGGTGTGCTCTTCAAATGGGTACTCTGCCACAACGGCATCCTGTCCCCCAGGGTATGGAAAGTCCTGATGCTCAACACCCCTTGAGGGTGGGCGCTGTTCACCAGGACCAGGAATGGGCATATCAAAGGGCGGTGGGCATGTGCCACCACTGGACACTGTACCCCCAGACCTGGTGGGTGACTGCTGCTGCTGCCCCTCCAACCGCTGTGCCCCAGGGACCACTCGTTCCACGGCTGTGGCCTCAACAGTGCCAGACACCTGCTCAGCCACCGGTGCTGCCCCACCGGTGCTGACAGGCACAGCCTGGGACTGTGCCGACATGCTGGCACACACGTTGGAACCAGCTAGGCCCAGGGGCACGTGCTGGCCTGCTGTGTGTCCGTCATGGGACACACAGTCACTGCCCATTGCAGTCCTTGCATCATCAATGGTGCAGGTACGTGCTACAGCCACAGTCACAGCGTGCTTGCATGCCAGACTGCTGAGACACAGGCTGTGCACCCCCCACACCTGACTCACCGACACCAGAGTTGGCAGCCCGGCGTGCATGCTGGTGCAGTGCATGCTGGTTGGTGACAGAGGTGGATGGACCCTCCTCCATGTCCAGCAGGTCTTCCTCACTGCCTGGACCCACCACCACCATCCCCTGAAGATGAACAGGATCTGTAACAGAAAGTGAGGACATGTGAACAACCTCCCCCAACACCACCACCATGTCATACCATGCAGTGATGGGCTTCCAACTGTCTGGAATCCACCTCCTGGTACACCCTCAATAGCACTCCACTGCATTTATGCAGCCAGTCCAGTCCTCAGCTGGGGTCAGCTCGCCACCGCTGGCTGGCCCCGCCTGTGCCAGCACGTGCCGCCCTGAGGCTGCCACCTTCTCCTTCCCCTCCCGCGGTCTGTCCCCATCTTCTTTTGCATTCCTGCACAGAGCGCTGGTGGCTTCCATGCAGGTTCACTGCCCGAGCTACCCTCCCATGCAGCCACACGGGCCTGAGGTGCCCGCCGGTCCACTCAGTAGTGGCTCCTCCTCCAGGTAGGCCTGGAAGAGGGCCTCTGTCTCCGCCGTGGTGAAGTTGGGCCTCCTCCTCTGCCCACCATCCTCACCCTCACGTTGGCTCTGCTCGGTCATGTCAATCTGTATGGGTGGAAGTGGACACCTGTCACTGTGCAGTCTACAGCGTTATCCCATTACCATTGTCCAGAACATCACACAGCATGCAACCCACCTCTCACCTGCAGTAACTAAATCTGGCCAGCGCAGCCCAATGTCACACATTTATAGCGCAATGCATGCAAATTAGGAGTGGAGCAACTGTAATGAGATGCAAATCATGCCACTGCGCCTTTGAATGGCTGATCAGATGATTTGCATGTGTCGGCTGAATATCGCGCCGTTGCGCTTTGCGCGATACGGTTGAGCCGGCTGATCCAATGGCGCATATCTGTGACTGTGTGGTACACTGCATTGCGCATGCCCAGGTAGCTTACGCAGGCGTCTGCCACGCTGATGACGTGCTGTGCGCGATCGGCAATTCAGGCCATGGCCACCATTGTGCTAATGGCGCTACAGCGCTGGTCACCACATGGCGCAGTGGTAGTACTGCGCAATAGTCCACTGTGGCACTGGCACGCAGGTGTCCAATCGCACAGGACGTGTGGACGTCCAATGGCGCTGTGCGTGGCCTTGCGCCACTGACCCATGACCTTGTGCATGACCTTTGTCCCCTGTCGCTGTACGTCTGCCATGTGTATGGCTCTATCGCGCTGTTCGGTGACAGTGCGATGTGGACCGATGGCACTGTCCGAACAGCGCGCTAGGCAGTGATGGAGTTGTATTGGCGAACATTTCACGTGGGGTTGCCGCACTGCTGGCGCCATATTGCCACTGTACAGTTTGACAATGGCACGCAGGAGAGCACCACAATGGGGGCTGGAGTTAGCCAACCTGGTGGCTGTGGTGGAGCCCACCATGGCTCACTGTTAGGGTGTGCCCCTGCAGGTGCCATGCACCCATGTGTGGCAGCAGGTCGCCACTGCCCTGGAGCAGGCCACTGGGTGGAGGAGGACCCCTGAACAGTGCAGGCACCGCTATGGCGACCTGCAGAGGAGGGAGCGTGCTCTGCTAGCGCGCCTCAGGTCATGTGCCAGGAGGGGCATTGTGCTCAGGCCAGGTGGGTGTGCTGTGTATGCACTGGTATTGTCTACATGGGTGACTGTGTAATGTAATCTGCGCATGGGTGTGGGTTGGGCTGTGGTTTGCTGTGAGGGTGTTTGCAGATGTGTGCTGTTTGGGTCTGGATGTGTAGGCAGGCACACTCAATGGGGCAAGGGGCTGTCTGCTTTGGGATCTCACTGATGTTTTTCTCTTCCTTTGTCTCCCACAGGCGTGGAGGAGCGGAGGCAGGCACGGGCTGAGGCATGGGATGGAGGTGCCAGGGTGGCTGGCGGAGGAGGGGTGCAACAGCCACAGCAGCAGCAACAGCCGCAGCACCTGATGCAGCGGCTTGATGAGGGTGAGTGTCATTACAACATGGATGCCATTGCATGCTGTGGGGGGGGGCACGGCCACCATCCATGGACAACACTGCTATGCACGTGACGTGTGACAGTCAGCACTGTCCAGTGGCACTGCATGTCTGTGAGTGCATCACTGGTGGTCCATGCATGCACTGGGCACATGGCTGTGGCACTACCTTCCTGACATAGCCACGTCACTGGACAGCCTTGGTTGTGCTGTGCTGGGCATGGTGGGGTGTGTGCAGTGGCACACATGGCTGTTGCTGCCTGGTTGGGCTTGTCTGTGCACTGTCACTGTAGTGGGTGCAGTCCATCACAGGGGTGGGGCACTTGGCTGTATGCCATGCATGTTGGGAGGGCTTCAGGGTTGTGGACAGTCACAGCCATTGATTCTGTTCCCTTGCCCTAGGTGTCGGGTCCTGCACAGGATTGAGCGGGCTTGTCCACGCCTGCTGGAGGTGTCCAGCGTCCCTATCCATTCTGCAGGAGATGCACCGGAGGGGTGTCAGTCGACGGAGGAGGCCACGAGACCAGGGGCAACCTGCTGCTGTGCAGCCTGGAGGACAGTAGCTGTCCCACACCTACCCCCTTTACCCTTCCCTCACACCCTGCCTTCCCTCACCAAGTTCTTCACCCCTGACCCTTATCCATCCCTACCTTGTACCCGTACCCCCACACCTTTCTTGTATATATCTCTCTGTACATAGTTTATTGTTGTGTGTTCATGTTGATATTCTTTTATAAATCTATTTTGTATGAATACTGTAGTGGTCTCTGATTTGCAGCTGGCTATGGGTGCTCAGTTGCAGTGGTGTGCATGGCATCTGGTGTGGTATTGTCCTGGGATATTGTGTGTGTGTGTGTGTGTGTGTGTGTGCATGGGGGGTTGTCCCTGGTGTGGTGGTGGCTTTCAGCCGGACTGGCCGTGTGCTGCCACACACCGCTGGGTGCTCCTGGTGGGTCTGGCTTGTATGGTTCGGTGGTACACATGGTTGCATTGTGCCGGGGGGGCCTGGGGAGTCCTGCAGTGGCGGTCACAATCACTGCTCATGGGTGGTGTCTTGGGGTCGAGTGCAGGGTGTGCTGTGCACAGGGGGCTGCTGGACACTGGGTGGTCTGCCCTGTGTGTGCAGTCTCAGCTTGCCAGTGGGTGTGCTGCAGTAACCACGGCGGGATGTGCTTTCTTTGCTTGTCCCCATGGGCCGGTTGATATTCCGTCCCTCCCCCAGTTATGCTGTTCTTGGGGTATGGGGGTGCATTGTTAGTTCTGCAGTGTGTCCCTGTGCCCATCTGTGGCATGGGTGGTGGGCCTCTGCCTACCTCCCTGGTTGTGCTGTTCCATTGCTATGCTGCTGGGGTGTCATTGCTTGCCCTATGGGCCTCTGGACTGCTCAGCTGGGCTGGCCTTGTTGCGCTATGGCACATCGTATCTGCTCAGCTTCCCCTTCCTGGTTGCGCTATGGCGCATCATATCTGCTCAGCTTCCCTCCCTGGTTGCGCTATTGGCGCAGTTTGTGCAATATTCAGATGTTGGCTGCTTGCGCAATTGGCCTTGCTCCATGTTTGAATATCGCGACGATTGTGCATATGCACAAGTGACTTGCACTTGCTCTTGCTGTTGCACACTTTTCGGGCGCAGTTTGAATATCCGGCCCAATATCTCTTCTGAAGTCTCGGAAGCTAATAAGTGAGATGCAATGAAGGTCACCATTAGAGGTGAGATGACTGCATTCACTTCACAGAAAAAAAAAAAGAGGGGGGAAAAAATATAATGATCTTATCACTACCCTGCAAAATTATCAATTGCTATATAAATAAGGGGATAAAGTACTACAAATCAAAATAAGAGAGACTAAGGCAGCTATCCAAAAAATAATGGATGACAAGATCCAGATGTCCCTTATATATTTAAAACAAGCTAACTACGAGGGAGGATCAAGAGAGACTCACAGATTGGCTCAGAAGTTGAGGGCAAGAAAACACATAGTAACAATTCTAAAAATTAAACATCCCCAAACGGGTAAGATAATGCATAAAGAAGAGGAAATAAGACCAACCTTTGCTCATTATTATCAGCAACTATATACACTGCAAAACAATTCTTCCCAGAAAGATAGGCAGCACTTTCTGAACCAATTACAACTACCAAAACTAGTAAGTCTCCAAATACAGAAACTGCAGGCTCTGATAGTAACAGAAGAAATAAGTACCACAATTATAAAAAACTTTCCACAGGAAAATGCCCAGGACCTGATGGATTTACTGGAGAGCGGTATAAACTCTTTAATAAGGAATTAACTCCAAGACTTCTCCTGGTATATGGAGAAACTGAGAAAGGTAACCCTCCCCCTTTGACTTGGGAATACGCTACAATTGCGGCAATCCCCAAACCGGATGGGAATAAATTAGAACCATCAGCCTATCGTCCAATAGCCATATTAAATGCAGATTATAAAATGTATATGGCCATTTGGGCAACTAATTTAGAAAATATCATACCAATAATAATAATACACCCAGATCAAGCCGGTTTTATAAAAAACAGATCTACAATGGACAATATTAGAAAATCCCTAATATTAATAGAATATATCCAAACCCGAAAAATACCAGCAGATTTCATAAGCCTAGACACAGAAAAGGCATTCGTTCGGGTCTACTGGCCCTTTTTATGGGATACACTCAAGGCCTTTGGATTTCCAGACTCTTTTTTACAATGGCTAGGCCAAATATACATAGATACATAGATACATAGACAGTGTCGGCAGATAAGGGCCTATGGCCCACCCAGTCTGCCCATTTGAGCTTGTAAGTTCAGTTTGTTTTCCTAGAAGTCTGTTGCACCTAACCCCTGACCTCCAGAATTCCTTTATGTCTATCCTATGCATTCTTAAATCCTGTGATTGTTTCAGCCCCCACCACTTCCTCTGGCAGGGTGTACCAGACCCCTGCACACCAGTCCGCACTTTCCAGTTGGAAACTGTCCACAATACTTTCTTCAGCTGCAGCTGGGACACAGCTCTCAGCTGTTTCAACCAGATCACTCAGGAAAAATATAACCCCAGCTAGCACCTCAAAGTCCAGAGATGCTTTGCCGCTTCAAATATATTTTTCTCCTAAGGCATATGTGCGTATCAGTGGAGGACTTTCTTCACCAATCTCTTTAAACCAAGGTACAAGACAGGGTTGCCCGCTGTCCCCCTTACTATTTGTATTATATTTGAACCTTTGGCAGTAGCGATAAGAACATAAAAAAAATAGAAGGAATACCCATGCAACAAAATGAATATAAGACCAGTCTTTTTTCGGATGACATTTTCCTTTCTCTTTTGTCTCCCCTAGAATCAATCATAGAAACATGGAAAATTTTTACAAAATTTGAAAAATTAGCCAGCTTTAAATTAAATATATCTAAAACAAAAGCTCTCCTATATAATTATGCCCCTCCAAATACTCTAAAACGAAGTTTATGTATCAAATAGCACTCCACTAAAATAAAATATCTAGGCATAAATACATTCCAAAACTTGCAGGTAATTGAATTAATCAATTATGAACCTATTTCTATCTTGATAAAAAAGGACTTGGATAGATGGACTCATCTTCCACTCTCCTTATTTCAATGAATTGAAACAATCAGAATAAATGTTCTACCTCGATTATTATACTTGTTTCAAAATATCCTATATTTCCCATCATCATATTATTTTAAATCATGGGACAATATGATATCGGTATTTGTGTAGAACAGATTAAAACCATAAATTAGACTTTCTGTGTTAAAACTATTCTTAGCTCAGGGTGGAACAAACCTTCCAGATCTTAAAAGATATGCTGAGGCAGCATTTCTCAGAATACTTCTTTGGTTCTCAGAACAATTTAACTCCCTTTGGAAGAAGTTAGAATTTCACCTGAATGACATGCATGACATAAAAAAATAGTTTTCTCTTCCCCTGGGAGGTCTCCTCCTTTAAAGGATTTTACAGAAATCACCTCGCAGGTTCCAAAATTATGGTATCATATACGTAACAAAGAACCATTCCAGCGAATTTATGAATACTGTAAGGTCATTTCAGAAGACAAATTATTTATTCCATCTTATAATGACTTGACTTTCTCAAGGTGGCGTCGATTAGGATTGGAACAGTTATTTCAGTTCCTGGGTCCCAATGGGATATTATCTTTTGAAGAACTAAAAGTAAAATTGAAGCTATTAAATACTGATCACTTTAGATACCTTCAAATTAGAAACCATATTTTAAGAAATAGAATAATTCAGGTGAAATTGAAACCTTCAACCCCTCCTCTCCTAAGATAATTTTTTGACCATTCCTTAGGACATCACTGGAATCATATAATTGGGAACCTAAATAAAGTGAAGCGGGACCTAACTAAAGAATCAACTAGAACAATATTGATCAGTTGGAACAAAGATTTAGACCTTGAAGTGTCTGAAGAGGCTTGGTCCTCAACAGCTCTTTGAGCAGTTAAAATTACCCAATCACACATATGGAGGGAATATTCGTGGAAGTGTAGATCCAGGTTTTTCAGGTCACCTGCTCGACTGACAAAGTACCTTCCGATTGAATATGGGATGTGCTGGAGGAGGTGTGGGTGTAGGATGGCTGATATTGCACATATTATGTGGCAATATCGACTCTTAATGCCGGTTTGGATAAGCTTGCAAAGAGAAATGGTCGACAGTCTGGGAGACAATGTTGAACTAACAGCCAAAATGCTATTACTAGCAGTTTACCTGGACTATCCCCCCATGGACAAAAACTTTACTGCCTATTTTTTGTTGGCTGCTAAGAAGTCACTTACAAAAAAAGGATGACTCAAGACATTTCTACCATACAAGATTGGAAACGAATAATGATATCAATATATCAGATGGAAAATATTGCTGCTAAAATGAATAACCAGTCACAGAAGTGTACTCAACTCTGGCAGAGATGGGCCATCCATCAAGCAGAAACGGATCCAGAGTTTTACCCATAATGGAATGTGGGGGATGGAAGGGGGAGGAAACAAGTGCTAGAAATGATCAACTGTAAACTGTATAAAGAAATACAGGATTTGGATAAGAAAGGATTTTAATTAACATAATGATCTCTATTTCATACTAGCCATTTGCTACCTAAAGAAAATAAATACTTAGGGCCGGATATTCACACTGCGCCCAAAATGTGCGCAATAGCAGGAGCAAGCATAAGTCCATTGCACACATGCGCAATAGTTGCGATATTCAAACATGGAGCAAGTCAAAAATTGCGCAACCAGCCAACGTCTGAATATTGCACAACCTGTGCCATAGCACAACCAGGAAGGGGAAGCTGAGCAGATATGATGCGCTATAGCGCAACAAAGCCAGTCCAGAGGCGCCATAGCGCAAGCAGAGAGCCCCCCAGCAGCAGAGCAATGGAACTGCACAACCAGGGAGGTAGGCAGGGGCCCACCACCCATGCCACAGATGGGCACAGGAACACACTGCAGAACTAACAATGCACCCCCACACCCCAAGCACAGCATCACTGGGGGAGGGACGGAATATCCACTGGCCCATGGGGACAAGCCAACAAAGCACAGCTGGGCCATGGTGCCCCAGCACATCCACTGGCGAGCTGAGACTGCCACACAAAGGGGGTGGACAACCCCAGTGCACATCAGCCCACCCCGTGCACAGCACACCCTGCACTGTTACCCCAAGACACCACCCATGAGCAGTGACTGTCACTGCAGGAATCCCCATGCATCCCCCCATCACACTGCAACCTCGTGTACCACAGAACCACACAAGCCAGACCCACCAGGAGCACCCAGCAGTGGGTGGCAGCAGACAGCAAGACCGACTGAAAGCCACTACCACACCAGAGACACCTCCCCATGCACACACACACACACACACACACACACACACTCAGGACAATACCACACCAGATGCCATGCACACCACTGCAACTAAGCACCTATAGTCAGCTGCAAATCAGAGACCACCACAGTATTCATAACAAAATAGATTTATCTAATTAACATATTAACAATAACAACATGTACAGACAGAACTATATACAATACAAGGGTGCGGGTATGGGTACAAGGTAGGGGTGGGTAAGGGGCATGGGGTGAACAACTGGGAGAGGGAAGGCAGGGTGTGAGGGATGGGTAAAGGGGGGAGGTGATGGGCAGCTACTGCCTGCCAGCCCGCTCGTCAGCTGGCCACTGCTGGTCACGGGGCCTCCTCCTGCGCCTGATTCCACTGCGCTGCAGGTCCCTCAGGAGCTCGGGGACTCCATGGACACGTCAGGAGCTGGTGGACTGCCAGCTCAATTCTCACGGGATCCGGACACCTAGGACAAGGATCAGAATCAATGGCTGTGACTGTCCATATCCTGAAGTCTCCCAACATGCATGGCATACAGCCAAGTGCCCGCTCCTGTGATGGGTGCACCCACCCACAGTGACCATGCACAAGACAAGCCCAACCAGGCAGCAACAGCCATGTGTGCCACTGCACACACACCACCCATGTCCAGCACAAGCCAAGGCTGTACAGTGGCAGTGGCTACTGTGATGGAAGGCAGTGCCACAGCCATGTGCCCAGTGCATGCATGGACCACCACTGACGCACTCCCAGACATGCAGTGCCACTGGACAGTTCTGACTGTCACATGTCGTGTGCATGGCAGTGGTGTCCATGGATGGTGGCCATGCCCTGCCCCCCCCCACAGCATGCAATAGCATTCATGATGTCATGACACTCACCCTCATCATACTGCTGCTGCTGCTGCCGTGGTTTGACACCACCACCACCACCACCACCATGTACAGCCACTGCTGCCACCCCTCACTGCGCTTCAGCCTGGGCCTGTCTCCGCTCCGCCACGCCTGTGGGAAACAAAAGGTGAGAAACACATCAGTGAAATCCCAAAGCAGACATCCTCCTGCCCCAATGAGTGTGCCTGCCCACCCAGCCAGACCCATACATCACATATCCTGCAAACACCGCCACAGCCAGCCATGAGACCAAGCCCTCCCCATGTGCTGGTCACAATACACAGTGATACCCATACGGGCAATACAGGTGCATAGATGGCTCACCCACCTGGCCAAGGCACCACGCCCCTCCTGGCATGTGAATGAAGTCGTGCCAGTAGTGCCCGCTCCCTCCTCTACAGGTCACTGTACCGGTGCCTGCACTGCTCTGCCAAGCGCTGCCGGCCAGTGGCCTCCTCCAGGGCAGTGGCCACCTGCTGCCACACATGTGTCTGCGCCATGTTCAGGGGTTCATCCCCAAACAGTGGGCCATGGTGAGGCTCCACTACGACCACTAGGTTGGCTACTTTCAGTGCACTCCATTGTGGGGCTCTCCTGCATGCCATCCCTGCATGTATATAGTAGGCAATATGGCGCTCTGCAGCGCGGCAACCCCACGTAGAAATGTTGCGCAATACGACTCCGTTAATCCATATCGCGCTGTTACGTATAAGCACCACCAGTCCCCTATCGTGCTGTTACCGAACAACACGATAAATTCTAACTTATACCATCAGTACAGCGCCACCAGGGGCAAGGTCCAGGCACAGGGTCATGGGTCTCTGGCACAGGAGCCACGCACAGCACCATCGGACATCTACACATCCAGCGCGATTGGTCGCCTGTGTGCCATTGCCACAGTGGACTATTGTGCAGTTATGCCACAGCGCCATGTGGTGACCTACGCTGTAGCACCACTGGCACAATGGTGGCCATGTCCTGAATTGCCTATAGCGCATGGCACGTCAGCAGCGCAGCAGATGCCTGCGTAAGCTACCTGGGCAAGCGCAGTGCGGTGTACTACGCAGTCACAGAACTGCGCCATTGGCTCAGCGGTTCAACCCGACATTCATAAGCGCAACAGCCTTGATATTCAGCCGATCATATGCAAATCATCTGATCAGCCATTCAATGGCACGGCTGGCATTGCATCTCGTTAAAGTTGCCCCAGTCTAATTTGCGTCATTCGCTATAAATCTGCGACACTGTTCTACAGTGGCCATATTCGGTACTACAGTTGATAGGTGAGTTGCATGCATTGTGCTGTTCTGGACCATGGCCTCAGAAGGGTACTGTGTACTGCACAGTCTGAGTGACCCTCTCACCCACACAGGCTGTGAAATGACCCGGCGAGTACTAGGTGAGAGGATGATGGTGGGCGGAAGAGGCCCAACTTTGCAGACGAGACAGAACCTGTTTGAAGCCTACCTGGCTGAGAGCTACTTCTCCAGTGGACGGCGAGGCACCCCTCAGGCCGATGCTGCTGCATGGGAGGGTGGCACATGCCATCAACCTGCAGCAGCCACCAGCGTTCTGTGCAGGAGTGTAAAAAGATGGGGACCGACAGGAGGAGGGTGAAGGAGAGGTTGCAGCCATCAGGGCGTACGTGCTGCTACAGGCGGTGGACAGCCGGAGGTGGTGCAGCTGACCCCGGCAGAGGACATGCTTGCTGCAAGCATGCAGCGCAGCGCCATTGAGGGTGTTTCTGGAGGTGGCTTCCAGACAGGTGGTAGCCCATCACTGCATGGTATGTCATGGTGGGGGGGGAGGTAGTTCACATGCACTAACGTGTCCATCCTTTCTGTTACAGATCCTGTCCACTGCGGACAGCCACCCGGAGTTGGAGGAGGGACCATCCACCTCCGCAGATTACTGGCGTGCACTGCGGCAGTGTGCACGCCCAGCTACCTTCACTGATGTTGAGACAGGTATGGGGAGTACCCTTCCTGTGTCCCAGCGGTCTGGCATGCAAGCATGCCAGCACGCTGCGGCTGTGGCTGTGGCACAGACCTGCACCATCGATGCACCGACCACTGGGCATTGAAATTGTGTGTCTGAGAATGGACACACAGCAGGCCAACTCACGCCCATGGATCCAGCTGGTTCCGGCGTGTGTGCCACCATGTCAGCACAGTTACGATTGGGCTGCGGGGGCAAGGAGAATAGGTTGAGGCCAGCCACAGGTGGCAGCTGCTGTGTTGCGCCCTGCAATGTGGCAGCTCACCTGTGGGTAGCCTGACTTACTCTTTTTTTTTTGGCTCAAAGTTGTGCAGGCGCAGGTTGGGGGTTGCGCCTGCACAACTCTGCACAGCTCGCTGAATAGCAGGCTGTGCAGTTTATGTATGGTTCCTCCCCCTCCAGTTCAGCATTCATTCATTTGCATTGCGCTGTTGCGCAGCTTGCCTTGGGGGCGCAACTGCCTCCTGGGAGTGGCAGAATGGCGCAATTTCGGACTTGCGTAGGCGCAACCCTATTGTGCATGGCACAACCCTTTTGAATATCCAGCCCTGGAAGTATAAGGAAGCAACCAGGACTTGGAAATTCTATGCATTTATGCGGGCTATGCATCAGGTATGCATTTAAGTGGGATGCACTATATATTGAAATATTTAAAAACCAATACACTGTTTAAAGCAAAAAAAAAAAAAGTGAGAGAAATTAGTTTAACACAGTCTTCCTGATGCAGATCCATGCTGCCTGTTGTCCTACAGCCCATTCACATCTAGGAATTCTACCAGCCACCCCTTTGCAATGATTTCCATCAATTTGCCAATTATCAGTGTCAAACTGACTGACTTAGAGTTTCCTGTCACCTCTGGCCCCACTTCTATGTGTGTGTGTGGGGGGCAGGTACCACATCTGCTGTTCTTCAGTCCCCAGGCACAACTTTGGACTCTAGAGGCTGTATTTAAGGTCAGTTAGGGTGGCACCACTACCTTTACCATTTCCTTCAGCACCCTAGGGTGCACCCATTTTGCCCTGGAGATCTAGCTTTATTTTTAGGGCTAATAGCCCATGTACTACTCTTTCTGTGATAAAGAGTTCTGCACACAGCTCTGTTTCCTCCTCCTGGCCCTTGTTTACCTGCCCCTGTGGAAGTGGCCCATCCTTCTTTTTCATAGACACTGAAGAGAAATACTTGTTAAGCATTTCTGCCATTCCCCTGTTGTCCTCCACCCACTCTTCACCCCATTTCAACTTGCCAGTACCTTCCTTTGCTTGCCTATTCTCATTGATTCAATGAATGGAGGCCCTGTCATCATACCTGACATCCTTCGTTACTCTTAGTTCTGGGTCTACCTTGGCCCTCTTCACCTTTCTGCTGGTTTCCTTCAGTTTGCCAAGGTAATCTTCCCTATTTCCTGTCTTTAGGCTCCCCTTGTATTTACTGAAAGCAGCCCTTTTCTTCTTCACTGCTATTTTATACCTGCCCTGTGTGCCATATTGGTTTCTTGTGTCTTCTCAGCTCCCCCACCTGCCTCAGATTGGAGCTGGTGATATTCTGGAGGTTCTTCCTTATCATGGCCCACTTTTTGTTCAGTCTCCTTCCCCCTGTATCCTAACTGGATTTTTTTTCAAGTTCACATTCCTGAAGTCAG
This sequence comes from Neoceratodus forsteri, assembly GCA_016271365.2. NCBI lineage: Eukaryota > Metazoa > Chordata > Ceratodontiformes > Ceratodontidae > Neoceratodus > Neoceratodus forsteri. Next base: position 402,542,295 of record JADMNL010000025.1, read on the forward strand.
TGGCACATGTTTTGGGGTCTGAGTGTTCCCTGCCCATATTTATTGTGAACTACTCTAATAGGTGGTTGCGATTACCTAGCATCTCAGCTATGCTGATGTCACTTCCACTGGCTCCGTAGGTAGCACACTCACCTCTGGGGCTGGAAGATCAGAAGGTTGTGGGTTCTAGCTCCACATCAATCACTTGAGGTAATACCCATAAAAGACACTGTAGTGCAGGATGGGATGGGATGGGATGGGGGGTTGGGGCATGCTGCACTGCAGAGTGACCAGATTTAAACCTGAAGAAGACCGAGAATTTGCTCTACGCGATCAGCCTGTCAGGAGATCCATTCACCATAGAACTCCCGGTTTTGTTCAGAGACACTGATATTGCGACCGGACTGCTATCCGCTTGGTAGTATGGTGATTGCTTTACTATAAATGTACTGTAATCTGCTAGTGGATTGCGATTTGATTCCCCATTGTTTAATTGTGCCTTGCTTTCTGGAAGCTGCATCCAGCACCTACCAGACTGAATCCGCATTCTTCTCCAATTGGTCTGGGCCTCCACACTTTGGCCCAGCTAGCTACTCACGCCACACAGAAGACCATCGATGAGAGACCTGCCTGGGGATCAGCCCCCTGTTCAACATCACGAACAGGAACAACACCACGGTGAATCGTGTGGGCCCTGCTTCTCCTGGCAAATCAGCAAGTCATTCTGCAGTCTCCATTTCTTCCATCCTGTGTCCTGTACTGGGTAGTGTGAGTAGACACCAGGGTAGCTCCCTGCAACAACAGCTCAATCAAAGTGTGGTATCTGATTTAATTGTTTTGCCTAATCTTCACGAACTGAGCCTCCTGGCTCCGGATTACAAATTGTGTGTGGTTGTGCGTGCCGTTTCTTTTCATTACAGGGCCCCAACCAGCTGTGATGCCAGCCTACCCTGGGCACAGTTCCAGGCTAGCCCACCTTAATTCCAACTGGGTATCCAGAGCATGTGACTGTGCAGGGACAAAAAGTGCATGCATAATTGCCTGACTAGATCAGTTTCAGAATCAATCAACCTGATTACACCCCTTCCTTCTTCAATTCCCCTGAATAAATCAGATCTAACTTTTTTTGCATTTAATCTGACTGTGGTTCTAGTTTGTACCAAAAGCACTGTACTGTTGTTATTTGCTGTACCTAGCCTTGTTTTACAGGGGGTCTCCAGGGTCGAACTGGTGGAACCAGCCCTGGTGCTAAGTGCAAGCAGTGTGTGGATTTGTATGCTGAATAGGGGCTACTGTGAAAGTGTTTGTTGCATATTGTCTAGGCCACTAAAGGGGAAAGAGGGGGGTTACAGTGTCCTGGAGGGCTGTACCCAGCTTAGCCTTATTATTAACAACCCTGTCCTCCAGGTGGAGGCACCCGGTTCCGTACCCAGGCCCCTTAACCTGCAACTAACCAAGCAGTCAGGGGAAGTAGCCCTTGGGATAGCGCCACCTAGGGGTTACACTGCATACAATGACTACAAGCTGTAACTTTTTGGACCATCATAAAAGATAAACCTGGTTCTACCACCAGGACATGCCAGTGAGATCTGATTATTCTCTCCAGATTGCTGGCTTAAGCTGAATAGCCCGTGACAAAGCTAACTCTCTCTTTCAGTTCCACTGCTCTATCTTGACCAATTAGGAGACTCTCTCTCTCTCTCCTTATTTCTTGCCTCCTCCCATGCAGAAAAAACCTGGGCATTTTTATATCCCCTTTCTAGCAGTCTATTTGCCTGTTCGGCTACTCCCTTTTCAAAGGCCTGGTCAGTAGAGCCTGGTCTAAGAAATCGTAGGACCTGCTCTATTGACCAGGCCTTTGAAAAGGAAGCAGCTGAATTAGCAGATAGGCTGCTAGAAAGGGGATATAAGAATGCTTGGGTTTTTTTCTGCATGGGAGGAGGCAAGAAATAAGGAGAGAGAGGGAGAGTCTCCTAATTGATCAAGATAGAGCAGTGGAATAGAATGAGAGATTCAAGTTTGTCACAGGCTATTCAGCTCAAGCCAGCAATCTGGAGAGAATAATCAGATCTCACTGGCATGTCCTGGTGGCAGAACCAGGCTTACATACTATTAGCCGGACACCAGTAAGAATGTGTTTTAAAAGGGCTCCAATACTGAAAGATCTATTAGTACATAGCCATTTTCAAAATGTAAAACTTTTGGATTTTGCCCTTAAAAGCACATAAACAGCTGGGACTGAATAGCCATTTTGATCTTCGCCCCTATCTAAAAAACAGAAGGTAAAAGTAACTGAGCTTTCCTTGTTAGAAATGGTTCATTGTATGCTTGCTATTAGAGTTCCTTTTATGTCAACCATTATTCAACTGAATTTTGGAATTTTTGATTGATTCACTGAGCGCACAGCTTATATAAAGCAGCTCATACCAGAGACAACGTGATTTGCACAAGTGTGTATTTTAGGAGACTGTAAGGAGATCTGTATTTTTCGAGATGTTTATTTTTATGAAATTGCTGGTCTCATTGTTTTTAATACCTTTTCTTTTTTTCTCACTTGACAGTTGTTCTTTTAAATACTTCCTCCCCCCCATGTTCCTTCTTTTGTCCTCTTCCTCGTATCGCTTGGGTCCCTCTACTTTTCTTGCGTTCTAGTTTCTTTTTCCTTCTCCCTCCATTTTCCCCTAATTCTCCTCTTTTTGTTCTTTCCATCACTTCCCGTTTTTCTTTTCCTTTCCTGTTTTTTCTAAAGTCATTTTTGACAGTGTTTTTGCATAAGTTTTATATTGTTGTATGTTTTAATGGTGATGCACTTTAGAGGTGGTTCAATTAGATGGCCAGTATTAAAGATTTGAACGGCCTTTCTAACCAATCAGATACTGATGTGCTGGTGATGTCATAGGTCACATGTATGTTTTTTTACTACATATTTGCCGTGTGTCATTGTAGTCCTCAGCCTTTGATAAAGGACTTATTGTCTGAAACACGTCAGGCAGGATGAGATGTATGTCTGCTTTTGGAATAAAATAAGGATGTAATTACTCCTGGTGGCATCCCTTTTCATGGTGTTGTACGTGCTTGAAACTTTTTTGCCACTACCTATAGTTGTTTCTGAGTGCCACTATCCCAGTGCGCACTCTCTGGTGTGGACCCCATATTTTAACAACCGCATAGGAATGTTGCCCAACCCCAGGGTTTTAGAGGTATCTAATTTCAATAACACGTCCCTGACTTCATCTGCAGTACCTCTATATTAGTGAATTCAAATTGTGGCTAAGTTGAAATTTGATTTTTAGGAGGTGGTTGATAGTTTGTTCCACTACAGGAATCATTTACAGTATTCCCCAAGGCATCCAGACCCATCCTTGTAAAGTAGTTATTATCTATTTCTACCACCTCTACACCCAAGGATGTGACTTGTCCCTCAATTAAGAAATTATTCATTACATTATTGTCTTTATGAGACCTGTCATTATTTTCCAGAAATCTTTATGATCGTTTTTGTAACTGCATCAAATTTTTGTTTATAATATTTCTGCTTCTCTGACTTGATGTCGTAGATATTTTTATTACATGCCTGTCTGTACTTATCCCAATCTCTTTGTAAATTCGTTTTTTGGGCTCTGAGCCACATCCTTTATTAAGGTACTGTTGCACCAGTTAGCATTATTACTTTAATTTTTTTACTTTTGATTGGCAAATGTCTATTACAGACTTTCATGAACTCCTGAACAAAAAAGGTCCATGCATCTTCAATTGTTGGGATTAACTCAATTCTGTCCCCTTCAGATCCATCATGAATGTGACATAATCACATTTTTTGAAACATCTTCCCTTATTAGGCATCCAGATTTTTTTCTTTTAAGGCAAAAATAACCCGATGAGAGAATGCATCTGGGATAACTCCTGCTGTTGTGTAGGAATGGGGAGAATTAGTGAAAAACCAAATCCAGAACAATTGAAGTTTTGGGGTTTCTTAAGTTAATTCTAGCTGAATCTTGAACTGAGTTAAAGCGAAACTTTCCTGCAACTCTACTAACTCGTGTCCTTTTATAGTGAGCCAGTCTACGTTAAAGTCACCTATCAATAATATTTTAAATTTCTTTCTGAAGCTAGAGAGAAAATCCTGTAGACTCTCAAATCCTCGGTGGTTTGCTTTAGGTGGGCGATGTACACCCGCCAATAAAATGGACTTGTGGTGCGGTACTTTAATCTATACAGACTATAACTCTAAATCCTCAGATTTTATGCTGTCCTCCATTCTAGGTACTACCAGTTCTGGTTTAGTGTAAATCAAGACCCTGCCTCCCTTTTTACTTCTACCTTTCCCAAAGATTTGATCATTTTCTTTTGCAATTTGGGAGTCTACTATTTTACTGCTTAGCCTGCTAAGCCGTGATTCAGTGACTACCGCAATGTCTAGCTTGTATTCTATTAACCATTCCCTAACATGGTCAACTTTACTGACTATGCTCCTTACATTGAAATGGACAATACTAAATTTACCTCCATTTAATACTACAACATTTGTAGGTGCTGTCACATCTGGACTTGATTTGGGTGGAGAAATGTGAAGAAATATTCAGGACTGGTAAATTTAGTGTTGTGTTTTTGCTTGCTTTCTTGTTGTCCTGGAGCTGGAACCAACCTTTTTTCTTGGAACTTCCATTTTTTTTCCTTTTCTCTCCCTTTGTCAGCTCCTGGTTGAATATTGGTATTGAGTTGTTTGTCATAGTTTGGGGCGGGTCCATGGGTCCATATCATCTGGGCTCATTTCTAAAAAGTTCCCCCTTTTGTTGGCACTCACTGCAGTATCAGTGCTGCTTTTATTTCTGTTAGAGTATTTGCTTCTACTTCTTTTTTTGTTTCTGTGGTGTGACCTGAATGACCTATATGTTCTTGTACTAATTCCTTGTCCCATGAGAACACTCATCCAGGCTCACAGTCCCTCTTGTCCCTTAGGAATGTTGTTCTGTTTCTTTTCTGGACTTCACATTCATGCTAACTGAAAGCGTTTACAAGTTCAAGTGAGCAGACTTCCAGTGCCCATTCCTACCTTAATTTCAGGTCCTGATCTAAATTGCCACCAGAAGGTGTTTTAGCAATTTGTAGTTCTTGTGGGACTCTACTTCTCTTACTATATTCTGATATGGTAGCACCATCAAACCAGCTTTAATTGTTCCAATTTCTTAAACAAGTCTGGCAATTCACTGTCTAACTCTTCAGTGGTGTTATCTGAATTAAGTCCAGACAAAAAAATGTTGCGGTCTGCATTACATAGTGAAGTAGATGGATTCTCTCTTGCTCCTGCTTGCCTGGAGTCAATTTCCTCCTCTTCCAGGATCTCATTGAGTTGCTCTTGACTCTTAGCAATCTGAGCTTTTGAAAAACCACATATACTGTAGTTGTTTCGACCTTAAGGTTCGCCGAGGCTGGTTCATTCAAGAAAAGCTCACAGTGTGCCATGACCCTGGAAGCTTATGGAGTTCCACATTATGTTTCTATCAGAGATGTCCCATGCTACCGCATAAACAGATTCTTGCACCCCACTGGACTGAAAGAACAGCAAGGAACCACACCACTCGGAGATGGCTTCCAATAAGCAGCTTTAATGAAAAGAAGTATAAAAAAAACACTGCGGCGGTTCCTTTCTGTTCTTTCTGACATTTTTGTTTCCGCACACTCCTTGCCCTGCTGAGCTGTAGTGAGTTGTTCTAACCCCATTGGACTGCAAGATACTGAATACTAAACCATCGAAGAAAGTGTGGTGCTCTGGAGATTGTGTCCCATAAAGGTGCAGTCCATAACTGAAAAAACAAAACTAAAACAAAAATGGATATGCACACACCGAGGCAATGGGACGATACGTGATTTGCCCTTTTTTCCCCTTCGTGGCTGCATTAGCCATATCTGTCATCTGTTTAAGTCCACACTAATAATTATATTGACTTTTAATTATAAGTTTTTAGCATTCGGTTATAACAATGGATAGTCACTATATGTATTTATTATCATGTGCATATTTATTTGTAATTGCTCTGCAAAAGTTCACTGTTTGTCACGAGTACCATAACCCGATGAAGCCTTGCAGAGGGCAAAGCGCGCGGTAGATCCTTTACCTATAAGTAAATAAATCTCTCATCACTAGCCTCGCTGTGTGTGTCTGTTTTTGTTATTTCAGTTATGGGCTGCACCTTTGGGGGAACACAGTAACTGGGGCACCACGTTTTCTTCTATGGTGCTGTGACATCATGTTCTCATATGCTAATGCAGTTCTCATGGGCGATGAGAGTTCAACAACTATAAAATGGAGACCCCCAGGATAGTTACAGGGGACTGGCATGGACAGTGAAGACAAACTAAAGAAAGCAACATGTATCCCCAATAGCTACAGGAAAAGAATTGTCTGTTGACATGGAAACAAATTCAATTTAAGAGATCAGAGGGTGTAGTTTTCCTTTATAGAAAAAGGGTCAACGTGACATTTTAACTGAGTTTGTGAGGGCAGCAACGCAATGGGCTAGTTGTCTGTTTTTTTTTTTTAACTTAATTTGGTTAAACATGGTTGACCAGTTGCTTGAAGGCTGACTGCTGTTTCTAATACTGATTTGTGCTGTTTATGTAAAATGCCTTTTTAATCACAGGGTCCTCTGAACTGACTAGAGTAACACAGAAAAGGTAACAGTTGCTGATGAAAAGCTAGGGCAGTGTCTAAAAACTGTGGTAGCTTTTCTAGAATCAACGTTTCATCAGGTGGAGTGTGATATTTTGAAAGGTTCTGATATCAACAAAAACATAACTATCATCAGATATACCTTAAACGTTCTTAAAATCCAATATGGGGGCTGTAGAAGGCCTGCATGAGAGTACTTTATGTCAACTGGAACTGGCTATGTCCTGCATTTAGAAGCATAGAAACATACACCTTTTAGGCAGAAAAGGACTGCTTGGGTACCCAGTCTGCCCAGATGGTCCCTGCCTAGTCTGTCTCCGCAGACCCCAGTTGGTCTCTGGTGACCCTCCCTCTTCCCTGACCTTTTCTTAATAGTCTCCTATGTCTGTCCCATGCATGCCTGAAGCCCCCTACTGTTTTCACTTCCACCACTTCTGCTGGCAGCCTATTCTAGGTGTCCACAACTCTTTCAGTGAAGTAGTATTTCTTCACATCCCTCCTAAATGCCCTCCCCAACAGCTTCATCACATGCCCTCTGGTTCTGGTGCTCTTCCTCATTTGAAAGGGACTCCTTTTCTGCACCCTTTTCAGCCCTGTGAGGTACTTATGTCCCCTTTTGTTGTCCTGTCTTCCAGGGTGTACATGTTGAAATCCCTGAGGCTCTCCTTGTCGGGATTTTGTGCAGCCCCATGCACCATTTTAGTTGCCCTTCTCTAGACTGCCTCTCCTGAGTATGTCCTTTCTGAGGTGTGGCCTCCAGAACTGGATGCAATGCTCCAGGTGGGGTCTCACCAGCAAGTTATACAGTGGCAATGCCACTTCCCTTCTCCTGCAGGAGGTATCTCTCCCTATGCATCCCAGTGGCCCTACCCACTGCTTTGTCACTCTTTCCTGCCACTTAAAGGTCATCAGATATAATAACCCCAAGGTCCCTTTCCTGCTTAGTGACTGACAGTACCTCTCCCCATCCAGCACTCAGTTCTTGTGTTCCTATACCCTAGGTGAATGATTTGTCACTTTTTGGCATTGAACCTCAATTGCCATGCTCTTGACAGCTCCTCAAGTTTCACAAGATCCCTACATATTCTTTCCGCTCCTACCTTATTGTCCACCCTATTACAGATTTTGGTATTATTTGCAAAAAGGCGTACCTTCCCTTCCAGTTCATCTGCAGTGTCACTCATGAAGACTTTGAAGAGGACCAGTCTCAGTACTGAGCCCTGTGGCACCCTGCTAATCACTCTTCCATCATTAGATTAAGTGCCGTTAACCACCACCCTCTGTTACCTATCCATTAAGCAGGTTGTAACCCCATTCACCATTCACCACTTTGGATCCCACCCCTTGGCTGCTCAGTTTCTTTATCAGACTCCTGTGTGGCACAATTTTGATGGCCTTTCTAAACTCTGGATAGGCCATGTCCACTGCCCACCCCTGTTCTATTTCACTGGTCACTCAGATGCTTTAAACTCCATTAAGCCAGTCACAGTATACTTTCTAGAGCTACCCTTTTTCCAAGAAAATGGAAAACAATTGGATTAAAAGCAGAATTTGCCATTTTTAAACACCACTTTGTCATTTTATTATTTAAAAACCTTTTGACGCCACATTTACGACTACACTTTGCACCACATACATGTAAACCTCCCATTTTGTGCAACATGTTTAGTGCAAGTCATGGTGATTCCCACTCAGTTTGGGAAAATGAATAGGGAAAAAACAATAGAATTTAAGATTTTGTAAAACAGAGTTGCCTATTTTTAAAAACAATCAGTGGCTCTAGCTTGTGACTGTGGTCCCTTTTCATTTTGAAAAGCGCTTACGTGTCCACCCTGTTAACCCTGTGTAGAAGCTTGTATGTTTCTATCACATCCCTCCTCCTCCTCTCCTGGTCTCTGTAGAATACATGTTCAGATTCTTAAATTAGCCTCATATACTCTTTCCTGAGAACTGCTGATCATCTTTCTTGCCCTCCTCTGGCCTGATTACAGCCTTTTCCCTGTATTTTTTCAGATGAGGGAACCAGAACTGGACACATTACTCCAGCTCTTTGGACTGTGATGCCCCTACCTATGCATACTAATGTACGAACATACGAAGAAGCCAGCAGAAGAAGACCATTTGATCTATCAAGTCTGCTCATATTGCAGGGTCCACAGCTTGAGCTACTGTCTCTGCCCCCTCTCCCCACTTCTCCCATCCTCCCTACCCATGACCCTTACCCTCCCCTATACCTGTCCCATCCTTTCTTAAAGCTGCCCACTGTCTTCAATAAGATTACTTCTTCTGGCAGCAAATTCCAAGTGTCCACCACCCTCTCTGTGAAGAAGTGCTTCCTGACCTCCTTCCTAAACCTCCCACCCTCCAGCTTAAGACTATGCCCCCTCATGTTATGGTTGCCACTCAGCTTAAAGAGACTCTCCTTATCAACCTTATTTATCCCTTTCAAGTACTTGGAGGTCCCAATCATGTACCCCCTCTCTCTCCTGGCTTCCAGGGAGTACATGTTCAGTGCCCTCAACCTCCTCTCATATGCCTTACCCTGCTGATCAGCTATCATCTTTATAGCCCTCCTCTGGACCTTCTCCAGCAGGTTAATGTCCTTTTTGAGGTGTGGGCACCAGTACTGAACTCCATACTCTAGATGCAGCCTTACCAGTGACCTGTACAAGGGCAGTATAACCTCCTCTCTCCTACTACTGATCTCCCTAGCTATGCATCCCAGCATCTTGTTTGCCTTTGCTGCTGTCTTGCACTGCGTGGAGTGCTTCAGGTCACTAGTGATCATCACTTCCAGGTCCTTCTCCTCCTCTGATGCAGATACTCGGACTCCATCCAGGTAGTACTCTGTCCTAGGATTCTTGGCTTCAATATGCATAACTTTGCATTTCTTGGCATTGAAGCCAAGCTGCCAGATCCTGGACCACCTCCCAAGCATCCCGTTGGCCCACCTATATGCTTTGTTGCTCTGAGCATTTATTTTAGGTTGTCACTATTGTACCCCAAGTCTTTCTCCTCTGTTGACTGTGCCACCATTACCTAGTCTATTAAGTACACTACTTTTGGGCTCTTCCTCCCTATGTGCATAACCTTGCACTTCTTGGTATTAAATCTGAGCTGTCATATGTCCGACCAGCTTTCTAACCTTTTTACATCAGCGACCATATCCCTGACTCTCTCTGGGCTGCCCACTCTCCCACAGAGTTTGGTGTTGTTGGCAAACAGATACACTTAATGCTGACTGTTCCCACACATATCTGAGATGTACATGTGGAAAAGTATAGGTCCCAAGACGGAGCCCTGGGGAACCTTGCTAGTTGCTTGCCTGATACCCAAGCAATTACTGTTTAGAACTACACTCTATGTCTTCTGCTCCAGCCAGCTCCTGATCCATAGTGCCAGTCCTTCCCCTATCCTCAGGTCCCCCTCTTCCTAATCAGTTTCTACTGTGGCATGGAGAAGAAGGCCTTACTGAAGTCCAGATAAAGGACATCCTCTACCTGGCCTTTCTCCGCCACCTGTGTCACTGAATTAAAGGTCTATCAAATTAATTGGACATGATGGTCCCATAATGAAACCATGCTGCCCTTTGTCTTGCAATCCATGCAGCTCCAAGAAATCCACTAAACCACTCCTTGGTTATGGTGTCCAGCAGCTTCCCTACCATGGTGGTTGGAATCACTGGCCTAAAGCTCCTAGGGTCATCCCTAGCTTCACTTTTATGCAGTGGCACCACATCTGACACTCTCCAGTCCCCAGGCACCACCCCTGTATGTAGGTAGAAATTGAATGGGTGCACCAGTGGCACTGCCAGAACCTGTGCCACCTCCTTTAGTACCCTAAGGTGTGAGCTATCCAGGCCAGGGATTTAGTTACATTCAGGCTGTGTAGCACTTTGACGAAACTAGTCTCGCTGACCTCTCCCATCCATTAGTTTTGCTCTATTTTCCAATTGAACTTGACCCTGCTCTCTGGTAGTGAACCCCATGGTTCAACTGTGAAGGCCAAGTGGAAATATTATTTTAAGATGTGTGCCTTCTTGTGATCATCCTCCTGCTCCCCAGGTCATTTTCTCTATAACTCCCTTAGAATTATTTTTTTTGCTTGCATAGAGGAAGAACGTTTTGTTTTCCTTGATCCCCATACTGTCCTCGGTTTCAGTTTTCACTCTGACCTTCCTAATCAATTTATTTGCAGTGTCAAGCTATTTCTTATTTCTTATATCACTCTTATCTCCCTACTGCCTGTTCCATTTTGTTCTTTCTGAATGCTGCAACCTTTGCCCTAAAAGCCTCTCAAAAATTGGCATTAAACCAAATTGGTCTGCTGTGTTTCTTACCCTTTTTGAGATATCTAATACTTTCCCTTACAGCCCTTCCTGTCTCTTTTTTATAATCTCCCATATGCTTTGCACTCTGGAAACTTCCTTTATTCCTTTCAGTCTACCCTGAAGAGTCTCCCTCATGCCACTGAAGTCAGCCCTTAGGAAGTCAGGGGCTAGCACCCATGAATCCGAGCTCTGCTCTCCCAGGGAGATCCTAAATCCCACTATGTTGGGATCACTACTCCCTAAGGCTTTGCTACCCTTATGTCTCTTATATTGCCTGTAGACCACCCCTACTCTCAGACTTCTTCCCCTCGTCAAACAAATGGACCCACAGTTTCTGGACTCCTCTCTCCCTCCCTATTGTCCTATCTTCAACCACCTTGTTTGAGACTGACGTATACAGTAACTCCCCTTTCCCCAGCAACTTCCTTATCCCTCCTAAACAGGGCATAGCCTGGGAATGACATGTCCCACCTATGATGCTTGTGGCCCACATTTCAGCGAGGGCTGGGATGTCAAAACTCTCCCAATATCCATCTTGTTCCCTATATTCCTAGTGTTGGCAGAAACAACTTTCCAGTTCCCCTTCTACTGTCTCTCCCTTGTACTGCATCTTGTCTACCTTTTTTCCATTCCTTTATCTTCCCCTTCTCTCATTTGTTACCCCTCTACTGTTTTTCTTAGTCTCTGCCTGAACTCTCCTTTGCCAGTCCTATCCAATCAGTTTCTTTCCTTTTGTGTTGTCCTTACCTTGTTTCATCCCATCCTTCTGGTATCCCATAGCTAGTGTTGGGGGGGGGGCACCAGACCCCTTCATATGTTCAGCTGAATCCTTTTGCTACCTTCTGGAAATAGAGTCCTCCTCTTTTCCTTGTTTAATTCCTATATAGAAATCCTGCTATTCTTTGCCAGTACTCTAGTTCCCTCATCTTTGGGGTGTAGGATATCCTTCTTAAACAGTCTCCTATCCCTCCAACAAGGTCCCCAGTCCCCCAGGAAATGTAGGCCATCTACCCTGCACCAATCCTTCAGCAACATGTTAAACAAGTGATCTTTAAACTGCCTGTTGTTTGGTACCAGGTCAATATAGCGCTGCCAGAACAGCACATGAATAACCGTGCTGCTGAAAGGCGAAAGTTACTACAGCGACAGGGTTTCTCAGCCTGCGGTAATACCCGCTACCCTGTCACTGTAGGCTGACATGGAGGAGTGTCAAGGAGGTTGCAGGTACAGTGCCTTGTTGAGCTGCTCCTATGGGGGACTGGTTAGAGCGTCGGGGACCTGGGGCACCGGTTTGGTTCCCTCCAGGTCCCATTGTATTGCGACTTTCTTTTTTTAAAGATTTTCTCTGCTTCTGACTTTTGCCCCATCCCCTAAATCCACCCCCCCTCGGATGCAGTTATTTTTAATCTGGGGGTATGGTGGGCTCCCCCCCCCCACCGATGAGGGATTGCTAGAGATTCCCAGGGTTCGCCTAAAAGCTTCCGGTGCTTGCGCTTTTTCATTTGCAGCACCAACCCTGTGGAATTCTCTACCTCATCAGTTAAGAGAATGCCTGACCATCAGTAGTTTTAAAACTATGTTAAAAACTTATTTATTTTCATTGGCTTTTCCAGACTGATTTAAAATATTTTATACTGCTCTCTGTTTTAATATTGCTGTCTATTTTTAATATTGTGGCTTACACTGTGTACAGTGCCTTGATTTCGAAAGGCACTATATAAATTAAGACTTGATTAGGAGGCAGTATAGTGCAGTGGTTTAAGGCTCTGAGCTGCAAATCTGGTGACATCCAGCAGACCAGACCGGGGTTTGAATCCCACAGCCCCCACTTGCATACTGTGTGACCCTGAGCAAGTCACTTAACTTCCTTGTGCTCCCAGGTTGCACCTGGAAACAAGCTTTGGCTTAGTGTGCCTTTTCTGGTTAAACAATTTCCCTTTTCCCTTTGATTGATTTCCTGCAATGGAGGTAAGGCTGACCAGTCAGTAGTTATCTGGCTGATCCCTGGGTCCACTCTTCTGGAGTGGCACCACATGTGCCATCCTTCAGTCCTAGGGCATGTACCCTGTCTCCAGAGAGATGCTGAACAGGTCTGCCAGAGGGCCCACCAGGACCTCTACCAACTCCTTTAGGACTCTTGTATGCACACCATCTGGTCCTGGTGCCTTATCCACCCACAGGAACTTAAGGCCCTCTAGAACCCTGTTCTCTGGAATTACCCCATCTGTTACGCCCACTCCCCCCATGTCCACTCCTCCCCTGTGGCATAGGCCCATCCTTTTCCCCAGTGAACACCAAACAGAAGTACTCACTGAGTGCCTCTGTCTGGTCCACCCCCTTTTCTGCCCACTCCCCCTTCCCTCTTCATCCTTACAATCTTGTCTTTGCAGCTTCTTTTCTCTCTGATATACCTGAAGAAGCCCTTTTGATCTTCCCTGATCCCCTGTGCCAGCCTTAGTTCCCTTGAAGCCTTAGTCCCCTGACTACTTTACTCACTTCCCTTGACTTCTTCAGTACTCCTACCTGTCCTTCTCTCGTTTTGATCTCTTATACCTACTGAAGGCAGCCCACTTCTCCATCACTTTCTCCACTACTTCCTTGCATAGCCAGCTTGGTCTTTTGGTCCTGGACTTCTTACTCTGAGTCTTTGCACGTGTGTTAGTGACCTCTGCCTGACCCAGCTTGATAATGGACCATTTCTGTTCAGCATCCATATCTAAGCGGATCTTGGCAAGAAGCCCCACTAGTATGTTTCCAATCCTGCCAATTTGCTCTTCTGAAGTCCATCACCTTTGTTTTGGTCCTGGCTGCCTCCTTACCTAAACTGAGGAAAAACCATATCATGGGGTGATCACTTCCCGCCAGAGGGTCTTCCACCTTTATGTCCTGGATGTGTTCCCTATCCGACAACACAAGGCCCAGTATGCTACCCTCCCTATTTGGCTCTGTTACCCTCTGCACCAGCAAGCTGTCCTGGAAGGCCTACAGGAGAACCTGTTCCCTGGCACTAGAGGTAGCCAGGATGCTCCAGTCAACCCCTGGCAGATTGAAATCCCCCACTATAATGGTATTACCCTTACCACTGAGCCTTCTAATTTGCTCCGCCAACTCCCTATCTGTTCCCTCATTCTGCAAGAGTGGTCCGTACGCTACCCCCAATCTAACCTTCCTTCCTTTCAGGTTTTGGAGCTGTACCCATAGGGTTCCAACCCTGCCCTCCTCCCCCCTCCTCTCTGCTGCAATATATCCCTTTTCTTACATAAATAGCCACCCCCTTCCCCTTCTCTCTGTCTCTATGGTACAACCTGCACCCAGGAATTACGACGTCCCAGTCCTGGTATTGGGTGTCCCAAGTCTCTGAGATGGCTGTTATGTCTACCTCTCCTTCTGCCACCAGTGCTGCAGCTGTACTGCTTTATTTACCAGACTCCTTGTATTCAAGGATACCACCTTCCCACTTGACCCCCTCCCCGTCTTTTCCCATTCCTTCTCCTCTACTCCCTCCCTTTTTTGAATTCCTCTCCCTCCCCTCCTGACTAGTTAGAAGGGGAGGACTTTCCGACGCCCTCACCTGGTGGCTCTGTTCTGCACACACCCTTTCTCCTCCTTCCTTCCCAAATTTAAAATTAATTTTAGTTGCTATGTATTCCTCTAGTTTATGCTTCAGGACCTCTGAACCCTCCTTATTTAAATGCAGCCTATCTGGTGCATACAGTTTCTTGCTCTCCCACATCCTTCCCCACGCCCCCACCTGACCATAACCCATGGTCACACACCATTCCCCAGACGCTTGCTGAATTTCTCAGTTCTTTGTTTTCTAGCAGTGCTTGCCCTAGGGACTGGAAGAACCTCAGAGAGTGCAACTGATCTTCCTGCTTCACTGCAGAGTCTACCAACTGCTCTGGTACCCACTGCAGTGTACCTTGCATTCCCTTCATTACCCTATCCCAGATAGGGACTTACCTCCACTACTATAATATCTAGCACTATTGTGTTACAACAGGTGGTTTAAAAGTATTTACTCTTGGTGGGTGTAACTCTGGTTGTTCCTACCTTAGACATTTGGTTTCCTGGGCAGAGGCCCCTGCAGACCAACAGACCCCCTGCAAAATTCTCTGCAGATACCATCCTCCTTCTTTGTGGACCTCCCTCTTAATGGTCTTCCATCCTTATGGTCCTGCTTCTTTGTGGTCCTCATGCTTATCATGGCCACAAATGCAAGCGGTCATTTGTGCTTGTGGGAATTAAATGGTGGAATGATGAGACCTGATGTGCAGTGTCAGTAGCTCAGCAGGTAGCAGACTTGCCTCTGAGGCTGGGAGATCAGAAGGCTGTGGGTTCTATCCCCACACCAGGCACTTGGGTTAATATCCAAATACTGACACTGCAGTGCAGCATGAGGGGGGGGTACTGCACTCCTGAGGTGCCCTCTTTCAGATGAGATGTTAAACCGAGGTCCCATCTGCCTGTTCAGGTGGATGTTAAAGATCCCATGGCACTTCTAGAAAAGAGTAGGTTTTTTTTTTATTGAAATTCACATAATACATACAAGAATGAAATCACAATGATAAACATAAACATAAACAAATGAAACTTAACATCCTTCTTTCTTCAAAGGGTAAACGCAAAAGCCTTTCATTTATATTTTATAAAAATTTGAAAACCTTTCCACCACCGGTAAACCTCATCACCTGAGTAATGCAATAAATCAGAATGATAAACAGAATGCATTGCCTGTGCCACCAGGTAACTATACACCGAATAAGGCATCATTTTCTGGGAAAGCACCCACTGGCATCAGGCTTGCCATAAATAAAACCGTAAACAACATAAAAATATAAGATATGTTTCTAAATGTAAATCTACTTTCTCCTTAGGAAGGAGACCCAATACTAGAGAGTATCATAATCTAAATTCAGTAACCAATCCATGCGCCATTTAGTTTTGAGAAAGGACCAAAGCGGCTTTGAATAAGAGCAAGTAACTAGAAAATGAGTCATAGTTTCCTCTAAATTCGTACACGTTATATATGGACAATTCCTGTCTGCCAGATTTTTATGTTTGGCATTACCTCTAACATTTAGCCTACCAGATACAGTAAGCCATAATACTTCCCACATTGTAGCAGGTACTCGTTTATTAGTGAGCTGTTTCAAAACATGTCCATTAAGAGCAGGAGGACAATTCTTAAAACTTGGCTCAATAGGGTATGATTGAGATAGTAACTGATTATAAAAATCTTTCCTACTGTTATGCAAAATACATGCTCGGGAAATTTTCCATTTAAATAACTTCTGAGCAGCGGGTCGAAAATATTCAGGCAAGCGTAACTTTGTATGAAGCTTTGGTGCTGTCTCATGCCACACAGCTAAATAACGCTCAAGCACCTGCTTTACCATACCCATAACTCCAACTGTTTTAGTAGAAATACCATACCAAACCATATGGTAAATAAACAGAGAATGAAAAAAATATATAGGTTCAACCATACCTAGTCCTCCTTGTGCCTTACTTAGATAGGTATAGCAATGCTTAACTGGATTAAGCCGATTCCCCCAAAGCATTTGAAAAAACATCCCATGCATAGTTTTTTCTAAAGAGGAAGGAAGAGGAAAAATATATGCCACATATTGCAACTGAGGGACTATAAAACGTTTCAAAATTTGAGTTCTTTTAAGTTTTGAAAATTTCCAAAATTGCCATCTCCTAACCTTATTCTGGGCTTTAGATAACTCTAATTCCCAATTGTCTAGGGGTAAATTAGTTGCTCCAAAAATAATGCCCAAAATCACTATTGACTTATTTGTAAAAGTGATCCCCGATATATGACAGGAGGCAGCATCCCAAGGGCCTATCATTAACCCCTTACATTTAGAAAAATTAAGTTTTGAATTAGATACCGCAGCGTATTTTTGCAATTCCTTCAAAAAAGGGGAGATTTGATTATAATGTGAAAAGAAACCACAGATGTCATCTGCATAGGCCAATACTGAAAGGTTAGCAAGTTCACACCATTCTGGTAAACCGTTCCATCTGGTCACCGTGGTCAAACATCGCAATAGGGGATCAATGGAAAAAAGATATAACAAAGGGCTGAGAGGACAACCCTGCCTAACTCCTGTAGAAATAAAACCATCTGTTATTTGACCTCTCAATAAAACCTTGACAAAAACATGGGAGTATAACAACTGTATATTCCTGATTAATGACACTGGTTCGCCATATTTAGCAAGTGTTGAAAAAAGAAAGAACCTATCAACCCGATCAAATGCTTTCTTCTGGTCTAGAGAAAGTATACATCCTCTATTACCCTGCATAAGTCACGTTTCAATAAAATCTCGGAATACCACAAAATTGTTGTTCTGAAAGTACAAAGGACACATAATTTTTGAGTCTGGAGTTAAGAATATGGGCCAAAATTTTATAATCGGAATTCAACAGAATAATTGGTCTCCAATTTGAAATATCAGCTCGATTCCCAGTTTTATACAAATAAACCAATAATCCTTCAGAAAAAATGTTAGGGATCTTATTATGTTCAAAAAAGAACAAATAAATGGTATGCAAAACAACAGAAAGCTCTGAAATAAAGACTTTGTAAAATTGATTTGGCAAGCCATCCAGGCCTGGTGAAGTACCTGTTTTAAGAATTTTAATTGCCTCTGTAACGTCTGCCAAAGTAATATGTTTAAGCAATAACAATACTTCATCAGGACATACCGGAACTTCAATACTACTTAAGTAATCTGCAATTTTCCCTTCAGAAGGAGCCTCCATGGGTCCCAAGGAGCAATAGTGATTTTTGATTAGCCCTTACATCTCTGAGACAGCTTCTATCTTATTACCACCTGAATCCTACAAATATTCAAGTGTCATATCAGTATGAATTTTTTTACAGGCCTCATATGGATCCCCTATAGGTGACTTCTGGGTTCCGCTAGAAAGCATTGCATATATTGTAGAGGCTCTATCATACTGATAGGTTAGCATGTCCTTTTTTAATTTGTTTATTTGCGAAGAATAGTCATAATTGGTGAAATATGATATAGTATATAAATGCTGTAACTGATTCTGGAGGGAAAGATATTTCAAAAACTTATTATTTCCTAAACCCTTACTATGATTGCTAAACCAGTGTTGTAGATCCTATTTGGTATCCACCCACCAATCCCCAGGATCATTATATAAACATAATACAGACAATCTAGCAGATAATAAAGCTGCAATACCCTTTCGAACCTTTGGAGATGCAAGCAAGGAAGAATTCAATTTCCATCTACTTTTGACTTTGGGTTTAAAAACCATAACAGGAATAGTAAATTTTAATAATAAATGGTCAAAAAATTCAATAGGAATAATACAAAAGTGACCCCTAGGCAAATTCCGGGAAAGAAATAAATGGTCAATGGTGGTTCTGTAAATACCCCTAATGTATGTAAAATGTGAACCTGCATTATATATACTGCAATCAACCAAGCCTGATGTTTTAATTATGGCTGATAACATATTGGAATCACAATAAACTTTCTTCCTTCCCTCCCATCCACCTGTTCCCTAACTATGTCACATTTAAAATCTCCTCCTAAAATAATCATATATGAGGAGGCCAGGTATGGTTGAACTGTTTTCAGAAGAGACTTAGTCTGAGGCCCATATACATCAATGAAATGGAAAGCCATTGACTTCCATTTCCCATCTAACAAAAATAAACGACCTGGAATCAGATCCACTAATTTCACTAGAGACAAATCATGTGAACCAAAAAGAATATCCACCCCATCTGCACAATCTGGACCAAAAGACCAATAAGATGGTCCCCAAATCCAATCTCTTTTAAATAACATCAACTGCTCTCTGGAACACATCCATGTTTTTTGCAGAAAAAAAATATCATAACAATTAGTATGAATAAATGAAAAAGCAGCCTGCCTTTTTACCGCATTTAGAATACTGTGAATGTTTAAAGACCCAATGGAAAGAGAACCCATAAGCTGTCAAAACAAAAAAAGGCCTTCGTACTCATTTTTTCATTTTTTTTTATTCTTATAATCCTCTTGTTCTATTCCGATAGAAGGCTGGCTACTTCCCACTGATTGGGAATCCACATCTCCTTGTTCCATATCGGAACCCCCGTCTGGCAAAAACAAAGCAGCAGAAGTATTGTCATTCTCACTTATAACATATAGAATTGTGGATGGGTGAACATCCACAACAAGGCTGTGTTTCCATCGAGGGAGTTGATGACACTGATAGAGACTTCGAGAGCGAAGCTCGAGAGGTCTCGCTGATGTCAACTGCCCGAGATGGAAACGCAGCCTTGTTGTGGATGTTTGCCCGTCCACTGTTTTATACGGTATACGGGTATTCTTACTTGATTTTTTCCTTACTTGCCGTACGTGCTGCTCCCGTTCCCATTGGTGATCCTGCTTGCTCCCGTTCACGCTGGTGCCACTTGTGCTTGGTCCGCCTTCTTAATTTTGCCTCCCTGGGTCACTCATTATTAAAATCAGGAAAGAAAATATATTTTTTACAAAAGGAGCCGCCATGTTTGTTTTTATTTTTTTTTTACAGACCCTCGTCTGAGCCAATCAGGTGGCAGGTCAAGGGTAAAAAGTTGTTGTACTATCGATGTGATGTCAGAATGATAGTACAACAGCTTTTTTGACCTTTGAACTGCCCTACAACAACATTTCAGCAGTTGCTGAAATCTATACACAACAGAAGGCACCCATATACTATAGGGTTATTCAGTATGACTGGAGGTTTCTGCCTATTGTTCCTAGAAGAACGTCTTCTAGCCACAGGTTGAAAAGCAGTACTGTTAGCCAAATTGTACCCAGGGGCATTTGGCTCATCATAACAAACAGGTGTTAAAAGAGGATTTTTAATTGGATTCCCCTTATTAGAAGTTTGTTGTGTTTGCTGGGTGGATTCAGGAATAACTAAAGGGGGTTCTACAGGTCAGTTGCTTTATCCTGTAAGGTTACAGAACCAGGAGGAAGAACCGGAGGGGGAGGGTTGTATCAGCCTTGGCCGAGACCAAGTCTTGTGCTTGCTGAATAAGGAGCTCTGGGCTGGCACAAGAAGCTTTACTCTTTGCGGCCCAAGGACATTCACCAAAAACATGGCCACAAACTTCACATAAATCACACCTAGTTAGATTAGCGCACTGCATTGCTATGTGCCCTATTTCTCCACAGTTATAACAGTGCGCCTGGTCACAGGTACTGGATAAATGAGTTTTTGCACCATATTTATAACATGCCCTAGGCTGTCCTGCATAAAAACAGACTCCCCTATCTCTCCCTAACATAAAAGAATTAGGGATATGCTCCATTCCTGCATCAGTTACTCGTAGCTTAACCTTATATTTCCACCCCCCTGTCCAAAAAGATTCAGAGTCCAACAGTGCTTCAGGACTACTCAAAATCTCACATTTCTGTGACAACCAAAATGTAATGTCATCCACATGGACCCCCTCATTTCTAAACATGATTGTTTCAAACTTAACCAAAGGCTTAGTCAAAGGTATAACTAAGAAGGGGGTCCATGTGGGTGAGAATTTAACTTGTGCATAGCGCTCCCAAAATAAGTCCAAAACATATGCCATTCTAAAACTGACATCATAATTGTCCTCCCCCGATATATTAATCAGGGCAAACACTTCTCTGGGAGAAAAGTGCAAAGACTCCTTCAATAAAGTTTGTCCGACATAGGCCTGGTCCAGCCTGTCCTCTAAGCCACCCTTGTAGCGGATATGGACAGCATTCTGCCTAGGTGCAGCTTCTTTTTTCACTCTGGAGAACAAATCTGATAACAAAGGTTTCTGGCCAGATATAGAATCCTGTGTCTCTGTATTATGGCCACTAGGAGCGTCTCCCTCTATAGTTGTTTTCCCCTCAGAGACAACCAACAAACCTGAATCTGTCTGGGCCATGGAACCAGCAGAACTGGTACTGTTCATTTTAGTGTTTTGTATATCCTTCATCTGAGATAATAAATTAATATCTGTAGCCTTGAAGTCAAAAGATTTCCACTCGGGAGATACTTGAGAGAAATTTAAATAGGAATCCCAATCAGGATCAGGAAGCCAATTTTGTTTTGTGGTTTTTAGCCACCCTGCCCCTTGCAAAGCCTTTTGAGGAGTCCAAGTAACGTCTGCAGTAGGCAACAACAAGAGGGTAGCAGGCTATAAAGGTGTATGTGCGTTAATTACTGGACATTGTTCTGAAGGCATGAGAGACCACTCTGTAGAGTGGCTAAAAAGGGTTTGAAGGGAGGCCTTATCCCCGTGATTAGTAACAAAGGAAAAGGTAGTAGCCCCAGTCTGTACTCCTGGACAAGTTTGATAAATAATTTCACTGCTTTTACAAGCTAGGGGATCGCTAACCAAAGGCTTAGCAGGGAACCAAAAAACAAAACCAGAGTCTTTCATTAGAGTTGAGGAATTCGGAGTGGCTACAGCTGACTGCACCTTCATCTGAGTGCAAGAGGTGACTCCTGCTATGCAGCTATCACCCTCGGGCTGGATTCCGCCAGCAGGGGAAAGTAAGACTTTAATATTGGGCTTTCGGCACACACCTGCCTCAGTGTTCTGACTGCCAGCCTGCAGAGTAGACTGTAAAGTTTTGTCTGCAGAAAACAAACAGGGCTGTCGGCACATACTAGCTGTGCTAGAACTGCCAGCCCTGAGATCAAGTTGTGAAACATTTTAATCAGTAGTAGCCAACTCACCGAACTCTGGCACACCCTCTGAACTCGCAATGCCTCCCGAAGGCAGAACAGGGATCTCCGCCTTCCGAACGTCCAAATCAACATTCTTGTACCTCCCCCGTTGCATAGAGAGTGCATCAGTAGCCTTTAGGCACGCTGCCCCATTATTCTCAGTCATATCCAAAGCAGAGGATGCAACTTTGCCAGAAGCCATGTCTAAATCAGTATCCAGCACAGATAAATCTTCTGTAGAGAGAAAAATATCACTTATATCGTCATTTAACTCTGTAACTTGTTGCACTGCAAATTCAGTCTCTTGCCTGATGAGAAGAGGAGAGGAGGCTCGCTCTCCTATCTCCACAGCATCCTGTTGGTCCGGCGACTCACTCCAAGTGGTCATTTTGACGGCCAAAAGGTCCCCCTACTGATGAGAGTAGGGGAATTTCCCCGGTGTCCTGTCCAAATTTCCCCCCATTCACTAAAAATACCACCAACAACTGAATCTGGTTCAAGGTCAGTTGGCATCCATCTGTATCCCCCTTCCCGAGTCATGCCTGAAAATAGGCAGGATTTGTCTAGTGCACTTACCCGGTCAACAAAAACTAAAATAAATAAAAAATAAATGATTTATCTCTAGCAGCTGTCTACAGTTCACTCCCTCCTCTTGACCTCTCTTAACTCTTACACAAAAAGTTTGTAAATCGGACTGTTTTTCTGCCGCTAATTGAAAGCAATTAAAAGCCCTCCCTTTCCCCTTATCTATATCTTCTCCCTCTGATCTGGCACACAACCAACTAAAACCTTTTTAAGCCCTGCATGTTAGAACTGAATTTGTCTGTAGCAGAACCCGACCCTCAGCTGTCCACAGTTCCCTCCTTCTCTTGACTTTCCTTAACTCCAGTCCTAAACAAAAATCTTGGAATGAACTGTTTCGTAGCAAATTAAAATCAAGTAACAGCCCTCCTATCTCCCTTACCTCTGTTATCACTGTGTAGCTTCTCCCTCTGCTCTGGCTTCTGACATCTGCAGCTGCCTTTCCTGTGGTGTCCACCTGCCTTGGACCCACATCATACGCAAGCCCCAACAGGAGAGTTATCAGAAATTTAAGCTTGGTACACATTATGTTCAACTGCTGCCACCACCCCCCATTCTGTGTGTGGTCATGTATTACTGAATAACTCAATACATACAGTAGGACCTGAGTCTATGATTAAAAAGTTAAAGTTGTTACCAGATTTTTTGCTTATGTTTCTGAACTGACTGCAAAATTAATGAACAATGTTTGATCTAATCCAAAAACTAGTTTGTCAGTGTCTGTGTCCATATCTGTGTCCATGTCTGTGTCTGTGTCCATGTCTGTGTCCATGTCTGTGTTCATGTCTGTGTCTGTGTTCATGTCTGTGTCCATGTCCATGTCTGTGTCTGTGTTCATGTCTGTGTCTGTGTTCATGTCTGTGTTCATGTCCGTGTCCATGTCTGTGTCTGTGTTCATGTCTGTGTCCGTGTCTGTGTCCATGTCCGTGTCTGTGTCCGTGTCTGTGTCCATGTCCATGTCCATGTCCGTGTCCATGTCCGTGTCTGTGTCCATGTCCGTGTCTGTGTCCGTGTCTGTGTCCGTGTCTGTGTCTGTGTTCATGTCTGTGTCCGTGTCCATGTCTGTGTCTGTGTCCATGTCCGTGTCTGTGTCCATGTCTGTGTCCGTGTCCATGTCTGTGTCTGTGTTCATGTCTGTGTCCATGGCCATGTCTGTGTCTGTGTTCATGTCTGTGTCCATGGCCATGTCTGTGTCCATGTCCGTGTCCTGTCCATGTCCATGTCCGTGTCCATGTCCGTGTCTGTGTCCATGTCTGTGTCTGTGTCTGTGTCTGTGTTCATGTCTGTGTCCATGTCCATGTCTGTGTCTGTGTCCATGTCCGTGTCTGTGTCCATGTCTGTGTCCATGTCCGTGTCCATGTCTGTGTCCATGTCTGTGTCTGTGTCCATGTCTGTGTCTGTGTCTGTGTCCATGTCTGTGTCCATGTCTGTGTCTGTGTCCATGTCTGTGTCTGTGTCCATGTCTGTGTTCATGTCTGTGTCTGTGTCCATGTCCGTGTCTGTGTCCGTGTCCATGTCTGTGTCTGTGTCCATGTCTGTGTTCATGTCTGTGTCTGTGTCCATGTCCGTGTCTGTGTCTGTGTCCATGTCAATGTCAATGTACATGTCCTACACGTCAAAGTTTAAACTGTCACAGCCACTGCTTGGTGGCCACTTTAAAATATAACAGCAGCATACTTCTTCATTCCAGATTTCAAAATTTCCTGTTAGAAAAGGCATATGGTTTAGAGGAAATCTTTATAAAACTATACACCGATGTGTACAGTGAGTGTGCCTACTTTTACCCTTGGGCCTCAGAATCTATTTTCTAAGCTTAGATATGACTTTCACCTTCGGTAAGCTTCCACTAGCTGAGACAGGAGTCTCTGGGACATTCTGTGCATGAAGTCTCCATAGGTTTGTCTGCATAGGTAAGTGTCTTAGCTAGTAAACGTGCACTGACACATGAAGTATGATGAAACAGGAATTTCATGGATTTATTAATGAAGTAGTTACAGATCAGTGCTCAGCTTTTCAAATTCTATCAATGTAGAATAGATAGGTACCTTTTTATTTCATTTATAAATCATATTTTACATTAGCTCTCTGTATTTTTAGCATTTGCCTGAGACCATAACCAGCTTTTCTGATCCTGTGTCCCTCTCGCTGCAAGGCCCAACATGAGACTCTTTTCTCAGTCTCCACTCAGGGCTGAAACTAAACTTTGTGCTTCTGTTTTTTTCTCTTTAGTTGGACCCTGCAATCTGGAAACAACAACAGGCCCTGTAAAAATTCTGACATGTTACTCTGGTTGTGACAATTGATTTGATCAGCGGACCAGGCATCTCGGATGCTTATTTAATGTGCCATCATGAACTGTGGCTGAATGCCAGAAGATACTTAAACCATTTGGCCATTATCAGATCGCCGTAGTTTTATTTTGGCTTCAAGACCTTCTGTTTGACTAGTTTTTCCTTAACCCATTTGTAGTAGTAGTAGAATTTTATTTTTAAAAGGGCCACTTCCAAAGTTCAGAGCACCTGTACAAAAAAGATCCAAAAAGACAAAAAAATAAATCCAACCCAAAATTAACGGTATACTGTAATGAATAAAACATACATAAAAACATTAACATGTTTAAGTACAAAAGTATACATTCAAATGAATTCTACTGCTACATCAACAGCATGTTGATGTAGCTACAGATGAAAGCTGTTTCTGTGATAGAGAGTGCAGAAAACTTTCTGAATATGACATACTAAATTCTGTCACACAAAGTGCACATTATTGTGGGATCCTGGCACACCATGGGAAGTGGGGCCTGTACTAAAGCCCACACCCAAGAAATATTGTGATCATAACATGGCCCCCTAATTTTTAATTTTAAAACTGAATAATGGTGTTCTGAAACTTAAGTACATCCAATTTGTGCTTTAGTGGTATAATTAAGCAATAAGGCATGACAGGGTGTGGTATATCATGGGATATCGTCATGCCTTGGGTGGTTGGGCACGAGGCCGCAGACCGAGTGCGTCCAACCACCCGAGAAGTGACGGTATCCCATGATATACCACACCCTGGAGTGACTTATTGCTATTATGAACTGAGTTTCAAGTTTTTAAAACAATAAATAGAAGAAATAGGTTTTAAAACGTTTCATGAATGAGCTTTTGGGTGGTGTAGGAGTATATTTTGAAAAAATAGTTCTCAGACAGTAGCGAACAAGTAGGCGGGTGGCGCCAGAACTTTTTCTAAGCCGTGATGATGTAGCCCGATATCATCATGGCTTCAAAGAGCTCTCAGCCAATCAGATTCCTCTATTTACGATCCTCAGTTCATAATAATATATAGAGATGTGATAAAATTACTACATGTTATTACAGTCCTATGATAACATTTAGCCAATCACATTTTCTATCTTACCCATTTTATAATTGTAACTCCTGGTTGGCTCTGACCAACCATTTGGTTCATGGACCTAAAAGGGTTAACTCTAGCCAGCCTGGAGACTTCCTGCTCCTTGAATGTTTTCAGGGTGTGTGACCTGCTCCTGGTGACAGGTGAGTCATCGGTTGTGGTTGTTTACTCTGTTCGAGTTCCAGGAGGGGAGCTGAGAAGAGCTGCTGTCTGCAGCTAAAGGAGCTGAGGGCCTTGCTGGAATTGGAACCCACCTATGCCTTGGGATCTTAGTGGCAGCTGTCTACCATGGATCCCCCTGTGGGGTGGACATCCACAGTATGCCGATCCTCAAGGAAAGCTATTTTACTCACACAGTTAAGTTGCAGTCTCTGTGGTAAAATGTCATTGTTCTGGACATTGAAAAGATGAAATGTGTTAAGGTACCCCAGTGTCACCTCCTCTGCTGGGTAGCAGGGGTATGCCCTCTAATGGTTTGGTGCTACCATTTGGCCCAGGATCCTTTGCTGCATGGGAGCTGATGGAGTAGAGGGTTAGGAAGCAGGACTTGTGGCAGCTGCAGTCCCCCAGTGAGAAGAGCTCCTCCTTAACTCTCACTAAATTAGGTCCTGGATTAGCTAGGTCTGAAGCATGGAATAGGTGGAGATTATGTAGGCTCCAGAGCCTCTAAATTGGTACCGTAATTCCATGGAAGGTGGACACATGGGGGTAGCAGCAAAGTGGGTGCCGAGTCTAAGGGATGTTGGAAGGCTGGAATCCCCAGGCAGCTTCTGGGTGGATTGCCCCCTTAGTCTTGTTTATATTTCATTACTGGTGCTTTGAATCCTCAGCCTTGAGTCTGAGTTAGATCTACCTCATGCTGAGTCCTCTTAAGTAATTTGGACACGAAACCCACTGTTACAGTTAACATTCTAGTCCCCCAGAGTTGTCCACAGCCCCAGAGGAAATGAAGATGCTAATTAGAGGACCTGTGCCCTGGCAATGTACCTCTTGACGTAGGATGTTGAAGTTCCTGAAACTCAGCCATATTTGTAAGGAGTGCAGTAACTGAAACCCTCCTGGCCGTGACTTATGATGTTCCCCTAGTAATAATAAACTCTTGAGCTTTAACTTTTATTAACATGGGTTCTGTTGGATTTTACCAGTGATTTGGACATTCAGTGACTAGTTATAAAGTGTTTACCTGCTAAGCAGTTGATTCACAACACTCAGCGGCCAAGAAAATGTCCCTGCACCCAGGAGGTAATGTCTGGCCTGGGAATTCAAATAAGCCAATTTTATTATTTTTCATGGGCTTCCTCTCCATGAAACGAGAAGGGACGGATAGTCCTGAACTGGGGAGGAGGTTACATACTCATTAACAGTTTTATGCAGCCTTTAGGTATAAATTGTCACAAATGTGCTGCACAGAAACATAGAATTTGATGGCAGCTAAGGTCCATTTGGCCCACCCAATTTACCCATTGTTTTCCCTGACTATAGTGTCACCACAGACCCTACTTGATCTCTGAATCTCTCCTGTCTCCCTTGCTTTCTGCTAAGATTACCTTATGCTTATCCAGTGCATTCTGGAACCCTCCCCCCCCAAGCTAGTTTGGCCCTTCCACCTCTGCCAGAAGAGTGTTCTAGGCATCCACCATTCTTTTTTTTTTTTTTTTTAAACAAAGGTTTCTATGCTCTTAGGCAGCTGGTCAACCCCATCCCTGGGTGCCATACATACATAGAAACATAGAATTTGATGGCAGATAAGGACAGCTTGGCCCACCTAGTCTGCCCATTTCCCTACCTGTTGGATAAGCTGCAGATCCTAGTTAACCAACAGCCTACTTTTTCCTACCCCCACCAAAATTGCCTTATGTTTGTCCCATGCATTCTTGAATTTCCCTACTATTTTTGACCGCATGACCTCCTCAGGAAGGCCATTCCATGCGTCCACCACCCTCTATGTGAAAAAAAAATACTTCCTCACATTGCCCCAGAGCTGTCCCCCTTTTATCTTTAAATTGTGTCCCCTTGTTCTTGCACATCTCTGAAAGATGCTACTCTCTTGGACTTTGTTGATTCCCTTGAGGTACTTGAAAGTTTCTATCATATCCCCCCTCTCCTTCCTTTCCTCAAAGGTATACATATTAAACTCCTTTAGTCTCTCTTTGTATGGCTTCTGTTGCAGACCCTGCACCATTTTAGTTGCCCTCCTCTGGATTGCCTCCATCCTGTCTATGTCCTTGCGGAGATGGGGTCTCCAGAACTGCATGCAGTACTCCAGATGGTGTCTCACCAACTGTCTGTACAGAGGAATAACAACTTCCTCTCTCCATCTGGGGTCCTCCATTGGAGTGGCACGGCAGGCTGTGGCACCTCAGGCAGGGCTTTATGAAGCCTGGTCTCCTTCCATTTTCCTCCTAGGTTTTTCTCCTTCCCTGAGGATATGGCAAACATGGAGGATTCATGAGTGTGGAGGCACACATGCGCTCTGGGACCACCAGCCCTGTTCACCCATATGTCGGTGATAACTCTAGACCTCCACTTGGTGGCAGACAAGAGCCAGGATGGCTTGCCACCCCAGTCTGGGAGAGGAGAGCTGCCAGGTAGCCTCTTGATCCTCTCCCAGCCAATCCCCAGCAAACTGAGCAAGTTCCCGAACTCAGGATGCAGGTGTGGGAGGTAAGGCTCTTTATAGCATCTCAGTCTTCTGTGCCACTGGGTTGGCTACATATCCACCATTTTTTCTGTGAAAAAGTACTTCCTCACAACTCTCTTAAATTTACCCCTCTAGCTTCATTGCATGTCCCCTTTTTCTCATGCGTCTATTTGTTTGGAAATATACTCCCCCCCTGTACCTTATTTGCCCCTGTGAGGTATTTATTGGTCTCTATTACATTCCCCTCTCCCTCCTCTCCTCCAGGGTGTACTTATTGAGGGCCTCTAGTCTCTCCTTGCAGGGCTTCTGATGCAGGCTCTGCACCCTTTTAGTTGTCCTCCTCTGGACAGCCTCCACTCTGTTTGTCATTCTGGAGTTGTGGTCTCCAGAACTGGACACAGTACTCCAAGCAGGGTTTCACCAGTGACCTATACAGTGGTAACACCACCTCCTTTCTTCTGCTGGTGATTCCCCTCTATGCATCCCAACATCCCACTGGCACTATGGACTGCCTTGTTGCACTGCCTGGCCACCTTTAGGCCATCAGATAAAATTACTCCCAGGTCCCTTTCCCATCTGGTGACCATCAATACCTCTTCTTCCATTATGCACTCTGCATCTGGGTTACTGTGCCGTATGTGAATGATTTTGCACTTTTTCACCCTGAAACCCATCTGCCATACCCTTGACCATTCCTTGAGTTTGCTAAGGTCCCTGCCCATTCTTTCCACCCCACTTGGACTGTCTACTCTATTGCAGACTTTGGTGTCATCTGCAAAGAAGCATACCTTCCCTTCTAGTCCATCTGCAATGTCCTTTATAAAGACATTAAAGAGGATCGGTCCCTGTACTGAGCCCTGGGGCACCCTGCTGGTCACTCTCCCGTCTCTGGAGTGAACTCCATTTACCACCACCCTCTGTTGCTCATCCCTTAATCAATTTCTTACCCAGTTTACCACCTTTGGACAAACCCCTAAGATGTTCAGCCTCCTTATGAGTCTCCTATGTGGAACTGTGTTGAAAGCCTTACTGAAATCTAGGTAGACCATATCCACTGCTCCACCCTGATCTTGTTCCATGGTTACCCACTCAAAAAAATCTATCATATTTGTTTGACATTAATCTCCCGGCCCCGAGAATCCATATTGCCTCAGTCTTGTAACTCATTAGATACAAGATACTCCATGATGCTTTCCTTCAGCAGTGTCTCCATTAACTTTTCCACCACTGATATGTAAGGCTGACTGGCCTATAGTAGCCAGCGTCTTCCCTGCTACCACTTTTATGAAGTGAGACTACATCTGTCTCCTCCAGTCCTCTGGAACCACACCTGTTTCTAGTGAGCTGTTAAATAGGACCATTAAAGGCCGGCCCAGTGGTGCTGAGGGTTGAGGCACTGGGCACCACACCTTGTGCCGTACTGGTGACCAGGGTTTGGGAGTGGACTCAGGCGCCAGGGGTCGGCAAGGGTAGGAGAGGATTGAGTGTCTGGAGGACTGCTGTCCTCTGCTGGGGTGGGCTGACGGGGGTTCTCCCCTCTGTAGCAGCCCCCCATGGAGACCGGGGCACTACAAGGAGTAGAGGCTGTAGATGGGACGAGATGATGGCAGACATCAGTGGGAGGATAGTGACGTCCTTCACACACAGACGTCATTGCATGTCCATGACTTGAGGGGGTAACAATAAGGTGGAAAACCCCGGCTACTGGGAAGGCAACGGTGGAGCTTGAGGGATCCCTGCCCACTTGGCAACACCAGCCCCCAACCTGACTTGACACTCCATGGTACCCATCGCCTCCCATAAGGTGCTGGTGGGAGAGGGGGACCCAGCACCCGATTCCTTGGTCAGTGGAGGGGGTTCAGGCAGATAGTAGAGGCAGGAATCGAGTGGGTCTCACTCAAGAGATGTCTCAGTGGCTGGTGACTGGAGTGAAATAGAGTTGAAAAATAAATAGGACCATTAGAGGTGCAGCCAGTACCTCCCCAAGCTCACTTAAAACCCTTGGATGTACCCCCTCTGGTCCCATCCCTTTGTCTACATTCAAATGTGTGAGTCCCCTCAGGACTTTTTCCTCTGAAACTGGACTAGTGTCTGCCTCACTCCCTCCAGTGCTCCTGATGCTTCTATGTGGCCCCTTCTCTTCTGATTCCTCTGTGAACACTGAACAAACACTTTCCCATCCCTTTCCATTTCTACCACTCTACTTGTTTCATTGTTCTGCACCCTGGGGGATTTATTTCCCCTAGAGTCTCCCCTAGTCTCTGCTTCAGTCTGTGGGAAGGGCAGTTTATGCCTCCCTGAGTCCTTCTGCCACCCCCCTCAGTAAGTTTAAATGTTCATAAAAAAAAAATCTAAACCATTCACTGAGGGCTGCAGTTCCCCTCCTAGATGGATGCAGGCCTTCACCCCTGTATAGGCCCTTATCCCTCCAGGTTGGTCCCCAGTCCCCAATGAAGCTGAACTCCTCCTCTCCGCACCATTCCTTCAGCCATGAGTGGAAGTTCCTGGTGTGGAGAGCCTTAACCTCCTCCCTGTCATGGACAGGCAGCACCTCAGTGAAAGTCACTGGTCACGCTACCTAAGACCTCTCCCCAACTCCTTGAACTCTCCATGCACAACCTCTGCCCCATCCCTAGCCTAGTCATTAATCCCCCATGGAAAATGACAGCCAGCTGTCCCTCCTGCCCTGCTGCACTACAGATCTTTAGGTTCTGCCTTCCATCCCTCTGAGCAGTGGTGCCAGATAGGTTCCTTACCTCCCTCTCTCCCTACCCTGAGAAGGACAACTAAAATGTAAAAGAAAATATTCTCCAGTGAATTGCAGTAGCTGAATAGAGTTTGTTTATGGAAGAGCATACTGACGTGGTTACCTGCACGTTAAGATACATATCTATCAGGAACATGTCAAACTAGAAGAGACCATTATGCTCAGAAAGCTTCCTGTTCATCTACGAGTGGAGCTTCTACATAACTGATGAAAGGCAAAAAAAAGCAGCTGTTATCTAGCTGCTCATTTGCAAAAATTAGTTTTTCAAAATTTATAAATGAAGCACTTGCTCTTGGGTTTAATGTTTTCTTCCCTTATAATGAAGAGTGGCACGTCTTTCTGTAGACAGGCTATTGTACCCACCTAACTCCCCAGTGATAAGTGTTCCTGTCTGTCACAGCTGCCTAGACATCAATTTACAAATGAGCTCCCAGAACACTGTTCTGTAGAACTGCATGTAAAAGTTACATGTATATTTTACTTTTTTTCTCACTTTGAATTTGAAATATGCTTACACTTTTATAAGTATTCCCTAGACCAATCATGTAACTGGAAGATGCTGTTCTGTAAGCTTTTAAATTTGACAGAGCATGCTATCTCATGTGCAACTCCATCTACTGGAAATCACCTTGATCTAGGTGGCACAATAACTGTAAAAATACAAAAAAGATTGACCTTTTTAGACACTATATATTTAAAACATTACAGTTATGGACACTTTAGAGCCTAGTAGTTAGAACACAGATCTTCGACCCCGAAGAACTAGGTTTGAATCTCACCAGAGCAACTTATTCACTGCCCGCCCTTGAGCAAGTCTCTTATCTTTAATCATCCTGTGCTGAACCTTCTCTATCTCCTCCTATTTAACCTCCCTGATATTTCCTTAACCTTCATTAATCCCTCTTAACCTTCTTGTGCTCTTCTAACAGCTGCTGCAAGTGTTCATGTCTTGTAAATGACTTTGGGATACAGTATGTATAAAAAGCACTGTATGAAACCAGATTCATTCCTTCCCTGTAGGTTCATTGAATGACCATGTTTGACTGGCACTTCCTTAGTTTTGTGTCAATGATGCCTTGGTAAAACAAAATGACATGGCAGACCCTGGTGGCAGTTCAAATGAGAGTGTAATCTACTCACGGCAGTGTCTAATCTCCGGGGCACTGTATGTCATTATCACCGCATGTTTAATATTCAGTTTGTGAAGGCTGACTTTCCTAAATTAAAATACAATGCTGTACAGTGGGAATATGTGGTTTATGGAACGTATGCTGTACAAACATTTTCTTGTCAAAGCTAAGCCTTCATAATAAACCCAAAGACCAACGACAAAAGTGCTAAATAATTAAGTAAGCCCTTGTCATGAGCAATGAATCCTCCGTTCACTGCAGTGCCTTTCTGTGCATCTCGTTAACTTATGAAAAAACATTTTCATGGGAATTTAGAGTTCATGATCAGGGAAGGATTGACATTGCTGCAGTCTGAAGCCATTTATTTGACACAGGCCGATCAAGGTGCAGCCAGTTAGAATTCCAGTTACCCAGACTGGCCAGCTAATTCATCATTTTTAATTATTTTCTATTTTCAATCCATTTCTTTCAGTGTTTTCCAGCCATTGGTCCTCTCCCACCCATGCTCCTTGTTCTTACCTTCCCTCGCTTAAATATAAGCCCTTCAGCACCTTCCTGCCAAGTGGTCTGCTGGCTTCCTAGTGGTTAACCATCCACTGTAGCTAATGGGCAGTCAGAGAGATAGAGTAATGTGTTTATTTGCCTGAATCAATTGAAAGAGATAGCTTCTGAAGTGGCCAATCAAGATTCTAGCTTGAAGGACATGCTTATGCTGCCTGTGCACCAAAGGGGAAGGGAGCATGTAGCATAGTTTTTGCTGGCATGGCTTCCTCTAAGCAACAGGTATGTGGTCACCTGAAGCCACTGAGTGCCCACTGCAGCCATGCCCAGAAAACAGCATTTTGATGATGCAACATGGGAAAGGGACTGCAGGGCTATAGATAGTGTTATAATGCTATTGAGGGCAGCGGCAGCCTTTGAATATTATTGAAAGTTATAAAAGGCACTCATACACGTTAAGTGGGGGTAGTATTATATGTACTACCCCCCTTGACATGTACGAGTGCCTTTTACAAGTTTCAGTAGTATTCAAACCCAATTGCATTATAATGCTGTCTATAGCCTTGCAATCCATTCCTCACTTTGTGTCATCAAAACCTTGTTTTCTGGGTGGGGCTGTGGTGAGCACTTGGCAGCTTCAGCTTGACAAGGAAGTGAGATAGCGGAATTAGTAAGTTTAATAACGTATTGTTTCCTGTACAAAAAAATTAAAAATATGGCTTGTTTAGGTCCTGGGGCAGGCAGCTACTGGACGTGAGTTACCTGCCCCAACAAAAAGAATGTATCAGCAGCTCTTCAGTGATTTTGTCACTTTTGGGACAAGTTTGAAAAACACATTACAGTACTGAGACACAATTCAGCTTATATTTTATATATTTTCTGTATTCTCTTTCTTTTATTCTTCTTTATTTGGTTTCTTTGAATGGAGACAGGGGGCTTGATTTTCAAAGAGCCCTTAGATCACTGCAAGTTGCAGCAATCTAGGGTGGCGGCAATCTCAGGGTACCTCAGGGAGCCTGTGCCATTTTTTTTTTTAAATGAGGATTCCTACACCCAAGACCAGAGATTTGCCACATCTGCAGGGTTACTCCAAAGTAGTGGCGCACCTGCGGGCTTTGATGGAAGGATCTGTCCACCCCCCACCTGGCTAAACACTTGAGGGTCTGCAAAGGTGGAGGGGGAATGCCTGCGGGGGGGTGGTGTGAGGGGGAACGGGGAGGAAGAAGTATGGGGGAGACCTTGGGGGCAATGGGTGCATGGCACTAATGTGCAGGGGATGTGGTGACACCCTAGGGGGGAGGTGCTCTGTGCTATTCCAGACAGCTGATCAGACCAATACACTGGATGGCAGAAAGGGACCAACACCTGGCCTCAGGAGGATACAGCCCTGGCACCTGCTCAACAGGTGCCACTGACATAACACTTTCAGTGGGCAGCAGCCTGCCTACATACTGGGGGAATGGTACCAGGAGAATGATGCGGGGCCTAGGCACCATTCCCAGCCACCACTTGCACCCTGCATCCTGCAGGCACTGCTGCCCACTGACAGTGTTGTGGTCAGTGGCCCCTAAGAGGCAGGTACCAGGACTGTATCCTCCTGAGCTGGGTCCTGGTCCCTTTCTGCTAGGTCCCTGTCCTGGTCTGATCATCTGTCTGGAATAACACAGGGCACCCCTACAGGGTGACACCTCATCCTCCACACATTAGCGCCATGCCCCCATCACCCCCAAGATCTCCCCCAAGCTCCTTCTGCCTGCCCGGTCCACTCCGTGCTGCCCCTCCAATCACCGCCCTGCCAGGCAGTGGCACATGGCCCTTTGACCACCTTCTGGCTGGTCTAAAGGCAGCCCTCTGTTGCAACCATGGTGGGGCTTATAGAATGGCAAATAAGGGGATGGTGCAGCCCCATCGTGGCACTACCACCCTCTCTAATCTGGCTTATCAGCACTTTTGCTGCAAGGGGGGTGCAGGGGGGCTTTGCCACATGGCATCCTGATCTCACCTCAGCCGGTGTTTCAAAATTGCGATTGCCACAAACTGTGATGCAAGGTGCCACTTGTGTCATCCCCGTTTGGCACCGGCACCTTGCGTCATAGTTTGCCCTTTGAAAATCGAGCCCAGGATCTTTTCCTCAACAGTGAAGCTACTCCTGCTGTATTGTCCTTTGCTGAAGTCACAATCCTCTGTTTATCTGAATGGTTACAGGAAATATCTTCATGAGCCAGCTACACGAGGCTTGCACACATTAACAGAGTTGATACATTGTAAGCTTTCTTGAACCCCTTTCTCAATTCTCGTTCTGTATACTTCAAAACAGTTAAGATTCATATGTAAACATACATAAATATTCCAATACAGTGTATGCAATGTTACAAATTCATTTATATTAATATCTTGCTTTACAATATATTATTCATGGTTATTTAACGTTAAATTCTATTAAATATAGGATAGTGTATGGTTACCCCATACACTACAAGGCTATTCTTCCACCGAGTGGATACAATGCCGACTGATGACCTCGAGAATGAAGCTCGAGAGGTCTCCAAGTCGGCATTGTATCTATGAGGAGAAAGAATAACCGAGTAGTGTATGGGTAACCATACACTGTTCTATATAGTGTATGGTGCCTGAAAAGACAGAAAGACACTCACTTTTCCATATTTTGACTCGGTTCTGCCGAGGCCCTCGATTCACAACTGCCACTGCCCAGCACACTCGCGTGCCCCTCTCACAGAGCAAGGGCCAAATCACAATGTCTGCTGTAGCCCCTTGTATTATGACATCCTCACTAACGCAGAATGAAAAGTCATTCTGCGTTAGTGAGGATGTCATTACTGCAGCAGAACAACTTTTTTCGGTGTATGGATTTCCATACACAGCCACATTCCACCATATACTATAATATGTTTATATCTATGTGTCAAGAAGATGCACTGTTCTTAGTCTATGGTTATAGCTGTTTTAATATTGTTTATGTTTTATGCAATATATGTTTCACTGCTTGAAATTGTGTCTTCAATAGCATAGTAATAATAAAAAAAAAACAATCCTCTGTCTGTGATATCATTATATTTTCCACAACAACAAATTCTGTGTGGAGCCAGAGCAGTTAGGGTGTAGCTCTTGCCAGTATAACCACTCTGTTTACTGCTACTACTTGTCTTATGTAAAGGCAGTTCATTGTTCTGTTTGTGTCATTTTGTCCCTGACCTGAATTGGTGGAGTAGTACCCTTGGACGATGATTTCCTGATTTTGGGGATAGCCTCCTGGTTTCATGTCTGCCAGCTCCAGACCAGTTCTCTTCTCAGGGGCCCAGTTTAGTGTGTTGGAGCACCAGTCTCCTGGGTGCAAACTGCCATTGGAATGACTGGTGGTAGTTGGATGATTCCAGTGCTGCTGCTCATTGCTATAAGGGTTTTCTGGTGGCTATAGCTTTGTGTGTGTTGCCCTCATTGGGTGGACTTGTTTGCATTTCCCTGTATCAGGGGATGGGGATAACTGGTCGATAAGCTTGGAAGGTGTTTCCACAATGGCAATTGGCAGTGTGGATGTTCCTGAGGTCGGACAGCCCAGGAGCGTGGTCTCCCCAGTGGCGATGACTAGAACGTGACTCTGAAAAACAATCTTTTCCAGATCAGGCCCATACCCTTTCATGGAAACAAAAGTCTCATGGACTGAGAGTTTGTGACAACCCTTTTTTTTCTATCTGAATAGACCTAACTCCATAATACTGGAATCCTAAGTGAATTAACATGGGAGGGCATCACTGCAGGGACTCTGATCATTAGACATGTTTGAACTTGTTTTATGTATGGTAAAGACTTGTGGTGTATTTTTGTGTTTCATACATCTATCATTTTATGCCTTTATGAATGTAAACATCAAGGTCTCTTTGAGGTTACAATCCTCTAATACAACAAGGAACAACATTTTACCAACAGAGTAGTGTGCCTTGGTCAAAAGATTAAGCAGCAGTAGGAGATACATGCTAGAGTACAGGGACCCGCCTTCCATGAAAATTCATCTATTGATGAAGAACACAGAAACATGCACAATGACAGCAGAAAAGACCAATGGTCATCCAGTTTGCCCAAATTCCCTATCTAATCCGGGGACCTATTGTCCATCCAAGATCCTAGTCCTCACCCCTCTTCCTAGTCTCTTTTCCGATTCTGCTGCACTGAGTGACCACAATGTCCTTCACTCTGTCCCATCTGTGTTTTGAAACCATCAACTGCTTTAGCACCCACCACTTCGGCTGGTAGACTGTTCCATGGCTCCCCACCCTTTCGGTAAAATAACACTTCCTCAGGTAGTTCCTGACCTCCCTCCTGTCTGTTTTCATTCATGGCCCTATGACCTTGAACTAGCATTTAAGCTAAAAGGTTCCTTGCAGTTTACCTTGCTTATTCCTTTTAGGAACTTGAAGGTCTCTATCATATCTGCACTCTCTGGGCATGGGGATGAGAAATGCAGACACTGGTGCTTATGCACTAATGTGGACATTCACGATTGCCAGCCCCCACAGGTGTCTGTCCGAGGTCTCACCCCACCCCCGGTGCATTGGTGTGTGGGGCTGGATCCGTGGACACAAGGAGGCATCTATTTGAATGCCCATCCTGGTTCAGTAGTGGATCCCCTGCTCTGTGAAGAGCAGGGGATTGTGGGATACTGTGTGTGTCCCAGGTTTTTACAGTACATGGGTGATCACCCCAATGGCTGCCCTCTGCCCTCTCTACCTGACTGGAGGTCTGGGACAGCATGGTATGGGGAATGTCTTTCCTGCTGTGGCCAGTGGATGCATTTTGTAGGGGGGGAGGCAGAGGCTACAGCAGAGTACTTGTTTATGTAGCCTGTGTCCCCCTTGTCCAGCACTCTGCACCCTAGTGAATGGCACAGAGTTTGGGCACACCCGCTGGCTACACTCCCAGACCATATGCATGCATACCTGTGCAAATGGCCAGGAGACTGTGTGTGGAAGGGGCATATACCCCTTTTGTTCATGCTGCAGGGATCTGCAGGACCCCCAGTGTATGGCTCACAGACTTAGGGTGGCTTATGTGCCGCAGTATGTGAGGTGTAGCATGGGCCCCTTAATGTGCAGGGGCCAATGTGTAAAACAAGTTGAATTGTGTTTAAATATTATGTTTTTCAGAGTTTTCTAAAAAGTGACAACATCTCTAAACTTATTTAATCTTTGAGTTTTTAGCTAAAGGGAACATATACCATGTTGTTTACATTTTTAACATAACTGCAAATTTGGTTATGTGTGAAGTCTGTTTATTCATCCCTGTGTATTGTTTTGTGTTTGTTGTGAAATAGTCCTGTTTTTCTCCTTATTTTGGAGCCCCACAATAATGCAGCCCTTTTCCCATCCAAGGTTAGTTTTTAATTGTTTAGCACTTTTAGAACCCAGTGACATCAGTTGAGCCAAAGTCTATAATGAAGAGGAACCCAACGACATCAGCTGAGCTGCGTCTTGATCACAAGGGGACACGGGGGGGAGGGGCAGCTGTAACATAGTTACATTAAAGCACATTACACAAGGGCATCATAAGGAAAAGGCATGGGAAAGTGAATTTATCTGGTGTCTTTCTATTATCCAAAGCAGTTCACAGCATACAAGCAACACAGAAAACAACAGATATATAATAATAATACAGAGGGCAGTGTGTATAACCAGAATTTTACACACACACCCGAGGTGTTGGATGCTACATAAACCCAGAGAGAGACGCTTGAGAGCTTTATACAATCACCCAAGGTGTGTGTAAAATGTGAGTTTTACACACTACCCCATGTCTTGTTTTATATAATTGCTGTGGAACATTTTTTTGCCACAGTAATTATATAACTACAACTTAATCTCCGTGCCGGTAGCCGCAAGTTGGGTGAAGTAGGGAGACAGTGTGTGCATGTGTGGAGCGAGGGAAACCTGATGCATCTTTGCCGTTATAACAAGCTAGTTATAACGGTGAGTTATATCCAGGTTTCCCTGTGGGAGAAAATGTTCCTCAGTTATTATACTGCTTTTGGAAAATGTGTTTAAGGAGACCAGTAATTGCCTGTGAATGAATGGTGTGAAAGTATGGAAATCATGTCCTAGGTGTTCTAAAAATAAACCCATTGCCAAACTACTTCCTGTATGTCAAACTGTGCTTAATATGGGGTAATATGTCATTGTATGCTGTAAAAGTGTGCAGATCAAAACCTAGGCATTCGTAGCAAGTACTTAAATGGTCTCCTGTGACCAAGCTGCACCTGCATGCCAAACTGTAACCTATACGTCAGTCTATGCCACACCAAATGTCACTTCTTCTGTAAAACAGGACAACTTTGTAAACAGGGCTGAAAAGTCCTAACAGATTTATCCTGTCAAAAAATAAAGACTTTATCATCATCTTCATCATCACCATCGTCGGCATCATCATCATCATCATCATATAATTAACAAAAGGGTCATAACATGAAGCTGCAGGGGGAAGACTCAGGGGGATATGAGGAAATACTTCTTCACAGAAAGGGTGGTAGACGCCTTGAACAGCCTCCCAGTGGAGGTGGTGGGTACTAGAATGGTAGCAGGATTCAAGCATGCATGGAATAGACACAAGGGGACCATAGTAATAGGGCAAGGGGGGTGGGAGTAAGGCTGGAGATCGAGTAGGGTCTGTGGTAGCACAGTAAGCAGGGAACTTTAGGGCAGACTAGGTGGGCCAAGAGGTCCTTATCTGCTGACAACCTCTGTGTTGCTTTTTTTAAGTTAGATTTTTTTCCTCGATTTCTCTGGGGGGCTGGCAGGCTGCTTCACCCCCCCTCCTCAGGGAGTGAGTCTCATCTGGTCCCGTCTGTCTGTCATGGAGCCTATGAGTTCTGTTTTTTTCTCCCCGCCTCTGCTGCAGTCTCACACATGCGTGTGGAGGCATGCACACACTGCAGTCCCGTAGCACCCACCCTTTCTTGTGTTGCTCCCGACCTGTGCTACCCTTAGGCTTCCATCTGGGGGCAGCCATATGGTGGGAGCGGTGAGCTCCCTTCCCGGGAGAGGAGAGCTGCCTTATTGCTGCTCCATCCAACTCTTGCCCTCCCCCCGGCTGACCCCCAATGACCCAGGCTCGTTCTCGAACCTGAGCCACCAATGTAGCGCGAGGTGTGGTGTCCAACGCCTCAATCCTCAGTGCCACCGGGCTGGCAACTTCTATGTTTCTGTGTTCTTTGTTACATAGAACTCCACAATGTTTTACTACTCTTACAGCTATTACACAGCTAGAAGCAATTACAGGTACAGCACGTGCTTCACTTTTTATACAGACCATGAGTGTGACTTCTTATGAAGCTTTGGTAGGGAGCTATCCCCTGCCATCTGACTGAGTTCCTAATCTTTTTGAAGCCCAAACGTCGCAGGTTCGAATTCTGGATTCACCTGCATTTTGTTGTGATGCTGTAGTACTGCAGTATGCTCAGTAGATGGCAGCAGGGATACATGATCACACTGTACATGTGCCAATCATGTCGTTCCCAGAAGATGCTGTTTTAGTAAGATTATATCTAAAATGGAAAAAATAAATACAAAGAAAACTTTGCCTATCCATATGTAATGAAATGTCACTCACACAGCCTTACTTTACAGCTTCAGCACTGGTGCTGTGCTGTCAGATTATTTGACTGTGGGAAGGCATTATGATTAGGAATGCTATGGTACTAAGCGCTGTTTCGAGCATTGTTGTTGCAATAGTTCCAGGGAAGCAGAGGATATGAAAATGAATATGATGACAGGTCCATGAGGTTCGAATTCAGGCATGGTTTTTTGAGGCTCCTAAACCCTTAACTCCTGCTGTGGTACTTACTTTCAAATTACTAAGTGGTTGGGCTGGCCTCTCGGCTGCGTTGCTGCTTGTGATGCTAGCTACCTGGGTTTGCACTCTGATGGCTCGATTCTCAAAAATGGCGCAAGCTGAGCCAATGGTGGCATGCACTGATTGCCGGTGTGCCAGGGACCCTGTGCCTGATTGTCTATCAGGTAGATTCCCGGCCGCAAAGTCCAGCAACTTGCGGCAACCATGGCCATGTGCCAAACAGATGGAGCATACAGATGGTGTGCCACAAGCTGCTAACTGGCTGTGTGCCAGTCCGTGGTGAGATAGCGGTCCCCCTCAGTCCTGATCCCCACTTTATTAAACTAAACACATCCTTGGTGATCTAGTGGTCCCCCTCAGTCCTGACCCCCACTTTATTAAACTAAGCACGTCCGTGGTGAGATAGCGGTCCCCCTCAGTCCTGATCCCCACTTTATTAAACTAAACATGTCCGTGGTGATCTAGTGGTCCCCCTCAGTCCTGATCCCCACTTTATTAAACTAAACATGTCCATGGTGATCTAGTGGTCCCCCTCAGTCCTGATCCCCACTTTATTAAACTAAGCATGTCCATGGTGAGATAGTGGTCCCCCTCAGTCCTGATCCCCACTTTATTAAACTAAACATGTCCGTGGTGATCTAGTGGTCCCCCTCAGTCCTGATCCCCACTTTATTAAACTAAACATGTCCGTGGTGATCTAGTGGTCCCCCTCAGTCCTGACCCCCACTTTATTAAACTAAACACGTCCTTCGTGATCTAGTGGTCCCCCTCAGTCCTGACCCCCACTTTATTAAACTAAACACGTCCTTGGTGAGATAGCGGTCCCCCTCAGTCCTGATCCCCACTTTATTAAACTAAACACGTCCTTGGTGAGATAGTGGTCCCCCTCAGTCCTGATCCCCACTTTATTAAACTAAACACGTCCTTGGTGAGATAGTGGTCCCCCTCAGTCCTGACCCCCACTTTATTAAACTAAGCACTTCCTTGGTGACCTAGTAGTCCCCCTCAGTCCTGACCCCCACTTTATTAAACTAAGCACGTCCTTGGTGATCTAGTGGTCCCCCTCAGTCCTGACCCCCACTTTATTAAACTAAACACGTCCATGGTGAGATAGTGGTCCCCCTCAGTCCTGATCCCCACTTTATTAAACTAAACACGTCCGTGGTGATCTAGTGGTCCCCCTCAGTCCTGATCCCCACTTTATTAAACTAAACATGTCCGTGGTGATCTAGTGGTCCCCCTCAGTCCTGATCCCCACTTTATTAAACTAAACATGTCCATGGTGATCTAGTTGTCCCCCCTCAGTCCTAACCCCCACTTTATTAAACTAAACACGTCCTTGGTGAGATAGCGGTCCCCCTCAGTCCTGATCCCCACTTTATTAAACTAAACACGTCCTTGGTGAGATAGTGGTCCCCCTCAGTCCTGACCCCCACTTTATTAAACTAAGCACGTCCTTGGTGATCTAGTAGTCCTCCTCAGTCCTGACCCCCACTTTATTAAACTAAGCACGTCCTTGGTGATCTAGTGGTCCCCCTCAGTCCTGACCCCCACTTTATTAAACTAAACACGTCCGTGTTGATCTAGTGGTCCCCCTCAGTCCTGATCCCCACTTTATTAAACTAAACATGTCCGTGGTGATCTAGTGGTCCCCCTCAGTCCTGATCCCCACTTTATTAAACTAAACATGTCCGTGGTGATCTAGTTGTCAACCCTCAGTCCTGACCCCCACTTTATTAAACTAAACACGTCCGTGGTGAGATAGTGGTCCCACTCAGTCCTGATCCCCACTTTATTAAACTAAACATGTCCATGGTGATCTAATGGTCCCCCTCAGTCCTGATCCCCACTTTATTAAACTAAACATGTCCGTGGTGATCTAGTGGTCCCCCTCAGTCCTGATCCCCACTTTATTAAACTAAACATGTCCGTGGTGATCTAGTGGTCCCCCCTCAGTCCTGACCCCCACTTTATTAAACTAAACACATCCTTGGTGATCTAGTGGTCCCCCTCAGTCCTGACCCCCACTTTATTAAACTAAACACGTCCTTGGTGAGATAGTGGTCCCCCTCAGTCCTGATCCCCACTTTATTAAACTAAACACGTCCTTGGTGAGATAGTGGTCCCCCTCAGTCCTGACCCCCACTTTATTAAACTAAGCACGTCCTTGGTGATCTAGTAGTCCCCCTCAGTCCTGACCCCCACTTTATTAAACTAAGCACTTCCTTGGTGATCTAGTGGTCCCCCTCAGTCCTGACCCCCACTTTATTAAACTAAACACGTCCATGGTGAGATAGTGGTCCCCCTCAGTCCTGATCCCACTTTATTAAACTAAACATGTCCGTGGTGATCTAGTGGTCCCCTCAGTCCTGATCCCCACTTTATTAAACTAAACATGTCCTGGTGATCTAGTGGTCCCCCCAGTCCTGATCCCCACTTTATTAAACTAAACATGTCCATGGTGATCTAGTTGTCCCCCCTCAGTCCTAACCCCCACTTTATTAAACTAAACACGTCCTTGGTGAGATAGCGGTCCCCCTCAGTCCTGATCCCCACTTTATTAAACTAAACACGTCCTTGGTGAGATAGTGGTCCCCCTCAGTCCTGACCCCCACTTTATTAAACTAAGCACGTCCTTGGTGATCTAGTAGTCCCCCTCAGTCCTGACCCCCACTTTATTAAACTAAGCACGTCCTTGGTGATCTAGTGGTCCCCCTCAGTCCTGACCCCCACTTTATTAAACTAAACACGTCCGTGGTGAGATAGTGGTCCCCCTCAGTCCTGATCCCCACTTTATTAAACTAAACACGTCTGTGGTGATCTAGTGGTCCCCCTCAGTCCTGATCCCCACTTTATTAAACTAAACATGTCCGTGGTGATCTAGTGGTCCCCCTCAGTCCTGATCCCCACTTTATTAAACTAAACATGTCCGTGGTGATCTAGTTGTCAACCCTCAGTCCTAACCCCCACTTTATTAAACTAAACACGTCCGTGGTGATCTAGTGGTCCCCCTCAGTCCTGATCCCCACTTTATTAAACTAAACAGATCCTTGGTGATCTAGTGGTCCCCCTCAGTCCTGACCCCCACTTTATTAAACTAAGCACATCCTTGGTGATCTAGTGGTCTTCCTCAGTTCTGACCCCCACTTTATTAAACCAAACATGTCCTTGGTGGTCTAGTGGTCCCCCTCAGTCCTGACCCCCCACTTTATTAAATTAAACACATCCTTGGTGGTCTAGTGGTCTCCCTCAGTCCTGACCCCCCACTTTATTAAACTAAACACATCCTTGGTGGTCTAGTGGTCTCCCTTAGTCCTGACCCCCACTTTATTATACTAAACACGTCCTTGGTGATCTAGTGGTCCCCCTCAGTCCTGATCCCCACTTTATTAAACTAAACACGTCCTTGGTGATCTAGCGGCCCCCCCAGCCCTGATGTGCCCATTTCTTAAAATGTTAATAAAATAATTCCCTGGTGATCTAGTGCCCCCTGGCCCCGATATGCCCATACATATTAATAAAATCATTCCCTGGTGATCTAGCAGTTCACCCTCAGCCCCGATATGCCCATATATTATAATGCTATGAACATCTAAAATTGCCACAGAACCAGGCCTCATGGTCTATCGAGTCTGCTCGAGTGTGCACCTAGCCTCTCATCATGCAGCGGCCCCTCCCACCCCCCTTCCCAGTATCCCTTCCCTGCCCTCAACCCCTCTTGAAACTGCCCACAGCGTTACAGGACACTATCTCATCAGGTAAGGTGTTCCATTTGTCCACCACTCTTTCCATGAAAAAAGTCTCCTCATCTCTCTCTTGAATCTTTCCCCCTCCAATCTCATTCCGTGCCCTCTCGTGTCCCTCCCCCATCTCATCTGAAAAATCCATT
Source organism: Neoceratodus forsteri (assembly GCA_016271365.2). NCBI lineage: Eukaryota > Metazoa > Chordata > Ceratodontiformes > Ceratodontidae > Neoceratodus > Neoceratodus forsteri. The sequence goes on from JADMNL010000025.1 coordinate 402,586,762, forward strand.
CTGTGTTGGTCTTGTTTATCCCCTTCAGATACTTAAAGGTCTTGATCATATCCCCCATATTCCTCCACTCCTCCAGTGAATACATGTTCAGCTCTCCCAGCCTGTTCTCGTAGGGCTTGCTCTCCAATCCCTGGATTATCTTTGTGGCTCTTCGCTGCACCCCCTCTAACAATCTGATATCCTTCTTCAGGAGTGGGTGCCAGTACTGCACGCAGTACTCCAGATGGGGCCTGACAAATGATCTATAGAGGGGCAGGATAACCCCCCTCCTTCTGAAGGAGATTCCTCTTGCAATATACCCCAGCATTTTGTTGGCTTTTGCTGCTGCCTTCCTGCACCGAGCAGAGTTGTTCATGCTTCCCATAATGATCGCTCCTAGGTCCTTCTCCTCTGTGGAGCTCCCCAGCTGTACCCCACTCAAGTGGTAATCCCTCGCCTTGTTCCTGGCTCTGAAGTGCATAACCTTGAACTTCTTGGTGTTGAATCCCAAATGCCATGTTTCCACCCACTCCTGCAGCTTAGTCAGGTCCACTTGTAACCCCTTCCACCCCTCCGTGTCATCAACCACAGCTCCCTTCTTGATATCATTTGTGAACAGACTGATCTTGCTCTGGATCCCATGTGAGATATCTGCAATAAAAATCCCAGACAGCACCGGTCTCAGTACCAATCCCTGTGGTACTCTGCTCGTCACCGCTCTTGGTGACAAGAGATCCCCCACCACTACTCTTTGCTGCCTTCCCTTTAGCCAGTTTGTGATCCAGTTCACCATTTTTGATCCACCCCACATATTTCAGTTTCCCCCCAAACTCCCATGTGACACTGAATCAAAGACCTTGCTGAAGTCCAAATACAGGACACCCACGGCATGGCTCTTGTCCAGTTCCCGCATCACCCAGTCATAATACTCTACAAGGTTTGTCTGGCAGGATCTGCCCACTATAAACCCATGCTGTTGACCATCCAGGAGACCGTCTTCCTCTAAGAAGCTCACTAGCCTTTCTTTTAGTATGGTCACCATGAGCTTTCCCATGATTGATGTGAGGCTCACTGGTCTATAGTTTCCTGGTTCATCCTTTGGGCCACTTTTATGGATGGGCACCACATGGGCCATTCTCCAGTCCTGTGGTTTACACATCCCGTGTCCAGGGAGGTATTGAACAGGTCAGCCAGTGGCCCCGCCAGGCCCTCTGCCAACTTCCTTAGTACCCTAGGGTGACTGCAATCAGGCCAGGTGCTTTGTCCACCCTTACTGCCCTCAACCCCTCTAGTACCATGCTCTCTGTAATCCCTACATCTGTCATCCCCTGGTGGTTTACTGGATCCCCATCCCCCCTCCCCTGCAGGTAGTGCTCACCTACCCTGTCCTGTCCCGAAGCAGTGATTGCACAGCACTCTTACCATCTTGGCTGGCCACTGACTGAAATGTCACTGAGCATGTACTGTACAGAGTGAGTTATCAGTCAATGAATGCATACTGTATACAGTATGTGCTCAGTGACAGTTCAGTCGTCGGCTGGCTGAGGTGATGAGAGGAGGGCTGTGCCAGTCACCAGCTTGGGGTTCAGGATGGGGGGATCAGGGTGGTGGGCAGAGTAGTGGGGTCCACTAGACCACCAGGGAATGATTGTATTAGCGTTATAATGTATCGCACATCGGGGCCGGGGGAACCACTAGACCACCATGGAATGATTATATTAATAAATACAGGCATATCAGACTAGGGGGAGGACAGCTAGATCACCAAGGAATGATTATGATTATATTAATAAGTCTGGGCATATCGGGGGTGGGATCACTGGATCACCAGGGAGTGATTATATTAATAAGTATGGGTATATCAAGGCCGGGGTGGGGTGCTAGATCATCAGGGAATGATTATATTAATAAGTACAGGCATATCAGGGCCATGGGGAGGGGTGCTAGATCCACAGGGAATGATTATATTAATAAGTACAGTGTACATCAGCTGGGGGGAGGGGTGCTAGATCACCAGGGAATGATTATATTAATAAGTACAGGCATATCGGGGCGGGGGAGGGGTGCTAGATCACCAGGGAATGATTATATTAATAAGTACAGGCATATCGGGGCCAGGGGAGGAGTGCTAGATCACCAGGGAATGATTATATTAATAAGTACAGGCATATACTCGGGGCCAGGGGGAGGGTGCTAGATCACCAGGGAATGATTATATTAATAAGTACAGGCATATCGGGGCCAGGGGAGGGTGCTAGATCACCAGGGAATGATTATATTAATAAGTACAGGCATATCGGGGCCAGGGGAGGGGTGCTAGATCACCAGGGAATGATTATATTAATAAGTACCGCATATCGGGGCCAGGGGAGGAGTGCTAGATCACCAGGGAATGATTTTATTAACATTTTATTATAGGGGCATTTTGGGGCTGGGGAGAGGGGACCATAGCACATTGGCGCAACTTGTTAACCCTCCCAGAGGGAACATTTCTAAGTACCCTAAGACCAGCCCTGGCTGGTCTAATGGCACTTAGACATTTACCCTCTGGGAGGGTTTTAATAATCCTGATTTAGGGGATTCAGCAGCCTATGTTTGCCACATGCCCCCTAGTGCCATGTCGCAGTCCATTTTGTGCCACATGAATGGTGCAAGCACCCTTTGGTGCATGCAGCCTGCAGCTGATGTAGGTTGTGTTTGAAAATCACTCCCAGCACATCTTTTGGTGCAAGGAGCACTTCGTGCCATTCCTTGTGGCACAAGCCCCTTGTGCCAATTTGGGCCCCAAGTGCCCAAGATCAGTTCCACACTTCAGCAAGTACCTTCATAAATTTAAAATCACACCCCCATAGTGCAAATCATCATGGGCTGTATATGCAAATCGCCACGAAATGTTATGCTGGTTCAACTCTAAGTAGGAATGCATGGTGTGGAAAGGCCTCTCACACAGTCTGCAAAGGGTGCTAATAGAAGACACAGACACATGTTTTATCCTACCAGGACTCATCAGTGTGCCTCATCTGTATGACACCCCAGTGGAATGAACCCGCTACATTAAGTTGGTTTATCTGGTTTTGGTTGTGACGAGCCCAATAAAAACAAAAAACAAAGTAAAATACAAAGAACCTTAGTGCGAAAGCACTAAGGTAAAGGTTACCCCAAAGGGCACTGGCTGGGAAGCCAAGTTTTGAAGAAATACAAAATCACACATACCCCCATAGTGCAAAGCATCATGGACTATATATGCAAATCACCATTAAATATTATGCTGATTCAACTTTAAGCAGGAATGCCTGGTGCTGAAAGGCCTCTCACACAGTCTGCAGAAGGTGCCATTAGAAGACACAGACACGTGTTTCATCCTATCAGAACTCATCAGTGTACCTCGTCTGTATGACACCCCAGTGGAATGAACCACCTACCCTAAGTTGGTCAATCTAGTTTTGGTTGTGGTGAGCCCAATAAAAACAAAAAACAAACTAAAAGACAAAGAGCCTTACTGAGGAAGCACTGAGGTACGGGTTACCCCAAAGGGCACTGTCCGGTAAGCCAAGTTTCGAAGAAATACAAAATCACACATACCCCCACAGTGCAAAGCATCATGGGCTGTATAGCAAATCATGCAATATGCAAATAAATATGCTGTTTCAGCAATTACAATTTACTAGAGAAAAAGTTTTTTTTTTCATTTTTAATGTTCTTTTACAAGGTTTGCAGTATATCTTGGTAGCCTATCCAAAGTGTCTGTGTAAAGAGCATTTGCCACTCCCCAGATAACTTCACATTGCTTTTGTTTATGGCATCATACTGCACATTATAACATCAGACTGTGATGTCACAAACAGCAATTGTGAGGTCAGCAGGGGAAAGAGTGTGATACATTTTGAAAGACACAGTAAAATAAATACTGCAATATCTACAACACGTAGTAGACTAACAACAGGGAAAAGTGAAAAAAAGAAAAAAAACTAGAAAACATTAAAGTGAATACATAGCTGGTGTAAATATAGTGGTTTTAAACTTGGTTCACTGAAAGTTGCCTTGCACGCAATCAATCCAAAACAGTCTCCATGCTCTTTGACACAAAAAAATGTCTTACTGTTGCCCCTGAACTGACTATTAATACCTCGGATGGTGCTTCCTTATCCTCTGAGTCCCATAATAAATACCTAGATGTCATTCTGGATAATTCCTTGGACTTTTCTTTATGTATCCAGACATTGGTTTCCAAATCACACAGAAAGCTTGATGCCCTCTATTGGGTTGGTAACTGCCTTTCACTGGGAATGCGCAAATGCTTGGTTAAATGTTGAATCCTTCCAGTCATTGACTTTGGTGCTGTGGTCTACAATGTCGCCCCTAAATGTCATTTATCAAAACTGGATATCCTATACAATGCACGCTGCAGAGAGCCCCTGTCCGCATGCATCACTGCATGCTTCATCACTGTTTGGGCTGGTCCTCATGTCTGAAGCACATGAGCAACACCCGACCCTGTTTGGGTATAAATATTGGCTCAACAAGCTCCCAAGTTATCTGTACCCCCCCCCCCTTTTCCCTGCTGCTCTGCCAGGACACCATCTTTGCTTTCATTTTGGCAACAGGTTCATTGTCCCACATTGAAAACTAAGAGCCAGGCAACTTGCCTTCACTTACCAACTGCTTTAGGAGTAGAACAGCATTACGGTGGGTAACAGTTCTCTCCTTAGTATTGCCACTGTTAAAAACTTCTCAAACATACAACTGTGTCCTATTGTGATTGACTGTGTCCTATTGTGATTGACTGTATCCTACTGTGATTGACTGTGTCCTATTGTGATTGACTGTGTCCTACTGTGATTGACTGTGTCCTATTGTGATTGACTGTGTCCTACTGTGATTGACTGTGTCCTATTGTGATTGACTGTATCCTACTGTGATTAACTGTGTCCTATTGTGATTGACTGTGTCCTACTGTGATTGACTGTGTCCTATTGTGATTGACTGTATCCTACTGTGATTAACTGTGTCCTATTGTGATTGACTGTGTCCTACTGTGATTGACTGTGTCCTATTGTGATTGACTGTATCCTACTGTGATTAACTGTGTCCTATTGTGATTGACTGTGTCCTACTGTGATTGACTGTGTCCTATTGTGATTGACTGTATCCTACTGTGATTAACTGTGTCCTATTGTGATTGACTGTGTCCTACTGTGATTGCACCTGATTTGTTTGGTGGTTTATTGTCCACTAGCTGCTGAATATACTAGATGATGTATCTGTTGTCTTATATACTGTTACATTTATTTTGTGTTGTATTAACATTTTTGTTTACTGTCGACTTGTTCCCTCTTCCCCTTCTCCTGGGTTACATCTGTAAATGAGATTGTTTGTGTATCTCTGTTTGTCTACTGTGTGAAACACATCAAATAAATAAATAAATAATGACATATATACAAAATGGAGTCCCCCAGGAATGTGTGGGTACCCCTGTGTGGTTGCACTTTGAGGCTCACCACAACAAAAACCCTTACGTTTTTACTATTACATTCACTCATAGTATTTTAATCTCTTTTGTTATTTTTTCACTTGGGCATTATTTTAGTGTTCGATCCTGAGCATTTGCTTGTGCTGTAACTGCAGTCAGACCTTATTTTATGTACCGTATTAAAGCTTGTGTAACAGATGTATTCCCTTTAAATGCTGTACCTAAAAAAAGAGGTTTGTGCACCTAGGCTCCTCTGCTGACAAAGCATCATGTTTCAGTAATGAAGCGCCATGGTACCTAGTGCTGTAACTTGAGCAGTTCACTATTAAAGGGACACTGTCTGACCTTTTTGCATGATATTATTTCTAGCTGAAAAGCCACATTTTGCAATTGCTTGCCTTCTTTAAAACTCACAGAAGTTGTTGGTGGTTTTATTGAACTGAAATGCATGGGAATGGTGCAATAATACCCAACTTTGTTTTGTTTCAAACCCTTGATTTACTCTCATTGCATACATCCTGAACATTAGGAACACCTCCAAACAGTGCAGCCAGTCATGATACAATAGTCTTTCCTCCTCTCACAGCATCATGACTGGCTAGATTGTGTTAAGGGCATTCCCAAGTCCAGGAAAATGCAGTAGAAGTTGATCAAAAAATTGTAAATAAATACATTTTTGTGTGGTAACCCCTGACAGTCAGTTTTTTACTTATAAAAAGAAAAAAGGAATCAGAATCAAACTACCAGTGACATCAGAAATCGCTAGAGAATGTGAGCAATCATAACATGTTTTTTTAAACTAGACACACTTTGAGGACTAAGAGGGTTGACAGTGCCCCTTTTAAAGCATGATGCCACTTTTGCATGAATATTTGGCTTCAGCAGCTTTTCCCAAAGGGCTGAAGAACTGCCTGTGTGTTTCTCCCTCATATGCCCCATCCTGCTGTTTCGGAATCACCTTAGTCACCCTCCTCTGTACTGCCTCAAGCTGGTTGATGTCCTTCCTCAGGTAGGGGCTCCAGTAATGCACACTGTACTCCAGGTGCTTTTAAACCAAGTATCTATATAGTAGCAGGATAACCTCCTCCCTTCTGCTCATGAACCTTCTAGTAATACATCCAAGCATTCTGTTAGCCATGGCTGTCACTTTTCTATACTGTGTAGCTTGCTTTAGGTCATTGGCAATGACTGTCTCCAAGTCCTTTTCTTCCTCTGATGCAGCAACCTTGACTCCCCCTAGACTGTACTCCTCCTCGGGTTCTTTCTTTCTTTCTATGTGCATGATCTTGCACTTCTTTGCATTAAATCCCAGCTGCTAGATACTAGACCACCTCACAGGCTTTGCTAGATCCTCTTTTATGTCCTGTACCCCCTTTTCTGTATCCACCCTCCCACAGCACTTGGTGTCATCTGCAAATGGACAGATTTTACTGTTAATGCCATCCCTAGTGTTGCTAATGAATACATTGCACAACACTAGATGGAGTACTGACCTCTATGGGAACCCAGTGGTAACCTCCTTCAAACCTGAGAGTCCCCCTAGTCATACATCTGAGCCAATTTGTCACCCAACTGGTTAGTTTCCACCCCATTCTTAGGTCCTTCAACTTCCTGATCAACCTCTTGGGCACTGAGTTGAAGGCCTTGTTGAAGTCAAGTATAAAATGTCAACTGATGGCCTTTGTCTGCTGTCTTCATTACCCAGTCAAAGAAATTGATCAGGCTTGTCTGACAGGACCCCCCCCCCAACATGAACCCATGCTGCCTGTTCTTCTGGAGCCCATTTGCTTCAAGGAACCCAACTATCCTTTCCTTCAGAATGCTCTTCATCAGTTTACCCACTATGGAGGTCAAACTGACCAGCCTGTAGTTTTTAGGGTCATCCCTAGGCTCGCTGTTGTGCAGTCATACCAAATGTGCAGTTCTTCACTCCTCTGGTACCACCCTATGTCTAAGGAACTATTGAACAGGTGGACTTGCCTGTTCCGCCACCAGTTTCCGCAACACTTTGGGGTGTATGCCATCTGGTCAGAGGGTCTTGTTCATCTCTAGAGACATTATCCCTTCCCTCCCTACCCCTGTCTCCTGTCCTCAGTTGTGCCCTTCTCCTCGTCTTCCTGTCCCTAGCCCCCAGATATAGAAGTATTCTTTCATCACCTTCACCTTCTCTTTACTGCCTTCCACCCACCCTTCCCCTCTTTTTAACTTCACCATGCCTACTTTCATAGCCCTCTTGTCACTGACATGTCTGAAGAAGGCATTGTCTCCCTCCTTCTTTTATTTATTTTTAAATGTTTTTCTTATTTTCTTTTTCTGGTTCAGAAAGCTCTATGTTTTGCCTAATGTTCCCAACCACAAAGGTGGACAAACACACAAGCTGGAGTCCATTATCATATACCCAGTTTATGTGGAAGTATCTCTTATTGTATCAAAGTAAAACCTAACAAGACAGAAAAAAGAAAACTTTTTTTTTTCTGGTTACTTATTTTTGCCTCCTGGAGTTCTCTGCTCTGCATCTGACGTCCCCCTCCTGCTCGAGCACCAGGTATGAGGCTCCCTTCCCTATACCCCATGACTTACCCTTCGTGGTAGGGGGTGGGGAGTGACTTGACCCACCGGACCAGATTTAGTGTTCGGGGAGGTGCCTTCCCAGGCCTTAGCAGAGGGGGGGACCATCGTCATTCACAGAGGACTCTCCATTTTTCCTTATTCCTTTATCCCCTGAGGTTGCGACGTACAATGGTGCCAGCAGCGGCGGTGCACATGCTCCCATGTGCACCCCCATCAAGCACCTGCCGCAACTCTCCCCCACGGTCTCCAGAGCTGATGTGATATCTCCCAGCCTCACCAGGAAGAAGGCGAACGCTGAGCCCTGCAATCCCCCTTCCCGAAGAAGGAGAGCAGTCCTAGGAACACTCAGTCCTTCTCCACCCTGCCAACTCCCGGCACCCCATGTCCGTTCCCAAACATGGGTCATCAGCGTGACGTGAGGTAAGGCTACCAGTGCCTCAGCCCTCAGCGCCACTGGGCTGGCTCAGAAAAATGACAGTCAGCAAGCTTATAAGACACATTTCTCCAAAGCTGTAAAGATCATGTGCGATGATTTTCATAAGTAAAACAGACATCACCAGTCAATCAACATTGCTATAAATCAATCAATCAATCAAATCTTTATTTATCCAGGCGATCACCATTGAGTAAGCTCATTTACAAGGTGGACCTGCTGTTGACAGAGAAAATTGTACAGTTACATATAAATATACATAATACAAAAGGAACAACATATTTACAATACTGATAGGAGCAGAGTATTTACATTCCAAGTCATATGTACAAGAAAGATATACATAACACAACCCGAACGTAATATATATATATATACACAATTCCCACCGGAGCAGGCTGTGTATGGATGTCATATACAAACCATAGAAGAAAAAAAGAAAGATTATTTATATTTCTGTCCAGCAGAAACACGTTACAGGCCTGGATGGAAATTCCTAAGCTATGGAGGTGCACATAACAGTGTGTAAGCCTTAGGTAAATGCGGCAGAAGGGGGGTGGTGAATAAGAGGGCTGCAGAGGGTGCTAAGGGCAAGTGGGGCAGAGGAGGGGCGAGTAGTAGTGGCAAGGGCTGATTTGGATAAGCAGCTGGGACTAGTGTTGAAGAAGAGAGGAACAATAGTCAAGCTGCTAGGAGCGATAGAAGCAATTACAGATCTATATATAATAATATACTCTATATAAATAATATATATGCTCCAGGTTTTGCAACAAAGTTGATAAAATTATATTATTTAATGCTGTTTTTGTGTGGTCCATTTCTCCAGGGTTGCTGGATACTAAGTCAGCATGCCACCAGACTGCTGAAGCCAGTTAGAGTGCTACTAATTTTACTGCTGTTTGTCATTGTCTGCTTTACAATATGTTTTAATAGGGGCCTTATATGTGTTAATTCCTACTAGGGGTGAAAGTGTTAGATCCGGTAAAATTACCATTGTAATTTAGAGTAGAACATTGATGAGTCTGCCTCACCCCCATTAACAAGGAGATGAGATAATTGTTTTAAATTGCCATTCTTAGAAGTTGCCTCAATTGACTGATAGGTGTGAACGAGCTCAGCTTTTCATCAGAAACTTATTCAGTCTGCAAACCTCACAGTGTGCTATGATCCAACATTCAGCAAAATGACCTCAATAAAAAGGCATCCAGACAGAATAGTGCCAGTTTTGTTACAAAGCCTGAAACACAACGTTTTTAAAGCAAAGTTTACTAACTCATGCTGCCTGTTTTACTTACGAAAACCATTGCACATGATCTTTACAGCTTTAGAGAAACAAGTCCTATGAGCTTGCTGACATGGAAGAGTAAACTGTAAGGTCCCTAGATGACATCATCAGCAGCTCTTCACTGGAACAGGCTTTCTTTGAACAGGTAGTGAAATCAGGGTTACAAAATGGCTACTAACTTTAAAATTAAGTAACATAGAAACCTACTTTTTGGTATGAGATTTACTGTGGGTATGCTTATTCTAATTCTGCAATGTAGCACTTTTGGCCAGATGGCGTCAGCAGCTCTTTAATATAATAGAATAATTTGTATCTGTAATCCTGAAATCATGAAATGGACCAGTTTTTCTATGTTTTACTAAGCTATTGCTGTGAAAAACGACTCCCAAGTCTCGGCAAATGAATTAAATTTGTCTTCTGCAATATAAAACATCTGCTCTAATCTTTCACAGTCCATAACGAAGTTAAGCCAATGCTGATGACTCGGACTCAGAATATTCCTTCAATTAAGTATGTTTGTTTGCATTGACCATCATACAGTACAATTCTACTTCTCTAACCCCTGATTATCTGGAAATCCCTATCTAATGGACTGGACTCTTGTTCCCCGAGAGTTGGGATAGGATAATCAGGTAGGACAAGAAGCTTTGTATTGCACTGTACTGTTACACTAGTCTGCTTCTATTCTATTTTATTCTGCTACTTATTTTATTTATTTATGTCATAAGAGGGCACTCAGCTCATGTATCCTCCTTTAGCAGCAAGCAGGCTGTGGTGGAAGGACATCCAGAGGAGAGTACCATGTAGTTGGTAGAGAATTCCAGTGTGGATGGTGCCTGCTGCCACAACTCTCCCCAGGTAAATCTGCATTTTTCTTTTGACAACCCATTTTCTTGTCTACTGTGTCAACTCACACAGGAACATTTTTTTGACAAAGTATATGTATTTCTTTCCATTTTGGAAGAATTCTTGGACAATATCAAAACAAATGGCCCAATGGTGCTGAAGGGGCACCACATTTCCAATAAACCTGATAATGTGACTTGAATATTTTGTTCAGTCTCGATGGAGAAAAATAATATCTATGAAGTATCTTAAACTGAGTTAGTCTCCCACTAATCTCTCCAATATACTAGTATGCATTTTTCCAGTAACTTTCCCAGCACTGGTCAGAAATTGTCACTTTAAAATCCTGTTCCCAGGCCACCTTAGCTGAGGTAGTTATGTTAATATCACAGATGGAAATAAATGTATATAGAAGACTAGAACCTTTCTTCATTATAGCTAATTTTAGGGTTTTCTGCAGTATCTTTTGACAACCAAAGTGCTGACTGTTTAAGGAAAAATGCTGAATGATATCCCTGCCACCATGGGTAGGTAAAGCCACCTACTCGCCACCATGCTCTAAATTTTGTTATGTGCAATCTAGGGGGGTTTGTTTTACCATAAAAATTTTGAGAATATGCTGTCTAATTGCGTGTACCAATCTTTATGAATTTTTGTTGGTTGGTTGTTAAGGACATAAAAATTCTTGGGCACAAGAATCATTTTAATTGAATTGATCTTACCCCATAAGGAGCGATTCAGTTTAAACCATTTCTCAATTTCAGTCTGTATATTTCTAATAAGTATTGATAGGTTGACTTGCACCACTTGTGAAACTGAATTGAACATTTATATTCCCAGATATTGAATCCCCTTGTCTCCCCAAGAAAAGTTAAGTTTATTTTGTAATTCTAGATCATCTTTGTTGGATGTCTATAATTTTATTCCCTCTGGCTTTTCCCAGTTTACACTAAGTCCTGAGATAGCAGCAAATCTATCTATTAGAGAACTCAAAGCTTCTAAAGATTTATTTGGGTTTGATAGGGTTACTAGCAGATCATCTGCAAACTCCAAAGATTTATTTGCTAATTTCCCTGTTTGGATACTCTGTATCTGAGTGGAAAGGTTAATGTGTTTCAATTAGGGCTCAAATGCTAACATAACTAGGAAAGGGTAAAGTGGAGATCCTTGACAAGTTCCCCTGAAGAGTTGAAATTATTGTGACACTATTCCATTGGAAATAATGGCCGCTTTGGGATTTGAATATATTGTCGATACCCATCAATTAAAGGTATTACCAAAATTAAATTTTTCAAGAACCTTCAATAAGTATGTCCAGTCTAAGGAATCAAATTCCTTACCTATATCTAAAGAAAGGGCAATAGCAGTGGAAGCATTGCTTTTAGCAGCTCAAATTATTGAGAGCAATCTCCTAAGATTGTCTGAGGCCTGACGACCGCAAACAAATCCCACTTGTTCTTTGCTGATTAGTTTCTGAATGATACCATTAAGTCTATTGGCTAAAACTTTGGTTAAGATTTTATAATCAAAGTTTAGGAGAGAAATACAGTAGTGTGGTGGGTAGGTAACTGGCTGGGTGGCAGGACACAGAGGGTGGTGGTAAATGGCTGTCACTCCACAGAGGGAAGTGTGACCAGTGGGGTACCACAGGGATCAGTGCTGGGACCGGTCCTATTCAACATCTTCATCAGTGACATTGCACAGGATATAGAAGGCAGAATTTCACTGTTCGCTGATGACACAAAGCTCTGTAATAGAGTAGACACACCAGAGGGTGTAGACAGAATGAGAAGGGACCTGCAGAAACTTGAAGAATGGTCAAGGGTTTGGCAGTTGAAATTCAATGCAAAGAAGTGCAAGATAATGCATATGGGGCACAAAAGCCCTGGGACAATATATCAGTTGGGGGTGAGGATATAGCATGCACCAAGCAGGAAAGGGATCTTGGGGTTGTCATCTCTGATGACCTCAAGGTGGGAAACAGTGTGACAAGGCATCAGGTAAAGCAAATAGGCTGCTGGGATGTATAGGCAGGGCATCACCAGCAGGAAAAGGGAGGTCATAATTCCGCTATACAAGACACTAGTGAGGCCCCACCTGGAGTACAGTGTACAGTTCTGGAGACCATACCCACGTAAGGACATAGACATGGTAGAGAAGGTTCAGAGGAGGGCAACAAAGATGGTGCATGGGTTGCATCACAAGTCCTATGAAGACAGGTTGAAGGAACTGAACATGTACTCCTGGAGGAGAGGAGGGAGAGAGGGATATGATAGAGACATACAAGTATCTTACAGGGAGGAACAGGGTGCAGGAAAACACTATTTTAAGCGAAAAGATGTTTCAGGACTAGAGGGCATGGATGAAGTTGGAGGGAGGACAATTCAGCGGAAACATGAGAAAGAATTTCTTCACAGAACAGGTGGTGGACAAGTGGAACACCCTGCCAGAGGAAGTGGTGGGGGCTGAAACAATCACGGGATTTAAGAATGCATGGGATAGACATAAAGGAATTCTAGAGGTCAGGGGTAAGGGGAAATAGACTTCTAGGAAAACAAACTGAACTTACAAGCTCAAATGGGCAGACTAGGTGGGCCATAGGCCCTTATCTGCCGACACTGTCTATGTATCTATGTATCTATGTAAATAGGGTGATAACTTGAGGGTTCTAATGGGTCTTTATTTTTATTTGCAATTAGACATATATATGCATCATTTAGAGATTGTGATAGTTGCCCATTCACCAAAGCTTCTTGAAATAAGTTCTCCAAATATTCTATAATAATCAAGCTATTTTGTTTATAAAAGTCACTTGAGAAACCATCTGGACCTGGTGTCTTGTGGGAGTGTGAATTTTGTATCACCTGCATAATTTCAGCTTTTGAAATTAGTTTATCGAGAAATTCTTTCTCCATTTCAGATAAATAGGGTAATTTAGCTGATTCTAAGAAGATGTTTATATCTTCATCGGGTTTAGTAGTAAATGGCTTATAAAGGTTCTCATAGAACACTTGGAAGCAAGTATTAATTTATTTTAAGTTATGTGTCACAGAATTGTATTTATTTCTTATTTTAGCAATCATGTTCTGGTGCTGTTGTTTTTTCAAGCAATATGCTAACAGCTTCCCTTGCTTCTCCCCAAATTCTCAGTATTGTTGTTTGTACGAAAAAGTGTGTATTCTGCTTTACTAGAATATAATTTATTAAATTCAAACTTAAGGGCTATCAACTGGTAAACTAGATCCTGGTTTTTGCTACTGTTTTGTTTTAATCTGTCTTCTTTTTTTTTTTGCATCATTTCTTTTTCGCTCCCCCTGCACCTTAGCCTGGTCTCGTCTTCAGGCCCCACATGTACCCCACTTGGCAACCCCCGACCCCGCCACATTCATATCACAACCAGCCCAGGTCACCCTGATGTATCCCTTCATTGGGTGGGTCCCTTACCTTCATAGGGGAAGAGCCTGAAGGCTGTCCAAATGCTCCTGGGTGCTGCTGAGGTGGCGATAGGGGTCCAGGAGTTCCGTGGTGAAGGTCTCTGGGTTAGATGCTTGCACAAACCCCTCGAGCTTCGCCTCGGGGTTTATGTAGCATCTAACCCCTCAGGTGTGTGTAAACTTCTTGTTACACACACCACCCCATACTTTGTTCTCTATATAACATACCAATTTATGAACAGTGTGTGTCATAAATTTTATCCCTGAATACAATTAATCCAGTTTGCAGGAATATTATTGAGAAAGGAACTATACTCCCTATAATCCCCAGCGAGACCGGAACCAACGACGGATACTACTATCCCTTGCAGAACAAGATCATCTGGGGATGGAGAACTGGAGTATGTAAACAGGGACTAGCATTATTTCTTTTGTTACCAAAACCAGTTTTGGATTCGTAACAACACACAATGGCTGACTCTGAAAATAATGGAACATGAAAATAGTCAAAGGACTAATCTATAACTATTTATAACAACCTAAACTGAGATCTGTAGAGGTTATCAGAGTTCGTATTAAAAAAAAAATATATATAATATATATATCTATATAATCCACCTTAATGTAGTGTCATACACCAGAAAACAGTCCCAGTCCCACCCCTTCCTCCAAACCCTCCAAATATGAGATGACAATAGACAGGGAGGAAGAATCCACCACATTTTGTTTGTAAACGAGAGATATTAATTATAGGACAGCTTCCGATGGCTCCTGAGGAAAAAAGATTAGGATAAAAGCTTTCAAATGTATCTTAGATGCTATTTTAGAAAAGGTCAGTAGATGGCAGCATTTCCCAATGCAAACAGTTTTTTAGCCAACGCCAACCTAACATAAAAGTACAGGGTTGTATAACACGAGTTTCCAATTAATGTCAGCAGTTGTTCACATTAGGAAAAAGCCCTTTAACAAAACACTTTAAATAACAGTAGAGCTTAGGAATCACCTAGATAATTTCTTAATAGTCTGTTAATGTATTCTCGATCACTCCCCACAACTTATCGTTCCTGTGATTTCCTGTAACAGAGCACGTGATCATGCTGAACTAATCAGGTAGATGCAGAACAAAAAGACTGTTTACTTCTACCCACAAGAAGATCTACATCAGACCATTTAAACATTTAAGTAGATTATAAGTAGTTGGATATGTTGACTATTCAGCCACCCTGAAAGTAGGTAGCATTGTCTATCGCAAGATACTCTTCAGACTCAAGTTCAGAGTATGAAAAATGTGTATTTGGCAGGGACTTGGGCTGCTGAGATGCTACTGTAGCAGGATGTTACATGTTGGATTTATTTTGCTGTTCAGAGGCTTTGGAAGATCTATATCTATTTTTAGAAATGGGTATGGCCTTTCTATAGGATTTCGCCATCCAAGTCAAAGATTTGGGCAGAGGTCTGGTAATCACTGACACTGCGGTGCTTGGTTTAAAGGAATGAGAGTCTTGTGTTGCTTGAGTAGAGTCTTCGCTGATTGCATGAATGTGCGCAGAGTTAAGCTCAGCTGGAGGCTCACAAAGATGCTTCAGGACTGGTATGCTTGCGGGTGAATGTTGACAATTCCTCCTCCTCGATGAATCTCTCTGACCCAAATAGTTAGACCAGTTTTATATTTATAAAGGACCAGGCATCTTCCACATTACCAAAAGAATACATATCTCCTCCTATATATACTTTTGCTCAGCATTCACAAAAGAAGATGAGGAGGAGTTACCTAAACCAAACAATAGAAGCACTCTGGGTAGGGGGGTTGACACCAGTCCATTTACAGAACAAAAAGTCCTGAAAGAACTCCTAAAACTCAAGGTGGACAAAGCAATGATGCCTGACTCCTAAAATCCTAAAAGAACTAAGGGGGGACCTAGTGACACCACTGACCACACTTTTTAACAAATCTTGGGAGGATGGGGTGGTACCTGAGGACTGGAGGAGGGCAGATGTGATTCCCCTTCACAAAAGTGGGAGCAAGACAGAAGCAGGAAACTACAGACCTGTTAGTTTTGACCTCAGTGGTAGGGAAAGTGATGGAATCACTTCTGAAAGAAAGAACTGTTGAGTACCTAGAAGTCAGCGGGACACAAGACCCAAAGCAGCATGGATTCACAGTGGGAAGGTCATGTCAGACAAATCTAATGGATTTCTTTGACTGAGTGACCAAAGTAATAGACCAGGGAGGGGCTATGGATATGGTCTACATAGACTTTGACAAGGCATTTGACACAGTCCCGCACAAAAGATTAGTAGTCAAGCTAGCCAGCCTTGGATTGGGTCCCAGGGTGGTAGCGTGGGTAGCAAACTGGCTGCACAACAGGACACAGAAGGTAATAGTGAATGGAACTCATTCCAAAGAAAGGAGAGTTACTAGTGGAGTACCTCAGGGCTCAGTACTGGGTCCAGTCCTCTTTAACGTCTTTATGGGTGACATTGCAGAGGGTCTGGAAGGAAAGGTATGCCTCTTTGCAGATGACACAAAGATCTGTAACAGAATTGATTCACAAGGGGGGTTAGAAAGGATGAGAAGGGACTTGGCAAAGTTGGAAGAATGGTCAGATGTATGGCAGCTTGGATTAAATGCAAAGAAGTGCAAAGTAATGCACCTGAGAAACAAAAACCCAGGAGAAGTGTACACAATGGCAGGGGAGGTACTAACAACAACAGTAATGGAAAGGGACCTGGGGATAATCATATTAGATGACCTAAAGGTGGGTGAGCAATGTGAAAAGTCAGTAAGGAGAGCTGGGAGGATACTGGGATGCATAGGGAGGGGCATCACAAGTAGAAAAAGGGAAGTGGCTATCCCTCTGTACAGACAGTTGGTGAGACCCCATCTGGAATATTGCATGCAGTTTTGGAGACCCCATCTATGCAAGGACATAGACAGGATGGAAACAGTCCAGAGGAGGGCAACTAAAATGGTGCAGGGTTCGCATCAGAAACCATATGACGAGAGACTGAGAGACCTTAATATGTATACCCTTGATGAAAGGAGGGACAGGGGGGACATGATAGAAACTTTCAAATACCTCAAGGGAATCAACAAAGTCCAGGAGGGTAGCATCTTTCAGAAAAAGAGATGTGCAAGAACAAGGGGGAATAATATAAAGATAGAGGGGGGAAGACTTAGGGGTAATGTGAGGAAATTCTTTTTCATGGGGAGAGTGGTGGACGCCTAGAACCACCTTACTGGGGAGGTTGTGGGGTCTAAAACAGTGGGGGAATTCAAACATGCATGGGACAGACATAAGGCAATTATAGTGGGGGGTTGCAGGAAGTAGGCTGTTGGTTAACTAGAACCTGCAGCTTATCCAATAGGTAGGGAAATGGGCAGACTGGGTGGGCCAAGTGGTCCTTATCTGCCATCAAAGTCTATGTTTCCATGTTTCTGTGTTTCCTCCATTCTGAATAACTAATATGGCTGGATATTTTATGAAGTATTTTACATTTAGTTTCTGAAGTGCTGCTCTAGCTGAGGCAAATCCTTCAGGAACACCAACAATTCTTAAATTATTCCTCTGACCCCTATTTTCTAAATCATCTACTTTAACAGATATATGACTCATTTGCCTTGCTTCTCCCTCTATGAAATCCTCAAGTTTAGTCAGGGACTCCTCCATAGAAGAAATTCCCTCCTCAAGTGAATCCATGTGTACATTAATTTAAATTATTTTAGAACTAGTAATATTGTCCTTCAGGGTTAACTCTGCTCTGTCAGCTTTGATGGAAACCAGCATGTCTTTAATAAAATTTATATCAGTTTTGTCTCCTTTAGTCGAAATTATAGTTTTACCTGAGGCAGAAATTTTTTTCTGAAATGGATGCTGAAGAGAAGTTTGTGTTCGCCCCGTTGTGGTGGTTGCTGTGGGCTGCTGTGTGTTTACTGTTGTTGGGCATCGTTCACCCGAATGATGAAGGATTTTCCACAATCTTTAAATTAACAATACAGACAAGAACAGTCACTTTTTTCTTTAAAATATGGATCACGGTGTTAAGCTGTAATTTTTCCTGACTGACATGTTACTAAAAAAAATATTTTTAACAACTTATTTAGATGGATTTTGAGGTGGCATCGGAGCTCCTGAATCAGGCTGGCATCCTCGTTGAGCGCATCAAGTGTTTTTCATTCTGTGGGTTTTCTAAACTGTGTGGTGTGTAATTGACGACAAATCTTTTTCAAATTAAAAGATCCTGAGATGCCAATCCATTTCTTTAATCACATCCCATCATTTTGACCCTGTTAATGTCCTTATTTGTTTCATTTTAAAGTTCTTTTTCTAGGAGTTCAGGCAACCTCCTTCAGCCTCATCACTAGTCCTTTATCCATCCAGAATAATCTATACCCTCTGCTGAGTGGCCAGCAACCTGTTGTACCTGTGCCAGCATGTATTTATTTGTTCTCAGGAAAGACATACTGAGCTAATAACAGCTCATTTCTAGATTGTCCTGAGGAAGGGGGAAAGCAAAGTATAATTCAACTTAGGAAAACAATGAGGTAAAAAACACTAAATGAAAAATAATAGTAACCCTGCAAATGATCAGCGTGAGTGGTGGTGGAGTGGATGGGGAGGAGGATCCTGGGTGAACAAGGGGGTAGTGGGGGGAGAGCATCCACCCAAGGTCTTCCACTCTCCCATGCTAAATCCATGCCTTAAGCAGTGTTTGTAGTGATCAGTGACACAGTTCCATATATCTCACCCGCCCTGCTGGAACATGCATTCTCATCATGGCTACCTGTTCTCACTCAAGTGGCACATTGAATTAGTGGCAATTGCTATCCACCCTCTCTTCATTTATTTGACAGCACAAAGTGGTAAACTGCTGCTCTCCATTTTTGGATCCTCGCTTGGAGGTAATGAATGCAGTTCATTTGTTGCAACAGTATAGACTCCTACACAATCTATAGTATTGCATTACAGCTGTGCTGTGGTTGACACCTCACTGACCTTTTCCCTCAGAGGGGTTAAAACAGCAAAGTTCACCTTTCCTGGGTTTGGGCATTCTCAGTGGACTGCTAACAAGAAATCTACTTTCACTGCTGGAAAAGGAAAGAATTCACTGAGAGAACCCATAATCTTAGATCTCGTAATTGAATATATCTGATGGGTCTGGGATATGATATGTTTCTTCGTTATCCGTCTTTCGGATGAGATGTTAAACTGAGGTCCCATCTGCCTGGATTGGTGGTAGTTCAGGTGTATGTTAAAGATCCCATGGCACTTATTGAAAAGAGTAGGGGAGTTTTTATTGCGATATCAAAACATAGATAAACAACACAGTGATTCCAAAAAAAAAATTACAAGAAGTCAAAAAATAAGAAATTCATTTAAACACCTATCAGTTACCATATATATACAAACTACTTAAATTTTATTAAGTGAGTAAAACCCCTTCCACCATTTTGTGACTGTACATGAGGTAAACACTTTTGATTCATGTGAATATATCATTGAAAGTTCATTGGATACCAAACATTCATAAGTCATCTTCCTTTGGTAAAGCACCCATTGGCATCTTGCTTGCCATAAATAATACCTTACACAGCTGAAGAATAAAAATAAGGTAATAACATGATAAGGGGCTAGACTAGGGGGATAAATTCCTAAAATTAGCATATCGTATGTAAGAATAGAAAGCCATTTCCAATTCCACACACTTGCTAAGTAATGCCACAAGCCTTTGGCATAGGAACAGTGAAGAAAAAAATGTTCCATAGTTTCTTCCATATTTATACAGTCATTATAAGGACAGTTCCTTTCTTTCTTGTCTTTATATTTTGCATTCCCCCCGACATTCAGGCAGCCATACATTATGAGCCATTGTGTTTCCCACTGAGATAAAGGCAGTCTGGTATTATTAAGTTGGGCCAATACCCTAGGATTCAAAGCAAAGGGACAATTCCTAAAGCAAGGGACTTGCGGGTGAATCAACCCCATAATTAAGCTATACATAGATTGCATATTATTATTCAAAATCATAGTCTTCGTTATTTGCCATTTAAACAATTTTTGAACTGCTGATTTAAAATAAACAGGAATGTGGACATGAAGGTTCAGCTTAGGGGCCAAATTCAGCCATACTTTAAAATAATTGCCTAATGCCATGTCCACCCACCCTTTACTGATACTGTCAACTTGTTTTAACCCAGATTTGATGGTATTCACAAAGAAAAGAGAATGCACAAATACTATTGGGTCTATCATACCCATACCACCGGATTTTCTATCTAAATATGTGTAGTGCCTTTTGAATGGATTCAGCTGATTCCCCCCCAACATCTGAAAAAATATACTATACATTTTAGCCTCTAGCTGAGGAGGGAGAGGGAAAATCATGGCACGATACTGCAGACAGGGAAGAATTAACTGTTTTAATATGTGGATTCGTGTAAGTTTTGAGAATTTCCATGGTTTCCATCTATTTACTTTATTTTCTACCCCTTAATTACTAGCTCCCAGTTTTCAGTTGGCGTATTTTGGGGACCAAAAAGAATCCCCAAAATTTTCAATGGATTTCGAGAGATACAAATCCTATCCTGGACTACTTCCTTTGGGCCTGATGCCCCGATAAATAAACCTCTAGTCTTCTGAAAGTTTAACTTGGCATTAGAGGCTGCTGAAAAAAGTTGAAACACCTCTAAGAAAGATGAACATGGGTATGGTCAACAAAATATAAAATGAAATCATCTGCATAAGCTTGTAGATGGCGTTGGTAAACAGGTACATTCCCAATGCCTATCCACCTTGGTGTATTAACTAGGAACTGTAGGAGGGGATCTAGTAAGAAAATATACAGAAGGGGGCTCAGGGGGCAGCCTTGTTGGACTCCAGTGTTTAAATGAATGCTCTTGGCAATGCCGCCCTGTAAAAAAGGGTAAACTGTGTTGCGTTGATAAAGTAATTTAATTTAATGAGCTTAACCATTTGTATAGGAATTCCATGGCGTTCTAGAACCAAATAGAGTTAAGGAAGATGAACCCTATTAAAGGCTTTCTCAAAGTCTGCAGATTATGCAACCAGATTTGCCAGTAAGTGATGGATGTTCTATTGCATCCCGCATAATCATTAAGTAAGTTTGAGTTCTTCTTTCAGGAATTCCGCAGAACTGATACGGAGATATAACCATTTTAGCGTATTGTTTGAGCCTATTGTTTAAAATATTAGAAAATATCTTGTAATCCGAATTTAAAAGGGTAATGGGCCTCCAGTTCTTAATATTATTCCTGTCGACAGATTTGAATAATTGTATTAGTAAACCTTCAGTGAAGGATGGAAACACAGAATAAGTATCCAAAAAGAAATGAAACAGAAGCACTAGACATTCACTAAATTCTTTTAAAAAGCATTTATAAAGGTGATTGGGTAACCCATCCATCCCTGGGGAAACTTTCGGCTTCAATTTTTGAATTACCACCTTTATTTCATCACTAGTAACTGGTCCCAGTAAGTTAAGTGCCTCCACTGGTGCAGAGGGTAAGTGAACAGATTTAAAAAAATTCTCAAGATCTTCCCCTGAAATTGGGGATTCAGGTTCTAAAGACAGGTAATGTTGTCTAATGGAATCTCTTAGTTGGTCTAGTGTTGTCGCTTTGGTTCTGTCTGCATTAATGAAAAAATCAATGGTAGTACAGTCTTTCAAAGATTTGCAGGCCTCAAATGGGTCACCAATGGAGTTTTTTGTGTGCCATTTGAAAAAATGGCTTATAATGTCTTAGCCCTATCATATTGATAAGTTTTCATGGAATTTTTTAGCACTCTAGTTTGTTCTGAATATTCTAGTTTGGAAACATAAGAAATTGATATAAGCCTCTGAAGTTGCTGTCGTAAGGATAAATATTTCATAAAATTAGAGTCTTTAGCTATCACACCTTGATGTTTGATCCATTTCTGAAGAACCAATTTGGTGTCTGTCCACCAGACCCCAGGTCAGTATACAAGAAGGCTACTGACAGGCGAGCTTGTAAAATCGATTTCACCCCTAATTTTATCTGAGGGGAATTCAAGATTGAGGCGTTAAGTTTCCACCTCCCTTTCCCACTGAGGAATGAGCCCTCAGTGTGAAAGGAACACAGCAACAATAAATGGTCAGAAAGCTCTATGGGTCTTACCTGAAAGCCTTGTACATGCACTGATGGGGAGACTAACATATAGTCAATTAAAGAATGTAACTTGCCTTTTGAGAATGAAAAGTTAGGTCCCTTGGACTGATAGGAGATACAATTAAGTAGGCCAGCCATCTTAATTATTGAGGCTAGTGCATGGGAATGGCAGTAGTTTTTTTTTTTATTCTGCTGAGCTAAGCAAAGTAATCTGCAATTAAATTCACTACCCCATAGTATGTTCAAGGAGGTAATCAAATGTGGTTGTATAGCCTTCATGTAAGTTACTCTATCAGCCTTTGACTGAGGGTTATAGATGTTTATAAATCTATTACAGGTGTTGTGCCATTTCCCATCTAAGATCAGGACCCTACCAGGAATGAGGTCTATTAGTTTGTGAAGGGAAAAGTTAAATGAGTTGAATAGGATGCCAATGCCAGCAGCACTGTCAGTGCCAAACGACCAGTATGAAGGGCCCCAGGGACATTCTCTTTTTAAAAGTGTGCAATTGTTCTATTGTGTACATCCTTGTTTCCTGCAAAAAACTGACTGTAATCTTATTATCATGAATGTACTGAAAAAGGGCCTGCCTTTTGGTAATGTTCAGTAAGCTGTGAGTGTTTAAACAACCCCAAGTACAGTAATCTGCACTGCTAAATCTTATTGGGAACAGCTAACTGTTTTATGTTTTCCTATTTTTCTTCTTTTTCTCCTTATAATTGTCTATGGATTGTAAAATGGTGGACAAAGAGGATTTCTGGGAGTCTGAATCCCCAACTTCCATGTCTGTCTCCACCCAAGGAATGAACAAAGTAGCATAGGAATTAATGGATTCTACAGGGGCAGGAGCGGGGGGGGGGGGTTGATTGCAAATTCCTAGAAGATCTTCTTCTAGGCAAAGAAGATGAAGGGGCTGGAAACTTGCAATCTGGGACTGAAGTGACTGGGTCAGTATAGCACACTGGTACCAGCTCCTGAGGTACCGAAGGAGCCTCACCCTTCCTCTCCTCTACCAAAGGTTGCGGAACTATAAAGTGAGTCTTCTCTCGAGGCCCTGGGGAAGAAGGTCCAGACGGGGAAACTTTCTGAGAAATCTGCTTTCCCACCACGGGGGGGGGGAGGGGGGCACAGATTTCTGAGCTTACTGAATCAGTAGGTCGGGACTAATGCAGATTGCTTTATTTTTAGCTGCCCAAGGACAATCCCTGAAAACGTGGCCACATTCCTCACACAGATCACATCTAGTGTGGTTTGCGCCATTGCATGATGACATGGCCAATTTTCCTGCAATTGTCACACCTAGGTTGGTCACATACACTGGACAGGTGAGTTCTAGAGCCGCACTTATAACAGGATCTAGGCTGACCTCCATAAAAACAGACCCCTCGATCCCTCCCCAACAAAAAGGACTTCAGGATATGCTCAATTCCAGAGTCAGATTGCCTCAATTTAATTTTATATTTCCACCCACCTGTCCAAAACTGTTCTGAATCCAGAATGGGTTCTGGAGAACTTAACACTTCACATTTCCATGACAGCCAAAACGTGATATCTTCCACATGGACCCCCTCATTCTGGAACATCACAGTAATGAATTTAATCAGGGGTTTGGTGAGAGGAATTACCAAAAAGGGGGTCCATGTGGGAGAAAATTTGACCTGCCCATACCTTTCCCAAAAGAGGTCTAAAGCATATGATGTTCTAAAACTGACATTAAAATTGTCTTCGCCTGAAATATTTATAAACGCAAAATCATCTTTAGGAGAAAAATGAAGAGAGTCTTTAAGCAAAGTTTTCCCAACATAGTATCTATCTGGTCTGTATTCCAACCCTCCTTTGTACTGAATTTGTACAGTGTTCCTCCATGGAGCAGCTTCCTTTTTGGTGGTGGAAAAAAGTTCAGACATCAAAGGTTTTTGATGAGGTGGTTTAGAGGCCTCCAAACTTGGTGGACTAACTTGGGCAGGTAGTTTTGAAGGTCCATCAGAAGCTATTTCCTGCAGAACTTGTGGTTCTAGAGGTGCAAGGGAGGGTGGGGGCTTACTTCCTTATGCTTGGACCCAGCTTCTGCACTTAGTTTAGCATTTGAGCCTGGTTTTCATGTAGGGGAGTTTTGAGAAAATTTTAAATCCAAATCCCATTCAGGGTCAGGTAACCAAGTACCTGAGGGAGCTTGCTTCCAGTCCCCCCCTACCAAGGCCTTTCCTGGCATCCAGGGCCCCAAAGTTAAGTTGGGAGAAACAATTAAGTTAGCAGAAACATTCTCAGTTCCAGATTTAGAAAGATTACGAAGTAACTGTGTAGAACCCTTATTGCCCCCGTTATTTCGGTGTGTGTCTGTGAAAAAAACTCTGTAACACCTGTTTGGGGCTCCATTGTGGTTTGGTAAATCATTGCAGGAGAAACCACTGACTCTTCCTTAGCCAGTTGCTTGAAGACAAAACCTGCCACTTTGCTCGGTGGAGCGCTAGTTTCTAAAGTGAAATCAGGAGAGACAGGAGCTGAAAAGCTCTCATGTTGCCTCGCTAAGTTCTCAGTCTCAGGTACCATGTTTCCTTTTAGAAACTCAGGTTTTAGGCACTCGTTCAGCTGAATGATTTCACTGCCAGCCTGTTGTTCAAGTCTGTCAGAATCATGCTCAGTTACAGTGACAGGCTAGGAATGTGTTGACTCACCGAGCACCGCAGGGCATGTAGTAGGCTTCTCCTCAGCTGAGCTGCTGACAGAAATCTTAGCGCTAATGACAGGGTGCGTCTCTGTATGTTGCTGCTTTACTGACTCCACAGTTAGCTGACCTTCTAGTTGAAAATTCCTGAGGTTTTACATGCAGTGCCTTTTTGCAAGGGCTTATCACTCATGAGTTTACCAGCGGTGAGCTTCATTTCCTCCGTGGAAATAGGAGCTTTATGGAATTCATCTTCAGAATCGCATTCTACAACATCTGCTCGTTTTGCCTCTAGCACGCCCACAGTGGGAAATGAGGCAAGCGCTCCCACTGTGCAGATGTCCTCTCCCTCCAGTGTCTCACTCCGAGTGGCCATCTTGCAGACAGCCTGTCCCCCTACTGGCCAAGAGTAGGGGAATTTCCCCAGTGTCCTGGCCAAATTTCCCTTATTCACTAAAAATACCACCAACAGCTTAATCTGGTTCAAGGTCAGTTGGCATTCATCTGTATCCCCCTCCCCCGGGTCATGCCTGAAAATAGGCAGGATTTGTCTAGTGCATTTACCTGGTCAACAAAAAACTAAATAAATATACAGTACGTTGCATTTTTACACCATATGTAGTTAGCTTTATGCCTTTAGTGGTGTACATTTACATAGAAGTGGTCATGGCTTATTTTACTCCTGGAACTGTCAGATGTTTGATTTCACTACTGGAACTAAGTTCCCTGGGTTCCCTTGCATTTCCGTGATTGTCTGCTTTAAAGTTCACTAAGCAGCCTTGGAAAAATTTGAAAGATGGGTGGTATTGGGGTCTAGTGGTCAGATCACAGGCTTGGGAACCAGCAATTTCATATTTAAATCCCAATAGAGCCACTTATTCACTGTTACCCTGAACAAGCTGCAGTAGCTCTAAGAGCAATGTTCATGAGAGATCAGGAATTAGGGTGGTGTTTTGCAACAGGTTAAACTGGGTTTTGCTCTGCTCCTGTTGTTTTTTAATCTATTGTGATGCACAGCAGTGTAATTACGTGTAGTATAGTCTTGAATTGGTACAGTTCCTTGATAGGGATTTGACATGCTGCAATCACAGCTCTAACTGACCAACCTTAGTTGTAAAGTCAGTGGTAGAGTTCCTTGGTGATGGGGCCTGATTCATACTATTTCCACCAGTTTAACCAGCTGAACAAGGTGGTGAGTTTTTCTATGTGGGATGGCTAAAGGGAGCAGTGGAATAGTCCAAATTAGAGATCAGGCTGCAATTTACATTGCCAATCTGCATGGCTCTATAAATTGGAGCCATTTTCTGCATAATGACTGCCTGTGGTTGTCTCATCCTCTACACCATCTGTATGTCCTCTGGTGGTAGAAAAATGTTTCTGTTCTGTCAGATATACATTAAATATAATTGTTCTTCAGTCACTGACATATGCCCCTGATATGTTAAGTATTGTGTATAGTCAGCAGTGTTTTTCCAGTTGTAGAGGTGGCACAGAAAACAGAAAAAAAGTGCAGCAAGCATAGATTCATGAATAAAGTAGATCTGGTAGAAGGAATGGGAGAGGCTGGGGGATGGGGACACAGACAGGTACAGAAGAGAAGGTATCTCATGCATACCAATGATGTGATGAGATTCCACTGTGGAAGTAGAAGGTACTATGTGTCAAGTTCCTGTTTTTCCTGCTTCCTCTCTTTTTGTTAGCAATATGTCACATAACTCTTGCTATGCAGCTATAAAAAGGATGCCAGAGTGTTCTCTTTACACAGGACAGATAGAGAAAGCCGTGCAACTACAGCACATATTGGCATGTTAAAATTAAAAGAGTAGGCACCTGACCTATGAGGGGGTCTCCTTGTTAGTGTTCAGGCTTTGTCACAACTCAGCTATTTATGAAACCAAGAACCCCCTTTTAAAATCATGGAATGATGAAAGGGAGAATAGGAAAATAGAAAAACATTAATATTATTTTTAGGCTCTTTTGAGCATCACTGGGGGAACACTGGATATGATTTGTTTTAGATACTGGCTGCACACTAGCAACTCTGGCACTCCATCAAAATGAAAAATGAAATGTATAAGAAATGTAATCACAACTCCATGGCTAGAAACATAGAAACACTGAACTTGTCAGCAGATAAGGAATGATCGGCCTGCCTAGTCTGCATTTTTTCTCTGCCTAAGACTGTGCCGCAGATCCTACTTTATCTCTGGCTTTACCTACTCTTTTTTTGCTAGTATTCCCCTATGTCTATCCCATACCATTTTGAATTTCCCCATTGACTGTGCCCCACCACATCTGCAGGGATGCTGTTTCATACCTCCACCACCCTTTCTGTGAAGCAGTACTTTCTCACATTGTCCCTTAGTTTACCCATGTCATGCCCTCTTGTTCTGCGGCATCTCCTTTTTTGGAAGATGCTACCCTCCTGTACCTTATTTATTCCCTTCAGGTACTTGAAGGTCTCTATCATGTCACCCCTCTCTCTTCTGTCCTCCAGGGTGTACATATTGTGAGCCACCAGCCTCTCCCCATATGACCTTTTTTGTGCAGGCCCTACACTATTTTCGTTACCCTTCATTGAACAGCATCTACCCTGATGATGTCCTTACACAGATGCAGCCTCCAAATCTAGACACAGCACTTCAAAAAAGGTCTCACCAATGACCTGTACAGTGGCATTACCACCTCCTTTCTTTTGCTGTTGATACACCTCACAATGTACTCCCTTATTCCACTGACCTTCCCCACGGCCTTGGCACAATATTTGGCAACCTTTAGGTCATCAGATATGATCACCCCAGATCCCTTTCCTGTTTGGTGACTGATAACTCCCTACCCATCCTGTAATCCTCCACAAGGTTCCTGCATCCCAAGTGCATGATTTTGCACTTCTTCACATTGAAACACAGCTGCCAACTCTGGACCATTTCTCCAATTTAGCTAGGTCCTTCCTCATTTTTTCCACCCTGCTAGAGTGTCTATCCTATTGCAGGTCTTAGTGTCATCTGCAGAGCAGCAGACTTTCCCCTCCAGCTGCTCTGCAATGTCACTAATGAAGATATTAAACAGGTCCAGCCCAAGAACTGATCCCTGTGACACCCCTACTGGTCACCCTTTGTTCCAT
The DNA here is from genome assembly GCA_016271365.2 of Neoceratodus forsteri. Classification (NCBI taxonomy): domain Eukaryota; kingdom Metazoa; phylum Chordata; order Ceratodontiformes; family Ceratodontidae; genus Neoceratodus; species Neoceratodus forsteri. The sequence goes on from JADMNL010000025.1 coordinate 402,614,718, forward strand.
AGAAACATAGACTTTGATGGCAGATAAAGACCTCTTGGCCCACCTAGTCTGCCCATTTCCCTACCTATAGGATAAGCTGCAGATCCTGTTTAACCAATAGCCTACTTCTTCCTACCCCCACAAAAATTGGCTTATGTCTGTCCCATGCATTCTTGAGTTCTCCCACAGTTTTAGACCCCATAACCTCCTCAAGAAGGCTGTTCCATGCATCCACCACCCTCTCTGTGAAACAATACTTTCTCACATTGCCCCTGAGCCATCCCCCATCTTCAAATTGTGTCTCCTTGTTCTTGTACATCTCTTTTTCTGAAAGATGCTACCCTCTTGGACTTTGTTGATTCCACTGAGGTACTTAAAGTTTTATCATGTCTCCCTCCCTTCTTTCCTCAAGGGTATACATATTAAGCTCCTTTAGTCTCTCTTTATATGGCTTCTCTGCAGACCCTGCACTATTTTATTTGCCCTCCTCTGAACTGCCTCCATCCTGTCTATGCCCTTGCGGAGATGGGGTCTCCAGAACTGGACACAGTACTCCAGATGGGGTCTCACCAACTGTCTGTACAGGGGGATAACAACTTCCTGTTTTCTGCTGGTGATGCCTCTCCCTATACATCCCAGTATCCCCCCAGCCCTCCCTATTACCTTCTCACATTGCTTGCCAACCTTAAGGTCATCTGACATGATTACCCCCAGGTCCCTTTCCATTTTTGTTGTTGTAACTACCTCCCCCTCATTGTGTAATCTTCCCCTAGGTTTTTGTTTCCCAGGTGCATTATTTTGCACTTCTTTGCATTGAATCCAAGCTGCCATCCTTCTGACCATTTCTCCAACCTTGCCAAGTCCCTTCTCTTTCTTTCCACGCCTCCTTGTGTATCAACCCTGTTGCAGATCTTTGTGTCATCTGCAAAGAGGCATACTTTTCCTTCCAGTTCTTCTGCAATGTCACTTATAAAGACATTGAAAAGGACTGGACCCAGTACTGAACCCTTCGGTGCCTCACTAGTAACCCCTCGTTCTTTAGAGTGGACCCATTTACAATTACTTTCTGTGTCCTGTTATCCAGCCAATGTTTTATCCAGGCTACCACCCTGGAACCCACTCCCAGGCTGGTTCATTTGACTATTAATCTTTTGTGTGGGACTGTGTCAAATGCCTTGCTAAAGTCTAGGTAGGCCATGTCCACAGCCCCTCCCTGGTCTACTACTTTGGTCACCCAGTCAAAGAAATCAATTAGATTCATCTGAAATGACCTTCCCGCTGTGAACCCATGCTGTCTTGGGTCCTGTGCCCCACTGGCCTCAAGGTACTCAACAATTCTTTCCTTCAGAAGTGATTCCATCACTTTCTCTACCACAGAGGTCAAACTGACAGGTCTGTAGTTTCCTTCCTCTGTCTTGGTCCCACTTTTGTGAAGGGGAATCACATCTTCCTTCCTCCAGTCCTCAGGTACCACACCATCCTCCCATGATTTGTTAAAAAGGGTAGTCAGTGGTGTCACTAGTTCTCTGCTTAATTCTTTTAGAATTCTGGGGTGAATTCCATCTGGCCCCATTGCTTTGTCCACCATCCTCTGTGTTCTATCCCTCAACCAGTTTGCAACCCAGTTCACCAATATTTAACCCAATCCAAGGCTGCCCATCTTGTTCACATGCCTCCTATGTGGAACAGTGTCCAATGCCTTACTGAAGTCCAGGTAGGATGAGCCAGGATTGAGCTTGATATGTCCTTAGTTACCATTTTAAAGAAATGGTGTGACCATAGTGGGCCCGGTTGTCAGCAAAGGGGGAAATATGGGTGGGGAGAGAGCCTTATAAGGAAAATGAGGACAGGACCTTAGATATCTTCACAACGTATGTACAAATGCATAAATCTAACAAAACGTATCACTCACAAATGGCGTAGCTGAGTCTGAACTGATGAATGTGGCACACCAGATCCACAACAAAAGGAAGACTTGGCTGAAGTGATTATAGGGAGAGGGGAGTCAAAAGAGGGAAAATGTAAGCAGCTGAAGGGGATGGGAGGAATCTGGCCCCTATTGCTGAAGGAGGTGTGAACTCCTGTGTCATTACCTGATTAACCTAAGGTATCAAATACTATCACAGGCCCATTTTATAATAAAAACATTTTTTTCTTTTAGAAGATAGAATGCAGTACATTCATCTTACAAAGTATTAATAATAAAACACAGCTTATTTTTAGACAGTAAGAAGTGAATGATCAAAATGTCTAATATATTGTATATATAGTAATTGCAAAAAGCTATGTTAATGCAGATATTAGGGTTGAAGACTGCAATGCTTACAAAGTAGAGAAATGAAAACATTGGAGCTTTGGGTCTCCATAGTCTTGGCAAATCAGTGATGGGTCTTCATTGGGGTTTTCAACTCTAATGCCCACCCCTACCCCCAACCCGTGGCCTCCTGTCCAAACCACAAGACACAGCTCCAAGACAGTGCCTCATAGTGATACACTCTTCAAAGGTAGAGAAGTATAACTTGCCACAAGTTGATAACAGAATCAGTGATAGCTTTCTTTATGCAGGGTCCTCTGGGTCCAGCATGAAGAACAAAAATCACATCTGACCTTGTTTGCTCAGGGGAAGGCTGGGCATTAGGGTTGACAACCCCAAGGAAGATCTCACTACTGATTCGCCAACACTCTGGAGACCCAAAACCCTTATGTTTTTTCATTTCCCTCCTGTGTATGATTTGCGTTCTTCAACCCTAATGTCTGCATTAACATAATTTTTTTGCAATTAATTTCCCTTCTTTTTCTGTTGGTGGAATCGTATCCTCATTCACATGGGTCCCTTTGGGACCTGCATGAAATGAAATGAAATAGAAACATAGACTTTGAGGTAGATATGGACCGCTTGACCCACCTAGTCTGCCCATTTCCCCTACCTACTGAATAAGCTGCAGTTCCTAGTTAACCAACAGCCTATTTCTTTCTACCCCCCACAATAATTGCCTTATGTCGGTCTCATGCATTCTTGAATTCCCCTACTGTTTTTGACCCTACAACCTATTCAAGAAGGCAGTTCCATGCATCCACCACCCTCTCTGTGAAAAAATACTTCCTCACATTACCCCTGAGCTGCCCTCCCATCTTTAAATTGTGTCCACTTGTTCTTGCACATTTCATTTTCTGAAAGATGCTACCCTCTTGGACTTTGTTGATTCCCTTGAGGTACTTAAAAGTTTCTGTCATGTCCCCACTCTCCCTCCTTTCCTCAAGGGTATACATATTAAGCTCCTTTAGTCTTTCCTCTTATGGCTTCTGTTGCAGACCCTGCACCATTTTAGTTGCCCTCCTCTGGACTGTCTCCATCCTGTCTATATACTGCAGATAATCCCAATGTAGTGCATGGGCCCATCTTGTTTTTGACATGCACATCAACCCCTTGTAAGGGAAGGCTCCCTGGCATGCCACAAGGTGTCGTCTGTGTGCCAGAACACTGCTCTGTCTGTCTCCAGGCTGGGGCTGGTGGCACACACCGCAGCGCCTTCCCCCCAGCCTCGGCCCATTCAGCTGGCTCACTGATCTTGCACCTGTACCCAGGTCACTGGCATGGGAAGGCAACATGGTACCCACTGGGCCAGCGACCATCCCTGCAAACAAGGTTACTTCAGAGACTCACATGGAGGGAACTTTGAAAACAAACTGCACTGTAGAGAACAATTTTGGATATATAAACCAGAGTCTCTCTACTGGCCTGGACAGAACAACAAATTTGAGATCAAACCTTTTTTTTAAATTATGTGTTCTGCATCATAGATAATATGTTATGTCATGCATTATTGTTTTTGATATATACTGTAGCCTAATATTAAGCAACCCCTTTAAGCTGATATTTATCCTCCTCTGCCTTAATAATTACTTCTTATTCTTTTTTTTACCTCACTTGTCCCTACCCATAACTTCTCCTTCACAGAGGAGGGCAACTAAAATGGTGCAGGGTCTGCAAGAGAAGTCATACGAGGAGAGACTAAAGGAGCTTAATATGTATACCCTTGAGGAAGGGGGGGACATGATAGAAACTTATAAGTACCTCAGTCGAATCAACAAAGTCCAAGAGGGTAGCATCTTTTAGAAAAAGAGATGTGCAAGAACAAGGGGACACAATTTGAAGATGGAGAAGGGACGGCTCAGGGGCAATGTGAGGAAGTATTTTTTCACAGAGAAGGTGGTGGATGCATGGAACAGTCTTCCTGAGGAGGTTATAGGGTCTAAAACTGTGGGAGAATTTAAGAATGCATGGGACAGACATAAGGCAATTCTTTTGAGGGGTAAGAAGAAATAGGCTGTTGGTTAACTAGGATCTGCAGCGTATCCTGTAGGTAGAGAAATGGGCAGTTGAGGGGGCCAAGTGGTTCTTATCTGCCATCAAAGTCTATGTTTCTATGTTTCACTTCCCTTTCTCACTCCCCTTCTAATCCTCCCCCCATTTTAGCTCTACGAGTTACACCTTTTGTATTCCATCTGGCTCGCCACCTGTGGTCAACATGGGTGGAAATCATATTTTTTGTCTCCCATATAGTAATCTAACCTCTGTTTGAAAATAGTCATATTATTACTCTCGACTATATATTGGGGAAGAGTATTCCTCATTGTTATTGCTCTTTGAGTATAAAATGTACTCCTTTTTACAGTTACATTTTTTTTCACCTATTATTTTATACATGTGGGATCTGGTAGATTTGTTGACTTTATGCCCTGTAAGTCCTAATGTCTCCATCATGTATTGATTTTGGATAGATTTAAAGGTTAGGCACAGATCACCATTAATTCTTCTGTATTCTGCCAAATATAACTTTAAGTTTTTAAGTCTTTGGTTGTAGCCTAAATGCTGTATCGTATTAATTTTGTTGTGACTTTTCCCTGGACTCTCTCAATCAGTTTCTTACTTTTTATGGTATGAGCCGCATAGAACTGCGAACAACACTCCAGATGGGGTCGCACCAGGCTGGTATACAGGGGCATGATTACTTTACTCATTGTACTTTTGATATTAGTATACAACCAATAATTCTTTGACATTTCCTGACTATTTCTTTGGTATTTCTGTCAAAGGATAGGTCCTTTGTGATCCGTACTCCTAGATCTTTTTCCTCTGTAGTACTCTCAAGTATGGTGTTATTTAATTTATATTGCAGTAGTAGATTTGTCTTATCAAGATGCACTACTTTGCATTTCTTTTTGTTAAATATCATTTTGTTAGTTACTGCCCACTGTGATGGTTCTAACATGTGGTCTTTTTAGATAATTTTCCCTGAGGGAGTTTGAGCATGAAATGAAACACAGGATTAGGTATAAATGTGCTGCAGATTGTCCCTTTTCTGTACTGTGGAATTAGTTTTAAACATCTGCCTGCACAACGAAACTGAGTTCTGCACATACTTAGAACTGTTTGTACAAAGACTGTGATTGAAGAAGCTTCATGGTAACCATGGCAACCATGGACATTATAGACCACGGAAGTACAAAGGAACTATACCAACAGAGTTGCACAGCTCTGAGGATATGCAAGGTGCAAAACACAAGTTAACTCGGACATGTCAACCAGTGTCTAGATGGACTGCTTTTTCAGCTACCAATTGTTCTTCTTTTGTCAAATTTGCACTTATTTTATACCCGCCAGCACCTAAATAAAGGATGGATCCATGTAAACATGAGCTCCTAGCCTCGAGTGCCTTTTTACTTCATGAAGGGGAGGTGAATGTCATTTCTCCATTTGTTCAGCAACATTTCTTCGTTATTTTTTTTGCAACATTTTAACCCCAAAATTTTAACATAGCCTTTTTATGACCCCTCTTCTAAGCATGGCAGGTATCATTTTTAAAATACTAAACAAAATGTCATGTTGTGCCACAAGTACAAAAACACATTTTGTCCAGGATTTGAAAATGAGACCCATCACGTTCATTAGGTGGTGTGAAAAAATGGCTATGTTGAAACTTTCCTGTCAAAATACCGAAAATGATCAAAGTTATGAGTGAGCACTGAAAAATGACAATGGACCTTCATAACGTTGTTGTTTTTAAATATTTTTACCCCCAATTTTTAACAGCCTTTTTGTGACCCCACCTCACCAGTAGGCAACATTTTTCAAATTCTGCCCGAAACATAATTCCATGCCACAGGTACAAAAACACATTTTGGCCAGGATTTGAAAAATGACAGTTACCATGTTCATGAGATGATGTGAAAAGAATGGTAGCATTTAAAAATTTCAGCATAACTTCATAACTTTTTTGTTTTTTAATAGTTTGATCCCAAATTTTCAATATAGTCTACATATGACCGCATTTCATGAACCTGGTATGTGAAGATTTTCAAATCCTGCCAGAAAGGTGATTTAATGGAGTGACTGAGAAATCCTCTTTTGTGCCAGATTTGAAAAATGTCACCTACCTTGTTCATGAGGTAGGGTCCCAAAATGGCCATATGGAAAATTTGGGAGAAAAATATTAAACAAATGACTAAGTTATGAATAAAAGTTCAAAATGCTTTGAAATACATTAAAGGGACACTGTCCAAGCTTTACTTACATTTTTGGGCACCACTCAGAAACATGGCTTTACTGCCTGCAGTAGTCTGTCTTGTGGCATATTAAAGACAGCAGACATGGGCCAGCCCAGTGGCACTGAGGGTTGAGGCACTGGATGCCACACCTCACTCCACACCAGTGACCTGGGTTCAGGAAAGCACCTGGGCCATCTATAGGACTGCTCTCCTTTCCCTGGAAGGGACTGGGGCATCCATTGCACTGTAGTGGCCCCCAATGGAAATCGTGGGCACTACAGGAGCAGGATGCATGTAGGGTGAAGTGCGGTGGATGTCGTCATGTTGTGCCTTGATGTCATTGCACATCCGCACTTCTCAGGGTAAAAATACAGAGAGGAAAATTGCAGATGACTCAGGCAGCTTGATGGCTGCACTTCAGCAACCAGGGGGCCTGTCACAGAATTGCACTGTGGTATTGGTTCCTGGCCTGGCACAGGGCACATGGGGAGAGTCTCCTCTGTGGGTATGGCGCTTTGCTAGCCAGTATGTGAGTGAGCCTGCAGGCTGATTGGGGATGAAAGTGGTGGCTGGAAGTTGGCAGATCAGGCTACAGGAGTATAAATAATGATATTAGAAAAAAAGACAACAGACATGTAGGCACCATAAAAATGATCACTTTTTCTCATTTTACTCAGAAGGGAAACCCAGGTGGTCTGAACATATTGATCATATGCTGATCCCGAAGTGCGGTTACATTTGTAAATAGCACTGAAGTGGCGAAGGTTCATTCATGAGGTGCCATGTCCAAGTTCATCTAAATGCACTTTCTAGTATTAGAAAGAAAGCTGAACTTGGGGAAATTTAGCTGAACTCAGAAAAGTTCCTCTTTCTTTGAGAAAACGGCTAAAACTTTTTTAAATCACAGTCTGAAAGTCAAGCCATGATACTGGTCATGTACCAGTGCATATCCATATGTACACACATGCTCAGTATCACAGCTCGACTTTCAAACCATGATACTGGGCACGCAGCAACGCATATCATATGTGCATACATGCTCAGTATCACAGCTCGACTTTCAAACCATGATACTGGCAGTAAGAAATTAAAAGTTTCATGGGAGTCCACTTGGGGCAGGTAGGGTTTGCAATATGTTTGGGGGGAGCCATACTATTAAAGTAAGAATCTGCTCTTTAAATATTTTTAAAAATACTTTAGTTTTGGAGATGAAAAACACAAAAACACACACATTGGGCTAAACTCTATCAAACCTGCAAGCTTCAGGTTTCAAATCCTCCTAGTTAGTCAGTTATAGGTGATCAAAAAAAGTCATAATTTATATAATTTTGTTTGCCCCTCTATAACTTCCCCTGGTGAACCAATTGCCACAAAGTTTTCAGGATCCAGAGGTCCTGGCACCTTTTCTGTGCTTTTCAGATCTGAAGTAAATCAGTTTAATAGGGGCAAAGTTATTGGGGTGCAAAAACTGGGGTTTAACATTAAAGTGCTTACTGAACCTAGTATACAGGCGAGGTAATGCCTGCACTATGTATTTGGGATAACTAAGCATTTTAATGTTAAATGCCGATTTTTGCAACCTATTAACTTTGCCCCAGTTCATCCAATTTACACACTTTTTTGGAAATAATAGTGTTGGTGTCAAACATTTCATGGGAATTGATTGACTGGTGGCAAAGTCACAGAGGTGCAAAAGAACCCCCCAAATCACCAAAATTCAGCCTTTTTTTGCTCAACCATAACTAAAGAACTAGGAGGATTTGAAAGCTGAAAATTACAGGTTTCATAGAGTTTGTCCCAAGGTGTGTGCTTATGTGCTTCTTATGTCCCAAACTTAAGTACTTTTTAAATTAAAGAATATCATTCAGTTTGTGAGCATGCACAGTTTAAAAAAAATCAGTGTTCTAAAGATAGCTGAATTTATGGAACAACATGAAGTCATGGCGCCATCATATAAGACTCTGTTGTTTTTCAATTCCTGCTGTTTCCATTCAGCAGGGACACAGCTATGTGTCAGTGTGTAGTTATGTTGCTGCTGAGCCACATAAGCAGCTTTATTCATTACAACTGGACATGGGAAGGGGCAATCCCTGGTGCAAGTTTATTTGAGTATATTCTGACACCAGAGTGCCTACCCCTGGTGTCAGCTCATTCCTTGATCCTCTCCATATGTTCTCCCCAAATCCATTATCTGAACTGCAGCCACTGGGGAGCCCAATCCCTAGTGTCAGATTTCACAAGCTCCCCTCCTAGTAGTGTGAGACACCGGGGTGCCTACCCCCGGTGCCCTCAAGTAGCATACCGACACTGGGGTGCCCAATCCCCAGTGTCAGAAACTGTTATTGTTCCTGTAAAAAAAGAAAACTGTCCCCCGACATCTCTGTTTTTTTTTAAATAACCTGAAATGAAGAAAACGGTCCCTTGTCATCTGCCGCCGGCCCCATCCCCCATCCTGACCCTGCCACTCAGCATCTGGCACCCCACCCCTTACCCTATGCTTACTGAGCCAAGATCCAAATACCGTAATCCTCTCTGGACTGAAGACACTTCTTCACTCTTCAATGCCGAACTGGGAATTGAGGAAAACAGGTAAGTGCAGTGGAATGTTTTCTGATGGCATTTTGAACATTTCTTCATAACTTGGACATTTTTATATATTTTTCACCAGATTTTCAACATGACCTTTTTGTGACCCAGCCTCATGAACACTGGTGGTGAAATTACATTAATCAGGCCCAGAATGTGATTTTGCAGTCACTGCATGAAATCATCTTTTGGGCCTGATTAACATAATTTCACCACCAGTGTTAATGAGGTGGGTTCTCAAAAAGGTGCGTGTTGAAAGTTTGGTAAAAAAAATATGTAATAATTACCATATTATGAGCATGCATTGACATTTTTCTAAGCATGCTCATAAATTTGCTAATTTTTAATGTTTTGACCCCAAATTTTCAACATAACCATTTTTTTCACACCACCTAATGAACATTGCAGTTATCATTTTTCACATCCTGGCCAAAATTATTTTTTTCACCTATGACACAAAATTACATTTCAATGAGGATTTGACAATTTTCACCTACTGATTCATGAGGTGGGGTCATAAAAAGACCATGTTTAAAGTTTGGTGGTCAGAATATTAAAACACAACAAAGTTATTGAAGTATTTTGTAATATTTCTACGTACACTCATAACTTCAGTTATTTTCAATATTTGAACCCCACATTTCCAGAAGAGCCATTTTGTCACAACACCCCATGGATGTGACAACTGTTTTTTCAAATCCTCTCCAACATGTGATTTTTCAAAATTATGTTTTGTCCAGCATGACGGTAAATGAAACCTGTCATGTTCAGAAGGATGGGCCATAAAAAGACTCTCTTGAAATTCTGGGGTCAGAATGTCACAAAAAAAAATAGAGAAGTAAAGTTGTTTGCAGGGATGACCGCTGGCCCAGTGGGGACCATGTTGCCTTTATTACACGAGGTCCCTGCACCCTTATTTGTACCCCCTGAGGTACACAGTAGACAGCTAGTATTAGGCATATGTTATACTAATATACAGGGCTTAGGGCATCTACCGTATAAGAGTAAATGTCAGGATATGTATGCATATTATTGTTATACACTTTACTTTCTCTAATACACACATGTATTTCTTGCTTGCAAAATGTTAGGACATTTGTGTCCTTGTAGTGATTATGATATATGAGTCAGCATTGCCATCTTCTGATGATTTGTATTATTACACTGCTATACGCAAACTGTACTCCTTTGTCTTTACAAAGTGATGACTACTACAAAATTGTATAATGTTTTCTTGGACTGAGGAGCCACCTCTAATTTAGCCAATAGGGCTCATCTTTCTAACTAGAAATGTTTCTGTCTTACAGTAACCATGGAAATTATCATAGGTATATAATGTAAGACATTACATCTTCTACCTCGGAGACCCCAAGAGAGACGGAGAATCCTCGAGGTATAGGGAACACTTAGCATTGGCTCCCAGTTCGTATTGGTAAGAACTGCTTAGGGCAACTATGATTATCCTTTTGGTAGTACTAACAAGCTTTTTACTCTTATGCAATGTGTCTGTGATTCCTTGCATGCCCTTTATTGCCAAGAACCTGAGAGTGAGGTTTAGACCTCCTGACAATTGGCGACCATGTGCAGGCAATATATGGTGTTTGCAAAGTTTCACTTGTGGCTTACAACTTTTCCCTTCCCAACAGGGACTGTAGGTGTGCATTCCTGCATCACCTCTCCCATTCTATGACCACTTTGTAATAACTTGCAAAGTCTGGCTGCTTTGTGGGTGTGGTTGATGCTGACTCAGCCCACCCCACAGCAGTTTTGAATTGCAAGCCTACAATAGCCTGACTGTGAACAAGTGCACTTGTTGTGGATCGATACACAGTATGGCGCCTTTTCACAGTTTGATTTTTGTCCCCTCCCACACAATGGCCACCGTATCAAATAGCTGTGCAGAACTGAGACTCGATGTCTCAAACTTCCTTGCCTCCCATGGAGGATGGGCTGACTTCGCATGGGATGCAAGTCAATCTGATAACCCTGTACTGGGGATTTCAACGCAGTACTCCGAGACAAGACAAATAGCCAGGAAGTGAGAAGCTAAAGAGTTGTTTGTCATGGCTCTCTATGCTGCTTTGGAAGCCTCCGAAGTGAGGTTTCGAACCCTTGAACTGCAAATCTCATCTATTAAGCAAGAGATGGGATTGCAGGAAACTGAATGTGTGAGACGTGAGCAGCATTTGGAGTCTGAACTCCAAACACTGTGCAATGAAAAGGATTCCCTTTTGCATCATTCTGCACAGGCAGGCAAGCAAGAACTTTGTATGTTGAAGCAGGAGTGTGAAAGTTTGAGACAGGATAAGGGACAGGCTTTGCAAATGAATGACTTGTTAAGTAGAACAAATGAGTGAGGAGCTGGGAGAGATACAGTATGAGATAAGCCAGGTATGTAATGACTTGGTAATAGTTACTAGAGACAATCGTGAATTGAGCACCGCATATAGAGTTTTACAAAAACAGATGCAGGATGAAGTAGATCAGAATGTTGCTAAAGTAAGTCATCATGAATGTGTAACTAAAATGGTGAAACTGCGCCATCAGCAAGAGGTGCTGGCTGGCCACATTAAGGCGATGGGAGGCGTAGCCCATGCCTTGACCGCATCATCTGAAAGGGAGCAGTCAGATGATGACATCTATCAGTACAATGCCCAGTCACACCCCTACTGTGGCACAGACACCTCTCCCCATCATTCACAACATGGTGGACCCTTGACCCATGACCCCACACACCGACATCATCAACGGAATGACACACATCATGGGCGACGCCAACATGGCTGCCCCCATGATGGGGGGAGCAGGCCTAGACCTAGTCCTGACAGCACCACCGGTAGCTGTTATTAATGAGGAAGACAGGAGATAGAGAGAATGATTGAAACTGCAATAGGCACTGTGCTCATTTCCGAGAGAAACAAGAGAGTTCTCAAAACCCAAGTAAGGCAGCTTCTACACGAGGCTGGCATTCAGGATGGTATGGTTCATTCCATGGTGGAAGCCACAGCTCAGGCAGCCCTGGATGGCACCTGAGGTAACCTACCTCCACCTGATCATCCCACTAATCCTCTACAAATGGCCTTCTCTGTTCAGCAAATAGCTGACAGCATTGGTCGGATGAGCCCATCCGACAACCTCAGTTGCCACTTGGAAAAGGTGCGTGCTAAGTGTGAAATGCTTAGTCTCACTGAAGACTACCAGGTCCAGATCCTACACCAGACCATTGATCCTGGACTGTGGGCAAAACTCCCCGATACTGTCCGTCAAGACGACACTGCCACTTTTGATGAAGTGGCAGCTGAACTCATTTCTGCACACAGTCCAGGTGTAGTAGGAGTGATGCTCGCATACCCTGTAGAACAGAATGTGAAAGAAAGTCGAGCGACTTTCCACCAGAGGCTCTGGATGGCCTACCGAGCAGGGAAGCATTTTGCAGGAGAAGCCGCAGATGTGGATCTTATTGAATACAAGATCCTATTCCTTAGGAATATGATCCCTGCAGTAAGAGAAAAGGTAACAACAACTACCTATCCCACCACGGAGAGGTTTGCTGACATTCTTCAGAAAACCAAGAGAGTTTATCAACTCTACATCCGTGATTCAGGCTCCGGTTCCAAGGAAATAGCCGCTGTGGAAACCACTACGGAGGCCACGATGCACTATACGGTGGAGGGACAGGCCCGAGAGAAACAGCCCCTCCCCACAGATAACCAGCAAGCCCAGCAGGCCCAGCAACAACAACAACAACAACAATCCTGGGGTGGGAACCGGAACTACCACAGAAACAAGAAACACCATAAGAATAATAAGGGTAAACAGCAAAGATCAGGTCCTTCATATAGGGAAATAGCCGATGAGAACAGGAAATACAGAGAACTCCTTGGGCAAGTGCGCTCTGTGGCAGATGCTGTTCCAGTTTGGGCCCTTGCTGCCATACAACCGGGAGAGCAGGTCTCGACAGGCCGTGGAGACACTGGAAGTACAGGCCTTTAGACCCATACAGGCCTGAACCCGGAAAAGGCTTCCTATGTCACTTGCCTCTGAGGCTGGGAGATCAGAGGGCTGTGGGTTCAGTTACCACATCTGGCACTTGGGTTAATATTCCAGTACTGACACTGTAGTGCAGCATGAGAGGGGTGCTGCACTTCTGAGGTGCCGTCTTTCGGATGAGACATTAAACCAAGGTCCCATCTGCCTGGATTGGTGGTATTTCAGGTGGATGTTAAAGATCCCATGGCACTTATCGAAAAGAGTAGGGGAATTTCCCCGGTGTCCTGGCCAAATTTCCCTTATTCACTAAAAATACCACCAACAGCTTAATCTGGTTCAAGGTCAGTTGGCATTCATCTGTATCCCCCTCCTCCCCTGAGTCATTCCTGAAAATAGGCAGGATTTATCTAGTACACTTACCCGGTCAACAAAAATGAAATAAATAAAATAAATAAATATATCATCGGTGCAGCATGGTGAAGTGGTTCAAAGGAACCAGGCCCAGACTCTCTTCCATGAGCTTCCCCATGTTTCCACTGGTACAGATTGACAATTACAGGCCCCAGTCCATATTGTAAACAAGCTGGTCTTGGATACAAATGGAAGGCCCTGCACCGAGGCCGAGGTCGGGGACCGCCTACTGATAGTATTACTGGATACAGGCACGGCTGTGTCTGTATTACATGATGACCACCCAGCTACATCCCCTTGGTCCACCGGATGGAGGACCAACATGTCTGGGGTAGATGGAACTAAGGTTGCCAGCATACCGCTCCCTGCCACTACCTGTGGCTCTGGGACACCTGAAGGCCTATCATACCTTTCAGCTGATGGTACTGCATGAACATCCTAGTATAATCGGAATTGACTTTCTGGCACCACACGGCTGTGTGGTAAACCTAGCTAACATGTTACTGATACAAATTCAGGGACAATATCACACCATTATGATCCCTGACTCACATGTGGTTGCAACGATATCTGTGAATGACAAAGAGTATGACGTCATAGATTTGTTCAAGAACCACAAGCTTTTCCCAAAGCTTCTCCCCATTCTTCAAAGACATCTGGAGGCACTTGCCACCAACAAGCATGATTGTGGCAGAATGCACACTGTCATTGAAGTGACAGGCCCAGCCCATGAGAGGCAACAGCAATACCCCTTTCCACTTGAGGCCTTGCCTTCTTTTAGAGAAACAATTAAATCACTTCTCAAGCAAGGTATGATTAGGACATGTGTTTCCACTGCCAATTCCCCAGTGTGGCCTGTGAAAAAACCCACAGGTGCCTGGAGACTTAGTATTGACTACAGGAGACTGAACCAGGTCACCCCAGTTGTGCCTCAACTGTGGCTTCAGTACCTGATGTGCTGTGACTACTGACCCCTGACCAGAAATGGTTCAGTGCCCTGGATATCTCCAATGGTTTTTGGTCATTGCCATTGGCCCCCAAGAGTCAATATAAGTTTGCCTTCACTTTTGAGGGTAGGCAATATACGTGGACCTGCTTACCACAGGGATTTCATAACAGCCCCTCCCTGTTCCATTTACACATGATGGATGCCCTTGAGGGGTTCTCTACACCCCAGTGTCTCTTGAAGTATGTGGATGACCTGTTGTTGGCAACAGCCACACAGGAACAACACCTGGATCTCTTGGATGAGCTACTGACACCTCATTCAGAGGGTGAGCCTCAAACGTAACCCTGCAAAAGCTATGTCAGAAAGAGATACTCTTTCTGGGCCGGAGAATAACAGACCAAGGCCGAAGCCCTACCTGGAAGAAGATACAAGAACTGCAAGATTTGCCACTGCCCACCAGCGTGGCTACTCTTAGGAGATTTCTAGGTAAGGTAAGCTATTCTACAGATTTTATTTGTGATTTTGCTCAGAAGGCTGCTCCTCTGTGTGAATTACTGAAAAAGGACGTGCCCTGGAATTGGGGCCCCATTCACACCTAGGCTGTGATGTCATGAAACAGGCCTTGGCCTCAGCTCCAGCTCTGGTCAACCCCAATCCAGCTTTGTCATTCCATCTGGAGTGCGCCACCTCTGACATTGCTATGTCGGCAGTGCTGGCCCAGAAGGTCCATGGCACCCTGAGACCCATTGCATATGTGTCACAGCTCTTGACCCCAGTGGAACAGCAGTATAGCCTTTGTGAAAGGAACCTTCTGGCTACCTACTGGGCTGTCAAGCACTTTTTGTATATCATTGGGTACACTCCACTGATCATTAACATGAACCACACCCCAACTTCCTTTCTGATGTCAGATAGAGTGAAGGATGGGTCAGTCTCCAACACCAGACTGACACACTGGTCCCTTCTCCTCCAGGATAGAGATATCAAGGTCCACCCAACCAAAATGCTATCCATGCTGGTGCATGGCCTCCTTTTCCAAGGAGAACCCCATGACTGTACACTGCAGCCACCTGATCTTCCAGATCCAGGTCCTTTCCTCCCTGATACACCACAACTACTTGAGAACACCTCATTTTGTCATGTCTTCACAGATGGCTCAGCTTCTTATCACCAGGGAGAACAGATTGCAGGAATGGGCATATTAGTTATTTACCCTAATGGTAACACTGTTAAAATTTCTAAGCATTGCAGTGTAGCATCATAACAGTATGCCGAGCCTGCAGTGGTGGCCTGTGCCCTCGAGTTTATCCAGCATGGAATGAGGACACCATCATTTTTACAGACTCTAACTGGGTTTGTTGTTCCCTTACAGAATTTATTATTTTATGGCAAAATAACTCCTTCCTCTCCTCTGATGGTAGCCCAGTGAAACACAAGGAACTGGTAATATACATACAGTCACTGGCACAAACGTTTGCACACAAACTCTATGTACACAAGGTCAAAGCTCACTCCATACATGACCTCTATCATGCCTTCAATGATACTGCTGACACCCTTGCAAAGGAAGGGGCTCGAGGGGGGACACCTGGATGATGGACCATCCAGAGGCCAGAGTGGCCGAACAAATGGCAGCTGTCAGGAAGAAACCTGAACCCTTCTCCCCTTTGGATCTGTCAGCAGCCCAACATGCTGACTCTGAACTCAAAGATGTGTTCAGATTCCTTGACAAGCGTACTGAGAAGAACCTCCCTACCCATAACCCCTACCGAAGGCATGACATTAAGCTACATCTTTTCCCTGATGACAAGCTCATCTGGTATCAGCCAGATGACACCTCCACCAAGTTGTGGGTGGTTCCCCATCACCTCAGGTCTGAATTTCTGCACCAAGTGCATGACACTCCTACTGGTGGACACCAGGGAGTAGAAAACACACTCCAAAGGCTCAAGATCACCCCTTGGTGGCCTGGTGTCACCAAGGATGTCAAACAGCACATAGATAACTGCCTTGTTTGCTCACAGAACAACCCCATCCCTGCCAAATGAAATGCCAAACTGCTACCACAAAGGCATTCTGGCCCTTGGCATGCCATACAGATTGATTTCATTGGTCCCTTGACCAATACCAGCAGAAACAACAAGTATGCCCTTGTGGTAACTGATCTCTTCTCTAAGTGGGTTGAGGCTTACCCCACTAAGACATGTACTGCTAAAACCACTGCCAAAATCCTGGTAGAACAGATTTTCTCCGGGTGGGGCCTACCTCTCAAGGCAGACTCGGACAAAGGAACCACTTTTACAGGTGAGTTGTTGAAAGAAGCACTTGAACTCCTTGGAGTTCACCAGAAGTTCCACATACCTTACCACCCACAATCTTCAGGTCAAGTAGAGACAGCCAACAGGTGGATTAAGCAAATGTTTTCCAACTTCATTGAGGACAATCCCAAGGATTGGGATTCCCTATTGCTGTTACTCCTTATGGCAATCAGGGGTACATCCTCAGCCACTACCCAGTTGACACCCTTTGAGGTGATGACTGGTAGACAGATGAGATTCCCAAAACAACTTATACTTGCCCGGTACAGTTGCAAAAATGGAGACTGCCTACTGTTAAAATGCAATATAATTCAGATGGAGAGTACTGAGTAGTCACAAATTTTAAGACTTACACTTATGGAATGCAAATATTTTCTATTGATAGTCCAAACTTCTGTTTTGTGCCCCATCAGAAGTCAGTTATTGGATACACTGTTATTACACCCGTCCCTCTCATGGACGCTGACATTATTGATGGTAACCCTGAGTATCTGCTTACACTTTCTGAGTATTTACCTTACTTTAATGTCCACATTGATCCCCTCACTTTGACATTAAAATCACTTTTAGAGAGGAAAGACACCCATCTCATCCACATCAGCAATAATATTTCTAAAGTTAATGAAGCTGTCCTTGCACTTATTAATGATGGTGATATGAACAGTGCACTTACTAACACTTGGTTAGAGATCACTTTTAAAGGTTTTGTTATTAAATAAGCATTTTTGATATGTTTTCTCATTATTATGCTTTGCTGCCTATGGCGCACACTGCGTCAACACCGTAAGCAGCTGGAGTTCCTTTACAAGGCTCATGCGTCAGGTCTGTAAATGACCCCTGCTCCCTATCCACTTCCCTACTTTTGCTGTGTTGCCCCTTGTGAGGCAACAAGGGGGGGAATGTTACATGAGGTCCCTGCACCCTTATTGGTACCCCTAGAGGTACACCGTAGACAGCTAGTATTAGGCATATATTATACTAATATATAGGGCTTAGGGCATCTACCGTATAAGAGTAGATATCAGGATATGTACAGATGTTATTGTTATACACTTTACTTTCTAATACATGCATGTATTTCTTGCTTGCAAGATGTTAGGACATCTGTGTCCTTGTAATGATTATGATATATGAGTCGGCATTGCCATCTTCTGATGATTTGTATTATTACACTGCTATATGCAAACTGTACTCATTTGTCCTTACAAAGTGATGACTACTACAAAATTGTATAATGTTATCTTGGACTGAGGAGCCACCTCTAATTTAGCCAAAAGGGCTCATCTCTGTAACTAGAAATGTTTCTATCTTACAGTAATCATGGTAATTTTCATAGGTATATAATGTAAGACATTACGTCTTCTACCTTGGAAACCCCAAGAGACACGGAGAATCCTTGAGGTATAGGGAACACTTAGCATTGGCTCCCAGTTTGTATTGGTAAGAACTGCTTAGGGCAACTGTGATTATCCTTTTGGTAGTAATAAACAAGCTTTATTACTCTTATGCAACGTGTCTGTGATTCCTTGCATGCCCTTTATTGCCAAGAACCTGAGAGTGAGGTTTAGACCTCCTGACACCTTCCTATGTCGGTGACCTGAGTTCAAGTGTGAACTCAGTGAACCGGGTTTAATGGGCCAAGGCTGGTGGGGAAAGTGCTGCAGCTTGCAGCATAAGCCACAGCTTCGGTAGGGACATGGCAGAGTTTTGGCACATACACAAGACTCTGAGGTGGGTTGGGGAGCCTTCCATCATAAGGTATTGACATGTGTGTCGAGCCCTGCTGGGCCCCTGCACTGGGTCAGAACTGTCTCCAGTATTATTTATTTCATTTTAAGCAGGTTCCAAAAGAACCTACACAAATGAGGATACAATTCCACTGTCAGAAAAAAAAGGAAATTAATTGCAAAAAACTGCGTTAATGCAGACATTAGGGTTGTAGAATGCAAAGCGCACAAAGTAGGGAAATGAAACAATATTAGGGTTTTGAGTCTCTGGAGTATCAGTGAATGAGTGGGGGGTCTTTCGTGGGGTTGTTAACCCTAATGTCCACCCCCTCCCCTGAGCAAATGATGTCAGATGTGATCTCTTTTCTTCACACAGGGCCATCAGGACCCTGCATGAAGAAAGCTACAACAGATTCTATTGGCATCATGTGGTGAGCCACACTTCTTTACCTTTAAAGAGTGTATCACTAGGAGGCACTGGCATGTAGCTGTACCTTGTGTTTTGGATGAGAGGCTATGGGTTGGGGGGGGAGCATGGGCATTGGAGTTAACAGACCCAGGGAAGACCTCACCACTGAGTCACCAGTACACTAGCGACCCAAAACCCTACTTTGTGTGCTTTGCGTTCTTCAACCCTAATGTCTGCAATAATGCTTTTTTTGCAATTAATAATATATATCCAGCTATTGAGAGAGAGATAATACATGTGGAGAAAGAGAGAGAGCGAGAGAGAGAGGTATATGTGTGTGTGTGTGTGTGTGTGTATCTAGTGCACCTACCTGGTAAATAAAAATGAAATAAACAAATACAGAAGACACATACCTGCGTATCTCAATCCAGTCGAAACCTTCACAGCCAAACAATACTAACAGACTAACACGAACATCAGAAATGAACAACAATCACCGGTATAAAAACATCACTTGTAGTAAAACAGAAACACAGTGCAATTTAAGAATTGTTTACATGCTTTCTCACAGCTGTCCCATGGCATGAGATGGCACTTACATTGGTAAATACTGCCACAAAGCTTGCAAAGTTCTCCTATGCACAGATTTTGTAATTTCATCTGCACTTCCGATTTCCAGTATTTAGGCAGTGTCTCGTCTGGTGGCAGATGCACAGTCTTGTTTACGTGCTACACATCCATGTGGTTATAAATAAATAGCACTTCTTTGTCAGAGGTAGGGTTACAGTAAAGAAATGTTCAAAGTTCCAGACTGAGCTCAGACAGTTCTGTATAGCAGGTGATCCAAACAGCAAGTGCATACAAAATTGAATGGTATCTTTTCCAGGAAGTTCTCTGGCTAAGCTGGTGTGCTGTGCTATTTCTCTGAGTTCAAAAGTACAAGGATTTCCTTATGAGCCTCCAGGGTCCCCCCCAGCCCCTTATCTTGCCCTCCCTCTCTCTCTGACATCATGTTATAAGCCTGCATTTGCCATTTCCCATCTAATAGTTCCCACACGCCAGACGGCTAGCAGAATTATTTTGTGAGCTGAGCTGTTGCCTGGTACAGCCCATTGTAAAACTCTAGAGGAGGTATTTCTGACAATTAATATAGAAAGTGCTTTCCTCTTCTGACATAGCCATGATTAATGTGCTGAATTTATTGCTGGCCAACTTCTGCTCAGAAAGCAATCAGCAGAGAATCCTGCAGAGGCAAGTAAAATGGTTTGGGCCATCCCAGACATCAGCTGTGACTAATAACTTCTGCCGACAGAAATGAAAAAAAAAAAAAAGGAATGGTGGGGTGCAGAGTCCTTCTTTTTAATGTCCTCTTGCCTCAGTAATAATAAACAAAACTTTCCACCACCAGATTAAGGTCACTCAGCTTTATTCCCATATTAACACTAATGTTCACATATGGGGGGAGAGTAAAACAAATCAGAACAAAACAAAAAGTACATACAATGTGGCAAAGTGCTTTACGTCACACAGACTGTAGCCTGACTGAATGTGATGGTAAGGTATGATGTGAGAAACCTCCCTTCCCCCCATGACACACCCCTGACTTTTTCATAGACTCAGAGACATGTGTCGGCAGAAAAGGATCCTCCTGGCCCATCAAGTCTGCCTATTACTCCCTACTTGTCCCTCCCCTCCAAGATTCCCCCTATCTCCCCCTGACAATGCCATATGTTTGTCCCAGGTCCTCTTGAAACCCTCCTCTGTACTGGACCCCACCACCTCCTCTGACAGTTCGTTCCAGGGCTCAACCACCCTCTCTGTGAAGTAATACTTCCTAGTTTTTCCATTAAACCTGCCCCCTCCAATCTCAATCCATGTCCCCTAGTTCTTGTATCTACCTTCCCTGTAAATAAGCTCTCTCCCACTTTATTGATCCCCTTCACATACTTGAATGTTTCAATCATGTCCCCTCTATCCCTTCTTGTCTCTAGAGGATACAAATCCAGCTCCTTCAACCTTTCCTCGTATGACTTCCCCCTTAGCCCATGTACCATTTTAGTGGCCCTTCTCTGCACCCTTTCTGTGCCAGCGATGAGGCCTCCAGAACTGTACCCCATACTCTTAAGTGTGACCTAACCATGGAGCTGTACAGTGGCATCAGCACCTCCCTCCTTCTGCTGGTTATCCCCCTCCCTATGCATGCCAGCATCCTGTTAGCTTTGCCCACTGCCTTGCTGTGCTGGGTCCCCACACTAAGGTAATCAGTGATTATAACTCCTAGATCCTTCACCTGCCTGGTTGCAGCCATTATTTCCCCCTCCCACTGTGTGTACGTGGTATTTGGATTCCTCCCCCCCCAAGTGTATCACTTTGCATTTCCTGGCATTTAACTTTAGCTGCCACGTTTCTGACCACTCTTCCAGCAATTTTAGATCTTTCTTCATTGCCTCCACCCCCTCTGGGGTGTCCACCATGTTGCTGAGTTTTGTATCATCCGCTAAAAGGCAGACCTTCCCCTGTAGCCCCTCTGCTATGTTACTGACATAGACTTAGTAATACTAAACCCAGAATGATAAAACTGTTCAAAACTACAGTGTAATTAATAATTTGTTTGTTAATATATCTGCATACATTTGAAATGAAGTAATTGCTATCTGTCTATCTATCATCTATTTTTCTGCTTATCTGTACAGCAAATTACAAATGCAACAAGAATAAGAACTAATCAAGAATCACCTCATATTCTGAATTCATTAAACAAACAAAAAGCAAAAAGCAGTGACTAAGTGATAGTAACAGAGTCAAGAATGCTACTGTCACTAACTAATGCAGTTAGTTTTGAAGCAGGGCAATTAATCAATGTGGCAAAAATATAAAACTTAAAGCAATTTTCTTAGCAAGCTACCCAGCCTATTTAACCTACCACCAGGTACTTCATCCATCTCCTCTCCATTCATGTCTCGCTGGTGTTGTATTGATCTTCACAACTCAATTATTTGCCTGACAATTGACAGCCGGTAGCTGTGAAGTGGGGTGTGTTAAGTATTTTCATTAAACAGGGACTAAAGACTTCATGCAAGCTGCTTATGCAATCAGCTCTCAAAGATGGAGAAAGTAAGTGCAGCAGCCACCTTTTCTTTTAATTCAAATTATGCATCTTCCCGCCTATCTTGTTTCCTTAAATTCTCCTAATCTCACCTGTCTCATCTCTCTGGGGGGCCTTCTGTGGCCAATGCTGGGGATCAGTGCCCCCCAGTGCAGTGAGCTTCATCAAGACTTCCACACATCCTGATCCTAGAGCATGAATAAGTCTGTGTAACCCCCCTTTTGCCTGAACTTGTCAGCAGGACATAGTCCAGGCTGTCAGTGCAGTCTTGCAGCAGAAATCCTCTGTTCTGATGTTGGAGGTGGGACTGTTGGATGAGTGATTATGCTCACATGGCTACCCTTCCACTTAGGCCACTGGGAGGTGACTATGTAATGGCAGATGTCAGTCTCCCCCACCGGTGAGGCATTATGCATCATCTGGTGACTGCACTCAGCTTGCAGCCAGCCTAATTGGGAGCCTGAATTCATAAATAGAACCTTGGTCCCCCACATGATAAATGCTCTCACCACTAGACTGTGGTGTCAGCTATACTCCTTAGTCAGCCAGCAGGTGATGCAAATTCTGAGCTGTCTGAGGCAGTGGCATAAACACTCTGGTGAGCAGAACATTCACAGCCAGTTCTAATACCACTTGTTGGACAGCCTGCATGTAGTACACTGATGCAGGTTAGCTTGTACCCATGCCCCTCTCCCTCAGAACTGACTGCCTCATCTCCAGCGTGCACCCAGCCCCTTACTAGTCTTGCGGAGGGGTCTGTGTTGTCAGGTGAACCTGTGTCTCCCATGTAGCAGTGTAGAGTGTTATTCACGTGCCACTGGTTTGGTTTTGACTTTTCCGCCATTTTTAAAGGAACTGGCACAGAAATGTGGCACTCAAACCCTTCTTGGGTTACAGTAAGTGCTCAAATCCATTGGCAAAGAACACCCTTTCTGTATAGTACAATACATGTAGAATAACATATGGGGAAACTGTGTATAATGAGTTTTTTTACACATCTAAGATTTGTAATGACCTCATAATTACTGAGTATTTGTAAAAAACAAAAAAAAGCAAATTTAGGCTGCTTTCCATATATATATTTTTTTTTAGTTAAAAAGCTGTAGATGCATATGGGAAAACTTTGGAAACATAATATGTAGATACAATTCAGCTTCTATGTCACATATCTTCTGTGGATTGCCCCCATATTTATTACAGAACAAATCTTACAGATTTACAGGGGTGGTGGGGAAGGTCATGCCAAATGCATCTAATGGATTTTTTTGACTGGTGACCAGAGAAATTGATTAGGGCAGGGCAGTCGACATGGCTTCTGTGGACCTTAACAAGACGTGCTACATGGTGCTGCATTGAAAGTTGATTAGGAAGCTGACCAACCTAGAAGTGGGACCCGTAGTGGTAAATTGGGTTACAAACTGGTTAAAGGATAACGATGGTGGTTAATGGCACTCATTCTAAAAGAGGGGAATGTGACCAGTGGGGTGTCACAGGGCTTAGTACAGGGACTGGTCCTCTTCAATATCGTTACTGGGGATTTTGCAGACGAGCTGGAAGGGAAGGTCTGCCTTTTTGCAGATGACACTAAAATATGCAATAGGGTGGCCACTCAGGAAGGGGTAGAGAGATGTGAAGGGATCCTGGGAAACTTGAGGAATGGTCAAAAACGTTGCAGTTGGGGTTCAGTGCCAAAATATGCAAAAGTATGTGCCTAGGGCATAGAAACCCAGCGCTGAGTATAGTATGGAGGGAGGTACTAACAGTAACGAGATGGGAAAGGGACTTTAGGGTTACCATATCCAAGCACCTCAAGATGGCAGGGTAGTGTGACAAAGCAATGGGTAGGGCTAGGTGGGTGATGGGTTGCAGAGGTAAGGGTATCTCCAGCTGGATGAGGGACATGGTGTTGCCATTATATCGTTCACTGGTATGGCCACACCTGGAGTGCCATGTTCAGTTTTGTAGACAGCACCTCAGAAAGGACATACAGTATACAGAGTAGAGGAGATCCAGAGGAGGGCAACTAAAATGATGCATGGTTTGCACCACAAGCCAAATGAGGAAAGACTTAGGGGTTTTAACAT
Source organism: Neoceratodus forsteri (assembly GCA_016271365.2). Lineage (NCBI taxonomy): Eukaryota > Metazoa > Chordata > Ceratodontiformes > Ceratodontidae > Neoceratodus > Neoceratodus forsteri. Next base: position 402,638,826 of record JADMNL010000025.1, read on the forward strand.
GTATGCTTTGGAGGAGAGAGATGACATGGTGGAGACCTACGAGTACCCAAAAGGGGTGAACAGGTTACAGGTGGGGTGTCTCTTTCTAATGAGTACAAGTACCAGGACCAGGAAACATGCAATTAAACTGTCGGATGGGGGTGGGATTCAAGAGTGATATGAGGAAATATTTCTTTACTGAAAGGATAATGGCTGCCTGGAATAGATTGCCAGTGGAAGTGGTGGAGGCTAGAACAGTGGGGGGCTTCAAGCATGCATAGGACAGACACAGGAGTATATCAGATAAGAGGCAGAGTGTGGGAGATTTGATGGAGACAAGATAGGGTCTGCAGAGACAGAATAGGTAGGGAACATCTGGGCAGACTAGGTGGGCCAAGCGGTCATTTTCAGCTATCAGATTCTATGTTTCTATATACATCTGCATGAAAACTGGATTTTTATCCCTTAGGGTTCATCGGCCCCTACAGCTTATTCTTCACTTGAAATACTCCTTTTGTGATGTCACAGTCAGTTGCCATGGGAATAAGTATGATGTCACAAGAACAGTATTATGACATCTGGTGGAGAATAAGCAAAAGATCTGATGAAATCAAGGAAAATAGATCCTGTCTTCACGCATAGGACCTCAAAAATAAATGAAGGGGTGAAGAAATACAGAAGTGTTTTGAAATATAAGTTAAATTGTCTCCAAGTATTACATTTTTAAAGCTCTTTTGGAGGTATTGGCTGCTTTTTTTAAGTATTTGTTTCAGAATGTCTGCCACACCCACCAGCCCCACAGTCAATCTATAAATAATTATAAGGCTAATTAATAATTATTCATGAGGCATGTCTGATTGGCTACTACATCGATTATTAATGGCCAGTGAATGACTGATACAGCTGCCAAACAGACATAAGTGTCCACCTCACAGTGATGGTGTTATTCGACCCTGCTGAGACCACACACAGACACACAACTAGCTGACAGTCACACCATAAGCCTAATGACCCTAACAGAGAAAGAAGATGATAGTGATAGTGGTAGTTCTAAAAAAAGCAAACCAAAAGCACACACAGTGAAATCAACATGCGCTTTTATTGTAAACCCAGCACGATCATCATTGCCGAAATCATGCAGCCACACTATGTTTTTTGGCTCGATGTGAGGAAGCACATGTACACATGCACACAATGGCCATACCACATATAATAGATAGTGAAAATATGAATACATTTAAAGCAAGACTTGGTGACCATATGGGGAGAGTTAAATATCTGTACCACCTATAACAGGTGGCGAGTTCTTAAATAGGACTTCGCCTCCTGAACTCGAAATACCACTATGAACCTATGAACGTACATGAAACATGCATACTTGATATCATGCCCCACTCTGCTACGATCTCAACAACGAAACCCTCCAAATGTAAGTTTTTAAACTGAGCACTCATTACTGCTGCATCAAAAATGCTGAGATAGCCTTATAATAGCAATAATGACCTCACTGATGGTTGTTTCCAGAAGATTAATGACCGGATGGTGGGTGGTGGCCCTCAGCTGTGCTTCAGATCACCTAACCCCCACACAGTCATTAATCACCAGGAAATGACTGCCAGTGCGATCGTTATTGCTTAAATAAAAATCTCCTCCACACCAAATCTGCTCACCCAGCTGTGGCCTTCAGACCTATGAAAGACATGGCTGCAGCATGTGGGAGCTAGAGGGGTGAAGGGAGTGAGAAGAAGAGGTGGGGGAAGCAAAGAAAAAGAGGAGGCAAGTGGTGAAGCCATGGATGCATTTCAAAGTTAGGAGGCAGACTGTATATTGTATATAGGGGTGGATCTGAAGCCAGTGGAGGGCATTAAAGATGGGGGAGGGGGGTGATGTAATGTAAGGTGTTCTGTGCATTTGAGCAAAGAGGATAATTGCAGAATTTTGGATCTGTTCAAGTTTGGTCAGAGAGCTGGGGAGACCAAAGAGGCAAGAATTTTAATAGTTTGGCCATGATGTAATGAAAGAATGAAAGCACTGATGAGTGTTCTACCAGAAGGGAATTTTTAAATTAAATCCTTTATGGTCCACAAGCTATCCCCTACTTCTCCTAAGGTCTTGCTTATGCTGTTGGTGACCTCTCAGCCCCCTCTCAACCACTTCCCCCACCACTGGTGGGGATCTACACGGAGCATAGCCCGAGGGTACTGATGACCATCGTGCAGATGGCTTGGTGCACATACAGTGCTTTTTTGTCTCCACTTTTTCACCTGAAGCCCGTTCCTACACCCCATGTTGTCATTGTTGCCTAAATTGGCCTTGGACATCACAGCATCCCTGCGGTAAGAGGCAAGCTCCCTGATCAAGCCACAGGGGTTCATTATGTCACCGGAACTCACTGTCAACCTACTCCTACCAAAGTGCACTAGCAGCTATCTCAGCCTGTAATGTCCCCTGACACGGAGACCAAAGTCTGCTGCTGAACCCAGGTCACCTGTCTGGCAGTGTGGCACACTGCCACTGAGAAATTGGGGTGACCTGGAAGAAATATCATGGCAAGGTTGAGTGTGAGCAATGTGTCATGGCTGAGCCAGTTATGGTGAGATAGATGGTTGGACAGGTGAAGATGATCCCTCTGACAATTTTGTTGAGCAAGGGAAGATTTTAGATAGCATGGTTTTAACAAGTTTTCTAGGCTCAAGGGTGTTTTAAAATAACTTCCCCTTGAGGCAACATGACTTGCTTCCCTCTTTTGTTCTCTTTTCACAAAGCATTTTGCAGCACCTTGCATCAGTACGGGGTACAGGGTGGTCTCCTTTAAGATCCCAGAACTCCAGCTCTTGGTGCTGGAGAGTGACACACTCTAGGCTCCCCCTCCATGAAAAACAATCAAAGCACCTCTGTGTGTGACTGTCCTCCAGTGGCCCTGTGTATGGACAAGGCCCCTTGAATTCTGCAATTCTGCAGTTGCAGAATTTTCCGCAGAACCTGCATTATGCCGCAGAATTCATATAAAGCCACAGAATTCACTGTTTTTGGTGAATTTTCATTCAGAAATACAATTTTTGATGGTGCCAGGCTCCCGTACCAATGTTGTTTATCCTGAAGCCCCTCCTCTATTCTTGGCACGTGATGTCATCCGTGACATCACATCGTATTTTAGCTAATGGCGGGACAGCATTCTGCCACATAAATGAATAAATCATGCCGCAGAAATTGGAAAATGCTGCCACAGAAGCCTAGGAGCCCTGTGTATGAGTAACCCAAGTTTACACTTGATCCTGGGTCTCCTGTGTGACAATACAGTGCACTATTTCCATGTGCCCAAAAAGGCAGTAGTGTTTTTTTTTTTGAGTAGTGGAGAAATTTATGAGAAAAGGTATGATGTTTCAACTTTTGAGGAAATTTGCAAGGATTTTCCATTAGCTGGAAAACTGCATAGATATTCAATCTGTGTGAAAATGTTTGAGAATTTTTAGTTTGTGGGTGAATTTACATGGATTTTCAGTTTGTGGATGTTTAGTTCTTTGGAAGGCTGGGGGTCTAGTGGCTGTGATTTCATAACATTAGCGTGCTGCTGTTTATTGCCTCCACCGACAAGTGGATACAGCAGCCCCACCAAACCCTTGGATACAGAGAGCAAGGATCTCTTCTTGACCAGATCTGAGCATTTAGATTGATGCCCAAGCAGTATTTTCAGTTTTAAAGAAATACAAAATCACACATAACCCCATAGTGCAAAGCATCATGGTATATGTATGCAAATCATGAACATTTAGACTGGTTCTGCTTTAAGCAGGAATGCATGGTGCCAAAGGGCCTCTCATACAATCTATGAAGGGTGAAAACAGATGACACAAACATGTGTCTTACCCTTCACGGGCCCCATCAGTGTTTTACCCCAGGGGAAAATGAGCCAGCCCAAATGTGGTCTTACAGGTCTGAGTCATGGTGGGCCCAAAATAGTAAGGCAAGCTAAAGAGACAAAGAACCCCAGCACAAAAGCACCGAGGCAAGGGTTACCCAAAATGGGCATTGGCAACAGAACCAGGTTTTCAAGAAATATAAAATCACATATAACCCATAATGCAAAGCATCATGGGCTGTATTTGCACATCACCATGAAAATTAGGGCCAGTACTGCTTTAAGCAGGAATGCATGGTGCCAGAGGGCCTCTCATACAAACTGCAAAGGGTGAGAAGAGAAGACACAGACATGTTTTGTCCTACATAAGACTCATCAGTGTGCTTTGTTTGTGTCCCACTCCAGAGAAAAATGAGCTAGCCCTAATGTGGTCTTATGGGTCTGGGTCATGGTGAGCTATTTTGGGCAGTTACCCTTTGGAAAGAGGCCGTTTGACAACATGCATTCCTGCTTATAGCAGAGCCAGTCTTAAATGTGCATGATAATTTACATATATATCCCATGATGCTTTGCATTATGGGGTTATGTGTGATTTTTTATTTCCTGAAAACCTTGTCGCCAATGCCCTTTTTGGGTAACCCTAGCCTCAGTGCTTTTCTGCTGAGGTTCTTTTTCTTTTTAGCTTGCGCTTTTATTTTGGGCCCACCCTGACCCTGACCCATAAGATCATATAAGGGCTGGCTCGTTTTCCCCTTGGGTGAGAAATAGAGGAGGCACACTGATGAGTCATATGTAGGATGAAACGTTTTTGTGTCTTCTGTTCTTGTTCTTTGCAGATTGTATGAGAGGTCTTTTGGCACCAGGTTTTCCTATTTAAAGCAGAACCAGCCAAAATGTTCATGATGATTTGCATATATATAGCTCATGATGTTTTGCATTATTGGGTTATGTGTGATTTTGTATTTCTTGAAAATCTGACTTTGTTGCCAATGCCCTTTTTGGGTAAATCTTGCCTCAATGCTTTTGTGTTGGGGTTCTTCGTATTTTTAGCTTATTTTCAGTTTTAGGTGCCTGATCTGGTGTTTTTTCCCCTGCTGTTAGCTTCACCTGGAATTTCCATTTTTAAAACAAGTCAGATGATATATGACTGTATTGTCATCGGCCATCTATTCCACTTTCAGGTCTTTTGTAGGAAAACAGTCTGACAAAAGAATGTCAGGTAGTCTGAATAATGATTTAGCTAATTCTATCTCAGTTGACTGCTTATGGGGAACGCAATATGTGTGGGTGGAAAATTACTGTAATATTTCCCCTTTAATTAGTCCTTGTGGGACATTTGGGGGTAGACTGAAAATCTGTCTCCTCCCAGCATCCAGTGCTACATGAGAGTGAAAGTGGGTGGGATGGCAAGTCTATAAAGATCATGCTTCCTGTGGAACAGCTGGGCATGTAGCTCAGCAGGCCACTTATACACATGGATTGGACTACTTAATGAACTGAGCCCTAGGAACCCCAAAGGATTTAGGTACTGAAATAGTTAGAAGTTAATTAAGGAATCTTTACTGAGCCTTACACTGCACACAAAAAAAAGAAATATTCACGAAACACAAAAAGCTAGGCACTGCTTTGCTGGGCTGAGGGTGGGGGGGGAATCCAAGATGGCTGCTTGAAAGACATAGGGCCCAATTCTCAAAGCGTTGGGAATGACACAAGGTGCTTGCACCTCAGAGATTTGATGTAAGGGGCTCACTGCACTGCATCTTGCATCATTCCTGATTTTTCAACACAGCTTGCACCAGTAGGGGTACTACCTGCACTCATTGGGTTTGTACAGACCCTGTGCTGGATGCATGATTGCAGCATGGCAGACTGGGGCATGTACTGGCACATGACTGTGAAATCCCCATAATCAGGCTTCTTTCAGGCTGACTGTCCCTCTGGATGTTAGACCACCCCAGGGCTGGTTTAAGGACCATTGGGCTGAACTCAAGGCAGTGGCGGGCATGCTTCCTAGACACTGGGATCATGCCATGCATGGTGCTGCACATGGGCACAGGCAGGGGTGTCACCCCTGCACTGCACAGGACTGGCACAGCACCAACAGACCCACACACCCCACCAGCCAGGATCCTGTTTGGCAGGACCCACCTAGTCTGTTAGCCTCCATGGTTGTCATGTGCCATACAATTATGGTATGGCATGCTTGCATGGCTGTGGGCTCACCAGTCCTCTGTTGAGCTGTGTTCTGTGCTGGTTTCCCATCCTGTTCATGATGCACAACTGCATCACAGCTTGTGGCAGTCCCCTGCTGTGCACAATGTGTTTAGCACACAGCTGCAGTTACAGCAAATGTATTTTTTTTGTGTCAGGACCCCACTTGCTCCAGACTCAGGTGCTGGGTCCTTGGCACACCCAGATTCGATGCATGGTGCGGAAAACAGTAGCTTGTGTTGGTCTACTGGGACGTTAGATAATCGAGCCCATGGTGTGTTGGTGCTCTACCTGAAAAATGAAAATATTAGTGAGCATATGCTGCTGTGTCATGGAATTCATTCTTAAGATAGGTTGATATAAGTGAGGAGAGGTAGAAACATCACTGACCTATTGCACAGTTTAAAAAAGACAAAAATGGAGGTAAGGTTTGCTATGGTACCTGTACCTTTGTTTAGCCTAGACACTGCCTGATCCACCAAAATGGACACCCTTTCCCTGATACTGTTTCTTCTGCTGCAAACTCCCTAATCAGAACCAGCAGCACTGATGGATTTGTCAGCCTTAATGATGACCGGCAGGAACGCAAAACAAACTAAGACAGATCTTGATGACAGTCTCATGCAAGATTGTAAGCAGGATATGCAGCAGATTAGGCTGTATTTAGAAAAGGAAATGGATAAATTCCAAACTGCCCTTACTTTCATCACAGTAGCAGTCACAAATATATTAAAAAAAATGGAAGCTCTGAACTTACGTACCAGAGAGTTAGAGGAGAGGGTTAGTGCAGTAGAGGACACAGTAGCACTATTAAAGAAGGTTGCTATAAGCCCCACTAATCAAGATCTTAAAAGGTTAGAAAATACTTTTTGGCCTTTATTTGGCAAAATAAGAGACCCATAATGAGCCTGTAATGGCTTAAAGGTGGAGTGGAACAGGGCGGGTTGGGGTTCCCAGACCTCTGAGGATATTTTGTGGCCACACAGCTGAGATACATATAGTACTGGGTCAATAATGGGGAGGAGGCCAGCTGGGTCGACCTGCAGGAGGAGGAGGAGGAACACTACCGACTGTTGTTTTTTTAGCCTCAAATGGTAAATGGGCCAATGAGGCTTCAGGATGGAGCACTTCCCTAGTCATGCACACTTTGGATGCCTGGGGGGAGACACGCTGCTGGCAGAAGGCCAAATCAGACAATACCTTGTTAGTGCCTGTAGCAGGCAACCCAGATTGGCTTCCAGGACTTGAGGATAGGGAGTTCAAAGAATGGGATGACCTATATAATAATGAAGGTATCCACCCCTTTGCAGACCTATGGGATAAATTGGATTTGGGGGGCAGCACATTATTATTGGTACCTGCAGGTCCGAATCTATGGGAGGCGCTTGCTTCGGGATCCACTGAATGCCTCCCCACTCTGCTCATTAGAACAGACCATTCTGGAAGCCAGAGTTTTGTCCAAGGGATTTATTGTAAAAGTAGCCAGACAAGACAGGGTTAAGCTGCCGGATCTGTCACCTACAGTAAAGAGCCTGTGGGAACAGAACATGGTGGTGGAATGATGGAGTGAGGTTCTTAGATTGCACATGAGCCTTCTAATACGCAACAAATATCAAGAATCACAATATAAGTTTCTGCATCAACTATATTGCCCACCAAATACTGTGCACAAATTTAACCTCATGATTTCCCCATCTGTGGCAGATGCAACTCGGCAGTGGGTACCTATATGCACTATTCCTGGGACTGCACCATGCTTAAATCATACCGGGCTACCATTGCACAGGAAATAACTAGAATATTGGGCAGACCAATACTGTGCACTCTGCTTTCATTCTTATTTGGCATGGGGGATTTGGGGAAGGAGGACCGGATAGTATTGCTATTCCTGGCATCGCAGTGTGTGCAGAACGCACGGGTGTCCTGCCCATACTCTTTAACTAGAAGACACTGGCACTCCAGGCCCTAGCAATGGAAAAAATGTTGTATGTTTTGAAAGGGAGAGAGAGGAGCAGTTTCAGCAGAGCTGGGACAAATTCCTCAGTTCTCTACCAGCAGCTAAAGTCCTTCTATTACAAGAGGGCATGGTCTGAAGATCTAGATTCAAGGTAGCACTTTGTCTGGCTTACAAGAGAACCACACAACACCTACTGTTTTTATTATGATACATGGAATGAGTAGATGTTGTATCAAACAAGGCTCTGTACTGAAGTTTCTTAATTATTGTTCCTGTCCTGTGAATTTTCAGAGCTATAACCTTGTCTGTGCTCTAGGTGTGATACCCCGTGTCCTGTCACATAATGGTCTGTTGATCTTATAAATGTGATAGAAAACATTAAAAAAAGAAGGTTTTCACCACTTATACTACACAGTTATTGTTCTCAATGGACAAAGTTTGAGAACAGGAAGAGCCATCTAGAAGAGGCAACTTAAAACTAGGCAGAATCCCAGTGGGGCTGGAGAGAATAGAGGACCCTGTATATTTCTTTGAGAGACTAATTACCAATGCAATGGGCCATTACTACTCTGAAAACAAAATCGCACTAAACAGAGTGTACTGAGACACTCCCAACAGAAATCTGCCAGCATAAGCCTCCCAGATAGCCTTCTCTAAATTTATATACATTAAACCCAGTACGTTTCAAGAGAAAAAACAAATTCTGAGAAAAGCATGACTCAAAGGTTATATTACGTCTAATGGTTGGAAATTTTTGGTCTGTCCTGGCTGTAGCCGAGCCACCAAGTTGCATCAAAAAACCATTAAACAAAGTTTGATACTTCATGGTCAAAACACATTTAATATGCCCTTATTGCACCTCCAAAGCTCTTATTCTACTTAAATGGACAACTAAGGTATTTTACTAACCCAACTGAAGCTTCCAAAATATCTGGCAGACCCATCACCAAATATGATGGAAAGTTCACAGCGTGTGAATTCCTTGGAGGAATAAAGCAGAATTAGAGGAAAAGAAAAAGGGGAGCTACTGGATCCTCCCCATGGCCCATCCACCAGTAGATTTTGCACTTTTTTCCTCAGCTCAGCCCTCTGTAACAGTTAAATCCACTGCTCCTTAAACCAAAACCAAGATCTGCAAACGTGTCTCTGAAAATGTCCCCCTGACAATGACAGCAGCAGTGACAGTGAGCAGTAGCACTACCCTTATCATGAGATAATAGAAACTGTTTTCTGATTTAAACATCTATCTGGTACTACCACTGTCTGTCCAACCAAACCAGCTGTATATGCCATAGGGCAGGACTTGAGCAATCTGGCCTTTCATCCAGGATGAGAAGATACGCTTAGCAGTAAGACTTTGATGGAAAGATTCTGTGGAAAGAATATAACATTATATCTCAGTGAAAACTGTAACAATTTTTGAATCTGTGAGACTCGAAAAATAATGTTTTTCTTATTTATTTGATGGTGTCATTTGGAAGTCTGTATGGTCTGGCCCTCTGAAGTTCCAAAATACTGCATCATAACATATAATGAACTGTCTTAATGTTGCGTAGGTATTTGTAGCTGTTGAATATATATCCAATGACTTACTAAGGAGGATCGTTCGGCTCTTCTCTTCTGCCTCTCTTTATACTCTATCTGTCCCACCTCTCCCAGGGCTTAGACATGAATACTGATGAACACACTGCCCCTGAACTTCTGCTCTATATAAAAATATGTAGAAATATATTTTAAACCTAATGGTTCAGAACTAACTGCACACATACCTATGTGTAATATAACAACACTTGCTTCTTTTTTTATTTCATATAATTACTCAAAAGCTGACAAGTCAATACAACCCTCTCACTTCTTAACTAACTACCACAGTGTGTTAATAAATACACTAAGATTCTGGAGGAGAGGCACCTCAACATACCAGGGCAATGGGATAATATACGCTCAAGTCATTTTGTTGATATATGTGCGTGGAGGAGCTTGGGGATGGGTAGGAGCATAGAGGGTCTCGCATAGTGTATGGTAAAGGATATGAATAGTTTATGAATAATAAAGTGGACAGTAAAACGTTCAGACCTGATCAGAGTTTGACAATAAATGCAATAGAGAATTATTCATGACTAGTTCTTTGACAGGTATAGTAAGACTGACGATTTCTGTTTTCACTAAGTATGATTGATATTAAAATTGTAATGTGGAATGTGAAGGACATTAGAGATATGACTAAGGTCAGAACAGTTCTGAGTTTTGTAGACAGTAGAGGGACAAACTGTCTTCTGCTTCAAGAGACACTGTTCAGTAAAATGGAGTTTTGAGTTTTAGCAGAAAAAAATGGAGCAGATGTGTACCTTTTCCAGTCAAATTCCATGGGTCTGTCCATCTTTATAAAAAGTGAAAAACAAAAAAAGCCAGCCATGCTTGTGGACAAAAATAAAGTGGCAAAAACAGTGTCACCATCAATATTGGCAGCACAAAATGTAGCATGCCAGAACAATGCAGGCCACACAACACACAGATAGCAAACAACGTCCACTGCATGGAGGCACTGCACTGGAACACGCAGCAGCAGGCACCCGTGCACAGGCACAGCACAGGGGTGCAGGGAGATGGAACAGGGGCAGGGTGCAACCACCATTGGGAGAAGCAGGTCACTGGACACCTACCATGGTAATCTAATGGCACAGGCACCCACATGGTGGGGTACCCCCACCCAGAATGCTGAGCGATGGAGAATGTGCACCGGGGTAACCACTGGAGGACAAGTGGACCACGGTCACCATGTGGATGGCCGTGTATAATACAAGGGGCCAGAAGCACAAGCCAGCATGTCTCCAGCAACACACACAACACACAGGACAGGGGAGATGGCATGCTGGCTTGTGCTCCTGGCCCCTGTGGTTCCAGTACAGCGTCTCCATGAGGTGGACGTTGTTTGCTACCTGCGTGTCATGTGGCCTGCATTGTTCTGGCATGCTTCATTTTGTGCTGCCAATATTGATGGTGACACTGATTTTGGCACTTTATTTTTGTTCTTATTTTTATTTATTTATTTATTTTTTATTAATTTAGATCTAGGATTACAAATGCCTTTGAGCCAAGGCTCTATTACAAAGGTTCCACGTCAGAGAAATACAAATGGTAGACAAAACATTTCACACAAAACATTTCACAGAGTGAAGCAATGCAGTGGTTACAGACAGTATAGGTATTAGGTCTGCTAGTATGATGAACAGCGGCATGGTGGAGAATGAGACGATGAAGCAGCCAGAGGCATTTGTCAGAGGAGATATCCAGTAAGTGCTATGTCAAGAAAAGGGGGGGTACGAAGAGGAGGGATAATGCAGCAGATGGGGAGGAGGGGCAGGAAGGGAGGGAAGGGAGGCAGGAGACGGTGGGGGAGAGGAAATAAGAGCATTTGGGGTAGGAGATTTTGAGGTATGGCAGTTTGGACTGGTCAGTGGGGTGGGTGCCACCAGCTTGCTATGAAAGTGAATGCCTCAGTTTAGGGGAAGCAATCACAAGAGCTGGAAGTAGAGAGACAGTGCCGGAGACTGGTTTTGAACAACCCAAGTGTTTTGGCTGACGAGATGGTGTGGCTGAGGTCATTTAGCCAGAGTGGAGCTTTGTAGGCAAAGGAGCGTTGGCCCAGGCTAGTACAACAGTGGGGAACTTTCAGAAGCTGCTGCTTTGATCTCCTGGAGCTCTGTTGATTGGTGTTCTCAGGTAGTAGAGCTATGACTCCAGGGGGTGCAAGGCTGAGGTGGATTTTCTTTGCCATTGTACAAGTGAGGTACTTGATTTGGCTTGATAGTTGGAGCCAACCGGTCTGAGCATACAAGTCACAGGTGTGGGGAAGATGGTGGGCACCAGTAATTAATCGACAGGCCTTGTTTAGGGTAACTGCTATCCATCTGAGGGTTGTCGTCATGGCAGAGCTATAAATGATGAGACCATAGTCAATGACCAAGACCACTGAGCTCTGTACGGCAATCGTCAGTGCCTCGGGGGTAAGATGTTGCCTATGTTTATAGAGTAGACCAAGTCGGGTATTTGCAGCTCTGGCAACATTGTCAATGTGAGCCACATATGTGAGGCAAGGATCTAGTAGGATCCCTAGATATTTGAAAGACTGGACCTGATCAGGGGTATTACCATTTGCAGTAGAGATAGCCAGCTGGTGTTGCTTATGCGGGTTTTGGGGGCTATGGAAGAGCATTGATTTAGTTTTCTTGTGATTTAGCACTAGCTTGTGCTTGTGCAACCACGATTCAATGGAGCTGAAATCATGCTGGAGAGTTCGTTGCAGTGTTAAAGGGTCTTTGTGGGATGTGAAGACTACTGCATCATCCGCATACAATAAGATGGGCTCAGAACAGGATTGTGGCAGTGAGTTCAAAAAGAGGCTGAAGAGCAGGGGCCCCAGGATGGAACCCTGAGGTACACCTGAGAGGATGGGCAGGGAATCAGAGAGAGCACTGGCAATTTTTACACTTTGCCGTTGGCAATCTAAGTAGCTGTTGAACCATAATGCAGAGTCTGGTGATAGGCCAGCGATTAGTAGCTGGTCAATAAGAAGCCTGTGGTGGACAGTATCAAAGTCCTTGGATAAGTTGATGAAAACAGTCCCCGTGAGCTGTCCATTGTCAAGGGATTTATGAACTGCTCTGGTGAGCTCAAGGAGGGCAGTGGTGGTACTGTGACCTTTCCGGAAGCCATGTTGTTTTGTAGTTAGGATGTTGTATTTCTCCAGATGGTCAGTAAGTTGGTCAGACACGATCCACTCGAGGGCCTTAGAGAGCAGAGGTAGTATTGAGATAGGGCGATAGTTAGAGTAATTTGACCTGTCACCACTTTTGAGGACAGGGGTCACAATTGCAGTTTTCCATCTGTCTGGGAATTTACTACTAGTAAAGGAGAGATTCAGAATTTTTGTTAAGGGGAAAAGAAGTTCATCAAGGGTAAGTGACAGAAGCTTAAGGTCCAAGCTATCGCCACTGGTTCTGGATTTGGAGATAACTGTGACACTATAGCAGCGTGCAACATATGGTCTGACCTCCTTAAAGTAGAAGAGAGGTAGATGAGATTGCGGTTGAGGGGGGCTGGAGATGGAGGTGCTTTGTTCGAAGTAGTCAGGGGGAAGGACTGAGCTGAGATCTGTGAATGCCTTGTTGAAGTTGTTTGCAATGACCATTGGGTCGAGGGTAGTTGAGCCATCTACTACTAGCATGGTCGGAGGTGTTTCAATCTGCTCCCCTGTGAGTTCCTTCATATTCTCCCAGATAGCTCGTCCATTACCCCCAGGTGTTTGCGAGTGCTTCTTTACAATAGGAGCTTTTCGCGAGCCATATGGCCTTAGTACAGGCATTTCGGGCTTGTTTATATTTTTGAGTGTCAGGTAGCTTTCTGGTAGTTTGAGCCACAGCCCAGAGGTGGTCCCTCCATTTCAATTGGGCTAGTAGCCCCGCCGTGATCCAGGGGTTGCAGATAGACTTAGCCTTACGCCTCTTAACCGGGGCATAGAGGTCACAAGCTTTGTTGAAGGTCGAGATGAGATGGTCAAGAGCAAGGTTGACATCAGTTGCCAGATATATTGGTGACCAGTCTTGACACTTTAGATACTGTTTGAGGTGGATCAGATTGCCACAAGGCAGGACTCTACTGGAGATGATTTTTTGGGTGGGGCTTTACAAATTTGTTTGTCCATTCACAGATGATTGGTGGGTGGTCACTGAGAGAGTCTGGCAGGACTGTGGTGCGAGAGATCCTAGCAGGGTGGTTGGTGAGTTCCCAGTCAAACAGGGTACTGGTGCCCATTTTGTAGTTAGTCCTGGTAGCAGATGTAACCATCTGCGAGAGGTTAGCAGCTGTAATAGAGTCTTTGTGGACACTTGCATCAGGTGCAAGCCAGTTAATATTGAAATCTCCTAGCAGAATAAGTTCAGAGTCTGGGGGCAGAGTGTTTACAAAGCTCATAACATCATGGAGACCAGGTCTCTGAACTCTAGGTGGAATGTATATAGTGATAATGGTAAGGGCCTTTTGATTTGGCCCTAAGAGAATTTTGATTGGAAGGATCTGGGCCGAGTCAGCAGATGAGACAGTGTCTATAGGGTGCCACATGAGAGATTCTTTGATATATATGGCACATCCTCCCCCTTTCTTTGCTACCCGGTACAACCTGTGAATGTTGTTCTGCGATGTTACTGACCGGAACCGAATCCTATTAGTACCCAATGTTTTCCCCCGTATGACTTCCTCAGGGGAGAGGATCTGTGTGTAATTATATTCAAAAGATTATAGTCATATTGCAATATTACAGTAAAAGATTATTATTCACATATATACAGTTTTACAGTGCAAATTCCTGTCTCTGTTCTCTTAGTACTGATCTACTCATGTATACTCTATGACGTGCCATCAGTCCATTTCATATCATGGGTTATATTACTCTCTACCCTACCACCCGAACAGCATATCTATTAAATCATTAACATTTCAATAGTTGCATCTGAGTGTGCTCCAGTTAATGGCTGAGTTCCTTTTCCCTGCCTTCTCTCTCTCTCTCTCTCTCTCTTTTCCACCCCCTCTCTCTTTCTAGCAGATACTCATGATATGAGCTCAAACTTTGTTACAACCTCTACAGTACTTTGTCAGTTCAATTATCATTTATCCACAACACTATTATTCACATTCTGCTTATTAGGTGCCAAAAATATTTTTGCCTGTTTTGTAGTTTGTATTGGTATAATCCATTCAGAATCTCATTTCCTGAGATTAATGCACATTCCTATTGTTCCAAACAAAATAACAGTATTATATCACATCTTAAACTTTGTAGAGGTGTGCACTGGGAAAATGCTATTTTACTTTCATGCTGAAGAATACAATTCCTATGTGCATAGGTGCATCGCGCTTTCTACGCATCTCAAACACAGCTCCTCTCTAGCATCTTTCATTGTTTACATGAAACTTTAACGTTTATCTGCTACCCTCTAGTGTTAGATTAAGAATCTTAAAACTTTGCATAGTCCTCCGCCAATGTGAAATTCGTATTATCTTGTGTTGTTTTAGCTAATGCGAAATTCACTTTCTCTCCCAGTTTTCATGCTTGCTATGTAATAACTATTTCAGTTTTCTCTACAGTATATTTCACATGCTCAGTTAAGCTTAACCATTGAATACAGTGTGCTGTGCATTTCAACATAGTTCCTATGAAGTTCTATCCATAGACAGTCTTACAGCAATAATTTTCATTATAGTTATGTTTAACACGTCTTAGCCAAGGTGGGACTTGTCTAGTGCTACCTAATTCTCATTTCACTCTTCACTCTATATTTTCTAAACCACATTTCTCTTTTACACGTAAACCACTACCAGGTATTACCAGACGTACCTCTCTCGAATTTCAGTGTATCAGTTTCTTTTTTTCAGACTTTAGTGTCTCCTATTCGATTTCCTACAAGATAATGTGTTCCACTAGGTTACTATTTATATCATTACATAGGCTTGCTGCTACGTGCATACAAGTTTAGAAGAGACTCAACCATTTTTTGTGTCCTTCATGTTTGGCAGTCAGGGCATACTATGCTGTCTGCTCAGCTGTGCTGCCGTTTTAAGCTTCAGGCAGGAAGGGCAGAAACACTTTGACCAATCGGAAGCATCCCAGAGAGCATGTAACTGGTGTCACTCTTCCCAGGTGCATCAGATCCCAAGTGTTTTGGTTGCTTAGCAACCATGAGTCGCCACATTGACCTCATTGACCGCCTTGCATTTTTTATTTTTTTTTACTATTTTTACGAAAGAGAGAAGGTTGTTTGAGTTAGATGCCTATCTTCATTGCTAAACACTATGTCCCTTTGTTGCAGCCTGTATTCTCGGCTGTGTAGTGCTCTACTCTTTTTTGTTAGTCCATTCCTTATATATATTTGCCCTCTGTAATGTTTCCTCTTTTTATCAGTGAGAATTTCTTGTAGAACTCCTTTCGATTTAAAAGGGGCATATCCGTATGTGCGGCTTTCCACCCTCCCTGACCATTTTAGGGGTGTTTCTAGAGGCTCTTTTGTTGTCCAAACCATGGAAGCTATCCTTTTAGTTGTCATGGTCCTGTTTTCTACTTATTTTGTTTTGATATTATAGACACAATCTCTTGTCCTTTGCAAACTCACATAGTCTAAAATTTAAGATAATGGTACTCTCTTGGTGTGAAGGGGGGGTGGTTGTGTGCCCATGAGGGTGAAGCCGTTGGTGGTGGTGGTGGTGGTGGTGGTGGAAATGACTATCTGGATGGAAATAGAAATATTTATTTTGCTCATTTACTTTTAATTTTTTCCAATATACAGACCAGTTTGGATCTTCATTCAGACCCCATCTGTCTCCTATCATGTCTAAGGTGTAGATCCAGTATGTTTCTCTTTTCTCTAGCAGGTGATTCCAGTCCCCTCCTCTTATGAGGGATTCCACTTTTTCAATTGCTCGGAACCTGAGGTTCAAGACAGAATGTCTGGCTTTGTGAAAATGTAATGCCACTGGTGACGTGATATTGTTGGTCCGGATATTGCTCTTGTGCTCAGTTATTCTTTGTTTCAGTGGCCTGGTTGTTTGTCCCACATAAAAGTTAGACCACGGACATGTCAACATATACACCACGTGGTCTGTATCACACATGATGTATGTGTCAATCTTGTATTTTCTGTCACCTGCTGGGTGACAAATCTCTTTTTCTTCAATGTATTCCCACAGTGAACACAGTGTCCACAGGGGTACATCCCTGGCTCTAATGGTCTCAAGGGCATTCTGATTCAGTGCATTCAGAGTGCACTAATCTGTCTTTAATGGTTTTTACTTTTTTGATGCAATGATCAGTTTGTTCTGAAAGGCAGTCACATTGCCTGAACCTAGGATACCCCAGTTTTTGTTCACAATTCTTTTAACGGGTTCAGTATATTCTGAAAATTCCAATGATAACACTATTCTGTTAGTCTCACTCCTTGCTGCCTCTGCTGTTCATACCTGTGTGTTTATTCCTTCTACCTTGTTCCTAGCTGTCTGCACGTTTTTTTGGTTTTTACTGTATCCTCTGTTCTGGAATCTCCTTGCTGTTTTTTTCTGTTTCTAGTTTCTTATCCCTCTCCACGGTACAGTTCCTGTTTAGCCTCAGAAACTGAGAGTAAGATATGCTCTCATTTACTGTAGTTGTTTGGGGTGGTAACTATCTGAATGTAGGAGTGTATTTCTGTCAGTAGGTTTTTATATACAGTATGTTCTAGTTTGTTTCCATTCTTGATATTAGCAGGTCCAGGAAGGGAACAGAGCATTTGCTGGCTGTTATGGTAAATTTCAAGTTTTCGGTTAGTGAGTTAAGATGGTCAAAAAATTAATTAAGTTCTTGTATGGTGCATGTCCACAGAAACAGCAGATCGTCATTATATTTTTTATATATCCTAAAATACCGATAGTATGGGTTATACGTTGGATTAATAATAAATTGATTCTCAAAGTACTCCATGTAAATGTTCACATATGTGGGCGTCGTGGTGCTCCCCATTGAAGTGCCTCCTTTTGAACTGGCCACACATTGTGAGCTACGCTTTCTTTCATGGAAGGTGCTATTTTTAGTTGCTATTAATTCAGCTCGAAGGATTTCAGAGCTGCAGGCTCTCAAGTGTGAGCAGCCTTATTAAATTTTCAATAAAGACAGGGTCTTCTTATGCACTAATCCCAGTTTGCTTCCCAAGGTGGTCTCTGAGTTCACTTTAAATCAGTCTATCCACCTTCCAGTTTATTATCCAGAGCATGCCAATCCAGGGGAAGCATTGCTCCATACTCTAGATGTGCATCAAATTTTACGTTACCATACACACCATACTGGGGACTGCAGTGAGTCCAAGCAATTGTTTGTTTCTTTTGGCCCTGGGAGAGAAGGTGCCCCAATTTCTAAGCAGTGCTTTTCTAAATGGTTGGCCAGTTGTATTATTTTTTGTTATAGGAAGTATGGTAAGGAATTCCCTGGGACTGTTAAGGGCCATTCAGCCAGGGGTATGGCCACTTCTGTTGCCTGTTTCAGGAATGTTTCAGCTGCGGACATCTGTGCTGCTGCCACTTGAAGTATTTGCCACACTTTCACTGGAGACTACAGTTTGGACATTGCCTGTCACAGGCGGGCAGGTTTTGGCCTAGCTATGCTTCAGGGCCTCCTTTCTTAGGCTTTTTTGGCTTCCTACCACCCTCTTGGCTTAGCTGTCAGAACTGCTTGGGACTCATTCCATAGGTGTGACCTGATGAAAAAGATATCCCCGAAGAAGACAGATCAGTTACATAAGAACTTACCATAACAATAGATCTTTGAGGGAATCTCTTTCATCAGGTCATGTTGTCTCTCCCTCTATCCCTCTTTGAAGTTACCCTCTGTTTCCACACTGGCTTGTTTATGCTCCAGCATTGACCAGGGCTAGGTAATCTGTCTCTCTCCTTGGTTTCCCTGGAGTTGCCAGGCAAGAATGGCCTCTGGCAGGGAACTGGGGAAGGAGTGGGTCCGCCTATGCTTTTATATGGAGAGTGACGTTGGTGGGTGATGTCAGCATAGGCGGACCCTGATAGACTGCTTCAGAAAAGCTTCCATGGGATATTAGTGCCTGATTACTAAGTTCCATAGGTGTCACCTGACAAAAGAGATTCCCTTGAAGATCTACTGTTATGGTAAGTTCTTATGTAGCTGTTCTTTCTCCCTTTTGAAGGCTTGGCTGCAGGTTCACTGACAGACAGTAGCTGGGATGGAGTTCCAAAGTTTAGGGGCAAAATAGGAGAAGGAGGTTTCTCCTAATTTTGTCTTGATTTTAGGTATAGTTAAAGAACCATGGACATTAGAACTTAGTGGACAGGATCAGCTGTCAGGCATAAGAAGCACTGAAAGGGACCAAAGGGATCTACTTAGTCACAACATTATGCACCACACAACCTATATTATATTTGCAGAAGGCTAGTGGAAGCCAACATAGTTTGGAATACAGGTCACAGTGATGTATGTATCTGTTTGAGGCCAAGGCAAGCCTGCAGATGTTATTATTGGACATGTTTTATTTTTGTAGGCTAGTTTTGGAGGCTGAGAAGTAGATGTCCATCCTGTAGGTTGATTTGGTGAACATAATACCATGGGAATGGCTATATAGGCTTTAGGAGTAGGGTTGTCTCTGATTTTGTAGGACAGCCCCACTCTGGTGTTTACAGCCTTACCTGCAGCAGAGGTATGTGCCAAGAAAGCCCATGATGAGTTGAGTGTGACTCCAAGGTAGTTAAAGGAGGAAACTGTGGTAAGAGAGGATCCATCCACACATATCGCTGTCAA
The DNA here is from genome assembly GCA_016271365.2 of Neoceratodus forsteri. Classification (NCBI taxonomy): domain Eukaryota; kingdom Metazoa; phylum Chordata; order Ceratodontiformes; family Ceratodontidae; genus Neoceratodus; species Neoceratodus forsteri. The sequence goes on from JADMNL010000025.1 coordinate 402,658,173, forward strand.
AGGCATGTGGCACATTTTTAGCCTTGGGGCTGATCCAAAAAGCATGGCTTGGGTCTTAGTAGTGTTCATAAAGGGCGTGTTCGAACAGAGCCATGCTTGTACTGATTGAAGATCGGATGAGAATTGACAATGTAGGTCCAGGATGTTGCGATAGCTTGTGTGAAGGGCTTGGGCATCAGCATATAGAATGAGCATCCTGTGCCTAAGACTAGACTGGATTGAGTTTTTATGTTCAGAGAAAAGGAGGGGCCCCAGTATGGATCCTTGAGGGACCCTGACTGTGGTAGCAGCTGGATCAGACAGGGCATAGCCAAATTTAACTCGCTGATACCTATTTCTCAGATAGCTTTTAAACCATGACAGGGCAGTGGGGGAACATCCTAATCACTTAGCTTTCCACAGATTAGGGTGTAGTTAACCAAGTCAAAAGCTTTAGTGAGGTTAAGGAAGATTGCACCAGTCAGCTCACCCTGATCCATGGCAGATGTGATGCTGGTATTTAGAGACAGGAGGGCAGCAGTGGTACTGTGGTCTTTCTTAAAGCTGTGCTGTGCAGGAGGCAGGAGGTTATGGTTGGTGAGGTACTCAGTCTGTTGGGAGATTACCAATTTTTCAAGTATTTCATTGAGTACTGGTAGTATCGCAGTTGGTCTGTAGCTACCAGTGTTCACACTGCCACATTTCTTGTAAACTGGTACAAGAGAGAGTTTTCAGTATTCAGGAATGATATGAGTTGTAAGGGAGAAGTTAGAGTCTTGCAACAGGTAGAGAAAGTTCCACAAAAACAATCTTTAATATTTTAAACTCAATTTCATTGGAGCTGGCAGACATTGATAATGGGGTTTGCATAAGGTGTTTGCTAACTTCACCACGTGACCACTTTGAGATAGTAGGGGGTGTGGCAGACTCCTTCCCTGTCCTTTGTGCTGTGGTCCTTAGCACTTCAGACTGCAGCAGTCTGGACTGCTAACAGGTAACAGCAAAGTAAGGGCTAATGACTTCGCTCACTTCTGCCAGCCACCATTTGAGTTTCTGGTGATTCAAGCTCCTTCTAACAATGACTCTGGGACTGGTCAACTGTGGAAGCAGTCATTTGGGGGGAGGAGGAATGAGTTTGCAGCTGGAAATCACTCACCATCTCCTCCCTTTGGCAGCACAAGTCAGCACTGATTTAAGAAAAGTTCAGGAGGGTCGGGATTTCAAATTGTGGAAAGCGCAGGCTTGCAAGTGACTCCATCCCCTCCCACCAGCCAGCTATGGGGCTCTCATACTCATTCTCGGATAACCAGAGTACATATGTAATTACATAAATTACAACTGGGGACAACCTCTCTCTGCAGATAATCTATACAGACCTACTGAAAATAACCATAAATTCTTTACAGACTTTTTTTTTAAAGTTGCAATATTAAAAGCCCCATACATAATCAGCAGTGATTTTAAACTGTTTTTAAATAACATGTTGAAGAGATACAAAGGATTGCAACAAAGAATGCCCTCATTCATTCAAACTATTAAAAACTTTATGGAAGATCTAAACTTAGACCTTTGGGGGCAGGAATAAAGATACTTCACAATGCACTTTTTCCCGACAGTTCACTTTCCACATTCAAGGATAGACTTTTATTTAACATTGCATACTTATCAATTCTAATCAATGAAATAAAATAATAACACTATAATCTCAGACAATGCACTAGTAAGAATGACAATAAATTTTAATACTTCACCTCAGGTAAAACACTGGCACTTGGATTTAATGCGCTTTCATTGTAGGAGTATATTTGTCATCCTGAGAAATAAATACCTCAGTTTTTAAAGTTAATAATATCATAGACATTTCACCAACTATACTATGGGGTGCCTTTAAGGCATATATTTGTAGCATTTTAATCTGTTTTGCAGCCCAGAAACATAACTGGACTGAATTAAAGACTTATTTATTTGGCCTAGTATATCCTGCTTTTTTTCTTTTTTTTTACTATTTTCTTTTCAACTCCTCAGCTGGGGGGTGGTCCTATGGTTCCCCATATCAGGTGACTTTCCTTGGCTGCTGCCCTTGACCCAGTGATAGCTCTGACCCTTTTTGCCCTGCTATCCCAGGTTGCTTCACAGTGGGGATTTATCCTGCACACTGCAGAGACCTGGAGGCCAGGGGCTGAAGGGGAGCTAACTTGAATGGGCCTGCCACAGAGCAGACGGAGTCTGCTGTCATCATGCCAGAGGATTATTTTATATTCCTTTTGTACCCCCACATGGCACAAGTGTGTAGTGGCATCAAGGACATCCTGTGCACACACTCACCAGCAGTGCATCCAATGCCTGCCATGCCATTCCACACATTGATCCCTGAGCCTACACTAGCTCCTGGCCACCACCAGGGGGCCAGTGTCTCGGCGGTCCTCCCCACCCTCCCCTCCCAAAGGAGGAGAGCAGTTCTTGGCATACTCTATTCTCCTTCTCCCGCCAACCTCCAATGCTCCAACTCCCATTCTGAACCCCGTTGTCATGCTGGTATGTGGGGCATCCAGCGCCTCAACCCTCAGCGCCACTGGACCGTCTATGCATATCCTGGTTTTTAGTTACTTATTTATTTGCTGCTTTGTAATGGTATGATTAACTTATCTGTACAACTGTATGGTTTTAATTATTATTCACATTTCAGTTTTATGTACAAGTGCCTTGATCCTAGGAAAGGTGCTTTTTATAAATAATGACTGATTTGATTTGATAAAAAGAGAACTGAAGAAATAAGTAGACTGAACAAAAAATTACACGTCCATATAGACAGCATAGTACTGGAACAACTACTTATACAATCTTTAATGAATTATCACACACCAGGGAAAGATTTAACCCAATTATCACACATGAAGCAGACTGACGGCTCTTCTGCACTAAATCTAAATACTACTCTAGGGTGCTAAGTCAGATAAAACACAGGTAATAAAACTGAAAAAGAGAACAGCAAAGAAAGGCTATTACTAATATAAAAAAAGGCTGCCACATCCTTAGCAGTCCTAGTGATATCCATTAAGAATTCACTGAATATTACAGGGAATGATAAAATACAGGAAAACACAAATTACCAGATGGAGTATAGAATTTCTTAGGTAATATTCAGTCTCCATAGCTAGTAGATGAGGATATTGTGGATCTAGAATGCATCACATCAGAAGAAATGCTCTACGCTGTACAAGAAATATCTGCTGGTAATGGCCCAGCACAGATGTGTTACCAAAAATAAAACTTTTAGTAACCTCTTAGCACCATATTTACCAGATCTCTTTAACCAGCTCCTGGATCTGGGACCCCTACCATCATCATTCTGTGAAGTTAATAGATTGCTCATCTTGAAAAAAGATAAAGATCTACAACATGCACATGATACTATATTATTAAAAACAATCTGTTAATGAATGCCAAGAAGACACAAATTATGCTTTTTGGGTCCCTTGCCAAACTGAGTGCTTGCCCCTCCCCCTGGTCATTAGGTGCGCTGATGAGACTCCACTGAAAGTAACAGCATCCTTTAAGTGCCTAGGGGTCACATTAGACACATATCTTATATTCTCCCTCCATATTCAACTTGTTTGTAAACTAGTTAGTGCTAAGCTTGGACTGGCTTATTGAATGCAACACTGCCTGATGCCAGAAAAGGTTTACCTGGCCCTCCCCAGGGGTATCTTACTTCCCTTCCTCAACTATAGGTTGATATCCTTAGCTAATGCCTCCAAATCACTGCTCTTCAAATGGGAGACAACCTACAATAACATTGGGAGACCACCTACAATAACATTGGGAGACCACCTACAATAACATTGGGAGACCACCTACAATAACATTGGGAGACCATCTACAATAACACTGGGAGACCACCTACAATAACATTGGGAGACCACCTACAATAACACTGGGAGACCACCTACAATAACATTGGGAGACCACCTTCAATAACATTGGGAGACCATCTACAATAACATTGGGAGACCACCTACAATAACATTGGGAGACCACCTACAATAACATTGGGAGACCACCTTCAATAACATTGGGAGACCATCTACAATAACACTGGGAGACCACCTACAATAACATTGGGAGACCACCTACAATAAAATTGGGAGACCACCTTCAATAACATTGGGAGACCACCTTCAATAACATTGGGAGACCACCTACAATAACATTGGGAGACCACCTACAATAACATTGGGAGACCACCTACAATAACACTGGGAGACCACCTACAGTAACATTGGGAGACCACCTACAATAACATTGGGAGACCACCTACAATAACACTGGGAGACCACCTACAATAACACTGGGAGACAACCTACAATAACATTGGGAGACCACCTACAATAACATTGGGAGACCACCTACAATAACACTGGGAGACCACCTACAATAACACGGGAGACCACCTACACAACACTGGAGACCACCTACAATAACACTGGGAGACCACCTACAATAACATTGGGAGACCACCTACAATAACACTGGGAGACCACCTACAATAACATTGGGAGACCATCTACAATAACACTGGGAGACCACCTACAATAACATTGGGAGACCATCTACAATAACATTGGGAGACCACCTACAATAACATTGGGAGACCACCTACAATAACACTGGGAGACCACCTACAATAACACTGGGAGACCACCTTCAATAACATTGGGAGACCACCTACAATAACATTGGGAGACCACCTACAATAACACTGGGAGACCACCTACAATAACATTGGGAGACCACCTACAATAACACTGGGAGACCACCTACAATAACACTGGGAGACCATCTACTATAACACTGGGAGACAACCTACAATAACATTGGTAGACCACCTACAATAACATTGGGAGACCACCTACAATATCATTGGGAGACCATCTACAATAACATTGGGAGACCACCTACAATAACATTGGGAGACCACCTACAATATCATTGGGAGACCATCTACAATAACATTGGGAGACCACCTACAATAACACTGGGAGACCATCTACAATAACATTGGGAGACCACCTACAATAACACTGGGAGACCATCTACAATAACATTGGGAGACCACCTACAATAACATTGGGAGACCACCTTCAATAACATTGGGAGACCACCTACAATAACACTGGGAGACCACCTACAATAACATTGGGAGACCATCTACAATAACACTGGGAGATCATCTACAATAACATTGGGAGACCATCTACAATAACATTGGGAGACCACCTTCAATAACATTGGGAGACCACCTACAATAACATTGGGAGACCACCTACAATAACACTGGTAGATTAGCTGTCTCACTGGATCATGCAACTCATCATTGTGAACTCTACAGTTCCCTAGGTTGGCTATCTCCTTTAAAGAGTCACCTCTTTGCCCTAGGCTGTTTCACGGTGAAACAATTAGGACAGCCCCCCTTCCCCATTGCATCCATGCTAAATTTTTCTCATCTGTCCTATTCCCTATGTTCAGATGAGAAATCCCTTTTCATTGTCCACTGGACTTCTACCCTTATAGGGACCAGACCTTTTGCATTGCTGCTCCCAGGCTTTGGAACTCTCTGTCCCACTCTGAGTCCACTGCTGCTACACCCACTCTCAATTTAGAAAATCCCTGTGGGCTCACCTTAAGTCCAACTCAAACTGTCTGCCTGTGATCCTTGCAGGTAGTCCTTATGTTTACCTGCTATAGGCTGATAATCTTACAGTCATCACTGCCTCAGCTGAAATAGCTGGTATGTACTTTATCCTGGAGTGCTGTGACCAGTTCTGGAGTCCTCACCTAAGGAAGCATAAGGAGAGGCCAGAGGCATTGCAACATAGGGTGGCCAAAATGATTCAGGGCCAGCAGGGCAGATCTTACAAGGATCACCTCAAGATACTGAACGTGTACTCACCGGAGGCCAGATGAGAGAGGGGAGATATGATAGAGATCTTCAAGTTCCTGAAAGGAATGAACAAGGTAAACTTCAAGGAACTATTTAGCATAAGCAGTGAATTAAGAAAATGGTGGCATGAGTGGAAACTGATGGGGGGAGGAGAGATTTAACAGGGAGGTAAGAAAGTTTTATTTTACGGAAAGGATGGTGGAGCCGTGGAACAATCAGCCAGCTGATATGATGGGTGCCAACACTATCAATGGTTTCAAATATGGCTGCTTGGACAGAGTGAAAGGCTTGGTGGGTGCTCAGGGTGATAGCAGTAGGGCAGGGAGCAAAGGGGTGGACAGTGTGGCTTAAAACCCTGTATAGACAATAGATCCCTGGTTTGTTATGGTTTATGGGCAGAGTGGATGGACCAGTGGTTATTTTCTGCTGTCATTGTCTATATTTCTATGTTTCTATCCATGGTTAACTGCATTTGATTGTGTATTGCCTTGTATTGTTTGTATCTATGCTATGTTAATATTCCTGTTCAATATATGTACCATTTTATCTCCAGTATTATATTATGCTGTTTCATATTGTACTGCCTGTTATGTAACCTCCTGGTATTGTATTACTTGTCTTGTAACCTCCTGGGTCATACCTGAAAATAGGTGCATTCAATGTCTACTGTACTTATCTGGTCAATAAACGCTAACAAATACTACTCCATATCCAACCTTAATTCAGATTTCAAAATATTAGCAAACATTTTAGTGATGCACCTATAAATAAGTCTACCTAAATTAGTAGATTCAGATCAGACATGCTTTATAAAAGGAAGATAGCAGGGATTCAATATTAGAAGAGTAATCACTATGATTGAAGCAAATAGAGCAATGCCCTCTTAATTATCGCTTGATGCCAGGAAGGCATTGAATAGGATGGAAAGGCATTATATACATGATGTTTTAACAGCTATTGTGTCGTAACAAACTGGCATATTTTTATGTTTTTATTTAACAGATAATTTTTTTTTGTTTATTATTTTATGGTTGGTCTAATTTTGTTGTCTGAAAAGATACTGGGTGCTGTGGATCGAGATGGGTATGTCAATAGATTTAACAAGTTCTGGTCAGAGCCATCACGGCTGCCTCAGAGTGGTGAGCCCGAGTCAAACAGTACTCAGAGCTCCTACTGCGGCTGACACTGTACTTGAAGTACTTGTGCATGCGCAGTAACCAATAACTGTGCATGCGTGAGAAAGAATTCACCATGCCCAGGATGACTGATGTGAAAACAGTGCACATAAGCAATTACTGCTGATACTCTTGCATGTTTAATGAGCTCACAGGGGTCATCTTGGGCATGGTGAGCTCTTGTGGAACGGATGAGTGTTAAAAAAAAATAGTGTGCCCACTGAGAAGAGGGACTAGTGCGGCTGCAGAGGGGAAGGAGAGTGGAGAAACAATGCTACAGCACTGACCGCAGCACTATGGAAGGCCACAGTGCCAGAAACTGGTCACATGCATCCAAAGTCCCTTTTCTCCTCTTCTAGCAAAACATCTGCAGGGTTCTGCTCATGTAGCCATAAAAATGGACTTTCTTGAAAATGGTGCAAAGAAAATCATATTTTTAACTAACTTGTTTACCAAAAGAAAAAAAAAGAAATAAGTAAACCTAGCCTGTTTTTCTGTAACAGCTGGAGACTGGTTCTTCCAGAGAAGACCATTAAAACAAGGTCAGAGGTTGCATGCCTGCTTGAATACAGCACAAGCCTTTTAACAGCCTTAGACAAAAGAATACTGAACAAGCATTTGTCAGTGCAAAATGTTCATGGCTTGCATTTCTATTGTACCGGGTCTTGTTTGTACACATTTTTACTATATATTTACCCAGGATAGACCAGATGAGATGCAATGTCTCATTGTCAGTGGTATCCTGCTTTTATACATTTTAGATTGTATTTACCCAGGACAGGCAATCTGAGAGGCAGTATCTAACTTTCAGTGAGCTCCCACATTTCGTCTCCAAATTTCCAACAGTCTTATTATGACCTGATGTTATGATTAAGACAGGTAGCATTTTTTAAATCTCATCCAAAAGGTGATTTCACAGTCTGATTGTGAAAACAAGTTTCAGAGGGGATTTGAAAAATGTCATCTGTCATGTTAGTGAAAAGAGGCAACACAAGAGATATACTGAACATTAGGGGCCAAAATCTGCAAAAATAAAGTTACAAGAACCTGTTGGAACAATTCAGTGTTAATACATAACTTAGTTGTTTTTTTCACATTTTGACCCCACATTGTCAACATGGTCTCCTGAACATGACAGGCATCATTTATGAAATAGTGGCGAAAATGTCATTTTGTACCAATAACCAACATTTTCAATACAGCTGTCTTAAGTCCCATCTCATGAAGAAGGGTGGACACATTTTTCAAATCCTTGTCCAAAAGGTGATTTTATGCCACAAGTGTGAAAACACATTTTGGTCAGGATTTGAAAAATAACAGCTGTCACACTCATAAGGTGGTTTAAAAAATGGCTATGTTGAAAGTATGGGGTAAAAATATTGAAAATTAGCAAAGTTACGAGCGTGTGTTGAAACATTTCAATGTATGTTCAAAACGTTTTTATTTTTACCACAAATTTTCAACATAGCCTTCTTATGACCCCACCTCATGAACAAGGGTAGAGAAAATTGTCAAATCCTGCCCAAAAGGTGATTTCATACAGCAACAGTGAAATCATCTTTCGGGATGGATTTGCATACTTTCATCACCCTTGTTAATGAGGTGGAGTTCAAAAAGCCCATGTTGAAAATTTGGGGAAAATATTTTAAAAAGACCAAATTATGAAGACACATTTAAAACTCATTGAAATAAACTGAACTGCATACCTGATTTCCTCAGTTCCCAGTCTGCCATTGAAGAGTAAATATGGGTCTCTGGTTCAGAGAGGATTACAGCACTGGCCCCCAGCAGGTAGGTAAGGGGTGGGGGTGTTGGGTGGTGGGTGCTGAGTGGGTGGGTTGGTGGGGGGAGGGTAATGGTGGTAGGGTGTCACTGGTGGCAAGACATCAATAAATGATTGTCTTTTTTACAGGGTATAGAAAAATAAAAAAAAACTATGAGAGATGTTTTTCCTTGTTCAGGTACCGACACTGGGGATTGAGCACCCCCAGTGTTCATGTTATGTTTGGCAGCACTGGGGTGGGCTCCCCTGGTGTTGCACAATGAAAACAGGCAGGATGGGGGGTAATAGCCAGCACTGGGGTGGGCTCCCTGGTGTTATAAAATTAAAGGTAACTGTTGCGGTGGTGTGTGGTGGTGGGTGCTGAGTGGGAAGGCTGGGTGGGGGAGAGTAATGGTGGCCATGTGCTGGCAGTGGCAACAAACATCGATGTCCAGTTTTCTTTTTTATAGTGTGTATTAAAGAAAAACTATGAGGAATGGTTTTCTTTATTTCAGGTACTAACACTGGGGACTGGACACCCCAGTGGTGGTGTTATGTTTTATGGCACCAGGGGTGGGCTCCCCAGTGTTGCACAGTGGAAACAGGTGAGGGTGACGGGTACTAGCTAGCACAAGGGATTGGCATCCCAGTGTCAGAAAACTGAAAGTAAGTGATGTAAGGGTGTAGGGTGGTGGGTACTAAGTGGGAGGGTTGGGGGAAGGGTAATGGTGGCAGTGTGCTGGTGGCAATAGACATCAATGGATGGTCTTCTTTTTTACAGGTATATAAAAATAAAAAAATAACTACAAGAGACTGTTTTCTTTATTTTAGGTACCAATAATGGGGATTGAGCACTTCAGTGTTGGTGTGATGTTTGGCAGGCTCCCCAGTGTCACGCAGTAAAAATGGGCAGGGTGGGGGTTACTAGGTAGCACTGGGGATTGGGCACCCTGTTGTCAGAAAATTAAGAAGGGGGAAGCAATGGGAGGCATGAAGAATACTTGGCATAGTGCGGGAGCAATTGTTTTTATGTTGGAGGGAGGACTACAGAAGACTGATCATGATGCTAGTCAGCTCTGCTTGCTGGATGGTTTATGCAGATCAAAGAGACACCTTTCTTTTAACTACACAAAGTTTCCACGGACCAAGATCAGAAGAGTGTCATGATCTGTCTGGCTTATTATTGGTCTTACACTGTCAAGCCCTTGTAGTCTGTCCTGTATTGGATCAACAGTGACACACCTCTCAAAACCCACTGTCATACCAATATGTTCACTTTGCACATGTCCAGTGAATATAAAAAAAAACAGTAGTTTCCTTCAAGTGGTTTAAAAAGGAAATAGACTACCAAAATAAGACAAACACCATTCTGAAGAGGATATCACAACAAATATGCAGAATTAGATAATTTCTTGTAATACTAAAGGCAAGACAAAATACAAAGGAAAAATTGTAATACCTTTTCTATAAATGTACCACAATGCTCAGACGTTTTTGGAACTGACAATTGATAAGGAATCTGAGAATGTAATTTTTATTCAAAAATGAGGTTGCACAAAGATGTTGTGAGATATTTAAGAAAAAGTATGGCTTTGCAGTTTGAAACTGACAGTTAAATTTATAGCCAACCTTACATTCTCAAGCACTATGTAAAGACAGCTTGTAAGACATTCTCACCGAGAACAAAGGGAAATTGTAAGACAAATATTTGTGATACAGACAATGTAACAAAACACCATGTTGTTAAAAATCCCAGAAATGATATGACCTATTTCCAGGTTTCAGCTGTGTACGCAAACAAAGTTATTACAATAAATTGATAGTGAGAAAAACACACAAGATACAGAGACAAGAGACATCTTAAATTGTTGCCTGTATTACAATTGATATAACAGTGCATCCTGTCCTGACAAAAGGAAATGGACAGGCTAGAGAAGCTACGATATAGGATAACAAAGATAATGCAGAACAGTGGGAAATCGTATGAGGATCAGCTCCAGGTGCTGAATATATGTTTACTTGAAACTAGGACAGAAAAGTAGGATGTGATACTGTACAGATCTTCAGGTTCCTGAAAAGAATTATTAAGGTGGACTGTGAGGAGCTATTTACAGGGAACAGATAAGACAGGACAAGGGGTCATGAATGGGGGTTAATGAGGGGAGGTTTAAAAAGGGTGCAAGGAAGTACTGTAATATTTAACGGAAAGTGTGGTTGAGCCATGGAGCAGTCTGATGGCAGAGGTGCTGGGCGCCAAAACCATCAATGGCTTCAAACATGGCTGAGATAGAGTCAAGGGGCCATAAGCTACTCAGTGGGAAGTGGGGGGCAGAAACATGAATAACAAAAGGGGAGATAATGTAAGTGAAGACTCCACAGAGAAAGTAGATCCTGGGGTAAGACAGGGTAATATGGGCAGATTAGAGTCGCTAGATGAACCATCAGTTTTTTTTATACCATCATCATCTAGGTTTCTGTTTCTTTGATTTGTTCAAATGTATCATTATATCAAAGATTATTCACAAATTAAGGTTTTTAAGTTTAAATGGAAATAGTAATATTATCCCCTCCCTCTGGAAAGTTAGGAGGAGGGGATGCATGGGATTTAAAGCTGTCCAATCACTGTCACCAAATTTGTTGGTTATGATGTCATGATGTTGTAACATCACTTTTACTATAATATGTTTGGCTACATGCCACATCTTCGGACTATCCATATCTATTGTTAGGTGTACAACACACAGCCCAAGAGAAGCTTTCCAAAGACAACCAAACAAGGAAGCCTACATTCCTGTGAAGAATTGTTCAGAAGACAAACAAGAAGAGCTGAAGGAACAGTTTTTGAGAAGAATCATCTAACAGAAGAAAAGAAACACAGACGTTGGTTGTGTGGGCCCTGCAATTAGGAATCTTCTTATTTTTCAGCCAGACCTTTGTGACCATGCCCTGCTGTCCTACAGTATTACGTATCTTGTTCAGATATTTATATTTTATAGCATAGCATAGCACAGCATGGTATCGGGTAGTAAAATGCACTAATTGATTAATTGCTTGATTAAATAATTAATTATCGCTGTTTTGTTTTATTTTTATTTCTTTTTCTTTCTTTCTGTTTTATAGATCTTTGAACCACATAGAAATATGGATATTCAAAATGATGTCTAGTTGTTCCAGGTTTAAAACAATTTAAGTTGTTTTGGTTCTTTTAGAAAAGCACACTGAAATCTTTTGCATTTGCTAATTTTCTTTTTGTTGCTTTGATATGCTTGTTCTACTTTAAAATATAGGCATTGCTTGTTGTATAATTATCTAAAGCACAACTATTTATGGTATGTTTCAGTTTTATGCTAAAATATCTATTTTTGTCACTTCTTGAATGCCACATGCAATGTTCATTTGCAAAATTATTCGAACCTTTTTAAACAAGAGACTGTTTAAGAAAAACTTAAGCCATGTTTCCAAAGAAACTTAAGAGAGTCTTATGTGATTAAAAACTAAACTGTAGCAGGCTTAGAGGCATGGGTGGCTGAGGTAAAGAACATCTCACCTCCTGCCATGCTGGTGACCCAGGTTCCAGAAAGGATGAGGGTTGCTTGGAGGCTAGCTGGGGTGAAAGGATTAAGCATTCAGAGGACAGCTGCCCTCCCTTGGGGGGGGTAAGGGCATCTGGTTAGGTGGTTGCCACCTGGAGGTTCTAGTTGGCAGAACACCAAAGTGTCAGGGAAGGTGTCCTGCCCGTTTCACATTGGGCATCATCTCCACAGAGGAGATGCTCACCCAACATCTCATTGCATTAGCTATGGGCCCAGGGGGAACAGAGGAACTCCTCTCAACCATGGCAGGATGAAGGCCTGGTTCCCTGAAGGGCCCACAGCAGTGACTGAGCTGTCCAGAGTCTTCAGGCAGAGGACAGATGGCAAGAACAGGTAAGTCTCAGAGAAGCTGGGTGATGGAGCAGGGAGGACAGGATCAGAATGGGGTCAGTTGGGCAGCTACAGGAGATAAAATGCTAATGAAGAAAACAAACTAAATTGTAAACTGGTCTAGAACAAGTCCTCTCTCAAATTGGCTGTTCTTGGTGGGAGGTATTAAATATAAATTTTGAAATTATGGTTCTTTGTCCAGACAATTGGGATAGGACCTCAATTCAGGAGCTGGATCATATTATTACAGCATATCATTAGCAGTCAGGAACTGGGAAGTGAGCCGAGCTCTGGGGGCTGTCTATTGCTTGAAACTCGTGTTCATTGAGCTTGTCAGTGATTGCTGACTGGCTTTGTTCTTCCAGTAGGGCTATTGTGGTGACTCCTGCTTGTAATAGTTGCCACCATGGGCTCATTGGCTGGTAAAGTTGGTGGGGGCTTAGAGTCATTTGCCACTCTGCATTACTTGGACGAGTGGTCTCATCTGGAGCTACAGCTGTTTGGCAGCTGGAGAAATGAATTAGGACCCTTGAGAAGAAGAAACCAGAGGAAGTTTGAATGATTTCACTATTGGGGCAGGTTGGCCTTTTTCTGTTTGTGTGGGAAAAAAATATTTTACACATAAATCCTGAATTTGGGGCAGTGAGAGTGCCAAACAAATAACTACCCTGTATTTAAGTATAAGCTGCAAGTATATCCAGTACTGAAGGTATGAGAGATCTTAGGACCTGGATAATAGGTTTATGCCAAAGGAGGTGAGAGCTCCTAGGGCACTTTTCAAAAGACTGTACCAGACTGGGTATGGATTAAATCTCAGAAAACTCTAAAAAGAACTGCTCTAAAATTTCCGATTATCTTCTGTGGAATATTAGATTGAGCACAGATCTTCTCCTGTAAGAATGGACTCTCTTAGTATTGGGATTTTAGTATGGTTGGGTTGGGGGATTTCCTTTTGGAATTGTTGTATTAATGCATTACCACCAGGAAACGCCTGTAGTTGGCAGACATATCATCCCCTTTGTCTCTCACAATGACTTCAGTTGGTGTCTAAAGACTTCCTGTTTGCCCTAGACACTTCTTAGATTGTCAGCACTATTTTTCTGTATTACTTGCAAACCAAATTGATTAGAATTGACTGCATAGCACCATTAGAAAGGTAATTTTGTGCTGAACAACTTTGCCACTGATACTTTATGTGTATCATGCATACTTTAGGAGTTATTCACATAAATTTTATATGGTATGGTGTGTATGGCTGACATTTATCTCTCAAGCCTCTCCTAGGCACCTTGAATAAAATGGGAAAAAATATATGTTTTATATTAACAAAATATATATTTTTAGTACAAAATTACTGCTGTATCTACATCTAATGTGTGGATGTTTAATTTGGTGTTGATATGTCACATATTTTACTACCAAAAATGGTTTACATTGCCTTTTTTATTGCAAAAAAAATCACTTTTTTTGTTATTTCGACTAGTATAGAAAAAAACAAAGAAATAGCTGATAATTAATTGCATAGCACTGTTGGAAAGATAATTTTGTGTTGAACAACTTTGCCACTTGTACTTTGCGTGTAGCACTTACGGTTCACGAGGTATTCGCATTTGTTTCTGGCATGCTGATTATGGCTTGATTTTGCTTACAAAGGCCCAGGGTGCAGTGCTAAGAGTGTACAGGACACAGGTGGTGGAACTCTCGAAGAGCTCCTATGGAGTGAATGAGTTAAGTATTTTATTTGTTGTGTGAGTGGTGTGTGTTTGTGTGTGGAGTGTTTGTATGTGTTTTATTACATGGGGGGCTTAATTAGTTTGTGTTATATTTTGGTGTTTAGTTGGGTTATAAGTTGAGTGGTAGATACTAGTATGTGTTGGTCTTTGGCTCCCATGGTGAGATTTTTCTCTCTCCAGGCTTTGTGATCTGTACCCTTTTGAATATTCCCCTTTAACATCCAAAATTTACACACATTGCAGAGCTTTAGGGATAGCATGTAGTGGAAGGAGGAGAAGATTTGCAGGAACTGGTGAGGCGAATACGAGGGAGGGTGGAGGGATGGACTGGGGTGGTGAGGACCAAGAGGTGCCCTGGGGCAAAATGGGCCCAGGAGAGGGGTCTCCCCTGCCTGGTTCCCATACCAAAGGGCTCCACAGTTAGTGGGCAGGTGACTGGACCAGCCCCATTGACCTTCACAGGCAGTGTTATGCAATGCCAGATCGATAAAAAACAAGATGAAAATTATTGCCAATCTTGTTGCAACATCAGATCTGGCTTGAATCACCAAGACCTGGCTGGATGAAAATGCTGGCTCAGTCTTGGAAGCAACTATTCTGGCTGGGTACTAGGTGATGCATTGCCTGAGAAAGAATCGTAGGGGTGTGATCTAACGATTTGTACTGATTCCACAGGATGTTTCTGACCTCCTTCATTCAATAACCTAATACCATCCATAGATAGACCCTTGCAGGCTTGGTACAAATGAGACATTACCCAA